>CM057456.1:1242572500-1243822500 GCA_016271365.2 Neoceratodus forsteri
CTGTTCGGTTTTTTACAAAGGAAGGGGCCTTGGAGGAGGACAAGTCTAGATTGGACGAACTGGAACACTAGGAAGCTAGATTGTTATTGATTGGGGGAAAAGGGTCCTGTACACTTTGCTACGTGGGCAACACTGACTGCTACCAGGAAGGGGCATAATGAAGCAGACTGTATAAATGACTGTGCATGCCAACTACATCTGAGGGAGTAGGAAAACTGTGTGTGACTTGATTACTGCTAGGGTCTCTGAGTTGGCTAGTGTTGTGATGGGCTAATTTTGCTTGTGAACCGTCTACTGCTAGGGCTAGAAAACTGGCTATTGTCAAGAAAGAGGGAAAATTGCTGTAATCGGAGGGGACAAACTGCTTGGGTTTTAATGCAACACTGACTGAATTATTTCTGTTAGAGGGCCGCATTGCTTACCTAAAATGAGGGTAGACTTGGGGGTGGCCAAAGCGGGCACCTTCGGTAGAGTGATTGGGTGTATGGGGTGCGGGGAGCAATAATATTAAATTGGGCAAGAAGGTTCAGAGGGTGCCCAGTGTGTTTTCAGTTGGCAGGTCTTAGGGAAGAAGTAGAGGGGATCAGAAGGTAGCTAGAAGGTGGGAGGGGTGGGGAGGAAAGGACCTCATGAGAGTACATGAGGCTAATATGGCATAACCTAGGGAACAGGTAGACAAGGATCACATGGTTACTCATGAGGGGTGGGGCACGAAACAAGCAATGTACAGAAATCACTTCGTAGGGAGGTGGCTAACCAGAAGGATGGGGGACAGGACAGAGCAGGTCAAGGGCAAGCATCACACTTACTAATCTATTCGTTTTGCTGTATACGGGAGATGAGGTGGAGAAGCTGGTGGGAGGAGGGGAGCAGGCAGAGAGGGTTTTGTCAGTAAGCTGAGGGAGATGGGGCAGGAGAGAGAGCCAGATCCACAGAAGGGGAGGGGAGGGAAGAGACTTTAGCCTAGGTGGGAGGAAGGTGGGGAGGAAGGGGGAGTGCTGAGTAAAGTCAGGGTGGGAGGAGGGAGGACTAGGGTTGGGCAAGCATCCAGGTTAGGGAAGTCAACCAAGGATAAGGAATACTCTACATAGGCCAGCTTCAGGGGCAAGAGAAATCAGATCAGGTGGAGAGGAAGAGGAGAAGATGGGGGGGTAGGGAGAAACACAGCAGATGGGGTGAAGGATGCAGAGTGGGGGAGGCAATGAGGGAAGCAGTAGAAGGGAGCTTGTATGGGGGATCTGAGGATACCAGCCCAGAAAGAGTCCATGGAGATCTAAGTGGGGGGCAATCTGTGCCCCCCAGGAGGTTAGGGGGCAAGGAGCAAGCTGGGAGCTACAGGTAGAAGAATGAGCATGGTAGAGCAAGCACAGGCTTGTGATCCCCAGGCTGAGGGGGACAAGAGAAGGAAGCTGGGGGTTGATGACAGAAGGAAGAACCTGGATGGAATCTAATGGGCCAGTAAAGTGGGGGGTGGAGAAGGTGATCCTGCTGGGTGACTCCATGACCTGGGGCATCCAGTGGGAGGGGGCAGGGGAGGGGAAAAAGCAGCCCAGTCAAGGCTAAATGTATCCCAGGCCTAGCCATACACAAGGCCAAATTCCAGCTATGCTCGATAGCATTGGAATGCGGGTAATCCCCAGACAAAACATCTGGGAACAAATGACTTAGAGGGGAACAGTGAACTAGAAATCCAGGCAAGATTCTGAGAACTGGCCAGGGTTTATCACTCTATAGAAGTGCAATCTCCTTCTTTGAGATTCTGCCAGTACCTAGGGTGTCCAGGGAGACCAAACATAAACTTAGAGGTGTGAACCAGTGGTTCAGGGACTGGCGCAGGGCAGAAGGGTATGGGCTGGTGATGGACTGGAGGATACATGGGAGGACAAGGGGTTATATGCCAGGGATAGGTAACACCTCAACTTGGAGGGGAAGGAGATCTTGAAACTAAATCTTGCTGGATTCATAGTCGAGAGGTAGAGTTTAAACTTGTAAAGGGGGAGGTTAAGTAAAAGAGTGGCTCTAGGAGGGCTGCTCGAGGGTCCAGGTCCAGGGCATGAAAAGAAGGCAGGTAACTGCGATCTAAATCCATCCAGAGCTGTGAAAGAAAGGGCATCTAGGGACTGCTCAGGGTCGAAATGACTGGAGAAGGGAGAGGGGTCAGGATGGAGGACAGCCCTGATCATTGCTAGGAGCATGGGCAACAAAATGCCCAAGCTCCAGGTGATGCTGGTTGAGGGATCAGTAGATGCAGCATCAATTACTGAGACATGGGCCACTCAGAAAAATGACTGGGACCTAAATTTGGTGGGCTACAAAAATATGCAGGAAGGATAGAGGAGAGGGAAGAGGAGGGGGTGTAGCGCTGATAGTCCAAAATGCATAGCGGTTAGTGGAGTGGAGGAGGCTGTAGGGGGAGGTGGAGGAGATCTGGGTAATCCTATAAAAGAGGGGAGATAAAAGATTGAAAATAGGGGTGGTGTACAGAACCCCCAACGATGGAAGAGGCCTGGAGGACAAACTAGTTGAGAACATCAAGTGGCACTGTGACCGTGGAAAGGGAATGATGGTGATCATGGGTGACCTTAATATGCTGGAGACAGACTGGGACACTATGGCATCCTATGTGGCCAGGGAACAGAGACTGATGGATATGTTACAATATGCCTTCCTAGTCCAGCAGGTGGGGGAACCTACTAGGGAGGAGGAGCGGATACTGGATTGTGTCCTAGCAAACAGTGACCAGATAAAGGGCCTGGAGGTATACAGCCTGCTGGCAGGTGGTGATCACACTACAGTCTGGTTTCTGCTGTATCTGGGGTGGGGAGGAAAACCATTCTAATACAGCAGAAGCGGACTTCAGGGGAACAGACTTCGTGGGCTTGGGCAGGATTCTACAGGGGAGCTTGGACAAGATTAGGCCGGACATGGATGCTGGCAGCTTGTGGGAGGCCATTAAGAAGGGGGGTGCAGGAGACTACTAACTCCTGTACAAAGGTGAGGCGTAAGCATGGTAGAGCCAACAAGCTGTGTTGGTGGACCAGGGAGGTGCAGGAGGCAGTGAGGATAAAAGGCTGCCTATGCATGTTTTAGGCGCTCTATGGGGGATAGGGAGAGGGTATGAGTTGATGGCTAGAGGGTCACCACAGTGGTGAGGGGAGCCAAGGTGAGGAGGGAGCAAAACCTGGCTAGGGATATCCGAAGGGGGGGGAAGGATTCTATAGATACATAAGGGAGAAGAGAAAAGGGAGGGCATGGATCAGCATGATTAGGACTGAGGAGGGATGGACTCAGGAGGCAGGGGAAATCAGGCAGAGGTGCTAAATGAGTACTCTGCCTTGATATTTATGGAGGGAGGCATGGGATCCCTCCAGCCCAATGGGAAGGAAGTGGAGCCAGCAGAGTCGAGAGGTCAGATGGAGTTGAGAGGACTAAAAGAAGTTGGGGTACATGCTGGGCCAAGTCTAGAAGGGGATGGGTGGTTAAATGAGGGGGTGAGCTGGGAGGGAGGGAGAAATCTCAGTGGAAAGGGAGAAGGAGGCCCTTCGGACACTAAAAACTGATAAGGCACCGGGGCAAGACTGGCTGCAACCCAGGGTTGAAGGAATTGGCCAATGAGCTAGCAGCACCACTGGCAGCACTCCAACACCTCTCTGCTGACCGGATGGGTGCTTCAAGACTGGAGGGTGGCTCATGTGGCGCCTATCCACTAATGGGGGAATCTAGAGAGGAGATGGGGAATTATAGGCTTGTCAGCCTAACGTCTGTGGTGGCCAAAGTAATGGAGGACATTATCAAGGATAGGCTCAGAAGGCAGCTGGAAAGATTGGGGAAACTGGATGACAAACAGTATGGCTTCATCCCGGGGAGATCGTGTTAGACCAGCCCCATAGATTTTTATGACTAGGACCCTGGACCGGCATAGACCGGAGGACGTCCTATACCCTGCTTTCAGTAAGGCATTTGATTTGGTACCCCAAAATGGGCTGCTATTAAAGCTGGGGGTGGGAGGACAGTTGCTCAGATGGGTAGAAAATTGGCTAACAGGGCGAATACAAAGGGTAGTGGTTGGTAGTTTCCTCCCCCATGAAGGTCGGCAGTGGGGTCCCCCAAAGTTCGGTACAGGGGCCACTCCTGTTCAATGCCTATGTCTTCGATATGGGGAGGGTGGTTAAGAGTAGGATGAGTCTCTTTGCGGATTACTTAAAACTGGGAGAATTGGTGGGCAGACGAAGATGAAGTGAGAGAGACAGTCCAGAGGGACCTGGATACCCTGGAGGGATGGTCAAGGAGGTGGGGACTGAGGTTTAATGCAGGGAAATGTTGGCTGCTGCATCCGAGGGTCAGAAACCAGGGACATGTATACACCTGGGGGTGTCATACTGCAAGCCACAATGAGTAAGCGGGATCTAGGGGTGGTGGTAGACATCAAAATGAACAACCCTAAAAACTGCAGAAGAACTGTGGCCAAAGCAAACCGGATACTGCATAGCCAGGGGGATTACGTCCAGAAAGAGGGAGGGGATTCTCCTTCTGTATAATGCCTTGGTCAGACCACATCTCGAGTACTGCATGCAGTTCTGGAGACCTCACCTCAAGGATGACGCAACACTGCTGGATAGTGTCCAGAGGAGGGCAACCAGGATGCTTCAGAGCATGGGAGGAAGGCCTATGAGGAAAGGCTGGACGAGCTTGGGCTTTACTCGCTGGAGGAGAGGAGAGACGGGGGGATATGATAGGGGTCTTCAAATATGTAAAAGGAATAAACAGGGGCAGTGCCAAAGAGATGTTCAGACTAAAGAAGGTGGGAAACAACCAGGTGACATGAGTGGAAGCTAGAGGAGGGAAATTACAGGGGGGATGAAGGAGACCATACTTCATTGACAGGGTGGTGGAACCCTGGAATGCACTGTCCAGGAGTCTGGTGGAGGGCACAGTGGAGGGCTTGAAGAGGAGGGACAGGTTCAAGGGTAAACTGAAGAAGAGGATGACCCTCTCTGAGGCTGGGTGGGAAAGGAAGAACCCACTAGGAGGCTGGCTACCAAGCAGACACAACAGACCATCTGGCCTAATCTGATGGCTTTTAGTATGTTAGGTATAGTGGAGGAACTGCCGGGGAAGGTGTGCCTATTTGTAGATGATACGAAGATCTGCAATAGGGTAGACACCCTGGTAGGGGAGGTGGAGGCAGTGAGGGAGGGCCTAAAGATTCTGGAGAGGTGGTCGGAAACTCGGTAGCTGAAATTTAATGCCAGAAAGTACACAGTAATGCACATGGGTGTAATAACCTGCAAACCATTTACACACGGGGGGGGGTAAGGAAACTCAGCAAGACAGAGATCTGGGGATTATAATTTCAGATAACCTGAAGGCAGAGAACCAGTGTAGCACAGTGGTGGGCAAAGTGAATAAAATGCTGTGTGCATACAGAGGGGTATAAAACAGAAAAAGGGAGGTGCTGATGCCCCTTTATAAATCATGTTGAGGCCTCACCTCGAGTATGGGGTTTAGTTCTGGAGACCTCACCTACACAAGGATATAAGACAGGATTGAAAGGGTTCAGATAAGGGCAACAAAGATGGTGCACACTATGCATAGGCAGCCTTATGAGGAGAGGTGGAGGGAATCTGATCTGTACCCACTGGAGACTAGTAAGTTTATTTGCAAAGAAAATAAGTGCTAGAACTAGGGATTATAAACTAAGATTAGAAGGAGGAAGGTTTAGGGGCAATGTGAGGGGGGCATTACACCACTGAGAAGGTGGTGGAGTCCAGGAACTGACTACCAGAAGAGGTGGTGTGTGCAAAAATGGTGAAAGGATTCAAGGGGGCATGGGACAGACACCAGGAGCTGACCAGTGGGCAGAGTGGGGTGTCTTTTGACAAAGATGATGATTGGGGGTGGGGGTAAGGGGCAGACTCGACTGGCCAAAATGGTCCTTTTCTGTCGCCAGATTTCTATGATTCTAAGGCAGTTAAATAATTAGGACTTACCTGTTCCATCAGAGTAGGGGAGTCCAGAGTTGGGGTGTCCTTGGTTTGGGGTATTCTGGTAGGACCTGAAAGGGAAGAACAGAGAATGTTGAAGGGACACAAAGGTTCAGAGGTGCTAGAGGAGAGATTAGAGTGTTAGAATTAAACAAAGATACTCATCTGATTGGTATGTTTGGCCAGACCTGTAGAAATAAAGAGAAAAATAGATCAGTATGGGGAAGTTATGGTAGCAAGAGTAGAGAGAGATACAAAAATGGTATATAGCACAGGAGTAAAGGAAGAGAAGTTTCAGAGGAAAAGACAAACTAGGCCAAAGTAAGCAAACTAGAGATGGAATAAAAAAAATGCAGGCAGCTAAGAACAGAGAATAAAGTGGCATTTGGGACTCAGCAACCCCCTTAGCGCCCCAGGTGACTTGCAGGTAGCCAGTAAATTTAAGAAGTAGTCCAGATGGACAGGTGGGAATACATTTGGGCTAGTGGCCCCTATATTATTTAAAAAAGGGGACACTGGTGGTTCAGGAGTCTAGAGTTGTCCCAGGAGGCCAGTGGTTTGAAAGGTATAGCTCTGGTGATACAATGGGTTACTCCCCATGGACAGTGGCAATTTTTTTTTTATATTATCTTCCCCTGGATCCTAATGTGGCGGGGGTGATGTCCTTGGGCCCAGACTGTATGTAGCAGGCAGGAGGCTGTTCAGAAAACTGCTGACCAGAAATGCTACGGCTGTTGATAGGCAGACAGTTTAGTGCTACTGAACTACAGTGACAGTAATGGCAGGCACTTTCAACTGCTAATCCAGAGGAGGGCAACTAAAATAGCGAAGGGCCTGCACCAGAAGCCATACAAAGAGAGACAAGCTGAATATGTATGCCCTTGAGGAAAAGGGCCGAGGAGACAGGACAGAAATTTTCAAGCACCTCACGGGAATCAACAAAGTCCAAGAGAGTTGCATCTTTCAGAAAAAGAGATGTGCAAGAACAAGGGGCCACATTCGAAGATAGAGGAGAGAGCTCAGGGGCAACATGAGGAAGTATTTTTTCACAGAGAGGGTGGTGAACACATGGAACGACCTTCCTAAGAAGGTTGTGGGGTCAAACATAGTGGGGGACTTCAAGAGTACATGGGACAGACGTGAACCAATTCTATTGGTGGGTAGGAGGAAGTCAGCTGTTGGATAACTAGGATCTGCAGCTTATCCACTAGGTAGGGAAATGGGCCGACTGAGTGGGCCAAACAGTCCTTACAGAGCTCAGGCTGTAACCTGCTCCATGTGTGTGGGAATGAAGATGGGATATTTTTGGGAGGGGGAAAGAAACTAGAGCAAATAGAGGTAATGGTCTGCTTCCATCCAGGACGGGAACCACTGTCCTCAATGAATGGTTTTAATGTTACAGTACTTTGATGAACATTTAAACTAGCTGTGGGAGTGGTGGAAGAAAAAGGGGAGTCTAAACTGCCTCTCCCACAGGCTGAGATTGAGAGTAGGGAGATCCTGAAGGGAGAGACTCCCAACAGGATTCAAGTTAATGAAAGAAGCAGGGGACAATCGAATAAGAAGGAGGAAAAAAGGAGCATATGTCTCCCTCTACCCATCAGCCACAAAGTGGCATGTGAAGCATGGAAAGAGGGTCTGGAGGGTGGGCAGCCAGCAGTAGGTGGCAGGAACCTTTAGCTAAGCCGCATGGTGGCAGACTGTAGGTGCCCTGAGAGCCTGGTAGAAAGCGACTGGGAGAGCAAATGCACAAGGTAGGGGCCACAAAGGAAAATCCACAGTGCAGCTGAAGGGCAATGCCTGAACTTGACTTAAAAGTAGCTGTGGGTGGGACCATGAAAGCAGCAAGCACTGCATACAATAGAGTCGCACAGCAGCTAATGTCAAAGTACCAGGGGCTAACAAAAGGATTTGGGGGAGGAAAAAAACAACATAAAGTCCAGGACAGCTCACAATTAAAAACACAGAGCACTAAAGAGAAAGAGCCCTGATGGGTTATAAATATTAAGTAAAATTTATGCAATAGGAGTGGACATAAATGGAGTGTGATAAATCCATTTTATCTGACCAAGTACATGTATACATGCAGAATCTTACATTTAACACATATATTTATTATGATCATCCTTGATTAATGTGCATGGTGGCCTGTGTCACACATCCCCATCCCTCACCCCCGTTGTTTGATACTGCTTACTGGTATCTTGCTTTTAGTTTTGTTTCTTCCAGGTTGCCCGTCCCTCAGCCACGCCACGTGCCATTTAGTCATCCTTCTCCCCATTCTTCCCGCTGTCATACAGTGAGCATTTGTTTCTGTTTTAACATGTTTTTTTGCTTTTCTATCAAACCTTTTTCAACTGGCTGCTCCAGGCTGTTGCACTTCTCTGCATTCTGTTGCCATGTCCTCGCCACATCTCTCGATATAAAAACAGAATTTTTTTTTTTTCACTGCTTCCTCAAAAACTGATAAGCCTTCACTCTTACTCTTCCAGTCTGGTTTCCCCACCTCGCTACAACTGCCACCAGAGCTCCCCCAGCACATAGAAACTATCAGATTTTTTTCCTTAAACTGCTTGCTCGCAAACCCCACTGCTGATGAGCCCTCACTCTAGGTCACATTTCTGCTGTGGTTTGCAGACCTCGCTACAACTGCAACCATGGGCTCCTGTGAAGTCCTTCTCTGTAAACTCTAAATGGTCTCTTGTGGCCCTTATGGCCCTCCCTCTTCCCTGCTTATTTACTGAGATTTCCCTATGTCTATATACCACACAGGTTTTAAGCCCCCCCCCCCACATTTCACTCCTGACCTCCAACACTATAATGCTGTCAGTCTGTTCCAGGTGTCTACTACCCTTTCAGTGAAGTAGTAATTCCTCACATCAACTTACCCCACCATTAGCTTCATCATGTCCCATGGTCCTTTTTCCTATTTGAAGAGCCCCCCAGCACCCTGTTCATCCTTGTAAGGTACTTGTAGGTCTCCATCATGTCCCCTCTCTTTCAGGGTTTATATGTTGAGATCCCAGTCTCCTCACAGGGCTTTTGCCACAGCCCATGTACAATTTTAGTTGCCCTTTATACTGCCTACACCCTATGGCCTTTCTATGGTGCAGCCTCCAAACCTGGACACAGGACTCTTAGGCCCTGTCCACACTACCCCTCTGTAATGTTACAGAGAACCAAACCATTACGCAATGGTTTACGTTTACACCTGTAATGCTACAGAAGGAGTTTCCGTAACCGTTGTTGTAACCACATGAGGTGGTTTCAACAAACAGATAATGAAACCGGTTAAACCTCCGTAACGTTACTGGGCATAGTGTGGATGCATGGCACTGGTCCCCTAGTGCAGCACGAGCTGCATTGTGGGATTGGGTGCCACAGTAGCGGTCGCCCAGCTTCCGAAGTGTGGAGAGGTGGTGCTGGTCCCAAAATGGACACCACGGCAGTGTGGGCACACTATTGCACTCCTGACGGTTGTAATGGTTTCTATCTGTTACGGGGTCTAAGAGGTGTGTGAGTGTGGATATAGTTGGATCTCACTAATAAGGGATTACTTGCAACACCACCACCTCTATCCTCCTGCTGAAGAAACCCCTTCCTATGCAGCCCCAGCATCCTTCTAGCCCTACCCACTACTTTGTCATGCAGCCCAGCAACTTTAAAGAGACTTACCAAGGTAAGGTAACGGAGTCGGCCCCTGCACCATATCCATCAGTGCCTTGCTGCCAGAGGACCCCAATGAAGTTAATATGTCCCCAAATTTTTAAGCCGTTAAAAAGTTCTGTCCTTTGTAAAAATATACAAACCAGGTCCCAAGAACTTCCTGTAGCTGCTGCAGCGTTCTAGCTCATCTATTATTTAGCAGGATGCCAAGATGCTGCGAGCGCGCTGGGTACTATTCATTCAATGGGCGGCAGCTTTTATTGATTTTAATGATATAGACCACCTGGCAATGAAACAAGGCCCTTGTTAGTTGAACAGGGTCCACATTTTATTGCCAGGTAGCCACTATAGTTTAAAAATCAATAGAAATGCTGCCGCCCATTACATATATACGGAGTGCGCCCATGCCCCTTTTCTGGCATCTCGGGCCATCCTCACAGTGAGCATGGGGTGGAGCTTGTGCAGCAGAAAAACCAAAAACAAAACAGGAAGTCCTTGGGACCCAGTTTGTATATTTTTATGAGGGACAGAACTTTTTAATGGTTTATAAATTTAGGGATATATTAACTTCCTTGGAGTCTTCTGACAGTAAGGCACCGATGGGTATGGTGCAGGGCAGTATTCTGGCAAGTCTTTTTAGGATCATAATAACCCAGGTCCCCCCCCCCACTTAGTGATCATCAGTACAAACCCTGTAAAGCAGCTCCTGGTTTGCTATGCCCTAGGTGCACAATTCTGCACTTTGTCATGGAACCTAACTGCCCCAATCTTGACCACTTTCGAGTTTCTCCAGAGGCATGTGCATGCTCTCTCTGGTCCTCTTAGTGCCTCTCCTACAAATTTTGGTATTGTCTGCAAAAGGCATTCCCTTCTTTGCCAGTTTTTCTGCAATGTCACTTATGAAGACACTGAAGAGGATCTGCGCCAGTACTGAGCTGAGCTGCTCACTGTCCCATCACTGTAATAAGTGCCATTAACCATCACCCTCTGACACCTTAACCCCACCAACTACTACTCCGTTTTCCAACCTGCATTTCTGGTCGCCCCCCCCTTCTGTTCAGCTACCACAACACCATCACTCTGGCATCTGCCAGGACTTGTTCCACCACAGAATGAATCCAATATGTGGTGCAGCTGCCTAGGTACTCAGGATACATTTACATTTTCTTCCATTCCCTAGGACATAAGCGGCAAGGGTGCACAAACACATGCACAGACATGTGTGGCACAGCACCAGTCGATGTCTTCCCACCCATGGGCTGCTCCCACCTGCACTGCCACTTGTGGTCACTCAGCTGGCAGCACTACAGCTGAGCTGGCTGTCCTCCTTCCCCAGAAGAAAGCCTCTTGTATAACAGTTGATCCTCCTCCTCCTCTCCCCAGAGAGCCCCTGATGTGAGCTCATTCCTAAACTAAGGTCACCTCCGCAGCTGGTCATAGTGCTACTGTTAAGCTGAAGGGCACACATGTTAACCAGTTTCTAATTAATTTCACCACTTTGGATCCTTCCTTGGCTGATCAATCTCTTTAGCCTCACCCCCCAAAATAGTCAACCACCCTCCTTTCTGCTAGATCACCCTTCCAGGCACCAGACTATCCTCCATGCAGCTGGACAACCCTTCTAGTCCCAGCCTTTCACATAATGAGCACTGGAGCTAGAGTACCACATAGGCTCTGGGCCAGCCGCTTACCCAGCCAACCACCCTCCCTACATCTGGACCAGCCTCCAACTACATTCTATACAACCTCCATGTAGCTGGGAGCACCACCCCAAACCTCCACTCTAACAGACCACATATCTGAAGCTGTCCTCCAAGCCCATGGGACCAGCAGTCCCCATGTAACCACTCAACCTACAGCTAGGTCCACCAGAAGCCACATACAAGCCTCACCATCGAACCACCCCCCCTGCAACTAGACCTCATTTCCAACCTTGAACTAGCCCCACCACCACCAGCTACCACCCCTGCTGCTGGCTCACTCTTTCATGCCCTGGACTAGCCTCCCCCAGCAGACAATCCTCCCTGCAGCTAGACCGCTGGGTTCATTCCCACCCACAGACCAGCCTCCCTCTCCTCTGCAGATTGAGAAACCTCCCCAGAGCTGGACACCCTTTCCAAAAGCTGGACACACCCACCGTCCAGAGAAGAACCTCCCTACACCTAGACCCCCCAATCACCCTTCCTCAACCATGGACCCCATACTTCTCAACGTAGTATTTAAAAAAAAAAAAAAAACAATTATGTGACACTAACATATTGCATTTGTAGTGTCAGTGGCTCAGCAGGTAGCACACTACCTCCCGAGGCTGAGAGATCAGAAGGGTGGGTTTTATTCCCATACCAGGCACTTATGTTAATATCCCAGTACTGATGCTGTAGTGCAGCTTGGGGATGGCTGCACTCTGGGGCACTGCCTTTCAGATGAGACGTTAACGTGAGCGTCCTATCTGCCTGCTCTGGTGGTAGTTCAGGTAGATGTTAAAGATCCCATGGCACTTCTCGTAAAAAGCAGGGAAATTTTCTCCAGTGCCCTGGCCATATTCCACCCCCATTCACTAAAAATACCAACAGCTTAATCTGGTTCAAGGTCAGTTGGCTTTCATCTGTATTCCTCTCCGGTCGTGCCTGAAAATAGGCAAGAATCTGTCTAGTGCACTTAGCCGGTCAACAAAAAGGGGAAATTGTCTAACCAGGAAAGGCACACTAAGCCAGAGCTTGTTTCCAGGTGCGACCTGGGAGCACAAGGAAGTTAAGTGACTTGCTGAGGGTCACACAGTATGCAAGAGGAAGCTGTGGGATTCAAACCCAGGTCTGGTCTGCTGGATATCACCAGATTGCAGTTCAGAGCTTTAGACCACTGTGCTATACTGCCTACCATAAAAATGAAATAAAATAAACATAAAATATAAATTAATTTAGTCTTCAGCAAAAGAAGAAAAAAATACATTGTTCCCCAGACTATAAAATGGATTAACACATGCAACTGTTAAAAACAAATATTAAATGCAAAAAAACAGTTCCCCCACAAACACACTCAAATATGTGCAGTAAATAATTCTTCCTTTAAGGTAACTCCAGATTTTCTCAAATTAAAAAAGTTGTAATCTTTTCTCTATGCATTATGAATTTGCTCATGAATCTTCCTGCTGTCCATTCTGCTGTCCCCACCACCACCACCAACACTACTTTAAAGTAACAAAATCAGCAAAAATTCCACAAATAATAAGTAATCTAGAGGCACAATGCATCCCTAAACACTTTGGGGCGGGGGAATGATTGAAAATAAAATGTGTATTTCAAAGTTTAGCCAAGAGTTCAGAGAAAATGTTTTCAAGACAAAACATTGAAAGTGAAACTTGCACAGCATATCATTTTGAAAAAAAAAAAAACACCTGAGTAATAATTCCTTTACTTTATTTAACATTTTAGAGAGTTACAATGATGTACTTTTTAAACATAAGCTCTTACCTTAACACATCCCCTCCAAGTCTCACGCATTTTGAGGGAGTCTGCCACATTCCAACGTCCACTCAGACCTCCGCAAGCTTAAATCGAGGCACCTTGTGCTGGAGTTCCACGACCTCCGTCAGTTTTTACCTGTATACATAAGTTTTATGGCTATTGCAAGTAAGCTGCATTGCATAGCCACTGAATAAACTGACCATGCTCCATTTAACTCAGTCCTAGCATGAAGCATTGAAGGGGCTGACTCATTGATTGGGTAAACTTAGAGCCGCTGACCACGGCGGCTAATCAGATAATTGCAACCTCTGCGGTCGGCATGAGCTACTGTCAGGCAATGGCATGTGGTGCCGTCACAATTCCTTTCAGCTGTTTACAGACGGCAAATCGCCGAGTTAGCTCCGCTGTCTTCTCAGAGCAGCCTTTGACAGAATAATTGCCGAGAAAACTTCTTCACGGTTGCAGTGTTGTTGTGGCAGTGAAACATTTGGTTTTGGCTCCTTGTCAGCCCAAGCCGCTGCTTTACAGGATAAAGTCTGTTGTGATCATTGTGTCTAATTGCTATCTGGCGGGTAAGTAACCCGATCAGGCGTCCGATGTAATTGTCACAAGTTAGTGGTACATTGAATGAGTTGCTTGACTGAAAAAGGAATTTTGTGCGATGTTTATCCACTTGTCCTGAGGCAGATCTGTTCTTTTTGCCAAAATGTTCAGTTATGCTTGTTTTGTTTAGCGTGGGTTCAGTGGCGATTGTGGGGGGCAGAGAAATATTATTGTCACCGGACTTTTAAATGCTCTGTTTTATTTATTTATTTTTTTCACGAACTTGTGTGGACAGTGGACCAGGACCTGGCCTGGGGAGTGTACAAAAAAATGCTCTTGTGCTGACTGCTCGTGTGGCTATTTCTGATTGCTGCACACGATGTTTATCAGCCTATCATGATTCACCGAGCAGTATGCTGATTCGGCGCGAGCCGGCAGGAGAAGCAGAGCTGTCTTAGGTGTCAATTTTTCGGAGTGATTCAGGTAGAGTCAATCCCCCTTGTTCCAGTCGTTCCTCTAACCCACTAGGCTATACTGACAGCTTGGCTTGGACATCATCTATGTCTTAATCTTCCAATCAGAACCTACACACAAGCAGTTCCACTCTTAATGGTATGTTTTCTTCAGCATTATGGGACCCCCAGTGACACACTGCGTGGAGTACTATGGTGGAGGCTTTGGGCTGGAAGCGAAAAGAATGGCAACCAGCTGTCGGGTGTAGGTAAGGGGGTGCAAGTGTAGGACTTTGTTGTCCTACCACAGCTGCCTCGGTGAAAAGGGTGCAAAGCAAGACCCTGTGGGGACGGGGTATTGTTATTGGTGTTATTTATTAGTGAGGCGAGCCTCCGCTGAAAACGCCATCATGTCTTTGCTGGGATCAGGGCAACTGCTGCCCGAGCAGAGGTGGGTGACCACCAACATCCAGGTGACAGTGCTGCGAGCCCGAGCAAGTTCCTAGGACAAGTCATCCTCCACCTGAGTCACGCTCTTCCCAGGACAAGCGCGCCCAGAACAGCGAGTAAGTGGGGACTGGAGTTGGAGTCTCCCGTGTTTCTGCGGTGCAGACATGGTCTTGGAAGTCCACAGTCAGATCAACGCTCAACCGGATTGCCAGACATTTCATGGGGAATCGAGGAATAACATATATTTACTTTGGAAAAAATCCCACATTTTTCAAGTGTTGCAGCCAATATTAATTAATTACCCATGGGAAGCTGCCCCATGTACGGCTGGCTAAGCCATGATTTCTGAAAATCGCATTCAGTACATTGCTGAAGGACATGTATTGCTGTCCCGCATGTTCTGTTAACTGCTGCTTTTGTTGGAGTTAGGCAGTGACTACACATTGTGAAGAGTTCCATTAATTGACACACACTAAACATGCTATTATTATGTACCCTCTACATTAAAGATCGGCTCCTTAGTATCCGTTCCCCCAAACATCTCTGACAATTGAACTGACCAGGAGTTGCAGGGTACAAATCTTTAAGCCGACTTCACCATTTTTAAAAGTTATATCACTCAGAAAACATGGCCACTTCCAGAGACTGAAGCAATGCCCCAAGCCAGCACACGCAGAGTGGATCCATGCTGAAACTGAACTCTGGATGCTATAGTATAACTAATATGTTTACTAGTGGATGTAAAAGATGGAAGACAAAAGCGAACATGGATCATTAATTTTTTAAACCGGAGATTAAAGCACAAGCTAATCTTTTATCTGTCTAAGGTACAGTACACCGACAGAAAACCTAAGTACTTTATGATCTAGAATTGTGATTTATTTTACAAACTAATCTGTATAAAGTGCTCCCTCACTGTTCGAACCCCGTTATGAGGAAACCCCGGCTACAACGGTGGTGCAGCAAAAGTTTATTCAGAGCCAGTAATTTAAATTCTAATGTGGTACAAGAGGCACTAGGGTTAGGCAGTACTATATTTCAAACATTGCAGGCTAAAAATTGGTTCAGAATTATTACAGCTAGAAAATACTCGGAAGTGGTAAATTTGTATAGACTCATTGATATCAGCTGAGAAACAGAGCCTACAGTAGCGTAGACAACTTAGCAGAGAAATGGGGATGTACCCTTCTCCCTGAATATATTGAGCTAGAGTGCTACTCTTCTGTAAGTGTCCTTGATAAGAGATGAGACACCCAGATATTAGTAACAGTCAGGAGACAGGATTTTTTTTATCATTTGTAAATTACAGTATGTGGAAGTAATTCACTGATTTCTGTGTTCCCAATTCTGCTTTTTACACATGAGAAGAAATGTGACAGATGTAGCATTGGAAATGCAAAAGCAGTGAATTACTTCCACATACTGTAATTTACAATATATTAATGAGCCAGCACCGATCTGAAAACCGAACGACCACCACAGCAAAAACTCCAAAGGAGACAGCAGCTCACAATTACTGCTCCTTTACAAATGGACAGTTGCCTATTGGTCTCCTTTATGTTTCTAGTAACTCCCAGCCTTCATCCTGTATCAAGTCATGCAGTGCTAGTTCAGTGAAGCAGGAGCAAGCATTAATGGAAAAGTGTGTCGCAGACCCATTTTGTAAGGTCAGTAAACAAAGGCTGTTTGTGCACACTCCATTAATTGGAATCGGTGCTAGATTTTACTGTTTCCTGACAGCACAGAATAGTGCTGCACGTGCCGGCATGGGAATGTAGCTCTATTGGTTCTGTTTTTATCTGCATGGACTTCGATTGAAATTACAAGTGATATAACTTTTAAAAATGGATGAAGCTGGCATAAACATTTGTACCCAATGACTCCTGGCCAGGTCAGTTGTCAGAAATGTTTGGGGAGTACAGACTAATAAAATAATAAGCTGCTCTTTACTGGTTATAAGTGCAGCAAATTGTTGTTCAAAACAGCATATGTTTGCTCCTGAGCACAGTGTGGACAGAAAGTATTTACCAATAGAAGAACCTGTTACACTGGACAGCCACCAAGCAGTAACAGTCACTTCCCAATACACCATACCATCACCCACACCCAAGCATTGGCAAGCATCAGGTACTCCACCACCCGTGCTATGGCACCTACATGCATGGACATCATCTAATGTTAATTCTCAGCGATAATGAAACTTAGAATGTCTGTCATCATGTCTCTTCCAACAATACCTTGTACACTGGTCATTTGTATGCTGCTTGGGGAGTCCAAATATAAATAGGCAGGGCCCAACAAACAACACTCTAGACCACTGGTTCATCCTCTGGGTCCTGGGTCAGACTCTTGTCCTCCTCCTGCTCTTCAGAGGAGCCAGCAACAGCACAGTAGAGCATGTCCCACCCATCTCCCATGAACCACAGTACAATCACATTCTGTTCTTGAGCAACACTTTGTTCCTCCCGAATTCCTGATCTTCCTCCCACAGTTGCCTGACTGACCTGATGAAGATGCTTGTGAGCCAACTGGACTTTTAAATCTTTTTTAAAATTTGGTACACAAAAATCAGGACTTTTTGGTTAGTTTGCCCCGAAAAAAAAAAAAGCAGCCACTCATGGGTTTCCTTGATGACAGCAGTCATTCAATGAGAGTCAGAAGTATACCTCTCAACTGTCCCTGAATTTCAGGGACGTCCCTGATTCTGCTTCAAAATTTTACAGTGTCCTCCTAAAATTGTGTTTCCATGACCAAACAGTAGGGTTGTAAGCACAAATAATGTCAAACATTAAAGCTACAAACTTGTTATTCCTTAGAAAATGCATTTTACACTAAGCCCTTTATTCTACCAGCTTTGAGTGAATAGCATCAATTTTGAAAATGTGTCCTGATTTTGGTCCTTTGTCCCTGATTTTTTTTTAAACCTTGTCCCTGATTTATGAGGCGAGAAGGTTGAGAGGTGTGGTCGGAAGAACCAACTAAGAGCAGTCACTTTCTTTCTCATATTTTCCAGCTATTCCGTTGTCTGCTACTTGCTTTGCATTATTTAATTTCTAGTTGTCCTAAAGAAGGGATTTTGCAGGGTTCTAAATAATTTCACCCCCCCCCAAACTCCTACCTTGATGTCATCCTCTGGAGACGGTCCTGTCACTTCAACTTCTGAAATTTTCAGAATGTGTTCTGTCATCATATGGTCTACTGAAGTATACTTCTTGGTTTGCCCAATCCCCTTCAGCTCTGTTCCCCCCAGACACCCAGGTGGCATGCTGGGAGCCCACCCTAGTGTACCAAAAGCGTCCCATAGTCTTAAAAAAAAAAAGTTTTAATCATCTAAAAAAAAGAAAAAGGTCTCTCTTTGAGTAGTCCTTTGCCCCCCTTCCCACCCTGCACCCACCCTCTGCACACCCTCCTCCCCGAACCCCCTCTCACCATACACTTATCTTGAGCTTGGCACAATGATCTTCGGTGGACCGGGAACACGTCTGCACTCTTCAAAGCTGACCGTGAACTGAAGAAATGCCAGTAAGCTATATAATGGCATAAATAGGTTTTTTTCTCAACTTTGGTTCATATCTTGGTCATTTTTCTGAATTTTTACACCAAATTTTCAATGTGGGGTTCTTGAGATCCCATCTTATGAATTCAGTCACTGGCATCTGGTTATTCAGTCCCGAAAGGTTATTTCATGGTCTATGCATGGAACCACCTTTCAGGACTGAGTAAGGAAAAGACAGTGTCGTAGTTCATGAAATGGGCTCACAAAAAGCCTATGTTGCTAATTTGGTGAAACATTCAAAATGACTGTGTTATAGGGTGCATTGCACAGTTTCTACTTATGCTTGTAACTTTGCACATTTTAATATTTTCACTACAGATTTTCAACATTGACATTTTTCACACAGCTGTCACTTTTCATATCCTGGCTAAAATGTGTTTTTACTACTGGTGCAGAATAGCACGGTTGCTTTGGGAAATCAGCGTTCGGGACAGATTAAGAAAATGACAGTGATACTGTTCATGAGCAGAGGTCACAAAATGCCGATGTTGACAGTTTGGTGAACTTATTCCACTAAATGACTGTTATGAGCATACATTGTGCAGTTTCCATGTATGCTCGTACGTTCGAACATTTTTAATATTTTCACTTCAGATGTTCTATACTGCCTTCCCTTCACACCTCCTTATGAATGGTACAACTTATTTTCACATCCTGCCCAATCTGTGTTTTCGCACATCTGGCATGAGAATGACACAGTGCTATTGGAACTCATAGCCTGTGACACATTAACAAAATCACAGTGGTTTTCAGATACATAGAATGTGACAGCAGAAAAGGACCACCAGGCCTACCTTTGTCTGTCCACTTGTCTAGCTATCTGCTAGGACATGCCCTCACACTCAAAAATCTTTGTGTCTGTCTCTATGCTGTTTTGAAGCCTTTCACTGTGGTTTCTCAAATCAACTCTAGGAACCAAATCCACTTATCCACTTCCTTCTTTGAGAAACAGTACTTCTAATGTTACCCTTGAACTGTTAACCATCTTTGTTGCCTCCTCTGAACTCGCCTCCAGACTCTCCAATCCTTCCTGAGATATGGCCTCAGAAATGGACCCCATACTCCAATTGTGGCTCATCTAGATGGGTGTACAAGGGTACTATGAGTTCCTCCTCCTACTAGTAATCCCTTTCGATACAGCCCAGCATTTTGCTGCCCCTAGCCACTGATTCCTTGTAGTGCTTTTCCACCTTCAGGTCCTCGCTATAGTGATGCCTAGGTCCCTTTCCTGTTCTGTTACTTCCAGATCTCCCCCATACAGTGCCCCATCCTCTGGTTTTTGTATTCAAGATGCATGATCTTACACTTGTCCGTGTTAAATGAAAGTACAAAAAAAATGTTTCATACAAGACAGGAAATAAGTAGCAATGTAAAATACCATGAAAAAGGTAGGTTCAAAATTTTCATCAGATTCTTGCACTGCTGCTTTAATCTAATTTTGTGAGTGCCTATTTGATGTTATAAAAATTATTCCAAAATAATAGTATAATTTTGAATGTTTCCATTATTTAGAGGGAGCTTTTAGTGACACCATATCAGAAGATGGCATCAAGTGACAGTGATCAAGAGAGTGGACCTTCTACACCTAAGAAGGCAAAATTTCAAGTAGTGAGATATAAGACAAAGTTCAGACTTGAAATTAGTCACAAGTATCCATGCATCATAAAAGGGAGTTCAGACTATGAAGCTAAGTGTACAGTTTAGATAAATGTTTTGGTGTTGGGCACCAAGGAAAGAGACATGTAGAAAGGCACATGAGTAGTGCAAGTCATATTAAAAAGTGAAAGAAAAGAAGAAAATACCTCAGTCACTCAGTTCTTCAGGCCAGTTAATGATGCAACAGACAGACAGGTAAGCATCTAGAAGCTAGATTGCTCTATATAGCAAAGTTCAGTAGCTAAATTAAATTTTGAATGAGAAACTACATAAAGACCTAGTGGAGCCAAAAATGGCAGATAGATAAATAATACAAATTTTAAAAGTGATCAGCTGTAGCATTTTACTTATGAACTATGTCCTTTTTCCTTATTTGCTTAGTAGAAATACTTCTGTGTAATAATATAATGTTGGATGTGAAACAGCTCTTAGTCTGACAGTTGTCCTATATAGTTCCAAGAAATATGACAGCAGAAGAGGACTGACGGGCCCATATAGTCTGCCCATTTGCCTAGTTATCTGCTAGAACATGCCCACCCCACACTCAACAGTCCCCTGTGTCTGTTCCATGCAACTTTGAACCTTCCACTGTTGGTTCTCCAACCAACTCCTCTGGATCATTTTCCAGTTATCCACCACCATCTCACAGTACTCCTAATGATCCCCTGTACTGTTCCCCAACAATGTGCAACCCATGCCCCTAGTCCTCTGATTTCTTTCAGCTGGAAGATGCTCCAATGACATTTGGGTTATACTTTTAGGTACTTGGATGTCCCAGTCATGTCCCTTTCTTTCCCTCATGCTCCAGGGAGTACATGTTCAGTTCCCTAACCATTCCTCAGGAACCCCTTGCCATCTTTATTGCCTTCCTCTGAACTCACTCCAGCATCTAAGCAGCTCAGGAACAGTCACCTCAACAGATGCAAGGCTGGTTACTTGTATATTGGCAAGTAAGGGACATAATAATGTTGAGGGAATATGGAAATGCATAGATGTAAATGTGGTACCTGCTAGATAAATCAGCGCCACCACATCATACATACAGTAATACTGACTTGTCAACATTTTACTGTCGGATAATCTTGTGGCTACCTGCACTTTAACGATCTTGTATGTTAACTTAGCTAATCTGTAGATTTGTGATAGGATCACAGTTAATTATATTTATTCTGGTTTCAGGTTATGAAAGCTGAAGTAATGTTCGTAGGATTTCTTCTGGAGCACAACCTCCCATTTCAAATTTCTGACCATACAGGAAAATTATTTAGAAATATGTTCTCAGACAGTAAGATAGCCAAGGTGTTTAGTTGTGGACATACTAAGTCATCTGTATTGATTAACGATGTGATAGGTCCAAGCACTGTAGAACCTGTTGTGAATTTTGCACGTGACAACCCTTTTTCAATTGCCATTGATGGTGGAAATGATAATGATATAAAGAAGATGTATCCTGTGTCAGTTGGTATTTATGATGTGAACAGAGGAAAAGTTTTTCCTCATCTTTGAAAGTTGCATGGTAGCTGGTGCTACAGCACAAGATATTTTGATGCTGTTGATGGTGTGATGCAAGAGCTCAGTATACCTTGGAACAACTGTGTTGGGTTGGCATTTGACAACACTAGTGTAAACACAGGAAAAATAATTCACTGATGACAAGGGTGTTAGCAAAGGCATCACATGTGTATAGTCAATGGCTGTGCATGTCATATGGCACATAACTGTTGCAGACATGCATATTCACAGTTCATGTCGAGGACAGATTTTGACTTGGATGATTTCCTCACTGATCTCTTTTTGGTTTCACCACTCATCAAAAGGAAGGCCTGCTTGAATGAATTTGATGAATTTTGTGACATTGAGAGTCGAAAACTATTAAAGCACACAAACACAAGATGGATGAGTATGGAGTCATGTGTTCAGCGTGTTTTAAGTATTTTTCACGCTCTGAAGTCATACTTTAAGTCTGAATCTTTCAGAGAAGCAAGGTTTAAACGTCTGCAGGCTTCTTTTAATGATGATATGACAGAAGTATATCTTCTATTTATGCAGTCTGTTTTTCCTGCATTTTCTAGTTTTATTTTGGCTCTTGAACATGAATCACCATGCATTTTTATGCTTAAAGACCTTTCTACTGAACTGGTCCGAAAAATCTTAGGAAAGTTTGTTAAACTGTCAGAGCTTCAGACATGTAATCCAATTGAGATTAACTATGAAGAACACATGAATCAAGTTTCTGATTCTCAGTTGTTCATTGAATGACCACAAAACAGTTACTTAGAAAGCTGACAGTAAGGGTGGTGTTGACATACGTAAAAGTAGACCAGTTTTATGATGAAGTAAGAGCATTCTATGTTGATGCTGTTGACTATTTTAAAAGAGTATTTCCATTTGATGATCCTGTATTAGATAATGCAGTATTTGTTGACTACAGAAGAAAGCACTGTATTTCTTTGAGAATGTTGACTACTTTGTAAACCGGTTTTCACAAAACCTACATGTTGACTTAGATGCCTTACATGAAGAATTTGTGGAGTATAGCTTGTTCTCCTTGCCACCTCACATTACAAACCAGGTAACAAACGAGGGGGTAATTGATCCATTTTCCATGAATCTGTTATGGTATTTATTAGGAAACCTGAAAAAATGTTCAAGAGAGCTAACGTTTCCTAACCTTGCTCAAGTGACCAAGCTGGTACTTACACTACCACATTCAAATGCTGAAAGTGAAAGGGTATTTAGCATGGCTAAGAAAATAAGACCACTATGCAACAGTCTGAAAGATGAGACACTATCTAATATTCTTTGTGCAAAAATCAATTTGTTTTCAAAACTGCTTGCCACGACTACCAACCAACAAACGATTTATTGGCTAAGGCCAAGAAAGCTACTTGGTGTTACAACAGTTACACATGCAGGGGCCAAAATAACAAGTTTGATACCAGAAACCCCAAAGGAACTTTCACATTTTGCTGCCCCTTTTTGTCCTTCTATGTGTGACAGTTCAATGCACTACAAATACATCAAATCCCCCAGTTCTCGTATCATCTTGGTAGCACTTCTCTACCCTCTCCAGGAGCTGTATGTCCCTCTTCAAGTGTGGTCTCCAGTACTGTACACACTACTCAATGTGTAGTCTAACCACTCCATTGTACAGCGCCAGTATCACTTCCTGCTCCTAGAGTGATCCCCATTATGATGCATTTACAAAACACCTTTGCTGGAAATAACTGGAAACAGTGTGTACAAATATGGTTGGTATATAAAAAATGGGAGAGAGAGTGTGTGTGTGTGAAGGAAAGCATAATTGAAAACAACGCAGCAAAACAGTATAGCAAAGTGAAATAAATATGTATTGTGAAAAAGAAACAAACTGAAACATAAAAACAAGTCACTGCCAGTAACCTGAATTTAACTGTACTGCCAATGCACTTGATCATAGGCAACTGACTCTGTTCAATGATAATGCCAGTGCATGCACCTATGTGTTCAAAGCATCTCCAGTTTGTACAAACAAAACAAAAAAACTTCAGTTTACAAAAAAAAGTCTGTCATTAGAAACGTTCCATTGTATATATTTCCTCTAAGAATGTTTATTCTAGACCTTTATGTGACTGTTTTGTACATCAATGAGTTTAGAGCAGAGCTCCTGTATTGTTAGCTTGCACTTGTGTTGGATGAATATATCTCTTGAATGAACTTTTCAACTTCATCCATTCTTTAATTTGTTTTTATTGTGACTAATACAATACCAAACAGTGCACAGCTCATGTCTTAGTGTCTTCAATAGCTTCATACCTTTCTAATAATGGTTCAAGCCATTTTAACACATTGTACTTTTCAATCTGTGATACTGTTTAAACTATTTAGAAACAGAGCAATAAAATTGTTTTACGGCATTACTCTGAATTCAAGTTATTGTAAATTCCTTTAAAATTGAGTACATTTAAATATATGTGTTTCATTACTAGTCAGGCCCTGGCTGCAAAATGACTACATATACTTTTACTTACTCTTGTTGGATTCTCTGCTCCCCCAGCCCCCCAAAATACTATGCTAAACATAAGAAGAAATGCTTATAAATATGTTATTGTTAGGATTTCATAACTGCACATAGAGGTTTACTCATGCTTAATAGTTCATTATAAATATCTTCACTGTACTGTTTAAAAATACTAATTTGTATATTTATTTTATGATACTAATTCCAGTGTATAGATATATATGTTCCTTGATTATGTATTTTCAGTCTTATTATTTTTATTGAAAAGCTATGCTTTTCAGGTATAAAAATATGTATATATACACTGTCTAAGTCAACAAACATAAATGGAGGAAAGTTTTGAAAGTGCGACAGCTGTCATAATGTGTGTATCTGTATATAATAGTAAAAGATGGAATAACTGATTGTTCAGTAAAACTGACATTTAGAAAAACATCACCACAATGTAGGGTTTGTTATATAGAGGATAATGTATGGTCATCAATGGTTAACTGGTTTGTTAACCATCAATAGGTTGCCAGGGCAACCATGTAAACCTCAGGAGCAAAGCTCGAAAGGTTTAGGTCACCATGGCAACCTCGAGACAAGTTAAAAAAGGTTACCCATCGATGTACTATACATTACATTTTATAGTGTATGGTGTAATTTAGGTTTTTTTACAAAAGAAAGCAGTTCCTGACTGTATTTTTATGTTGAGTGGAGGGGGGGGGGACTCAGCAGGCTCAACAGACCTGTGTTGGGACTGCTGCAGATTTCTTTGGGCAGAAAAGCCACCAACAGAGGCAGAAGCCCAATACAAAAGGGCAGTCTGCAGTGCCAGGAGAAACAGAATGAGTGAGTGAGAGAGGGGGCGTAAGCCACCTCAATGTAGCTCTGTTGGGACAGCAGTGGATTTCTTAGTGGGCAGAACAAGGTGCCAATGCAGGCAGGAGCCCAGTACAAAACAGCAGCCTGCAGCACCTGGAGAAACAGACTGAGTGAGTGACAGAGGGGCAGTGAGCGAGCTCAACACACCAGCGCAGCCAACATTTGGCATTGACAAATGCTTGTTTTTTATGTTGCCACTGCACTGCCCTCACTGCCACGGCTGTTTCAAGCCCATCCAATCCATTTGCATGCATGCCCAGACTGTTTCCGGTTGTTAACCCATAGATGTGACGTACCATCGATGGGTTAACAACATCATGACATCACATTGATGATAAAACATTGTTATAAAAAGGTAGAATTCTACCTATAACAGCATTCTACCATACCTTATAAAAAAATAAATACTACCATGTGTGAACTGGGTAATACAATAGATCTGCAGTACTACCAACAGAATAACATAAAGAACAGACAAATAATTTACATGGAGCAAGGTGTGGTGGCAGTACTGAACAGTAGTGCAGTTTACATTCAAAATAAGCACTTAAATGCACCACAGAGCATCTAAAACCCCAGAGCTTGTGGGGGCCTAGCTGCCCCCAGACCCCCGGTATTACAAGTATTTTCTCCATCATTATATGTAAATCTCCAGCAAAATTACTCAAATTGTCCAGCAAAGCTGCAGAACTACCTTGGAGGGTATGCTTAACATGTAAATCTTAGCTGTAGGAAACCTCAGTTGTTCAAAAATGGAGACCACAGAGCACTCGTGCAGTTTCATCAGACTGAACACAGACAGGAAGAGAGCTGGGAAATGTAGGCCTCTGACTGAGTAGACTTATGGGAAAAGTAGTTTTAGAATACACTTTTAATAAAGGGACACTGACAAACTTTTTTTGCACCTTATTATTTCCAGGTAAAAATCCACATTTTATTATTGCTTACCTTCTGTAAAATTCATTGGTGTTGCTAGTTGTTTTATCTATCTCCTTGCTTAGTAGAACTGAAATGCATGGTAATGTACCCAGCCTTGATTGGCTAATTTAAAGCAGCAGTGCAATGAAAATGGGCTAAACATTTACCCCACCTTTCTTTCTTCTTAATAGATGCCATGTGTCTTCCAGTTTATTATGGTGGTGAAATTTTCAGAAACTGTTATCATTTAAGAATTTTATGAAAGTTTTAAATAATTATTTCTCAAGAAAAAAAGATGGCCGCCTCATTTTTGCAATGAAATAATACTGATGACTTGAGGAGGGTAAGAATCCAGACAAAAATGCAAATGTACAGTACACAGCATAGGAAGCACCCAGAAAAACCAAAGCAGCAGTTCTGCCAATATTTTTCATAACCATAGCAGAAAATTAGCTTTTTGTAAAAACATTTTTCATTGCACTGCTGCTTTAAATCCTAAAACTACTCTGCTGACTGTAATCTTCATTTATGATTCAGTTGTATTAAAAAAAAATGTACTTTTAAGAGCTTTGCAGATCTAGTTCTAATCTTCATTTAGCAATAACTTACTCTTGAACAACTAGTCTGCTGAAATACTTCTTAGAATTTAGTATTATTAGCGGTTGTATTTTTGAATGATGATTAAAGATTATTAAAAATGACTAAAATTAGTCTTTGAAGGCAAATTAATGAATACTTTAATACTAAATTTAGTATTTGACTTCAGTGAGGATTCCCAAATACAGCCCTTTGGGCCTGCACCTCCTATGACCACTCACATCTTGAACACCCCTTGCCCAGATGACCACCCAGCTGGACAACCATATCAACATCCCAATAGACCTCTCCCAAGTTGTGTACCTTGCCTGCAGCTAGTCCACCCTACAAGCCCCAAACCAGCCTCTCCCCATCAACTATCACCCACCCTGTAGCTGGCTGCTCCAGGCCATCCTTCCTACCCTCAGACATGATCCCCCTGCAGATGGAACCCTCCAGGCCTGCCTCCCCACCTCAGTAGACCACCTCCCTGCAGCTGGACCAACCTCCCAGTCTCACCAAACAAAGCACCCTTCTTAGAGCTGGACCATCACCATCTAGATAACAACTCTTTCTGCAGCTGGACCCACCCCTACTACCCATCTTGCCCAGATACCAGTTGCCCATCCCACCACTGACCACTCTGTTTGCACATAGAAAAACCTGCCCTGCTAGGTACCCTTTTATAATCCCAATGCTTATTAGTCTGATATGCTGCATCCCACACACAACCCAACAGCTCCAGCAGCCCAACACACAGTGGCCTGACCTAGGACAGCACCTGACACACTGTCAGGCCAGAGGAGGTTGGGATACTGTGTGGCTGTTGAGTGAATTTTCCACAAACACATGAAGCACCCAATCCTGACCTATGCCACCCATCCCAGGACCTGAGACACTACTGAACAGCACGGACAATGTGAAAACACCCACCCCCTATGTGGTGCACCCTCCAAGGACACACTGACCTGAACATGGACCCCCTGGTAAGGATGACTGTCTCACCATCCGTGAGACAGGGATGAAACAAATAGCCGTGCATGCCCCAGTGTGTTGACCAGCCATCCCAGGCAGCATGGTGGATTGTCCTTGCATCCCTGCATGCATGATTATGTCAGCCAGCTGGGCATACATGAAGGAATTGGAATACCATGCCTGTTGGTGGGTGCATGCATGACACTGCAGGCACACAGCAGAGCGGCACTGCGAGAACATGGATAGCTGCACCAGGAAATGGTCCACAGCAACACTACATGTGGATGCCAGGACACAGAGCAGCATACCATCACACCAACCGTGCAATGTGCGCATGTGGCCGTGTCATGCTAGCCCACTATGGTCCTGCAGTAACCACACAGAAAAAAGTCTGGAGGTGTTTGGGGGGCCTGTACCACAGGAGCCCACTGTGGCATGAAGGCTGCCAGGTGTGTTGTGGGGGGTTTCACAAGGGCCCATTGTGGGAATGCTGTTACCACACAATTGCACAGCTGGAAGGATTGGTGGGCACTCACACAGTTTCAGACCTGTGTGACATGTCACACACAGTGCAAATGTGCAGTGTGCAGTGGGCTGCTTGGTGATACCCAGCAGTGTTGTGATGAGACATCACCACCAGGTTGGGGTGCATGTTAAATGTGGAAGTGAAACTTTATTCAACAGTAGAGGGCCACAGTGGCAACCTGGTGGCTGTGCATGATGTGTACTGTGAGTGTACAACTGTCAGGTGCCAAGTCACCATGGAACCCTACAGGGTGGTGTTGGGTGCCATGCCACAGAGGAACTTCAGCAGGTTGCCCTTGTCCTTGGATGCTAGTACCAACCTTATCCATTCCTCATAGCTCTTTATGGGTGGTGTCCATGGCAGTCCACAACAAATACCTTCCCTTGCGACATAGGTCCATTGCTGTTCCCTGTGGAGTTCTGATAGCATTGTCACGACCCCTACATGCACCTTCCCGAGCAGGGCATGGAGATGACAGTGCCAGGTCTCGACATTGCTTTGGGTCCATGACATACTTCGCTTGTTGAGATCTGCAACCAACCACAGCTGAGTGGTAACATGGGGTCGTATCTCATGGGCACCTTGGTCACCCTACTGTACAGCCATATCCTACCCAGTACATGTGTCTGCTCGAAACAATAGAAGAGTGTGGTGGCATTGGATGGAATGGTTGACTTCAGGAAGCTGAATGCTGCTGGAATGTCCTGTGCCAGGAGATGGGCGAGGGCCACGAGTTCATGGATCTTCAGGCTGAAGTCTGGGTCACTTCTGTATTGTGGTACAAGGCCAAAGCTCTGGACCTTCCACCACACAATCTGCCCAAAGTGGAACAGGTGTCCCTTGTTTATAGTTTGTGGAAATTCCATCTTACAGGCATTGATCACAGCCTGCTCAAAGTCAGTGGTGATCGTAGGTGGTTTGAGGGTGCAGGACTGTATACTGGCACATTTATTCAGCTCCTGGAACAAAGTGCTGTAACATTGCAGACTCTTTGTCGTCATCAGTGTATACACCAATTACATGATGAGGTTGTTTGGGCCCATCCCCATGGGTGCATGGATGGTGTACAGTGATGAACAGGTGTGGCACAGTCTTGAACATACCATCCATCTCCCAGAAGGGTGCCTGTGCCAGGTCCCTAATATTGTCCTCTGTGATGAGTAGAAGGACCTAGTGGGTGGTGCTGCTGGTGATCCTGCTGTACCATGGCCATCCAGTCACCGTCTGTAGCTGCTTGGGGATAGTGAGGTCAGCCAGTGTCACTGGTTCTGGTTAGAGGTCCTTGTGGTGGGTCCTGTTCACAATCTGCAGCAGGGCCCTCTTGATTGGCAACTGTTGCCACAGCTCAGTGGTCATTACAATTGCTTCACTCTGCAGTAGCTATGCGGGGCTAGCTACAGTGCTGTGTGCCTTCTGCTTGATGCCTGCCAACACCTGTGCTGGTAGAGCATCTGTCACCTCCAGAGCATGACTGTGCTCATTCTTTTTCTTTAGGTGGTGCTGACCATCCTGGAGCAGTGTGATGGCCTGGCCGAGGCAGGACTTGGAATTATGGTGCTGGCAGCACCATTATACTGTCTCAAGCTATCCTGGTGGTGCTGAGGGTTGAGGCACTGGATGCCATATCTTGTGTCACACCAGTGACCTGGGTTCAGGATTGAGCCTGGGCCATCGGGGGTCAGCAGGGGTGGACTGGGACCAAACATCCATAGACTGCTTTCCCAGTCCTGGGGTGGGCTGTGGAATTTCACTGTGCTGTAGCAGCCCCCTGAGGATGTCCAGGGGCACTAATAGTGTCACTGATGCTAGATGGGGAGCACGGCACATGTCAGTACGTTGCTCCTGGACATCATTGCATGTCCGTGCTACTGGGGCCAACCGAAGGAAAATGGCTGGGCATGACCTTTCAGCTTGATGACTGTGCTCTGAACCACCCAGAGGACTTTGGTGGAGTCCTGTTGAGGAGGGTCTGGAGCTGTCCTGGCTGGTAGAGGCAGAGGGGGAGCTCTCCAGCAAGATGGCATGATGGTCGTTTCTGATCCTCCTAGGTGCAGTTTGAGCTACTCAGCTCTCCAGGTGGGAGGAGCTGGTTGCTGGATGCCCCAAGCTGGAGTGTGTGTTGCAGCAGGTGAAAAATATGATATGCTAAAAAAACAGTACACTGTCTCACTGCATGTCCATTCATGGACCAGGAGGTAGCCATTCACATTCAGCTTGGACTTTCCCTTCCTGGATGGTACCACCTCACAGATTGTCCCTGTTGTTGGGATTGCAGTTGAGCACCCTGGCACCTCCATGGCTTCCACGCTGTCCACTATTGTGCCAGAGGACTGTGCAACACTAACCAGCTTTGGTTCCAGCTCAGACATTCGTGTGTGACTGCACTTCGTTTGCACATCACACTCCATGGGCCACACCTGTGGCAGTTGCTACTTGTCTGTGGGTGGTTTGTACCAGTACTGTAGTGCCACTGTCTGCCCACAGTCCCAGTGCTTCAAGGCGGTGCTGTGCACCATGGTCACATTCAACTTCTGTGTCCACAGTGTCCTGTGCCCCTATCAGCTACTGTTGCAGTGGGCTATGCTCCATGGTACACTTCCCGCTGTCCAGCATGCAGGGATGCAGGGGTCCCTGTGTGTTGTGCACCTGCCTCACAGGTCAGTGTCCACCTACCTAAGCTGGCCTTGCACCCCCAGCATTGGCATCCGTGAGTTCCCATGCATGCCTTCATGAGTCCATGTCTGTCCGCTGCCCCCATGCATCATTTTCTGATGCCTACCTGTTCTCTATGTTCTCTTCAGCTGTAGTTCCCTGACCTGAGACTTCTCCGGTAAATGATCTATTGTAGCCCTCACTGTGCTCTTTCCTATGGAGCTTGCATTTTCTGCCCCTCTGCCAGTTTGTTTGTCAGAGTTTCAGTTCACCTGCTTTGTTAACTAACCACTCTCTCTGCATCTGAAATGGGCCCTACCCAGCCAACCACTCTCCCTGCAGCTGAACCACCCTTTTGGCCCCTAGAGAAACCTTCCCCAAGGAAAGCACTGTCCATGGACCATTTCACAGTTACAAGGAGGGAGGAAGAGGCCCCCAGCTGAGTAGGAAGCAACTGCTGGTGGGGGAGTTAATTAGGGAGAATAGACTTGCAAGCAGGGTCGGGTAAAGGAGAGGGAGGTGAAATACCTGAGAGGTACTTTGGCTTGGAGGGATGAGAGCAGATACAGTAGATCATTAGGCAGCAGGAGATGAGAGGGAGCTAGATGTCATTGTCCACCTGGGGACAAATGACATAGCAAGGGATGAGGTAGGTGTAGTGTAGGGAAATTTCAGGGATAGGGGGAGGATCCTCAAGCATGCATGGTGGCTTTTACCAAAAGGATGCCTATATACTGTACATCTTGGGAGAAGATAGGACTCTCCACATGACTTTCAACAGTTGGTTAAAGGTATGATGCAGGGTGGGGCTCAGTACTAGCAGTGAGCCTCTTCAGTGTCTTCATAAGTGAAATTGCAGAAGAACTGAATGGGAAGGTATGTCTTTTTGCAGATGCCACCAAAACCTGTTATAGGGTTGACACTCAGGAGGGTGTGGAGAAAGGGTTCACCCATGCTGGTGTGACAGCCATGTTGCTGATGCCAATTACAGCACAGGCCACATTACAGCACCAGGCAAAATGTATCCTGGGAGTTACACCACCAAAGAGCCCTCCTGGGAAACAGTCTTCATTGGGCCCCCTCCCCTCATTATCCCACATGTCCAGGTTCTTAATTTACCTGTTCTCCAGTCCTACCCCATCCTACAATCACCCCACAGGTATACAGTAGATTTTTACTATCCCTGATGTATGTTCAGTGGTTCCCATTTATTTATTTATTCATTCATTTGTTTACCGAGTAGGTGCACTGGTCCAAGAACCATTTTCAGGCATGACCTGGGCCATTGAGGATGGCACAGGAATAAAAGCAAGTACAAAGGAGGCTGGGACAAGGCATACAATAGACAGTAATAAAATATACAGGATATTTATATGAAGATATATATAAACTTGCAGTGCAATGGATAAATAACATTTACGATAATAGCAGGCTACAGTAGTAGCCAAGTTGTAATACAAATTAGGCATGATCTGAGATGAGTAAAGGAAAAAGTACATCATGGCAGTGTAGGTATGGACCAAGAAGGAAAAGGAGGGAAGGGAAGTAGAGGCATGATAATAAGTTGAGAAGGCAGGAGCAAGTAGTGGAGGACAGAAGGTGAGATCCAAGGAGAGAGTGGAAGAGTTCTGGAGAGTCAGTGGTGCTAAATGGAGTGGGCAGGTTGTTCCAAAGGAAAGGGGCTGCAGATGAGAATGCACATTTACCTATATGGTGGAGACTAGGGGGCACTCAAGCATGGGGCCAGCAGTGAGGCAGAGCTCTAGAACAAACACTTTTGGCCAAAGAAGGTGGGATTGCGGAGAGGTAGCTCGGTTTTGGATGGCCTTATTGACTGTGCTGGCCAGGAGATAGGTCTGTTGGGCTGATGGGGAAGCCAGTCCAGGGTCTGATAGAGTGAGCAGTGGTGTGTTGAGTGAAAGTCCTTGCCTCTGTATATCCAAAGTCCCACCATGACCCAGTTAGTTCTTACAGCAAATACTACCCCCTGGCTGGCCTACCCTATATTTGACACCCTTCCACATTTGGCACAGACCATCCTCTCAGCTCCTTGATCAGGCACAAAATGGATGATAGTTCACAAACATGTGCTAACTGTACACGGCTGTTTATACAATAGGCACATGAGAGCAAAACTGATGTGCTGTCCTCAGTTGGTCACAGAGGTTAGCAGAGTGTCTGTGCCAATTGCCATTGTGGGGAGTGTGTGTAAACATATGGTGGGGACCATGAATGGTGCGAGCGGTGGGACTGGGTGGGCAGTTTCCAATGTATGGAATGGACAGCAGCACCACTGAACACCAAGGAAAGTGTGATATTACTGATGGTGGGAACTCAAAGGGGCAGTGGTAGGAGGCAGAGGTGATACTACCTGCTTTAGGGAGGCAACATCTTTAAGAGCCATTTACCAACTGGTCAGAGACTCACTAATTATGTTATTCAAGATATCATTTTGTGATCCTACCCTGTTTTTGGGGTGCAAAGTGTTGTTTGAGAATCACTTACCCATTTAGCGATCGCAAATGCTCTTTGAATGTTCTGGTCTATGTGAACAATAACAGCCCATTACCAGTAAGATAAAGACAAGTGGACAAACACAAATATGGAATTGAGAGCTGTTCTCCATGAGGTTGATAATGTAATTTATCTTAACAATGTGTTAGAGTACAGAGTATGATGAGATTAATACTGGTACCACTGTGCTACCACATGAGTCTAGGGTTGCTGTGAGAGGTACCAAATACTGAAATGTCAAAATAACACATTACCATTGTGCTACCAGTGTACCAGTATTTGTGGGAGCCGACAAAAATCTCAAAATTTCATGACACCATTGTATTACCAATGTATGTGTGAGAGAGAGAAAATGGTAAAATGCCATAGATACCATTTGCCAGTGCACTACCAGTGCACAGAGGAAAATCTATATATCACCTACCACTGTAATACCAGAGTACCACTGGGTAGTACTATTGTGGATTTTTGAGCTGACCACAGTATTGCCATTCCTATACCACTATAATGCCATTGTGACAAATTCAGTAAGGGTAACCAGATTGCTGAGACAATGTAGTGCTAAAGAAGTGAGATAGAAATTATAAAGTGTTGCCAGTACTACTGCAGTGTGCAGCAAAAATTTGTGAAGGAAATACAGTGCTAAAGAAGTGTATGAAAATCTAATAATTATTTGCAGTGTCTTACAGTCTGCATCAAAAATAAGAAGATTGAGCAGTGCTACTTCAGTGTGCAGCAAAAAAGTAGCGGAAATACAGTGCTAAAGAAGTGTGCATGAAAATCTAATAATTATTTGCAGTGCTCACAGTGTGCATCAAAACATAAGAAAGACTGAGCAGTGGTACAACAGTGTAGCAGAAAGTCAGTGCAGTGTATTAACAGTGCACTGATGAAAAGCAGTGCTTTGTCAGTCTGGACTGAAATAACACTGAAATAAGACTGAAGATGGAAGTGTACACTCCACTTCCCTCTGGGTTGGTACGATCTGGAAAAAAATGTATTCAGTGGATTGAACGGTGTACGGTTCATCTTGCAGAATGCAGTGTGTCCGCATTTTAAATGTAAAGCATGCAGTGCGGTGCTTGCAAAAACAGCACTGAAAGGTATCACAAAAGAAGCTGCAGATGACACAACTGTAAAATGGGAAAAAAAGATGAAGAAATGAGAAATGGCAAATGAAGGGCATGCACTTTGGCTTGTGTGGGAATAGGCAGGTTTTAGGGAAATTGCTTCACAGTGCAGTGACATACACAGGACACAATACTGTAAAGCAGCAGAAAATACTTGCAAGTGTGGCTCAGCTGGTAGTACATCTGTCTCAGAGTCAGAAGAGCATATGTTGACTGTAAGTGGACTGAGGGTTTGGGGTTATTTCACTTTTCAGTGGCAACGAGTGTTGCACAGAGACAGAAGTGCATGCATCACTCTGAGTTGTTAGCAGCACAGCTGTGGTGGTTAACTGCACCATGTCAGTACTGTGTGAGTCACAGCATATCAGCTGTTTCACACTAGGAGCTACATAGACAGCAGTGCATGTGGCAATAAGCACTGATGAGAGTGCATATGGCACAGTGTCGCTGGTGGTGCACGTAGTATAGGGCAGAGTTGGCAGTACACATAGCACTGTGGAGTGCTGGTAGTGAAGTGGGGTGTGGGGTCAGTGGTGCACATGACAGTGTGGAGATAGCAGCACATGTGACAAAGTGTAGTGTCTATAGTGCATGACAGGGCCCTTGGCACAACTTGGGGGCAGAAGTGCACGTAGTAATTACACTTGGCTCACCTCTGCAGCTGTCAGACATCCCACACAAGCAGGGCTTGCACTAACCCTGTATTGGGATTTTTGAGAATTTTAAAGCACAAAAATAATTGCTCCTGCATTGCCACTAAAAATTGAAAGGCTTGCACCAATATTGTTAGCAAAAGAAAAAAAATCTGATAATGTTGTACTAAGCCACTCAAATTTCTGACCCCAAAATGTTCTGGTCTGAACACTAATATTCGAAGCAGAGGGTCAAGATGACACCAGCTTTACTAATGCTAAGGCAAGCCCTGCACAAGTATGGCTACTTGTGTTATACCTGGAGTGACTACAATATGAACAAAGTTATCTGTATAAAGTAACTTCTTGCCCAACACAGAGGCTGAAGCACAGGGTAAGTGCTTACTGCTGCCTTTGGGAGGGGGCCATGTTTATCAACAGTGGTTAGAACTGTTTTGAACTTTACTGAATTATGTCCCTACCGTGGGTTGGCTAACAACTGACTTGGGTTTCTATGGGCAATCATTAACACTTGCATGAGGAAATTTAAATTTAGGAAACCTGGGACCCCAGCTGCCAAACCCAGTTCAAACAAACTAGTAGTGCCTCCATTCCTGGTGAAAGTATCCTGAAGACCTCACTGCTCCTCCCCCCTGGCAGCTGAACCCCTCACCACCAGTGGGCTAGCCTTAACCCTTCCCTGCACATCTAGACCATCCTCCCTACTGCTGGACTACCAACAGCCTACCAGTCAACCTATATTTGGGCTACCACCTCAGACCAGCCTGTCTGTCCAATCAACCACACTTCATCACTGAACTGCTTTTCAAGCACTGCTATCAGAGTGCAGTGCCACATGCAGCAACTGGACCACCTTTCCTGACCCATGAACTAGCCATCCTGAACATTCCACCCCTGTCCCCAAGAGCCAGGCTCCCTCAAGTCCCCCAAACATGCCCCCCAGGAGCCAGACTCCACCCAGTCCCCAGTCATCCCCTCCATCCCTAGGAGCCAGGCTCTCCCAGATCCCAAACACCCCCTCCCGTTTACAGGAGCCAGGCTTCCCTGCCCTCGAATACTCCCACCCAGTCCACAGGTGAGCTGGTTCCACCCTAGTCCCCTGAAAACTCACACCTCATTCCCAGGCTCCACCCAGTCCCCTGAACACTCCACTCCCATCCTCATGCACCCCTCAGTGACCAGAACACTCCCCCTTGCCCCAACATACATGGGACTCTCCACTGTCTCCCCCCCAACACAGGTATAGGGCTCTCCACCATCCCCCCCACACAGGCATGGGGTTCTCCACCATCCCCATCCCCCCAACACTGGCACGGGACTCTCCACTGTCTCCACCCCAACACAGGCACGGGGCTTTCCAGCACCCCCCCAAAAACAGGTGTGGGGCTCTCCACCATCCACCCAGCACAGACACAGGGTTCTCTACTGTCCCCCTTCAAACACAGGCATAGGGCTCTCCACCGTCCCATCCCAAACACAGGCACAGGGCTCTCCACCATGTCCCCCCTCAGCACAGGCATGGGGCTCTCCACTGCCCCCCAACACAGGCATGGAGCTCTCCACTGGCCCCCCAACACAGGCACAGGGCTCTCCACCATCCCCCCAACACAGGCATGGGGATCTCCACTGTCCACCGCCCCCCAACACAGGTGCCAGACTTACTACTTTCCCTCAAACACAGGTGCCGGACTCCCTCCCTGGTCACCCAAACACAGGGGGCATGCTCTCCCCCTCACCCAAACACAGGAGACACACTCTCCCACTCACCTGAATACAGGTGCCATGCTCTCCCCTGAAATCAGAAGCAAAGTTCTCCTCCCCAACTCAAGAGTAGTACCTTCACACATGCACACAAGAGATTTGAATTAAACTTTTGTAAACCTCGCTAGGATAAAATAAAGCACCAGGGCCATATATTCCAGAATAAACTCCCATTAATTTTAGATGCAAGAGCACTTTCCTGAACTCTTAAGGCCAGTGTGTACCCACCGAGATAGGGAAGGCACCAGTTTGCACATTTAAAGTAAATAAGGTAGAACCATCAACGACAAAAATAAATGAACAGTGAGACTGCAAAGGAGTAAAGTGACAATTATTTTTGCTCCACATTCATTATCTGCTCTCAGATCTTGAGCTGGAGTCTGTAGTGCAATATCCAGGTTACCACACTCAAACACATTTTTCGAGTGAACCAAGACTCCTAGAATCTTACATTTTCTTCTGCCAGTCCGTTTCAGGGAACACAGATTTACTGGTAATAGCGGGTTATATGTTACCTGACCCATCACTTACTTTGGGAGGCTAGCCCAGTTACAAGGTTCCAGTCTGTGACTGCGTATCAAGTCGGTGAAAGAAAGAACTGGGGGTGGAGATGAGCAGACAGGCAGAGGAAGATAGTGAGTGGCAAGGGCAGGCCTTAACAAAAAAAAAAACTTTACACATGCCTCACCATAACATTGGGAAAACAGACACGGGGGTGTGGAAAAGAAGCACTCACCTTCAGTATGGCGGATGAGCCCTTATGTGGCTACAGCTCATGTTTTCTTTGCTTCTACTTTCTGACTTCCTCTTCTTCCACGCACCTTCAGTTACATCATTCTTCCTCATTCTTCTTCGCGCTGAATTCCCAGTAACAGTCCTTCATGGACAGCGTCAACAGGAAGACCTGCCCATAGTTACACTGCTGATTGGCAGAGGATGCACATCTGGTGTACTACTGTGGGGCAGAAACTGAGTGATGCAGAGTGGCATTTTTTTTTAATAAAGTAGCTCCCATGCAATGCTTGAGATGAAGCTACAGCTTGTGGTAATGCTCTGTACTGCTAAAGTGAAAGTCCTGTTTCAGTTTCACATTTCTTATTTAATTCAGCTTCAAGTTACAGGGAGAAAGACAGATGGCTACTAAATATGCATGAGGAGATCTGCGTAACCAATGCTTGGACAATATCTGTGCAAGCAGAACAGAGGTTGGGGTGGGCTATGCAAATCATTCATGAATGTTAAATCATCTTCAGTTTGTCTTGCTGGATGTCTACAAAGGCAATTTAACTCTTTCAAGGTGTTTCTAAGAACCGTAGCACTGCTTGCTCTGGTAGGAAAATTATGAGCTTGGAAAGCATTTGCAGTGAAAACTTTCATACTATTTGAAATAACCCAGAGGGAAGTGAAATGTTCAAATAGTCACTATATGGTGTTATTTTAGTGTTACAGTAGCAGTGTACACTTCTGCACACTGCATTTCATAATGCAGTCCATCAGTGTTTAATCAGTGCATCTTCAGGTTTCTGTTGGTGTACATGCAGTGTTAACACAGTGTGTGCGAATTATGTTAATTAGCACTGCAATCACACTGCAAAAGTACTGCAAGTAGCAGTGTTTTGTCATCAATACTGGCTGAAGCAGTGTTGGTGCAGCAACACTGCCTGAAGCAGGGTTGCACTGCTTTTTCAGTGTGAGTGAATTATGTTAATTAGCACTGCAATCTCACTGTAAAAGTACTGCAAGTAGCAGTGTTTGATCATCAACACTGCCTGAAGTAGTGTTGGTGTAGCAATACTGGCAGAAGCAGTAGTCAGCAACACTGCCTGGAATGCAGTGTTGCACTGCTTTTTCAGGTGTGCATCATGCTAATTAGCACTACATCAACACCTGTAGTGCACTTCAGTGTAGTGTGATTTTAGCAGCACTCCTGTCAGCAGTGCTGCAGTTCTGTTGTGCGTATTAGCTGCATTAAAGATGGTGTCACATAAAATTCAACAAAAACACAAGTATTCATCTGCAAGTATCGACAACCTCAGCAGAGGAAGCGTTTAAGGGTTCCTTGAGTGAGAAAGTCGGCTTGTGAATTCCAAAGAAGATGGAGATCTTGGGGCTATGTCTATAGGAGGTACTAAAGTCTGTTACCCCATGTTTTACTCAAAATCACAAGGAAGGGAGTGGCCATTTAGTTAAAGGAATGACCACCAATGGTTCTGGTTTGCAGAAAATGGATTTGTGAAAAATGGATGGTTCTGGTCTACAGAAAATGGTATGGAAGCCTCCCTGATATGCAGGGCCTCCCCTGTATTTCCAGGTTTATCTTCTAAAGAAGATAACCTCTTCAGATTGGGAGCACATGCACAGTGAGGAAAATTATTTTTGGTATCAAGCGGCCGTTCCATGTGAAGTGCGTTTGTGCGTGTGTGTGTGTGTGTATTATATCTATAATGGGATTATCAATTGCATTGAACAAACACCATTAGGTGACTGTGCGTATATCAGAGTATGACCACACACTTGCACTTTTACTCCCCTCCAAAACAATTCTGCCATTGTATAAGATAGATAACCCACTGTGGGGTGTGTGGTCGCGCAATGATATATGCATGGCTTGGGTGGTTGATGCACTCAGCCTGCAGCCTCATGCGTAACAACGCACACCAAGGTGTGAGTATATCAAGAGTGTGACTGCACACCCTACAGTGGGTTATCTATTACACATACACACACATAGATGAGACAATACTTGTTACAAAACAAAAACATTACATTAATGCAGGCATTAGAATGCAAAGCGCACAAAGCAAGAAAACAAAAAACAGAGTTTAAACCTCACGTGTCTTGGCAAATTGGTTGTGTGGTGTTCCCTGGAGTTCCCAACCTTAATGCCCATCCCATACCCCCAGACCTTAGCTTCCTTTCTAAAGCACAAGGTACAGCTCCAACCCAGTGTCTCCCACAGCAGCCATTCGTTCCTGCAAAACAAGAATAGCAATGGGCTCACAAAGGACCTGCAGCTTGTTATGAACTACTATATGACAAACAATGTAGGGTAAACAAAAAAAAAACAATACTTATCTGATACATATGGTCAGTGTCCTCCTACTCCATGTCCTGCCGGACCTGTAGATATAAAGGTAAAATGGGTCAGTATGAAAAATAAAAATACTGATCAGCTAGGTCAGTTGGGAAGGCTCTGTAGAGGTTAAAATAAAAAAAGTGGGTTGGGGAGGGATACCAGACCTGTACCACACCATCAACCTGGCTTTTAGAATGGAGTCGGTCACCAGGGGATGTCAGTGGTTGGGGAGAGGAAGACTCTTGCCCCTGTGCCCTAAAACTAATCTTTTGGGGGTAGGAGGTCATGTTGCCCACACATCAATCAACACAGGGCAGGATAAAGACACCAAGGGACAGATATTCAAGGCACAATAATGCTTCCTGGTGGTATAGGGATCCTCCTCCCTTTCCCAATCTGCCTGTAGAATACATAGGAACATAGGCATGTGACAGCAGAAGGGACCGCAAGCCCACCTAGTCTGCCTAGTTTGCCTAGATATCCACTCAGGCCTTTTCTGTAGTCCTCCCTCATGCCAGTTTCCCTCTGTGCTTATCCCATGCCTCGTGAACCCTCCCACCATTTCTCAGCAGCCCCTTCCAGTTGTTCATACCCCTTCAGTGAAGAAGTTTTCTAATCCTTCCTCTAAATTCACCCCAAACAATTTGGAATTTCCAACGACCACTCCATTGCAGTACAGCACACCATAGCAGGCCAACTGTGACCATCTCTAGGCAGATATCCGCAGCCACAACCAGTCCCAGAACTCCCTGCAGCTGGCACCAGGGCAACAGGCAATAGAAGTTCCAATAGCCTGCAGTGCACATTTGGGCTTCCACAATCTCTGATCAGATGTTTTCCACTTCTGCTCTTCTCCAGGGGTAAGTCAGTCCATGACAGAACTTAGCCCAGGGAGTACAGTGGGGCCAGTAAACCAAAGATGAGAGCCTATATAAACTCTTAACATGCACTGTAGGACAATCTCCCACCGCAAAGGACTCCAGGATCTGCTGCAAATGAAGCTGTCAGTGCAGAATCAAGCAAAACCAGTTCATCATAATCCACTACACTACAGCACACAGCAGGCAAACCAAAATGGCTCCACATGCAAAGTGCACATTGGCACCAGACCCACACTTGTGTGGGACCCTTTATACAACCAGCCAGTGGGTATTGTGGTAAGAAGGGACAAAACCTTTTACATGCGGGTGCATCAGGGAGAAAAGGAAGGCACGGGGAGATATTGAATGTCTGAAAAGGGTGGATGGAGGGAGGGTAAAAGATGATCACCAAAAAGCAGAAATACTGACAAATACTTCTGTTTGGTTTTTACAAAGGAGGGGGCAGGAAATGGGCCAGCATTAAGTAATAAGGATGGAGAGATCACAGAAAAGGACACAGGTTCCTTTGCAAAAGAAAGGATCCTCATGGAACTGGCAGAAATAAGGCTATGGGCCAGATAGATGCACCCCTGGACACTGAGGGAGCTAAGGGAGGTGTTAGTAGGGCCTCCAACTATGCTGTTCACCCTGTCTATGTAAACTGGTGACATGCCCAGGGATTGGAGGAGGGCTGATGTGGTCCCACTATACAAAAGTTGGAACAGGGAGGATGCAGGAACTACATACTGGTCAGCCTGACCACAACAGTGGGAAAAGTAATGGAAATACTGCTGAAGGAAAGAATAGTGAAACACCTGGTTGTCAATGGTCTACAGGGGAAGTGGGGGAAGGGAACACTGTTTAACCAGGAGTAGCACACTAAGCTGAAGCTTGTTTCCAGATGCAACCTGGAGCACAAGTTGGATCACACAGTATGCACTTAGACGGCTACTGGATTCAAACTCAGGTCTCCAGTTCTGTAGCTCAGAGCCTTTACCCACGTGCTCATACTGCCTCCGGACCAAGGCAGTTTGGTTTATGGGAGATAGGTTGTGCCCACAAACTTAACTGAGTTTTTCGACTGGGTACAAGGAAGGTGGATGAGGAGATGTGGTCACCCAGATTTCAGCAAGGTCTTTGATACTTTGACACATAGAAGGCTGATAAATGAGCTGGAAGGCTTGGGGGTGGGACAGAAAAAAAAGGTGGGTGAAGAACTCGTGAAAGACTGAACTAGAGGTGGTGGTAAGTCAAATGGGGTGCACCCAGGGTGGGAGTGGTGTGTTCCTAGGGTCACGGTGCTGTGACCCATCCTTTTTTAATATCTATAGCAATGATAGCCCAGTTGCAATCAGGGGAGGAGAGCTGTTCTTTCCAGACTGGGGCTTGTCGCTGGAAGGGGGTCGGGGCAGGCATTCTGGGGCTGCATCGGCGGTGGGAGAGGATGGGATCACATCGGTGATCAACAAGGAAGCTCTTGTTGCCGGGGGACAGGCCTTGTATACCGGGGCCACATCGGCCACAACTTTGCAAGCTGATGACTCCAGGAAGGAGGCTATTCAGCCTAATAGGCTTAAACCTTGACTGTGACTGAGCCACAAAAGCGCACATAGTCCAGTCGCAATCTTATAGCTGTTTTGTTCCATACCACCCACTCTGGCCCTGACCTCTATTAAATGGTCAATGAGGGTAGAGCCTTGGAGGAGGGCACGTCGAGATTTGGTGAACTGGAACACTAGGAAGCTGGATTGTTATTGATTGGGGGAAAAGGGTCCTGTACACTGTGCTGCTTGGGCAACATTCGACTACTACTACCAGGAAGGGGCATAATGAAGCAGACTGTATAAATGACTGTGTATACCAACTATATCTGAGGGAGTAGGCAAACTGTGTGTGACTCGATTACTGCTAGGGTCTCTGAGCTGGCAGTGTTGTGGTGGGCTAAATTTGCTTGTGAACTGTCTACTGCTAGGGTTAGAAAACTGGCTACTGTCAAGAAAGAGGAGGGAAAATTGCTGTAATTGGAGGGGGAAAACTGCTTGGGTTTTAGTGTAACATTGACTGAATTATTTCTGTTAGAGGGCTGCATTGCTCACCTAAAATGAGGGTAGACTTGGGGGTGGCCAAAGCGGGCACCTTCGGAAGAGAGATTGGGTGTACAGGGTGCTGGGTGGCAATAATATTAAATTGGGCATGGAGGTTCAGTGGGTGCCTAGTATATTTTCAGTTGGCAGGTCTTAGTGAGGAAGTAGAGGGGATCAGAAGGCAGCTGGAAGGTGGGAAGTGTGGGGAGGAAAGGTGTGGAAAGGACCTCATGAGAGTAGACAAGGCCAATATGGCATAACGCAGGGAACAGGTGGACAAGGATCATATGGTTACTCAGGAGGGTGGGGCATGAAACAAGCAATGTACGGAAATCACTTCATAGGGATGTGGCTGACCAGAAGGAGAGGGGGACAGGAGAGAACAAGTCAGGGGCAAGTATCACACTTACTAATTGATTTGCCCTGCTATATCCAGGAGATGAGGTGAGAGGCTGCTGGGAAGAGGCAAGGCAGACAGAGAAGGCTTTTGGTCAAACTGGGGGAAGGGGAGGGAGAGAGCCAGATCCACAGAAGGGAGGGGGAAGAGACATTAGCCTAGGGTGGGAGGGAGGTGGGAGGATGGGGGGCAGAGTGAAGCCAAGGTGGGAGGAGGAGGACTAGGATCGAGCAAGATCCAGGTTAGGAAGTCAATAAGGATAAGTGAATACTCTGGACAGGCTAACTGGGTGAGAAATCAGATGAGGTGGAGAGGAGGGGAAAGATGGGGGTAGGAAGAAACACAGCAGATGGGGTGAAGGATACAGAATGTGGGGGAGGGGAGGCAAGGAGGGAAGCAGTAGAAGGGAGCCTGGGTGGGAAATTTGAGGATACCAGCCCAGAAAGAGAGTCCTGGGAGATCTGGGGGATCTGCACACTGAGAGGTTGGGGGTGAGGAGCAAGCTGGGAGCTACAGGTAGAAGAATGAGCATGGTAGGGGCAACCACAGGCTTGTGATCCCAGGCTGAGGGGTGCAAGAGAAGTACGCCTGGGTTGATGACAGAAGGAAGAGCCTGACTAAATCAAATGGGCCACAGTAAAGTGGGGGTGAAGGTGATCCTGCTGGCTACTCCATGACCTGGGGCATCCAGTGGGGAGGGGGCGGGAGGGAAAAATCAATGCTCAGCTGGCTCAAATGTGTCCACCAGCCTATCTGCACACACAATTCCAGCTATACTCGAGTAACATTGAATAAGCGGGAATCTCAGACTTCTAAAACATCTGGGAACAACTGGCTTAGAGGAAAACAGTGAAGTAGAACTCAGGCTAGATTCCAGGAACTGGCCAGGGTTTACCACTCTATAGGAAGCACAATCTCCTTCTTTGAGATTCTGCCAGTACCTAGGGCATCCGGGTAGACCAAACATAAACTTAAAGGTGTGAAACAGTGGCTCAGGGACTGGCGCAGGGCAGAAAGGTATGGGATGGTGGGGAACTGGGGGATACATGGGAGGACAAAGTGTTATATGCCAGGGATAGGCTACACCTCAACTTGGAGGGGAGGGAGATCTTTAAATTAAAACTTGCTAGATTCATAGTCGAGAGGTGGAGTTTAAACTAGTAAAGGAGGGGTTAAGTAAAAGAGTGGCTCCAGGAAGGCAGCTCGAGGGTCCATGTCTAGGGCATGAAAAGAAGGCAGGTGACTGCAATGTAAATCCATCCAGAGCTGTGCAAGAAAGGGCATGTAGGGACTGCTCAGGGCCGAGACGACTGGAGAAGGGAGAGGGATCGAGGTGGAGGATGGCCTTGATCAATGCTAGAAGCATGGGCAACAAAATGCCCAAGCTCCAGACGATGCTGATTGAGGGATCAGTGGATGTGGCAGCAATTACTGAGACATGGGCCACTCAGAAAAATGATTGGGACCTAAATTTGATGGGCTACAAAATATTCAGGAAGGACAGAGAAGAGGGAGAGGAGGAGGTGTAGCACTGATAGTCAAAAATGACATAGTGATTAGTGGAGTGGAGGAGGCTGTGGGGGGGGTGGAGGAGATCTGGGTAACCCTACAAATGAGGGGAGGTAAAAGATTGAAAATAGAGGTGGTGCACAGACCCCCCCCCCAAACGATGGAAGAGGCCCTGGAGGACAAACTAGTTGAGAACATCAAGGGGCACTGTGACCGTGGAACAGGTATGGTGGTGATCATGGGTGACCTTAATATGCCGGGGACAGACTGGGACACTATGGCATGTTCTGTGGCCAGGAAACAGAGACTGATGGATGTGTTCCAGGATGCCTTCCTGGTCCAGCAGGTGGGGCAACCTACTAGGGAGAAGCGGATATTGGATGTTGTCCTAGCAGACAGTGACCAGATAAAGGGCCTGGCAGTGTGCAGCCCGCTAGCAGGTGGTGACCACACTACAGTCTGGTTTCTGCTGTATCTGAGTGGGGGGAGATAACCATTCTTATACAGTAGAAATGGACTTCGGGATGGCAGACTTCGTGAGCATGGGCAGGATTCTACAGGGGAGCTTGGACAAGATTAGGCTGGACATGGATGCTGGCAGCTTGTGGGAGGCCATTAAGAAGGGGGTGCAGGGGACTACTAACTCCTGTACAAAGGAAAGGCATAAGCATGGTAGAGCCAACAAGCATGCTGGTGGACCAGGGAGGTGCAGGAGGCAGTGAGGGATAAAAAGGCTGCCTATGCATGTTTTAAGCACTCTCAGGGAGAGAGGGGTACGAGTTGATGGCTAGAAGGGTCACCACAGTGGTGAGGGGAGCCAAGGTGAGGAGGGAGCAAAACCTGGCTAGGGATATCCAGAGGGGGGGAAAGGGATTCTATAAATACACACAGGGAGAAGAGAAAAGGAGTGCACAGATCAGCATGATTAGGACTGAGGAGGATGGACTTAGAGGAGGGAAATCAGGTAGAGGTGTTGTAAATGAATACTGCCTTTGATATTTACAGGAAGGCAGGGGATCCCTCCGGCCCAATGGGAGAGAAGGGAGCCAGGAGTGGAGAGGTCAGATGTAGTCTATAGGACTCAAAAGAAGTTGGGGTTCAGTCTGGGTCAAGCTCTAGAAGGGAAGGTGGTACAATAAGGGTGGGCTGGGAGGAGAAACACAGTGAAAGGGTGAGGGAGGCCCTTCGGACACTAAAAACTGATAAGGCCCCGGGCCGGATAGGCTGCATCTGAGTGTTATGAAGGAATTGGCAGATGAGCTAGCAGCACTCTTTAACACCTCTCTGCCAACAGGAAGAGTGCTTCAAGACTGGAGGGTGGCTCATGTGGTGCCTATCCAAAAATTGAGGGGTCTAGAGAGGAGATGGGGAATTATAGGCCTGTCAGCCTAACGTCTGTGGTGGGCAAAGTAATGGAAGGCATTATCAAGGATAGGCTCAGGAGGCAGCTGGAAAGGTTGGAGCAACTGGATGACAAACAGTATGGTTTCATCCTGGAGAGATCATTAGACCAACCCCATAGATTTTTATGACTGGGACCCTGGACCAGCATAGACCGGAGGACGTCCTATACCTGGATTTCAGTAAGGCGTTTGATTTGGTACCCCAAAATGGGCTGCTAATAAAGCTGGGGGGATGAGGGTGAGAAGACAGTTGCTCAGATGGGTAGAAAATTGACTAACAGGGTGAATACAGAGGGTAGTGTTGGGTAGTCTCCTCCCCCAAGAAGGTCACCAGTGGGGCTCCCCAAGGTTCGGTACTGGGGCCATTCCTGTTCAGTACCTATGTCTTGGATGTGGGGAGGGCGGTTAAGAGTAGAATGAGTCTCTTTGGAATGACTTAAAACTGGGGCATTGGTGACAGGGACGAGTGAGAGAGACAGTCCAGAGGGGACCTGATACCCTGGAGGGGTGGTCAAGGAGGTGGGGACTGAGGTTGAATGCAGGGAAATGTAGGGGGCTACACCAGCGGGTCAGAAACCCAGGCCATGTATACACCTGGGGGGATCATACTGTAAGCCACAACAAGTGAGAGGGATCTAGGGGTGGTGATAGACGTCAAAATGAATAACACTGAAAATTGCAGAGGATTTGCGGCCAAAGCAAACTGGATACTGCATAGCCAGGGGGATTACGTCCAGGAGGAGGGAGGTGATTCTTCCTCTGTATAATGCCTTGGTCAGACCACATCTCGAGTACTGCATGCAATTCTGGAGACCTCACCTCAAGAAGGATGCAACACTGCTGGAGAGTGTCCAGAGGAGAACAACCAGGATGCTTCAGAGCATGGGAGGAAGACCCTATGAGGAAAGGCTGGAAGAGCTTGGGCTATACTCGCTGGAGGAGAGGCGAGACAGGAGGGACATTATAGGGGTTTTCAAATATGTAAAAAGAGATGTTCAGACTAAAGAAGGTGGGAACAACCAGGTGACATGAGTGGAACCTAGAGGGGGGAAATAACTGGGGGGATGCAGGAGACATTACTTCATTGAGAGGGTGGCAGATCCCTGGAATGCACTGTCCAGGAGTCTGGTGGAGGAGGGCACAGTGGATGGCTTCAAAATGGAGTGGGATAGGTACGAGGGTAAACTGAAGCAGAGGATGACCCTCTCTGGGGCTGGGTGAGAAAGATAACACCCATTACGAGGCTTGCTACCGAGCAGACACAACAGACTATCAGGCTTATTCTGCTGGCTTTTAGTATGTTATATATAGCGGAGGGACTGCAGGGGATGGTGTGCCTATTTGTAGAGGAAACAAAGATCTGCAAAAGGGTAGACACCCTGGTAGGGGAGGTGGATGCAGTGAGGAAGGGCCAAAAGATTCTGGAGAGGTGCTCGGAAACTTGGCAGCTGAAATTTCATGCCAAACAGTGTACAGTAATGCGCATGGGTGTAATAACCCACAAACCATTTACACACGATGGGGAGAGGGGGTAAGGAAACTCAGCAGGAGAGAGATCTGGGGATTATAATTTCAGATATCCTTAAGGCAGAGAACCAGTGCAGCACAGTGGTGGGCAAAGGGAGGGTTATAAAACAGAAAGAGGGAGGTGTTGATGCGCCTTTATAAATCCATGATGAGGCCTCACCTGGAATATGGGATTTAGCTCTGGAGGCCTCACCTATACAAGGACATAAGGCAGGATTGAAAGGGTTCTGAAAAGGGCAACCAAGATGGTGCATGCTATGCATAGGAAGCCCTATGATGAGAGTTGGAGGGACTCAGATCTGTACCCGCTGGAGACTAGTAAGGTAAGAGTGGGAAGCTTATTTGCAAGGAAAATAAGTACTAGAACTAGGGATCATAAACCAAGATTAAAAGAAGGAAGGTTTAGGGGCAATGTGAAGGGGCATTACATCACTGAGAAGGTGGTGGAGTCCTGGCACTGACTACCGGAAGAGGTGGTGTGCGCAAAAATGGTGAAAGGATTCAAGTGGGCATGGGACAGACACCTGTTGCTGACCAGTGGGCAGAGCGGGGTGTCTCTTGACAAAGATGATGATCTTTGTCCAAAGATGGGGAAGGGGTAAGGGGAAGACTCAATTGGCCAAAATGGTCCTTTTCTGTCACCAGATTTCTATGACTCTAGGTAGTTAAGTAATTAGGACTTACCTGATCAATCAGAGTAGGGGAGTCCAGAGTTGGGGTGTCCTTGGCTCGGGGTATTCAGGTAGGACCTGAAAGAGAAGAACAGAGAAGGTTGAAGGGAAACAAAGGGTCGGAGGTGCTAGAGGAGAGATTAGAGTGTTGGAATTAAACAAAGATACTTATCTGATTGGTGTGTTTGGACAGACCTGTAGAAATAAAGGGAAAAATAGATCAGTATGGGGAAGTAATAGTAGCAAGAGTAGAGACATACAAAAGGGTATATGGCACAGGAGTAAAGGAAGAGGAGTTTTAGAGGAAAGACAGACAACTTGGTCAAAGTAAGGAAACCTAGAGATGGAATAAAAATGCAGACAGCTAAGAACAGAGAATAAAAGTGATATTTGGGACTCGCAAACCCCCTTAGTGCCCCTAGGTGACCTGGCAGATGGCCAATAAATTTAAGTAGTAGTAGTTCAGATGGGCAGGTGGGAATGAATTTGGGCTAGTGGCCCCTATATTATTTAAAAAAGGGGACACTGGTGGTTCAGGAGTCTTTGAGTTGTCCCAGGAGGTCAGTGGTTTGAAAGGTATGCTGGTGATATAATGGGTCACTCCCTCATGGACAGTGGCATTTTTTTTTCTTTTTATATTATCTCTCCCTGGAACCTAGTGTGTGGGGGTGGTGTTCTTGGGCCCAGAGGAGGGCAACTGTAATAGCGAAGGGTCTGCACCAGAAGCCATACAAAGAGAGACAAGCTGAATATGTATGCCCTTGAGGAAAAGGGTCAGGGGAACAGGATAGAAAATTTCAAGTACCGCAAGGGAATCAACAAAGTCCAAGAGAGTAGCATCTTTCATAAAAAGAAATGCTCAAGAACAAGGGGCAAAATTTGAAGATAGAGAGGATGGCTCAGGGGAAACATGAGGAAGTATTTTTTCACAGATAGGGTGGTGAACGCATGGAATGGCCTTCCTGAGGAGGTTGTGGGGTCAAAAGTAGTGGGGGACTTCAAGAATACATGGGACAGACATGAATCAATTCTATTGGTGGGTAGGAGGAAGTCAGCTGTTGGATAACAAGGATCTGCAGCTTATCCACTAGGTAGGGAACAATGGCAGTGTGACTGAGCGAAGCCAACATCAGTCCTTATCCGCCATCAAGGTCTATGTGTCTATGATTCAGCCCACAGAGCTCAGTCTGTAGCCTGCTCCATGTGTGTGGAAATGAAGATGGGATATTTTTGTGGGGAGGAGGCTAGAACAAAGTATGCCCCCTCACCCATCAGCCTCAAAGTGGCATGTGAGAAGACCCCATGGGGCAGGTTAAGAAGGGTCTGGAGGGTGGGCAGCCAGCAGTAGGTGGCAGGACACTAGCTAAACCCACATGGTGGCTGACTGTGGAAATGCCCCAAGGGGCCTGGTGAAAAGGGACTGGGAGGCAAATGCAAGATAGGGGCCTGAGGAAAATCCACAGTGCAGCTGAAGAACCAATGCCTGAAATTTACCTTAAAAGTAGCGCTGTGGGTGGGGAGGCAAGCAGGAAATCACTGGGCTCCCTGAGGACCACAATAAGTAGCAAGCACTGCATGCAATAGAGCTGCAGCAGCTAATGCCAAAGTACCGAGGGACTAACAAAAGGATTTGGGAAGGAAAAGAACAGCATAAGGTCCAGGATAGCTCACAATTAAAAACACAGAGCACTAAAGAGAAAGAGCCTTGATGGGTTATAAATATTAAGTAAATTTGTGCAATGGGGTGGGCATAAATGGAGTGCAATAAATCCATTTTATCTGAGCATGTACGTGTATACATGCAGAATCTTACATTTATACATATAGGTATTACGTCATCCTCGATTAATGGGCATAATGGACTGCATCACACATCCCCATCCCTCACCCCCGTTGTTTGATACTGCTTACTAGTATCTTGCTTTTAGTTTTATTTCTTCCAGGTTGCCCGTCCCTCAGCCACGCCACGTGCCATTTAGTCATCCTTCTCCCCATTCTTCCCGCTGTCATACAGTGATCATTTGTTTCTGTTTAACAGTTTTAGTTTTTTGCCTTTTTAACAAACCTTTCTCAACTGGCTGCTCCAAGCTGCGCTCCAGCTGTCACACTCCTCTGCATAAAGCTGCCGTGTCCTCGCCACACCTCTTGATATACAAAAGACATTTTTTTTTATATATATATACACTGCTTCCTCAAAAACTGATAAGCCCTCACTCTTACTCTTCCACTCTGGTTTCCCAAACTCTCTACAACTGCCATCAGAGCTCCCCCAGCACTTAGAAACTGTCAGATGTTTTTTTACTTAAACTGCATGTTAGCAAACCCCACTGCTGATGAGCCCACACTCTAGGTCACACTCCTGCTCTGGTTTCCAGACCTCACTACAACTGCATCCATAGGCTCCTGTGAAGTTCTTCTCTGCATTGCAAACTCTAAATGGTCTCTTATGGCCCTTATGGCTCTCCCTCGTCCCTGCTTATTTACTGATATTTCCCTAACAATCTATATACCACACACGTTTTAAAGCCCCCCTACCATTTTCCTCCTGACCTCAACATTACAATGCTGTCAGTCTGTTTCCAGGCTACCCTTTCAGTGAAGTAGTAATTCCTCCATCCATCTTACCCCCACCATAAGCTTCATCCACATGCTATGGTCCTTTTCCTATTTGAAGGAGCCCCCAACACCCTGTTCATCCTTGTAAAGTGCCCATGGGTCTCCATCATGCCCCTCTTTCCAGATTTTATATCGTGAGATCCCAGTCTCCTCACAGGGTTTAGGTAGCCATGTACAGTTTAGATTTGCCTTGCTCTGCCTCCACCTATGGCCTTTCTAAGGTGCAGCCTCCAAACCTGGACACAGTACTCTAAATCAGATCTCACTAATAAGGGATTACTTGCAACACCATCACCTCCATCCTCCTGCTGAAGATAGCCTCCCTATACGGCCCAGCATCCACCTCTACCTCCCACTAACTGTCACACAATAGCAACTTTAAAAAGACTCACCAAAGTAACATTCAGCCCCTACACCATACCCATCGGTGCCTTGCTGCCAGAGGACCCCAAGGAAATTAATATGTCCCCAGATTTTTAAGCAGTTAAAAAGTTCTGTCCCTCGTAAAAATATGCAAACCAGGTCCCAAGGACTTCTCAGTTGCTTGCTGCTGCCCTAGCTCCGCTTACATGCTCCCTAGCAGGATGACGAGATGCCAGTGAGAGCGCGGGGGTGCTCATCTTTATCTGTAATGGGCGGCAGCTTTTCGATTGATTTTAAATGATCTAGTGGCCACCTGGCAATGAAAAGTGGGCATCGGTCCAAGTAACAAAGCCCTTGTTAGTTGAACAGTGCCCACATTTTAACCAGGTATGTCGTTTAAAATCAATAAACTGCTGCCACCCGTTACACATATAATAGTGCACCCCACGCCTGCGCATCTCGTCATCCTGCTGGTCAGCATGGTGGGAGCGGTGCGCGAAAAAAAAGGAAGTCGCTTGGGACCTGGTTCATTGACTTTATGAGGACGAAACACAACAACACCATTGAGGACATATGCTCGCCGAGGAATCTTCTGGCGGCATGTAACTACCGATAAAAGACGATACTGAAACAACTATCTTGGTGAGTTATAATACTCTGGGTCCCCCACTTGCTGATCATCAGCACCACCTCCAACCCTATAAAAGCAGCTCCTGGTTTCCTATGCCCTAGGTGCATGATTCTTCACTTTGTCATTGAACCCCAACTGCCCCAATCTTGACCACTTTTCGAGTTTCTCCAAGAGGCATGTGCATTCTCTCTGCTCCCTTCTTAGTGCCCACCCTACAAATGTTGGTATTGTCTGCAAAATGGCATATTGTTTTTGTTCTCAATAACATTTTATTGATTTTAAATAATAATGCATAATATAAATACACAGCAAAATAAACATACATTTTACTATACAGTAAAAAGAGGTATACTTTCTAAAACATATTTGGAGACAATTACTCAGCCTTACTAACAATATTAACTGTGTTGCTGGTGTTTGGCACACTTAGGGAAACAGAACAGTAGGTAAGTTTCAAACCTGACTGCAACTCAGCTGATAGTGCAGGCTTTGTGGAGTAGCTTGCCATTGCGCTCCAAGTGTATGATTTGAACATCATCATGCACAAAATCAAACACTATGCTGGTGACCAGGTTTGCACTCTGAGCACAAGATGTGGAGAGGAAAGTGTAACACTATACCTCTGTAAGCAGCATACAGTTATAAGCAGAGAATCCCACCCCCCACACACACACACACACAAACACACTCATGTTGACTCCCTTCCATGCAGATTTCTTAAATGCTATGAATTTCACATAGAGCTAATGTATCATGCAAATTCATGTACTCTGCTCTACAGATATTTACTGATTTTCTTCATAATGTTAGAGCTGTTTCTGGACATGCAAACTATTAAAATATAATTAAGTTGATAAGCCCTGGTTATATCCTTAATATACTGCTGTTATTCTTCTTCCAATACAAAATAGAAACATAGAAGTTGATCGCAGATAAGGACCGAAAGGCCCATCCAGTCTGCCCATTTTTTCTAGCTTATGAATGTGCCATAGGCCTTTACTCTGCCAATGGCCAATCTATTCAAACTCATCTGTATTGCTCCCTTATGCCTATCCCATGTCTGTTTGAAGCCCTGCACTATATTCATATCCACCACTTCCTGAAGTAGGCCGTTCCATGCATCCACCACCCTTTCTGTGAAAAAGAACTTCCTCACGTTACCCCTTAATCAGCCTCCCTCTAATCTCATGCTATGTCCTCTTGTCCTGCTATTTTTCTTATATTGACACATGTAGACTCTTTCACCTTGTTAGTGCCCTTAAGGTGTTTGAATGTTTCGATCATATCACCTCTCTCCCTCCTTTGCTCTAGGGTATACTTATTGAGCTCCGTTAATCTTTTTTTTTTTTTTTAATTCTTTATCTGCTGCTTGCCGCTGAGCCATCTGATCAGGTCACGGCCCCCTCTGCTCCCACTCCCACATTAGCCCTTACTCCCGGATACCCCCTGGATTACCCCAAGTGCCCAAGTGCCGCAGACAATGGGATAGGTCTGGGAACCAGCCTGCGAGCTCATTAGAGTGGAGGGGCAGGCATCATCCTGGCAGCCAGCAGCATTATTTTTTCCCCATTAGGTGGGGGACGGGATGTGCAATGATGACCTGTGTCTGCCCGCCCGCCCCTGAACTTACTTTGGTGTCGGAGCTTGTGGTGCACCCCAGCCTCCAATGGGTGTCACCACAGCTCTGATCACTCTGCCACCCTCCCCCTGGAGAAGGAGAGCAGCCCTGGGGTGCTCAATTCATCTCCTCCCTGCTGGCTGGCCAATGACTCACGATCATTATGCCGGCGTCACAAGTGGAAATCCAACCGCTGCACCGGCGGGCCAGCGAGCTCCGTTAATCTGTCCTCATGTTTTCTGATGCAGTCCCTGCACCATTTTGGTTGCCCTTCTCTGGACTGCCTCAATTTGGTTGATGTCCTTGTGAAGGTGTGACCTCCAGTACTGCATGCAGTACTCCAGATAGGGCTTAACCAGTGTCGTATAAAGAGGGATAATTACCTCCCTCTTACGACTTGTAATACCCCTACTAATACATCCCAACATCTCTCTAGCCTTAAGTACTGCTTTAGTGGTCTGCTTGAATGATTTCAGGTCATCTGTGATGATGATGCCCAAGTCTTTTTCTTCCCTTATGATTGCCAGCAACTCTCCTCCCAACCTATAGGTAACTTAAGGGTTTCTCTTCCCTATGTGCATGATCTTGCACTTCTTTTCATTAAACCCCAGTTGCCACTCTTCCGACCATTTTGCCAGTTTATCCAGATCTCTTCTGCCCACCCCATGTGGATCATGCTGGAAAATTCAATTTATGTTTTACTACAGAAATATAGAATCTGTCAGCAGATAAGGACCACAGAGTCCTAATTTAACTAGAAAAAATACTAACTTCAAATGTCATGTAATTACTAATTCGAGAATTTATATTGAAAAACTAAAACATTTTCTAAGTCAAATAACCAACTAATACCTAAGCTGGATAATGTTAAAGTGTAAAATTCAATCAATTCATAATTTCAATACTTTCTGAAACATTTTCTAAATCAAATAATCAACTAATAGCTAAGCTGGATTATGTTAAAGTGTAAAATTCAATAAATTCATAACTTCAATACTTTCTGAAACATTTTCTAAGTCAAATAGTCAACTAATACTAACATACTAACATACTAAAATGCCAGCAGAATAGGCCTAACGGTCTTTTGTGTCTGCTCGTTTGGTCAGCCCCCACCCTGGGTGCTGACCTTGCTGTCCCCCTCGCCTTCTCTGGCTTCTCTCTTCCCAGTTCCGGATATTCTTGCTGCATTGGATTTTGCTTCCAGAACCCTTCCCTGTACCTGTCCCACCCCCTCTTGAACCCCTCCACTGTCTCTGCCTCCACCAGCCCCCTAGGCAGTGCCTTCCATGGCTCCACCACCCTCTCAGTGAAGTAGCACCTCCTCCTTTCTCCCCTGAATCTTCCCCCCTTCAGCTTCCACCCATGCCCTCTGGTGGCCCCCTCCTCCTTCCTTCAAAGCACCCTGACTGTTCCTCCCCTATTTACTCTCTTCATGTACCTGAAGACCTCTATCTTGTCCCCCCAGTCCCTTCTCTCTTCCAATGTGTACATATTTAGCTCTTCGAGCCTCTTCTCATAGGTCCTGTCCCCCAAGCCCCAAATCATTTTGGTTGCCCTCCTCTGGACCCTCTCCAGGAGGTTAATGTCCCTCTTTAAGTGTGGCCTCCCAAAAGCTGCATGCAGTACTCAAGGTGCTGCCTCACCAAACAGTTATACAGAGGAGTATCACTTCCCTCCTTCTAGAGGTGATCCCCTAGCGATGCATCCCAGCATCCTGTTGGCCTTGGCTGCCCTCCTACAAGTCTCAGAGTTGTTCATCTTGACATCCACCACCACCCCAGGTCCCTCTCAGCCATCGAGACTTGAGCATCCCCAGGGTTGTACACTTGGCCTGGGTTTCAGCTGAGTGGAGTACCTTACATTTCCTGCATTGAACCTCAGCTTCCACTTTCTAGACCATCTTTCCAGAGCCTCCAGGTCCCCCTGTAGGGCCACCCTCCCCTCCTCCCCATCCACCACCGCCCCCAGTTTTGAGTCATCTGCAAAGAGACTCATCTCACTCCTGATTCCTGTCCTTATGTCAGAGACGTAGGCGTTGAACAGAAGGGGCCCAAGGACTGATCCTTGTGGGACCCCACTAATGACCCTCCCTGGGGATGAGACTATCCCGCCAACTACGACCCTCTGGGTCCAGTCCTGGAGCCAATTGCCTATCCATCTGATCATCTGGTTCCCCAGCCCCATTTCTCCCAGCTTATCCAACAGGCCCACGTGAGGAACAGAGTCAAATGCCTTGCTGAAGTCTAGAAAGAGGGCGTCTACTGGTCTACCAGGTCAAGGCACTAGTCACCCAGTCATAGAACTCCACCAGGTTTGTCTGACACGATTTCCCGGGATGAATCCATGCTGTCTATCATCCAGGCACCCTGACTTATCCAGGTCCCCTTAGCCTCTCCTTGACAATGCCCTCCATCACCTTGCCCACCACCGATGTCAGACTGACAGGCCTGTAGTTCCTGCCACCTCCTTGATCCCCTTTGTGGATAGGCTGTATCTAGCCACCTTCCAGTCTTGGGGCACCCACCCTGTCCTCAGAGAGATGGTGAAAAGCTCCGCCAGGGGTTTCGCCAGGACATCAGCAAGTTCCTTCAGCACTCTGGGATGTAATTTATCTGGCCCTGGTGCTTTCTCTGTCTTAAGGTAGCTGAGGGCTTCCCTCACTCTCTCTGCTGTGATTTCCACTTCCGGTACCTCTTCTCCCTGCTTAGCCCTGCCCCCCACCTGCCAGTGATGCCTCCCCCTCTCCCCAGACCCCTGCCGATCGGTAAGGGTCCCCCCCTCCTCAGTATCTCTGTCTCCTCCCATGTATGATGCAGCACCCCCATTTTCCTTGGTGAAAACTGAGGTGAAGTACTCATTTAGTACCTCAGCCTGCTCCCCCGGGTCTTGTGCCCATCTCTCCCCTGATTTAATCCTGCTAATCTGCCCCTTCACCCTTCGTTTTTCCCCAATGTATCTAAAGAACCCCTTGTTCCCTCTCCTAATTTCCCTGGCCAGGTTCTGCTCCTTCCTTGCCTTAGCCGCACTCACCACCCTAGTGGCCCTTCTAGCCATCAGCTCGTACTCCCCTCGATCCCTTTCACTCCTTGAGCACTTGAATTACCTATAGGCTGCCTTCTTTCCCTGCACCACCTCCTGGACCTCCCTGGTCCACAAGCAGGGTTTTTGGGCCCTACCGCATTTTCGTCTTACTCTTGCACAGGTGCTGGTAGCATCCTGCACCCCTCTCCTGATGATTTCCCACCTACTATCAGCGTCCATGTCTGACCCAATCCCATCTAAATGCTCCTTAAGGATCCTTCCCATTTCCTTAAAATCCGCCCCCCTGAAGTCGGTTACTTCCGTCTTTGTGCAGCCTTCTACCCCTCCTAGGTCCAGGCAGAACCAGACCGTGGCATGGTCACTTCCCGCCAATGGGTCCCTTACCTCCAGGCCCCCAATCTGATCACTGTCTGCCAGGACCACATCCAGTACCCGAGCCTCCCTGGTCGGTTCCCTCACCTGCTGAGTTAGGAATGCGTCTTGAAAGACATCCAACAACCTCAGTTCCCTGGTCACAGAGGATGTCATAGTCTCCCAGTCTGTTCCTGTCATGTTTAAGTCCCCCAACACCACCACCGTTCCTCTGCCCAGTCTGCAGTGTCTCCCAACATCTGCCACCAGACTGTCCTCCAGCTCCTCCACCAGGGCAGGGGGTCTATACACCACTCCTATTTTTACTCTCTTGCCCCCCCCTTGTTATCAAGGTGACCCAAATTGCCTCCATGGTTCCCTCCGCCTCCACTGCTCCCCCTATGCCAATGCAGTTTTTGACTATCATTGCTACCCCTCCTCCCCTTCCCTCCCCCCTGTCCTTCCTGAACATAGTGTAACCCTCCAGGTAGAGGTCCCAGTCATGTCCTGCAGTGGCCCAAGTCTCAGTGACCACTGCCACATCCACTGCTCCCTCAGTTAGCATCACCTGGAGCTCAGGCATTTTATTGCCCAAGCTCCTGGCATTTAGCAGGACTACCTTCCACCCTTTCCCTATAGTTCCATTTCCCCTGCTCATGTTCCCATGGGGATTCTGTTTCCCCTGGTCTGCACTTTGCCAGTCGGCCTTTTCCTGCAATCCTCCTGGTCCCCAGGTGGGTGGAGACAGAGTCCCTCCTTTATCGGCACCCCCTTGACAGCCTTTTCTCCCATTCCGCCCCCCTTCACAAGTTTAAACCCCACTTTTCACCAATGAACCCCTCTATTTTCAACTTAAGGATTCCCCTCCCATCCAAATTGAGATGGAGTCTATCTCTAGCATACAGCTCCTTATCCTCCCAGGTCTCCCCCCAATCCCCCATTAACCCATACCCTCTGGCCTCACACCACTCCCTGAGCCACTGGTTTATCTCCCTAATCTTCCTTTTGTGTTCCCCACTAGCCATTGGCACTGGCAGGATTTCTGAGAAGCTAATAGCTAAGCTGGATTATGTTAAAGTGTAAAATTCAATCAATTCATAACTTCAATATTTTTTGAAGTCTTCTTTTTCATCTAATGCATAAGTACAAAAAAATACATCAACTAATGGCTACATAACAAGAGTTGTGCATTAGTTGACTAAAACCAGTCAACTAATTCTTAAGCTTTATACTCAACTTTTTAGTTAGCAATTAACTATTAAATAGGTAACCGTTGGGTACTTGCTAGCTTATTTTTTTTGTATGGGTTATTGCCTTGTTTGCGTTATCATGTTCTGCTTGTTAAGACTTCAGGGGGCTTAGGAGGGCTGACTTTGCCAAAATGGGTGAGAGCCTAAGGAATGCACTAGTAAATGGGCAGGAAGGAGGGGTGGAAGAACAATGGGGAAATAATAAAAACTGCCATCACAGAGGTAACGAGCCTTTGTGTGAAGCAAATAAACAAAACAAGATGATGTAAAAAACCACTATGGTTCTCAAAGGAAGTGGCAGTGAAGGTTCAAGAGAAAAAGAAAGCATTGAGGAAGTACAAGGAATCGCAGAAGGAGCAGGATAGAGAACTGTATCAGTTAAAGCAAAACGAGGCTGGGAAGGCAGTCAGAACAGCAAAGGCCAAAACCGAGGAATAGATAGCCAACTTAGTTAAGAAGGGGGATAAAACCTGTTATATGTACATCAGGGAGCAAAGGAAGACCAAGGGAGGGATAGTGAGGCTTAATAAAGGGAGGAGGGTGGGCAGAGGAGACTGTGAAAAGGCAGAGATATTAAACAAATATTTTTGCTCAGTATTTACAAATGAAGAGGGGGAGTTACATAAAACAAACAGTAGTAACACTCTGGATACAGAAGTTGATACCAGCCCATTTACAGAAGAAAGGGTTCTGAAAGAACTCTTAAAACTGAAGATGGACAAAGCAATGGGGCCTGATGAGGTTCATCCCAGAATTATAAAAGAGCTAAGGGTAGAACTAGTGACACCACTGACTACAGTTTCTAACAAATCATGGGAGGATGGGGTGGTACCCGAGGACTGGAGCAGGGCAGATGTGATTCCCCTTCACAAAAGTGGGAGCAAGGCAGAAGCAGGAAGCTACAGACCTGTTAGTTTAACCTCAGTGATAGGGAAAATGATGGAATCACTTCTGAAGGAAAGAATTGTCGAGTATCTAGAGGCCAGAGGGGCACAGGACCCTAGGCAGCATGGATTCACAGTGGGAAGGTCATGCCAGACAGATCTGATAGATTTCTTTTACTGGGTGACCAAAGTAGTAGATCAGGGAGGGCTGTGGACATGGCCTACCTAGACTTTAGCAAGGCATTTGACACAGTCCCACACAAAGATTAATATACAAGTTAGCCAGCCTGAGAGTGGGTCCCAAGATGACAGCCTGAGTAAAATTGGCTGGAGAACAGGACACAGAGAGTAATAGTAAATGGTGTCCACTCAGAAGAAAGGAGGGTTACTAGTGGGGTACCGCAGGGTTCAGTATTTGGACCGGTCCTCTTCAATGTTTTATAAGCGACATTGTAGAAGGACTGGAAGGAAAAGTATGTCTCTTTGCAGATGACACTAAGATCTGCAACAGAGTTGATGCACAGGGTGGGGTGGAAAGGATGAGAAGGGACTTGGCAAGGTTAGAGGAATGGTCAAATGTATGGCAGCTTAGATTCAATGCTGAGAAGTGCAAGGTAATGCACCTGGGAAACAAAAACCCAGGGAAGAGTACACAATGGGGGGTGAGATACTAACAACAACAAAAATGGAAATGGACCTGGGGGTAGTCATATCAGATGACCTAAAGGTGGGCAAGCAACGTGAGAGGGCAGCAAGGAGGGCTGGGGGGATACTGGGATGCATAGGGAGAGGCATCACCAGTAGAAAACAGGAAGTTATTATCCCTCTGTACAGACAGCTGGTGAGACCCCATCTGGAGTACTGTGTGCAGTTCTGGAGACCCAATCTCCGCAAAGACATAGACAGGATGGAAGCTGTCCAGAGGAGGAAAACTAAAATGTTGCAGGGTCTGCACCGGAAGACATATGAAGAGAGACTTAAGGAGCTTAATATGTATAGCCTCGAGGAAAGGAGGGAGAGGGGGGACATGATAGAAACTTTCAAGTACCTCAAGGGAATCAACAAAGTCCAAGAGGGTAGCATCTTTCAAAAAAAGAGGTGTGCAAGAACAAGAGGGCACAATTTGAAGATAGAGGGAGGGTGGCTCAGAGGTAATTTAAAGTATTTTTCACAGAGATGGTTGTGGATGCATGGAGCGGCCTTCTGGAGGAGGTTGTGGAGTCAAAATCAGTGGTGGAATTCAAGCATGCATGGGATAGTCATAAGGCAATTCTGGGGGGTTGGGGTAGGAAGAAGTAGGCTGCTGGTTAACTAGTATCTGCAGCTTATCCAGTAGGTAGGGAAATGGGCAGACTGTGTGGGCCAAGCGGTCCTTATCTGCCATCATATTCTATGTTTCTATGTTTCTATGTTTAGGGGTCAAATGGTACAGATACTGCTCTTGCATGGGTGCAAAATGATATCCTTAGGGCTAGGGATGGGGTGAATGATTAGTTCTTGTTTTTTTCTATCTCTCTTCAGCATTTGATGAGTCATGAGATATTACTGGATCAACTTAGAGAAATTTATGGACTCGGCAGGACCATTCTCAGCTTGTTTAAGTCCTTTCTCATGGGCAGGACACAAAGGGTGGTAATGGGTACCTACTCATCCCACCTGAAGCCCTGTCCTGTGAGTGTTTCCAGGGTTCAATCCTTTTACCCATGTTATTCACGATGTATATGCTACCTCTGGTGGATATAATTTGATGTTACAGTTTGGGTTTCCACTGCTACGTAGATGATACCCAGCTGTACGCGTTGTTTGCACCTGCAACACAAGATGTGGTCTCTGTATTTATTTCTTGCCTGGCCAAGGTCCAGCACTGGGTGTCTTCCAATTGGCTTAGACTCAACTCAGACAAGACAAAAGTACTGGTGGTTGAGCCTGGTCATTGGCAGGGGATTGGGTCTGCTGAAGAGACAACGGGTATTGTACTTGAGAAGTTTCTTCATGCTGCCTCATCTAAGGTAAATAAATCTGGGCATGACCCTAGACACTGAGTGGACACTGGAGGCTCAGGTGTCAGTTGTTGCCCAAAAAGGTTTTTACCATCTTAGGAACATCACCTGACTTAAACCTTTTATCCCACCAGATGACCTGCCCTCACTAGTACATACCTTTGTGATGTCCAGGCTCAATTACTGCTATGTCCTCTACCTTGGGCTGAATGCAGAGACAGCATTGCCAGCAGCTAATGCAGAACATTGCAGAACAATTCTTCTGTCTCTTTAAACTATTCTTCAGAGGTGGTCCTCCAAGCAGTTCCCTGGGCTCGTTTAAAGACACAAGGAGAGCGTGCCTTTGCAGGTGCTCCTCCAACCCTGTGCAATTTGCTTTAAAGGTCTCTGAGGGAGGCTGTCTAGGTGGAAGCATTTAAGAGGAGTTTGAAGTCTTACCTATTTAAAGAAGCTTTTGCTTTACATTATCATTATTGGCTATGCAAACAATTCTATTTTAGCTAATGAATTATTAATAATTATACTATGTATATCTGTTTATTTTATCAAGGTTTGACTGTGCCCCTTCAAATCTGTGGGCGTACTGTGGCAGGGCTCCTCTTGGTGGCAGGGCCTGGTTGCCCCTTTAATTACACACTGAGACTGATCTGGCTGGGCATCTTTGATGGGACCCCTTTAAATACTTATTTAGACTAGGCAGGGCCTGTCTTGCCCTTTAAACACCCTCCCCTGGTGCTGCCCCTTTAAAAAATTATTGCAGGCTTAGAAGGGCCTAATGTCTTTGGCTCATCGTCTGCCCCACCTCTTCATAAATATTTATAGCCTGTATTATGGGGTTGTATGCTGTAGCTCCTCTGTAGCTCTGCCTCTGAGAATGCTTTTACTAATATTTAAATTTTGGGTCTTTTTGTGACCCACCCCTTCCCTCGGCCATCGGCTGATTGTTCACACCTGGCACTTTTAATAAAATATAAAATACAGGATTTTAAACATTTTGGTGGCCAGCACTTTGCCTTTAGTGCTTCTGCTGACTCATCACCCCAGCCCAGGCTGAAGGCTGGAGGAACTGGAAGGTGGGAGGTTGCTGGCAGTGGGAGAGACAGGTGACCGGCACTGCAGTGGACAACTCTGGGACATCAACCCGTGGTCCTCACAGGACTCAGCAACAGCTGACTGCTCTCTCTCTCTCTGTCTGGATGTCACTCATTTTACACTGTCAATGGGGAACTGGAGCACTTTACTTTTTTAAATAAAAAAATAACAAAAGGGGCAACAGACCCCACACCGCAACTGCTGACCATGTCCATGAACTTTCTTTGGCACGCTGCCACACTTTCAGATGCTGCCACATCACAGGGACTGCTCACCAGACTGCCAATCAGAGGAGAGGCACCACAGGAGATCCAATGAAACCAGCTTCAACTCTACAGGTAAGCCTGTTAGAATCCTATTGCTCTTCCTTGGTCCTGATCCTTTCCTGGTTGGCAACTAACGACACCAAACAACTTTTTTTTTTTTTTTGTAAATGTTACATTCTGGGTTTCGGGGTTCCAGTTGTGTAATCCTGAGTACCTGCCACTAGCCATCAGCTTTTGCTTTTAAATCTGGCACCACATGATGGCCAGGAACAGCAGTCCCAGTGTGTGCATGCCTTGAATTGTGCTGCCTGCTGGGAGCGGGGGTTCTGCACACATGCAGCGGGCAGCAAGAAAATAAAACTTTTTTAAAGCAACAGCACTGCTCTGGGGAAGGACAAACACTGAAAGGAGCCCATAAACTTTATTTGAACTCCTTTCTGTGGTGCTCCCAACTTTTGAGTACTACAGTGTCAGGCCCCCCCAAATGATTCATGTCCTCATGTATCTCCCAAATTTTCCTTTTATACCATCTATTACCTTTTAAGCTACCAGCACATCTATTAGCTATAAAAATATCTCTATTGCTGTTATGACTTTCAGACTCTAAGGGCCAGATATTCAAGACTTTGCCCCGGGGCTAAATTAGCACTGCCCGGCATGCAAAATTTGCCTGGACCAAGTAGCCCACCATATTCAAAAGGGATAACCTGGTGCTAATCCTACTGAATATAACATGCTAAAGAAGCCAGGCAAACTGGTCTGGGTGTACAGGGCAAAAATAGTCCGGGAATAAGACAGCACTGAATATAGCAACAAGGAAGTGCAAACTGCAACAGAAGCCGATTAGAGTCTGGATCAAGCCAGTGTTGCAGGTGGAGAATATTGTGTGCGACTGTACAGGCATGTCTCACATCTACTGCAGACAACAATGCAGGCCACACACTGCAGAACTGAGCTATGCTGAAGTGAGGTTTGCCCAGGGCTAACACGATTGCACAGTGCTAACACAATAGCCCGGGGCAAATTGGTTAGCTTGGGGCAAGCAGGAGCTATATTCAAAGGTCTCATGCAAATGAGTCTACTTGGGTAATCAGTGGGCAAACAGGCACATTTGCATCTCATTATGTGCTGCTTAGCATACATTACCATGGTGTTTGCCCCGTGCTACTGCATGGAGCACAGAGCTCCACCTTTTGGTCAGAAATGAAGTACGGGCTGGACACTGCAGGCCAAGGCATGCCCACAGCATCCCCTGTTGGTCATAATGGACGTACAAGCTGGAAGCAGCAGGAACTGTGTGCTGGCAGGCACAAGCAGTGCATACAACAGACCCATGCAGCACTGCTAGCAGTACATGACGCTGTAGATATATATATATATGTAGATCTGTCTCTATCTATAACTATAGATAGAAGCAGAGATACATATAGTATATATAGATAGAGATAGATAGATAGATAGCTATACACAAACACACACACACACACACACACACACACACACAACCTGTGGCCACACGTGCCCCGGATGATACCCCACACCAACAGAGGCGGCCCACAGCATGTGTGGGTGGAACACAGTTGGGGGGACACAAGTATGCATGGGGCAGGAATAAGGCAAACATGGTGGTGGCAGGGGATGTTGGCTGTAGCTTCACTGGGCTGTGCAACAGATCCATCAAATATATAGGGACCTGGGAAGACAGGCTGGGCCAGGCAGTCCTTTGCTGTCTTCGTGGTCCCTGTTTCCACGTGTGTCTGTTCCACTCCCTGGTAGTCCATAGCCCCCACAGCATGTTACCTGACCCCCAGTGCTGCCAGACTTGTATTATATCCATGGTGGTCTAGGGGTTCTTCCCCCACCCCAAGCACAATCCCCAACCACCATAGCAGGGCTCCCAGATATACAGGGAGTCCTGTATTGTACAGGGAAATTGAGCAGTCTACAGAAATATTGTACCAATGGACTTGAACTGGTTATGTGGGACAACAGTGCAATTCAAGTTCCATAGGTAATACTGTAATCTACGTATAAACCCAGGAAGAGTTCCCTGGAGTTACAGGAAAAAGGCCAACTCCATCTGGGAGCACTGCAATAGCCACCAGCAAAATCCCCTTTTCCATGGTGGTCTAGTGCTCCCCCAACCCCCCAACATGATCCCCGACTCCGCAACACTGAAATACCTGGTGGTCTAGCAGCCCCTCTTCTCACCACCATAGCCAGCCACCAACTGTGGTATGCCTGAGCAATACTGACATGAATGAGCTCATCCTCAGTTCAGTATCACTCAGGCATACTGCAGTCGGCAGCCGACCGTAGTGGTGAAGGATGGCTGAGCTGGTCACCGGCTCCATTCCTAGAATGCTTAAGGGGGGAGTGGGAGCCATCACTGCCAGGTGGGGGGGCCACTTGATCACCATGGGAATGGAGATTTACTGGCAACTATGGGGTTCGGAGATTGTGCTGGGGCGGGGGGTCCACTAGACCACCATGGGAATGAAGATTTACTGGCAGTTACGGGGGTTGGGGATTGTGATGGGGGGTGAGAGGACCACTAGATCGTCATGGGAATGGGGATTTACTGGCTTCTACAGGGGACAGAGATTGTGCTGGGGAGGGGCACTGCCGCATTACCACCAGCTTTTTGTCGGTGGTATTTCGCACCACACTACAGGTCATGCTAATGCCAGTAGTGTGGTGTTGTACATTTGAATATGACGGCTATGCCAGCATTTATGGCCACTCCCCTGACCCCCACCCCTGCATACATTATGTTTTAGCGTTGGTGCTACCACATAGCACCAGCACTATTTGGGCTTTTGAATATTGCAGCCTGGTGCAAATCCAGCACTATTCCAGTGCTATGGATTTGCGCCAGGCGCAAAGCTTTGAATATCAGGCCCTAAGACAGTTATTATTACTGTATAGCTTCTTTAACTCTAAATGAAGTCAATAACTTTAAATAGATTCTAGAACTTTAAATGATCTTAGGACTTTAAGTTACCATGTCTGCTGTTGATTTACTAGGCTACTGTACAAGAGCAGATTTGATACGGAGGGTTTCCATCATAAATCATTTAGGGGGAACAACCACAAGTGGACCTCTGTGAAATATGGGCAAAATAAATTATTGGTTCTGACAGTGCACACTCTATTTCATGGGGGCCTGTAAGTTTGAGGTTTGCTGAAAGTTCTGAAGACTGCAAAGCTGAGGGGCTCACATGGGACAAGCAAACCCAGGGATCAGCACACCACTGCATTAGGGACCCTATGTCAGTGTCCATCCATGACATGCTCCTGCCTCTCCTTCAGCACTAAGTCACTCTTTTCTTCAAAATGTCCTTGAAACATACAGGGTCTGAGTCAATTTTGATGTACTAACTTTTGGACTCCCTTTCCATTTTTCCCCTGGATCTTGTTAACTGGGAGATTAGGGTACAGAATCACCATGACAACATAAGGCTCTGGTTCCCATTCAGAAGGTGGCTTGCTATCTTGGTTAGTTCTCCTCAACAGAACACACACTTCCAAGGACAATGAGATGGTTTGGGCTTTGATATCTTCCCCTTCCTTTGATCTGCAAGAGCTAACACCTCCTTCTTGTCCAGCAAGTGTTTCAGTTTCTGTTCAGCTGATGACCATTTCACATTTGGACTGTACTCCAGAGGTGGGGTGAACTGACACTCTCTGAGAGGGTGTGTCATTCAGCTGGAAGTACTTGACTTTGGGTGATACCATACATGGCTCCATTCATTTTCTCTCCAGATCCTTGTCCATGTGCCGGAGTTCTTTAATTTCTTGGTGGAGCTGTTCCACCTCTTTTTCATACTTGAGGAGCCACATGACCTGTTCCTGGGACTTTATCTCTTGTTACTGAAGAGTCTCCCTGAGTGATTCACATTCTCGCTCCAATGCCATCCTATCATGTAAAAATTCCTCAGCTTGCTGTTCCAATTAGCTCCTTGAGGGTACTCTTCCTGTGGCATTGCTATGACTTATTCTTTATAGCTCTCTCCTAGTGTCTTCATACAGCTGGCACCTTGCCCTTTCAGTCTCTTGTCTGTTGCTATTTTCCTAAGGACTCACTGTTGCTCATGTTCATTGACATCATGCCTTCTGTGGTTGGGTCTCCTCTGGCCATCAAACTTGTTGGTTGGGCATCTTCTTTCTTTGGGTTGTCATATAAAGGGCCCTCTTTTCTAGGCTTCTTTGAGGTCATGCATCTCCTGGCAGACTTTGGTCACTTTATAGGGAAGAGCTGTGATCTGTTCCATCCATTCATAGCTTGGATTCTGGTTCACTTTCCTGTGGGGCACTTGGGGTTGAGAAAACTGGGTGTACGCCCTGTCCGAGTTTGGAAAATGATTCAGGTAACAGCTCAATGATACTCCCTCATACCTGGAACTTATGTGAAGCAGCCTTCCAGAAAATACCTCTCACTGCCACAAATCCTTCAGTACCAGACCTTCAATGAGGTATTCCAGCCATGCTGCACTCAGGGCCATCATCTTCTGCTGATAGGCTGCCACTTCTTGTCCAGTACTTCCTGATCCCAACATTCTTATAGCATTTTCTTTAAAATCCAAGAAATGAGTGCAGGGGTCTTGCAGCTGTAGCATAGGCGCTCTCTTTTTAGGGACTTGCTATTCACTCACTCTGTAAAATTCTCTGTCAAGGTTCAATCTGGGTCCTGGACCTCCCTTGGGTTGATTCTTTCGATGGCTCTCAACGCCTTCTGCAGACTAAAGACATGCTCTCTGAGTGTTTCTTGGCATAGTTCAGAGTGCAAAAAGAGCTGCAACTTTAGGCCAGAGATAGTCTGAGTGACAAATTTGGACTGCAAGTGATGGAGGATCTGGTCAGCAGTGGCTTTCTCAATTTCTGGCCAGGACTGGACCTAACGATGGGCAGTACCTCTCAACTGCCCAGTCAGTATCTCTACCTTTGGTGATCAGGAATCTGATACAACCAGAACATGGACTGCATCCTGGAGTGAAACTCTTCCAAGCTACTGTAGTCTCTGCTATCACACTCCCTGGAATACTGTGGAAGACAGGGCTCTCTGAAATAACAGGGCATGGATAAAAGTAACGGGTGCACCTGACCTGGACCATCTCCAACTCTTTCACACAGTCTGCTGATGACTTCCATGGTCAGCAACATCTTCCACTGTGTCTTCTTCAGCTTTGGACTCCTTGGAAGATGTTTGTTATTGTGCCGACTATGCCAAGTTTGCTAATGGTGCTGCCGTGGTACACCTCTGGGTTCTTCATTCTGAGAGGTGGATGTAACTATCTTACCACCAGAACTAGTGTCATTTCCCAGCAGGTGTTGTGCTGGGGTGACACTAAAGGATCCTAGGTGCGTGAATGGAGGCACCCAACGAGGAGAGACAGGAGTCGTACACAGAGGTCCGATGAAACAAAGATGTTTATTAGATAGGAGGGGAAGGAGGACATGGTCATAAAGGAAAACACCAATGGTAAAAATGACAAGGAGTACGGACAACATTATACTTATCTAAGCAGTAATCACATACAACTATAACGTAAACTCTAAACATACTGTAAACTAAAAACTATACAAATAGCTCTGCAGACTATGTCAATACTCTACAGCTTTACAAGCACTATACAAGCTCTCTACCTCAACCCTGAGGTACACCAATGCCATCCTGGGGCTACCTTTGGAGTACTCCAGACACAAGACCTTTTGCAATGAGCTATTGTAAGACTCTACAATGACAGAATTTGCATTTTGTGCACAACTAGCAGAGTTTCTCTTCATATGATGGATGATCGGTGCAGGAAGGAAGGTGAAACAAAGGAAGATTCTTGAAAAGCGGAACAAACAGGCTTGCCAGCTAGCTTAGCTGAAAATAATTTCTGTGGGACTAAAGGGATATGGAGAGGATTTGTTTTTGACAGGCCATGGGTACATTGGCTACACCCACCTCTCCTGGGTTGCCGGTAGTGGTGGGCGAAGTAGCCGAAATTCGCTCTGCAAAGTGATTTGTGGAGTAACGCAGAATCTGCAAAGTATTCTGCAATGCAAAATGGAGTACTTCGCATTATAATGGGGAATGCAAAGTCCATTGAGAAGAATGACTTCACATTATTCCACCTTCCCAAACCACTTCTCCACCATTTTAAGGGGAAGTACATTGAAATCAATGTACTTCACCTCACTTCGCCTTGTTTTTGAGCTCCAAAGGTGAATTTTGCAGTGCTTCCTGGGATTGCAGGTCACATAGGCTCTAGATTGCTCTGCACAGCTTCAGTTCTGTGTAGTGTGGGTGTAGTGGAACAAGGAGAAGCACATCTTCTTGAAGTTTGAACAGGGTGTGCTTTGAAACAATTGAGAACTGCGTGGGAGATACTATATTGGACTAGAAATCTGCACCAAATCTCATTCTTGCTTAACTCTGACAGAGGTGTTCCTTACTTTATATTATTACATTGGTATGGCTTTGTGTTTAATTACTTTAGTTTTTAAATCAAGAAGGGAGTTTGCAAAACTGCTTATCTTGTGTGTAACTTCAAGAGGGTTCAAAAACTGCATATTTGATTTTCCCTTGTGGGTCACTAGACTGTCTACTAGTATTCTGTGACAGTTTGCATCAAACTATTTTTAAATAATTTACTGGTGGTGGTGGCTGATTAGTTCTCATAGCTAAGGCTGCATTTTGTGTATTTGAATCTAAACAGAGCCTCAGGTGGGGAGATTGTCTCCCCTCGATTGCTTTCAGTGCACAAAACACCAGGTTGTATAGGGTCAGGGAGGCTTGCTTGTGTTGTGCTGAACTGCTGGATGTTTCTCTGTTTTTTCCTTAGCTCGGTATTTTCTCTGTTAACTCATTGTGCAAGTTGTCTTTCTGAAAGGAAGGTCAACACTCATCACAGTGGTGGGTCAGAGCTTGTAGTTGATTGTGTCTGGAGAGCATGGCTTAGGCCCAACCCCCACCCTCACCCCACCCCTTAGTGTGACTTCCTTTATATTAGGGGTTCTGACATAATTTCCTCAGAGGGCATACAACTGTCATAGCCTTACGGATCCCCATCTCAAGGGGAGGAAATGGACAAGAAAATGATAGAGGACATTCTCAAAATGGCTGAAAAAGGGGAGATACTGTTGATGGGGGACCTGAATATGCCAGATGTTAACTGGATGACATGTACTGCTGCCACATCCAAGAGCAGGGTCATTCTCGATGCCCTGCAGGGGGCAGGCCTTAGACAGCTAGTGTTGGAACCCACTCGGGAGGGAGCAATACTAGACCTGGTACACTCAAATGGAGAGAGGATCACAAATTTAGAAGTCAGTAGACATCTGGAAACAAGCGGCCACTGCACAATGTGCTTCACAATGAGCACAACCATGGAGATAAGTCATACAAAAACAAGGATACTGGACTTTAGAAGGGCTGACTTTGGCAAAATGGGTGAGTACCTGAAGAATGCTCTAGCAAATGGCCAAAAAGGAGGGGTGGAAGAACTATGGAGAAAAATCAAAACTGCCATTGTAGAGACAACAAGCCTTTGTGTGAAACCAATTAAGAAAACAAAGTGGAGTAAAAAACCACTATGGTTCTCAAAAGAGGTGGCAGGGAAGGTTAAGGAGAAAAAGACTGCATTCAAAAAGTATAAGGAATCACAGAAGGAGCACGACAGGGAACTGTATCAATTGAAGCAGAAAGAAGTGGGGAAGGCAGTCAGAATAGCAAAGGCCTAAACCGAGGAAAAAATAGCCAACTCAGTTAAGAAGGGGGATAAAACCTTTTATAGGTACATTAGGGAGCATAGAAAAGTTAAGGGAGGGATAGTGAAGATTAATAAAGGAGAGGGGAGGTGGGCAGAGGGAGACAGTGAAAAGGCAGAGATACTGAATGAATACTTCTCCTCAGTATTCATAAAAGAAGATGAGGAAGAGTTACCTAAACTAGACAATAGAAGCACTCTGGGTAGGGGGTTGACACCAGTCCATTCACAGAAGTCCTGAAAGAACTCCTAAAACTCAAGGTGGACAAAGCAATGGGGCCTGATGGGATTCACCCCAGAATCCTAAAAGAACTAATGGAAGACATAGTGACACCACTGACCATGCTTTTTAGCAAATCATGGGAGGATGTGGTGGTACCTGAGGACTGGAGGAGGGCAGATGTGATTCCCCTTCACAAAAGTGAAAGCAAGGCAGAAGCAGGAAACTACAGATCTGTAAGTTTGATCTCAGTGGTAGGGAAAATGATGGAATCACTTCTGAAAGAAAGAATTGTTGAGTACCTAGAGGCCAGTGGGGCACAGCACCCAAAGCAGCATGGATTTACAGCAGGAAGGTCATGTCAGATGAATCTAATTGATTTCTTTGATTGGGTGACCAAAGTAATAGACCAGTGAGGGGCTGTGGATATGGCCTACCTAGACTTTGTGAGGCATTTGACACAGTCCCACACAAAAGATTAATAATCAAGTTAGCCAGCCTGGGAGTGGGTCCCAGGGTGGTAGCCTGGGTAACAAACTGGCTGCACAACAGGACACAGAAGGTAATATTGAATGAATACATTCTGATGAAAGGGGTTACTAGTGGAGTACCTCAGGGCTCAGTACTGGGTCAGTTCTCTTTAACATCTTTATAGGTGACATTGCAGAGGGTCTGGAGGGAAAGGTATGCCTCTTTGCAGATGACACAAAGATCTGTAACAGAGTTGATACACAGGAGGAGGTAGAAAAGATGAGAAGGGACTTGGCAAGGTTGGAGGAATGGTCAAACATATGGCAACTTAGATTCAATGCAATTAAGTGCAAAGTAATGCACATGAGAAACAAAACCCAGGAGAAGAGTACACAATAGCAGGGGAGGTACAAACAACAAAAATGGAAAGGGACCTTGGGGTAGTCATATCAGATGACCTAAACGTGGGTAAGCAATGTGAAAAGTCAGTAAGGAGAGCCGGGGGATACTGGGATGCATAGGAAGGGGCATCACAAGTAGAAAAAGGGAAGTGGTTATCCCTCTATACAGACAGTTGGTGAGAAGCCATCTGGAGTACTGTGTGCAGTTTTGGAGACCTCATCTACACAAGGACATAGACAGGATGGAAGCAGTCCAGAGGAGGGCAACTAAAATGGTGCAGCGTCTGCAGCAGAAACCATATGAAGAGAGACTGAGAGAGCTTAATATGTATACTCTTGATGAAAGGAGGGACGAGGGGACATGATAGAAACTTTCAAGGACCTCAAGGGAATCAACAAAGTCCATCAGGGTAGCATCTTTCAGAAAAAGAGATGTGTAAGAACAAAGGGGGCACAATTTAAAGATGGGGGGAATGGCTCAGGGGTAATGTAAGGACATTTTTTTTCATGGAGAGAGTGGTGGATACATGGAACCATCTTCCTGAGGAGGTCATTGGGACTAAAACAGTGGGGGAATTCAAACATGCATGGACAGACATAAGGCAATTATAGTGGGGAGTTGCAGGAAGTAGGCTGTTGGTTAACCAGAATTTGCACCTTATCCAGTAGGTAGGGAAATGGGCAGACTGGGTAGGCCAAGTGGTCCTTATCTGCCGTCAAAGTCTATGTTTCTATGTTACCAGCACAGTACACTGCATTGACAGTAAAACCGCACCATTTAAAAAAAAGAAAAAAAAAAAAAATTTACACAGGGTAAACTGGAAAGAGGCCAGACATGTGGGGTGTAGTGCAATGCACTGGCTCTGGGGCAGCAGTCTTCTGGCAGACTTTCTGGAGGCTGAGATGCTGCCATATTTGCTCTCTGCTCTGAGGGAGGAGGTTGCCTGTCTCCAGGCCAAACTGGACAGGAGTACAGGAACTCCTCCCCACTCAGGGAACACCAAGGCCACCACCTCTGCCGCAGAGGTTGCCAAGAAGGAGCAGTGGTTGGACCACAGTGGGCTCAGGGAGGGTGAGGGTGGTGGAACAGAGGCACACCCCTTCAGACGTACCACTCCACAATCCATACGCCATTCTGGTGGAGCATAGTTCTCCTATGGAAGCACACACAGTGGAGACTGAGTTTGCTGGCAACCATCACAAGGGATGCCCACAGGAAGGTGGCACAGGATGCAGCAGGGAAAGGAAGAGGCTCCTGGTGGGGGACTCAATTATCAGTGGGCTAGAACTGGGGGGGGGCAAGGGGAAGTGAAGTAAAATGCTTGCCTGGCATCATGGCTTGGAGGGACAGGAAGCAGATTCTAAGGATCAAGACAGCAGCTGCATGGGAGACAGTGCTGGATGTCATTGTTCACCTAGGGAAAAAAGACTTGGCTATGCATGGGATTACAGCAGTGCAGGAGGAGTTTGTAGAGTTGGGGAGGGGCCTTAGACAAGTAGCTCATACAGTATCCTTCTCAGAGGTGCTGCCTGTCTGTGGCATGGGTGAGGCGAGGGTACTCTGCACTATGCAACTCAATGAGTGGTTGAAAAACTGGTGTAGAGCACAGGGATTTGTCTTCATTGGGGACTGGGGTTCCACTTGAAGGGATACGCACCTATACTGGCATGATCGTCTGCATCTGTCCAGGAAAGAAACCAGTGTCCTCAGTGATAGATTTAAATGCTTCATTGGCAAGCTTTTAAACTAGCAAAGGGGGGGAGACATTGATAAGCAGTAGGGAATTCCCAGACTCCCCCTCCAATGCAGGGTACTAAATGATGTAAAGACCAAGGAAGAAAGGTCAGTAGGGAGCAGGACTTTGGTAAATGGAGAAAGCAAAGTCAGTAAAGGCAGGAAAGGGGCTAGAAGAGGAAAAGCCATCAAAAAAAGAAGAGTAATGAGTACTAATGCCTGAAGTTTGGGTAAGACGCTTCCATATCTAGTGGCCTTGATGAAAGTGGAACATCTGGATATTGTAATAGTCACAGAAACATGGTACACACAGAACCATGACTGGGATGTAAACATACCAGGGTACACTATCTATAGGAGGGACGGGGAGGGTAAAATAGGAGGTGGAGTAGCTCTCTATATAAGAGACAGAATCAAAGCAACAGAACAAAAGGGTAAACAGCGAGGAGATGAAGCACTGTGGGTCAACTTGGAGACAGGCAATGGCACCACAATCCACACAGGGATTGTATACAGACCCCATCTCAGGGGGAGCAAATGGACAAGGAAATGACAGAAGGTATTCTTAGAATCCCCAGGTCCATCTCATAAATGAGTTTGTCTCAATGATATTCTGCCTGGAAAAATAAAGATTTTTATTGATTGATTGATTGATTGATTGATTGATTGATTATGGCAGAAAAATGGGAGATATTGTTGATGGGGATCTGAATATGCCACATGTTAACTGGAGTGCATTTGCTGCAGCCACATCAAAGAGTGGGATCATTCTAGATGCCCTGCAGGGGGAAGGCCTTAGACAACTAGTATTGGAATCCACTAGGGAGGGAGCAATCTTAGATCTGGTACTCTCAAATGGAGATGGAGAGAGGATCACACATGTAGAAGTGGGTAGAACTAGAGACCATTGAACAGTATGGTTCACGATAAACACAGCAGTAGAGTCAAGCCATACAAAGGCAAATGTCTTGGACTTTAGGAGGGCTGACTTTGCCAAAATGTGTGAGTGCCTAAGGAATGCACTAGCAAATGGGCAGGAATGAAAAGTGGAAGAATAATGGGGATTAATCAAAAACTGCCATCACTAAGGCAACAAGCCTTTGGGTGAAGCAAATAAAAAAAAAATGATGTAAAACACCATTATGGTTCTCAAAGGAGGTGGCAAGGAAGGTTAGGGAGAAAAATGTAGCATTCAGGAAGTACAAGGAATCATAGAAGGAGCAGGACAGAGAACTATCAGTTAAAGCAGAAGGAAGCAGGGAAGGCAGTCAGAACAGCAGAGGCCCAAACTGAGGAAAAGATAGCCAACTCAGTTAAGAAGGGGATAAAACCTTTTATAGGTACATCAGGAGTGAAGAAAGACCAAGGAAGGTAAAGGAAGGCTTAATAAAGGGGTGGGAGGGTGGGCAGAGGTGACTGTGAAAAGGCTGAGATACTAAACAAATATTTTTGCTCAGTATTCACAAGTGAAGAAGGGGAGGTACCTAAACCAAACAACAGAAACACTGGATAGGAGGGATGATATCAGCCCATTCACAGAAGAAAGAGTTCTAAAAGAATTCTTAAAACTGAAGGTCGACAAAACAATGGGGCCTGATGGGATTCATCCCAGAATTCTAAAAGAACTAGGGGTAGAACTAGTGACACCACTGACTGCCCTCTTTAACAAATCGTGGGAAGATGTGGTGGTACCTGAGGACTGGAGAACAGCAGATGTTATTCCACTTCACAAAAGTGGAAGCAGGGCAGAGGCAGGAAACGACACATCTGTTAGTTTGACCTCACTGACAGGGAAAATGATGAAATCACTTCTGAAGGAAATAATTGTTGAGTACCTAAAGGCCAGAAGGGCACAGGACCCTGTGCAGCATGGATTCACAGTGGGAAGGTCATGTCAGACGAATCTAATAGATTTCTTTGACTGGGTGACCAAAGTAGTAGATCAGGGAGGGGCTGTGGACATGGCCTACCTAGACTTTAGCAAGGCATTTGACACAGTCCCACAAACAAGATTAATATACAAGTTAGCCAGCCTGGGAGTGGGTCACAAGATGGTAGCCTTGGTAAAAAATTGGCTGGAGAACAGGACACAAAGGGTAATAGTAAACAGAGTCCACTCTGAAGAAAGGGGGGTTACTAGTGGGGTACCTCAGGGTTCAGTTCTAGGACTGGTCCTCTTCAATGTCTTACAGTCTGAGGAAACCAAGGTATCTGACAACCAGCTAATGCAAAGCATGAAACAGAAGATGGAGAAGTTTATGTATGTACAGAAGATTTAACCCAGATGGATGTACAACCTGTTGAGGTATCCACAAAAAATGTAGCCCTTGCAATGGAGGAAGCACTTCATGCACAGTTACTGAATCAACTTTATTTTCACGCACTAGAACAGGAACGCCTACAGAAGAAGCTTGCATTATTATGAGCTGAGATCCAGTCTGTCAAGAGCTGGCTGACATTAGGCCTGATTCTTTGGATGATGTGGCAGCTCCTGGAGCAACTGAGCAGTTGGGTGAGTTACAACACCATTCCCCTGCTAATGAACTTAAAACTGTAAATGCTGAAGTTTTACTTATGGCTGGCAGTTTGGAACCCGGTGAGGTTCAGTGCCAAAAGCTGAAGGGAAAATTGAAAGAGTTGTTGCCTGGTTTGTCTGTACCATCCGATGCAGGGGAACAGTTTAAAGACCCAGATGGGTCAAACTCTGCTAGTCCAAGCATGGTTCTGACAACAAATACTTCCACATTGTCTAGAAACACGGGTTTTGTTTTCTGAAGTCCACTGTTGAAATCCTCAGACTGGGTTGATGTTCCAGAGGCAGCTTATGTACTCCAGACAGCCCGCTACAATCAAGATGGTGTCACTGAATTTTATTTTGCCAAACAGAGCCAGCCAATTCATGTGGGGTTTGGGGATGAGGGACAAAACAAACAGACTGCTGTAACTTTCACTAAAAGATATTTAGGGAAAATAGAGGTCTCTAACAGCACAACAGCTCACAGACAGGATTAGTCTGAAGTTAATGCTGGTATGATCTCGCTGCCTGTATCACCTACTCCTCAATCAGTCCCCCTCTCTGAAGAACCCTGGTCCCCACAGAAAGCCTTGAGTGAGGTAAATTGGACATTCAAGCAAGGGACTTGGCTTCCCATTCCTGAGTGGGACCCTATGTTAAATTTTTCCCAAAACAAATCCAAATGGAGACCCAATTTACCTGCAGTGCCTTTGATGACAGAGAATACTACTGGGGTACAATACAGAGTTAGGCCTCATACTGCGGCCTTGCAGATTACAACTCCCCCTGTTAAGGACATTCCTGAACCTTCCCCCAAAAAGGACATTAAACTGACTATAACAGCACCACAAGAAACACCAGAACCTGAAGAAACACTGTTGTCAGACCTGTTTTCTAAAATTAAAAAAGAAGCAGCACCACGAAGGAATGCAGTTAGGATCTGCGATGGGGGGAGGGGGATGGATGTTAGGCCGGATAGGCATCATGTAGGCAAATGTTTTTTGGAAGATTCTTTGCACTTCTCTCCAAGAGAAGTATTTGCTTTTATTAACATCTCAGGTGAATGTAACTTTGATGTCAGTTTTCATTCAGCCTACGCTCTGGATCTATTCTGGGAGAAGTACAACCAGGTCAAGTTCTCACCCACATGGACCCCCTTTTTGGTAATCCCACTGACTAAACCTTTGATTAAATATGTTACTGTTTTGCTTCGGAATGTGGGAGTTCATGTGGGTGACATTACTAACTGGCTGTCCCTAAAATGTGATGTAATGAGTCCTCCTGAGGTAATACTTGATGCCGAACAGTTCTGGACAGGGGGTTGGTGATACAAGGTAAACTTAGGCAGACAGAAACTGGTATAGAACATATTCCTAATTATTTTCTGCTGGGATGGGACTCGGGTGTGTGTTTTTATGCTGGGCAGTCCCGGGCCTGTTTTAAATGTGGATCTTGAACACATCTATCCAGTTCCTGTGACAAACCTAAATGTGATAATTGTGGAGAAATATGCCACATAGCCTTTCAGTGTGCAAACCTTACCTAATGCAATCTCTGTGAAGATACTGACCATGTCTTTGCTGAATGTTCCTGGGCAGCAAAGAATAAGGCTAGCAGTATTAGCCCTGATTTATTGATTCAACAGGCCCAAGATTTTGCTGCTTGTCCTGAACATGATTGGCCTGAACCCCCCTGAGGTTCCACCTCCACCTTCGGCTCCACTGCACGAAACTGTACAACTACTGGAGGAACCCACCCCTAGTGTTTCTCCTCTTCTCTCACCAGTATGCTATGATGCACACCAAGAGATGGTTCCCCCAGACCCTCCAGCAGGTCCTCCTGTGGTAAGCAAAGTTTGGAGGTCTATGAGGAATTTAAACCTCTTACTGTCACTCCCCCTGTAGACATTGAGTCCAGAAATCCCTTTGCTGTGTTGTCCACACAGTGGGAAGAATCAGAGATGGGAGATGGAGATCCTGACTTCCAGCTATTCAATGAAGCCCCACAACCCCCATCCCATCCACAAGAGGGTTATAAAGGGAAAAAGAGAAAGAGGAGGAAAAAAGACAGTTGATTATTTAACTAAACCTGGCTTCTTTTACTTTAGGTTCCTTGACCGTTCATAGTATTTTGAACCATAGGAGAAGACAGTTGATGTCTGATTATATTCATAATAATTCTATTGATGTATATTTATTCCAAGAAACTTGGATGTTTACAACCAACCAAGCAAGGTTTTTCCAGAAGGAGTGGATTTGGGACTCCTCAGATTGATCTTTTGGACTGGAGACAGCAGATAGAGTGAGGTTTATTTTTAATTCCTATAGCTTTTCTTTGATTAAATTGATCGATTTAATTCCAGGAAGATTAATGATTCTGGATGGCTTATGGCATACCATGACTTGCAGATTTATTAGTGTATATTGTTCTCAGGTAAAAGTAGAAAGGGTGGCACTGTTTGCGGCTCTCCGGCCTTTTTTGTTGTCTTCCTTTAAAATCTTCTTATGTAGAAATTTTAATTGTGAACTAAAGACTAAAATAGGGGGTTCCACAAGTCAAGGAAAGAAAATCCACTGTGATTCCAATGCTTTGTCGCATCTAGTGGACTCATCAGGATTTCTAGATAGCAGATGTCACCAAAAAGTGGTCCTCATTTCACTTATAAATGGAATGCATACACATCTACAGTAGATTACATGTTCCTCTCACATAATCTTCCCCCTTTTAGGTTTCAGACTTTCCCTTATGGCTTTTTCTGACCACTTGCTTTTGTAGTGCATTTTTTCCTCAGTCCCTTTACTGGTACCACAGAGGTCTAGGTGGAAATTAAGTGCACCTATTTTAAAGCAATCTTTGGTGCTCAAAAACATTAAGTCTCTGTTACTCGCCAGGCTTTCTGTCTCTTTTTTATATTATGACCTGGGAGATTGGTGGAAGGACTCAAAGGTTGATCTAGAAGTTATGCTGAAGAATCAGGGTAGAATGGGAGAAAATGAGAATTTTTTACGGTATCTAAAATTACGTCAACAATTATACTATTTATTTTCCATGGTGAACCCTTCAGGATTTGACTATACCACTCAAATAGCTACCTTGAAAAGGCAAATGCAAGAATTCCAGTATGATAGGGCCTCTACTATGAATACAATTTTCCAATATGGTACTAAAAGACACCCTCAAGGAGACCCCTATGAGGCCTTTAAAACATACAAGAATAAAACCATTTTGAATTCTCTCTTAAATCAGAAGGGACAGGTCATTCAGGATATTGCGGGCCTTCATAAAGCAATAAGAGAATTCATGCTATCTCATTCCCATGTGGTTCCCCCTTGTGATAGGGACATTATAAAATTCTTACAACCTATAGAGATTCCAAAGACCCAGGAAGATAGCTCTAGATTGGCAGACCCTATTTCGACAGCAGAAATTGAGGGAGCTATTAAATCCCTAAAGAGTGGAACATGCCCGGGGTGGATGGTCTCACATCTGATTTACACAAAACTTTTCCCCATGAATGTTTAGAGTTGTTTTTTAATTTTTTTCTAGGACAATCATGATTCCCTCTTTGATTTATGGAAGGATTGTTAAGTTTATTATTCAAGTTAGGGGATAAAGTGACTCTGGGAAATTGGCTTCCTATTACAATCCTGAATTCAGATTATAAACTATTAACTAGCATTTTAAATTCCGAACATAAAACATATGCATGTACAGTCATCTCTCCTTTACAATATTGTGGTCTCCCAGGGAAAAAAAATACAACATGCTTTGATGATTATTAGGGATTTGATTGAACACTTCTTACCTGGGACTTATGCTGCTTGTCCCTGAACAGGGCTGCTCCAGCTCTCCCACAGTCGGCCGGCACCCAGCCAGCCACCGACCAAGACCAGGACACCCGCCTGCAGCTCCTTGGAAGCTGCTTGTCCCTGAACAGGGCTGCTCCAGCTCACCCACGGTCGGCCAGCACCCAGCCAGCCACCGACCAAGACCAGGACACCCGCCTGCAGCTCCTTGGAAGGTACGGGACAGCGCAGCCAATCGGAACATGAGTGCTTAAAGCAAACCCACTCTGATTGACCAGGAGTTTTCCCCTGCTTTAGACACCTGGCACTTTGTTAGATTTTCGATAGAACTAAGCACATTTCAACTGTGTTATTAGGAGTTTTTCAACTGTATTAGCTGGATTGTAATTTCTACTACTGTTTTAAAGTGCTTACACCTCTTCTGTCTGACTGCTCTTCCTGCAGCACCCCCTCCCCCCATCCAAGCACTCTGCCTTGATGCCGATAAGTCTAACAACCTTTTTTTTTTTTTAAGTGGCTAGTTTTCCATTAGCAGGTTATACAGACCTGCCACTAGAGGGACTCTTGGTCTTCTACATAAAATCACTGTATTCATTTGTGGGCAATATGGCCTGCATTATCATTCTACTTCTTTCCCGGTGCTGCTACAAGGGGACTTGAGTCTGAAGGGTGGATGGCCACTAACTAAGCTGGTCCTGCTCTCCTTGTTCCCCTTTCCGCTGTATTTTCTCATCTAGGTTTTAAGTGAGTACCTAGGTGGGCAAATTTCTTGCCTAGAAAATATTGCACTATTACAAATCACGAGACCACTCAATCTGGGACCATGGCTCTCCTTATTGTGTTTTTATTGCTCCTAAGGTGCAGAGTTTTCAGCAATACAGTGCAATTCGAAGTACCTCAATGCAATTCAGTTCTCCAATGTACCTTATCAATACCTAATGTTATAACAGTCTTCCATGCAGACACTATGTCATTCTCCTCTCCCCTTTTAGCCTATTCCCCCCGGTTAGCCTACACCCCCTTGCTACTGTCCTCACCTATGTCTACCCAAGCACTTACATTGGTCACGATCAACTGTCATTACAGTGGTGCCGCCTCTTGCGCAGCACAATATGGGTTGCCGCGAAGAAATAAAAAAGCAGTCTCCATTCTTATAAGCTCCTTAAAGAAAGTTATACTTCTGCTTCTTCTCTGCTCAGAAATGTGGAGCTCAACCTGCCCCCAACTTACCTCGCCTATCGATTTTGCTGAGGCCACAGGTCTCAAAATGATGATGGTCAACATTTTAAGCCTGCCTAAAAACTTGTACAGCTCCAAGCCTGGGCTGCTACGTTAACCCAGACCTTATCATAATTACTGAGTCGTGGATAAAAAAGCGAACACTGATCAACAAATATCACTGCAGGGCTACAATTTATTTATAGCAGATAGAGAGTCTAGGGCGGGGTGTGGTTATCACGCCAAATCTAAGTACTTGGTCACCAATATTAGTTGCAAATCTCTAGCCAAGGAATTTGAATTAGTTTCGATGAGCCTTCATCTCCCTCCTCGGAATGTATCACTATCCTAGGTGGCTATAGACCCCGTCTGGTGGTGATGAAGTCCTTAATCTTTTGAAATCCATGTTCATAGATGCAAAACTGAAACAATATTTCTAGGAGATCTAAATATGGACTGGCTGTCACCTAAATCACCACGGCCTCAAATCCCTTTGTGACGAGCTAGGTCTTGGGCAATTAGTCAGTGAACCTACTAGGAACAACACTCTAAATACTGCCAACAGTTCCATTCTAGATGTGGTACTAACCACCCATCCACACAAAATATCTCATTTGGCAGTGTTTCACAACAACATGACGATCATGGAATTGTTGCTTGCATAAGATCTCAAATTAAGGCCCGTCCTGAACCCATCTTTATAACAAAAGATCCTTTTGCAAATTCAGTGCAGTAAACTTCCTATCTGACCTGAGCATGATTAGATGGCAAGATCTTTACCTAGCCAAAGATGTCAACAAGTCAGCTTGCATCCTTAATGACAAACTCACTACAATAATAAATAAGCATGCCCCTTTCATCAAAGTAAGGGTACGGAACAATTCCAACCCCTGGTTCACCTCTGATCTCAAGGCAGCCCTTATAGCTCGAGATAAGCTCTGGGCTAATGCTAGACATTCCAAAGAATCTTCGGATTAGCAGGCCTTTAGAGCAGCCAGGAATAACTGTGTGAAAAAATTTTGCTCTGCTAAAGCTAACTATTATATTTCTACTCTCGAACAAGCTAAAGGTAACCCTCATAAAATATGGAAGACTATCAAAGCTATAGAAGGACGGTCCATGGCCCCCTCTGTCCCAACAAAGATAGTTGCAAGTGGCAAGATTGTGGAAAACAAGTCCCTAATCCTGGAGGAACTTAACTCCCACTTTGCCACAGTTGGATTAGCTTTTGACTCGTCACCTTATGCTGGTGCTGTGGTGAGCCAGCATACCCCTCCCGCCACATCTAGTCCTGCACCCAGCCCTTCCAACTGAGCGAGATAACTTATAAAAGTAGAAGATTTCTTCTTAACTTAGACACCAAAAAGTGCAGGGATGATGGCTTGGAACCTTTTTCCTAAGGTCAGGCTACGCCCATCTCATTGCCCCAATTCTCCACATCTTCAATCTTTCCATTACATCTGCTACTGTGCCGTCCTGCTGGAAATCAGCACATATCCTCCCTCTATTTAAATCTGGTGACCCATGCGATGTAAACAACTATAGGCCTATCTCCATATTGCCTATCCTTTCTAAAGTTCTCGAAAAACTGATCCATATTCAGTTAAAATATCGCTTGGAAACCTTCTCTCTCATTAACCCAGCTCAATCTGGCTTCCGAGCTAATCATAGCACAATCACTGCACTAGCAAAAGTAACCAAAGATTGGATCTTTGCTATAGATGCTAAGAAGGTAACTGGTGCAGTCTTTTTGGACCTCAGCAAAGCTTTTGATACTGTTGATCACAAACTATTAGTCAATTGCCTTGCAAAGTTGGGTGCCACATACCATACCATACCATACCACCCAGTGGTTCTCTAGCTACCTAACTGGAAGATTCCAAAAAGTAAAGGCGGAAGGCTTTTTCTGCTGCCTTGCCAGTTGCAAGAGAGTCCCCAAGGATCCATCTTAGGCCTATCTTCTTTCTCTGTACATTAATGACTTAGATGCTAACATATCTATGTCCAATCTGCACTTTTGCAGATGATACTGTGTTGTATACTTCTGGCTCATCGTTATCTGAAGTCAAGGGAGTGCTTCAAGCGGACTTCGCACAACTCGAGCATAATCTAATAAAGGCAAAGCTTCTGCTCAATGCTAAGAAGACTAAAGCAATGATATTCTCCCGCAGTGCTGCCTCAGGCCCCCCCAATACCCTTGCCCAAGACTTCATTGTCACCACACTAAACGAGCCTCTGGAAGTTGTAACCAAATTTAAATATCTAGGTATCTGGATCGACAATAAATTATCTTTCAGTGACCACGTAGAAGATGTCTGTAGAAGGTTAAAAGCAAGGTTAGGTTTCATCTACAGAAATAGGCCCTTTTCCCCTTGAAACTCGAAACAAAACGTAGGCCACTTTTCTCCCCTACTCGACTATGGCGATGTAATCTATTCCTCCACCACTCCTGCAAATCTAAGTAAACTGGACATCCTTTATCACTGTGTGTTATGGTTCATTACCAACTCCCCTTACCGTTCGCACCACTGTGACTTATATGCAGCTGTTGGTTGGACATCCCTTACTACTAGATGCCTGCTCCATGCTGGGCTATGGACTCTTAAACTGCTCCTGCAGAAATTGCCAAGCTATCTCTCTTCCCTTATTAGTATCTCACATAGTGCATACTCGTTAAGAAAATCTGACTTTATTATGCTTGACACACCAAGGACACGGATTTTCTTTGGTACTGAAACTAACTAGCACAGTTTCAATAAACTTCTACAAATTGCTAAGTTCAGCCAAAATAAAAGACACCTGTAACTGTCATTAAGTCTCTTCCTTCCCCATGTGTGCCATATTTATCCACTGGTAAGGTATAATTGATTTGTCATATTAACTGCTTTCCCTTCCCCTTTTACTCCTGGCTTTATCTTTGCTTACGCTCCACTGCTACTCTATCAAATCACTCCTCCCCCCCCCATATCAGTTGTAGACTGTTGTTTGTTCTAACTACCAAAATACTGTATATGTATTGCACACACCAGTCATCATGTTTCATTTATCAGTATGCTACCTGTAAGTCGCTTCCCTGTCTCATATCAATGTTTACCATCTGCGGTCACCCTATGTGGTACCCTTGTATGTATATCCAGCCTGTATCATGTAACGTGCATTTCATGTATATACTGTTATTACCTATCTGTGTTTGTACTTTAAGTGTTTATGTCACAGGACCTCCTTGTGAATGAGCTTGCTCAATGGAGTTTTCCTGCAATAAACTTGAACTTGAACTTGAACTTATGGGAGTATTATTTCAGTAGATCAAATGAAGGCCTTTGACAGAGCCTATCATCCCTTTTTGTTTATTACCCTAAAACATTATAGGGTTCCAGCCCCTCTGATAGACTGGATAAAATCCCTTTATGACAAGGCAACAGTTTATCCAGTTATTAAAAATAAGTTACAGAGGGGTTCCACATTACAACTGGGGTATGTCAGGGATGCCCGTTGAGTCCACTCTTGTATTTATTTTCTGTTGATCCATTGATTCAGTCCTTGTCAAGTGTTCCCCTTTGGAAGGGGGTGTTGGGATCACCTACAGCAGAGATACTGTATTTACAGGCCTATGTTCACAATGTTTTGTTTTTTTTCAGATCATACTCAACTTTCTTCCATTTTTGACTTCATGCACACTTATACTTCGGTTTCCAATTCCAAAATAAATACCCAAAAGAGTAAAGGGCTTTTTGTAGGAGTTGGATATCTGGACAAGGTTATAATACAAAGTTTACGGATCTCTTCTGATCCATTAAAGATTTAAGGAATTATATTTGGACCCCAAAATATTCCCAATATGAACTAGTAAACCGCATTAAACTCTGTAGAACACAAAGTACAAATATGGAAGCACTGGAAACTGACTAAGTTGAAATGGGTACAGATAGTTAGAAAGTTTCTTTTTCCCATGCTATTATATGTAGCAATGACATTTCCCCTTTTGGCCACTTTGGAAACCAAATTATACAGTCTATTTTTTCAGATGGTGCGGGGGAATAGACTTAACCCCAACAAGAGACATTATACTTATTTAGCAAAAGAGAAGTGTGGTTTGGGAATGGTAGACCCCGCTGTATTTTTTCTTACTCTTTTTGTTGCGCAAAATGTTAAGGAGGGTTTACTGGTATCCAATTCTATGCATAACTCAATAAAACAAACTTTAGCTAGATATTATTCAGCTTGGCATATAACTCCCCCAAAACTTTCACAACATCTACATGTTCCGTAGTTCTTTAGACTAGTAGTTCAAAAACTTTTTAAATGGGGTGTCATAAAACAATGTTTGAAAGATTACAAAGGGGCCGAAGCTTTATGACAAGATTATGTCATTACTTTATCCTTCTGAGCCAGCCTTTTAAAACTGTCCTTCTTCTATGATCCTGGGGGTTCTGCATCAACTGAATAATGCCAGATTACCGGGATATATGTGGGAATTTTTGTGGTTTGCAGTGTATGGGAGGATTGGGGTTAGGGGCAATGGCAAACAAAAAGCCAAGGAAGAAAGAACTTGCCCCTTCATAGGCTGCATTAATCAAGAAGAGTCGATGGATCATTTTTTGTTTCACTGCTCTTATGCCAGTTCCCTCTGGAAGTTCTTTGCCTCAAAATGGAAGATGGGGTGGCTGTTGCGGTTAAATTATGACATCTTAGTCTTGGGAAGTTTCATAATATTTGGAAATACTATCAGGTAGATATGTTACAGATTTTTTGTTGCTGCCTCAAATATTATTTATGGCAAGTAAGATGCCAATGGGTTTTATATCAGAAATTGATGCCTTATGAAACAGTGAGATTGATGATTCAGGGGGCCATAGAGAGGGTATATGTCAATGAGTCAGAGGTACATACCACTAGAAAGGTCAATAATTGGTTGAAAGGATTCTTAATGTTTGTTAAGTATAAATAAGTGGAGTTTAAGATTTAAAGCACTTTCAGAAAAAGTTTTGGTAATTCTCATGGGAGGTATTTTTTGTTTAAAGGATTCATTAGTGTAATAATTTAAGCAATAACGACCAACAGGATGTGTGTCGTGCTGGGATAACATCATGCTTCAGGTGGTTGGGCACAAGGCCACAGGCCGAGTGCATCCAACAACTGAGGCGTGGCGTTAACCCAAACGACACACACCCTGGAGGGCGTTATTGCTAGTATACAATGGCTCGTTGTTATACAGAATTAAAAAAAATCATTTTAAAGATGTTTTTGTATGGAAAAATATTTTTGTTTTTTAAGAGCAGATGAAACAATCAAGCTCAATGGCAATGATGATCAAACTCATCTGCAAAGTCACAGTGAGGAAGAGACAAGACCCGTGATGTTGTGCTGGGATAACATCACAGGTCCAGCACAAGACTGACCAGTCAGACTCCAGGATTTTTTCTTGCGATTGTATAATAACACTGTTGTTAGTTGTTCGCTCCTTATTTTTTCCTCCTTAAATGTTTTCTTCCAAGGTTTTGTATTTCACCCCAGCGACTCACGTAGCGTGGTCCTTATTTCTCTCAAGTTCTTGTTATTGTTTTTTGAAGGATGAAAACATCCTTGATTTATTTTCTTTCTTACCCTTTATGCGATTCAACACTGTTTATATTACATTTTGTTTTTGATGTTGTATAATAAAAATTCCCCTACTCTTTTTGATAAGTGCCATGGGGTCTTTAACATCCACCTGAACTACCACCAATCCAAACAGATGGGACCTCAGTTTAACGTCTCATCTGAAAGACAGCATCCCAGAAGTGCAGCACCCTCCTCATGCTGCACTACAGTGTCAGTACTGGGATATTAACCCAAGTGCTAGATGTGAGAACTGAACCCCCAGCCCTCTGATCTCCCAGCCTCAGAGGCGAGTGTGCTACCTACTGAGCCACTGACACTGCTGGTAATGTGATATGATGACAAAGCATAAGAACTAGGCTGTCTGCTGCTTCTGATTTATGATTTGGAGGTGAGGAATCATACAGTGGCTCAAGGTGGGTGGAATATTGTCAATGCCCATGCACAGGTGGCTGTGGCAGCTGTTGCTGTGTTGTTCATGCGAGATAGACAGGGGAGGGCTTCATTGTACATTTCTGGAGGGACCAGTTATTTCCTGGTTACAAGAACTCAAACTGGAAGCCCTTGAAACAGGAAGAGGGGGAACCAACACGCTTCTGGATTTCTCTAATTAGTTTCATCCCCAGATGCACTGAACAACTGGCTGATAAGGCAGGATGAAGAAGGAGTGGAGTTTTAGAGACTAATGAACCGTGGTTTCTGTGGCTGTGCTATCACATGCCCAGCTCTTGTTAACATAGCTCCATGACTATGATACCCAGACCCTATCTCACCATGACCATCTCCTTTTCCACTACTACCACTGGTTGCAGAACTTGTACTTAAATGAATTATATTGTGAATGTGGGTGCAGAAGGGACCTCGGACATATTAATTAAGGTACAACACACCTTTGAGTGGTTTTAGTTGTCAGAACTGTCAGGATAAATAAACAAGCATTTGTCAATGCCGAATGTTGTCATGCTGGGATTGGCAGTGAGAGTGGCATAGCTAGAGACGCATAGTGCTGTGATTTTGTGAATGTGTCTCAAAAGGTGATTTTTGCACAGCGAGCACGCCATTGTGTGCCACAGCTGCGGAAACACGTTTTGAGCAGGCTGTGAAAAATGACAGCTGGACTGTTGATAAGGAGACTTGCACAAATGCCAGTGGTGAAAATGTGGCATGAAAATATTGCAGATTGACAAAGTTACAAGGGTGTGTGGAAACTGCACAATGCAAGCTGGCAACACAGTCATTGTATGGAGTTTCGGCACCAAATGTTCAACATAGGCATTTTAGTACCTCTGTTCATGAATAGTGTCACCGTCATTTCCTCAAACTGTCCCAAAAACTGATTTCGCACAGTGGCCGTGCAATTCTGTGCTGGACTTGCAAAAACACATTTCAGGCAGCTGGAGGTATGGAAAAATGCCAATGATTAACAGCTGGAGTGAAAGTATTACAAATTCAGAAAGTCACGAGCTTGCTTGCAAACTGTGCAATGCACGTTCATAAAACACTCATTTTATTGACTTTCGTTCCCAAATTTTCAAAATTGGCATTTTAGGGCATCTGCTAATGAACAATGTCACTGTCATTTTCATTATGTGTCTCGAACACGGACTTTCCACAGCGACCACGCAATTCTGCGCTGGAACTGCAAGAACAGATTTTGGTCAAGATGTGAAAAATGACAGCTGTACTGTTCATTAGGAGGTGCAGAACAATGGCACTGTAGAAAATTTGGAGTGAGAATAATAGAAGTTTCCGAGCATACAAGCGTGCGTGCAAACTGCACAACGCACGCTTGTAACACAGTCATTTTATGGAGCATTGTCACCAAATTTTCAACACAGGCATTTTAGGACCGCTGCTCATGAACAGTATCACTGTCATTTTTGTAATGTGTTCTGAACACTGATTTCGTACAGCGACCGCGCTATTCTGTGCCGGACGTGCAAAAACACATTTTGGTAAGGATGTGAAAAATGACAGCTGTACGGTTCACAAGAAGGTGTGGTAAATGCCAATGCTGAGAATGTGGCATGAAAATATTGCAAATGCACTAACTTGTGAGCGTGCGTTGCGCAGTAGCTATGCACGTTCATGAAACAGTCATTTTAAGGAGTATTGTCACCAGATTTTCAACACAGACATTTTAGGACCTCTGCTCCTGAACAATGTCACTGTCATTTTCATAATGTATCCCAAACACTGATTTTGCACAACGACTGCGCTATTCTGTACTGAAAGTGCAAAAACACAATTCTGGCAGGATGCGAAAAATGACAGCTATACAGTTCACAAGAAGGTGTGGTAAAATGCCAATGTTGAGAATCTGGCATGAAAATAGTACGAATATGCTAACTTACGAGCGTGCATTGCGCAGTTGCTATGCACGCTCGTAAAACAGTAATTTTTTGAATTTTTGCCCACCAAACTTGCAACTCAGGCTTTTTGAGAGCCCCTCTCATGTACAGTGGCACTGTCATTTCATTACTCGGTTCTGAAAGGTGATTCCGCATAGTGAATGTGAAATCACCTTTCAGGACTGAATAACATCATGACAGTGCAAGAATTCATGAGAAGGGGTCCCAAAAACCACATGTTGAATATTTTGGGCCAAAATTCCCCAAAATGCCTGAGATATGCATTAAAGTTGAAAAACCCCTATTCATTCCATTGTCCCGGATTCCCTCCTTTTCCCTCACAAAAACACAGAGACCATTGTTTGTTGGTGTGCCCAGATTGGCAATTAATTTATTTATATTCATCAATCCATTATCCATTTTCCATTTCTTTATTGTCATATTTCCATAATTTCTTTTATTTCCATCCATATATCACTCTCTGATTATCCATCCCCCAGGCGAAAACCTGGGTGCCTTCTTTTTCTCCTTTTCTGTTAGGTAACGGTGAAAACCAAGACCGCTTTCTCCTTCATCTTCTTCTTCCTCTTGTGTTATTCCTTTTCTCTTCCCCCCCGTCCTCCCCCCCCCTTTTTCCCCCTGCCATCCACTTTGGCAGTCCATAGCCTTATTCTTCCTGCCGCCCCTTCTTGGCAGTCCACCAGCATTTCCTCCTGCCATTCACCTTTGGCAGTCTGTTCCCACATTATCCCCTGCCATCCACCTTTGGCAGTCCATAACCATATTTTCTTCCTCTGCCATTCTTTTTTGGCAGTCCCTTGTCCTACTGGACATGTCTGTCCTCCACCTTGACAGACCCTCCATACAGCCCCAATTTGACTGTCTTTCCCTTGTACTCTGTCCTGTAGGGTGGGTGGGAGGAATCAAAACTCTGACAAAAGTAGCTGAGGACCCCTTGTGGTGTCCCTTATGTACCTCCTTTCTCCCCTCCCCTTCCTGTTGCCTGCCCTATTGCTCTGGCTCTTAGCCCCTCCCCTTCCTTGTTCCCTCCCCTTCCAAGCACAACCATTCCTTACCGGAGGGAAGGGGTGCACCAGGACAACATGGTCTGCCCCTTAAAGGGCAAACTCTATTATACAGCTTACCAGCATTTCCTCAGTTAGCAGTCAGCTTTGAAGAGTGCAGACGTGTTCCCGGTCCATAGAAGATTGTCGCACCAGACTCCAGAGGTAAGTATGGGGTGAGGGGGTGAGGGGATGCAGGGTGCACAGTGGGTGGGTGTGGGTGGGGGAGGGTGCATTAGAGTACGAGGGACCTTTTTTGTTTTACAGGTTAAAAAAAACAGAAAAAACATCCCGAGACAGTTTTCTTTTTGCAGGGCATTTGGCACGCTGGGGTGTGCTCCTAGCATGCCACCTAACTGTTTTGGGGGTTGTCAGTAGCTGACGGGGAATTGGGCACTCTTGTCAGCACACAACACGGGGAGGAGGAAGTAATGCTGATGGGGATTGGGCACCCGTCAGCACAGAACAAAGTAGGGGTGCAATCTGAAGGGATTGGGCACCCACTCAGCATTCAATAACTGGAAGTTATGTCGATGGGGAGTGGGCTTTCCCATCAGCACACAAAGACAGTGGGGCGTGAGATGAGAGGGATTGGGTACCACCCTCGGCATTCAACAATTGGGGGTTGAGTTGAGCCAGTCCAAATTCATTCATGGGCATTTGCATATGCTTCCCATGATGCATTGCATTATTGGTACATGCAATGTGTGTGTGTATATATATATATATATATATACTGTTTATACATACATACACAACACACACACACACACACACACACACACACACACACACACACATATATATTTATATATATCCAGCACAGAAAGAGCTGCACCAGGGTATGGGGTGCTTTGTGACAAGGAAGCACTATATGTTTACACAGCCATGGCACTCACCTACACACCACCAATAAAAAGACCAAATGCATAAGCTTATGCAAAAAGTGTTGCCTTTAGTGAAGCAGCAGCAACTTAATGAACAGCATGGACACAGCACCAATCATCTTCTTACGTTTCACCCAATCATGGGCTTTTTCAAAGATAGTACCTTCCAGTGTTAAAACCCTTAAATAGCACACACCAATGATCACATGATATGATTTAAAGTGCTAGTGCCTAAAAACACACATATAATTTATACAGTAAATAACATGTGAATCACCTAAGGTGATTATAAATGTAATTCAACTGAAACTATAATTTTAAACAAGGTAAATGATTAAACAGACACCAAAGAGCATTAACAAAGTGACTCCTGTAACTCTGTAGGACACATTTGCATTATGTCATGTAACTGCAGATTGGGTCTATAGCTATTTTACTTCAAAATTGAGACACACCAACATGTAAATAGTAGTAAAAACTTTCTTTTTATACAAGAAAGTTGTTGGCATTTTACATCATTAGGACATAGTCCTATTTACAAGATGCTCCTGTTGTATAAAATTTAAACAATTGAAACCAAATGCAATTATAACATCAAACAACAAGCTACACTAGACAATCCATTCATTATAACAATACAGATAAATTAATTCAAAAAATCATATCACAATGCACTTAATCAACTAATAATGATCATACATATATTGCACTTCACTGTTCTAGGTATATTTTAAGTTTTCTAATTTCTAGCCATAACATTCAAACCTGGTTTTTAATTCTAACTTCAAACTTGTTGAAAATGATTTCACATCTTTGAATTGTTTATTTATTACTGATTTTAATGTCTTCCATATCCTGTCTATAATCACTGGGAAATGCAAATGACTATATGTATTTCTGAGTTTAGGAAAAACAAAGTTTCTTAAATTTACATTTCGTAAGTTATGAACATGCATTTTCACTTCCAGTTTATCACTTAGATACTCTGTTTCTGATTTAGCACTCTATAAATCTGTGCTGCCCATGCAATCTGCCTTTTAGTTTCTTGCGACAGCCAACCTAGTTCCTCAAGTAGATCACAATGATGAACTTTATAATCCTTTCTTGTTATAAATCTAGCCATTCTATTATACATCATATCGATTTTTTGTAAAAGGCCTTTTGTTGCCAGACCATATGCATGATTGCCATATTCTAATACTGGTAGAAGAAGTTGATTTATTGCAGTTTCCCTTATTGTTTTATTCATGCAAAAACTAGTCCATCTAAATATTCCCAACCTTTTATTTACCTTTGATACTGTATCTAATATATGTTTATCACATTTTAAAGCATCTTTGATCCATACCCCCAAGTATCTGTATTCTAATACCTCTTCTAATACTTCAGTTTGTAATATTTTTATAATTACTGTTTCTTTACTTTTGTTCAATGTTCGATGGGTTTTACAAAAAAACGTAAGTTTTGTTTTTTTACTATTAACTATTAATCCAGATTCAGTCAACCATGTACATAGTCTCGTAAATCTGCCTGCAAATTAATTTCCAATTCTCCAGGTGTACTTCCACTTGCAATCAAAAGAGTATCATCTGCATAAAGACTTATATTTGAACATTTTATTATGTCTACTAATTCATTTATAAAAATCAGGAACAATGTTGGCCCCAGAATGGAGCCTTGTGGGACTCCTCACTGCACAAGTGCTTTACCAGATAGCACCCTATTTATGCTTACTTACTGTGTTCTATTTTTTAGATAGGATATAAACCAGTTGTATGATTACTCAGTTAAACCAGTCTCTGCAAGCCGTTCCCTCAAAAGCCTAAAAGACAGTGTATTGAACGCCTTTGATAAATCCACAAACACCGCGCCCACTGACAAGTCATTTTCAATCTTTGAAGCTATATTATCTTTCATGTTGGTGAGTGCGGTGCCCGTGGAAAAGCTTTTATGAAAACCAGATTGATATTTTGTTAACAAGAAGTATTTTTCCAAATAATCAGTTAGCTGTACCTGTACCAATCTCTCTAGAATGTTTGATATCCCAGATAATAGGGCTATGGGTCTATAATTTATAGGCAGAAATATATCCCCTGCACCTTGATATATAGGAACAATCTTTGCATTCTTCCAATTTATAGGAAAGATTCCTTCAGTTAAACTCCAGTTGAATATTTTAGTTAATACCGGGGCAATTACCTGTACATCATCCTTAAGAAAACGGTTTTCGATAAGATCCAACCCAAAAGCTTTTTTGATTTTAATTTTCTAATCTCATCTTTTACCTGTCTACAAGTAATGATTTTGAATCTAAATTTTGGTATGTCCATATTTTCCATCCCTTTACCAGAGTTTATAGGTGTTAAATTGTAAAAAATTCAAATCAGGTAAATTTACAAAATAGTCGTTCAAAATGTTTGATGACTGCTTAGTAGACTGCAGAGTTCCCTTGCTTATCATTTGAATAGGGGGACCTTGAGTTTGTGGTGATTCAAAGGATTTTATCAAGGACGGACATTTTTTGCTGTCTGCAGTTTGTTTTGACTTCTCTTGATAGTATTTTTGTTTTTGCTTTTTATTTGAAATTTTAAATTATTTGTAGCTTTCTTATACTTATCCCAATCCTCTGTTTTTAATGCCTTCCCAGCGATTTTCCATAACCTGTCTTTTATATGTATTAATTTCATCAGTTTTTCTGTTATCCAAGGAACATGAGACTTTCTTTGCATACATGTTCTGTAGGGAACTAGTTCATTACATATGTCCAAAAAACATTTAGAAAATTCCTGAGCTGCTAAATCCACAGATAGTATTAAGAATAATCTATCCCACCTGACTGAAATTAATCTAGCAACAAATGCTTCTTTATTATAATTTTTAAAATGTCTATACTTGGTTTTTAAAGAAGGGTTTCATGTTAAATTATATTTTTTTGCCCTCAAGTTCAAAAATAAAGCTTAAAGAACTATGATCCCCCAAAATAGGCATTTTTACTTCAGTTGACTTAATCTCAATTTTAACTGTAACAAAGATTATATCTAGTATATTTCCTTTACTTTGTTGTGTAGTTTTTCTAGTAGGGAAAAATATTTTTTGATTTACATTTAATGTTTTGAAACTATTTTAGAAAGCTGATCCTCATGGCTTACCCCAAGTTGCATTAAAATCACCAATCAATAGTAGTTCACAACCCATGGAATATTTTTGTACTACTGCTGCTAAGTTATCAAATTCACCTGTTAACGTTTTAGGGGGGGCATAGATTACTCCTATTATTAGATCCAATTTGTGAATTTTTACCAATAAACAGTCAAGTAGTCCTATTTGATCTGCAAATAACATTGAAGTTTGGCCAAGCTCCTATTTAATAAATAAAATAACTCCCCCACCTTTCTAACCAATCCTGTCTAGTCTATAGCTAAAGAAGCCTTCAGACTCAACTTCTTTAGTTTCAATCTTATTATGTAGCCATGTTTCCATCAGCATCACTATATCAGGAGATTCTGCAATTATCCAGGTTTTAAATAAATAAATTTTCTTCCTTAGCTCCTGGCATTGTCATGTATAATTTTAATAGTTCCAGTATTTCCTGGGCCAGGATTTAGTTCAATGTCTCCCCCTTAAAGTAGTGAAATCAACAAACAGTTTCTTGATTTATTTAATCCCTGCCCTAGTTTCCCTACTACATACTGGTTATTTTTAAACTGAATTCTTATTTTTGAAAAGGAGTTTCTACCTGATCCCTTAAATAAACATCACAGTAACTATTCTCTAATATGTTTAAAGGAGAACACTGAGGAGCCGAGTCTCAAAATTACCTACAATTGAGCCTCAAACCACATTTATATTTTAATCAATTAATCAATCAATCTTTATTTAACCAGGTGAGCATCATTGAGAATAATTCATTTACAAGATGACTATCTGCAACAAAACCGTTCCGTTTGGACGAAAAGGTGTGCGAGATATACAATATAGAAAAACAAAACAAATATCCGCACCACACGATGCTGGACCATAACGGCAACCTTATTGAATTTAAAAAAGCACTAAACACTAGCACCAGCCCTTGCTAAACTCTACTTTTCTGTAAGAGCAAGGCCATCAGGAGTCTGCATTCACATATATAAGTACAGGCAACAGTATATACAATGTTACAAGAATTGGGAGTCCAACAACACAGTAATTCAAAAAAAAAGAAAAGAAAAAAAGAAAGTAAAGAAATGATAGGTACAGGTCAGGGATATATACAGTGTTACAACAAATTAGTGTTCATACCATGCAGTAATGCTAGTGTAAACAAGAAGAAAGTGCACATATCTTAGATGAAAGTAGCATACATATTATGGTACAATAATATTTAGGTACAATTAATATTTAGTACACACAATTTATACAAAAAATAAGTGAGGCTCAAGAAAAAGGAAAGAAAAAAGGGGGGATGGAAGGGAGGAGGAGGAAAGAAAAAGGGAAAGGGGCCCAAGATTTATTCCTTAATCTATATAATCATGATATTACTATAATCATGTTATTATTAACACAGTACAATAACATAGAATAGTAATACTATGTTGCCTGATAAAGTGAATATTGAGAAACACAGGCTTTATATCAAAGATCTCTGTCATCTTACACTTATGTGGCAACTTCAAAGTCTAGGCATGATGGGATGAAAAAAAAAAGGGTGAGAAAGCACTGCATAAAGGCTCCTAAGAATGTGCATGGTGATCAAAAGTGTCTGTTTCAGGGTCTAACAAAGTCAAGCAGCACAAAGCAAGGCAAAGCAGAAGAGGAATTATAATGTTATGAGGAATCCCTCCAAAACAAATACTGCAGTGAGATATTAAACTATAAATGTGGTTTAAGACTCAATTGCAGGTAATTTTGAGACTAGGCTCCCTCAGTGTACTCCTTTAAACGTATTAGAAAATAATTACTGTGATGTTGGTGTGTCTCAATTTTGAAGTAAAATAGCTGTAGACCCAATTTGCAGTTACATGATATCATGGAAGTGTGTCCTACAGAGTTACTGGAGTAACTGTTTTTAATGCTTTTTGGTGTCTGTTTAATCATTTACCCTGTTTACAATTATATTTTCAGTTGAATTACATTTATACTCAACTAAGGTGAGTCACATGTTATTTACTGTATAAATTGTAAGTGTGTTTTTAGGCACTAGCACTTTAATTCGTATCATGTGATCACTGGTGTGTGCTATTTAAGGGTTTTAACACTAGAGAGTACTATCTTTGAAAAAAGCTCAGGACTGGGTGAAATGCAGGAAGAAGATTTGTGCTGTGTCCATGCTGTTCGTTAAGCTGATGCTGCTTCAGTAAAGGCAACACTTTTTGTATAAGCTTATGCATTTGGTCTCTTTATTGGTGGTGTGTAGGTGAGTGGCGTGACTGTGTATATACACACACACACACACACACAGATATAGATATTACATATATATATATATATATATAAAATTATATATATATATATGTATATATATATATATATATATATATATATATACTGTGTGTATATATATATATATATATATATATATATATATATATAGATACATAGATACATAGACAGTGTCGGCAGATAAGGGCCTATGGCCCACCCAGTCTGCCCATTTAAGTTTGTGTTCAGTTTATGTTTTCCAGGAAGTCTGTTGCCCCTTACCCCTGACCTCCAGAATTCCTTTATGTCTATCCCATGCATTCTTAAATCCCGTGATTGTTTCAGCCCCACCACTTCCTCTGCAGGCTGTTCCACTTGTCCACCACCGCTCTGTGAAGAAATTCTTCCTCACGCTTCCTCTGAATCGCCCTCCTCCCAACTTCATCCCATGCCCTCTAGTCCTGGAACATCTTTTTCACTTAAAATAGTGCATTCCTGCACCCTGTTCCTCCCTGTAAGATACTTGTATGTCTCTATCATATCCCCTCTCTCCCTCCTCTCCTTCAGGGAGTACATATTCAGTGCCTTCAACCTGTTCTCATAGGACTTGTGATGCAATCCACGCACCATCTTTGTTGCCCTCCTCTGAACCTTCTCTACCCTGTCTATGTCCTTACGTAGGAAAGGTCTCCAGAACTGCACAGTGTACTCCAGGTGCGGCCTCACTAGTGTCTTGTATAGTGGAATTATGACCTCCCTTTTCCTGCTGGTGATGCCCCTGCCTATGCATCCCAGCATCCTATTTGTTTTACCTGCTGCCTTGTCACCACTGTTTCCTGCCTTGAGGTCATCAGAGATGATAACTCCAAGATCCCTTTCCTGCTTGGTGCATGCTATATCCTCACCCCCCAACTGATATATTGTGCCAGGGTTTTTGTGCCCCATATGCATTATCTTGCACTTCCTTGCATTGAATTTCAACTGCCAAACCCCTGACCATTCTTCAAGTTTCTGCAGGTCCCTTCTCATTCTGTCTACACCCTCTGGTGTGTCTACTCTGTTACAGAGCTTTGTATCATCAGCGAACAGTGAAATTCTGCCTTCTGGGTCCTACTTAATGTCACTGATGAAGATATTGAATAGTACGGTCCTGCACTGAATCCTGTGGTACCCTACTGGTCACTCTTCCTCTGTGGAGTGACAGCCATTTACCACCACCCTCTGTGTCCTGCTGCCCAGCCAGTTACCTACCCACCGCACTACTGTCCTGCCCACACCCATATTCCCCAGTTTGTGCAATAGTCTTCTATGTGGCACAGTGTCAAAGGCCTTGCTGAAGTCCAGATAGGCCATGTCCACTGCCCTCCCCTGATCCACCTCCTAGTCACCCAGTCAAAAATTCAATGAGGTTGGTCTGACATGACCTTCCCCTGGAAACCATGCTGCCTTGGGTCCTGTAGTCCATTGACAACCAGATGTTCCACTAATCTCTCCTTCAGTAGTGCTTCCATGATCTTCCCACTACCGAGGTGAGGCTGACTGGTCTGTAGTTCCCCGCTTCCTCTTTGTTCCCACTTTTGTATAAGGGCACTACATCTGCTATCCTCCAGTCTTTGGGTACCTCCTGTTTCTAGTGATCGGCTAAACAGGATAGCAAGAGGTTCAGCCACCACTCTCTTAGTTCTTTAAGGATCCTGGGTGCACCCCATCTGGCCCCATTGCTTTATCAACTCTTATTACTTCCAGTTCCTTCAGGACCCTTTCTCATGTAAAGGGACTTGTGTCCATTTCTGCACCATTCTCACCCTTGTACTCCATTCAGACCCATTACCCTCCTCTTCCTCAGTAAAGACTGAGCAGAAATACCTGTTCAATATGTCAGCTTTACTGTTGTCATCCTCCACACAGCCCCCATCCTCCCCTTCAGTCTCACTATCCCTCCCTTTGCCTTTCTTTTTCACTTATGTACCTGTAAAAGGTTTGTCCCTCTACCCACTGATTTTGCAATGTGTTCTTCTGTCTGAGCTTTGGCTTCCTTACTGACCTCCCTGCCTCCCTTTGCTTCTCCTGGTACTTCTCTATCCACTTCTGCCTGTGTCTTTTGTATTGCCTGAATGCAATCTTTTTGGCTTTCACTTTCTTTGCTACCTCTTTGGAAAACCATAATGGTCTCCTCTTCCTTTTCCTCTTGCTAACCTGCTTAATACATAATTCTGTTGCTCTTGTAATCCCCATTTTAAATACTTCCCACTGTTCCTCAACCCCTGATTCCTGCCCCATTCCCCTTAATGCCTCTTTCAAGTATCTCCCCATTTTATCAAAGTTTGCCCCCCTAAAATCCAGGATACGTGTTTTTGTGTGGTTTGGTTCTGCTCTTTCTGTGATTTCAAACCACAGTGACTGGTGGTCACTGTTCCCCAGGTGCTCCCCCACTCTTACCCCCATCACACTGTCCCTGTTTGTGAGCACAAGGTCTAGTATTGCCTTCTGCCGAGTTGATTCCATGACCAGTTGCTTAAGGAAGGCACCCTGAAGGGAGTCCAGGATAAATCTGCTCCTAGTTGATGCTGCTGCTGGGATGCTCCAGTCCACGTCTGGAATATTGAAGTGTCCAACCAGTACTACCTCACCCTTGTCTGCCATCCTCTGGATGGCTAGCATCAGCTCCCTATCTGTTTCTTCCTCCTGGGCTGGTGATCTATAGACCACACCTGTGCGGATGGCTGGCCCCATTTCTTTCCAGCTTAACCCACAGTATCTCTCCCCATTTTGTTCCTCCTGGATCTCTGTGGCCCTTATGTCATTTTTCACATACAGTGCCACTCCTCCTCCTTCCTGCCTGCCCTGTCTCTTCTGAATATGTTGTAGCCAGGTATGGCCAACTCCCAGTCGTGGTTATCATTACACCAGGTTTCAGTGATGGCCACAATGTCCAGGTCTGACTGCACCATGACAGCCTCCAGATCTTCCATCTTGTTGCTAAGGCTCCTGGCATTTGCACACATGACTTTCCATGATTTGACCTCCCTAGACTGTTTCGCTGTTCTACTCCAGCCCCTTCCTTGGTTGTACTTTATCCCTGGTTCACCTTGCTGTCTGCCCTTCTGCTGAATTTTGCCCCTATTCTGCCTATCCACCTCCTAGGTGCTAATCTCCATCTTTTGCACTTGGCTAACCTCCACATCCTTTCCTTCCATTTCTCATATATATATTCTATGTAAAAAACTTTGTTAAGGCATCAGTTAGGGTTCTTCTCCAGTGAATAAAATGAGGAAATTTGATTTAAGGGTTCCCACCTTGTACCCCACCCCACCCCGCCCCACCAACAGGCATCAGGGTGTGTGTTGGGGTAATCAGTCTAACTCTCACCCCATCCCATGTGTAAACAAGCTGAGGTGGTACAATGTAGTAAAATGGGGTGAGAGTTAGGGCCGATAACCCCAACGCACACCCTGATGCCTGTTGGTGGTGGTGGGGTGGTGGTGGGGTGCAAGTGATGGAAACCCTTACATTTAATTTCTTCCATTTTTGTGCTGTAGAAGAACCCTAACTGATACATTAACAAAGTTTTTGCATAGAATTTCCTTGCTTTTTAAGAAAGAACAGAAAAGTAGAAAGTTGAGCAAGTTGGTGGGAGCGTGGGGCCCTTCAGGCCCCATGCTGCCACCAACTTGTAAGTCTCAGGCCACATTACACACCCAATGACTAAAAAGTACATTCACAACAGCAAGGCCGGCTACCAAGCGAATGTTAATCTAGTAGAACAATAGAAAACGCTTTCCACAAAACAAAACTGCACCACACAATATCTCCGCAAAAAATATATTGTCCAACTTGTAAACACCTCTGTTAACATTCACAGGACATGCCATCAGCACCCTCCAAATTTCAAGTAAAAATACCAAACCATGTCCAAGATATGACATGTCAAAATTTGACATTTTCATTCGTCAGAGTGGCACAGTTCCGCACCTGTTGACATTTAACACACACAATGACTGACAACTACATCCATGACACTAAGGCTTGGTATCCTATCAATTTCAAGCCACCACCACAAGCAAAACACTATCCACAGAATGTAAACTGTGCCACGTCATATCGCTGCCAAAAAAATCTTTTCTGACATAGAAGTACTGTAATTTACATCCAGAGGACATGCCGTCAACACCCTCCACATTTCAAGTGAAAAGACCAAACCGTGTCCGAGATATAACATTTTAGCGTATGAGATTTTCATTCATCAGACTGGCACAGTTCTGCACCTGTTGACATTTAACACCCATAACGACTGAAAACTACATCCATGATACTAAGGCTAGATATTCTATCAATTTCAAGACACCAACACAAGTAAAACGCTGTCTGCAGAACGTAAACTGCGTCATGCCATATCTCCGCCATATCTCGGTAATCAAAAAGGGGGGGGGTTACATGATGCCGACTGGGATTGAGCACCTCTGTTGGCATACAATAAATGATGGTGTTGACAGGCAACAGCGGCAGTCACTGGGGGAGGCGTGTTGTGGTTACACTGCATGACAGCTTCGCTCTCATTGTAGCGGACCTTTTCTCTCATGTCTTTGCCTTATTAGCTAGGCAGGGTGTCAGCCCCTGCTGCTGGCTGATTGGGGAATATAGGATCCACCTACTGGTGCGTACCCTGCATTCACCCAACAGTGACCGTGCCTCCAAATTTATACTACCACAAGATGTTGACTGCACAAGCGCGCCAACATAAAAACAAGATGGCGGACCTCATGATCAAAGAATTTTGAAAATTCTCGGGGACAAAGATTCTTGAACCGCAAGGCTACAAATTATTTGATCGCCAGGTGGGACGAAATGGCCAGAACCCCATTCTTTGTTCGCAAAACCTACAGTACATAAAAATTTTCCCATTGACTTAGGGTGGGAACTTAAAAGTGGCATAACTTTTGAATGCCTCAATACTTTTTCACCAAATGAAAAGTGGCATGTTTGGCCACGAAAGCTCTTTCAAATGAGTCATCTTGCAGAGCAGCATGCCACATGACAGTCACACAGGGCCACATCCAAAAATCCCAAACGGTGCCTCCAAAAATGGATAATTTTGCATTTTTCAATATTTTCATACACAAAGACCGTAAGTCCGACCAAAATGAAATTTGATAGATCAAGAGATTTGCCATGCCCCACAGCACTTTCCAACTTTCAGGCAAATCTGTTGAACAGGCCCAAAGTTATTAACGTGCATACTTTTGACTTTAGCATGTACAGTAAGTGACCGCTGAACCCTAACTATAGTGGTGCGACCGTGCCACTATAATATATGTATATATATATATATATATACATACTGTATATTACATGGGAGGAACTGTTTCCCTAAAGGAGCCCATTATCGTGTATTTCTTATACAGTACCTCACTAATTAAAGCTGTATATCTCACAATTAAAGCTGTATTCCGCCATGGGAAAATAAACACGTGAACACAATTACCAATAAAAACCAACAGTATACTAAATGAGTTACCAATCAATACCTCATTAACACACCAATAATGATCAATTAAATAATAAACCCCTATACAACTGCAACATTATCCAATACAACGTACATGAAACCACAAACCAAGATGGACGATGACAAACAAAACCAAAACAGATAAGACTGCATTAAACTACAAGAAAATAAAAACAAAGCCAAAAAGACTGTCTTTGACCTGAAAGTAATAAAAAAGATACCTTACAAAGGTATGGAAAACAAGGGAACTACTCCAAATACCACCAAGAGACCTGGACAAACATCTGGCCAACTTCATATTCACCCACAAAAAACAGGATGGATCCCAACGTGAACCAGAAATACTACAGGGGATCCAAAGAAGCCTAGACAGGCATTTTGAATGGGAAAAGTATCCCTATTCCATATATACCATGAAAAAAACAATATTCAAGGAAACCACCAGAACAATGGAGGGAAAACAAAAAGTCCTAAAGAAAGAAGGAAAAGATAATGCATCAAATAAAGCTGAAGCACTCACCAGCACTGAAAGAGACATACAGTACTATATAGAAAAGGAACCTTTGGACACCACAGTCCCACAGCACACCTACACATGTTGTTTTTCAACATCAGATTATACTTTGCTCTCAGAATGTTAGAACAATACAACTTAAATCGGGTGACCTCAAACTAACGAAGGATGCAGAAGGCCATAATACAGTAGATGGAATACAATGAAAGACAAACAAAGAGCACAACAGAAATTAATCCATAAGACATACAGTATGAACAATAAAACCAAAAATCTAGCAAAGCGCAATAAATCCAGACTGAGACCTATTACAGCACATGGAAAATACAAAGCACACAGACCACTGGAAATGCTACATGATGATGCACCATTCTACCTGACCCCCAACATCAACCAAACTCCAGACTCATTTCGCTTCTGGAACATGAGAAGACAGAATAATATCCATAATGACACTCATAAAACAGTCTGCTGGACCTGCCAGAAGACAAGAAAATAACAAACCCTAGTACTGTACAAGAAATACATCAATACAAACACTGGTACAGTAACAGTCATAGACATGGTCAGATATTTCCTGAAATTTCTGTGATATTTCTAGATGGTACCAGTGGTTCTGGCTGGGTTCTCAGTGCAACACAGACTGAGGTTGGGTCATAGGGACGGCGATCTTGCTGTTTGTTTTAAAATTGAAGTGGGCCTGGTAGGTATGCCAGTGGGGGAGACCTGATCCTTTGAGTGTATCCTGGGTGCAGATGTGGGATGCAAAATTCTTCTCATCCATAATCCACCCAGAGATGGGAAGCAATTTTTGCATGAAATTGTGGACTTCATCGTCGATACGGTGTTGGAGTCTCCCAGAGTGATGGTGTTGGGTGACTTCAATGCCTGGATCGACAATGAACTCTCTTGCTTTGGAAAAGATTTCCTCCAATTGATTCATTCATTGGGCTTCATACAGGTTGTTTCCTCTGCGACCTGTAGTTTGGGTCACTCACTGGACCTGGTCTTCCTACTGGGTACGCAGAGCACTGATCTGGTGGTGGAACTGGTCGGATGGTCTGACCATTACACTGTCAGGTTCAATATCCAGGCACTGCCTTATAGGCCTGCCCCTTTGGAGATGGTCTGGTACTGCCCATTAAGGGGTTTGACCCCTGAAAGTGTGATGGCCGTCTTGGACCCATCGAGGTTTCTGTGTGCAAGCTTGGATCCAGAGCACCTACTTCAGGCCTATAGTAAAGTCATGGTGGAGGCTCTGGATTGCATTGCTCCAGTCCGTGTTCACCCTCACTCCACTGTCCTCCATGAACCATGATTTGATGGGACCTTGAGGGAGATGAGGAGGAGTGGGCGAAGGCTGGAGCGTCACTGGTAGAAATCTGGCCTAGATGCTGACAAGCTAATATTGATGGCACATTATGAAGACTATCAATCGGTGATCTCATGTAAGAAGGCAGATTTCCTGACTAGTGAGATTATGGCTGCATGGAACCGACAGGCCCAGCTCTTCAGAACTGTGGACAGACTGTGCAATCCAGCCTGCCTGTAGTTACAGAAAGCTTTGTCACAGGAGAAGTGTGACAAGCTCACTCACTTCTTTGCAGATAAGACTGCTGACATCAGGTCAGAGCTCTGTTTAGCTCACTCAGTGGGAGCAGTGGTGATCGATGCAAGGTCATGACACCTCGGGCTGTTTGGTCAGCTTTTGACCAGGTGGCGATCTTGGATGTTTATTTATTTTTATTTATTTATTTCAATCTAGGATTACAATACCTTTGAGCCGAGGCTCTTTTACAAAGGTTCCACGTCAGCATGTACAAGTCATCATTTTTAGTTACAAACATGTAGTCATTGACTTACAGACATGTAATAACCAGTACAAAGACTTGAGCTATGAGCAAGACAAGGGAAGGAGGGTGGGGAAGTGAGGTGAGGAGATCGAGGGGAGGAGGTGCAGGGGGTATGGGGGAGTATGGGAGGTGGTTGGGGTGGGGGCAGGAGTGGAGATACAGGGGGAGGTGTGTGAGGGTGGGAGAAAGTGCAGCCAGGGGGCCTTTTTGAGGGAATATGACAGGTAAGGTGCTAGGGGTGCAAAGACTGATTGTAAGTGTTCGGTGCTGGGGCATGTGCAGCTGGAGTGGTGGGAATGTTAAGATGAGCAATCGCAGGATACAAGCAGTGAGAGGTGCAGCTTGAACTTGAAGAAGCCGAGTATTGGAGCAGTCACTATGTCGCTGCCAAGAAAGTTGAGCCAGTTGGATGCCTGATAGGCGAATGATCTTTGTCCTTGGGTCATGCGACATCGTGGGATATGTAGTAGATGGGAATTGGATCTTCTTGTAGTGACGTTCCTATGTCTAGGCTTAAGGAGGGCACAGATACCAGGTAAGTGCTTCCATTATAATTTTCTTGGCCGTAATGCAGGTTTGGTATTTTATGGCGTTTGTCCAATTGAAGCCATCCAGATTGGGAATAAAGATCACATGTGTGGGTACGGCGATGTGAGCCAGTGATGAGATGACAGGCCTTATTCAGGAAGGTCACGATACGTTTGAGAGCAGTGGTAGTTGCAGACCCATATATGATAAGACCATAGTCTATGATGCTGATGATGGAGCTTTAGACAGCCACTGACAGTGCTTCTGGGGTTAGGTGTTTCCTGTGCCAGAATAATATACCTAACCTCGCATTGGCAGACTTTGCAACATTGCTGATGTGGACAGCATATGAGAGGTGGGGATCAAAGGTGATGCCAAGGTACTTGAACGATTGTGTTTGCTCTAGGATGGCTCCTTGTTCGGTTGCAATGGAGAGGTGGAGTTGTTTGTTTTTGTTGTGGGGACTGCAGAAGACCATAGACTTGTTTTTTTTTTCTGATTGAGAAGCAGTTTATGATTTAGGAACAAGGATTCGATGGAGGAGAAGGCCCGCTAAAGTTTATTTTGTAATTGGATTGGATCAGGGTCCGAGGTGAGGCTCACAGCATCGTTGGCGTAGAGAATTATTTGTTGTGGGCAGCTGTCCGGTAGTGAGTTTAAGAATAGGTTGAAGAGGAGGGGTTCCAGAATGGAGCCCTGGGGGACTCCTGAGTGCACTGGTCTAGGGTCCAAGAACGTATCAGTGATTTTTACTGTTTGGGACCATTCTTCAAGGTAGCTCTTAAACCAGCCAATGGAGTCAGTTGACAGCCCAGTGTTCTGAAGTTGGACAAGCAGGAGGCAGTGATTGATGGTGTTGTAGGCTTTAGTTAAGTCAATGTAGATTGAGCCTAGTAGTACACCGGAGTCAAGTGCATAGTGAATTGCACCAGTGAATTCAAATAGGGCTGTGGAGGTGCTGTGACCTTTGCGGAACCCATGTTGTTGCTTGCACAGGATGTTGTGCTTATCCAGGTATTCTGTGAGCTGGTCCAGGACGATGTGTTCTAGTGCCTTGGAGAGTGGGAGTAGTAGGAAGATAGGTCTGTAGTTATCGTGGGCAGTTTTGTCACCACTTTTATGGATTGGGGTGACAGTGGCAGATTTCCATCTGTCCGTGAACTGGCTAAGGCTGAGGGAGTGGTTGAAAATTCTGTTCAGAGGTTATTATGGTCATCCAGAATATGCGGCCGACCTAGTGTGGTTTGGATTCAGGCCCAACACATCTCCTTGTGGGATGCATAGAGGTCATCGGCCTGGTCCTAGCTGAGATTGTCCAGTGTTCACTAGAGACAGGGGTGTTTCCTGACTCCCTGAAGGAGGCAGCTGTGACTCTGCTCCTCAAGAAACCTTCTCTTGACCTGGACTGTCTTTCTAAGTACAGGCCAATCTATAACCTTCTCTTTGCAGGGAAGGTTATTGAGAAAGTGGTCCACTGCAGCTGGATGACCATCTTACCATCCATGACATCTATGATCACTTCCAATTAGGATTTAGGAAGAGGCACAATACCGAAACTACTCTTGCTTGGGTGCCCAAGGACCTCCTTATAGTGAGAGATCAGAAGAGTCGTTCCATCTTAGTCCTCCTAGATCTCTCCACAGCATTTGACACTGTAGACCATGGGATATTGCTAAACTGCCTGAAGTTAATCTGTGGACTGTCCAGTACAGTCCTCAGGTGGTTTTAGTCTTTCCTCACTGGCAGGTTTCAGAGAGTTGTGTCAGGGATTTATTCCTCTGATCCACTCTCCCTTCCATGTGGAGTTCCACAGCACTCTGTGCTGTCTCCTGTGTTGTTCATGGTGTACATGCTACCATTGGGGGACATAGTAATGCAGTACGGGCTGAGTTTTCACTGCTGCACAGATGATACTCAGCTGTATATGTCCTTTGTACCTGAACAGGATACAACAGTCTCGTTATTTAACAACTGCCTATCTGAGATCCAAGGTTGGATGAGTGCCAACTGGTTTAAGTTGAATTCTGACAAGACTGAGGTGTTGGTTCTGGATCCATGTTGTCAAGTTGAAGGGTCTCTGGCAGGTCAGGCACCTGTTCTTGTACTAGAGGACTGCCATCTGAGGACCTCTGAGCAGGTGCAGAGTCTGGGTGTTATTCTTGATGAGGGGCTGAACTTGAAGGCTCAGATGTTGTCTGTTGTCAAGACCTCATTTTAACATGTGAGGAATATCACCTGAATTAAACATCTGGTTTCACCCTACGACTTGCCGACATTGGTCCATGTCTTTGTGACCTCTTGCCTGGATTACTGCAACTCCCTCTTCCGAGGGATGCTGGGGGTTGACATTCACCAGCTGCAGCTAGTGCAGAATGCAGCAGCCAGGTTACTAACTGGACTTTCTTGATCTAGTCATATTACACCTGTACTATGTGAGCTGCACTGGTTGCCAGTGCGGTGGAGGATCACCTTCAAGGTCAGTTTGCTGACCTATAAAGCCCTACACAGACAGGGACCACACTACCTGCAAGAGCTTCTGCTCCCCTATTGCCCCACTCAACCACTCCACTCCAGCAACGAGGGACTACTGGAGGTTCCCAGGGTTTGGTTGAAGTCATCTGGTGCTCAAGCGTTTGCTTACATAGCCGCTACACTGTGGAATTCTCTACCTCATCGGGTTCAGGAGTGCCTGACAGGTTTGAGAGCTTTAAAGCCACTCTGAAAACATACCTATTTAGTCTTGCCTTCTGTAACGAGTATTTATTAAGGATGGATTTTAATATTATTATCTGCATTTTAACTATTTATGGGTCCATTTTAGTTCTGTTATTTTTGTAAAGTGCTTTATTTCTGAATTGCGCTAGAGAAATAATGTTTATTGTTTATTGATGAATATCGGATAACGCCTTTGAGTCAAAGACTCCTTTACAAAGGTTCCACGTCATACATAAGACAGAGACAACCGTGAACAAAGTAACAACTAACATAGTAATTAAGACAATGGTTACAGTATGGTTGCAAATGAATACAGAAAATACAAAATAGCAGCAGGAAATAAATGGTAACAGAGAGCTGCTAACAAGGTACAAAGTGCAAAAGGTTACAGGTACAAACATAACATTTCAGGGCGATGGTGCTAGCCATGCCCAGGAGTTCTTTGGCAGGTCAGGCAACTGTTCTTGTACTAGAGGACTGCCATCTGAGAACCTCTGAGCAGGTACAGAGTCTGGGTGTTATTCTTGATGAGGGGCTGATAATTACTATTATTATTATTATTATTATTATTATTATTATTATTATTATTGAGAAATCTCCTGTGTTCTCCATTTCAACTGTAGGGGCAGCAGAAATAAACTCTTTAGAAATTTTGAGAAATGTCTGACCATGTCTGTGGCTACTACTATAGAGTCCAACTGTATCCCATCATAAGGCAACTGAGTTACAGTGTCTCCTTCTGAATGACTGAAGAAGAGCAAAGTCTGTTGTGGCACAGTTGTTCTGTGAGTGATGGAGACTGCAGCTAGTGTTTCTGTGTTATTACTAGGGTGATGGCTATTTGATATTATTAGGGCAATGGCTACCACTATGTAACAGGTGTATGGTATCGGACAGGCTTGTAGGGTCTAATACAGGTGTATTTCTGCTGGTGATTTTGCTTGGATTCCATGATGATTGTGGTGTTATTGCTTTGAGTATGGCAGAGCACAGGGTGTTATGTTGGGGATTGGGGGATGGTGTCTGAGCTGTGCACTGTCTTTCAGTCCTATCATGCTGCAATAAAGTGTGCACAGTTACAAACTCTGCCTATTCACTGACCAAGCTGACAGTCAAAACTTCTGTCCCACAATGGGGTACCTAACTTCTTCCCACACATTGTGCAACATGGAGTTTGTTATATTAGTTTATGGGGGATGCAGGAGTTAGAGCCCCCCACAGTAGTTAGTAATGCTATTGTGCCATTGACTTAATGGTTTGTTGCTGGGAGTTCTGCTGATGCTGCAGCTGTTTGTATTGTCACTTTTTGCTATATTGCAGGTGCATATGGTAGCTGTGTTGTGGGGGTCACTGTGCTGGCTGTTGCTCTAATGGTGTCTCTACAGAGGTTGACGGCATGTTGCTTGTTGCACCAATGTGGGTAAACCAATTCCAACATCCCTACTACAGAAACTGCATAAATATCTGGACACAAGTGAATCATGTGAATCAATAACTATGCGACCGTAATGGAAAAAAAAACAAACAAGCATTTGTCAATGCCGGAAGTTTGCTTGCTGGCATTGGCAGTGGTAGTGTAGAAGTTACAGAGCTGCGTAATAGGAATGGCAGTGAAGTATTGAACTGAAGCCAACCCCACCACCACCCTGCAGAGAGTGACAGGCATTGGGGTGTGCCTTTGGGTCGTCAGGCATAACGGCCATGCCATTTCACCACACCCCACCCTGCAGACACTGAGAAGTGTCACGGTGTTCCTTGGGGTCTTTGACCCTTATGCGTACCCCATTCCATTAGAAAATACAGTGAGATGGGTGCCATATAGGAGAATGGGGTGAACATTGGGGCTGAAGAGTCCAAGGCATACCTTGATGCCTCTCACTGGCTGCAGGGTGTGGAATGGTATGAGCATTACAGGCAAGAATCCCAAGTCACACCCTTGATGCCTGTCATTCTCTACAGGGTTGGGCGTTATGGTTGGAAACCCTAATACCTCAGGCATTCATTGGTATTTTCACTCCAAATGTTCAACATGGTTTTTTGTGACCCCACCTCATGAACAGGGGGAATATCAGTTTGTTAGCCAAAAGCTGCTTATGCACAGCGACTATGGCATTTAGCACTACAGGTGCAAAAACATTCTGAACAGGATGTAAAAAATGACAGCTGTACTGTTCATGGGGAGGTGTGAAAAATGGCAATGTTGCAAATCTGCAGTAAAAATATTTAAAAAAATGGTGAAGTCACGAGCGTACATAGAAACTGTGCAACGCACACCCGTAATATAATTAGGTTGGGGATTTTTTTTTACAGCAGATTGTCAACTCAGGCATTTTGGTGCCTCCGATCATGAACAGTGTCACTGTGGTTTTCTTTATCTGTCCCGAACAATGATTTCCCACAGCAACCACGCATCTCTGCACTGAAAGTGCGACAACACACTTCAGCCATGTTGTGAAAAATGACAGCTGTACTGTAAATAAGGAAGTGTGGAAAAATGCCACTAGTGAAAATCTGGACTGAAAAGATTACGACTCTGTGAACTTATTAGGGTGCATGAAAATTGCACAATGCACACCTGTAACACAGTCATTTTATGGACTTTTGTCACCAAATTTTCAACATAGCCATTTTAAGACCTCTGCTCATGAACAGTGTAATTGTGATTTTCTTAATCTGTCCCAAACTTTGCTTTCACACACCAACAGCACCATTGTGCGCTACATGTGCGAAAACACATTTTGGGTGGCATATGAAAAATGGCAGCTGTATTCTTCATAAGGAAGTGTAATAAAATGGCAATGTTGAAAATCTGGAGTGAAAATATTAAATTCGCAAACTTATGAGCATGCATAGGAACTGCGCAAAGCACACTCGTAAAACAGTCATTTTTAGGAATTTTTTCACCAAATTTTCAACATAGCCATTTTAAGACCTCTGCTCATGAACAGTGTGACTGCGATTTTCTTAGTGTGTCCCATACATTGATTTCGCACATCGACTGCGCCATTGTGTGCTACATGGGTGGAAACACATTTTGGGCAAGATGTGAAAAATGACAGCTGTAGTACTCATAAGAAGGTGTGGTAAAATGGCAATGTTGAAAATCTGGAGTGAAAATATTGAAAATTCGCGAACTTACAAGCGTGCGTAGGAACTGCTGGCATGCGGCTAAAACAATCATTGTTAGGAATTTTTCACCAAATTTTCAACATAGCCATTCTAAGACCCTGCGCATGAACAGTGTCACTGTGATTTTCTTAATTTGTTCCATACATTGATTTCAAGCAACCGACTGCGCCATTGTGCACTACATGGGCAGAAACACATTTTGGGTGAGATGTGAAAAATGACAGCTGTACTGCTCATAAGAAGGTGTGGTAAAATGGCAATGTTGAAAATCTGGAGTAAAAATATTGAAAATTAGCGAACTTACAAGCATGTGTAGGAATTGCATAGCACTTGCGGCATTAAAACAGTGGTTTTAAGAATTTTCCGCAAATTTTCAAATAGGTTTCTTGAGCCCACCTTATGAATTTACTGGTAGTGTCATTTCATTAATTGGTCCCAAAATGTGATTTCGCCAAGAGTGACTGTGAAATCACCCTTTGGGCCAGAATAACGCCATGACAGTGACAGCATTCATGAGAAGGGGTCCCAAAACCCATATTGAAAATTTGGTGCAAAATTCCAAAAATGCCTGAGATATGCAACAAAGTTAGAAAAAACCTATCTAGCCCATTATACAGCTCACGGCATTTCCTCCATTAAGTGGTCGGCTTTGAAGGTGAACATTCCCGGTCCACGAAGATCGTCTTGGACTCCACAGGTAAGTATGGGGTGAGGGGATGTGGGAGGCAGGGGTGCAATGGGTGGGTGCAGGTTGTGGGGCTGGAAGATCATGGGGACCGTTTTTGCTTTACAGGTTAAAAAAAAAGACGAGCTGGGCGTTGCCACACTGGGGTGGGCTTCCAGCGTGGCAGAAGGAACTGGGGGGCGTGGAGCTGACAGAGGATTGGGCACCCCGTCGGCTATAGCATTGTTGCCGCTGGGGTGGGCCTCAGCATGGCACCTTGTACTCGGAGGGGGAGAAAGAGAGAGAGAGAGAAAGAGAGTGAAGCTGACGGGGATTGGCACCCCCTCGCTATACCACATTGTTGCCACGCTTGGGGTGGGCACCCAGCATGGCATTGGAAGGCTTTGGGAAGCGAGACAGCCGACGGGAGATTGGGCACCCCATCGGCTATAGAGTGTGTGCATGGGGGGCAGCATGCAGCGTGCGTGTGTGTGTGTGTGTGTGTAGGGGGAGCTGCGCATGAGCAGGTGATAGCTTTTCGCTGCTCACTGAAGTGTAGCTCCCCCTTTCAACTGTATGCCACTGCATTTTGGAGCTTGTCAAAGACAGCTCCAGAATACATTGGCTTACAGGGGCCACGCCTGCCAACACACTGACTGAATTGGAGGAGGGGGTGACACACCACCGAAATCTCAGATGATGGCACTATGTTTCTTGCACATGCATGCAAGCAAACATAAAAATGATATCCCAAATAATAGCAAAACAGACACAAAACGCAAACACACAGCAAAAAGACCCAATAACTAGCAATTCACCCACAACAAAACCCAAATCTGAAAACATAACATGGGATGACCTATGGGATGAAAGATACTGGCAAGAAATAGACTGGGACACAGAAGAACAACCCCAAACCACCAGTAACCCGGCAATACTTACCACACAGTAGTTCCAGCTACAGGACTAAGAAGATGACCCAGAACATCATCAGCCTCCTTAGCAGCATTCCTCAAAACCCAGAAACAGCAACTCTAAAATACTGCAAAAAGAAAATTACCCACATTATGCTGCCTCCAACCAATGGAATTGCCATGCTGCCACTACCAAGAATGCTGAACATGACCACCATGCTGCCTCCGCCACAAACTCTGACCCCAAAAGGAATGGTTGTGCCATGTTCCACACAGTCTTATGCACTCCCACCCACATTCAAATTCCAGGGAGCCAATCCAGTCCAGAAAGTACCAGGAACAGCCAATCCTGATGCCAAAAGCCTCCTAGTGATGTCACCAAGTCCGACGTCAATGGTACCACATCCAGCATCACACACAGATGCCAACAGGAGCACCATTCCCTCTGGGACATGGAAACTAAAAAACATAGGATCAGGCTGCAAACTATCACTGAAAAAGTGATATGTAGAAAGGAAGCAACTCAGCCTGCCTCAGAGAGTCCCAGTGACAATGGAAAATGACCAAGAAAGTACCCACTGTCCTACAGTGAACTACTCACAAATAGCCACACCAACTGATATAAATATCAGATGACCAACATAAAAAACAATATTCAGTAAAAATCAGCACCTGCACAACAGCTAATATGACTATAAATAATTATAATGTGGCTCCAAACAAAATCCCAGAAACATAAGCAGACTCGAACCCTTAAAGAGATACTACACTAATTAACACTAATAATACCAATTGATTCACTAACTGCTCACACCTGTAAACACTAGTGCCCTGTATTTCTGTCTCAGAACTAATTATTTTCCAACCCATGTATTATATAAAACAAACATTAGGTTATTGTGGTGCATAGAAATATAATACAGTCATCTTGGGGTCATAATGAAACTTGCCCATTGGGCTCCTGGATTATTGACCTCATTAGAACCCCTTGATAGAATTATATCCCTATAAACCACACATACCTATAATTTATTCTACATATAAATATATATATTTTTCAATCTGTGTTTTCTCCTATTCCTATATAGCCCCTGGGACCCATCTTCTGATCCTCATCCCCTCTTACTTCAGCACTGTCACACTGCCTTTTCCTAGAGCTTACCTTCTCCTGATGGACTAATGTAACCCCCATGGTGGGGCTATTGGGGGTAGAGATTTTTTGAAATTTTACTTTGCCTGCAAAGTCCCTGTGAAGTTGCAAAATTTGCCTTCACAGATTACTTCATCAGGTTCCCCCTTTGCCACTCCAACATGTCACAATGAGTTTTTCCAGAAAAGTGGCACTTATTCAGGCAAAAACAAGCAAAGTATGGCAAAGAGGCAACATTGCTGGTGAATTTAGGTTAAGCTCCATAGAAAAAGGGCCATGTCACCTGATGAAAACTCATACTTTGTGAATTTATTTAATTCACCAAGCAAATTTTGGCCACTTCACCCATCTATAGTCAGGGGGCTCCATATCCCTCCAGACAGTTTTATACTGCAGTCATAGATTCACAGACATTGTCAACAGATAAGGGCCTTTGGTCCACCCAGTCTGCCCATTACTACAATTTACTATGCTTGTTCCGGCATTCCTGGAACTAGGTTATTCCTCCCCCCGACTACCAGGATCCCCTTATGCCTACATAGAAACATAGAAGTTGACATCAGAAAGAGACCGCTAGGTCCATCTGGAGCAGTCATATTCCTGGGAGTGGCTTGGCAGGCAGGTGGTTGTAGGGTGTGTTGGCAGGTGGGCCAGCTCAGGCAGGAAATAGGGTGGTTGAGGAGGGAACTGGAGGCATGGAGGAGACAGAATAGGGGAAACACAGACAGGAGGGGAATCTAATGAGGCACCCAAAACAGCACAAAACAGGCAAAAATAAGGAGGAACTAGGTGGGACAGCAGGAGGGCCACACAGGCATGTGCAGCCAAGGAAAGGAAGTGATGACTGGAAGAGGGTCAGGCACTGGAGCATGACTAAGGCTGGGTCAGAGCAAATATGGGAAGCCTGTAGGAAGGGGGACTGGACTCATTCAAGGAAAGGAGATTAGCACTGCAAACAGATTCTCTGTGTTGGCTAATCCAGAAGACCAGGTAGCAGAGAGGAAGGAAGCTACAGTGAAGGAACAGGGAGAAGACACTACGGGGGAAAATGTATACAGTGGGGAGGCAGTAGGCAGTACACCAAGAAGACGCACTGGCAAGTGGTGTCAGTGAGGTGATGGTGATGCAGTCTCTCTGGAGGGAAGGAAAGAGCAAGGAGACAGGAGGAAGGGGGAAGTGGCAGGTAGCCTGGGGAAGGCTAAGGATATTGAGAGGAAGGGAATCTGAGTGGTGGAGGGCCACATTTCAGGGAAGACATGGGGAAGTAATAGTAGAGGAGGTGGTAGCGTGGTGGACAGAGCAACAAGTCAGTGCAAAATGGAGGTTCCACAGATGGAAAATAGTTTGATCGTGAAGGTCAGTAGCCCGGCCATAGTATGTAGGGGAGGGACAGGCAAAGGTTAGGGGAGGCAGGGGGGCTTAGACAGGGGGGTATGGGAGAGGCTGTGCAAGTTTGGGGGTGGGGATTGAGGGCAACAACAGGGTGAGCAGGAAAGCATCTAAGAGTCATAATTCTAGGGGATTCTATACTTTATAGTATAAGGTGGGGGGGGATGAGTGCCCAAAAAAGTTACATCTGGGCAGAGTGCATGCTAGGCATGACAGCGAGTAGAGTGGGGCAGAATATGGGCAGATATATGGGGAAGGTAGGGAGGAAGCCGCACACTGTGGTGCACCTGGGAATAAATGATCTGGAAGAGAGAAGGACAGAGGAGGTACAAGACAGCATCAGGGAAGTGGGAAAACTATGCAGCAAAGAGGGAACAACGGTAGCCTTCTCAGAAGTTCTGCCAGTGCCAAGAGCTAGTACAGACAGGAATAGAACAATCAGTGACTTCAACAAGTGGCTGAGGGAATGGTGTGTGTGACCAATGGGTATGGATTCGTGGGGGACTGGGGTAGCGCATGGGATAACACAGATCTTTATACAGGGGATAGGTTATACCTCAGCAGGGCAGGTTCACAGATAATGAAGTTGGGAGATTTCATCAACGAGAGGTATCATTTAAACTAGGTAGAGGGGGAGGCACTGGAGTTGGAAATCACCAGGAGAGGGAGTCCCATGGACCTCCCCCCACCACAAGGATAGATATGACCTTAGGCAAAATAGGGATTGGAGTGGAGGGTAAGGAAGCAGGAAGGATAGGTGAAGTGTGGAGAATGGTTTCACTAAATGCTAGGAGCCTGGGGAAGAAGTTGGCAGAGTTGCAGGCATTGATAGCAGAGGGAGAGATGGACATAGCTGCCATTACTGGGATGTGGGCAACCAGGCACCATGACTGGGACCTAACCATCCCAGGGTACAAACTATTCTGGAGGGATAGAGACAAAGGGAAGGCTGGGGGGAGTTTCTATTTATGTAAGGGAAGGGATCAGATGCAGTATGAATGAAGGGGAGGATGGCAGGTCGGAAATTATCTGGCTGTAACTACACAGCCAGAAAGGGACCAAGATCTGTATGGGGGTGACATTGACAGGGAACTGTGGGAGCAGATAAGAAAGCATAGAGGCAAAGGCAGCACAGTGATGGTGGGGGATTTTAGTCTATTGGGGTGGATTGGAGCATCCCAGCAACCAATTGCGCCAGGGAGTAGATCCTCCTGGAAGCATTCCAGGATGGCTTCCTTACCCAGAGGGTAATGGAGCCAATGAGGGAGGGGAATATACTAGACCTGGTATTGGAAGATAGGGAAAAGGTCAGAGATGTAAGGATGGAGGAACCTATGGCAATCAGTGACCACTGCACAGTGTTGTTCTCAATTAACCTGGGTAGGGAAGTAGCCACTACAAAAACTAGGTCCTGAACTTCAAAAGGGCAGACTTTGGCAGGATGGGAAACATACTGGAAAATCATATGGCAAGCATCCACTGAGAAATAGACACAGAACAAAGAGGGGCAGTCATCAAGACAGGGCTGGCTGAAGTCACTAAAACTTGTGTCAAGAGCCATAGCAAGAAAGTTAGGACCAAGAAACCTGGTTGGATGAGCAGAGAGGTAGTGGAGAAGGTGAGGAAAAAGAGGAATGCATTTTGGACCTACAAGTGATCTGACAGGGCAGAAGACAAAGAAGAATATGTGAAGAAATTCTGAGAAGAAGCAGAGTGATAAGGGCAGCAAAGGCAGCTAGGGAACAGAGGTTAGTGCAGTGGATCAATGGAGGAGAAAAGGATTTCTTCAGATAAATTAGAAACGGAAGAGCAAGGATCAAATTGTTAGAATCAGGAAGGGAAGTGGGTGAGAAGAAAAGAGATCTGAGGAGGCAGAAGTACTTAATGAATACTTCTCTTCAGTATTCATCAAGGAGTGGGATGGGACTTACCTGAGAGGAAGGATGACGTGGGAGAGGGTGGTGAAGAAGCAACCACGGATAGGGAAATCACAGTGGAAAGGGTGAGGGAGGGCATTAAATTCCTGAAGGTGGGCAAGGCATCTGGCCCAGACGGAGTCCACCCCAGGGTGCTGAGAGAGTTGGTAGAGGTCCTGGCAGGGCCATTGGCGAACCTGTTCAATGTCTCTCTGAACTCAGGGTGCATGCCCAGTGACTGGAGGGAAGCACATGTGGTACCTCTCCATAAGCATGGGCCCAAGGACGAACCAGGGAACTATAGACCAGTGAACCTCACTGCAATTGTGGGACAACTGATGGAGACAGTCCTAAAGGAAAGGCTGGTGCAATTTCTTGAGGATTACAGCCTCCAGGATAGCAGGCAGCATGGATTTGTCTCAGACAGATCCTGCCAGATGAACTTAATTAATTTTTATGACTGGGTTATGAGGGCACTGGACAGGGGACATGTGGTGGATGTCCTTTACCTGGATTTCAGCAAGGCCTTTGACTCGGTGCCACATGGTAGTCTGACCTGCAAGTTGAAGAGTCTGGGAGCAGGGAGGATACTGGTAAGATGGGTCAAGAACTGGCTGCAGGGTAGACAGCAGAAGGTAGTAATTGGGGGGAGAGGCGTCTGAACCCAGGGCAGTAACAAGTGGTGTACCACAGGGCTCGGTGCTGGGACTGGTTCTGTTTAACATTTTCATATACGATATTGCAGTAGGGATTAAGAGCAAGATCAGTCTCTTCACAAATGACACAAAGATTTGTGCCAAGGTAGATGGGGGGGAGAAAAAGTACTTCAGGAGGATTTGGCAAAACTGGAGGAATGGTCTCACACTTGGCAGCTTGGTTTCAATGCCAGGAAGTACAAAGTGATGTATTTAGAAGGCAAGAACCCAGGACACAATTACTGGCTGGAGGATGTCCCGTTAACAAAATCCAAGGAGGAGAAGGATCTGGGAGTGCTGGTAACCGGGAAGATGAACCACTCTGTTCAGTGCAGGAAGGCAACAGCAAAGGCAAACAGGATGCTAGGGTATATAGCAAGGAGGATTACTTCTTGGAGTGAAGAGGCCATCTTGCCCCTATACAGGTCCCTGATGAGACCGCATCTGGAGTACTGCATGCAATTCTGGCACCCCTACTTGAAATGGGACATCAAACTACTGGAGGGGACACAGCACAGGGCAACAAAAATGATCCTGTAGTTGGGGGACAGTCCATATGAGGAGAGACTGAGAGAACTCCATATGTATACCCTGGAGGAAAGAAGGGAGAGATGAGGTATGATTGAGACCTTCTAGTATCATTTTTTTATTTTAATGGGTTCACCACAACATGACCAAGACACACTGTCTTAGGGTAGCTGGTTCATTCCACTGGGGTGTCAAACAGATGAGGCATACTGATGAGTCCTGGTAGGACGAAACACGTGTCTATGTCATCTGTTAGCACCCTCTGCAAACTGTGTGAGAGGCCTTTTGGCACCATGCAATTCTGCTTAAAGTTGAACCAGCATAACATTCTGTGTTGATTTGCATATGCAGCCCATGATGCTTTGCATTGTGTGGGCATGTGTGATTTTGTATTTTCTTGAAACTTGGCTTCCCAGCCAAATGCCCTTTGGGGTAACTCTTGCCTCAGTGTTTGCGCACAGAGGTTCTTTGTCTTTTACTTTACCACAATGTCGCTTTTAACATGTTGTGTTAGGTGGTGTTCCATTCCTCGGATCATGGAATAGCCAATTATGAGAATTTTGCCTTTATTTATATTTGTGTCATTTTTATTTTGTGTTTTAGTATTTTTGTTGTTATTGCATTTGGTTTTGGTATTGCTGTTGGTTATATTTTGAATATTAGTATTTTTGTTTTTATCATAGTTTGCATTAGTTTTAATTAGTGTATAATGTATGGTAAGTGCCTATTAACCACCATAATCAGCAGTTACACTGCTTTGTTATGCTCTGTTTAGAATTTTGAAAGTTGTTACCCACACTTTGGAACTTCCAAACAGTGGCATAAGAAAAAAGAATGCACCAGAGTTCCATAATTCTCACGCATAGAATGCAAACAGTGTCTTTTTGACTATGCACTATAAAAGATGATGGCTGGTGACCGGGTGACAACCACGCTGAAATCACCTCTCGTGGTTGCTAGAGCTACGCTCTCGAGGTTTACCATGTTGCCCTAGCAACCACTCAAGGTGATTACAGTGTGGTTATCACCCGATCCCCAGCCATTATCCTCTGTGTTAGCCTTTTTTGGTGGTTTGATTTCTTTACCTTGTATTACTTTGTCTGTGGTTGGTAGAAGTGGAGCAAACTTGTTTTCAGTTTGGATGGCTGGGAAATGCTCCTGGTTTGTGGCTTCCTTCCTGGGCCTTCTATGATGCCTCTTTTTCCTTACCATCTGCCAGTCTCTGTGCCCTGCCTCTAGTCCTGCCCCTGGCTGACATGCTCATACTGGTGGTGATGGGGGGTAAGGAGATGTACTATAGAGTTTCCTGTATTGGAAGTCATATATTATAGTCCAAGCATCCTGTTGTTGGGCTGCAAGATCTGCTATGGTGCAGCATGCACAGCAGGGTCCTGGTTGCCATTTTTAGATCCTATTGTACAGTGTACCTCAGTTTTCACAACTGGCAAGGTCCATTTTTTTGTTTTGCTTTTATTTTTTAATTAATTAATTTATTTATTTATTTTTAGTTGAGAGGTAGGGCTGATTCCTGTCTCTTGGCAGGAAGTGTGGATAAAAAAGAAAGCAGAACAGTGAGGTATTTTTTTTTTGTACCTTACTATACCCTATATGGTGTTGTGGGTTTTGCTACTTGCCTATAAAGCAAGAGCACCGAGGGGAGGGTTGGATTAGGGGGAGGGTGGGTGGTTGTATCCTACTGTTCCCAGTATGATTCAGAAAACAATCAGATAGCTGTTGAACAGATGAGGTCTAGTTTGTACTGCTGCAAGGTAAGAATAAATCTGGTTTGTAGCTCAGTTGTTCTGCCCTTTGGCTCAGAACAGATCTTTGGAGTCCCCGCTGCTTGCAGTAAAAACTCCTGCCTGTGGTCCATGTGTCCCAGCTCTCTGCTGCTGTAAGGGAGAGGGGAGTGATCCACTGGCTGCAGAACAATTCCTGCCCTTCTCAAATGCTGGACTACCCAGGGAATTGCTGCAGCAGAAGCTGTCGACAGGAGTAGAAGCCACAGATGAGATGGAGTCTGGATGCACCTATGCTGCTGTGAGTTCCACTTGTTGCACTTTAGTCAGTGGACCTGCAGGCAAGAGCGTGGAACAATTTAAATCTCGGATTTGCACTTCCATCAGGTGGCCTCTCCCATGCAACCTTAAATCCTGTAATCATTTCTGCCCCCACCACCTCTTCCGGCAAGCTGTTCTATTTGTCCACCACCCTCTTGGTGAAAAAGTTCTTCAGCACTTTTCCTCCGAACCCCTCTCCCTTTAGTGTCCTCCCATGTCCCCAAGTCCTGGAGCATCTTTTTCTTTGCAAAATTGTGTTTTTCTGCACATTGTTTTTCCCTGTGAGATATTTATATGACTCAGTCATATCCCCCCCCTCCCTTCTCTCCTCCAGGGAGTACATGCATATGGAAAAGATCTATATTTTTTAATATCTGAAAATTTAACCTTGTGTCCCCAAATATGTTTAAAATATATGTCAGACACATTTACACTTTTCAGATATATTTCAAGATATATTCTAGATATTCGCAGAATGATCTAAGATGTATCGTATTTGGGATACATCTTTGATACATATACTTGAAATATATTTTTACTGTACTATTTCAGAATAAAAGTTTTTGTTCTTTCTTTTTTTGTGTGTTATTTCTTTATGCACCTCCCCAGTTCTACCCCATCCTCCCACTCCTATGGAGCTCCAAGGCACCCACCGCCCTTTTGATCCCTGCCGCCTTCCACCAACCCAATAGCAGCCTTACCTGGGTATCTCGGCATATTCATATGCTGGGTGTGTCCCTCTTCTTTGAGGGGGAAGTGGCTTTCGGTGAATGACGCATGCCAGGGCTGCGAGGTTGGTTCGGGCTGACTCCAGGGCTTTGTGGCGAAGCTCATCATCCAATGGGTTGGGAGCCATTTTCTCAATTAATGCCCTACCCAATGCTGTTCTCGCTTGCATAAGCTAAGACAATCCTGGGGCAGTGACTTGCAGGGGGCTTGTCAGGACTCACATCCTCACAAGCATGGTGCCAATCCATCCGCAGGTGCCCAGGTGAGTCCCACCCTCCCAGGAAGGAAGTGTCCAATGCACACTTGTGAACCCTTCCCTGCCGGTCTTCGCTTCTGTTACATGGGCTTGGAGTGCAAAGCCAGGTCGCCAGCATGCCAAGCAAACCCTTTTGCTCAGCACCACAGAGACGGTGTTTTTGTTCTTTCAATGCTATGTCCTTGAATAAAATCAAAAATACTTATTTGTGCATACATATTATTGCAGTTTCTACATATTTAACATTTTAGGTAAACATATGTTTGTTTGTATTTTCAAATTGAATAAACTTTATTAAAACACACAAGAAACAACAACATGCAAGGTATATAAGCAAATTAGAGGATGCAATGCAAAAGATAAAAACTACAGCCAAAAAGTGTGCTTTTATGATATGCATTGCAACCCTACCCACCCTTTCCCTCCCTCCCATCCCCCCACCACCACCAGAGGAACGAGGTAACACAAAATGGAAGAGAAGCTGGGCTAGTACTTGACTTAACCCACCAATATCCCAAAGAAGATTTATAAAGAGTACCATGAATATACTCATAGCATTAATAGGACCTGTAAGGGTTCCCAGGCATGGCTATAGTTAGAAAGTCTGCCAGCCATGCTGGCAATCAGGCGCTCAGACTGCAGGGCACATTATATCTCCCTGTACCATTCTAGAAATTGTGGTGTGGTCTGATCTAGCCAATGCCAGAGAATAACCTTCTCTGCACATGCTGAAATCATTGCCATGTGTGGTCTCTGGTTGTCTATCAGGGTATTGGAGTAATCACCCAAAATGCATACTTCAGGCAGAAAAGCATCAGACAGCCCTAATAAGGGGACTAACTGTGTGCAAACTGCAGACCAAAAGGGGGCCACTCTCTCGCAGGACCAATGAACATGGAGATGGGTACCCGGTTCTTTACCACATCTGGAACAGACATTTGCAAGCAATTTACCCATTTTATGCAGAGTAATTGGAGTATAAGTATAATTCTGAATTGCATAAAATGGTATCTCTCCCATTTAATGAATGCATAAAGATGCTTCCAAATATGAGGCCAGTTCCTAGGAGAGCTGGGGACCAAGAGGGATTGGTCCCAGCAGTAAAACCGTGGTCCCTCATTGACAGCCACCAAGTCCTTAGTGAGTGGTAGTAGTAAGAGATCTGTTGAGAAGTGGGGGCTGTTTGAATAAGAGGGATAACCAAGCTACTGAAAGGGCTAAGCCAAGGGCCACTGCCACAAAACTATGCAAGCAAATGGGACAACTGGTAATATCGGAAAACCACGGAGATAGACCAACAGAATTTAATATGGGCATTCTGAAAGGATAACAGGTGGTGATTAACAGTGAGTTCCCCAACCGTGTCTACTCCCATATCCAGCCAAAATTTCTTTGAAAGTGGCTGAGCAGCTATACAAAGATTTGGATTCCCAAATAAGGGTTGAAATGTATCTTTATGGGGGTTAATTTTGAGTAGGAAACAAAGCTGTAGATGAAACCAGAGGGAGGCATGTAGGGGGGTTTCTCGTAGGGATTCAGGGAGTCTCTTTCTGGGGATATAGAGAAGCAACCAGATGTCCAGACCATGGTCAAGACACAAGGAGCATTCCATGTCCACCCACAGTGGGACATAGTACCCTGAGAGTTCACCTCCAGCCATCCCCTACCAATGGGAAGATCTGGTGAGATGTATGGCTAGGTAGTATAGGAAAAAAGTGAGGGCTTGTAATCCTCCATCTTGTTTAGTATGCATTAACTTGGTTAAAGCATTCAAACACTTTAAGGGCATTAACAAGGTGAAGGAGTCTAACACGTTTCAATATAAGAAAAATAGCAGGACATGATGACACAGCATTAGATTAGATGGAGGCCGATTAAGGGGGTAATGTGAGGAAGTTCTTTTTCACAGAAAGGGTGATCGATGCATGGAATGGCCTACCTCAGGAAGTGGTGGATATGAATACAGTGCAGAGCTTCAAACAGGCATGGAATAGGCATAAGGGAGCAATATGGATGAGTATGAATAGATAGGCCATTGACAGAGCAAAGGCTGATGGCATATTTAAAAGGTAGAAAAAAATGGGCAGACTGGATGGGCCTTGCAGTCCTTATCTTCCATCAGTTTCTATGTTTCTATGTACAGTATTACCATACCATAAAAAAGAGCAGATTATTCTATGAACTTGGTTGAACCATGTTTGGGGGAAGGCAAAATTGTACATCTGAAGGGGATACAAAAGCCTGTGTAGGACATTCATTTTAATAATGTTCAATCAGCCTCACATTGATAAGGGTAACAAGGACCAGTGATCTAAGTCCATTTCAATACATGATACTGCTGAATCGAGGTTAAATTGTCTCAGTTTAAGGAGTGATGTACTAAGGCAAATCCCCAGATATTTCAACTTATCCTTCTTCCAGTCCAGGCCAAGATGCTCAATGTCAGCCTTAAAAGTGACATGATTGAGTGGCATAACCTCAGTTTTAGCAAGGTTTAATTTATAATTGGAGATAGCGCCAAATTGGGAAAAATTCTGCTGGGCGGCAGTCAGGGATGTAGCCGGGGAGGAAACATGATGTAGTAGAATGTCATCCACATATGCCGATAATCTGTACTCAGTATGACCTATGGAGATGCCAGAAACCTGAGGAGAAAGGCTGAGCTTACGGATATGGGGTTCCAGAAAAAGATTAAATAAGTATGGGGAGAGAGGACATCCCTGCCTGGTACCCAGGTGGAGGGAAAAGGACGAAGATGAAACACAGTTACAAAGAATCCAGGCTGAGGGGGAGGAGCAGAGCACCTTGATCCACTGTATAAACATTGGGGGAATGCAAAATTTGGGTAGCAAAGCAAAAAGGTAGTCACATTAAACCCTATCAAAAGCTTTCTTTGCATACAGAGACACCAGAACTTCAGGAGTATGGGAGTCTCTGGACTCCGAAAATAGACAGGATAACTTCCTAAGATGGTCTGCTGAGATTCTACCTTTGAAAAACCCAACCTGTTCTCTACTTATAAGCAATTACCAAAATAGCCACAGTCTACAGGCCAGTACTTTCGCTAGAATTTTAAGATCGACATTAATAAGTGGTATTGGCCTGTAGTTGGAGACCAGCAAGGGATCCTTACCAGGCTTAGGAAGAACCACTATAGTGGCTGTAGTGAGAGAAAGGTCATAGAGGCCCTCCTTAAATATGTAGTTATAGGTGCAGAGTAGTATAGGTGCCAATTAATCTTTACAGGCCTTATAAAAATTGGTATGAAATCCATCCAGGCCAGGGGACTTATCGGGAGCTAAGGAGTCAATAGATTGGGAAACCTCAACCAGGATAAATGGGGCATGTAATAGGGCAATCTGTGAATCAATCAGTTGGGGAAGAGGAACATCTTACAAAAAAGTCTCTAAGTAAATCGGGCAAAAAAGAGAGGAGGGCAAGGCATACAGTTGTTGATAAAAGGTCTCAAAGGAATCAACAATATCATGTGGTGAAGTAAAGAGGGAACCAGAGTCAGTCCGAATAGAGGATACAATCTTATCCATGGCTTGGGTCTGCAACCAGAGGACCAGAAGCTTCCCCGACTTTTCACCCTATTCAAAATATTTAACTTTGGAGAGGAGCAAAAGATGCTCTGCTTTTTCCCCTAATAATGTATTATATTGAAAATGCAGACACTCTAAGTGCTCCTACTCTGATTGTGGAGAAGCTTGAAAAATATGTCCCTCCAAGGATCAATTCTGGGATAGCAGGAAGGATAAGTTAGCCATGATTTGTCTCTTCTGCTTGACTGCCAAATGAATCAATTCTTCATTAAGGGCGTACCTCAAGGCACCCCTTAACATACTGAGGGTAGGCATGGAATGAGAATTAAATTCCATGAAGGAGGCAACAAAAGACTGGATGTGCTGCAATAAACCATCCAATTAGAGTAACTGATTGTTTAAAATCCAGACTTTGTCCTTGCTTAAGGAGGGGGAAAGATTTACCTGTAATAGGGCAGGGTGGTGATCTGAGACAACCTTAGCTGAATAGTGGCAAAAAAGTACCCCAGAGAGATGATCCACCCCTAACAAAAAATAGCCCATTCTGGAAAAGGAGTTATGTGGCAGGGAGTAAAAAGAATAGTCTCGGCTGTCCGAGTTTAATGCCCTCCATGGTTCTATCAAACCCACGGAGTCCATCAAATCCCAGAGAGCCAATTGACTAGTGGAAAGGGCTTGACAGACATGGCCGGTTGGGTCTAGACCATTGCATTTAACTAAATTCCAATCAATTAATCAATCAAAAACTTTATTTAACCAGGCATAACACCATTGAGCAAGCTCTTTTTCAAAGTGGTCCTGGACATATACAAATGATTCATATGAGGATACAATACAGTATTCAAAAAAGAAGGAAGGAAAACAAAAAAAAAACAGTAGACAATGAACATAAGCAAGGCTAACACAAGCCTTAAACTAATAGAATTAACATATTTGTGACATATTGCAAAAGTTAAACCAAGCCCAAAGATACTAGGGCTAGTGCTATCATAATTATTTGGTGGTTGTTCACAGATGAAGCTTGAGAGACGTAGAGGTAAAGAGTGAGAGGTAAAGAGGACAGGACAGTGGGTATGGTAAGATAGATGGCTAGTGCAAATAGTTGGTGATTCACAGCTGGGGCATGAGCGGGAGGGGGCATGGGTGAGTGAGGATATTTAAGATTGGGTGGTATGATATGGTAGGGGGAAGAGGGTGCAAGAAGAGTTGAGGTTCACTAGGAGGGAGCTGCAAGTTTCTGGAGAGTCGAAGGGTACAGCAAGTGAATAGTGTTACACAGGTCATCTGTAAAAGATGCAGATTTCTTTAAGATACTTTGTAATCAATGCCTTGAAGGTGAAGGGGCCAGGGAGGGTTGAGAGCTTCAGTGTCTTTTGCATAGTGTTCCAGATGGAAGGGAAGGAGAAACTGATAGCAGATAAACCATATGATGACCATACTCTGGGTGTTTGAAAACAGATTAATGAGAACCTTCTCAGCCCGTACGACCCCTTGGCATGCTCAAATAGGCTCAAGATGTACGCTGGTAACTTGTCAGACAAGGCCCTGTGTATCCAAAGCAGGGCATTTCTTTTCCTCCTTATGGTAAGTGAGGTCCATCCCAACTCTTTGTACAGCAGACAATAATGGGTGTGAAGAGGCAGGTTAAGAATGAACCCAAAGGGCCCTGTGATAGAGAGTGTCAAATTTACGGAGTGTGGTAGGAGAGCAGTTAATGTAGAGGAAGTCAGCGTAATCCAAATGGGGTAGGAATGTAGATTGTACCAATTTCATTCTGGCATCAGTGGTAAGAAGGTGTTTAATGCGGAAGAAAATACCTAAACGTTGTCTTAGTTTTTTCGATAATTTGTTCAAATGGCAAAGGAAATTAAGCTTATTGTCAATCCAGAATCCTAGGTATTTAAAGGTGGCAACAGTTTCCAAGGGTTCATCTAGCAAAGTTAGAATCTGCAGGTTGCATATAGACCCTGAGGCAGCACTCGGAGAGAGGATCATAGCTTTAGTTTTTTTGGCATTAAGCAGTAGCTTGTGCTTCAAAAGATCATGTTGGAGGGAGATGAAATCTTGCTGTAGGTCCTCATGAGCCATGCCTAGTGAAAAATTAGCAGTGTACAGGACTGTATCATCTGCAAATAAGTGCACTTTAGCTGTTTGCAGATGCGAGTCGAGGTTATTGATATTGATAGCAAATAGGATTGAACCCAAGATAAAGCCTTGAGGGACGCCTCTTGGTAATATTTTCAGAGGGGACAGATCTCCCACAGCTTTGGCTCATTGTCGTCTATTAGTAAGGTAGCTGGGGAACCACTTAATGGCATGGTTGTCAAGACCTATATTACCTAGTGCGTTAAGCATAATGTTGTGGTCCACCATGTTGAACGCCTTACTGAGGTCGAGGAAGCGTGCAAATACGTGCTTCTTGGTGTCCAGAGCAGTTTGCCAGTCAGTGGTTACTTTCGCATGGGCAGACACTGTGCTATGCTTGGCTCTGAAGCCTGACTGCACAGCGTTTAACAGTTTATGTGAGTCTAGATGCTCCCGGATTTGGGTGTCAATGATTGTTTGCAATAATTTTGAAAGGGAAGATAGTATAGAAATAGTCCGGTAGTTGTTCAGGTCTCTGGGGTACCCGGATTTGAACAAAGGGATGATGTGACCAGTTTTCCATGATAAGGGTAGCTCCCCCTGAGATATAGAGATCTTGAATAAATGGGTGATGGGGGCAGTAAGAAAGTGATGACCAGGTTTTAGGAAACAAGGTTTGATAAGCATAGCACCAGCACTTTTTTTAGTATCTAAGGACAATAGGATAGTCTCTACTTGCTTAAAGGATATAGGACGGAAGCTGAAGGAGGGGGATAGCTCTGTTTGGTGTAGGTGATCACCCCAGAGTATGATTGAAAGAGAGGTCCAGGGACCCAGAATGGACATTAACGTAGTAAAAAATTGTGGATCCTCTACCGTAGGGCAGTAAATGGCCCCTAGTATCTCCTCCAGGAGCCCAAGTAGAGCACAAAGAATAATATAGCAGTCCTGAGCATCTGCAACCTCCTGAAGCAGGCAGAAAGGAACTCTCCAGGCAATAAGGATTACCACCCCTTTCTTACGGGAGTCCATGCAAGCTCTGAATGTCTGTCACACCCAGGATCTCCTAAAGAGGAGGACTTGGGATGGGAGCAGGTGAGTCTCTTGTAAATAGGCTACATTAGTTTGTAGTTTGTGTAGATGAAGGAGTACTTTGGCCCGCTTTGTACGAAACTGAGCGCCTTTGATGTTCCAAGTACAAAAAGTATAGGCAGCCATATTAAGAGATTAAGTAACTACCAGGAGCCGACCACAAAAAACCAGGGGCCATAAAAAAGGAAGTTGTCAGACATCCCTAAATAAACCCAGCCTTTGGTGGTGTCCTCCCCCCTTCCCCAATGCCCCTAAAGATCTTCCCCCTCCAACCTCACAGGTACTATGTTCCTCCTTTAGTTTATCTCTGCCTCTTTGTAGATGACACAAAGATCTGCAACAGGGTTGATACACAAGGAGGCATGGAAAGGATGAGAAGGGACTTGGCAAGGTTGGAGGAATGGTCAGAAGTATGGCAGCTAGGATTCAATGCAAAGAAGTGCAAAATAATGCACCTGGGAAACAAGAACCCAGGGGAAGAATACACAATGGGGGGAGGTAGTAACAACAAAAAAGGAAAGGGACCTGGGGGTAATCATATCAGATGACCTTAAGGTTAGCAAGCAATGTGAGAAGGCAGTAGGGAGGGCTGGGGGTATACTGGGATGCATAGGGAGAGGCATCAGCAGCAGGAAAACAGGAAGTTGTTATCCCTCTGTACAGACAGTTGGTGAGGCCCCATCTGAGTACTCATGTCCAATTCTGAGACCACATTCCAAGGACAATGACAGGATAGAGACATTCCAGAGGAGGGCAACTAAAATGGTGCAGTGTCTGCAAGAGAAGCCGTATGACTAAGAGACTAAAGGAGCTTAATATGTATACCCTTGAGGAAAGAAGGGAGAGGGGGGACATGATAGAAACTTTTAAGTACCTCAGTGGAATCAACAAAGCCCAAGAGGGTAGCATCTTTCAGAAAAAGAGACGTGCAAGAACAAGGGACACAATTTAATGATAGAGGGGGCAGTTCAGGGGCAATGTGAGGAAGTATTATTTCACAGAGAGGGTAGTGGATGCATGGAACAGTCTTCCTGAGGAGGTTGTGGGGTCTAAAACTGTGTGGAAGAATTCAAGAATACATGGGACAGACATAAGGCAATTCTTGTGGGGGGTAGGAAGAAATAGGCTGTTGGTTAACTAGGATCTGCGGCCTATCCTGTAGGTAGGGAAATGGGCAGACTAGATGGGCCAAGCAGTCCTTATCTGCCATCAAAGTCTGTGTTTCTATGCTATGTTTGTAGCCTACATATTCCATTTGACTCCTTGTCAATAAGATAGTCAAAGATAATGTCCAGAAAAATCCAACATAACTTTTAACTTGTAAGGTCTATGTACCCAATAAACAGTAAGAACCAAGAAAAACATTATCCCTCCCATTGTTCCCTCTAATAAACCCCCGGGAAACAGAGGACCAGCATCCAGCAGCCCCGTAAGCCGAAGTGCAGCATACAAATCAACTACCTACAATGGGGAAATGCTCTCGGAAATTCTAAAGTATAAATGTAAACCAAGTCCCGGAACTGGAGTCCAACTGATTGCGATCTTCTTTCCAATATAAGGGCAGACTCAAGGGTCCAACAGAGAGGAAGTCTACTGACCTGTTGCTAACCTGAGACACACATGCCACGCACTTTCCCTCTTACTTTACATAATCCAGGTGCAGCAGCTGGCGAGAGGATAGAGTCCGGACCAGATAGGTCAGTGTAACTATGTGTTGCAGGCACAGTCCTCTGAATGAAGGAAGATAGGATCACACTCAGTTAAACAGTTCCAGCTTCAAGAACAGTTTGAAATATAGTGTCAGCAACAATATACAGAGGCAATGAAGGATGCAGGTGAAGGGTGGGTGTCAAGGGATATCCGTCCCTTTGAGGTGTATGCTTATAGAATACCTTGGAAAGATACAACTATAGAAGGAAGTTGATCACAGGTTGACATGGGGGGGCAATTGCAGGCAGAGGAATGACAATATCTAAAGAGTACCCTGTGCTTCCCTCTGACCCAGCATTAACCCAAACACAGATTGCATACCAGCAATGTTCCAGTGTCCTTAAGCCTTTCACCAATGACAGAAAAGGAGATCAGACTCCATTCATCTTTCCTTGAATAAATCTGAGAATAACTTTTTAGCTCAGGAGTTGCCTGCTCCACTGAGTCAAAGGACAACCAGGAGTTTTAGTGCATAACAGACAACCGGGCTGGGTACAGGACTCTGAAGCAAACCCCTGTGGTGATCAGCTTCAATACTAAGGAATGGTATGCCATTCTCCGCTGTCGAGTAATGGCAGGTAGATCTTGTGAGACTCAGAGAAGGGAGCCCTCCCAAGAGATTTTACATAGCTCTTTCAGTTTATTTAAGACATGTTTTTTGTCCAGGAATTTCAGCAACCTCATTATTAAAGGCTGTGGGGGAGAGCCCACCAGAAGTTTGGCATGAAGTGATCTGTAGGCTTTCTCCACATTATAGACGGGGTTGTTGGGTGATGATCCAGCTAACTTGGTGAGCTAATTGTTGATCAAATAGCACTGGAGTGGTCCCCTCTGCCTCCTCAGGAAGGCCGAAGACCACAACTTTGTTATGTTTAATTTGGCCTTCCAAGTCCTCCATATTCTGTTCCATTTTGGTGAGGCATTGGTGGAGTGAAATAACATTAGGATCAAGTCTCTCTCTCCAGCTTTCCAAAGAGGAGGTACAGGCTGCCACATCTGAGATATTCCTGGTAGCATCCGAAAGGTCAGCCTAGATGGACTTGAGCTCAGAAGTGAACTCTTGTAATGCAGTTTTGAAGGGCGAAAGCTCTGCTAAAAAACGTTCCTCCGTGAGTAGACTAGGCCCCATAGCTGATGCGGGAGTCTTGTCGGAAGTTGCCTCATGGCTCTTGGTACATTTAGTACTCTTGTTCAGGGTTGTTTATGGGGTATACACCAGCAGTGCTTGGTGCATCTCGATCTCCATGGCAGCAGATGGAAAAAAGATGATCCACCAATGTGTCGGATAGATGGAAGCAGCAGGAGGTCCAAAACAATTAGCAGTGTCCTGGGATCAAAGATTGCAAGTAGACACATCTAAAATATGTATTTTAGGGCATCCGGAGTGGGAGCGCTGGTAAGAAGCAGCTACCTCGAGGACTGCATCATGTGACCCTCAGGTAAACATATGTTTTGAATCCATCCAACATATATATTCTGAGAAATACAAAATCACACATACCCCCATAATGAAAAGCATCATGGGCTGTATATGCAAATCACCACAAAATGTTATGCAGGTTCAACTTTAAGCAGAAATGCATTGTGCCGAAAGGCCTCTCACACAGTCTGCAAAGGGTGCCAACAGAAGACATAGACACATGTTTCATCCTACCAGGACTCATCAGTGTGCCCAGTCTGTATGACACCCCAGTGGAATGGACCAGCTACCCTAAACTGGTCTATAGAGTTTGGGTTATGGTGAGCCCAATAAAAACAAAAAAAAACAAGCTAAAAGACAAAGACCCTAGTGCGTAAGCACTGAGGCAATGGCTACCCCAAAGGTCATTGGCTGGGAAGGCAAGTTTCAAAGAAACTCAGAACCAGAAGCGGCGCCCACAGCTCGTGAGGCGGGCTACCTGCCTCCTCCTGCCACTACCGACCCGACTCTCTAGACTCTTCCTGACTGCCCTCGTGGTCCCCGAAATCAGACACTTGACAAGGGACTCAGCACCAGAAGTGGCACCCACAGCTCGTGAGGCAGGCTACCTGCCGCCTCCTGCCACCACTGCCCTGACTCTCTGGACTCTTTCTGACCGCCCTCGCCATCCCCGAAATCGGACACTTGACAAGGGACTCAGTGCCAGAAGTGGCACCCACAGCTCGGGAGGTGGGCTACCTGCCGCCTCCTGCCACCACCGCCCTGACTCTCTGGACTCTTTCTGACCGCCCTCGCCGTCCCCGGAATCGGACACTTGACAAGGGACTCAGTGCCAGAAGTGGCACCCACAGCTCGTGAGGTGGGCTACCTGCCGCCTCCTGCCACCACCGCCCTGACTCTCTGGACTGTTCCTGACTGCCCTCACAGTCCACGAAATCGGACACTTGACAAGGTATTCAGCGCCAGAAGCGGCGCCCACAGCTCATGAGGCGGGCTACCTGCCACCTGCTGCTGCCTCCGCCCTGACTCTCTGGACTCTTCCTGGCCAACCTTGCAGTCCCCAAAATCAGACACCTGACAAGGTATGGCCGCTAGCTGTTTGTAAGTGCCGAAGCCACTGACTGGTGCACCTTTTCTGCAGGAGGATCCTCATTGGTCTGCTCTTTGCCTCCCTGCCCTCCGGATTGGTGTGCCTTTTCTATGGGCTTCTGCACTATTTCTTTTGGGTCTGGGACTGGCTGCTCGAGCCAGTGTTTAACCTACTGTGATTTTTTTGCCTAACTTCTGCATGAATATTACTTCTGGCATGCTGACAAACTGCCTAGCATTAGCTAATGGTAAATTGTTTATCTTTTTCATTGAGCTGTATGCTGTTTAAACATATTGCCTAAAAGTGCCTGGAGTCGCTAGCTAGCTTATCTTTTTTTTTTTTTCAAATTGAAGTTTATTGAATTTTACAATAGTGAGAACAGGTCCAGGAACATCTTGCACAGTAGATATAATATGCACAATAACAAGGATCTGTCCTCCACCCACCCGCCACCCGCCTCCCACCCTCAGTCCCCTTCCATTAAATCTACCCCATCCCACATTTTATACAACACAGAAATCCTCTGAAGTCTGTTTAATTGATGGAATGATATATCTAGGGGTAGACGTATCAAAGAGAATATAATGTATGCAAGGGGTCCCATATTTTTGCATATTTCTCAGGCCTTTTGTTGAGACTGGCTATTGTCTTCTCTGTCCTGAGGTTTGCAAGTAGTTCATTAAGCCACTCCACATATGAGATATTGTCACTGTCCTTCCAATGACATAAAACTAATTTCTTGACGGACATAGAGATAACGGTTATATGATATCTTCTGACTAAAACCGGAATAGCCGAATATTCACCTAGTAGGCAGATTTTTGGGGTAAATAATTCCTGCAAGCCTAATAAGGGGTCAATGTTTTGCTGAATAGTGTTCCAAAGTGGAGCAACTTTGGAGCAATTCCAGAAAATATGAAACAGAGACTCCTCTTCTTTCTTACATCTAGTACAAATAGGTGACGAGAGAAGGCCGAATTTGAATAATTTTTGTGGGGAATAGTATAAATTGTGCAATATGTGGAATTGGGTAAGGCATAGTCAGTCCTGGGTGATGTATTTATGGCAGTTATGCCATAGTACAGTCCAGTCTAATTCTCGAGAGGGAAAAAAGGACTCCCAATAGGCCGAGGGAGTAAAACAAGTCGGATACATCCAATTATATAATATTCTGTAACAACTAGACACTGAGTGTTGAAAACAGGGCTTGAGGTTTATTACACTGATAAAGGATGGTTTGTCAAGTAAAGGGGGCTTAATCCGAAGACCTTGGAGATGAGATGTTTTAGTTGGAAAATCTTAAAACTGTAATTTGTCTGTAAATTGTAGGTGCTTAGAATCTTGGCAGAGGAAAGCCATGCATTTCCTCCTGAGATAATTGATAGAAGACGTGATTCCTGCATGCAAGGTATCCAGCTAGGTAGAAGTGTTTTGTTATCTATTTTCAAATTAGGATTTCCCCATATGGGTTGCGCCGGGTCCTGAGTGTGATTATATTTAAGGAAACTACATAATTTTGAGTGATTCTTAACCGATATAGCTATGGGAGCAGGAATTAGCTTTGCAGGCAAGGCCCTGGTCTTGACATAGAGGAGTGCGGTTGGACTGAGGCCACAGTCATGTAATGGAGATAATTCGATTTTAAGCCATTGGGGCGAGGAAGGAGAATTGAAAACTTAATCTGCAGGGGATAGCCATCTGAGATATTTAACGACATGACTAGCCCAGTGATAAAAAGTTAAGTGAGGGAGATGTAGGCCCCCTCTCTCTTTAGGGGCTGCTAATTTCATGTATGCTAATCTAGGCTGTTTATTAGCCCAGATAAACTTCATGATAAGTCTATGAACATTGCTGAACCAAGAAAGAGGTAGCCAGAAGTTAAGTAACAACAAGTGGTAAAAAAGCCTGGGAAATATATATTCATCTTAACTAGATTAACTTTGACCCATATAGAGAGAGGGAGTTTGGACCATCTGTCCAAATCTTGACAGATAATTCTCACCAGGGGATCCAAATTAAGTTTTTGAAAATGGGCCGGGTTTCTCAGTATTATAATACCCAAGTATTTTAAAGAGTCGTGTTTCCATGTCAAACCCAGATCAGTAATGGGCTTTTTGATCACTTTATGGTTAAGGGGAAAAACCAGCGTTTTATCTATGTTGAGCTTATAGTTAGATAAGTTATTGTATTTCATGATGAGTGATATCAAATGGGGAATGGAGGTCTCAGGGTGGGATAGTTGTAAAAGTATATCATTGGCATATGCCGAAACCTTAACTACTTGAGACGCGATGGGTATACCTTGAATCTGGTCACAACTTGTTAATCTATGGATCAGGGGCTCTAAATATAAGTTAAATAGTATAGGGGAAAGAAGACAACCCTGTCTAGTTCCGGATTGTAAGGGGAAAAGATTGGAAGTCACCCTGTTTGCGGATATCCGCACCGAAGGGGTTTGGTATAATTCTTTTATCCAGTTTTGGTATTCAGTGGGGAATTTATAGGCTTTGAGAGCTTGGAACAGAAAATTCCAATCCACTCTATCAAATGCTTTCTCAGCATTCAGGGAGACCAGGGCCGCTGGAAAGTGGGCATCCCTGGATGCTGAGAGAACATGCGAGACTGTTCGAAGATGATCTACTGAGGAGCGTCCTTTCATGAAACCAACTTGTTCAGGCCCAATGAGGTCTGGTAGAACTACATTGATATGCTCTGCTATTAACTTGGTTAGTATTTTAATATCCTGATTTAATAAAGATATTGGATGGTAACTAGTAGTTAACTCCGGGTTTCTGTCCGGTTTAGGGATAAGGACTATTAAGGCTTCAAACAAAGTGTCATCCTTGAATACTCCTGATAAAATTTGTTGGAATGGGGGTAACAACAAGGAAATTAGGAGCTTCTGGAATTTCTTGTAAAAATTCGCAGAGAAACCGTCTGGTCCTGGTGTCTTATCTAGAGGTAGGGATTGAATTGTTTTAGCAATTTCCATAGCAGATATAGGGACTGTAAGTGATCGTTGTTAAATCTCTGGGAGGGAGGGCAATTGGGATGCCTCCAGGTAGGAATCTATTTCCTGCTCTGAGGGTGGGTTTGGCATGGAAGCATAGAGCTTGACATAGTAACTCTGAAATTTGGATCCAGTGTCAGATGGGGATGTTTTCAATGTGCCGTCCACTAGACAGCAAATAGCAGGGATATATTTAGCAGATTCTAGCTGTTTAATTCTGAGCGCTAATAAACGTCTTTCCTTTTCTCCCTGGTCTGTGTACATTGCTTTCATTCTCAGGATGGTGAATTCTGCTCTTTCCCTCAAAATCTCCAGGTGTGCATCCCCCAGTTTGGCCAATTTTTGTCTGATATCCTCTGCAGAATCCAAAGTCAAATGTGTTTCAATACCCCTTATCTGATTAAGTAGGGTAAGAAGCTCCTGATCTTTTCTTTTTTTTCTCTGTGACGATAAACTAATCAATATGCCCCTAATATAGGCCTTAAAAGTGCACCATATAATATCTGGTCTGGAATCTGTGTCTGTGTGATCCTTAATGAAGTGCTCTATATGTTTATTGAGCATAGTAATCATCGCAGGTTCCTTCAGCAGCTGATTATTGATTTTCCAGCACAGGTTCCTTTTAGTAGTGGAAACCAAAGATAAGTGACAGGTGACTAAGGAATGGTCACAAGGTGGGCCGGGTTGGATAGAAACATTTAGAACTCCTACCAGGAGCATTTGGGATAATAACAAATAGTTAATTCTGGACGCAGTCTTATGAACAGGGGAAATAAAAGTATAACTTAGCTAGCTTATCTTACTTTTGCTTGTACTGCTGTGTATTGCAACTTGACTACTGTGTCCTCTACTGCTTTCCTAAACTTCAACTACTGTGCTCTTTTCTTGTCTTTACCCTCAAACTCTACCCCCATCTCTATACTCAAACCTCCCTACTGCAATTTGCTAAACTCACCCCCACTTGACTATCTCGTGCCCTCTGCTCGTGGTCTTTTTTCTCTCCGCCCCCCCCCCAGCCTTTTATCTCACCTAAATTGCTGTACTATTGTCTGAAACCAGCTCCCCACCCCCTGCTGATCGGCCTGTCGCCAGCCGATAGCCCACGCCTCCTTTCTAAATCGCTACTTATTGCTGCTTTCTCTCCCTCTGTTCTCTACAGGGACTCAGCGCCAGAAGCGGCATCCACAGCTTGTGAGGGGGGCTACCTGCTGCCTCCTGCCACCGCCGCCCCAACTCACTGGACTCTTCCTGACTGCCCTCATGGTCCCTGAAATCGGACACTTGACAAGGTACGGCCGCTAGCTGTTTGTAAGCGCCGAAGCCACTGATTGGTGCGCCTTTTCTGCAGGAGGATCCTCACTGGTCTGCTCTCTACCTCCCTGCCCTCCGGATTGGTGCATCTTTTCTATGGGCTTCTGCACTATTTCCTTTGGGTCTGGGTCTGGCTGCTTGAACCGGTGTTTAACCTACTGTGATTTTTCTACCCACCCAGGCCTCCTTTAAATACGCAATCGCTCCGCCTACACTGTACATCTCTCCTCTCTCATTCCCCTTGCAGTCTGTAGCTCCTCCTCCTCCTCCTCCTCCTCCCTTCCACTGTCAGTCTCTAATCTCTCTCCCATTAAACAAACTCTCACAAACTCCTCAGTCCTAGCCCCCTTTATGCACCTCCACGAGTTTCCTTTGTCACCCTTTTGTGCCAGCACAGACCCAGCCTTCCAAGTCAATACCCACAACTCTCCTATTACATGAAACTAAACATGTTACTGTCTCTTATCATACCCTCAATTGCTCTACTCCACCTATCCCTACCATCTTCCCCTTCTGCTCCCATGACTAACCTACTATTCCTCCCCCATGATTACATTTTCTTCAACCTTCTCCAGCTGCCCTCTCTCCATTCTGACCAAACCCCACTTTTATTAATCAAACCCTGGCTCCAGTTGGTGGCCTATGTATTTAAACAATGTCCCCTGAACACAAAGATCCTATGTCCCTTCCTGTGACATAAACTTTGATATCTTTTATTATTAGCCCTACTGCTCTCGAGGGATATACACTCCAACCCTGGTCCAAGCACTATCGTACAGAATCCCCTCCCTGGTGCAAAAGGCCTAGCAATAGTACACCATAACATCAGGAGCCTAATGCATAATCTTGTTGAACTACAAGCCTGGGTCATCCTTTACAAGCTGGATATCATCTGCCTTACGGAAACATGGCTTAAACTTCACATCCTGAACTCTCAGAACTCACTCCCCTCCTACTCTCTCCCCTGAGATCTGACAGACCTGCTCCAAAAAGAGGGGGTGGCACTGCCATTTATTTCAAAAATCATCTACAACTCTCCCCTTTAGAAACATAGAAACATAGAAGTTGATGACAGATAAGGACCACAAGGCCCATCCAGTCTGCCCATTTCTTTTTCTGCCTTATAAATGTGCCATCGGCCTTTGCTCTGTCAGTAGCCTATCTATTCATACTCATTTGTATTGCTCCCTTATGCCTATCCCTAGCCTGTTTGAAGCCCTTCACTGTATTCATAGCCACCACTTCTTGAGGTAGGCCATTCCATGCATCCACCACCCTTTCTGTGAAAAAGAATTTCCTCACATTCCCCCTAAATCGGCCCCCCTCTAATCTCATGCTGTGTCCTCTTGTCCTGCTATTTTTCTTATATTTAAACATGTTAGACTCTTTCACCTTGTTAATGCCTTTAAGGTATTTGAATGCCTCGATCATATCACCTCTCTCCCTCCTTTGCTCAAGGGTATACATATTGAGCTCTGTTAATCTGTTCTTATATGTCTTCTGATGCAGTCCCTGCACCATTTTGGTTGCCCTTCTCTGGACTGCCTCAATTTGGTTAATGTCCTTGTGAAGGTGTGGCCTCCAATACTGCACACAGTACTCCAGATGGGGCCTAACCAGTGTCTTGTAAAGAGGGATTATTACCTTCCTCTTACGACTTGTGATACCCCTACTAATACACCCTAATACCCCCCTAGCCTTACCTACTGCTTTAGAGGTCTGCTTGGATGATTTCAGGTCATCAGTGATGATGATGATGCCCAAGTCTATTTCTTCCTTTCTGACTGCTAGCAACTCCCCTCCCAGCCTATAGGTGGCTTCAGGGTTTCTCTTCCCTATGTGCATGATCTTGCACTTCTTTGCATTAATTCCCAGTTGCCACTCTTCTGACCATTTTGCTAGTTTATCCAGATCTCTTCTCATTCTGCCCACCCCATCTGGATCATCAACTCTGTTGCAGATCTTGGTGTCATCTGCAAACAGACAAGCCTTACCCTCTGGTCCATCTGCAAGGTCACTAATGAAGATGTTGAAGAGGACTGGCCCCAGGACTGATCCCTGAGGTACCCCACTTGTGACTTGCATCCCTTCTGACTGTATACCATTTAACACCACTCTCTGTTTTCTGCCCATCAACCAGTTTGCCACCCAGTTGATCAACTTCTGACCCATCTCGAGCCTACCCAGTTTGTTTATCAATCTTCTATGTGGAACAGTGTCAAAAGCTTTGCTGAAGTCAAGGTAGGTGACATCAACTGCTTCCCCTTGGTCCACCACTCTGGTTACCCAGTCAAAGAAATCTATGAGATTAGTTTGACAGGACCTTCCTTTTGTAAACCCATGCTGTCTTGGATCCTGTGCCCCTATAGATTTCAGGTGTTGCACTATCCTTTCCTTAAGGAGTGCCTCCATAATCTTGCCCACTAATGAGGTAAGACTGACTCTCCACTAAACCACTGTGAAGCGCTTCATGTCCTCCTCACTCTTGGCTCCAAAAAGCTACATATTGTATGTGCCTACAATCCCCTGACCAGCGGCCTGAAAGGACTTGAGAAACTACTTGATCAGACCTCCCTTCTTTCTGGAAGAACTGAGGTCCTTTTACTTGGTGATCTCAATCTAAACTGGCTAGGAAACTCTCTTCCCACCCAGCAGGCCAAGATACAAAGTTTCAACCTTCACCAGATAATCAGTGAACCCATTAGGCCTGCCCCACACTCAAACTCTAGTTCATTGTTGGACTGGATAATGACCAATCACCCAGAAAACATTGTCTTATCTGGCGTACTAGCAGACGCAATCTCAGACCACTCCACTACCCTTTGTATATGGGGCAAAACTAGACACTTCCCCTCTAAGCCATGCTTTATCACTTTTCATACCTACTCTAATCTTGACACACAATCATTCCTGCTGGACGTTGCCACTGTTGACTGGACCCTCATATTTACTTCAATGACACGCAGGTTGCTCTAAACATATTCCTGACTAGCTTCCTGGAAATCCAAGACAAGCATTGCCCCCTTATCACCTGTAGGGTAAAAAAAAAAAACATACTTGATGGATGAAATCCAACCTTCTCTCCAAGCTGAGACAGAGGAACAAATCCTGGCACCACTACAAAAAACAGGACTCCCTGCTGACCTAAATGCCTATAGAGCCCTCAGGAACTCATGCAAGAAGGATATCAAGAGGGCCAAAAGTGCATACTGCAAAGATCTCTTAAATAAATCATATGGCAATCCCAAAAAATTCTGGTCACATATTAAATGTTTCCTAGGATCTACTCCTGCCCCTACTCCAACCGATATGTCCCTCAATGGGATCCACTGTAATAATCCCTCTACAATAGCTAACTTCCTCAATACCCAGTTCTCTGACCTCTCTAGCTATGCCTCATCATTCCCTCCCAGACCTTACTCATATGACAAGTCTCCTGTTAATGGGTCCAAATTTCTGTTCAAATCTGTCACGCGCCTTGAAGTTCTAAGGCTACTCAACAATATCTCTGATTTTACTGCCAATGGGTCAGATAACCTTGAACCTAAACTACTAAAACTAGCAGCCCCTTATATAGCTGCACCTCTTGCTAAAATCTTTTCCCTCACCCTCTGTCATGGCTATGTCCCCGTTATCTGGAAAACTGCCAGGATTACCCCAGTTTTCAAAAAAGGAGACTGCAAAAATCCATCTAACTATAGACCTATTGCCATTTTACCTGCTTTAAGCAAAATCCTTGAGAAGCTCGTCACCAACCAAACTATTGAATATCTACAGAAGCAAAACCTTCTCTCATCAGTGCAGCATGGTTTCCGGAAGGATCGTAGCACCACCACTGCCTTACTTAAGTTTACCACTGATATCATAGCAGCTATGGACTCAGGTCTCCTAACAGGAGCAATTTTTATTGACATGACCAAGGTCTTCGACCTTGTTGATCATCCTATTCTTCTCGGTACTCTAAGATCACTAGGTTTCTCGCAGGGGGTGACTGCATGGTTTGATAGCTACCTGACTGACCGAAAGCAGCTGGTTAAATTGAACTCTACCCCATCAGATTATGCCACCATTAATATTGGTGTACCCCAAGGTTCTATCCTTGGCCCCTACTTTTCTCACTATTTATAAATGATATTACCTCAGTCATCCCCAATACTGATTCCCTACTTTATGCTGATGACATTGTCTTGTACACCAGCTCAAAGAGCATCTCTGACATCAATCTGTGACTCTCCCAAGATTTTATACAATTTGAAGAATGGTTGGATAAAAAGAGACTTGTCCTAAATGTCTCCAAAACCCAGGCCATGCTGTTTGGCTCAAACGCTAAACGTAAACTCGCCCAGCCCACTTTCAACATCTTCACCAAAAGTGGATCTGCTGTCCAGGTTGTACCCTCTTTTACGTACCTAGGTATCATGCTTGATCCTACTCTCACCTTTGATCTACATATCCAGCAGACGTGCAAACTGACTAATATGAAACTCGGCATGGCCTACCACTCCGACTATGTACTCACTGCATCAGCTAGGCTTGCCATAGCCCCTGGCATACTACTACCATCACTCATGTATGGGGTAGCAGCATATGCCTCATCATGTAAGACAAGCTTTCATAAGTGGGAAGTAACATACAACAACTTCTGTAGGTATGCATCTTCCTCAAATCAACTAAAACACCACTGTCTCCTCTATTCAGAGCTAGGATGGCTTTCTCCGGCAGCCTCCCATGATTATGCACTCTACTCCATTATAGACAATATCATCCAAAATCAAACACCTAAACCCCTGGCAGAACTTTTCCTTAACAAGACGCCCAGCTACCAACTACGCTCTGCTGCCAATGCCCATATTGTAATCCCTAGACACCACTCTTCCAAAGGTGCTAGTGCCTTCTCCTGCCATGAACCAAAAAAGTGGAACTCACTACCTTCATCAGGCATCTTCCCATGTCTCTTTCAAATACCTGCTCTGTGATCATCTTGCTATATCTTGCTCTTGCCCCCATTTCAAACCCCTCTAGCACATCACTTTCACGTCACTATATTTTCCCCCACCCACAGCCTCTTTCACTGCTCCTTCCCTCAACCAAATATTCTCAGCACTATCCGGTCTCCTAGCCTGTTTCTACACAACTTTTAACTTAAAGCCCTTACCTCACCCCACCCCCTTTTATTCGTCTCATCCCCTTACACTTCCCCTACCTTGATTACCCCTCCTTTCTTTGCTCCTTCCCTCTTGACTACCAGTTCACACACTCACGTAACTTATCCTAACTTATGTTTTCTGCCACAATGTTGCTTAAGACTTTTGTTGTGCCACCCTCCTTTATTTTTACTATTGCTATATTTTTTCTTGCCAAATCAGGTTTCTACTGTGTATCATATTGTTTTGCCATTACTTACACTGTATGGATATATTTGTATGCACTTACTGTCTATATGCTCCTGCATTGTCTTTTGTAAAAATGTTTTATTTCCTGTATTTCTCCTGGGTCGTGCTTGAAAATAGCCATTTCTATGGCTAGTGCACCTCACCCGGTCAACAAAAACTAAATAAATAAATACAAAATCACACATACCCCCATAATGCAAAGCATCATGGGCTGCATATGCAAATCACTACACAATGTTATGCTGGTTTAACTTTAAGCAGCAATGCATGGTGCCAAAAGGCCTCTCACACAGTATGCAAAGGGTGCCAACAGAAGACACAAACATGTGTTTCATCCTACCAGGACACATCAGTGAACCTCATCTGTATGACACACTGGTGGAATGAACCAGCTACCCTAAGACGGTCTATCGGGTTTGGGTGGTGGTGAGCCCAATAAAAGCACTAAGGTTCTTTGTCATATATCTTCTGAGTTACTTAAACATTTTCATTTTTGTTTTCCCTTGCAAGAAGCTAAATATATGTGTGTGTATATATATATATATATATATATATATATATATATATATATATATTATGGTAGCACGGTAGTGCTACCATAGTTAGGGTTGAGGAGCCATTTCTATGTTAAACCCCAAAACTTTGCACCGTAATAACTTTGCAACTGTTTGATGGATTTGCCCAGAATTTGGAATACATGATCAAGAACCATAGGCTGTGGGATCTGCCAAGTTTCGTACTGGTCGGATATACAGCTATGGAGTTATTAAGTGTGATCTGTGCACACGTTTATGCTTTTTCTGGAATTCTATGGTTGCACCTACAGGTTGTACGGTTTGTGAAACTGGCTCGAAATCTTCAGGGAACATGCGGCCAGGGTCCCTGATGTGCCTTTTGAAGATTTGGTGAAAAAATATTAAACAGTTCATAAGTTATTCAAAAAACAGTTTCCCATTATAAGTCAATGGGAAAAGTTAACAAAAAGTTTGACAGTGTCGCAAATGCATTTTTACTTTCGCAAATGGGCCTGTTACTTTCGCAAATCTGCCATTTTGTTTTCAGTTGGTTATCAGAAAAATGGTTGGCATTTAAATTTGAGACCCTCTAGCAACCTAATTCTTTTTGTATTCACCTAGTCGGGCCCTGAGGATGCTTGCCATGTCTTTATTTTGTATTAAAACACCACAGAAATATGTTTTTCAAATTTCTGGGAAAAGTACTTTCGCAAATTACTTTCATGCTCACGAAAGTGTCGAACTTTCGTGTGAAAGCTTTCGCAAATTTCGACAGTAGTTTTCCATCTGTGGGAAAGTGACAGTGATTCTTTGGCACTGCGCTGCAAAAGAACCGTTAGGAGTTTTGGGCTGAAATTTGAAGGGAATGGAGCTAACATCTCACAGATGTGTCTTTCAGTGGTTCAGTGAAAAAATATTACACGTCGGCAAAGTTACGGCACTCCAAAGTTGACATTTTTCCCATAGGATAACATTACGGCGCCCGATGCATTACAGAAATCCTTTGGATCCCTGCTGCAAAATAACGGTTTGGTCTTTTTTGCTGAAATTTGGAGGGCAGACAGCCAAGAGCCCACAGATGTGCCTTTCAGTGGTTTGTTGAAAAAAATATTACAGGGAGGTAAAGTTATGGCACTCCGGACGTCTCTTTTTTTGCCATAGGATAACATTATGGCGTTTGCCGTGCCTTTCAGGGCCCGTATCTTGGAAATGGTGCGAGATACAGACTTTTCGTTGGAAAAATTCTTAGCCCCCTAATTAGCCAGGACAGTTGTAAATAATATGACTTTAAAAAATTTTTTCTACGTCGTACGGTTCCTGAGATATAACATATTTAGTATTCCAAGATCTCATTTTGTGTGCCGATACTCATTATTATGTATACATTATTTGTACTCACTGTCTTTCTCTGTGCAGGTTTTGGAGAAAACCAGCCTGTGCACTTACATTACTGTTACTGTTGCCCTTTCTGCTTGCAGTTACGTACTCGTTTCACTTACCGTTGACGTCTGCGCCACCATGTGTGTTATCCTATGCGTTTTCATTTGCGCTTGGTTTCTGTTATTTTTTGCCATTTCTGTCTACAGTACTGTTTATCTTTCTGTTTCACTTTATGTCACCATGCCCATTGACATTTCTGTTTGCAGGCACCATGTTACTGTGTGACAACACATCACGTGGCAGACCGTTCCGGTCTACGCCACCATGTGCGTTACCCTTTCTGTTCTCATTTGCAGTTGTGTTACCATGTGCCCCACTGCATTTCTGTTTGCATTGCTGTCTCTGTTAGTATGCCACAAGACATCATGTGGTGGGAGTGTGGGGCTCCTGCCACTGCATTACATTCACTATTTCTCATTATCATTCTCAAAAAGAAGGGAAATTAGAGGCAAAAAACTCTGTTTAATGCATTAGTTAGGGTTGTTCCACAGTGACAAAAGTGAGGAAATCCGCTGTTACGGTTGAAAACCACACTTTGACCCCCACTCCCACCCCCACAACTGGCATTGGGGTGCGCATTGGGATCGTGGGTTCTAACTCTCACCTCATTCTCCTATACTTTTGCTGCTTTACACACGTGATGGGGTGAGAGTTACGTCTAACGACAACCAATGTGCATCCCGGTCTTGAACTTTGTTCAGTAAATGGTTTACCTCATCATGTATGTCAATAAAAGATTAACATAAGGCTGTTAGGATGTTTGGAGGAATTACAAACCTCCATTTAACACATCACGTGGCAGATTGTTGTTATCTGTGCCACTGTGTGCATTGCCGTTTATGCTCTCATTTTCACTTCTGTTACCATATGTACCACTGTTAGCGCTTCTATTTGCATTGCTGTTGGTGTTACTATGACACAAGACATCACCAGCAGGGTCAGGCAGGCAATGGAGCACCCAATGTCAGACAAAGTTAGGTAGTATATTGTAATTGTAGGTGTAGATGACCACACAGATGTATTTGTAAACTGAAGCATACTGTATACACTCAGCTTGTATATGTACAATTGTGTTCGATTTGATCTACTGTTTGCTTTCCGGGTCACCCCTGAAAAAGGGATGTCCAGGGACTTGTGGGCTATATGGTTATTTAAATTCAATTAAGAAATAATGCATGATGCAGGGTTATGTTAATGGTCTGTTAATCACCTTTAAGGGGTGTACTGTGGCACGAGGTGTAGCCGAGTGGCATATGTCTGATAGGGTGATTAACTGACTATTATCATTGCCGTTAGTAATGCCTCATTGCTATTATAATAAAAATGTTTTTAAACTGTTTAAAAGCTTGTTCAGGAAATGGTTAACCTCTGTATGTATGTAAATAAAAGATTTACAGAAGTCTGTTAGAATGTTTGCAGCCGGTCAGAAAGCTCAGTTTCTGAGACCGTTTTTATAATTTATTAATAAGGCATGACAAGGGGTTATGTTAATGGTCTGTTAATCACATTCTAGGGGTGTACTGTGGCATGAGGTGTGGCTGAGTGGCACATGTCTCTATAGGGTGATTGACTGACCATTAACACAATTCTTGGGAGTGACTTATTGCTATAATAATGAAACATGTTTTTAAACAGTTTTAAACCTTGTTCAGTATATCGTCAACCTCTTCATGTATGGTAATAAAAGATTAACATAAGGTTGTTAGGATGTTTGCAGCCAATGAGAAACGTCCATTTTGTCAGACTCTGAAGTACACATAGTAGTGACTGAATGGTACATGTATAGTCACAGCTGTGACCTGTTGGGTGCTGATGTGTGGCACCTTGGTATAGTAATAATGACTGCATAGGCACAGGAAAAGTAAGTACATTGCTGAGTTTTTTACACTGTTAGGAATTCTGTCAAATGTGACATGCAATGTCCCACATTGTTGCATATGCTGTGATACTGACTGTATGTCATAGGTACCAAACAAATTGATGGAGGTATAGTTGTAGCAGTATTAGTAAACATTGATTTGTATGCGTAAGTCATAGACACTTATTTTTATGTCATAATGGTATTTAAAGTAAGGAGTCAACACAGGTGGTTATGGTTTGAAAAAATTTACTGCCAATTTGTCAAATGGAGAAAAAGTCTAATCAAGAGTGAAATTTAGTTAACAGAAGCAGTCTCACAATACAATCTTTGTATGTGTGCAATCATTGCTTGTCATATATGTAAATGTGTAAGAATAATAAGAACTGTATAATATGGATTGGAGTAAGTGTGTGATATAATAGGAAACTAATCAGGTGTTGTGTGTTTCTAGTTATGTTTCAGTACTCACTACTCTTTATGTGAGGAAGTAGTTTCTGACATTCGACCTGGAATTCTAATAGTCAGGCTAAAGCTGTGGCGCTTCATTATTTATTTACTATTGAATGTGAATGCAGTTTGTAACAAAATGTAACTTTTTTAAAAATGGTTGTATGTTGTAATTATGTGTAGTGCATTACTTGTGTGTTATGTTAATAAGACAATGTCAGTAGGTTGTGAAGAGTGATTACACACATGATAGACAAGTGTTTTGTTGTAATTGTGTGACTGCTAATGTGGATGTTCCTGGGGTGGGCTAAAAACCATATGCTGACTGTCTAAGTAGTACAATATACAAAAATGTAAGTTTTGTGACATTTGATTGGTTTATTAATAATATGTCACTGACTAGGCGCAAATGGAAAATTCCACCGACCCTCAACTGAGGCGATCATAAATATTGTCAGGAACAGGTATGCAGTTTGTTGTGATCAGTAACAGTGTCTGATTTACAATTGTCAATATTTTTTACATACAGTAGAATTACTTATGTGACAAGTTTAAAAAATATTATGTTTTTACACGAACAAATGACATATTATCAATTCTTACATTGGCTTCTACGTAAATTCTTAACTTGTAAATACTAAAACTGTCATGGAATGCATTTTTTAACAAACTTATGGTTAATTAAATGTAGTTACTATAGTGCTGAATAATATGTAAAACATTCACTTGTACTTTAATGTTACACTAGTATTTTTAGTACAAGTATCAAACTAGTTATTAACAATGTACTCCTGAATACAAATGTTTATATTATGTACAAGTAATTGCAAACACATGTAAAAGTCAGTAAATGAGATTCTGCAATTGGTTCTTATTTACAGTTGTGTAATTCAGCTTCTTGCATTATCAATAAAGGTAGTTATTTTTACATATGTACAATACTAGTATTATGCATGAAAGCGTGATAGTTCTACACTGTTGCAATGTTGCATGGTGATCGAATGATGTTCTCTATATGTCAAGAGTCAATAGACAAATTGAAGTGTTGATAGACAACTTGTGACAGAGTGGAATGTTTGCTGAATGTTAGAAGTGTAGCTCAGTTATTTACGATAATAACTGAGAAGTTCTCTTTGTTTGCAAAGAGTGAGAGTTTATAAGTCATATCAATTTGTTGCTATATACGAGTTGATACATGGATGTTTAAAGATATGTACAGAGGAGGAGGAGAGCATCCTCAGTTTTTAGATGTACAATCTTTGATAGACATGTAATCATGGTTTCCCTAGTGACTGTGAATATTGTTGGCGCCGATTGAAGCCACTACAACAATTTTCATGTAGTCACTGATCCACACAAGATCTTACATGTTACAGTGTATGTAATGTCTCTGTTAGAATACCATTTTGTTGCAATTGTATGGTTTATTTAGAGTCGTACATTATACAACATTGTAATGAGGCATGAATGTTTTTTGGACAAAGTAGTCTTTTTTAAATGCAACATGTTTTGTCCTATTCTTCTGAAATATGAAGGTTGTCATAATTCTTCAATATTAGAAGATATGCATTTTTCAAGTGCCGTGGCAGTCTCTGTTTAAAACTGGTTGTAGAGCTGTCACACTCTAACCATCCAGTTCTACACCTTAGTAACAAGGTGTAATGCCCAGAATGCATGGATTGACCATGGTGATAGATTATACTGTGAGTGTCAAACACTGATTGGTTGAAGACTATTCTACTAGCTGTGTAATCTGTGATAGGAGTACCAACTCTGAGCCCGTCTGGGGTCAAATCTGTGCAACATAAGCAACAGATATTGAGATGAACTCCTGAGACGTATGGACTGAGTGCATCTGCCTCCGCACCTTCCACAGGCATGACTACATTCAGCATTGATGAATAGCTGTCGAAATTTGACACTTTTGGTTTCAGGGACAAAGAGAGTAATCCACAGCATGTCTTGTGTGGTTTCACACTGTGAATTGCCACATGAAACACACACATATTTTGTAACATATGTTACTGTGAAGTACTGCCGCATTGGGGTGAAGTCTTCATCCAGGTTGTTTATGACAGCCATCATAAACTCAGTAGTGTCTTGCTGTATGTCTGCAGCAAATGTACTACATCCAGCATATGTAACTAACACCTGTCGTAGTGAATGTTAGTGACTGTACATTGTTAGAGTGGTCAGAAGTCATGTTGATAATCTGCTTCAAAGCGCTTGATAGGGATTGTCTTGTGAAGCAGATATTGCCTGCACAAATTGCGGCATGTGTAGAAAAACTTGCATAGCTGAGTTAACATAGCAGTTTACTCTACTGCTGTAGTCAAAGACTGGTACAGCAGCTACACCAACTGATTTCTGATGAATTGCTGGTTGTGAATGTTTACTTGAAGTTGTGGCCTTTGCTGAACTCTTTTTTGTCGAATCACTTTTGGAAGCTTGCTGCTGTTTGTTGCTTCCTCTAGCTGTGACTGAATTGTGTGAGACAGACAGATATGTAGGCAGTGGTATTAAAGACATTTGTGGCTGATGTAGAGTACGTAACCTGTTGTACTCAAGAATACATCGCTTGTCAGCTCGTTATTTCTGAGGTGCTATACTAATGATGTGCAATCCAGAAAGGCTGCATACACGTGAAAGTGCGACGTAGCTCATGCCATCCTTGAAAATGTCTGTACCTATGTCTACCATTGCTGAATCCAAACTCAATCCCTGAGATTTGTGAATGGAGACAGCATATGCAACACATAATGGGAACTGTTTCCTGTTTACATAGACATCCTTAAAAACCTGGAATTTAATGCAGGTTCGATCTATGTGTACAGAGAGTTCCATGTTGTCAAAGTGCACTACAAGCATCTCGATATATGTCTTCTGGACATTGTAGACAAAGTCAGTGATGTTTCCCATGGCACGTCTTACCATACCTTGTTCTACATCTAGATTACGTCGCAGCATGATACGTGCATTCTTACAAACTGTGAGAACAGCTTCTAGGCCAGCTGTTTGTGAAACATCTGACTTCAGTTCACTTAGTCGTTCAGTCATCTTTGCTACTAGCTTTCAACTAAGAATAACGCCATCAACTGTATCAACTGCATGCAGGGTTAGAATCTCTTGGTTTTCTCTCTGTAGCATTAGATTGTTGAATTCAGCGCATTTCTTTAGTCGTGGCATAAGACACACTATGTGTCTGCCAGTAGAGTATATATCACTGAAGACATTACATGCTGTTTCTATGCATGTACTATGTACTGTGATTTTTCGATCATTTAACATACAAACATGTTCTGGTGATAGAGAACCTGTACGAGCTTCATCTAAAAGTGATTTGTAAGCTAGATCACCACTTTGGCGCATGTTCTCAGACAACTCAACATAGGTAAATAATTCCCATATGTTATAGCCTGCAATGCAGCCGAGGATATTCTTAGCTTGCTTGGCAGTCAGAGTTGTAAATACATGCTCTGCATTGACTGGTGCAAGTTGTCAAAGGTCTCTCAACACAAGTATACTTTTGCCACCAAATGGCACTCCATCGTCAGTACCTAAGATCTGCTGTAGACTTAGATGAATACAAGCAAGCATGACATTGGAGACCATGCTGATTTTGTCAACGATGAGTAACTGCATCTTTGTGACCATGGAATGGAGCTGAGATGCAACCTCAAATGACAGTTTACGATATTCTCCAGTTCTCCCATGTTCGACTGGCAACATAAAGAGACGGTGTAATGTTACTCCACCAACGTTGTATGCTGCTAGTCTTATGGGAGCAGTCACAGCAACAGACATTGAAGAGCCTGTCACACTGCATTTCTGCAGTGATGGCTTCAATCAGAAACTCTTCCTGTGCCAGCTGAACCACTAACAAACATTAGTAGTGGCTTGTAGTGAGTGCAGTCACATTGTTTATGTAGTATACCATGTTGGACAGCTTCAACTACTTGAGAGTGAACTGTATGCTGCAGCTGATTTAGTCTTTCTCTTAAGTCAGCTGGGTTGACCATAGAGTGTGTGCCATGTTGCATGGCTATTTCAATTTCTGACATTAACACTTCTAGGGCATTTAAGGGCAGAGGGTCACCTAGAACACCTTGTCCTTCTGGATCAAGGTTGTCTTGTGAACTAACTGGAGCATATTCCTGAAGTTGCTTCTCTGCCTTTTCAAGCTGCTCTTTCTCAGCTTTTAGTCTTTGTATATATGTCTGTGAGTACTCAGTTTGGAAATTCTCGTAAGTGAGATTGAACTGGTCTTCGAATCTGTCAGAGTCACCTTTTAATTAAGGCTCACTCCTCCAGGGTCTAAATAGGAATAGGAGAGCAAAGTAGTAATGTTCTGTGCTCTCTGATGTGCCTAGATGCAGTTTGCAGTGATCTATAAGCCATGGCTTGTGTCTCTTCACGAGACAGCCATCTAGTCCATTGACCTTGTAAATGTGGCGTGTTGAGTCAGGTGCTGCACCTGTCTTGTAGTCATACCACTTAACCACCTCAAACAGACACATATCATTCATGTTGTTGTGTCTACGTGGATAGTATGTGTCTATCAGGTTATTCTTCAAGATATGTTTTGAAGAAGGTGTATTGACAGCGAGCTCCTCAATTTCAGCATGAGGAATCAGTACACGCTTCCATTTCTCTTTGTAGTTTACACTGAGGAAACATACAGCGTCAGACTTCCCGTACAGATGTGTACCCATTAACCGGTCACTGGCTTCGTAAGCTCCACATTCTCTGTGTGAAAGAGTCTTCAAACCCAATGACCACAGCTGAGACGTCAGGCTTTTGCTTGAAGTGGCAATATCTTCCCAAAGATCCTGCAAGCTAGTCTGTTCATGTTTGGTTATGTACGAAATGACGTACCAAACCAGGGCCAGTGAGTTATCAGCCACAAACTGAACATCTATGTTTGCTTGCCACATTAGGAGAAGAGTTGGGTTGTAGTCATTGATGTACACCTCTTTTTCATCTCTGGGTAACTCGTATACCCTCTTGGTTGATTTTGCCTTCAAGTGGTGTCGCATTGCTGAGAAAAGGTCATTCATGGCACCATTCTGACAAACTCATCTAGGAAATCCAAAGCAACATCGTGTGTACCAATTAGTTTGTTCTTTACTACTGCTGGCAATATTTTCAATAAATATCGCTGGAACTTTTGTACCAACTTCCTAGTGTAGGACTGTCATACTTGTCTGGAATGTGACAAGTGATATATTTTTGATGAATGATAGCACTTCTGCTGCTTCATGTTCACCAATGCATGTCGCATCCTTGATCCACAATAACATATGGATATGAGGGGCACCTCGTACTTGATATTCTGTCCTCCAAAAGTAATGTTCCACAATACCTAGAGGAGGATTGTCCTTTGACAAGATGAAAGTGAGAATGTCATGGAACCACTTGTGAAAATGTCTTGTGACAGACACAGGATCAAGTGAACACATTTCTCCAACAGTCATCGATGAGATGCCTTCGACATCAGAATTTGCCCACTTCAACAGTTCGAGGAGTTCTTCCCAGGCATATTCAGCACAACTAAGTGTGACAAACCATGTGGCTGCACCATACTCTCGTAGCATTATCATCACTTCCGAGTGTGTGCGATACCAATATTCTTTGGTGCCACGGAGACTTGAAAGTATGGAAGACAGATTCACTTGCACATTTTCATCTTTCTGCTTTAATTTCTCTAGAAATTGAGCAGCTGTTATTCCATCTAGTGGACTTGTTAGATGAATGGTATGTGCTATAGACGCAGACAGAATGCTAAGTTCACTCTCCCAGAGCAGATGGAGCAGGTACCATATGTTACGTCTGAATTTGCCATCTTTGCTCAGGACACGGCTAGTGCGGTACTCAGCACCCTGTACCCATACTTCTCTTTCATCAAGGCATCCACCTCACCCTTTTGGAAATAGGTCTGGGAAACAGCGTGCTTCTAGTGTTGCCTCCCAAATGCTGACAGGCTCACCTTCCACCTGCTTCATTTGATAGAGATCAATGTTGTCTCCTAATGGATCTCTGCCATGTAGTGGGTGAATTGTGCACTGTTCATACAAATTGTCACTTGTCTGTGTACTGACCTTCTCAATGATTGGCTTACTTTTTTCTAATAGATCATGTTGCACAGAGACAGGCCATCTGATCTATGTCAAGAGTCTATATAAAAGGAATTGTTACTCTTTAAATAAGCAAGAGCAAGCTTTACCTTTTGCACATCGACAACATCTTGCCAGATGACCTTGGCCTTTGTAGGCACACCATTTACAAGAATTACCAAGCTATTTTCAGTTGAGATTGCTTGAACATTTTCCTGTAGAGAAGTAGTAGATACATCACAGAAGCCTTTAGAGATCTAACAAGCTCTTTCTGTGGAATGTTCCGTGTCTTTGTGTTCAGACGTAGAATTGTTTGGAATGGTTTCATTGTCTGAATTAGAATACGTTCAAACATATTCAATGTTGAAATCTCACTTGGTGTAATATCTGTTTCCATGTTGTTTAGCATTGACCTTGCTGGCAAAGTGTTGCACTTCAGTTTTGAAAAACAGTGTTTGCATAGCACAATGGTGTCTTGTAACTGAAAGTCAGATTTCAGCAGCAAGAATGCTGCGAGGCAGAACCACATGTCATTGTATGGTGACAAGGTTTCTAGGTTGACTGTGACTGTTTGTTTTGTGTAGCAAAAATGGTTGCATGACACACATACAGAATCAAACTTCTGAGACTTTGCAACCTCAAATTTAACAATTTCCTTCCCGCACTGTTTCAGAATGTCATTTTCTAACACTGAAACAGATTTTTCTACAGAAGTATTACACTGAAAATTAGTTGTTTCTGGTACAGAAGGAATGTGTTGCAGTTTTTTTAGGAAAGTGATGGCACCCTGCATGTCACCTGACTGCAATAAGTCATTTAAACAAGTGTACTGATGTACAGCTCACTGTACTTCGCATACACTCTGTATGAACAAAGTTTGCATGCCTGTTTGATGCACTGCAAGCATCCGCATGTTGTGAAAAATACTATCACAAACAACAGTATCGAGACATGCAAGTGAGTGACCCATGAGTCCAGTATGTGGCCGGATTTCACAATGGTCAATTTCTGTAAACAGTTTATGTCTCTCTTTGTGATCTGTTATTACAAATAAGTTAACAAAGTGTTCTAGTTTTTGAAATGATGATTGCCTATGGTTGCAGGTATCATCGCATGACCATGTCAGGTAATGCCATTTATTGAAGAGTGTGGTTGGATCACAGTCATCATCAGTGTCCAATTGATTGTCATCAGAGATACTAAGGACATTTTTTAGTTTGCCGGACTCATCAATACTGAACGTCTGTTCTTTTGTTAAGTAATGATAAGACTCTTCCCAGAAATATGTTTCTGAGTGCTGTGTGTGCAGCCACTGTCCTGTGAAAACATGACAGAAGTTGTCAACAGTCAAACAAGGATACCGTTGAAGCCTTTTTTTAATGGCATATACAAGTTTCCTGAATTGTACAAGCACATGACACATCTTACGCCACAATCGTTGTAGTACAAACAGTGCTCTGTTGACAAAAGTTCGTACTTTCAGACGTAAATTCATAAGAGAAAGGTGACTCTTGCTCTTTTTGCGGGTGTGCTGTAGCTCTGCAGCAATAAGTCTTTCGATCTTAGCTTTACTTGTTAGTGATCAGAAATACTTTCTCTTTCTGAGTTGTAAATCACTATTTTTGAGTTTCCGGTGTTGTTTTGAGCATTTCTTGATGGTTACACTCAAAATAGTTGTGTTTCGTCTCAGAGATGGACACAACATTTGTGATGGTATACATTTTTTTCTTTTCTGTTAAGGAATTTTGTTTGGTTGTGCAGTGACTTGATGTAGGGGTCACTGTTGCAGTAAAGCTCTGTCGATGTTCATTTTTGGGTGTGCCTTTACTGTTTTGTTTGTTGCCCTTATACAACAGTGTAGTACTATTATACCTCTCATTTTGAGACACATCTCGTCTGTATTTAGTTGGCATATTTGGTATTATGGTTGACAGTGACAGTAAAGCAATCTTACAGAAGTATCAGGCACCTGTATGAGAGAAAAAAAAGTTTTAGAATAGGCTTCAAGTAAATTTCTTATAACAGTGTGTATTGATAGAATTGAACGTTAAGTATGTTAACAATTTGGTAAAAACATAACTAAACAATAGTTTTTATGAATGTGCATTGCACAGCTGCTACGTAATATCAGAAGTTTGTGCATTCTCAATATTTTAGTCCACATTTAAAAGATTTTTTTCCCATGTGTACTTATGATTAGGATAGGTGTAATTTTTTACATGTGGATGAACATGTGTTTTCTACCATGTAGCGTGTCATGGCATAGTCAGTATGCTAATTTACTATATGGTAGACCCAAAACTTGAGAGTGATAGTGTTCATTACCAAATCTGTAACAATTAGTATGTTTACAATTAGAGGGAGGACATGCCACTATTACTGTTGTGTGAGTGCATCTACCACAGTTGCTAAGTATGCTTGCATGTTAACGAAATTTTAATATCATTGCTGCTTATTATCAGCATTGTGTTTTTAGTACTCCTGTGTATCAGTATTGGAGCTGTTATTTTTTACAACATGGGAAAAATGTTTTTCTGCACATGTACTGTGCAATGCTGCAGTTGATTTATGAAATAACTGTGTGGGGCACAGTCACAAAATTACCGTGGCTGTGTTTATGAGCAGACGACTTAAAATGAATATGTCGAAAAATTGGTGTGAGAATTCTGAAATATTTCTGATTCTACGAAGCATGCATTGATTCCATGTACATTTATGGTTTAATGTATTGTCCATACTTTTCAGTTGAAAATTTACTATTTTAGCTTTTAACACACACAACCTTGTAGAATAGTACAGGTTCATTACTCACATCTTGACAAAACTGTGTTTTGCTTGCTTATATAACGTTTTGGCTCAGTTGATGTGAGGAACTGACTATATGGTAGAAATGTATAAAAATCAGAGTAACACTGTTATGAGCAGAGGTCTTAAAATGAATATATGTGTACATTTGAAGTGTGAAAATTACAACAAATAAGTGTTTTGCAAGTCTGCATTACACAGTTGTTATACACTCTTGGAATGTTGTAAATGTTAAATATCTGAAGTGCACTGAGTTGAACAGCTCACTAACTTTTATAATGTGTTTAAAATTGAAAATTGAACTATTTTGCCATAAAATCCGAAGTAGGTACCAATATATAGAACAGTCTTGGAAAAGATTACTTTATTGAGCACGAAAAGATTACAAAAAAATATACTTTTGTACATTCAGTGTCACAAATGTCACTGGAGTGCGTTAAATGATATGTGAAAAGTACTGTGAACTCAGACATACGTCCCATAAAATTTACTTTTCATGCTTCGAGACAGTGTCACAAAATTTGCTTTATGCATTTGACAGTATGATAAGGAGTACATGTCAGACGCTACGTACTACATGAAATGGTACTTTCATGCTTCGCGAAAGTACATAAAATTACTTTCGTGCATTCGACAGTAAAGTTAATCTAACACTTGGGAGTGGCTAAAACATTCATTATCGAATCATAAAACAGTGTGTTTGAGTGACAGCTAGCTCTACCAATGTAATTTAAGATTTGTCAGGCCACTTTTGAGAATGAATCAGAGACGGACAACACTGAATAAGAAGTAAACAGGAGCTATTTTCAATATTGCTGAGACAGAGCAGTTTGAAACTGTAAGTACAGTCTATCTTCACATGATTTTTTATAGTATTAAAAAACTTATAACAACATGTACATACTATTAATCAAAACATTTTTTTTTATGTTGAATCTCATAATGTAAATTGTTATTGTTTAGCAGGATATATTCTTAAGAGAAAATAGTTTAAAGTGAGAAATCATTTTAAGTACTAACTTGTACAGATACAGCTGCAAATGGAGGAGATAGGAAGGTGCGTGAGTTCTGTGAGAAAATGGAACCAATCAGACTTGTTTCTGATGTTGTAATTGTTTCAAACTGCCTATGAAAAGGATGCATTTTCCCAGTTGTCAGTGGTTTCAGATTTTTGCAGGAACATAGCTCTAGTAATACTGAATGCATCAGTTAAATTGGTTAATGAAGCCAGAGCAGGAGGGAATGTTTTTTTGTTATTTGTGTGTTTTGTCTGAATCCACTAAAGCTAGCTTAAAATAAGGAGGGAAAATATCAGTTTGATTTTCAGTGCTGTCTGGTCACTGCAGGGTGAACAGTCCCTTCCTTTGTAGCACTCTGTACAGTTCTGAGTTTTAAAACTTAGAATGGCAGAAATATAAAAAATGATTTTGTGGATAGTTGGAAGCAGTTACATAAGGCGGCAGCTGAGTTTGTAGTTCATAGTAATTTTGGGAGGGACCTGCAGCTCCCCCAATTGCTATGTAAGATGGTTTAGTCATGGTGGCATGAGATGAGAACATCTTATACCAACCATACGAACTTTGAGAACTCACTCTCCTCCTGACATACTGCTAATACATCTTGGAGGCAATGATTTGGGCTCAAAGGCTGGGTAGATTTGTTACAGAGGCAAAATTGGACCTAGCTTCTATTATGTCTATGTTGCCTGCCTGTATTATCATCTTTCCAGATATTACAGGCGTAGGGTCTGGCAAGCAGAGCATCATATGTATCTGATTGACAGAGCTTCATAAAAAAGTAAATGTACAGATTACTGCTTTTCTACGCATGCATGAAATGCATACTATCGTCACCCGAAGAAAAATACTGTAATGATTGGCTATTCCTACCAGATGGTGTACATTTCTCGCATGCTAGCAATTGTCATTTTCTGGGAGACCTTCAAGATGGAATCCTGAAAGTCCTTTAAGATTGTGAGACTGTTTGAGGAAATATTACAGTATACACAAAGGTTCTTTTCAGAACCATATTAATGTGGTCAAAAAATAGATCAACTGCATGCATCACTCACATATATGACACATATATGGGTTTGCTATATTACAATAGTGGTGGCACAGCAATAGTAATTTACTCTGCTGCTGTCAGTTCACAATTGTATGATGTTGTTATGTCTCAACATTAGTATATAGTTTGAGTATGTTAAATGAGTGTACCATTTACTGTGGCCTTACAGTATTGTAGCTGTAACAATATGGTATGTGTGCAACAGCAATAAAACACAGTGGTACTGTTAAATGTATACGTTTCTTTACTGGTATGTCAGGATATAGATTTATTTTGAATGTTACAGATATGGGTAGTTATTAGTATATAGGCTACCATGAATGCACAACAGAATTATCATGCTATTTTACTTTCAATCGGTTTGTTAGCCATCTTCACATTTATTAAGTGCATTTATAGGTGTGTGTGCACAGTTCTGCAATGTGTGGTTCATCTGTGTTTATCATCACTTTACTATGTTGTGTGAACACTTCAGTGTAGTACACATGGATATGTGATGGTGTGTCCAATCTCATGTTCAATGCAGTACCCCCCCACCCACGAGACTACTGGAAAGCATGATGGTGGGACACCATAGTGTAGCAGCAGTTGTTGTTACTGTTGAGGTGGCTGAATCCTTTCTTAGCCCTATATAATGCTAGTGATGTGTGTTTCTGCTATGTTGAAGGACATGTGGTCTTTAATTTAATAGCTATTATATGGAATTTGTTTAAGAAATGATTAATATTGTAATATGATACTAATGTGGATGTTTCTTTCTGTTTGTATTTCAGAACTAGACAGCTCAAAAATAAAATCATGAGGCAGTGGACCTTGCGAGAGGTGTGTGCACTGCTTGAGGCAGTCCAGGCTAGAGGGAATGCTAAGGTGTTAATGAAGAGTACGAACCGGAAACTGGATTCGATGTGGAGGCGCATAAACAGCTATTTACATATAGTCTTAAAAGTCAAGAACAAGACTATTCAGCAGCTTAAGAGGAAGTGGAAGCTGTTGCGCCAACGTTTCTACGTTTTGAAACAATGTGAGGGGATACCGGACAATGACACGTGCTGGTACTACCTCACCTTTGAGCTTTGGGAAGCTGCTGGCAAGCCAGCTGCGGAGGACATACTCTATAAGTAAATCAGCGCAAGTTTCATAATGGATGTGCATGTATTCCAGAATTTGAGAATAATTATATACTGCATGATTTAAGCAATAAGGCATGGCGAGGGTTATGTTAATAATCTGTTAATCACTTTTAGGGGTGTACTGTGGCACAAAGGTGTAGCCGAGTGCCACATGCCAGAGGTTATAACTGACCATTAACATAATCCTGGGAAGTTCCATATTGCTATTAATAAAAATGTTTTTAAACAGTGTTTAACCTTGTGCAGCATAAGAGCTTAATTCTTCATATGTTAATAAAAAGATTAACATAACGCTGTTAGAATGTTTGGAGCCAATCAGAACGCTCCATTTCTCAGACCCTTTTTATAATAAGCAATAAGACATGAGCAGGGATTATGTAAATGTTGTGTAAATCACTGTTTACTGGTGTAATGTGGCATGAGGGCACGCCGAGTGCTACATGCCCATGGTGATTAAGTGACCATTAATATAAACAGCGAGACTGCCTTATAGTATTATTATACAAATATTTTGTTAATAATGTTGAACATTGTTTTGCATGTTATTAGTGTGTACATATATTAATCAAAGATTGACATACGGGTAATAGAATGTTTGCTACAAATCAGAAAGCTGTATTTCTCACACCCTTTTTATTATACTTAATAGTATATATAAGGATGTACCATGAAAACATGTGGCTGAATTCTTTCATCTATTTACTGTGCTGTTGTTCAGTCACAAATCACAGCTTGCTAAGATAGCCATGCCAGAAGTAGTATATTTATACATATACGCACTTCCTACTATGGTATGTTGGTAGAGAACAAAATGTAACTGTTTAGTTATTATTATGTAGTAGTATAAAAGTTGTTAAACTCTGTAATACTGAGTAATAAACCCCCCTCCTCCCGAAGATATCCCTGGTGCTCCAGTGGACTGAAATGCCCGATCACAGGCAGTAAGTGTAATAAACCCCCCGTCCTCCCGAATGTATACCTGGTGGTCCAGTGGACTGAAATGCCCGATAGACAGAAAGACACATAGAAATGTACATATCAATAATGTTTGGTGTTCCAGCAGTTACAGACTATGTAGATAATGGCGTGCTGGGCCCCCTGCATACAAAAATAAAATTGTTATTGTAATATGTGACCATAATGCTTGTGGTCTGTATGATTACAAGAAATGTTATACGTAATACGTAGCTGATTTACTGTTGATTGCAAGTATTCAAAACTGTACTGTGATTCACATCTGGCACTAAGATATGTTTTCTTTTTTTTTGATTCATGGTAGAACATCGGAGGTCTCCCCTGCCATCTCTCGAGGTAGTACCAGCACAGAGTGAAGCTGTGGAGGGTGGTCAGTTGGACACAGAAAGTGTAATTGTCACTGAGTCCGATGGTAAGAGTTTATTATTACAAATGTGTAATGGTGTTTACAAATAAGAAATGAGGGTTTCTTCTGACACAAAGAGTGGCAAATTCAAAGTGCATCATTCATAGGTGCAAGCTATTACGCTGCACAAATTAGTTGCACAGGGGTGTGCCAGGGCTGATATTCAAAGGAGTTGTGCTATTGAGCAACCCTTGGAATATCACCCCAACCACAGCCACTGTCCATGCGCAGTGGAACTTACGCTTACTGCTAGTTGACAGAGTGGAGCATTACAGTACCTGCGCAAAAATAGCGATATTCAAAAGCTGACATAGTAATGGGGCTATTATTCATGCAAGCCATAGGGAGGGACATTTGCATCTGATTATGGCATTGTTGTATGCCATTAGCATGTAGGTCGCCCGATCCCAAGGAGTTGTGCCTAGCGCCTGACAGGCTGCAGCCATGGGGAGCGATGGCCCTGCAGCCTGATCATGGATGAAAACAGTGGCAGAATGCATGTCAACATCCCTCACTGGGCTGATTGCGGGCATGGTTCAATTTTCATCCCAACAGCCCGATCGCGGGCAGCAATTTGGCCTCCCTCCCCCAAATGTATCCCTGGTGGTCCAGTGGACTGAAAAGCCTGATCGCAGGCAGTAAGTTAAATAACCCCTTCCCTCCTCCCGAATGTATCCCTGGTGGTACAGTGGACAGAAAACCATGTTCATGAGCATTAATTTTAATAAACCCCCCCGAACATAGCCCTGGTGGCTACTGTCACCTCCACACCACCTACCCACTAAGCTCCACAACCCCGCTCCTCCCCTCCGGCCGCTGGTTGGTGGCAGCATCCCACCTGCCTGCCACGACATCACCAACTGACTGCCGGTGGGATACACACCATTTCTGTAGAGCAAGAGCCAATGGGCGCCAGCCCATACCATACATGACAGTCAGATTTTTGAATGAATGAATTCATTCACAAATCTGGACTGTCATGTACAATATAAGTGCACAACCTCGTGCTTTGCACCAATAGGTGTGCAGCCCTACAGGGCACAGTCAGTGGTGGCAGACAGGTGTTATGCTGCCACCCGCCACCCGTGGGGAGCGGGTGGTGGTAATTTGTGGTGGGTGGGGACACCACCCACCAGGCTATGTTCGGGGTTATTAAACTTACTACCCATGATTAGGCATTTGGTGCACTATACCACCAGGGATATAGGGAGGAGTGGTGGATTATTTTACTACTACTTGCAGTGGGCATTTCGGTCCAATAGTTGCCTGGAATACGTTTGGAGTTGTTAACTTGCTGCCGAGATCGGTCATTTTGGTCCACTGGACCACCAGGGATACGTTAGGAAGGAGCCACATTGCTGCCCGCGATCATCCATTTTGGTCCACTGAACCACCAGGTCGTTCGGGAAGAGCCACATTGCTGCCGTGATCGGGCTGGTGGTGGGGAGTACACTATGGCCATGATCGGGCCACTGGGGGTGGGGAGATTTGCAGTCAGCTGCCTGCGATCAGGCTGCAGAGGGTCAGAGACTGGGTTGGGGCCAGCCACAGGTTGCAGCTGCTGTGTTGCACCCTGCTATGCAGCAGCTCATCTGTGAGTGGCCCTTGACTTAGGCCTTTTTTTTTTATCAAAGTTGTGCAGGCGCAGGTTGGGGATTACGGGTACACAACTCTGCACATCACGGCTGAATATGGGGCTATGGAGTTAATGCATGGTTCCTCCCCCTGCAGTTGAGCATGTATTCATTTGCATTGCGCTGTTGTCAGCCTGTTTTCAGTGGCGCAACTGTCTCTTACTGAATATCACAGAATGGAGCAATTTCTCAGTTGAGCATGCGCAACCCTGTTGCGCATGGTGCAACAGTTTTGAATATTCCACCCAAAATAGTTTAAAAAGGTGGTAATCGACTCTAGTGAATGTGCATTGGCAGCATGGCACAAGATCCTGTAGCAGCATAAAAAACTGTTATCACTACACATGTGAGTGGGATACTATTGTACATGAATGTGACAATTGATGTATGTCCATAGGGGTAGTTGTCTATACAAGTAGTGTTGTGAAGGGGGGGTGCATGTCTTGTCCTCTGCTACTTTTGGTGGTGGAGTTTTATGTACAATGAGTAATAGATAACCAATTGTAATGTTGTAGGTGTCTCAGTGGTATTCAATGGTGTGCTGTTTAATTATCTGTTGCCAATTACAAGATGTCCCTAGATCTTATTCACTTAGTATTTCTATATCTTCTCCCAATGTTTTCATTTTTATTACTGCTATACTTATTAATGGACAGCATAGAGCATCTACATGTTTGTAAATGTGTTTTAATAGCCCTGTAGCGGTAATATCCTTTATTACACATTAAATGACTGCCATATTCATCTAGAGAGTCATTGAGTTAAGAGTAACATGATATTTATGTTTCTGCTCTTGTTATTATAATAACACACATTTTAAAACTGTTTAAGAAACAGGACGTCATATACTTAGGTGTACATGTATGTAAATTGAAGGTACATATAAGGTTTTTAGGATGTTTCAGTGTAATAAATATGCATTATGACAATGTTATAACTATTGCCATTGATGGGTAGGAACTGCTTGTTGTCCACTGCATAGTGCCAATAATACATTTCTACATTTTTTTGTGGAGAAAATGTAATTGAACAAACAGTGTAAGTGTAAGCACCAGAGAAAAAAAATTGATTTCTTATATTAAGTGTCGTGGATTGAATGGACATTTGACTTTGAAAAAGATATACACATGGTGCCATTATTTCAGCTTTGTGTGTTTTTTTGCAGATTAGAAGACTTGTTATATGCATGTAATACTGAGTTAAGAACATACATCTAGCTGGAGAGACAGCTGTTTTTGTAAAGAAATATATGTTCATATGATAGTTGTATGAATGATGGAGTATTAGAAATTGATGTTTTAAAGAAAGAGACTTTCACCTTGATATTTCATCTATTAATGTGATCATTTTTTTACTTGTTTGCTTTAATAGAGCCTGGGGAAGCTGCTGCTATGGAACAAGTGGAGGTGAAGCAGGAAGCCGGTGCCAGCCCACCACGTAAGTGAAATCTCTTGTTGCTATTATCTGCATGCTTGAGAAGTAGCTTATGGTTGTCAACATTTGTGGTGATCAATGCTCCTGTTGATAACTACACTTTGCTGTTTTAGTGTGGTGACAGGGGGAGCGCACTGTCTGTTGGCATAGTCACTCAAAATGTTGAATTGTCTGGGTGTGCGCAATACCCCTTTGGTGCCGAGCCAGTACCACTTTCTTTTGTTTGGTGTGGGGGGCCCAATTACTATTGACATTATTGACTTTATTTTTGCTGTGACCTTACAATGGTGTCAATGTGTTCATTACTGCACATACCCAACCCCCAAAGAAATACAACATGGTGGGAGGATATCCTAGTGAATAATGGGGCTGTTTGCGTGTCACACTATGAATATCACACATTTCTATATAGAACTATGGAACTTGTCTCACCACATGTAAAATGCAGTACTCTGACTACTTGCAGTGGTGCAACTTCCACTACATCATACAATGCCTGTTACTGGGTTGGGTGGTATTAAAATGAGTTCTTAAGTAGTGAAACTCTGTTCAATATTGGACCACAGACATCACATTGCTACATTGTTGAATGATGCATTGCTTTGCGACAAACAGTTCCACAGTTTGAATGCTCACCTATACTGTCAAGCTGTGTTTTCATACTTTACTATGTGATGATGTGGTTGCTGTGCGAAATCATTTTTTGGTACAGTGTGAGGACATAATAGTGAGATGGTATGTGAGCAAAGGTGGTGATATGGCTATTTTAAACATTTGTTGTGAGATGATCATTACATTCTATCATTGCAATCAGGTATTAGATATTTCCCATGCGCTGTAGTAGCTTTGAACATGTTATGTATTTATATACAAAATGTTTAACACTGTAATTTCTTTTTTCATCTGTTAATGTACTGCACAGGTGTCTTTTTCTTACAGCATTATAAAAAACATGTTTTACTGCCCTGCAATATCTGACAGCCAGAGGGACACGCTAATGCCTGTCATCCTCTGCAGGGGGTGAGTGCTTTGGTATCAGTTATAAACTTTATTACTATTACACTATAAATGTTAATGATAGCAAATCAATAATTGTTATTGATAATTGTTAATTTAATATAATACAATGGCAAAGAGAAATCCTGGGCTCCCATTGGTGATTTTGGGACTGGAACTGTCATGTTATCACAGCACAACATCACAGCTCTAGTCCCAGGACCAAGGTGACCATATAATTTTTTGGAAAAACAAGAAGTCACTACACGTAGCTGCTTGACAGTGCAATCCCACGTCTGTCATTCACACTCTGAACCATCTTTAACCTAGTGTGAGTGCTTCTGACTCATCTGCCAGTGAACACTACCCATGACAGTGGAAATTGTCCCTACGTTGCTCATGTTCCCAGCAGATATTGTGAAATTACTCCCTGTCCCCCACTGATACACAGTGTGTCCATTAAAAAAAAAACAATGTCATTATAGACGGTTTTTAAATATCAGTGTGCACTGGTATAGAGCACAGTAATTGTATACAACTTGCCAGGCAAAACACATTCAGAAATATTCACCAAAATTATCCCTGACTATAAACAGATGCTTTAAATAAAAAAACACAATTCAATTTCCCCGTCAGCAGCAGCAGAAGGCCTTTCAGATTGTCACAGTCCCATGATTACCGCTCGTTTCCTCAAACTCTTGCACTGTTATCGCAAACATTAGAAATTAAACAAATTATCGACTAAATGACAGTCACATTGAAATAGGCAGTGCACACAATTGTGCTGCATTCCTGGCAATTGCTAAGTGCTCAAACAATCTGTTACTGCTATTACGGTTCCTCAACTCCCCTGCGGTTGATTTCAAAGCCATTAAAAACAACAGAAATACTAATTAAAAAAATATTACCCAGTCCCATATTGGGATGTTAGTGTGTGGACTTCTGTACTTTCCTGGGAGGGGGTGGGTGCTGGAGGAGACAGCATACACACAATAACATTACAATGCCACTATTTCTCTATTTACTATGACTGACCATTGACAAATCAAATTTAAAATTACTTTTTAAGACTTTTTGTAAAAATATTTCTTTTAGTAGTACCAACAAGCCATTCTATAATAGCAATAATGTACCTTAGGGTGTGTGTTTGTGCTGGGATAACATCACTTTTGGGGTGATTACTTGCACTTGGCCTGTGGTGTCTTGTCTCATGACCCCAGGCGTGACGTTATCCCAGCACAACACTTTCCCTGCAGTGCATTATTGCTTAAATGTCAGATAGTACATTGAAGAACCTTATTACTGCTGTGCCACATTGTTTTGAAGAATTTTAACCTGTGGCAGTGTAATAACACAGTGAACCAGACATTATGCCCATCCAACGCTACAGCAATGAATTAAATGTGTTTCTTTTGACTACATTTTACCATACTCTAGTTTAAGTCTTAGGTTAGTTGTCTGAGTGTCTTATAGTCATGCAACCTAGAAATCTGTTATTTATGTTCTCTATGTATTTGAAGATCTCTGGCATGCTTGTGGAGTGCATGTCATATCAGTGACTTAATTATTAAAAATTGTGATGTGCGTTGAGGGGCTGAAATACAGCTGAAAAGCTGTTTGATTTCAAACTATCATTAAAGTGATCATGATTGTGTACTCATTTAAAGTATATTATGATAGTCGTAATGTGAAGGTAGTTTGTTTTTTATTGCAGAGATGACTAGACATTATAGGCACACATGGTGAAGTAAAAATTGTCACACTTGATGAGGATCTATTTCAATTGTATGGTATAATAGTGTTGATAATGCAAAAGTATGTACATAGTGAATATGTATGACTAGTGAAACAAATATAACAATAGCATTGTAAACCACGTCTAACTATAAGTTGTTTTATGTTATCAGATCATTAGATTATATAGATAAGAAAGTATGACAGAGACACAAATAACATTGCAAAATAGTTTAGCATCATAGTTCATGAATATCATAACTTTGAAATGAATGCATTAATGATATTACAGTAGCTAAGAAATATTTTAAGTAAAATATTTGAAAGCCATAACTGTTAAATTTGTCTTGTGCATTCATCATCATTTTTCAAATCTTTGTAGGGCACGGCGACTGCAAATGCAGTCCACTGCCACTGCTGGGCAAAGCTTCTGGCGCAGGTTGGCAGTCTGCGTGAACAAAATAGTGCAATCCTTGAGAGACTGGATAGGATCCAGTCTCTCTGGATGCACAATAGCAGACTGTCAACCTGGTGCCTCGAGCTAGGTTGTACCAGTGGCTGGTGGTGCTGTGGCTAGTAGCAGTGCTTCACCTCCACCAGCACCATCTGTTCCTGCAGCTTCCCTGGGCCAGACTGACCACCCTTCATAGTGGTCCGGTATCTCCTCCGGAGGGCGCAACAGCTTCCACTTCTTTTGCTCCTCCACATCGAATTCAGTTTCCAGCCTGGATTGCCTTAAGCAGTGCATACACCTCTCGCAAGTGTTGGCAAAAAAGTTACAAAAACAAATAAAGACTTTTGCAAAATTTTTTTTTATTTATGTAAAAAAACATTTATTTTTATAACATATTTATTTTTGTGTATAGGATATACACAGTTTAATAAGTTTTATTTTCTGTATTAATATAACACTTGTAAATATATATTTTTTTATTGATCATAAAAATAAATTATATTTTTGTTTGTAATTTTGTATATCTTAAATATTTTGATAGTAAAAAAAACTGAATTTATGCTGTCTTGTGTTTGGTGTGTTATTTTGCACTGGAGATGTTTCTTGAAAATAGTTTAAACAAGATTTACACAACTGTGATTTTCTGATTTGCTGACAGATTATACGCCAGTATTGTGGAATTAGAGTTGGGATTCTCCATAGAAGTAACTTAGATATGTTACAATGCTACCTTACATGATTTGTGGCACACTGTTGTTCTTTCATATACCTAGTGCTACAGAATGTGTGTATGTGTATCATGATGAAGATGAGTATGTGCCTGGTAGTACAACAGTGAAATGTCTATGTTGGCACACTTACAACAAAGTTATGTATTCAGTACCAGAAAACCTCTTCCACCTCCCTTCACATGATTGGTGCTACCACTTCAGTTGGTAGTAAAAGCAATGTCTGTCAATTCTCAGGTTACTACAGTAACATATCCATTTGTTCAGTAGATTAACTTATGGTGTCCATGTCATGTCATATACTCTTTTACTTATGTACATCTTTTTCTTTACATATGTGCTCACAAACAAAAATAATAAGACACTCTTAGAAAAAAATATTGCATGGAATAACAATGACAAATTACAATTAATAAAGTAATAAAAACAATATGATACACACTGAACTACTGTTACTGTTAATAACAGTAAATGCAACTAGAAGAGGTGAAGTATTCATCATATAGTAACTCTTATGTATGTGCAGTATTATTACAACTATAAATCATGTAGTATAGTGAGTAATAGTTCTGAAAAAGACAGGATATTCATGGCAAAAAACTCCGTTTAATGCAGTAGTTAGGGTTGTTCCACAGTGACAAAAGTGAAGAAATTCGCTGTTAGGGTTGAAAACCCTAATTCTGAATTCACCCCTCCCCCAGCACTACACACACACACACACACACACACACACACACACACACACACACATTCAATTATGGGGGAGGACCAAGTCAACACAACCAATGACAGACATCCAGCAGCAGGTGACAGAAATAACAAACAATTGTCTAAATGTACTACGAGACATCCCCACCCACCTGACCAGGTACTGCATGCTCAGTGGAGATCAACAGCAAAACTGAGGCCATGTACACCAAACGTACACATCCCTGATTGCAGCTGCACACAACGTACCACACTTAGTAGTTGCATGGCCTTACCTACCGATGCCCCACACCAGACCACACCACTTGTGATGGGCCACCTGAGCAATAGAGTTCAGCAAAACCAAGGAGTTGTACAGGTATGTCTCTGATTATAACAAGGGTTTGAGAAATGTAGCCTTCTAATTGACTGTAAAGATTGTAACAGCCTTATGTTTAGTTTTTATTAACATACATGTAGAGCCTAACCATATGATGAACATGGCTTAATGTTGTTTAAAAAACAGTTTTATTATGATAGCAATAAGCCACTCCCAGGTATTATGTTAATGGTCAATTTATCACTGTCTAGCGATATGTGGCACTCGGCTATGCCTCATTCAACATTAAACCCCTACAGGGTGAGTAACAGACCATTTAACATAACTGTTGGTCATGCCTTATTGCTTAATTGTCTTTATGAGCAGATACTCTCCCTCTGCTAGGCACTGCAGCAGCTTTGCAACACAGTGTCCCACCCAGTTACACCGTACACTGTCTAGTTACTGGAGAATGGCTGTGAATATGAACTCATGAAGATGAACAGTGTAACTTGATCATTACAGTCGTGGAAACCCTAGTGTGATTATAACTGACAGTCAGTGATAGAGGATAACCCCCTGCTGTCCTAGTACACTTACCCCATTGTGAGTTAAATCAATACTAAAAGACATTCTGTTTATATCTACACCATACCTACTTGATTCATGTTGTACCACAATTAACATAGTTATCACTCTGATAGCATCAGTGACAGAAGTGTTCAAACCCAAACAGTAGGCATACAGCCTGAGTATGAAACAACTGTTAAAAAAAAAATCACACTGTGTCCATAAGTGGCATAGATCACTCATTGCAACAATAGTAAATGTATTACTATTTGAATAAGTTAGTCATCACAGATGCAATGAGATTGTCTTTATCAGGTACAACATACTCAGTAAGTGTCTACAGGAAAATCTATCCTATATACATCTCCGATACAGGTACATCATTGTTGGCTCAGTAGTGCTATGATATTTAGAAGTTGCTTGGCCTGATTCATGCAATTACAATGTTTCTTACAAAGAATACTTACTGCATCCTTAGTATTGAAACACACTGAAGGTCTATGTATGTACATCAGCAGTACACTTTCATCAGTAAGAATGCATGTGATACTGGCAGTACGAATTTCATAGCGTTGAACAGGCAATGTGTTTCCATACGTTAACATCAGCCTCTCTATGTTGAGTAAACCATTGCAGTAAATGTACTACTATGTAAATCACATACTAAATGTATCACTACTTTTATCTTGAGCATGCTAGTGTCTTGTAGTTAATTTATGGGCTTCTCTTAATTAATGTATACTCACTAGTGCTTAAACCTTTCTACAACTGTCATCATGCACCTTCAGCATTTATATTGAATAACGGCACAGTACCAGTTGTGGTGTGGTGTGGGGCATCGGTAGGTAAGGATATGCAACTACTAAGTGTGGTACGTTGTGTGCAGCTGCAATCAGGGATGTGTACGTTTGGTGTACATGGCCTCAGTTTTGCTGTTGATCTCCACTGAGCATGCAGTACCTGGACAGGTGGGTGGGGATGTCTCGTAGTACATTTAGACAATTGTTTGTTATTTCTGTCACCTGCTGCTGGATGCCTGTCATTGGTTGTGTTGACTTGGTCCTCCCCCATACTTGAATGTGTGTGTGTGTGTGGTGCTGGGGGGGTGGTGAATTCGGAGTTAGAGTTTTCAACCCTAACAGCGAATTTCCTCACTTTTGTCGCTCTGGAACAACCCTAATGCATTAAACGGAGTTTTTAGCCATATATATATATATATATATATAAAATATATTAATAGCATAGTTTTAAAGGGGGCACAATTTGAAGATAGAGGGGGGATGGCTCAGAGGTAATGTGAGGAAGTATTTTTTCATGGAGAGTTTTGTGGATGCATGGAATGGCCTTCATGCGGAGGTTGTGGTGTCAAAAACAGTGTGGGAGTTTAAGAATGCATGGGACAGACATAAGGCAATTTTAGGGGCTGTGGTAGGAGGAAGTAGGCTGTTGGTTAACTAGGATCTGCAGCTTTTTTATTTATTTATTTATTAGATCATCAGTTTACAGACCTTTGAGTCTTAGACTCATTTATAAAGGCACCTCATCAAGAGAGCAGTACATCACAGCAAACAAACAGTACAGTACATAATGCTTAGATTAAAAAAAGAACCAGTGTTATAGGCATTCACTGGTGGCACACGCTTGGTAATGGGTAGATCACAGTAGTCATAATATAGGTACACGAGTACTACATCAGGTAGCAACCAGAAATATTTTATTATATTAGTCAGTACATGTTGCATGAGACCCCAGGTATATACAGCAAAAGTAGGCAGGGCAGACCCAGCTTAGGGGTGAAGGTAAGGACAGGTGGGGGATTATGTGCAGCTGCAGCAGTGAGTGCTTTGTCAGATGGCCTCTAAGGGAGACCCTGAAAGAACCAAGCTTAGTGGAGTCAGCTATATTGGCTGGGAAGGAACTGAACCAGGACGGAGCCCAATAGCAAAAGGATCTCTGGGCCATAGAGGTCCTTACTCTGGGGACAATAAGGGAGGATTTGACAGTGCTGCAGGTGGAGACTGAGGGGGAGGCACACTGTACGGAGGTGTTGACCCCGGGGGGAGCACTAACAGGGTCTTTTTTACAAGAAGGCAGGTTTGGAAGCGGAGTATTTCTTCAAGGTTGAGCAAGTTGGTGGTGGAGTACAGCAGGCAGGTATGCTTATCCATTAGGTAGGGAAATGGGCAGACTGGGTGGGCCAAGCAGTCCTTATCTGCCGTCAAATACTATGTTTCTATGTTTAAGTTATACCCATATGGAAAAAAACTATACTGTATTTTGTTAATATCTAGACTGTATCTGAATATGCCTACAGTAAATATGTCACCTATTTCTGATACCTGTGCATTTTTCCAGTTATACTTTAGATATTTGCAGAACTCAGTGAGTTATGTCTTATACTTGGCATTGATATACTAAATGCATATGTTTTGTTACTCTATCAAAGAAAGTTGTTTTACTTTTCAATGTTTTTATGGACTTTCTAATAAAACAAATTACAGTTTCATGCAAACATAATTTTACCCTGTAATTTCTACAATAAGTGTATGTTAGAAAACATATTTTCAATATATTAGAGAGGTATATTCTGAGATATATTTCATATATGTTAAAATAGGGTTGGCCTGATATACATCTGGAAAGTATCTGTAATACATAGATACATAGACAGTGTTGGCAGATAAGGGCCTATGGCCCACGCAGTCTGCCCATTTGAGCTTGTAAGTTTAGTTTGTTTTCCTAGAAGTCTGTTGCCCTTTACCCCTGACCTCCAGAATTCCTTTATGTCTATCCCATGCATTCTTAAATCCCGTGATTGTTTCAGCCCCCACCACTTCCTCTGGCAGGGTGTTCCACTTGTCTACCACCCGTTCTGTGAAGAAATTCTTCCTCATGTTTCCTCTGAATCGTCCTCCTCCAACTTCATCCTATGCCCCTAGTCCTGGAACATCTTTTTCACTTAAAATAGTGTATTCCTGCACCCTGTTCCTCCCTGTGAGATACTTGTATGTCTCTATCATATCCATCTCTCTCTCTCTCTCTCTCTCTCTCTCTCTCCCCTCCAGGGAGTACATGTTCAGTTCCTTCAACCTGTCTTCATAGGACTTGTGATGCAATCCATGCACCATCTTTGTTGACCTCCTCTGAACCTTCTCTACCCTGTCTATGTCCTTACGTCGGTATGGTCTCCAGAACTGTACACTGTACTCCAGGTGGGGCCTCACTAGTGTCTTGTATAGCGGAATTATGACCTCCCTTTTCCTGCTGGAGATGCCCCTGCCTATACATCCCAGCATCCTATTTGCTTTACCTGCTGCCTTGTCACACTGTTTCCCCACCTTGAGGTCATCAGAGATGATAGCCCCAAGATCCCTTTCCTGCTTGGTGCATGCTATATCCTCACCCCCCAACTGATATATTGTGCCAGGGTTTTTGTGCCCCATATGCATTATCTTGCACTTCTTTGCATTGAATTTCAACTGCCAAACCCCTGACCATTCTTCAAGTTTCTGCAGGTCCCTTCTCATTCTGTCTACACCCTCTGGTGTGTCTACTCTGTTACAGAACTTTGTGTCATCAGCGAACAGTGAAATTCTGCCTTCTAGGTCTTGTGCAATGTCACTGATGAAGATGTTGAATAGGACCGGTCCCAGCACTGATCCCTGTGGTACCCCACTGGTCACTTTTCCCTCTGTGGAATGACAGCGATTTACCACCACCTTCTGTGTCCTGCCACCCAGCCAGTTACCTACCCACCACACTACTGTCCTGCCCACACCCATATTCCCCAGTTTGTGTAATAGTCTTCTATGTGGCACAGTGTCAAAGGCCTTGCTGAAGTCCAGATAGGCCATGTCCACTGCCCTCTCCTGATCCACCTACCTAGTCACCCAGTCAAATAATTCAACAAGGTTGGTCTGACATGACCTCCCCCTGGTGAAACCATGCTGCCTTGGGTCCTGCAGTCCATTGACAACCAGATGTTCCACCAATCTCTCCTTCAGTAGTGCTTCCATGATCTTCCCCACTACCGAGGTGAGGCTGACAGGTCTGTAGTTCCCTGCTTCCTCTTTGTTCCGCTTTTGTATAAGGGACTACATCTGCTGTCCTCCAGTCTTTGGGTACCTCCCTGTTTCCAGTGATCGGCTAAACAGGATAGCCAGAGGTTCAGCCACCACCTCTCTTAGTTCTTTAAGGACCCTGGGTGCACCCATCTGGCCCCATTGCTTATCAACTCCTATTACTTCCAGTTCCTTCAGGACCCTTTCTCGTGTAAAGGACTTATGTCCATTTCTGCACCATTCTCACCCCTTGCACTCCCTTCAGACTTATTACCCTCCTCTTCCTCAGTAAAGACTGAGCAGAAATACCTGTTCAATATGTCAGCTTTACTGTTGTCATCCTCCACGCGGCCCCCATCCTCCCCCTTCAGTCTCACTATCCCTCCCTTTGTCTTTCTTTTTTCATTATGTACCTGTAAAGGTTTTGTCCCTCTACCCACTGATTTTGCAATGTGTTCTTCTGTCTGAGCTTTAGCTTCCTTATTGACCTCCCTGCCTCCTTTGTTTCTCCTGGTACTTCTTCCTATCCTCTTCTGCCTGTCTCTTTTGTATTGCCTGAATGCAATCTTTTGGCTTTCACTTTCTTTGCTACCTCTTTGGAAAACCATAATGGTCTCCTCTTCCTTTCCTTTTGCTAACCTGCTTAATGCATAATTCTGTTGTTCTTGTAATCCCATTTTAAATACTGCCCACTGTTCCTCAACCTCTGATTCCTGTCCCATTCCCTTAATGCCTCTTTCAAGTATCTCCCATTTTCCCAAAGTCTGCCCCCCTAAAATCCAGGATACTTGTTTTTGTGTGGTTTGTTTCTGCTCTTTCTGTGATTTCAAACCACAGTGACTAGTGGTCACTGTTCCCCAGGTGCTCCCCCACTGTTAACCCCATCACACTGTCCCTGTTTGTGAGCACAAGATCCAGTATTGCGTTCTGCCGAGTTGGTTTCATAACCAGTTGCTTGAGGAAGGCAACCTGAAGGGAGTCCAGGATAAATCTGCTCCTAGTTGATGCTGCTGCTGGGATGCTCCAGCCCACGTCTGGAATATTGAAGTCTCCAACCAGTACTACCTCACCCTTGTCTGCCATCCTTTGGATGGCTAGCATCAGCTCCCTATCCATTTCTTCCTCCTGGGCTTGTGGTCTATAGACCACACCTGTGCGGATGGCTGTTCCCATTTTCCTTTCCAGCTTAACCCACAGTATCTCTCCCCCATTTTGTTCCTGCTGGATCTCTGTGGCTCTTATGTCATTTTTCACATACAGTGCCACTCCTCCTCCTACCTTCCTGCCTGCTCTGTCTCTTCTGAATGTGTTGTAGCCAGGTATGGCCATCTCCCAGTCATGGTTATCATTACACCAGGTTTCAGTGATGGCCACAATGTCCAGGTCTGACTGCACTGTGACAGCCTCCAGATCTTCCATCTTGTTGCTAAGGCTCCTGGCATTTGCACACATGGCTTTCCATGATTTGACCTCCCTAGACTGTTTCACTGTTCTACTCCAGCCCCTTCCTTGGTTGTCCTTTATCCCTGGTTCTCCTTGCTGTCTGCCCTTCTGATGAATTTTGCCCCTTTTCTGCCTATCCACCTCTTGGGCACTAATCTCCATCTTTTGCATACTGCTTTGCAGAGATAGCCACTCCTCTGGTTCACTGGTTCCACTGCTAGCTGTGGGGGGTGAGCAAGTAGGTACCCTCCTTGCTGACCTGCCACCCCCCTTTGCTAGTTTAAATGCTTGTCAATGTAGCATTTAAAGTTATCATTGAGTGCTTGGATTCCCCTCCAGGATGGATGCAGGCCGTCAGGCTTGAACAGACCTCCATCCCTTCAGGTGTGTCCCCAGTCACCAATGAATCCAAACCCTTCCTCACAGCACCAGTTCTTCAACCATGAGTTAAAGTTCCTGGTGCATGCATTCCTATGCTCTCCCTTGCTTCTCACAGGTAGTACTCCTGAGAAAGTGACAGAAGTAGCTACTTGCTTGAGACCCCTCCCCAATTTCCTAAACTCTTCCTGAACTTCCTTTGGGTCCCCATTTGCCAGGTTATTAGTACCTAGGTGGATAATGACATCCAGCTCACCCTTCCATCTTGCCTTCCCAGTGATCCCCAGGATCTTCCTTCCATCCCTCCATGCCATGGCACCTGGTAGGCACCTCACCTCCCTGTCCTCCCCCTCCTGTGTTCCTAGCTGGATCCCTCTTATGATGGTGTCCCCCACCAGGATTCACTTCCTCCTCCTCTGAGGTCCACTGCTTTCCCCGCTGAGGTCACCTCCTTGGCTAACCTCCACATCCTTTCATTCCACTTCTCTGGGTACCTCTATTTGGTTGTCCTCGTTTGCCAGTGTGGCATATGAGTTCTTGAGTGGAATAGGATCTGGGATGTGCCTCTGCCTGACTGCTCTAACCCTCCCTGAGCCCACTGTCATCCAAGTGCTTTTTTGGTAATATATGGTTCTATGTCATAATGGTGATTGCACAAAGGCAAACACCATTAACATGAATGTACGTCGGCAAAAATCAATTTCGCCAATGTACTGTAGACCCCAGTGCACAGAAAATCTGTGCCGGGGACTTACATTTTCAATGTTTATGTGGGGGGCTGTGCCCCCGCATCCCTGTTGCAGGGGGCTTTGCCCCTGCATCTCCCACTCTAGGATTCTCAACTCCACGGGGGTGCATGTCGGGAGGGTGTAAATTAAAAAAACAAAATTCAGGTGGGCGCAACAAAATGTATGCGTGCCAGGACTCAAACCCAACACCTTTGCAGCTGAAGCCAGTTGAGAATATGTCACATCAAGATTAACCTATTGTTTGGTATTTAAAGATATTTTCACAATGCATATATTAAAACAACTATTTTAGATATATATCAACTACATAAAAGGTATATCTATTAAATATTCAAAATATATAAGCAGACATATAAAATATATATCATGCACCTATAATAAATATATTATGGAAATATATTTATGATATATCTTAAACATGTATGTCACAAATATTCTGCAAATAAATCAGATATTTCAAAACCAACCAATTTGAGATATATACATATACTTCAGACATATAATCAAACATATATCTAAAACATATTTCTTTTCCATATTGGAGAATGAAAATTCACAGAATATTAACAAGATATTTCTATGAAATATACAAAAATAGTATCTAAGGTATATCTGAAATATATGTATTAGATATATCTCAAATATTACAAAACCAGCCAATCTGAGATATAATGCATAGATTTGGAAACTACAATGAAAACCTATTCAAAGAGGCAGTATAGCGCAGTTGGTTAAGGCTCTGAGCTGTAAATCTAAAAACCTGGGTTTGAATCCCACAGCCACCTAGGTGCATACTGTGTGATCCTAAGCAAATCACTGAACTTCCTTGTGATCCCAGGTGGCATCGAGAAACAAGCTTCAGCTTAGTGTGCCACTTCTGGTTAAACAATGTTCCCTTCTCTTTCCCTATTTATGGATGAAATTCAAAAACTATTTCAAATATATTTTACAACATATATTCGAAATATATTTATTTTCCATATGGCATATTTAAGCCTTTCAGCCTACCCTTGTAGGGTTTGTGATGTTCCATATATACCCATGTATAAGTTGGTTCACGTATAAGTTGGGGGGGACTTTAAATGTCTACACCTGCTATTTTGTGATAGACCCTCACATAAGTTGAACTTGACTTCAAGCAGGCTTACCTGCAACATGTCAAATCTAGGCATCTGAAAAGAAGAAGTTAAGCAAATCTAAATATATATATAAATGAATTTTAGACTATTTATGTATTTATAGTATTTATTGTATTTTTTGTATCATTCATTTACTTTTTAATCAAATGTAATTTATTGGAATATTTTTAAACAATTTAAATCATAAATAAAACAAATGTGATTGCAGGACTTCTGCACTTCAGGCATTTCAGTCATATTGGAACATCAGGGGCCGTCTGAAGACATTGGGGAAATTGGGACGTCCAATGTTGTAAAATAAAAATAAAAAATAATCAGCAAAGGTGGAAAATGAAAAAAAAACAGTTGAATGCATAGTAATAATTCATACCTGTGCTATTTAGCCAGTGAATCCCAAAAACTAGTCATCTTCCTCGTAATCAGAATTAAACAGCATCTGAAGCTGCAGTTCAGACATTGGTATGTCAGCATACATGTCTTCCAGCTCCGATGATGGTATCTCATTTTCTTCAGAACTGGAGCATGTTTCTGGTGGCCTCACAGTGTCAGTAGCATAAAATAGGGGAGTGCTGAAGTTAAAGAGGAGAGCCATGATTAAATGATGTACCCTGATTAAACCTGAGAGGAGCAATTAAGTTATTAAGTGCCAATGCAGTTGCTGAGAGATGGACTAGAGCTGACAAGGGGTCAGTTAGGTGCAAATTGTCATCACAGCACATCCATTGATGTGGGGTGGGCATGGTAACAGCTACAGTAACAGCTATGGAGGTGTGAGGCACGTGTATCAACTAAGTGATAACCCTCTCATTATCAGGCACTCATGGTAAGGTGCACTTTCTGCATTTCTCACCAGTCGGAAGCTGGAAATTTTTGCTCCATTTTCAGTGTCTTGTGTGTAAGTCGTAACTACATTTTGCAACCGGAAAACAGGTCTCAAAAAAATGACTTATACACAAGTATATACAGCCTATGTTTAGGGCAAGAACTGTCTCTTTCTGCTTTGGGCAGGGCATTCTCTCCAGTCTCCCCAACCCCTGATAGTGTCACAGTTCAAGGGCATTGGGAAGTGAACATGCACAGATTGCAGACATGTTTACAGTTTATCAGCGGCATCCCCCCTTCCAACAAGAGGTCCCAGTTGTACATCCTCCTTAGAGATGGGTGAAGTGGCCCCAATTTGCTTCACAAAGTGATTCGTGGAGTGAAGGCTAATTCTTGGAGTGCTCTGCAATGCGAAGCGGAGTACTTCGCATTATAATGGGTAACGCGAAGTCCATTGAAAACAATGACTTTGTGTTACTCTGCCTTCCCAAACCACTACTCCATCAATTCTTAAGGCAAAGTACAATGAAAACAATGTACTTCCCCTCACTTCACCTTGTTTTTAATCTGCAAAGGTGAATTTTGCAGTGATTCATTGGATTTCAGGTCACATGGGCTCTAGATTGTTTTGTGCAGCCTCAGTTTGGGGTAGTGTGCATATGAAGCTGTAGGAGACTATCTGCTCTGAGAGCTCCATGCAAGTCAATCCTTCTAAAAGCTGTTAAAAAAGCCTTTTTGAGTCATTTTTCTGCTGAAACTTTACTTCATCGATTATAGTAAACCCTCCTGTGCTCATATCATCAAGCATTTATTGTTTGTGTGTGGATTTTGAATGTTAATGTACAACATTCAGTCTGTGTACTGGGAGACAGTGGAAGTGTGCTTTGGGGGAGGGGCATATCTGTAGTGTAGGTAGATTAACTTGGAGGAAAAGACAGTGCTTTCTGTTTTGGTTATAATTTTCTTGCATAACTGTGTTAATGTACACACAGTAATATTTTCAATAATTCTTGCCGTTTTTATGCTGATTGTTGTGATGCAGCAGCACATAATTTTAGTTTGTCTAAAATATGTAGTTATATTACTGAAGTTTTCACTTTGCTACGCATTACTTAGTATGTGTATGAGTATGTGTGTGATGCGTGTCATCAAATCAGACACCTTTTATTGTGCTACATAATAATTTCAGCAATGTGAACCTGCTATCCACTGCAGCTGTGTAATTTTTGTACTTCTTTGTGGTATCTTTACTGGTACTAGTACTAGTGACTGTTACTGCAGCAGTGCAGTACACTGCCCCCCGCGGCCCACCCCAACCTGCAAAGGTATTCTTTTCCAGATTTGAATTTCTGATGGTGAGCACTGGTTAGGTGTTGTGCCTTTTTTGTCTGCATCTCTTCAGTGCACAGCGCAATCTTAATCTGTCTGTGCATTTGCATCTCTTTAGGGCCCAATCTCCATCTGTAACTTAAGTCACAGTTGATTCTTTGGCTTCCCTTCAGGGTACTGGACAGGTGTGATGCATAATTCTGCATGAACATTGTACTCATTAATATGTGTTTTTAAGTCAGGACCATCATTACGAGTCACTCATGATACAAATCACGTTCTTCATCATCACGGTCACAAATGCAGTCACAAATCATGATTCAAGATCATGTCACGAATCACAACATTAATTTTTTTACTAGTTACATGAATGTATTGTAAGCATGTTTTGTAGTATATCTCCAGGCTTCACCACTTAAGGACCTCACTGGAAATGAGCTTGTCTCAGTTGAGCTTCCTATTCTTTTGCTTGTCAATTGAATAAAAAGTTTACTACTACTACTACTCCACCATTGTACTCATTAATAAGCGTTTTTATGTTGGGGAGTTTTGTGCTACTGCTCATCAGGGAAGTACAGCCATAGGCATTTGCGTTCCTTCCCATACAGCATGTGAGTTCCAGTAATGTAAGTAGTGGTGGGCGAAGTGGCCCAATTTGCTCCATGAAGAGATTCACTGAGTAATGAGGAATCCATGGAGAACTCCACAATGTGAAGCGGAGTACTTCGCTTCATAATGAGGAACATGAAGTCCTTTGAAACCAATGACTTTGTGTTATGCCTCCTTACTCAAACCACTTTTCCACCAATTTTAAGGTGAAGTACATTGAAATCAATGTGATTCACCTCGCCTTGCCCTGTAATTGAGCTCCAAATGAAATTCTGCAGTTATTCATGGGATTGCAGGTCACATGGGCCCTAGATTGTTTGGTATAGCCTCAGTTCTGGACTGGGTAGTGCGTGTGCATTGGTAGCTGGAGACAGTTTGCTCTCAGAGCTCTGTGATTCAAAACCTCTAAAAGCTGTATAAAATGCCTTTTTGAGTGATATTTTTTGCTCAAAATTTAGTACATCAATTGTAGAAAACCCTTCTGTGCTCATATCATTGAGTGTTTATTGCTGTGTTTGGATTTTGAATGTTAATTTAGAACATATCAGTCTGTGTACTGTGAAGTGTACTTTGGGGAGGGGTGTATTTGTGGTGTAGGTAGATTAACTGGGAGTAAAAGGCAGTCTTTCTGTTTTGATTATATTTTTCTTGTATAAATGTGTCAATGTACACACAGTAATATTTTCAATAATGCTTGACTTTTTTTGCTGATTGTTGTGGTGCAGAAGTGTACAATTTGTCTGTTTAAAACATTTGGTTATATTACTAAAGGTTTTCAATTTGCTACGCATTACTTGAGTGTGCTTGTGAGTGTGTGTGCTATGTGTGCCATTTACTCAGACACCTTTTATTGTGTTACACAGTAATTGCAGCAGTGAGAACCTGCTATCCACCTGCATAATTTTTTATGCTGCTTTGTGGTATCTTTACTGGTAGTGGATTGTTACTGCTGTACACTAATCCCCCAACTGGCAAAATGCATTCCTTTTCATATTTGGATTTGTGATTTGTGAGCATTGGTTAGGTGTTGTTGTGCCTTTTCGTATGCATCCCTTGAGTGTGCAGCGCAATCTTAATCTGTCTGTGCATTTGCATGGTACCATTAATTCTGGGAGACTGCATTTATTGTTACGCTCTCATTTCACTTCATCAGCACTGAGGAATTTTCTGGACACAAGACAGTAGCATTTTGGGGATGCACATTAATTCTGGTGACTCTGTGTGTGACCTGACCACTGCACACATGACTGAGTGCACCACTAATTCTGGGAAACTTTGCATTTCTTGTTATACTCTCATTTCACTTCATCAGCACTGCAGAGTTTTCTGGACATGAGACAGTAGCACTTTGGGGATGCACATTCATTCTGGTGACTGTGTGGGTGAGATGCTGCCAGTATTTTTGTCACTCCACCTTACTTTGCATTTAAGGTGGAATGACAACGTGAAGTAATAATAACAAGGCGAAGTGAGCCTTTCTTATGGGGCACTCCGTGTAGTGAAGTGCCAATGTGAAGTGGCCACTTCGCGTTCACTTCACCAGTGGATTTTAAATTTGCTGCATCTCTAATCCTCCTGTAGTCACCTAGCGGGCAGTAATGCAGCAGGACTACTCCAAATCCTTCCCCAAAGGAAGGGAAGGATGATCTAGTCGGATGCTCTGCCTACCTCTCTGCAGCTGGACCTCTGATGACTCAAGCTCATTAATAATCTAGACTCACTTGTGTTGAGAGTGGTAACACTACTGCTTCACTGACAGACTGGTCTTTCAAAAAAAATTTTGAGGGGTTTTAACACCAAATAACTTACAGATCACGGGACTGAAATTTACCCAGTTTTGCAGGTTAGGAGATCCTTCCAAAAGGGGTGTGCATGCCAATTTGTGGAGTTTTAGGTCCAAACACATCCAGGTTACAAGTTACGGCAGTAAATGCAGAGCTACTGGCCAGAGTATCAATGCATCCAGCTAATCAGAACTGTTTGTGTATATAACCATAGATCTCTAGTTTACAAACATATGAAAATGCCAGCAGATTGGGTCTTGAAGTCTATCGTGTCTGACTGAGATGCAGCAAACAGTTTGATAACTGCTGCTGTCCCCCCTTCCATCCTTCCCCTGACTTCCATTCAGAGCCATCTTGGTTTCTACCCACCCTACCTGTACCCTGCCCATGTATCTATCCCATCCCTTCTTAAAACCTCTCACTGATTTCCTTGACACCAGCTTCTCCGGTAGCACATTCAAAGGCATCACTACCCTTTCTGTGAAGTAATGCTTTCTCAGGTTTTTTCTATACTTCCTACTAATCAGTTTCAGACTATGATTCCTTGTGGGCCCTCTCCCCTTCAGTCTGAACGCTCCCTATGTGTTTACTCTATTAATACCTTTCAAGTATTTAAAGGTCTCGATCATGTCCCCTCTGTCTTCCAAGGAGTACATGTTTAGCTCCCTAAGACTCTCCGAATAGAGCTTATCCTCCATTCTGAGGATTATCTTAGACGCCCTCCTCTGGACCCTCTCCAGGAGCATAATGTTCTTCTTTAAGTAAGGGCGCCAGAACTGCACACAGTACTCCAAGTGTGGCTTCACCAAGGATTTAATAATTTAATAAGTTTAATAATATTTATCAAGTCCTTACAATTAAGAGATCCATAGAGGAAAAGGCATTTGCCTATAGAGCATCAATTTCCTGTAACTTGCTACCAGAAGACTTCTAAAATCTGTCAGCCAACAAAAAAATACTCTGTTCAGCCACATCCACAAACCAGGTAATTGTTCATACTAAGCTGTGATACGTCTTGCACTACTTGTATTTGATTTTCTTTGATGTGAATAGAGATGTATTCTATTTATATATACACTCAAAAAATTATGTTCACTGTCTCTAGTTCCAAGTTTAGGAGAATAGCACTTATTCTGCACTGTCCCTTTTTGATTATGTTAAACTGATTATACTGTGCTGTACTTGTAACTGTAACTTGTACTTTTCAACTGAATGTACTAATCTTGTAACCTTTACTGCCTCCTGGAACATCCTTGTAAACAAGGTGTTGCACCCAAAGGAGGCTATTCAAACATGAAAATAAAAAAAAAATACATAAATCTACTGTACCATGCAGTATGTAAGAGGACATTAGTACAGTACTTACAGTTAGCCCAATTCATATAGCTGCTATTAGCTCCATTCGTATACTGCTATTCGCCCCCTTTCTGTACCTCCTCTTAACCCTTCCTATACTTGCTATTAGCCCACATTGTGTGCCTGCTATTAACCTCTTTCTGTAATTATTAGTTCTATTTCTGTACCTATTAGCCACCTTCTTTCTCCTGCCATTAGCTTGTCCTCTTTGTTCACCTATACTGCCCCTAGATCATCTTGTTGCACAATTCATTCTAGCCACTGTATTTTAAATTTTGCAGTATCCATTTGCACTGCTTCTTCTAGCCATCACACAGTATTTTGTATCTTGAACAGTATATTGTACTTTGTTTTCTATTTTTTTGCAGCAATCACTCTAGCTCTTGTATATTTGATTTTGTACAGAATGTTATTTTTTTTGTAAACTTTATTTAAAAAGTCAGCTTTACAACTCAATTATAAGTTATTTCCATAATTACAAGTAATTTCCATTGTGATTGGTTGACCATCCATGGCACTCCAGACATTACTTCATGGGTTTTAGCCGACCTTATAGGGTAGTGATGCACATGACTATAGGATCAGATTTCTTGTATATCCAGGTCCCAGAAACCCCTGTTCTCCCAGTTCAAATTGTGCATCTGTTTAAGCTACTAGCACACCAGGATCCCTGTTGTTCTACTCCAGAAAGGTAGGCCTCTCATTTATAACCCTTAACTTGCTATAATAGTAAAGGCAAGAGCAGTAAGTCATATGTGTTGCAATGGTTTGTGTGGCTCTCAAAAGGGAAATGTATCCTGCAGCATTCAGTTTTGGCTATAAATTATGAGGCCAGTTTTTGTTTGTTATTATTTTTTATTGTTTCTGTTGTTCTGCTATATATATACACACACACACACCTCTTGTTTTTGGGCTATAACTTAAAGCCATCAAGGTTGCATTGCAGTTTTTTTCCTGAGGTGTTGTTTTTAAACTCATCTCTGTCTTGACCTATCTGGCCTATTTGAAGGTTGTTTGGTTTTTCTATTTGGCTTAGCTCTAATCAAGTGAAAGTATTCTGCAACTGTTTCATAAAAAAAGGGGATATTTCCTTGCTGTTATTGCGTCATTTTACATCGTGATCTGATAAAGAAATTATACCCACGCTTGCTCGTGGGTCCTGGCATCTGCCTGCACCTTTTATCCCTCATGCAGTAGCGCAGCACACAGGCATTCTGCCCCCATAACCCTGCACTCACTCAGTAGCTCTGCGAGCGAGTGACAAAGTGATCAATGTGCCAGTCTGGAAGTAAAACGGGAATTTTCCCTTGTTTAACCATCCAGCTTGACTTTGAAGGCCAGGGGAGCCTGTACCTTAGGCCAGGAGAGCATGTACCTATATTAAGCCTCTGGTCTACTGCTCAATGCCACATGGTGCTCCTCCCCCCCCCAGTGCATGGTCGGCGTCTTAGATCCCTCTCTTCGCAGTCGGAAGAGCATTCCCCTGAACACCAGCTCTTTCAGACACAGAATTCCCATTTTGGGATTTCTTCTCTCTTGAGGGTTCTTCATTTGTCGCCCCACGCTCCCTCTCAGCTGCATGGTCTCTGCAGCCTACTTCCAATCACTCGCACTGTGGGATACCGTCCCTTCTAAGTACAGCCCCTTATTGAATCTAAATCCCAATTCAAGGGATAATTCTATTCAGTTACTGTTCTTTCCTCTTCTCCATGCTAATTTTGGTCACATGGTCACGTGGCCTGTTTACGGCCTTTGCTGGTCTCCTGACCTAGCGTGGGGGGTGGAACACCTTCATTCATAAGCGCAGACACTCTGCTTCACAAGCACTCATTTTTTACCTGCAAGGTCCCTTCACAGGTGGAGATCATTACAACACTGATTCCTATATAGGAATTTTGAGAGTGAGGGGTAAAATATTATCTCTGGTCAGTGAACAAAGTACTGGCATCCTACGCCAGAGTGGGGCTATATAACAAGATCTGAGGAAAAATGGTACTGCAAGCAGGACCCCTGAATTAAGATAATGCTCAGTCATGAGGGGACAAAGATGGCAGCCCTATGATTTCTCCTGGCTCATCCTCTCAACCCAAGCTCTTCCTCTACCTCCATATGCGGTCCCTCCTAATAGCGACCCTATATTTCTCCAATAACCAAATAATACCTCCCTCTAATTCATATGGGGTCCCTCTCATAAGCAGCCCTATATGTCTCACTAAGAAACTGGTGGTCCCTCCCCATAGCGACCTCTACTGTGGTTTTTCTCCATGTGGGGTCCCTCACTATAGCGACCCCCCATGCTGAACCTTGCCTGAAGTCCTTTATGCACCCTCCACTAACACTCTCTAAGGTCAGTGTTTTTCAACAGCACCCTACAGATTTCTCATAGAATGTGCTGTACTTCTAAGACTGTATTAACAGCTATGGGGCATCCACTAAATTGGAGGCCCATTGTCAACCAGCCCTAACAATATGCCTCTCTTTTTTCCTTCCTCTCTCCATCAGATGGTCAAGGCCAAGAAATGCACCTCTTGCAGCACTACTCTCCTGCCTCATGCCCCGGGACCCCTATGCCCCACCTGTCTTCATGACGATGACGACCTATCGCTGGAGCAAACTCCTGTCATGGGTTCCAGCAATCCAGGTCCCAGCGGCTCTACTTGGATGGATCCTGGAACTATCCTACTTCAGAACCAGCATGCCACGGTAGCAATGATGGAGAGCCAACAGAATTTTATGCTGAAGATAATAGAAACGTTAGAATCCCTTAACCAGCATAGAGCAACTACCGCACTACCTCTAGAGCCAGATAATGTGGGGGGTGCCCAATGAAGATCGTCCAGATCCTGCAGAACCAGTGCCAGACAATCATAAACCGGACTCTGAGAGGACAAGGAAATGCCAGATAAAGAGGATGGGCAGAGACCGATGACGAGGACATGGAGCCACAATCCGTGCCATCCCTCACATCTAAACTTTGCTCCTTCAGGGCCCCATGAAGATAGTCAAGGCCACTATGGGGTTTGACGTCGAAGAAGGAAAACCAAAGTCAAAATTAGACCCGATGATTCGACAAATGGTGACTATCAAGGAGACTTTCCCGGTATGCCCAGCGATCGAGGACATTTTCAACAAGGAGTGGCAATCCACAGAGCATAGCAGAATGTCAAATAAGAGAAACTTGGTCCGCATGTATCCAGTCCAAGAGGACAAGGCCAGCAACTGGTGCACAGCCACAACCATTGATCCTCAGGTTGCGGCACTCAGTAAGAAAACCATCCTACCTTGTGGAACCATATCATTAAAGGATCCGACAGACAAGATGGTGGAAGACATGTTAAAAAAGGCCTTCAAAATTGAGGGAACTGCTGCCAAAACTTCTACTACAGCCACTTACACGACACGTGCCCAGATTCGCTGGCTTGAGGAGCTCCTTGAGCAGGCAAACCCCAAATCCAGAGAGGCAGAACTGTTAGAGTGCACTCTCGATTGCTGCAAAATAGCTGGTGGACATGGCGGTGGACACCCTCAGGCTGCATGCCAGGGCTACAGCCATCTCTAACTGTGCCAGAAGAGCGTTGTGGCTAAAATTATGGGAGGCCAACAACAAATTCAAAACACTATTGCAAAATCTACCTATGAAGGGAAAACACGATTTTGAGGAGGGCCTGCAGGAATTCCTAAAACAGAAAGAGGAGGTCAAAGACCTACTCAAAAATAAGAATAGGCACACCTACCTCCCTTCAGTGAGGTGGAAGTTTCAGGGGGAAACAAGTCTCACCAAATATGCAGAGACACCAGTTTTCAGAACAATACATTTCGAGGCAGAGAAACATCCAGCGGATACCGCAGTCCCTTCACCCATTCCTACCAATGTTCCTCCTTTACAACCCATGGGTCTAAGTTTGGAGGAAGAGGTAAAGGTAATGGGGAAAGCAACAATGACTACATGACCAGAACCCCACGCGGATGGGAATGTACCCTCCTGTGGGAAAAAAGATTGCCACTTTTCAGACACCAGTGGTTCTGCACAACCTCGGTCAAGTGAGTCCAAGAGGTGGTGTCGAGAAGATACTCCATAGAGCTATCCCAATCCCCCGTCACACACAGGTTCATAAGCTCTCCCATTGCCAAGAAGAAGGCAACAGCTCATCAGGTCCAACATATCCTGTTGGATTTGATACAAAACAGAGCAATCCAACCTGTCCCCCCACAAGAACAGAAACTAGGAGTGTACTCCATTTTCTTTCTCATGCCCAAAAAATCAGGAGAACTATGCCCCATTCTGGACCTGAAGCACCTCAACCAACATGTAGTTTTCCAAAGGTTCAAAATGGAAACCCTAAAGTCGACCCTATGCAGTATCCGGGTAGGCAACTACCTCACGTCCACAGATTTGAAGGACGCATACCTTCACGTACCTGTCAGACCAACACACAGACAATACCTCAGGTTCCACATTCTAGGCCATCATTACCAATATCAGGCCTTACCCATCGGTCTTACCTCAGCACCAAGGGTGTTTACCAAGGTGTCAATAGTCTTAGTAGCCAGACTCTGAGAACAAGGTCTGGATATCATTCCCTACTTGGACGACTGGCTGATTCAGGCATGCTCCAAGGATCGCTCGCATCAAGACACCGTGATCACTCTATGAGCACTCAGGGAGCATGGCTGGGTGGTGAACTGAGCCAAGAGCCATCTGGTGCCCACGCAACAGATAGAACACCTAGGAGCTCTAATCAATACATCACAAGGATGGGCAAAACTATCCCAAACAAGGGTGCACAACCTGATAAGATTGTCTCGCCACCTGAGGGCTTGCCATCAGACAACCATGGAGCAGATAGCCTAGTTACTAGGTTGCATGGCATCTTGCATCAACCTGATTCCTTGGGCCAGGTGGCACATGCGACCCCTACAGACTTATGTCCTCACTCAGGGATTACCGAATGAATACAACTTGCATGTCATAGTCCAACTACCACCATCAGTGAGACACTCACTAACATGGTGGACAGTGAACTCCAATCTCACATGAGGGGTTCCACTAAAGGTATCTTACAACACCATTATAGAAACGGACGCAAGCCTATCAGGCTGGGGAGCGTGCTTGGGTAACCTGACGGCACAAGGCCAATGGACAACATCAGAAACTAAGCTGTCCATCAACATCCTAGAAATGAAGGTGGTATCCCATGCTCTCCAAGCTTTCTGATCCTCCATTTCCGGTCAGTCAGTTCTGATACGTTCCGACAACCAGGTCACAGTGGCAAACATCGCCAAGCAAGGGGGCAACAGGAGCTGAGCTATGCTGAGGGAGGCGGCATCGATCCTCAATTGGGCATAGACCATCCTCACACATCTCAGCGCAGTACATCTTGCAGGTGAGCTCAACATGCTTGCAGACTGGCTCAGCCGACAATAAGTCCACCCAGGGGAGTGGCGTCTCCACCCCAGTCTTTTTCAAATGATTCAGAAGACTTGGGGACCAGTATCCATGGACCTCATGGCAACAACAGAAAATGTACAGGTCCAAAAATTCTGTTCAAGATACAGGTAAAACCGGTCCCAGGGGACTGATGCCCTGTCGCAACCTTGGTCCCAGGATCATGCATACATTTCCCCCCCATTCCCTTGCTACCCCAAGTACTAGCCATGATCCGATCGTCACGATGGACCATCATTCTGGTGGCACCACACTGGCCATGGAGAACATGGTTTGCCACAGTACTGGCTATGACAATGGACAGTCACAGGTTACCATACCTGCCAGACATGCTGACACAGGGTCTGGTACTTCATCCGGCTCCACAGACACTGAAACTCACAGCCTGGCTCCTGAGAGAAAGAGACTGATGACAGCAGGTTACCACAAATCTGTCATATCAACGATGCTACAATCCAGACGATCCTCGACCACCTGTACCTATGGTAGACAATGATCACTGTTCATGAGACGGTGTCAAGAACATGGTAAGGACCCTGAACTAGCAAACATGTCTACCATCCTCTTGTTCCTTCAACAGGGAGTGGACAAGGGGTTGGCTCACTCATCACTCAGTATACAGCTCTCAGCCATAGGATCAGCCATTGGTCACATTTTGGGATACAGCCCAGGGGCACACCTGGACACCCTGCACTTCCTAAGAGCAGTGAAAGTGCTATGACCCAGAGTCAGACCATCCATCTCCCCCTGGGATCTCCCCCTAGTATTAGACTCCCTCAGTACAGTTCCCTTCAAACCACTACATGAGGTAGACCTCTTCTGGGTTGATCTGAACACCTGCTTCCTCGTCGCTATCTGTTCAGCTCAAAGGATCATAGAGCTAGGGGTGCTGTTATACAAAGAACCTTACACCGTGTTCACCCCTCAGGGGGTACACCTACGTACAGTACCAGCCTTCCAACCAAAGGTATCCTCCACTTTTCACAGGGAACAACCCATCGAGTTGCCTACCTTTTCTGGAGACACTCAACCTGGTGTTAAGCCTGTCCCACACCATCTAGATGTCGGGATCACCCTGTCCATTTACATATCTATAACTGTGTCCTTACATAAGACAGAGAGGTTATTCATCATCACAAGGGGACAAAGACAAGGCAGGGCAGCCTCTAAGACTACCATTGCTGGCTGGCTCAGAAGAACCATCCAGGAAGCCTACATGGCTAAGCAAATGACGCCCCCAGAGAGTATCAAGGCCCATTCCATGAGAGCAGTAGCCACCTCCTGGGCAGAAAGGGCAAATGTGTCTTCAGAAGACATCTGCAAGGCAGCGACATGGACTTCCATCCATACGTTTGTCAGAACCTATAGACTGGAGCACATGTACAAGATACAGCCCACTTTCACCACCCAGGTCCTCCTAACTGCCAGCTCTTCCTCTCACTCCTAGACCACTCTGTCTCCCTCCCTAGGGTACAGTACTGCTACTTATCTACCCATGATGTAATGTCTTGAGTGCCATGGATGGTCAACCAATCACAATGGGTGTTTACTCACCTGGTAAAGGTGATTGTGTTGGTTGACATCCATGGCACTCCACGACCCTCCCAACAGAGTGCTCAGAGTGACCAGGATTAGACTAATCACATGTATGACTTGAGGGGGATTAAGCTATATGTCACTAAGGACATCAAAAAAATACTGGCTGTCGACCTATTAAGGGTCGAGTTTAGATTGTAGTAATAGGTAAATAAAACCAGGGCCGCTGGCCTACATGTCCTTATCGCCTCAGTCTGCATTATTGTATAGAATGGTTAGTGTGTTTTTTTTTCTCGTACTTGCACTTTACTAACCTTGATTTCGGCTATGGAAGATTCAAACTGGAGAACAGGGGTTTCTGGGACCTGGATATACAAGAAATCTGATCCTAGAGTCATGTGCATCACTAGCCTATCAGGAGGGCTAAAACCCATAATATAATGTCTGGAGTGCCATGGATGTCAACCAACACAATCACCTTTACCAGGTGAGTAAACACCCATTGCTACAAGTCCATAGTATGTAAAGTAATGTGTTCATTGAATACAATTACAGATTACATAGCATACTGCACGTACTATTATACTAAACATGGGTGTATCTTCTGTCAAATACTCTCAAACCCCTCAGAGATTTCTGAAAGTTTCTTATTCTCCTTCTTGGAACCTCAAGGCCTTATACATCCTACTAATGTTATTCCTCAATTATTTTTCCCTTTTCCCTCATTCTACCTACATTATAGGGAACCAGAATTGGCCCAAAGCCTCATCCAGTGGTGTCCAAATGTGTTGGTACTTAGCTTCTTGTTTTAATACCATGTACTGAGTGTGCTTCAATTTCATACTCTGTACTAATGAGCGAGCCCAGTGTGCTATCGATGGAGCCTGGTCAGATAACCAGTATTGAGCCAATACCTGCTTACCCACTGTTATACTCAGGCATTTGAGTGGGTGTTCACCTTCTTTTTGGCTTGCCCCACCTGTGACCAAGCCCAAAATCACATCCACCAGATTCACTGAACATGATCTCTTCAGTGCCTATGACATGATACCCATTATCTCCGTCCAAAATGAATAAATCCTAGGGCATGCCCATAGTAGATGGTAGAAAGTTCCTGGTGATGCTTTGCACTTTAGGCATAGGTCTGAGGAGTCTGGGTCTAATTTATGGGCTAGAATTGTGGTGAAGTACGTTCTATGTAATATATTGTAGTGAATTGCTTTCAATCTGTTATTCGCTGAACAACACATGGCATTTTTAAATATTGTCTTCCAATCCACCTCTGGCACGCTCTCCTGAAGGTCCTTTTCCCATTTCCCCTTCATTTGGGAGAAGGGGACTGGCATTGCTCCCTCCAGCAGTTTATAACAATTACTCAGTGGTTTCACTTTCCCAAGTCCCATGGGGTTTGCAAATATCTCTTCTATGGGGGGATCTACTAAGTTGCAAAGGTGCATTATGTTTCCCTGTTAGTTGCTGTAATTTATTACTGTTCCTAAGAAACCAAAAATAGTGTGATGTGCTAAGGCCATATTCCCTCTTCCGCTCTGAGAAAGGGATGGATCTGTCCTCTTTGCATAACTGGGATATCTGGTTGAGGCCCTTATGATATCAGGAGGCTAGTATATCCTTAAACTGTGTATAACACTTACTGTGAGGCTCGAGGACCACACCTAGGAAAGCATTAGGAGACAGATCAAGACTGTGGTTTATCAATCTGTGGGCTTGGGTCCATACCTTCATGGTGGAACGTGTGAAAGGGTTTTTGGTCTTTCCCCACCCATCATCTAGGTTTGCTGATGCCAGGTATTGCTTGTAAAGGGGAATTTCATCCATTGGGGCTTCTAGGACTACCTAGGCTCTCCTCCCTGGTTCTTGTGAAGTCAGATCTGACACATGTGCCAGCTGTGCTGCCAGATAATATTGTTTGATATTTGGAAGGCTCAAACCACCCTTGTCTGTTGGATACCACAAGACTGCTTTTTTAATTCATGGTCTTTTACCTTGCCATATCAGTGAAGTTATGGCCCCTTCGATAGCTTTTATGTATTTTGTGGGGAGATGGACAGGCAGTGTTTGAAACAAATATAAGCATAGAGGGAGAATATTCATTTTAATTGAATTAACCAGTCCTATAAGAGTTACTTGCAAGGGTTGCCATCTCCTGCAGTCATCATTAATTTTCTTTATGAGGGGTTTATAAATTATTTCCAACAATTTAATAGGGCTTGAGGTAGCCTAATTCCTAGGGGTTTAATCTCTGTTGATGGGGCAATATCCATCCCTCACACAGTAGTATGTCTGTTCTCCCCAAGGGAAGCCATTCACATTTTCCTTGTTGATTTTGTTCCCTGAGAGAGGTCCATAGAGATCAAAAAGGGATGTCAAAGCAGGCAGTGTCCCTTCTGGTTGATTGAGAAACAACAGCACATCATCAGCGAATAGGGGAGTGACATGTTCATCTCCTCTTTTGAAACCCTGAATGTCTGGATGGGAACTTTCTGCAGTAGCCAGGGCTTCAATAGTCAATACATATAGGAGTGGAGAGAGGGGGGACCCCTGTCTTGTACCTCTCTTAAGTTGGAAAGGGGCCAAGTCATTAGTCAGTACCTGTGCCATAGGGGAGCGATTTATCAGTGTATCCAGGAACTAAGCTGAGCTCCAAATTTATATTTGTTTAGTACTCCACTTCACCCTATCAAATGCTTTCTCTGCATCAAGTGCCAGTAAGCCCTGGCCACAACTGTACCCGCCCCCTTCCCCCCCAGACCAGGAATGCATATTATTCAAGGTACATTGAATCTTGTGTTTTGCCTGCCTACCTAGGACAACCACCCCCCCTTGGTCATGATGGATCAGATCTGGGAGGATGTCCTGTACCCTTCATGCTGTAATTTTCATCAGGATTTTATAGTCTGCATTGAGCAGAGAAATGGATCTATAGGAACCACATTTTCAAGGATCCTTCCTGGCTTTAGGCAGCACTGTTATAGTAGCAAGGAGTTGTGATCCAGGTAGCACCCCAGAGTCTAAAACCTGTTGGATCATTAATAACATTTGGTCTCCCAAGACTGGCCAGAACATTTTGTAGAATTCTATTGGTAGACCGTCAGGTCCTGGAGCCTTGTTTGATCTGGAGTACCTCACAGTTTTCTTTACTTCTTCTATTGTAATGGGGTTATCTAATACTACCTGGTTTTCCTCGCTCTGGGTGGGGAGTGTTATTGTCTGTAGAAATGATTTTGGTTCACCCTGTTGTGGGACTTGAGAGGTATATAGTGTCTGGTAAAAATTCCTGAACATGTCATTAATTACCTTAGGGTCTGAAGATATGTCCCTTCTTTAGTTGCCATACTAGCCATTTCCCTGATTTGTCTCCATCGAAATAGTTCCTTGACTGGGTGAATAACAGGGCTCTTTCTATTCTCCTGGATGCCTGTTGGTTTAATTCTCCCTTTAATTGTAGCAGTGCTGATCTGTCTTCCCTCCAATCAGCTGCCATCAACTTATTTTCTAGTTGTTGTATTTCCTGTTCTAATCTCTTTTCTTTCTCTCTTTCTCTTGCTTCCCTTTAAAGGCTGCATATGAGATTATTTCCCCCTGACATATGCTTTCATTGCATCCCAAATTACCGCAATAGATGTACCCATCTCCATATTATTTGCAAAATATTCTAGGAGGCGATTGGATATGTGATTTACAAACTCAGGGTCACCAAGGTGGGTGGAGTCAAGTCTCAACTGCCTAGGTGCTGGCGAGTCCTGATCAATTACTATGACTGTTTTCAGCAGGCCATGGTCTGATATCAATATGAGACCATAGGAAGCACTTAATTCCTGTCGAACCAAGTTTGGAGATAGGAAGAGGTAATCTATTCTTGTATATATATGGTGGACATGAGAATAAAATGAGAATTCTTTTTTATTAGGGTTACAGTACCTCCAAGCTTCCACCAGGGCCCTCTCTGGTGCCATATTTCAAAGGGCCATAACACTTTTTGGTGGTTCCATGTGATAACGGTGACCGTGTAATAGTGATTGCCATTTGGGCAAGACTACATCGCCGAAAATGAATTTTGGTGATGTAGACTCGTGGCGCACCACAAAAGGGCACCGGACACTTGGATTTTTCCTTTTATGCGGGGGGCTGTGTCCCCAAAGCCCCCTACTAAAGGACTCTCAACTTCAGGTGGGTGCATGTTGGGGTGCGGAAAGAGATGGAAAAATAAAATTTCCTGGACCGGCACAAAAAAAAAATGATTGTGCGCCCAGAACTGAACCTGGCACCCTCCCAACCCTAGACTGCCATCAACTCACCATGTCACTCAGCCAGCTCAGCAGCACACTGCTGCACTACACCCTACATAACCTCCCTCCCCTTCCACCCATCGCACGGCATGGTCCCCCCCCATGAATGTATATATAGTGACATCCTGTCGCTATAGTTGTTGAATCCCCTATCCTGTCACCCTCCCTGTCCAGTAGCCCTGTGTAAAAGTGCCATGACTGAGTCACCCTTTTTGAAAGTGCTTAATCATGGTCGCCGAATACACGGGCTACCCTTTTTGGCAGTGGTCGTGCCTTAGTACCAGAATGATCTACTTCTATATCCTAATAAGTGTTAAAATTCTCCCTTAAGATGATGTTATCTCTATATGGTGCCAGCGTCACTGCCAACTGATGAAAAAAATCTGGAGCATTGTAATTGGGCCCATATATAGATACAAAACTGTACCTTTTCTCTTCTACTATAGCATCTACTATAACATGCCTCCCTAAAGGGTCCACCCTGGTAGAGTGGATTTTGGCACGCAATCCTGGTCTAAAACAGATTACCACTCCCCGTGCTATAGAGGTAAATGGTGCTGCTAATAGTTTCCCTCCCCTCGAGGAAGACAGACTGCCTGCCTCTTAACGTGTAAGGTGGACTTCTTGGAGAAGAGCCACATTCCCTTGATCTTTTTTAATATATGACCATATCCTCTTTCATTGCTCTACTGTTTTTAGACCATTGACATTCCAGGATCTAACATTCAGGGTACCCATGGCATTTCAGTGCTCCAGTACAGTGCTTTGTAATCAATTATACAATATTCATGCTGTTGATAGAAAGACCAGTAATTGATAGCCGACTTTTGACATTTTAAAATTTATTTGAACAAACCCCCTGCTGTTCTCAGACTATTCCCACATCATATCTCCTTCCTCCCTCCTTCCTTAGTAGCTACTTCCCCTTATCCCCCCACCCTCCTCTTCTTTCCCAGAAACAACACATCTAAAACTAGGTGCGCAACAGGTGCTAACATGCCCCCCCTTCTTCCTTCCATCTGCTCTCCTCCTGCGGAGCGTCTGTCATGCCCTCTACTTTTCATGGATCTTGCCGGCTGGCAGTCTCTTAGTACCCTTATACATATGATCTTAAATGTTGTTCGGGGATGTGAGCATCGGGCCTCGTTGTTGCCCTGTACCACTCAACTAATTCACAACTGAGGAGGCTGGCATGTTGCAGATTTCTGCCCCATTGTTGGATAAGACTTCCCCTGGATATAGGAGGGCACACCCATGTACCCTATTTCTGTGCAAATCCAGGGGTGGGGAACCCCATGCAGCATCCCAAGGGACAGGCATTGTTTTCATAAACCAGACAGGTCAGAGTGGGGCATTCCAGGAGAGTGGGGAGTAGTGGCATCTTCCCCCTCCTTCAACACCCCTCCTGTAGCAATGCTTCACACAGCTTGCCTTTAATTGCTCAAATGTCTTTTATTCTAACAGCCAGTATATGTACCAGGAAAGTTCCTGGTAGCAGCCCTCCCTGCAAGCCACAGAAGTACACCCCCCCAAAGATGTTCTACTCAATTACATCAAGTTAGGCACCTTAGCTGCCCCTCTCCAAGATCACCTCTCAGTTGTTCTCACCCCCCTTTTGTAGCTCAGTTTATTGCCCTTTACTTACATCCATTTCTTATGTAAAAAGAGAAAAATAGCAAATCAACTGATAATTCTTAGGTTTTCTACTTTAGACTATATTGTATACAAACAGATCAAACTTCTCATATTCCAAATTACTGGGTAAGTTCACAACTCATCTATTTTGAGTAAGCTAGACTGTTGAAAGTACATTATGAACTTCTTCCCCAGACAAGAACAAAAGGTAATACTGGTTTCATCACCGCTCAAACAGAAAGATTTTTAATTATCTGTATTCCTCTTGGGGATTTAATCTGAGGTAATGAAAAGAAGAAAAAGGAAAAAAGTTTGTGTTTAATAGCTCTATTTCTTGACCCATACATCAATCCCTTACAAGCCTTAGTTCTAATGTTCAAAATCTTCTGATATTTGATATAGGCAATAAGGACCAAGAAGGCATTCATTTTTGTTTGACGTAGTGTCAAGGCCTTTTTTCTAACCATTTAACCTGACTTAATCAGGGAAGTTGCAAGGTTTAAGGTGCAAGGGAAGTGACCTGCGGCCTAGCCTGATAAGCCCCAATGGAGTTATCGGCTGTGGAGGTACATAGACATCTCTCCCCCCAACCCCAAACCCTGGCCCCCCAACCAGCCACAAAAGCGATTAAAGTACCTTTGTTATGCTTTTTCAAGAGTCCAGATTCTGCTCACTCAGATTGTCCAGTTCTTTAGCATTTTTCCTTTCCATGTCGATGTAATCCATAGAAGCATAAGGACTGATGAAGGCCTTCCCTGGCTTGCCTTGGTGGTGAATGATCAGCCTGGCAGGATAAATTAAGGTGAAAGGCCAGTGCAGGGTGTGCAATTTCTTCTTTACTTCTTGAAATGCCTGTCTCTCAGCTTGCAGCTGTAGTGAGTAGTCAGGGAATATGCTGACACAGTTCTCCTGTATCGTGATGGGTCCATGTCTACATGCTGCCTCCAAGACTGACTGGCAGCCCTGGAAGTGGAGAAACTTGGTTATGATGTGCCTTGGGAGCTCCTCTGGGCTCGGTCTCCTCCCCGGCGAGTGATGTGCCCTCTGAATTTCCAGCAAGACTGAATCGGGGATTTGCAGCTTCTCTCTGAGCCATGTCCTGAGGTAGGTAGCACAGTTGTTTCCCTCCATACCTTTTGGTACACTGACCATGCGGATATTGCAACGGGGTTACCGATTCTCATGGTCATTCATCATAATAATAATAATAATAATAAACTTTATTTTGAAGCACCTTTCAAAAATATCAAGGCGCTATACAAAGATTAAAACACATCTTCATATATAACCAATACAATAATAAACCAAAATAACAAATCCATGTGACTATACATCACTGTAAGGCCTGACGCCACAGAAAGGTTTTAAACACCTGTTTAAATCCCCCCCCAGTTGTACACTCCCAAAGCTGACAGGGTAGAGAATTCCAGAGGGTAAGGGCCACAAACATAAATGCACGGGCCCCAGAGGATTTCAAAGTCACCCTCAGAATCTCCAGCAACCTCTTGTCAGCCGAGTGGAGCTGTCACATAGGGCAGTAGGGAACAAGAGGCTCTTTCAAGTAGTCAGGGCCAAGTCCATGTAGGGCTTTATAAGTCAGTAAACCGACTTTAAATGTGATCCACCACTGAATCAGCAGCCAGTGCAGATCGTGCAGCACCAGGGTAATATGTGAAGAGCGGGAAGTCCCTGTCAACAATTGTGCTGCAGCATTCTTCACTAGCTGCAGGCAGCAGATATCAACCCCAGGAAGCCCTAAGTATAGAGAGTTGCAGTAGTCAAGGTGCGAGGTCGCAAAGGCATGGACCAATGTAGGCAGATCCCCAGACGAACAAGGTGCTTGATCCTGGCGATGTTCCTAAGATGATAAAAGGCAGACTTGATGACTGCTGACTCCTGGGATTGTAGGATCAGCCAATCATCAAGCACCACCCCCATATCTTGCACTCATTCAGAGGTAAGAATCTGGAAGCCCCCAGATAAAGTCCAGAGGGCTGACCAGCCCTCAACCCCTCTATCCGGTAACCTGGATCTGCAACCATCACCTCGACCTTTCCCACATTCAATTTTAGCCAGCTCGAATTCATCCAGTCCTGGATTTCAGCAAGGCAGTTGTTAAATACTGAGAGCGCACTATCCTGGTCAGGTGCAAAAGACAGGTAGAGCTGGGTATCATCAGCATAGCAGTAAAACTTCAGCCCACACCATCTTACAATGTCTCCGAGGGGCAGCATATACACTGCAAACATCATAGGGGATAGCACCGAGCCCTGAGGAACCCCACATGACAGATGGATGGAGTGAGTCAGAAGAAAAAATTCCAGACACAACTCTCCGTGTTCTGCCAGTGAGGAAAGATGTAAACCACCTGAGGACCATTCATGTCAGGCCACAGATGTACCTCAGGCACTCAAGTAGTACCCCTTGATCCACAGTGTTGAAGGCTGAAGAAAGATCAAGGAGCACTAGAATGGAATGGTTTCTCCAATCTCTCATCATCAGGAGATCACTGAGCACCCAAACCAGCATGGTCTCGGTACTATGCCTCTTTCGAAAACTCAACTGGAGAGGTTCGTAGATACTACGGATGGTCAGGTGGTTTTCCAGCTGTACCGCCACTACTTTCTCAATAACCTTCCCTATAAAGGGACGGTTCGAGATTGATCTGTAGTTGACTAGAGCATCCTGGTCCAGGGAAGTTTTCTCCAGGAGGGGTGTTACCACCGCCTCCTTCAGGGATCTTGGATACTCACCTGAATCTAAGGAGCACTGGACTATCTGAGCCAGGACTGGGCCGATAGTATCATAACAACCTATAATCAGGGAAGTTGGGCCCAGATCCAAACTACAGCATGTACAGTGCATACCCTGGACAATCCGCATGACGTCACCGAACTCCGGCAGGTCAAAGGTACTCCAGGAAACACTAGATGTAGTGACCGTGCACCAACCAACAGCATCCCCCACAAAGCGGGTCAGGAGGCTCTCCAACTTGATGTTGACCTCCATGCCGGTTTTAAGTTTATCTATGTCTCGGAGGGCCTGCTGCAGGGATGTCTCAAGCTGCCTTACTGTGCCCTTTTGAGTCCCCACTCGTTCTTCTAACTCACTGATCTGTGCAGTGTGGTGCTCTACCGTCTCCCCTAGAGTATTAAAAGATTGCTGCAGATGGGAGAGTTGTGCTGTGACATTATCAAATTCAGAGTTTGTGCACACTGTGAGATCATAGTTTAGCTCTGTAATTAACTTCTTGAGTGGCTGGATTGAATTATTCAAAATTGGGGAGTTTGAAGGTCCTGGGCCCCAACGCTCTTCTGTTTCCGTCTTTGAGGTCACTCACATGGTAGGTGGCTCCGGGCTTTGTTGTTTTGCAGAATCCAGTGCCACTTTAAAGTTCAGGTGCAATTGTTTTTTCACCATAGCGGTACCGTTTGTTAAGGACTGTTGTATCTTCTTTGATTTGTCAATGTGGAGTGAAAAAATGAGTTAGATGGTTTAAGATTAGAATAGATTGCCCAGAAAGTCTGAATTAAACTGCCATCCCAGATCCTGGCTTGGCCTCACCCCTGTACAGAATGTTCTAGTCTCTGATTTTCAATATTTTAATATAGTGTTAATTTTGAATTTTACACAGTATGCCCATTGCTTTTTATTTTTGTACTATATTTTTTGACAGATGACTCTAAGCAGTGTATATTCTATTTTACAGAGAATACTCTGTTCCCTGAATTTTTAATACTATGTTTTTATTTGATGTAACTCTATGTACATGCATTCCCCTTTGTAACCATTTCCCCTTGGTCACATCTTGAAATGAGCCTTAGTCAGCATTCCTTTCCAGGTTACCAATTGTAAAAAAGGGCATAGGCTGCCATTCCTGTGGGTTAAATCTATCACCTGGATCTAAGTACTCTGTATAACTTTTTGCTGTCTTCTACAGTATATTTTGAAAGTATAATGTAGTCCAAAATAGTACAAATTAAAATCCTGTCTGTGGAGGTACAGTGTACTGAGATGATTTTCTTGTTTCCATGTAAAATCAATTTCTTTGGGAACCAAGGTCTACTGCAGAGGCTAGAAATATGCATAGCGCAGAGCTGACCAAACTGAACAGAACTGAGGGCTTATTATTCCTCCAGTGAATCTTAATTTGGATACATCTGAGGACATGCTGCCTCCTGGGATATCTGCCATTTCTGCAAAATAGATGAAGAAGAAGCTTTTTCTTGCCCCAGAAGAAATTAGAGAAGTGAAGCAAAAAATCATGTAAGAGCAAAGTTCAACTGAGTGCATTTTAACTGGAAACTGAATACCCTTTGGGATTCCCTCTGCTTTTCCTATATTTCTGCAGAACACAGTAGTGATGCAATGCAAATATAGATAGTCTTTCATTTGGTGCTTTTAACCCCTTGTTCCCATTTTAGCAGCTGCTCTTGCAGTTATGCAGTCCAGCAGTGATGCTGATGATGCAACTAAAGTCATTGTGAGCTGCACCTTGGATGGTGTCCATCTCTCCCAGTACATACTTGCTGTGCCACCTCTCACCACAGCCTCAGAAGGCCCATATGGGAACATTTGAAATCTAGCTCTGCCTGTAACTGCACATAATCCCTGGTATCCTCTTTAACATATGGTGTACTTTATTCTCTCAGTATGGTTCTATCTAGACTTAGTTTTGAGTAAAGTTATAATTTATGTATGTACTGTTTAAACTTTGCTATGTTCCTTATCCACTGTCCCCTTTTTAATGCTGTGGGCAGAGCCTACATCCATTTTGGGATCACTTAGTAGCTCTAAAAATGGCCAATCGTGGAACCTTCCATTGGACTTTTGGAAGTATCCTTCTGAAAGTCCAACAGAGCTTGAAACCCTCTGCCATGATCAGCTGATACGGAATAACAGCTGCACTATTTTGGTTATCACGTCCACATTCCGTGGTATGAACTGTGCATGCATGACTCACATACATGCGCAGTTCTGCTGGCACCATCATGTTGTGAATGGCAAAATGCCATTTGCCACAACTGCGCATGCATGAGTGCCATGCATGTGCAGTTGCGTTGCTGCCACCACCAGCAGCCGCAACAAAGAAAACATGCTGACATCAGGGGTCCTCAATCCCCATGTCAGCATTATGTAGCCTTTCCACTCATGTGGCACACTGAAAGCCCACCCCAGTGTGCCCAAACATCTGCTATTTTTTTTTGTTTACCTGTAAATAAAGAAAACAGTCCCCCAATATGTTTTGCCATTTTTTTACCTGTAAAAAAGACAATGGTCCCTCATCATAGCCCCAGTCGCCTTACCCCCTGCTCAACCTCCCACTGAGCACTCACCTCCCCTTACCCCCCCCTTACCCCATACTTACCTCTGGAGGTTGGCACTATCATCTTCTGTGGACCAGGACACGTCTGCACTCTTCAAAGCCAAACCGCAAACTGAAGAATGAAAGGTAAGCATGCTATAATGCCATTCAATGGGCTTTTCAAATTATTTTGATAAATAAGTCATTTTTTGGAATTTTGCCCCCAAATTTTCAGCATAAGGTTCTAGGGATGCCACCTTATGAAAACTTTCATTGTCAATTCATTACTCGGTCCCAAAAGGTGATTTTGCGGTCACTGTGCAAAATCACCTTTCAGAACCAGTTCACAAAATGTCAGTGGTACTGTTCATAAGATGGGATCTCAAAAAGCCCATGTTGCAAATTTGGCAAAAAAATTCCAAAAACTGACTGTGTTATGAGCGTGCATTGCGCAGTTCCTACACACACTCCTAACTTTGCCAATTTTTAATATTTTCCCTCCACATTTTCAACATTGCCATTTTTGCACACCTCCTTTTAAACAGTACAGTTGTCATTTATCACATCCTGCCCGAAACATTTTTTCTCACCTGTGGCACAGAATGGTGTGGTCACTCTGCAAAATCACCTTTTGGGACAAGTGAACAAAATTACACAGGCATTCTTCATGAGAAGAGGTCCCAAAAAGGCCATGTTTAAAATTTGGTGCAACACCTCCCCAAAATGGGCAGGTTATACCTGGGCATTCAATAATTTCTATGCACACGTGTAACTTAGCTCACTTGACAGCTTGTCACAGACCTATCGGCTCTGGCCAAATCTTGCTGTATTTTGTTGCTGCCTCCTCATTGTTATGTTTTTGATCTGTCTGTATATTCTCTGTAACCTCCAGCTCGTACCTGAAAATTGGCATATATTTGTCTAGTGCACTTACTTGGTCAATAAAAGCTAAATAAAATAAAAATAATCAGTTTCATGGCTAGGGTCATCAGTAACTTACATCTGACTTAAGAAGATGCTGAACCTTCTGGCAAAACACTGCAAAACAAAGTAAGCTTGTTGAGGCTAGACCCCAACAGAGAGATGTACAGAAGCAGATGATACTTTGATTTAAACATTTTTTATTAAAATATATAGAATGTTAAGTACAGTGTCTCTGTCCCTGCTAGACTGGGTAGTAGACTCTAAACCCAGGCAAAAAGATAATGATAGTACAGTGTTTTATCCAATCATTTGTTTTGGACTCCTACAAGGCAATATAGAAACTCTGACAAGGCATTCTACTGCCATAAAATAGGCTAGGCAACACAGGCATTGCAATAGAGGATGTAGCTCTTACTGACCCTGGGGTAACACAAGATTGATCGATACAGCAATGACTAAATAATAAAACAAAATGGGGCCTGATTCTAAGTCATATTGAGACCTGATTAAAATGGAAGTTCTGCACCAATTGCATTACACTGCCACCCTATTGTACTATACAAATGGAGTCTACACTACAGGAGAATAAATGTGGATGGAGAGCAATGCAACCAAGCTGAATGTCATGCAGTGAGGGGGATGCCTCTGCCCGAGAGTGTAGAAAAACCTGCTATGAATTTGTAAAAACATTATAAAAACTCATTTTAGAGACAAGAAATCATTGATTTGTCTCAATTGCCAAATGCTGAGAATATAAAAGCTTATAAAATCAAAGCAGAAAATTACTGAATTCTTTTTAAGACAAGCTGGAGCTGCTATTAGAGATTTGTGGAGTGGGAACACTTGCCTTCAAAGAGAAATTGATGTATTTTTTTTACTATCTAATGATTTTACAATTTTTTAAGTAGAAGCTTTATGGGCAAAACTCAGTGAACTGGCACAAACTGTTAAGTTTTATGTATTTATTTAAATGTTTGGTAACCAGGAGAGGCACACTGAGCCGAGACTCATTTCCTGGGGAGAATGAGAGTAGGCATAAAGGCAATTAAAATAATCAGAAGTGCAGAAGTGCACCAAGGTTAAGTAGAAGTGCAAAAATACAACTGGCAACAATATAAAACAGGGATATACAAGGGTTGCAAATGAGCTAAGGTGACCCCATTAACATGAAAAGGCTGTACAAATCCTAGTAAATGTGTTTTGGTGAGTTTACTCCTCGAGAGAGAGCAGACTGACTGAGTGAAGTGGCAGTTTAATGCCCAAGTGCCAGTTCACAAAAGTGTCACTTCACAGAGTGTTTTTAAATACTTTAAAAATTATCCGAGAAATAAAGCTTTCTGATTGGCTGAAAACATTCCATCAGCATTATGGTAATCTTTGATTAACATACATGTAGAGTCTAATTGTATGCTGAACATAGATTCACATTACTTACCAGAAGCGTGTTTCTTATAATAGCAATAAGGCACTCCCAATGGTTATGTTTATGACCCGACTCTAGGGGCATGTTGCACTCAGCTATGCCTTGAGCCACATTAGCCCCCCAGAGAGTGATTAATAGACAATTAACATAAGCCATGGTTATGCCTTATTGTTAAAAAAGTAAAACCCTTCCTATAACTCTCATTGCATCCCTTCACACTCTCCTCATCCCTCAAACCCACCCAAAATATGTCCTCTTCACCCAGCCCATGTTGTACCACCTCCTACCATTCTCCTCTAGAACACAGTAATTAGTACCTCCCCACCCCCATGGTGCAATGTGTGAAAAATTAAGACCAGTACAAACCTTCCTATCACAACCTTGGCTGGCCATCTACTAAATGAATGAGAAAAGCATCTTAAATAGAAATAGTTCTGTATTTCTACACACTCTCGCCTTCATTCTGACTGTGGTCAGTTGAGGTGGTGAGACAACAGTTTTTGCTGATCCCGTGTGACCCTTAATAAACTTTTCTATTATTTTAGATTCTGCACAATGGGGTGGAATGGGTTTGTGTGCTGTGTTGGTCTGAGGAATGGAATGGGGTGTGGGATAAAGAGTATTCGTATTCTTTACCTTACCTTGCTTTTTCTAAAGGTCGTGCTACCATGAGCTGGTGAGTAGACAAAGCACCAATTTTTATGAAGCTTCACATAATGTGAAATTTGTCACATTCTCAGTCCTTCAACAGTGGCATAAAAGTTTGCATTACTGTATACAATGGCAAGAAAAAATCATTGCATGTAACTGGTCAGCCTGCCCTAGATACAGTGATGTTATCAAACCCTAACAGTGTACTGACACAAGGTCGACACCACAACATCGAAGTCCAGCACAGTGTCAGATTTCACCTGGATGCAGCGAGTTGCTGTGCTGGAACACTGCAGACACAGGCAGTGCGGCTCCCAGTGTTGCCCCCCCCCCCCCGGTCCAACTCGGAGTTTGATATTTAGAGACCAGGGGTATGTGGGGGCAGAGCCCCCCACATTGGGGTTCAGTATGCACAGTCCTCCGATGGAAAAGTGCCAACATTCCCAACAGTACAAATTCCAACACTCGGCATAGTGTCTATCACTGTCAGGGATGTCAGCATGAGCGCTGTCAAAGTGCTATAATAAAACTGACAGTAGCGTCACTGTATCTTGGGCAAGCACAGAAAAGACCTCATGACAACATCAGGAATTACTACCTTTTGGGCTGGCCCATTGGTATGGTAGTAGTGCTACTGCCTGCACCACCCAACAACCCAGGTTCAGGAATGAGCCTGGGTTGTTGGGGCCAAGCTAGGTAGAAGAGGTCTGAGCATCCCATAGGATGCTCTCCTCCTCCTCCTCCTCCTCCAAGGGTGAGGTGGGGGCTGTTACATCAGCCCATTACTGCTGCCTGTGGTGTACGGGCAGTGACATGGGACTCATGGTGTGGGGAGAGGAGGACACTGTTAGACAGTTGTCTGAGATGTGCATTAGCATGTCTACAGCCTGTACTTTCATCCTTCCTGCCAGTGTCCACAGTGTTGGGGTGCTGGGGAAGCAAAGCAACAGTTCAAAACAGGCTAAAAACCTGCTCCCACTGGCTGGCCCAGTGGCGCTGAGGTTTGAGGCACTGGATGCCTTACCTCACATCACGCCGGTGACCTGTGTTCGGGAACGGACAAGGGACGCTGAGGGTTGGCAGGGAGGAGAAGGATCGAGCATCCCTAGGACTGCTCTCCTTCTCCGAGGACGGGGGATCACAGTGCTCAGTGATTGCCTGCCACCTAGTGGAGGCTGGGAGAAGGCACATCGGCACTGAGACAGTGGGCAAGAGTATGCAGCAGGCATTGGCGGGAATGTGCACAGAAACGTGCGCGTTGCTGCCGCTGGTGCCATTGCACGCTGTGACCTCGAGGGTAGGAAAAATGGAAAAATGGGAGTCCTCTGCAAGGATGATGATGGTCCCTCTCCGCAATGGCCCGGGAAGGCACCTCCCCAAACACTTAATCTGGTCCGGTGGGTCGAGTCGCTCCCCACCCCCTGCCACAAAGTGTAAGTCATGGGGTCTAGGGGAAGGGGTCTTATACCCGGTGCCAGGTGTGGGGGGGGGGACATCAGAAAGGATGAAGAGGACTCCAGGGGGAAAAAGAGATAACCGCAAAAAAAAAAAAAAAATGCCCCCACTGCCATGTAGCATGATCTCTGGCAGCTGGAGGGGGAATGGAACATGGATGGTTGGTATAACTGACATTGAGACCCACCAGCAGTGGGAGACGAAATATGCTATAAAAAAAAAGGAATCACTTCCTTTTTGTGTGCACACAGAAGTCAAACATTTCTGGGCACTGAAGCAGTCACAGTTTACCTCCCCTCTCCAAGCACCAATACTGTTTCTTGCTCCAGCTGTAACAGCAAATAACATAGTTCAGCATAGAAAATCAATTTAATTTTCATAACACGTTTTCTTTCCCTGCACCAAGCAGCATGAGAGAACAATGCAGACTGTATCTGCCGGTTGCACAGTTCACTGAGGACACTCAGTTTGGAGACAAAATGCTGGCAAGAAAATTACATTGACTTTTTGTGCTGAAATTAACCCTGCCACATAGCCTTACCACCCTGCTCCTTCTGTACTCACTGGAGAAAGTAACTGAAAACAAACTGAAGTCATAGTACCTCGGGTCCAAAATCACGTCATCTTGTGTGTGCTGCACAGTAACTGAGCAGCTGCACCACCTCAAAAACAAACAGTAATCATTTAAACAATTAAATTAAAAAGCAAGAAACTTGAAATACAGCCCTGTTCATGCATGGGTGAACAGCAATGGGGGGAGGGGGGGTGTCAAAGATCACAGCATAAGGGCACAACAGAGAAAAAGTGAAAAACCTTGGCAGGCTGGGCTGGCAGAATAATTCAGGTAGCTGCTCCCCTAGTGGCAGAAAACTATACTTGACATTTTTTTTAAAACATTCTCCTCCACACGGAAACATCAAATAAAACAAGCATTTGTCAATGCCCAATATTGCTTACTTATATGCGCTGTTTAGGTATTTGGAAGTGAAAGTACCATGCCTAAGAACTGTCAGCAGGGGTCGGAAGCTCATGCTGCCTGATGGTAGCCCATTTTCTGCTTTTCTCCCCTTCGCAGATTGTGGGCGAGCAATGACACTTAGGCACAGCGTGCCAAAGTCCGCCACACTCCGCTCCCTTTACTACATTGTTCTAGTGGTGCCCCCGGTAATCACCAGGGGCTGCTACAGAGTGGTGGGTCCCTGGATCCCACCCTGGGATGGGAGAGGAGTCCTCTGGATGCTCAATCCTATCCCTTCCTTGCTGACCCCTGGCGGCCTGGGCTCATGTCTGAACCCAAGTCACCAGCGTGGTCTGAGGTGTGGCGTCCAGTGCCTCAACCCTCTGTGCCAGTGGGCTGGCAGTAATGCTACCTTTAATACTCCCCTCCCTTTCCTGCTCCAGTGTGCCCTGTCCCCCGTGTACAAGTCACTATTCCCCCCAGACCCTACCCCAGTTAGTCACTAACCCATAATGTGTGGTGTGGCACCAATCCCTCAGCCACTCATTGAACTCCTCAAGCCTACCCTTCCTCCCCATGCTTGCACATGGTACTGGCAGTACCTCCAAGAATGCCACCGACTTCCCCACCCCTTCACACTGCCTGCCCAACTACTCGAACCTCTCCCTCACTACTTCCACAGTGTCCCCCACCAAGTCATTTGTATGCACATGCAACAGTAAATGAGGTTTCATCCTCCCCCTCGCTGCACGCTTGAGCAGTGCCTGCCCTGCCCCTCCTGCAGTCAACCTGGGAACAGCTTCAACCCAAACATGGCTGTGCCTTCCCCCTTTCCACCCCATCTCACCCATTTCAGTATAGAATCCCCCAGGACAAGTACCCCCCTGTCCCTTACCCCTTTCCCTTCTAATGCCCCTTCAACTGACCCAGTATTTGTTCTTCCCTACCCCTTACCCCCACCGGCTGCACCCTCTGTGACTTCTGTATCTGTACCACCTACTTTCACCTCACCCCTATTCTCTGCCTTATTCCTCCCATCCCCCTTGAACCCCTTCCCAGCCTGACTACTTCCTACTGGGCTTCCCAAGTTGACCTCTCCCCTTCCCCTGCTGATTTCCAACCCCTCTCCTAACCACGCTGTTGTCAATTTAGAGGCCTCATTTCCTTCTACCCCGATAGCAATGCCCCTCCCATCCTTCCCACTGCCCATAGCCATCTTTACTCCAATCACCACCTCCTTCTTCCTTACTAACCCCCTTCTACCCTTTCGTCCTCACTATCTCTTCCCCTACTTGTTGCCATCCCTTTCATGCCCCGGTTGTCCTCCCCCTTCAGTATGTTCCTGCTCCCACTCTCTCTCTCCCATAGCAGAGGTTTGAATCTACTCCTAGTCGATACCCCTCCTACATCTCTTCCCCTATTGGTTCCCCTTCCCTACTTGTTCCCCTCCGTGCCACCCCTGGTCCCTCCCTACCTGCAGCCATCTGCTCTATCCCCTGGTACTCCTCGTGGTCTCTTCCTCTCCCATCAGGAGACCTCCCCTCACCTTGGGCACCTCCTTCCTTCTCCTGTCTTTTCTGTTAGTGCCTCTGATACTGGGGTCCATTTCACTTCTTAGTTTGTTCTTTCTGCGTCCCCCTTTGCTATCCCCTAGTCCCCCCCCGATGCCTACCATACTCATTTGCCCTGCCACTTTGACGCCTCCCTAACCTCCACAGTTCCTCCCTCAAACTAGCCAGTCATCTACAGACCATACACCCTCCCCATTATCCAAGCCCAGTCCAGGATCATGGTGGACCCACACCCTGTATAGCCCACCACCCTTCCAAAGATGACTGCTCTATTGACATGTGGCATCTGCCCCATTTTGGCCTCCATCTTACATTACTGCTCTCACTCTCAGGTTCTGTACCCCTACTATAACTATTAGGCCCCTATTTACTCAAATTCCTGCCCCCCCCACACTAGTCCCCCTACTGCCCCCTTGCTGACTGGGTTAATTCAGTCTCAAATCTCATCCATTAGATACTATATTACTGTAGCAATCCTAAAGCCTCCTTGTCCATTTTTCACCCCTCAGCTACCATACCTTTTGTTCTCAGCTCTCATATAGTTTCACTTAGCCCAGTTAGAAATCCTGTTGCACTCCAAGTATTACTCAGCTCTGTTAGAGAAATAAACAGAACAAATAAATATGTATTATTACAGCAGTCATAACAGTATAGCTCAGTACTTGGCTCAGTTAGAGAAATAAACGGAACAGCTAAATCTGTATTATTACAGCAATCCTAAAAGTATCCAATCATTGCTTTGTCTGCACTCCAGAGACCTTGCTGTAATATAGGACCACAGAGGTCCCTTGGCAGGAGGGTGGGCAACTCTAAAGTTCCGGTAGAGCCCCATTGAGCTCACTCACTCCCCCCCTCACTCGCTCATTCTATTTCTCCTGACGCTGCAGGCTGCCCTTTTGTACTGGGCTCCTGCCTGTGTTGGCACCTTTTTCTGCCCACAAAGAAATCTGCAGCAGTCCCAACAGAGCTCCATTGAGCTCACTCACTCCCCCTCTCTTACTCGTTCATTCTGTTTCTCCCAGCGCTGCAGGCTGCCCTTCTGTACTGGGCTCCTGCTTGCGTTAGCCCCTTTTTCTGCCCACAAAGAAGTTCACAGCTGCCCCAACAGAGCTCCATTGAGCTTGCTCACTCCTCCTCTCTCACTTGCTCATTCCATTTCTCCCGGCACTGCAGGCTGTCCTTTTGTACTGGGCCCCTGCCTGCATTGACGCGATTTTCTGCCCACAAAGAAGTCCACAGCAGTCCTGATAGAGCTCCGTTGAGTTCGCTCACTCCCACTCACTCACTCATTCATTCATTCTGTTCTCCAGGTGCTGCAGGCTACCCTTTTGTACTGGGCCCCTGCTTGCATTGGTGTCTTTTTCTGCCCACAAAGAAATCTGCAGCAGTCCCGACACAGCTCCATTGAGCTTGGTCACTTCTCCTTTTTCACTCGCTCATTCTGTTTCTTCCAGAGCTGCAGGCTACCCTTTTGTACTGGGTTCCTGACTGCATTGGCACCTTTTTCTGCCCACAAAGAAATCTGCAGCAGTCCCAACACAGCTTCATTAAGTACACTCACTCCCCTCTCTCACTCACTCATTCTGTTTCTCCCAGTGCTGCAGGCTGCCATTTTGTACTGGGCTCCTGCATGGATTGGCACCTTTTACTGCCCATAAAGAAGTTCGCAGCTGTCCCAACAGAGCTCTGTTGAGCTTGCTCACTCCCCTTTCTCACTCACTCCTTCTATTTCTCCCAGCGCTGCAGGCTGCCCTTTTGTACTGGGCTCCTGCCTGAGTTGGCACCTTTTTCTGCCCACAAAGAAATTCGCAGCAGTTCTGACAGAGCTCTGTTGAGCTTGCACACTACACCTCTCTCACTCACTCATTCTGTTTCTCCTGGTGTTGCATGCTGCCCTTTTGTACTGGGTTCCTGCCTGCATTGGCACCTTTTTGTGCCCACAAAGAAAGCAGCAGCAGTCCTGACAGAGCTTCGTTGAGCTCATTCACTCCTCCTCCCTCACTGGCTCATTTGGTTTTTCCCGGCGCTGCAGGCTGCCCTTTTGTACTGGACTTCTGCCTGCGTTGGTGCCTTTTTCTGCCCATGAAGAAATCCACAGCAGTCCCGATAGAGCTCTATTGAGCTTGTTCACGCCCCCTCTCTCACTTGCTCAATTTTAATCTGTCCCAAACACTGATTTCCCACAGTGACAATGCTATTCTGCACCAGAAGTGCAAAACATATTTTGTCCAGGGTGTGAAAAATGACAGCTGTACTGTTCATAGGAGGTGTGAAAAAATGCTAGTGTTGAAAATCTGGTGTGAAAATATTACAAATCAACGAAGTTACAAGAGTGCATGGAAACTGTGCAATGCACACTTGTAACACAGTCATTTGATGGCCTTTCATCACCAAATTTTCAACATAGGCATTTTAGGACCTCTTCTCATGAACAGTGTCACTGTCATTTTCTTAATCTGTCCCGAACACTAATTTCCCACAGCAACTGTTCTATTCTGTGCCGGAAGTGTGAAAACACTTTTCGGCCAGGATGTGAAAAATGACAGCTGTACTGTTTATAAGGAGGTGTGAAAAAATGCCAGTGTTGAAAATCTAGTGTGAAAATATTACAAATTTGTGAAGTTACAAGCATGCGTGGAAACTGTGCAAAGCACACTCGTAAAACAGTCATTTTTTGATTTTTTTCACCAAATTTGCAACATAGGCCTCTTGAGAGCCCGCCTCATGAACAGTGGCACTGTCATTTCGTTAATCAGTCCCAAAAGGTGATTCCATGCAGTGACCTCAAAATCACCTTTCTGGATCAAATAATGTAATAACATTGACTGAATTCATGAGGAGGGGTTCCAAGAACCCCATGTTGAAAATTTGGTGCAAAAATTCCCAAAAATGCCTGCGATATGCACCAAAGTTGAAAAAACCCTATTTATGCCATTATACAGCATACCAGCATTTCTTCAGTTCACGGTTGGCTTTGAAGAGTGCAGACGTGTTCCCGATCCACCAAAGATCGTCGCGTTCTGCTCCGGAGGTAAGTATGGAGTACGGGTGTGGGTAGGTGGGGTGCACAGAGGGGGGGTGCAGGTTGGAGGAAGGGCTGCTGAACTCTACAAGGGAATGTTTTCTTATTTTATAGGTATTGAAAATAAAAATAAATCGCAGAACTGTTTTTTTTTTTCAGGGACTTTGACATGCTGGGGTGGGCTCCCAGCATACCACCCACCTGAGTGTTTTGGGGGCTGTAGCTGACAGGAGATTGGGCACCCCCATCAGCACATACCATTTGGGGGGGAGCCAAGGGGGATTGGGCACCCCCACTCGGCAGACAACAAATTGAGGGGGACATTATGCCAATGGGGAGTGGGTTCCTCATCGGCAAATTCAGCTGGGAAGGGGAGGACTGAATCCAACAGGGATTGGGCACCCTGTTGGCAAAGAAAGCTGGAGGGCATGATGCTGAGTGGGATTGGGCACCCCCTTAGCATACAGCAGAAACTTGGGTGTGGGGACATTATGCTGACAGGGACTGAGCTTCCTGTCAGCAAACTGAGTAGGGGGCATACAAGGAACTGCCCTGCAATGATGGGTCGTTCCCTCATTGCAGTGGAATGGCTGACGCTGCAATGATGGTGACCCCTGATTATAGTGGCTAAAAAGTTTCAAGGTGGTGGTATGCTGGCTGAACTAGTGTCAGTAGCAGTATGCTACCACATTGAGGAAAGCGGGCCAAGCCTCAAAGGCAGTGGGGGCATTGGCCTCAATAGTGCTGCACCACCACAACCTGCTTCTGCAGCAAGCTGGCGCAACATGTTACTTGTGCATGTAAGCAAGCAACATAAAAATGCATATAAATGTTTTTCTTTTTTCTGTTTTATTAAAAAATGAGCCATTGTATAATAGCAATATGGCACTCCAAGGTGTGTGTTATTGTGTAATAAGGTCACACCTCTGGTGTTTGAAGCATGAAGCCATGGCCTGTAGCCTTGTGCTTCATCCATCTGAGGTGTGATGCTATTACATAATAACACACACCCTGGAATGCCTTACTGCTTAATCATCTCTACTTGATATGCTTTGTCAGTCATACATTAAGCTGACAAACTCAGAAGGTCTGGCCAAAGTGGCAGTTTGTTCCACAGTGCACCTACATTGTAGTAAACTGAAGAAAAAGATGCATGAACTAAACAATATCCTTAGAAAACCACACTGGATGCAATATTAAGTACTGTAACAGGCTGACAACAAACTCTGGCCAGAGCCGATAGCCTGCAGGCGAGGAATTTGGTGTAAAAATATAAAAATTAGCAAAGTTATGAGGCAGCATTAGCAAAATGTGATGTAGGCTCATAAATTAGTTGTTTTGTAATATTTGTACACTAGATTTTCAACATATGCTTGTTATGACCCCGCCTCGTGAAGAAGAGCAGAGCAAATGTTCAACTCCTGCCCGAAAGGTAATTTCTCACAGGGACTGCAAAATCAACTTTCGAGACACAAAAACACATTTTGGGCAGGATTTGAAAAATGACATCTGTCATACTCATGAGGTGCTTTAAAGAAATAGCTATGTTGAAAATTTGGGTAAAAATATTGAATATTTCCCAACTTACGGGACTGAGTTTGCAAAATTCAATATAGCCTCATAAATTTTTTGTTTGTAAATATTTTGACACCAAATTTAGAACATAGCCTTCTTATGACCCAACCTCATGAACAATGGCAAAGAAAATGTTCAGCTCCTGGCTGAAAGGTGATTTCGTACAGGGACTGCAAAATCACCTTTTGGGATGTAAAAAAAAAAACATTAGGAAGTGAAAAATGACAGCTGTCACATTCATGAGGCCCTGAAAAATATGGCTATATTGTAAATTTAGGATAAAAATATTGAAAATTACCAAAGTTATGAGCTTCTGTTTGCAAATTCAATGTAGGCTCATAACTTTATTGTTATTTAATACTTCTACACCAGCTTTTCAACATAGTCTTCCTATGACACTACCTCATGAACAAGGGCACAGAAAATTTGCAGCTCCTACCCAAAAGGTGATTTTGCACAAGAACCATGAAATAACCATTCAGGATGTAAAAAAAAAAACATTTTGGCTAGGATCTGAAATATGACAGTTGTTATATTCACGAGGTGCTATAAAGATATAGGCTCATAATTTTGTTGTTTTTGAAATATTTTCACACCAAATTTTCAAAATACCCTTCTAATGAACTTACCTCATGAACAAGGGCAAAGAAAATGTTCAACTCCTGCCCGAAAGTTGATTTCATGCAGGGAACATGAGATCATCTTCCAGGACAGATTTGCCTAATGTCAGTACAATTGTTCATGAGGAAGGGTCCCAAAGGAGGCATGTTGAAAGTTTGGGCAAAAAATATTAAAAAATGCCCAAGTTATGCCATTAAGTACAAAACTCCATTGAAATACATTGAACCATATACCTGTTTCTTCAGCTTGCAGTCTGACATAGAAGACTGAAGACATGTCTGCAGTCCAAAGAGGATTATGACATTGGACCTCTGATGGGTAAGTAAGGGCTTGGGGTGTGTGGGGTGGTGGGTGTTGAGTGGGAAGGTTGGATAAGGGGGGACAGGAGTGGCCACAAAAAGACATTGATGGATGTTTTTCTTTTCTAAAGGATTTAAAACAAGGAATCTGGATCACAACACTGAGGGATTGGGCAATGCCCAGTGGGAATGGGCATGCCCAGTGTCACTCTTATGTTTCTGGGGGGATGTGGTGTGCTGGCACTGAGATGTTGGTTGGGTGGGGGAATATGAAAATAAAAAAACATGGAGGAGTCCTGATTGTGACACTGGGGGACTGGGCACCCCATGTTTCTGGGTGTGGAGTGGGGTGGTGGGTGCTGAAAGGGAGGGTCTGGTGGGTGGGATATGTGTAATTTAAATCAAAAAATTGGTGGTGTCCTGATCTATATTTATTTTTTTTTAATTCAAAGTTTATTCACCACAATTTCCACATTACAGGAGGCAGTAATGAACACTTTGACATATGATTCATAAGACAAATCATACTGCCCCCAACCCCACCCCCCGGCAAAGCAGTTCATTCTAGCACTGTTATCACCCACTAACTAACTTTACCAAGAATAATTAAGGTGGTAACCTCGACTACACATTACTTCATAGCCACCGTAACTAAAGTGTGAACCTTATACCTGAAGATAACCTTATACCTATGTAGTCTGTTTTGAAGGCTAGCAATAGCCTTCTCTGTACGTATATTTGCTAAAATCTCATTGAGTCACTCCTGATACGTTGGACTGGTCCTTTCCTTCCATTGCTTAAGAAAGATTTTTTTGGCTGAGAGAGCAACCATGGATATGTGAAATCTCCGGATACTAACCTTTATGGAAGACAAATCCCCCAACAGGCAAATATCCGGTGTAAAATAATCATGTAAACCCAATAAAGAATCCAGATTGTTTTTTATATGCTCCCATAATGATGCTGTCTGGAGACACGACCAGAATAGATGAGAAAGTGACCCTGTGTCCTGGGAACACTTATTACACCTATCGGTATCAAGAAGGCCCCATTTCACCAGTTTAGTCGGGGTATAATATAAGTTATGCAGAAAGTGAAACTGCATGAGACGTAGTCTATCTTGGGATACATACTTGTGACAGTGCATCCAGAGGACAGACCATTTAAAAGTATAATGGGAAAAAAATAAAACCCAGAAGTTGGTGGGGCCACCACCGCATCCAAACCTCCATCGGAACAACACTTGATAAATCTTAGAAATCACACCGGGGAGATGAGAAAAGGAGAAAGTTCAGATACCAATGCAAAGGCCGCTGGATGGGGTGGAGTGGCCCCAAGAACCGTGGTTAACAACTGCCTCAATTGAAACACTTTAAAAACCTGAGACTCTGGAATTTTGAAATTGTAAATGAACTGAGAGAATGAGAGCCACTCTCCAGCTTCATCCGAAAATGAGAATACTAACCCCTCTCCTAAATGAGATAACCATGAATGGGAAATTTTCTGTTTGTTTATGGTGAAAGCCGGGGAATTCCAAATGGATTGAGCGAGGTCTTTACTTGGATTGTAATGCAAAAAGGAGCACAATTGCGAATGTACTCTTAGCGAAGTCATGATGGTGGGACATTTATTAATATCTTGCAACTGAGAAATGTTTAAATAGAGCATAGTCAGGGGGTCCATGTTCATAGATTGGAGATTGGAAAAAATCTAATTCGATCTTAAGCCAAACCGGGTTCATGTTATCTGGGCCCGGTCTTACCCATCTCAGGTGTTTAGAAAAATGACTAGCCCAGCAGTAGATGGGCAAGTAAGGAATCCACAGCCCCACCTCATTTTTGGGTGCTGCTAGTTTGTGGTATGCCAGCCTAGAGGCCTTACTCGACCATATAAACTTGGTAAAGAGTTTATGTGTTTTCTGAAACCAACTTAAGGGGACAAATGAGTTAAGATGCGACAGAGGGTAAAATAAAAGGGGAAACACATTCATCTTAATTATATTAATATCACCCCATAAAGATAATGGGAGTTTATCCCATCTCTCTAGATTTTTAGAAATCCCCTGCAAAAGAGGGTCCAGATTTTCCTTAAACCACAAGGAAGGATTACGCATTAATTTTATGCCTAAATATTTAATAGCCTGGGGTGACCAGCATAGTCCCAGAGAAATAATGTCAATCTTGAAGACTTTATGGTTAAGAGGGAAAAAGGATGTCTTGTTGGGATTTAACTTGTAATTCGAGAAACTACTAAATTTATTAACCTCCCTTAGCATATTCGGGATAGATATTATCGGATTAGCCAAATGTAAGAGGAGGTCGTCAGCGTACGCTGTTATTTTCACTACCTCATTCCTAATGGGAATACCTTGTATTCCTTCATTTTTGAGAATATGTTGAATAAGGGGTTCCAGATAGAGATTGAAAAGTAATGGAGAGAGAGGGCATCCCTGCCTCGTACCTGATCGCAGCGTAAAAGACTTGGAGAAGATCCCATTCCCTAAAATCCTCGCTGTAGAAGACTGGTAAATTGCCCTGATCCAATCTATGAACATGGATGGGAATCCAAATGCCTTGAGGGCTTGAAATAGAAAAGTCCAATTAACCCGATCAAATGCCTTCTCTGCATCCAGGGAGAACAACTCCACAGGATATATGGCATCCCTGGACTCCGAGAAGACATGCAAGAGGGTATACAGGTGATCTGAAGATGCATGTCCTCTCATACATCCCACTAGAGACATACCCACAAGATCCGGAAGAACCAGGGTAAGTCTATCTGCTAGTATCTTCGAGAGAATTTTGACATCTTAGTTCAGCAAAGATATTGGCATATAGCTCTGAACCAGTTCTGGGTCCTTGTCTGGTTTAGGTCAGTGATGAAAGTGAGCTGGAACACACAGGAATGGCATTCTGGTACTTTTTCTGTGACCGGAACGCTGTTCCGGTACTTCACTACAAAATACTGTGTCCTTTTTTTGAAACTGTTGTCGGTGTCAGCGGAGTCAGAGAGTCCAGGTGGCTGATAACAAAAGATTGGTCAGTTAGGTAGGTAATTTCCACCAATCATGGATTGCGTTGTGGACACAATGCAGTCTGTGATTGGTGGAAACTACCTGACCAATAGCCATCAGCAGAACGCAGAAGGCGGTTGATGAGTGCCGAGCTGCAAGCAGTAATAGTTATACTCTGTGCACCTAGGCTCTCGTCAACGTTGTTTTGTGAAGAGAGAGAAACACAGCAACAAAATTTGAGCTGGTGCTCAGCTTACTGTGTCTGTGCTTCGAGGATTATGTTTGGACTCAGTGAGTACCCCGGGTCTAATAGGTTGGTCGGGTGCGGGGTGACCAAGGAAAATGCTCCACTTCTGGGATAGTCAGGAGTCTCCGGAGTCAGTAGTGGTAGTCCAGGCATAAGGCCCATCCAGTCTGCCCATTTCTTTTTCCACCTTTTTCTATGAAGGAAATGACAACCACAAACCAGGCCCATCTCAGTATGTTTGACCACTTTGTGCCTACAGTAATCCGGGGAAGTAACAGAGGTGAGATGCAGGACCATTACAAAAAAGACACAGGTGGAGAGAGTCGTTTCAGAACTTTACCATCAGGTGGCAGTCTTTTCCTTTTTCAGCTCCATAGTTTTTCCTTCCCCAGAGAAATCCCTAAAGCGACACCACAAGGACTACCAAAATAAAACAAAAAACACAAATGCAAGAATTTTAAAATAAAGCACTGCAGTACGGCGTCAGCAAGTACTTATGCGAGACGGCACAAAATAAAAAATGAAATAAGACGCTCTAAAATTTTAGCTACAGTAACACTTCAGCACTCAGTCTAGAAAAACTAGACCGCGGAGGTGGGGGAGAGGTGACATGCAATGTTCAGATGTCACGTATAACAAAGCCATCCGAAACTACTGGAGACAAAGGAGCAGCAAGAATTTTTGTAGTTCAGTCGGCGAAAAAACTTGAATAAATGAATGCACTTATAGCTGTAGGCACAATCTGTACTGCCTATAATGTTGCAATAACTGATAAGATAACAAACAGTCTTGCCTTGTTCTGAGTTTACACAATGGACTATACATAATGTAGTGCGGTGTAACAGTTAGGCGAAGTGCATGAGTTTTAGCCAGAAGCGTCATAGTGACTGTAACAATGAGACTGTTCAATTAAGGTCACAGTTTGTTTACCCTGGCATGTTGGTGTGTTTAGCAGGGTTCGTGCTGTATGTGGGAGTGTAATAGTTAGATTGGTTCATTAAGGTCAGAGTTTTACCCTGAGCTGCCACTGTGGTGTTACCAGGGATTGATATATTACAGCGTGTTAACAGCAGCCTGACTGATGGAAAAAGCCTTATATAAACCGAAATGCCATTCTACTGTCCCAGTCATACTATCGGTGTCTAACACACTGCTTTGTAAAAGCACATCACATCAGTGTGCAGGAAAGAAACTATATAAATCCAAATGCTGTTGTATTCTGCAGTCCCTGCACTAACAGTATCTAAGGTATTGCTCTGCAAAGCATTTCATTGCACTTTGTTCCTCAAAGGTACTAAAAAATCCAAACTCTGCAAAGTGCTTTATGACACAGGGTGTATAACAGGCACTATGTAAATCCAAATTCTATTCTACATTCCCTGCAATGCCAGTATCTAACTCATCGCTCTGCAAAGCACTTTGGGATACAGTGTGTATGAAAAGCATGATATAAATGCAAATTCTATTCTATTCTACCACTTGTAACCAGCCTGCAGGTTACCATCCCCCAGGAAAATATGTAAGTCCCACCCCCAAAAAAAAAACATTTCCCCACACAATATCACTCCCCCTTTTTACTGTAATTCACAATACCAGCAAATAACATGAACAATAACAATATTTATTTTTTTTTTTTTTTTGAGAGGAAAATAAGCGCAACAATATTTGTAATTGGCTCAAACAATGTTACCACACATGGTATCCCTACCTCTCACCTCTTGGTGCACCCAGCCTCCACTGGCAGCTGCTAAATGTCTATAGCCCCTTTTGGTGGGTACCACACCTTGGTAATGATTTCACCACTGGGAATCTTTCATTGGGGCCCTAATAACTTGGAACAGTAGAGACAATGCAACTTCAGGTCTGGGCTTAGCTTGTCTGTACAGTCCTGCTGAGGACCTAACCCCCTAGACCCTAACTAGCTAGTTAGTTAATAAAGTTCTCCTCTGAGCTACAGCCTGAGCCCAGAGGTACTTACAGTTTGTGAGGTTTCACAGTCTTGATCTGAATTTGCACTGTACTGTGGCAGTATCACAGTGGTGCACCATGGCAGCAGTGGTGGCTGAAGAATTGAAGAACGCTGGTCTTCACCTTCCTGGCCCTGCCAGCTTTGCCTCTTAGGCCTTTGTGAACAGTGTTCACCAGGCAAGCTCCTTACCGTCTTCCTCGATGGTCTTTTTCTCCGTTGGTCTCTGTGGTGGTCTGGGGGACAGGGCAGGTTTGGTCCCCTAGACTTATTTGCTGCACACCCTGTCAAAGCCACTCATAGCACTTAGGCTTTGGCTCAGTCTGTAGCCGCAAAAGTTAGCCGTCTCCAAAACTCTTACCCCTTCAAGGCGGAGAACAGAGGCTGCAAAAACTTTACTCACTGCTGTAGAATTTTCAGTCTTCAAAGCTGCACAAATTATAGTCTCTGCTCTCTCACTGCACTTCTCAGCTCTCTCTGCTGAGGACTCTGGCTTCTTGTACTCTGCAGCAAAACTCCACTTTTTTTTTCTCTTTTGTCCAGCTACAACACTCCACATTCTCTTTCTCTCTCTGCAGCCACTGCTCTTAAGGCATTTGGCCTCTTACTTTTATTCTGGGGCCGATTAGGCCATTGGCTTGGATGCAGACTTTGAGCAGGAAGCCCATTACAGTCTCTCCTGCATGCACTCTCTCTTGACTCCCAAAATGAATCCCCCATTGGTGTGCAGGGCTCCATGATGCCAGTTCGACAACTAAGTTGTCGACCGCCATCACAGCAATGGATTTATGTCGACCGTAACTTGCAGTTGACATAAATCTGACTTGAGACCCCAGCCGTTTTTCTCATCAGGAGGATTTGCTCCCTGAACCCCCCAATCCCTAGGATTCTAAGTCTGAGTCAGAGTTGGATCAGGGAGGGGGTGCAGGACCGGGACAGAGAGTACCATGGTCTCGGGCAGTCTGTTACAGTGAAAACGTCGATGTTGTCGGCATCAACATTTTCGCTGTAATAGTGTCACTGTCTTGGGCGCATACTGGTGGACAGAACAGTCCCTTATATCCCATTTTCAGTCTCCCTCTCTGATTGGCTGCCACAGTCCCAAGCTTTTTCAGTGCCCTTTGGCCCCATTGCCAGCAGCCCCCTACTGCTTGAGTCCCTGGAGGCTGCCATATTTTAGTCCCAGCACAGTCCCTTTTTATATTTATTATTATGCCCTCACAGGGGCAGAAACCACTTTTCTCCATGCCTGGTGGTGTTTTAGTACTGATCCCCTGCTCCACTGCCTGCCCTGGTGCCAGGAATATTATTAAATAGTGGCCCCGTGGCCAAACACTTAAACGGAGACACGGCTTTTTCAAACTGCTTCCTCTGGTGGCTGCACATGCTCAGAAGGGTGCAAGCCACTGTATTTGTGTATATTTCAGCAGTTCAGGATTTTCGGTTCCCCAGGACCACCAGAAGAACTCCCACAGCGCCCAGAAGTACAAGACATGAAGTGGACCTAGGCCTCCCTCTGACTAATGGCCGAGGAACCAGAGAAAGTCAGACGCAGCCACAAAGATCATGGGGAGTCAGGGTTCTAGTCCCCCCAGGGACCACTTGTGGGACCGCCGGTGGTGGATCAGCAGGGCTGTAGCCCACAGAGATAAGCCCCATATTGGAAAGGGCTTACATGTGTATGAAAGGTGCTTTATAACTCCAAAATCAATTATAGTGTATTACTAGAGCATTGTTATGAATAGAATTCCATCCCTTTCAAAATGCTGTTGTACCACAGTTCAAAGGTCATGGAATGTGATTGTACCCTTCTGTGGTACAACAGCATTTTGAAACCTCTAGAGACTGTGCAAGTCAATTTCAGTCTGAAAGTGAAAGAATTGCCATCCAAACATTTCACATAATATGATACCCTATAAAAAATACTGAATGGGCAATGTTATGCATAGTCACTGTGCTCTGACACCTCAGGGTTCTGATTCCAGTGGACCTCTTGAGCTTCACTCTCAAGGTAAGAGGGAATTAGAACCCCTCTGTGGTAGAACACACCGGTTGTGCATAGTTGTCCATCCAGTATTCTCTGTGTAGACTCTATGTATAGTCTAGTCCCTGTACTACCAGTATCTAGCGCAATTCGTAAAGGACTAGTACACAATCATTACAAAATTTGTCCACAAATGCAGCATGCAAAAACATGCATTGCACTAAGGTAGACAGTGACTTATAGTCTCACAATAGGTCATCTCCACCATGCTGCCCCACCAAACCGTAGCCACAAGCAGCAATCCCCTGCCAATCATCATGTTCCACCCATAACTATACCAGAGGGAGTGTTGGCAAGTGACCACAGCTGACTCATAGAGATCCTATGGGCTAGAATGCTAACCAGTGGACTTTTCTCTCCCGATGAAGATGGCCATCTTGGATGAGAGCCAAGAACAGTGTTGAACCACTTTACTAAGGATCCTGTGGTAGCAGGCACCATCCTTGATTGTTAAATTATATAAATGCATTCGAACATAATGTATTTCCATTTTCTAACATAACTTAAATCAGCACCCATACTAAAAAGTCCAGGTAACAGATTGCCAAAATGCTACTATATAAGGTTTAAGCACTGCACACTTTACATCATAAGTTCGTCCTCTTCAAGTTCAAAGGTGGCTTCAGGGTAGATTCCCAACAGAAATATTCTTGTTTTCTAATAAAACAAGGACTGCTCAAACCATTATTTACTTGTGTTCAACTGGTTTGTATATGTCAGTTCGGTGAGTAATGAGGGCCATCCTATCCTGACTGTGCTTTGCAAAATGTGAGTAGAGAAATCTATGGTCCACCTTGTGGGCCAGCAACAGTCCTGTTAGGATGTGGGGGGGATGGTTACAGCCTAATGGGGGAGGGTAAAGCCATATCTGACTAATGGGTGGGGGAAAGGCACAGTGTCAGTTCCGCTGAGGTGTGGGAGAGGCACAGAAACCCAGTACTGTGGCTGCCACCTGCACTTCTCTGTTCATAACAGTCTTGATTTTGCTGCATCCTGATAAGACAGGTACAAGGGATACTGTCTTATCATGACAGTAGTAATACGATTTTGCTACACAGACTGAACACTGTGGGGTTTGATTGGGGCCACCCCCCCCAAAAAAAAATTCCTATCAGCAGTTGGCCAGTGCCAGTGGAGGATGGGATAGGTCAGTTTGGAGAGTGCCATGGCTGGTGATCAGTGCTAGGGACTGGGCATCATTAAAGGCGGCCTGAATGTTTATTCCCTTGTTGCTGCTACCTTGAAGAAGGCGTGACATGCAATGACACCAGCGTCCAACTCGCCTCCTAAGAGTCCACGCGCCAGTCTCAGCAAAGCCCCCAGCCTCCGCTAGGGGTACAACTTGCGCTAGACAAACAGCACCCCCTCCTTCAGAGAAGGAGAGCTGTCCAAGGGATGTTCGGTTCTTCTCCCCCCCAGATGGCCCTCCAACTTCCTGGGTCCATTCTCAAAACCGGGACAGTTTTTTGCTGATAAAATTATGTTTGCTCACATTTCACTTTTTCCTTTTTCTTGGTAGGTGCCTTGACTGGTTCTCAGCATCATCCTGGAAATAGTCCTTATTTGGGCTACCTGGAAGTGTGAGGAAGGTATGTCAGACATTGTTTACAGTTGACAGCTGTCAAATGGCAGGCTACTGAGATATTTTCTGTCAGGAAGCAAGATGACTGCTATTGGCCACTGACAGGTCAGGGTTTGTTACTAATTTAGTTTTGTTGACTGGGTAAGTGAACTACACAAATCCTGCCTATTTTCAGGCATGACCAGGGGAGGATACAGATGAATGCCAACTAACCTTGAACCAGATTAGGCTGTTGGTGGTATTTATAGTGCTGCAGTACAGTGTCAGTACTGGGATGTTAACAGGTGGCACATGTGGGAACTGAACCCACAGCCCTCTGATCTCCCAGCCTCAGAGGCATGTGTGCTACCTACTGAGCCACTGACACTGCTATCAGGGATATTGAGGGTGTCCTGCCTGGGCACAGGACGTTGTGTCAGCTGTGACGTTATGGCTGTATGAAGACATTGGAAAAACATATAGTGGCCAATCAGAAGGCAGGAGTATTCCTACACACTTAATAAAATGATTTATTTGAGGACAGTCTGTTGATTCCCACACTGAGTGTAGGTAGACTATAGATGTTACATTATTTGCCAGTCAACTGACGAACCTCTCCATAAAGTATTCTTAAAATCTGACAGAGTTCACTTGTTTCTGTATGCTTGAAATTTATGTTTAGTTGCCTGTTTTGTGACCAGTTATTTAAAACATTTATCGCCCATTGAGTCATTTTTTTAGTGTTCTCCTCGTCGTTATGTTCTTCTACTTTTGACAGTTGTTTTTTTCCTGCTAAAATTATGTTTGCTCACATTTTCACTTTTTTCCTTTTTCTTGGCAGGTGCCTTGACTGGTTCTCTCTGGTTCTCAGAATCATCCTGGAATGTATCCATTATGTCTAGGTATGTCAGACGTTATTTACTGCTGACAACTGTCAGATAGCAGGCCATTGAGGTACATTTCTGCCAGGAAGTAAGATGGAGGTGCATGCATGCGACAGCCCCGGTAACGACACCTTCCACCACATGTCAGACTAGCGCCTATACACCCTCTAGCCTGTACTGTCTCCTGGCCTCCACCGGGAGGCAGACAGTAGCCGAGGGATGCATCCTTCCTCCCTCCCTTCCTTGGAGAAGAAAGCTACATTTTCCGGCAGCTCTATCCAGATCTATCCTCCCCCCTTGTTGACCTATGATGGCTCCTACTCATTCCAGAACCTCGATCATCCGAATGGAGTGAGGAAAGGCATCCAGTGCAGTAGCCTTCAGTGATACTGGGCCAGCTGAAATTATGCTTTCTGATTTTGAACCAGCATTCTTAAATTGTTGATGGATGGAAGAACTATTTTATTAAAAGTCTTCATCTAAATGTTGAAAACATTCAAAAAGTATACTTTTAACACTTTGTTTTTTTGTGATCTTTTTTTATAATAGCAATAAGGCAATAATACCAGAAGTTAGATTAACAGTCTGTTTGTCACTCAGGATGGGCTGTGCCTCGAGCAACATCACATCCATATTGGGTGATTAACAGGCTATTTATTTAACCCCTTGTCCTGCATTGTTGCTTAAACAGTATTGATCTCAGTACTACAGGACCAATGAGTACATTGGTTTCGCTCTTATTGGAGCTCCTCAGCTGTAGGTAATTGAATATTTTCTATTTCTGCAGGGTTAACAGATTGTTTGATGAATGGAGAATTAGTTCTCAGCCTTATGTGCTTGTCTTGATGGGAAAATGAGCTTAACTACTGCATTTAGAAGATGCCTGGAAGCATAGCTGAGTGTAACCATCTCAAACTGTTTGAATCAGTGGAACAAAAGTCACCTTTAAATGTGAAAAAATGTAATGTAGACTGACATTAGTTATATTAGCGGAAAAAAAAACCTAGTAAATCAATGTACAACAAGCGTGTTTTGCAATTTCGGAGATCTAATTCCAATGGACCTGACAAGCTTCGATGTGCTTAGTTGCCCAGCCAGTATTCTCTCTCCACATATATATATATATAGATATATATATATATATGTATATATATACACATATACAGTATATATAGAGAGAGAGAATAATGTATGGACAACCATACACAGCAAGGCTGTGTTTCCATGGAAGGGTTGAGATGACAGCATATGAACCTCCAAGAACAAAGCCTGAGAGGTGCATGCTGTAATCTCATCCACAGATGGAAACACGTGCAGAATGGTGAGCTACCGCCTTAAATCTTTAATGGAGTTACTGTGTATATGTTGAGCGTGTGCCATACTGATGTTGTTGAAATTGTATTAAGTGTTATTGTATGTTGTTCTTTTTAATTGTATGTATTTGAATGTACGCTGCCTCTGGGATTGGGTGCCAGAAAATTAAAATTTGCTTTGCCTTGTCTTGCCTTAAAGGTATGACTTTAGGCACTGGGTGGTTAGTAAGCATGTAGGTGAAGAATACATGACAAATTTAAAATTGTACATATTGTAGGGTGGAATGCTGTTATGCATGGAATTCAGTTAATACAATATGCTTTTTGTGCTGTGCAACTGACATCATTATGTTGATGTCAGTACTGCAGCAGAATCACTTATAATGCTGGCACATTGTTGCTTTCCTTTATTTAATTCTGTGCGAAGACAGTATTGTAGAACATGTAGAGAGTTCACAAGTTAGTTTGATCACGAAACAGAGAAAAAAACTTACATATTGTACATTTCACATAATACTACTATACACTATTACAAATAAAGGATGAGCAACTTTATGCACAACCACTACGTTCTGTCACCTCGGGGTTATGATTACCATAGAACCCTCTGTGGCTGAACACACTGGTTGTGCATACAGTTGATATTACTCTGAGAGGGATCTTGCAGTAGGTGATTACATAGAGGCCTGAAGCCGGACGACATCATGACCCCACGGAAAAATTTCTAGCTAGCAGTCTGTGGTGCGGGTCCGCCCCCACATCCGGTGACCAACGTCATACGACATCAGTATTGAGGGGTGGTCCCCCACACCCACCTTCCAGTTCCTTATCGCCATCTGCTTTCACAGCACCTCACAGTTAAATTCCTCGGCTCATCAGACATTTGTCGGTCTTACAAACCAAAGTTGTTTTCTTCACTTTTTTTGCTTCTTTTGTGGTTAATCACCATGTATGTTGTCCCCCACTCCTTCCAACTCACAGAGTGTAAATGCTTCTGAATGGTCTCTCTACAGAGCCTTCTGCAAGAACCCTCTTGAAGTAAGATCGTGCAGTTACGTAGAACATGCGTAACAGTAGATCTTCGAGAGAGGCTCTTGCAATGAGTAATGCCTTCCCACCCTCCATCCCCATTAGTTTTTTCAACTCCTTTTCCAGGAAGGGAAATATCCACTGCTCTCTAGTCTTGCCTTATTGGCCTTTGGTGGGGAAAGAACTGGAAGACTGGCATGGGGGACCAGCCTTTTATACTTACATCACATGACGTTGGTCACCTGATGTGGGGGTGGTCCCCCACCAAAGACTGCTACCTATAAATTTTTCTATGGGGTCATGACGTCATCTGGTTTCAGTCCTATATGTAATCACCAACTGCAAGAGCCCTCTCAAAGTAATATCTACTGTTGCAGTAAGTTCTTATGTAACTGTAGTTTGGCCATCCAGTATTCTCTATGTAATGTATGGGGAGCCTTTTTTATTAACTTAAGTCAAGCAGATTACACCCTTAATATGTTGTTATCAATATGACATAACATCTGAAGGTGTGTACCTCATGGTTATGATTTATGACCCTGGAACCTGAATTCCTTATTGATCTGCATGAGTGGTACAGTGCTAATAATTGTATTGATGGTTTTGTGTTGTGGACACCTGCTAATTGGGAGCTGACAAGTGGTGTGAGAGACTGCAGCACACCTTTTCACATAATACACCGAACAGTCCTTAAGTTGTAATGGCTTTCAACCACTATATATCTAGTCAGCAGCTCATAGATTTTCTACTTGGAATTTAGTGTGTGGAACTGGTTCTTATAGGTTTAAAATAAAAAAAAACTGGGTAATTCTTTGTTTGGAGAGTGGACAGAGAATTACATGCAAAAGATGGACGAGTATAGGACCACCTACAGGAGTGCACAGGCCAAGGGAAGGCAGGCAACTCCTCAAAGGCAGCAAGTTAGGGGCAGGTCTTTTCATAGGCCTTTCTACCAAGCACAGGCCTCTTCTCTCTTTTCTCAGAGGGGGTATTCAGAAGGAGAGGCAGAAGGGGGATGAGCAGGGCTGCATCCACCCCTCAGCCTAAGGCTCTTGCCAAGCAGACACCCTGATGTGTCAACCTGGGTCGACTACCCCATCCCTGTAGGGGGGCAGGCTGGCTTACTTCATCCAGGACTGGATGTCTGTTACTTCAGACAAGTGGGTCCTGGAGGTAGTAAGACAGAGACTGGTTCTCAGCTTTAGAAAATTCACAAAGCTGAGAACCAGATCCTTCCACCTACTCGAAACCATTGCCCTAGAGGCAGAGGTTTCATCTCTTCTGGCCTTAAGGGCCATAGAGAGAGTTCCTACAATACACAGGGGCAAAGGTCTATACTCCAGGTACTTCCTTACCCTGAAAATAAATAGGGCAGTGGTGACCCATCCTAGACTTAAGATGCCTGAACAGACACCTTTTAAAACCAAAATTCTAAATGGTGACTCTGGGAATAATCCTTCCCTGTCATTCGGTGGTTCTTACCGTAGTGCTTCTCTCCTGCTCAGAGTCACACAGTATGCAGCTGGAGGTTGTGAGAATCAAACTTGGGTCTGGTCTGCTGGATGTAGCAAGCTCATTCACATCTTGTTCCTTTAACCTCTGGGCTATACTGCCTAATATAGAAGCAATATTATACCATGGGCATATGAGAACAGCCAATGAAATCAGCAGACTAGCAATTTACCACCTGTGTAAATCCTCTGATAATCAATGGCTGTTGATGATTATATCCAATATATCCTCTGCTGCATAGGAATAAATACAATAAAAATTAAAAAAAATTAAAAACTCTTTAATATTTGTATTTTATTATTGTAAATAAAATAAACCTTGGTATAATCACAATAAGGCACTCAAAGGATGTGGGTTATCGGGGGATTTACCATGGCTGGCAAGGATTTATCCATTGGGCTGTGCCTTATGGGCAAACCGCTCCAGCTGTGACAAATTCCTTGATAATCTACACCCCCTAGTGGCTTATTGCTTAAGCATTCATGACAAGCAAGGACATACAACACTGGAGCAGTTGCTGTACATATTTCTTGTATTACACGGACTTACACCAGTGGTAAACTGCCAGTCTGATGATTTCATTGACTATTTACTTATGACCATGGTATAATTTTTGTTTTAAGGTCATAGTTCATGATAATGGTGAGCATTTTGATGTATACTTATTCTACCGAAATGGACTAAAACAGTATCGGAAATATTTTTCTACACTATCATGAACTTCTGTATTAAACTTCTTAAGCTTACATTTTATTGTATTTAAGAAGGTATTGTATACATTGGGTATTACAGCTTTGCATGTTCATTACATTTAGGTTAGTCAGCCACAGATGTTTGTCCTTTCTTGGATAACTGAAGTGCATGCAATTCACTTTGCAAGCAGCAGCCACCATTAACTAGTATATTTGACAGTCGGCCTGCCTGACAAAAGTAACGAAATTGGAGACGGACATGTGCTTTGGCTTCATTTTGCTTTTAGTTGGTAGGTGACTGCCTTATATGTTTCATGCTATTAAATAGAGAGTATAGGCTACTGGTGTACATATTATTCATACCTTTCTTCTATGTGGTATCATTGAGGACAATCAGTGTCAATTTCAGGTATCTTAAATGACTCATGTATGTGGTCTGTCCACATTCTTGATAGTCTTACCCAACAGTTCTATAAATTCAGCTCCATAGTAGTCCTCATCAGATGTGACTTCGAGAGGAAGCTCTTGCAACATGTAACAGAATTAGGGCTGACATTGACTGATGACTGCTCCTGGCAATTATTTTTTCTAGCAGTACCGATGTGGGGCTGCTGCCTCCCCCCGCCATCGTCGGGTACTCCCCGCCCCCCTGATGTCACCCTATCTAAGTGAGGAGTTGCCTATGTGCTTCAGTTCTTTCCAGCCACATGGTCAGGGTTAGTTCATCTTCGGTTACCACTCACAGTACCAATCGCTCTCCTTCTTTCTCCACCATTTTCTTTGTAATTTTCACAGCATCTATGTCAGCTTCATCCAAGGGGCACATTAACAAGTGCTCCTCTGGGTGACAGATGGCCCAGAAGGACAGGCATTCAGCATGTCTCTTCTGTCTCATACCCAAACACAACACCAATGCCTGCCCCCATTGGCAGTCCTTCAACTCCTGAAAACGTATAAGGTGTCAGAATTCTCTCTTGCATTTTTAGCAGAGTTGAAATTGACCACAGTGGAACATGCCTCATCCTCAGGAAACTGACCACCCTCCCACCCTCAAGCCCAGGGAGCCTCAGAACTAAAATAGATCCCTCCTTCTCTAGACAGGCCAAGACAGCCACTGCTGCCCTCCCTCCCCCTTCCAGTGTCTGACTATCCAGGTTGCTTGATGTTGTCTCAATTTGCTGGTGGGTATCCCCTTCCATACAGGAGCAATGGCCCAGATTATACTGCTTGGGAATCAGTCCTAATTGTGTTACCAGCTGCAAGAGTTTCCTCTTGAAGCAAGATAGTGCAGTTTTGCTGTCTAGACAAAGACTGTAACTTAGATATACTATCTTAGATACTTTAACTTACAGTGATCCTGCTCATACTTTATTCTGTTGTCCAATCCCTTCCCCCAGGAAACATCTGGCAAAGAATAACACATTCAGTTGGAATATGAAGCAAACAACTTTATTTCACATTTTCAAAAAACAGCAAAAACAAGAAGTTATAGTTGAATGTGACAGTATAGATCAGGAAAATCCAAGAGTTAACATTAGTGATGAATCACATGAGACTGATGCTACCACATCAAACATTTCCATGACCACTGCTGGACAGAATAATGTCACAAGCTCCATTCCTGTGTGCCGGTCAAAAGAACAATATGATCACTTTAAGGACAGCAACCATTGGCTTGTTGTAATAGATGGCTTTTTAGGATGTTGTACATGTAAGAATGTTGGTCCTAACGTATCTCAGGGAATGACATTGTCAAAAGCATGGGTAAATGTACATATTGGCCCTAATGGTACTGATGCTAAGCAGCAACAGAATTCATTAAGGAAAAAAATTTGGGAACACTGGAATTTGCATGCACATAAAATGGCAAACAATATTATACAACAGGCAAACTGTCACGTAATGCAAAATATTACAGGTGAGCAACATAAATCTGCAATGGAAACAACAAACAGGGTACTCAGAACAGCATATTACATTGCTAAGTCAGAAAGGCCTTATTTAGACCACTCTGCTTTAATTGATCTTCAAATTGCAAATGGTCTTGATATGGGGAAGGTTTTGCAATCCCATCTGAGCTGTGTTGATATTATATCCCATATAGCATCGAAATCGTAAACGAGTTATACACCAGATTATACTACAACAGTCAAAGATCTCTGTGTTTGTCGATGAGTCTACAACAGTTAGTAATAAATGCACTCTTATTATCTACATAAAGAGGACTTAATGATTCAGTTCAACCTGCAACTATTTTTCTGGATTTGGTTGAACTACCTAGTACAAATGCTTTGACTATAAAAGGCATTATCATTTCAACATTAAAAAGCATGACTTCACAGACTCTTTTTAAGACATCTTTGATTGGGTTCTGTTCAGGCGGCCGGAGTGTCATGATGGGTGCCAAGTCTGGTGTTGCTCGTTTACTTCTGGATGATTTCCACCTTGTAGTGTGGCTGTCTAAATCACAGATTGGAGCTTGCTGTGGGGGATGTTGTACATGCCTGTTCAGGTATTAACGGTTTCATTGCTTCATGGATTCACTGCATGCACTGTACAGTCAGTCTCCCAAAATTAGGGGAACTTGCTGAAGCTGCATCCTCTGTTCATGGAGGTAAAAAATTGGCAGAGTGCTAGATGTAAGATGGGTGGCATCCAGTTTCCGAACTGCATGCAGTATGGAGCAGTTATTCTGCACTGTATGCTCACTTCACAACTGCAACTCAGGATGAGAACCGTCTTTCCAGGAAAGGTGAAATTTAGTGGTCTAGCTGGAACTCTTTCTTCCACTGCTTTTCTGAAGAATCTTGCCATCATGATGGACGCACTAAGGAAATGAAAGATTTGTCTGAGCTACTTCAGACGAACAATGACATTGCCTCATGCAAATCGTCTCTTGCACAGATATATTGCAGAATTAAACAGCATGAAGCATTATCCCAGTGAGGCTATTGAAAAAGAGCTGCAAAGGCTGTAGAATGTGGTGAATTTAATGTGCTAAACTCAGCACTTGCGAAAACACCAGAGATAAATCATTCACAGTTCATTCAGTGTCTAGTAGATAATCTAGAAAGTCGATTGCTCACTTCAGTTGGTACAAGAGCTGGAGGTCCAGTTTTGGAAGACCAATATAAAGATCTCATAAATCAGCTAGCAGTACTCAGTCTAGATGACATAACTCTAGATAATGTAAGGTATGGAGAGTCTGAGATCAAAGAACTCATAAACAGGTTCTTTCTTCAAGAAAAGGATACTGTACTTGGGTACATAAAGTATAAGGGTGTGCTGGCCGTGGCATACCTGACAAGTTGAAACCCCTACAACTTGCTGATAACACACCTCCAACGAGCAATGCTGAGTCGAGAGAGGTTTCAACCCGATGAATATCATTGCTTCTGCTATCGCATATACGCCTGTCTGTCAGTCACATTCGGATCTCATTTTCATTTCCACTTGTGGTCCTCCTCTTGTCCAAGGAATCCAGAACCATATGTTAAGTCATGGCTTCTTCATGGGCGACCAGCCCACAGTACTTCATGCATGAAGAAAAATGTGAAGATGAGTCATCTAGTGACAATGGTGGTTTATGGAATCTCTTTTGAAAGATGTGGACTATGACTTACTCCTTCATAGCTTCATAGCAATGCATCTTCCAGGGAAGGACAATGTCGGGCACTTTTCACAACAGGATCTCTCAGAGTCACACGAGTGGTCTGTGAACTACCAGATTCTTCACATTATTTTCAGGAGGTGGGGCACTCCAGAGATGGATCTCTTTGCAGCCTCAGACAATCATCACCTCCCCCTGCTCTGCTGCAGACATCCACTTCTGGTATCTATGCCTCATGATGCTTTACTGTTTGATTGCACATACAGGTTCCAGTATGCCTTACCCCATTTCCTCTTCTCTTTAGGGTACTGATAAAAAGCAGGTCTCAGACCTGTACAGTTATATTGGTGGCACCAGATTGGGCAAGGCAACCTTTGTACCTTCTATTACTGTCCCTATCAGTTACAATTCCCCTTTGCTTTCCCATGAGGCACGACACCCTAACCGTCTCTTACAGGAGGATTAATTGTCCAGATCTCAGTTCTCTCAGGCTAAAGGCCTGGATCTTGAAGTGTAGGAGTATGCAGGCTTGCATCTTTCATAAGGGGTCTTGGATGTTTTTAAGGTCTGTAGGAATCCTTCCATCAGAAAGACTTATGATTCCAAGGGGAACATATTCAGCATTTAATATTATCTGAGAAATTAACTGCCACATTCGGCTTACCTATCTATAACTCTGGATTATTTTGTCAATTTTTATGGCCTAGGCATTAGGCCCACCACTGTTAAGGTTCACTTGACAGCTGTATCTACTTTTCTTTCTGTAGGGAAGGAATCTGCCCTTGCATTTCACAAACTTCAAAAGGGTTAACAACCTAGAGATGTTCTAGTGATGGCACAACAAGGTTCTAAACTGCTTGATGCCAGTTAATATTAAGGGCTCCCCATACATATTACAGTGTTAAGCCTTGTTCAGCATATAATAAGGCTAAGCATTTATATATATTACTATGGGACTAACGTTGTTTGACCAAGAGTAGTACACTAAGCCAAATCTTATTTAACTGACTTGCACAGCAGCACAGAATCACACAGTATGCACACAGCTGGCTGTGAGATTGAAACACAAGTCTCCAGATCTTCAACTCAGAGCCTTAACACACTATGCTATCTGCCTCCTGTAATGGCCTAATATAGGGCTGATCTCAGACCATTCATTCTATAGTTCTGTTAATGTTGATATTGTCAGCAATTTTTCCTCTGCACCTAGAAGAAGAATAAAATGATTTCAGAAATGTTTGGTTTTTTGTATTATCACAACATTTCTTTATATCTGTATACTATAAATGTTATAAATGGCTACCTCTACTTGTCAATTAAAAAAAGTTCGAGAAAAGCAGCAGGTGGTTAACTATACAATGTGCCATGCTATGATCACAGAAACAACTCATTCTGCCAGTGTTTGTACAGTGAAAATAAACATAAAAATAACTGGAAACATCATGCAGAGGACACATTAGATTATCATATCTATTAACAGTTCTTATTTTTTTCCAGTAAATGGATTGTAAAAGGTTGACAGCATGGCACTGTTTGCAGCACAAAGCTGCCTTAAAAAAGAAAAAATGTGGTTAACCTTGATTTATGACATTTTTTTATTGATGGCATACGTTGCAATACACAGAGAATACTGGATAGGCAAATATTCACACCCATTGTTTGCTGTCACAGAAGGGTTCTGATTCCTTATGACCTCAAGAGCAGAGATTGATAGGTCCATTGGAATCAGGACTCTGAGGAGGAAAAGCACATTGATTGTGCATAGAGGTGCTCTTCTTGTATTTAGACAGTCATGCACAACAGGGTATGGGTTTTGCAGGAGTTACCAATGCCATGTGTGGTGTGCCGCGAGCCGCGGCAAACTGGCGTAACCACACAAGGATCGTGCAATCCCCATAACCATACCCTGATGTTCCTACTGTGATTATACAATGTATCCATCGAAAAATATTTAAAATGTGTTTAATTATGCTTCTAATGCTATTTCTCATCTGTGGGTTATTGGAGAAAATTCACACTGTCATATGATGTGCTTGCCACTGAGGATACAGGATATTCAGAAAACACAGAGGATTGTGTATGAGCTTTCATACATAACAAGGATATCTTGTATGGCGAGGTCTCCATGGTAACAGATGACCTTGCGAGCATAGGACAAGAGGTGCTCTGTTACCAAGAGAACATCAAGGTACATGAATTTCCTCATTTGTGTATGAGTGCTCATACACAGTCTTTTATAGTGCATGGCAAGCCACAGCACAGAAAATAACACTAAACCAGCTGGAGAAGGCAACAGAAAATAGAAATTTAGCCTTTTTTTTAAGTGACACAGCGTGCCTCAGATATTTCTGCAAGTTCAAGTTTGAAAAAAAAAAACAACTTAAAACAACATGAAGTCTTGCTGTATTCTGACATATTGCAGTGATGTCCAACCTTTGAACTGCCCCGGAGATGAAAGAGTTAACTTTCCATGCCAGGCATGGAATGCTGAGCTCGAGCTCGGTTGAGACTCTGTCTGAGGAGTCGGTTCCAGTTAAAAAAAAAAGAAGGGATAAGTCAGCCGGTGCGGATCCACAAATTCCTTCTCTGACCGCTGATGAAATAGCCAAAGCAATAAGAATTGTTCAGTTGCTAACCCCGGTTCCGACTGAACCAGTGCCTTCAGGAAGGGGCTCGGTTCGGTCGGTTTCCCCGGTTCCAGATTATACTTTAGAAGACTTTTATGAACCGGAGGAGGAGGAAGGAGAGTATGAGGATAGTGAGGGTGATTACGAAAGTCTGGATGTGCCTATTGACCCGGACATCTCCCCAGACAGACCTTCAGGGGTTTCTCCTCCTAGGCTTTCTGACTCCTCTTCTGATTTTATGTTCTACAAAAAAGTGGCTGAAACTCTTCAGCTTCCTATGGAATAAGCTGTGGATGACCAGGAGGAGCCTGACTGTGTTGAAATGTGGATATCCCGAAGTTTAGGAGGCTGTCTATTCCCCTTCATAAGTCCTTTGGGAAACAGACAATAAAAATGTTAAAGACTCTAATTCTATACCTCCTGTGGACAAGAGAATGGACAAGAGTATAATCTCTCAGGCTCAGATACGGAGTTCCTTACCCAGCAATGCAGCCATGTTGGGGTAGTGCAGGCTGCTGCCTGTGATAAGGCAAATATACCCTTGGCTTCACACTCCCTAGATAAGGAATCCAGGAGGATTGATGCCATTGCAAAGAAACAGTACATGGCAGCATCCTTGGGACTCAGACAGGCTAATTATATGGTCTATACAGCTAGATATCAGAAATCTAAATGGGACACTGTAATGGCTTTAGCTAAACAGGTCCCTGGCCAGGCGTTACAGTGGTGGCAGGCTCAGGACAATCTAACACAGGGAGTTCCTTTTGTCACTCAGTCTCATTCTCTAATCCTTACACAGATGCCTCCCTCTTGGGCTGAGGAGCCCACTTGGGGAACCTGACCACCCAAGGGTTGTGGTCTCCTCAGGAATCTCTGCTTCACATTAATCTATTATAACTCAGAGCAGTGTTTCTAGCACTTCAAGCTTTTTCCAAGTCTGTTCAGAACAAAGTAGTTCAGATCAGGACAGACAATACCACCACAATGTGGTATATAAACAAACAGGGGGGCACTCGGTCTATGGCCTTGTGCACAAAGGCAATGAAGTTGTGGTCTCTGGCCTATTCCCTGAACACCTCTCTTACAGCAGTACACTTCCCAGGCAAGGACAATGGAATATGCTCTCAGCAGGATATCTCAGGGCCATCACAAATGGTCCCTGGATCCCAGATGGGGCACTCTACAGATGGATCTTTTTGCAGCCTCAGACAATCACCAACTTGCTCTCTTTTGCTGCAGGCCCTCAGTGTTGGGCTCAGTCCCCCTGGATGCCCTAGTTCTCAATTGGGAAGGGAAGTTCCTGTATGCTTCCCCCCTTCCCTCTCCTGTTCAAAGTGTTAGTCAAAATCAGGTATCAACCCTGCAAGGTGATTCTGATTACTCCAGATTGGGCCAGACAGCCCTGGTTGGACATCACTGCAATATGTCAGAATACAGCAAGACTCCATTAGAAGAAACAACATTACTAAGGTGAATAATATTTTCTTCCAGCTTAACTGGATTGAGGAAAGCAACTATGTGGCAGCATTCCAAGTTGTTATGCTGCAGTACTGATATGGCTAGTGCAGCATAACAGCTGTGATGACATTGCTACTGCAGCATAACAACTCAATCCATAACAACTTTCTGCAATACACTATAATTGTATAATACTGTATGAAATATATGTGTTTGACTCTTTTTGATTTCGGTATGAAATTAACTCTTGCAGTCTGTATAGGTACTTTCTTTTGTGAATGAATAAAATATATTTCTGATTAATTTTATGTTTCTGTATGATTTTTCCAGCTGGAAAATATGTCATTTAATAAGTGCTATGTCACACTCCAGGCATAAATATACTGGGAAGGATTGTTGTCCTTTGTGACTGACAACGCACCAGGTGCATGCATTAAGGCCTAGTCTACAGATGGTGTGTTGTGAGTTATATCTTAGTTAATATCTATCTCTTTGGTTCCCTATTATTTCTTAACTGTATTATGTATTCATCAGTCTTATGCCATATAAGGATACCCAGTGTGTGTACCAAAAATGGTAGGTGGGAAGGAGTGCATATGATCTTGCAGACTGAAAATGTGAATCTTAAAACCCACTACATACATCCTATTTCATGATAAATATGTTAAGTTATTAACCTAGATCAACTTTTTTGGAGGAAGACAGATTATTAAAATATAACTTGAAAGTTTTCATCTTACAAAACAGATTGTGATCCAGAATTCTCTAAAATGCACCAAATTGACTCATTTTTTTGAACATTTTTCCGGGGGGGGGGTATGCCCCCGGACCCCCCTAGCAAGGCTCAGTTTTTGGACTTGAATACAGTTCCTGTACTTCTTTTGAACCACTTTCATCACTGGTTTAGGTAACAAAACTATCAATGCTTCAAACAAATGTGCATCTGCCGTCTCTCCAGAAAAAATGTGCAAATAGAGATGATGCAACACGGGTAGTAATTACTCCCTGAACACTTTATAAAATAAGGCCAAAAACCCATCTGGACCCGGGACTTTACCCAGAGGCAAGTCCTTTATAACAGCAGCTATTTCTTCCTGTGATAAAGGGGAAGATATGAATTTCTTTTGAGAGTCAGATAGTAACGGAAGATGTGTTTCCCCTGAGATACTCCTCCAGTTTTTGAATGGGTGGAGGACTATCCATGTCCCTATATAATTGCTCATAAAAAGTAGCAAACTCTTGGACTATCTCTGGGGGGGATACCTTCAGAGTCCCATCTGACTGTGACCTTATTGGGGGTATAAATCTTGCTGATTCTTGTTGTTTTAAACGTAGAGCCAATAGACGCCCCGCTTTTTCTCCTTGATCTGTAAAACTGGCCTTTGTACAGATTATAGCCAGCTCAGCCTTTTCTCTTAACATTCCCAAATAGTTATCTTTATATGTTAATAGCTTCTGTGACTCCTCTTGAGAATTTTTTTCTGGATGTATATTTTTTAATGCCCGTATCTGAGACAATAAGAACATTCACTCCGTTTCCTGTGCCCTCTTCCTCTTTGTAGTTAGACTAATGAGAATGCCCCTTATATAAGCCTTAAAGGCTCCACATAAAATATCCGGTCATGCACTATCTATTGGGTTAGTGGAAAAGAAAAACTCTATCTGCTCTTTCACCAATCCTCAATACTTTTCATCTTTTAGTAATTGTTCATTTAGTTTCCATCTGGTCTCTCTTTTGGGAGTGTTAAGGAAAGCCAGATTACCCAGGACTAAGGAATGATCCGATATTGGACCCGGTTGGATCGAGGTGGACAATACCCCTGACAAGAGCTCGTGAGAAACTAATAGGTAGTCAATGAGAAATTGCGTGCCATGCACTGGAGAGCAATAGGTATATTCCCTAATATTAGGATGTGTGACCCTCCAGACATCGCACAATCCACACTGATCCATCATTTTCTTAAAGGCCCTGTGCTCAGGTGACAGTCCCCTTGACCCAATGCTCGATCTATCCAAATTCGGATCTGAGACCAAATTAAAATCTCCCCCTAATATAATTGGAATAGGGAGCATAGGAAGAATCCTAGAAATCAGTTTCATGAAAAAAGAGGGATCATCTGTGTTTGGTCTGTAAATAGTACCTAGAACCAATGGCATGACCCAAATAGTACCCTGAACTAAGACATATCTGCCATCCGCGTCCTTAAATACCTGAGAAGGGACAAATGGGATGTCTCTGTTAATCAGTATTATGACCCCGCAACTATTGGTTTCCCCCGAAATTGTAATACTTCATAATCCACTAAGTGAGATTCTTGTAAAAATGATATCTGGGTACACAACAGACTCAGGAGTTTAAGTACCTGATATTGTTTCAGTTTTTTCCTGATCCCCTTCATGTTTCACGTAACAATACTAATATTCTGAGCCATCTATTATGTCAGGTATAAATCCAGATAAGGTATCTAACATATACTGCAACCATGTAACAGGTGATTCTATTCCCCCGAATCTGCTGTGCCAGTCTCCCACCTCCCATTAAGCCTCTGTCCCTCCCTACTCCCAATTACCCCTTGAACAATCCGCAGCTTCAGTAACCCCAAAACATAGTCCAAAAAGCCATCCACCCAAACCTCCCTCTTATTGCTAACAATGTTCAGCAATACTCTGTTTACTACTCCTCCTCCCCCAGCCCCCTGAAAAACTGTCCCCCAAACCCTCTATTACTTATAGTACATTCCCCCTTTTTGAGATGTTGGTAATAAAGAAAGAGAGAGGATTCAACATCCCTACAATACAAGCCCTTGTGTCTGTCACCTATCCCCTAATGAGGACCATTGGGAGCAAGCCAGTACCTATAAGACATTGCCACCAGAAGCATCACGGCATTGCAAGGACATGCAGCTTGTTGGATATGAAAAGGCACCTCGTGGTGTGAGATCAGGGAGTTGGCCTCAGCCAAACATGACATTCACTGTGCGGGCCGTTGTCTCAATAAGCTCTCCAGCCCCATAGGGACAGGCCCCCATTCTGTTCCTCCAATTTGCTGTGCCTTTGCCCCAGTAAATCCCAACTTTTCTCTGGCCTTAGCGACCATTAGCACTTAACACTCATGAAACACAAGCTTCCTCTTGTGTTGCAAGTGTGTAACTGCACCCTGATGCCTTACAAGGGAAAGGATAACACTGCCCTTGTAATTGGATTTCCCCAAAAGCTACAGCCTTTTACCGAACCCATCCTTACCAAACTCTCACAGGGGAAGGGGAGACCAAATGTTGCTGAGTAGGCTTTGTTTTCTCCCAGCATGAAGACTAGTGAGAAATCACTTAATTACTTGAAACCCCAGAGCCAAACAAAACAAACAAGAATATACATCCATGATTGGAACACTGTGAAAATCGAAGGGCCCGAAACCCCAGACCCAGAAAAAACAAATAAGAACATGTATCCACAACTAGATCACTATGAAAAGAGAAAAGTCTTTTCTGCCCCTTATTCAGGCTGAAATGAGAGTCCAAGAATGTTTAACCACTTCTTTCCAGAAGATTCCTTTGCATGAATGTCCAGCCTTCTCAAATCGATTCTCATCTCGTCGGGAGAGACCTGAGGCCTTTCATGTGTCCCTAAAGAGATCTGGCAATGCTAATTTTAAACTAGCAAACGCTGGTTCCAGATCGTCGTAGGTAGCTCAGGAACCAGCCACCTGTACCTGTAGCCTGGTCAGGTATGCCATACAAAATTTAAGTTTAGCCACGATGATTTTTGAAACAACAGGATTAAATGACGCACGCTTCAAATGGACTGAACCCGGAATATCTTGCGCTATTCTAAGCTTAGCTTGCTCATAGCGAACTTCTTGGAGTTATCTCACTTTGTACAGGAAATGTTGTCGCTCTAAGAAATTTAAGAAATGACAAATTATAGGTCGGGGCATTGCTCCGGAAGGGGGCTTCGGTCTTAATGACCTGTGGGCTCTCTCTATATAATATATTTGGCCCCAAATGGGGAAGGGCCTGCAATCTTCTCCACCAGCTTCTGGGTAAAAGCAATGGTATTCTGGCCCTCTTCTCCCTCCGGTAACCCGAGAATCACAACATTATTTCTACGGCTACGACCTTCAAGGTCTTCGAGCTCAACCTCGAATCTGGACAATTTCTGATGCATTGCTGCCATCTCAAGCTCGAACCTCTCCACTTGCTTCTCTAACAAGAAGATCCTAGTCGTGTTGTCTGAGGTAGCGAGAGTGATCTCTTCTATTTTCCTCATAAGTGATTTCATTTCTGATGCCATCTCCTTAATCTCATCTCTGAATGGCTTAAATTCCTCCAAAAATCTAGACAATGTGAGTGGCTCCTGATCCACCCCTGGATTCAAAACATCTCCCTTTTCCACTCCACTTGAGGCCGGGATTTTTTTGAGGCCTTCTCTGGTGTAACTGGCGGGGTGTGTTTCTGCTGTTGCATTTTCATGTAGACGTCCATTCTCTCTCTCAAAATTGCCCTGCAAGGGCACAAAGTTGTAGGGATCCAGAAAAACACGAAATTAGAGGTTTAGATGTCGAAGAAATATACCAGAAAACAGATAAAAAGAGACGGGAGGCTGGAGCCATACTGAGGAGTGACTATCCAGTAGCTTGCATCACGTGGTCCCCCTTCCTGATCTATATTTCTGGGGCAGAGTGCTGAGAGGGAGGGCTATGTGGGGGTATATCTTTAATTTAAATGAAAAAAGAAAATCGGCAGGCACGGCACATTTCACCATGTCCAAGATAGCCACCACACTCTGCTGTGCATGCGCAGCTACTAGCGCATGCTCAGTAAAGTGTGGCAGCCATCTTGGACATGTCAGAGTGTGCCATGACTGCCATTTTTTTTTGTTGTTGAAATTATAGATATTCCCCACCAACCCTCCTCTCAGCACCCCCAGAAACATAAAGAGTGACACTGAGGTTGCCCAATCCCCTGCTTCGCGATCAGGCTGTCATCAATTTGTTGACTACAAAATACTGCAGTGAGACTAGAGACAATGAGTGGAGTGTTCCATGGACACCATAGACATGGAGACAACTGTGGTGTAACTGCAACATGTTATTGGGTTGGAAGGAATGCGCTCGGTCTTTTTTTCATAGCAAGAGATCTACAAGGCTATGCCCACTGCAGCCCTAAAAAGGAAGGAAGCTACCTCACCGAGATTCAAAAGAAGCTTGGAATTGTCTCAACTGTTGTAAGTTGTTTGTTACAAACTTCTACTGAACAGGCAGGTAAGTAAATAAAAAAAACTGACAGATAACAGTTCAAACAATAGTTATTGATTTTTTTTTTTTGGTCTCTAGTCCCTGCGTATGTTATGGATATAAACAGATTAAACTTGAAAATTAAAAGACTATAGAACCAGAGCAAGGAGTAGAATTTAAGGACATTTGCATTTCCTTTGAGAAGTTACATAGGGACCTGACATCAAAAAGGGCTGTTAATGTTCCCAATGCTTGGAGCTGTGCCCCTACTCCAATTACATGATGTTCCTTTCCTGGATGTCTGCTTCTGCTATGACAGGAGCATATCCTTTACCCGTTTGAGGAAGTGATGTCAGAACCCCTGGCACAAAGGAAATAATGGACCAGGGTGGGTGGAGTGAGGGTTTGGAGGTGGGACCAGCCCAAGTCTTCCAGAAACAATCAGGTAGCTGAGGCCCCTGGTCAGACCATTAGCACCCTTCACCCACTCTGCACTAAGCTTTGCAGCTAGTGAAGCCAGCAATAATGAATCACAATTCTACTCAAAGCCCCCAAAATAGGTTTGCTACCCAAAGAAACAGGACTCCAAACAGCTTCACCAACAATACATTAACATAGGCTTGAAATTAGAAGATATAGGTCTCCAATGCAAAGAAACAGACCCAGTTAAATCACACCAATTATGTTTTAAATCAGAAGAAATAGGCCTCTACAAATGCAGCCTGCCACACAGTGAAACATCAAACAAATGAGTCTACTTATAGCTACCAAAATAGGTTTCAAAATTCCAACAGCCCCAAACAATACACTGCTAGCCCCTTAGAAGTAGGAAGAAAGAAAAGAAATAACCTTCTACCAAGTAGAATCTACAAGAAACAATTTAAAAACCAGAAGAAGACGCTACTGTACCGTACAGATCTGATTCTGTCTGCTTCAAGTTCCTTCTGAGAAGCCAAAGCAACTGACACCACACCTGATTCAGCTCTGCCCACCTAGCTGAGGGAGACCTGGCCAGACCATTAGCACCCTTCCCCCACTCTGCACTAAGCTTTTCAGCTAGTTAAGCCAGCAACAATGAATCACAGTTCTATTCAAAGCCCCCAAAATAGGTTTGCTACCCAAAGAAACAGGACTCCAAACAGCTTCACCAACAACACATCAAAATAGGCACCCAGTGGACACCATGGCAGTGTGTTCATACAGCATACACCTGTAGACCACCCTTCAAAGGACACCAACAGAACTCAGCACACACATGCAACACTGAAGGCATGGAGGGTGATTAGGGGAGGGTGTACAGGTGGCCAGTCTGCACCACATACTGAGTGTTGCCACAAGGCTGAGACAATCCATGCAGTGCAACTGGTATAATGTTGGGAATACCCCAACACCGGTGTGCCTATTTGTGGTATGAGCCCAACCCAGCCACATATAGCACATCTGTACAGACACCACAGCACACACAGCCAGCCTTGAATATGTCACTGGGAGTAGCCCATTCCAGTGTTACATAGATACATAGATACATAGACAGTGTAGGCAGATAAGGGCCTATGGCCCACCCAGTCTGCCCATTTAAGTTTGTAAGTTCAGTTTATGTTTTCCAGGAAGTCTGTTGCCCCTTACCCCTGACCTCCAAAATTCCTTTATGCCTATCCCATGCATTCTTAAATCCCATGATTGTTTCAGCCCCCACCACTTCCTCTGGCAGGGAGTTCCACTTGTCCACCACCCGTTCTGTGAAGAAATTCTTCCTCACGTTTCCTCTGAATTGTCCTCCCTCCAACTTTATCCCATGCCCTCTAGTCCTGGAACATCTTTTTCACTTAAAAATAGTGCATTCCTGTACCCTGTTCCTCCCTGTAAGATACTTGTATGTCTCTATCATATCCCCTCTCTCCCTCCTCTCCTCCAGGGAGTACATGTTCAGTGCCTTCAACCTGTCCTCATAGGACTTGTGATGCAATCCATGCACCATCTTTGTTGCCCTCCTCTGAACCTTCTCTACCCTGTCTATGTCCTTACATAGGTAAGGTCTCCAGAACTGCACAGTGTACTCCAGGTGCGGCCTCACTAGTGTCTTGTATAGTGGAATTATGACCTCCCTTTTCCTGCTGGTGATGCCCCTGCCTATGCATCCCCAGCATCCTATTTGCTTTACCTGCTGCCTTGTCACGCTGTTTCCCTGCCTTGAGGTCATCACAGATGATAACTCCAAGATCCCTTTCCTGCTTGGTGCATGCTATATCCTCACCCTCCAACTGATATATTGTGCCAGGGTTTTTGTGCCCCATATGCATTATCTTGCACTTCTTTGCATTTAATTTCAACTGCCACAAACCCCTGACCATTCTTCAAGTTTCTGCAGTGTTGCAGCATCTGTGAGTTGCACAACAGCATAACAGTAATGTCCACTGTCAGTACACACCTGCAAGATGGGCCTGTCACTGTGTAAGGTGCCGCAATTATTGATGCCCTACACACCATAGGCATTGATGTGTCTCTCACACTACAGGCCCCCATGTTACTATAGTGTCTGCTGTGCACTGTAGCAGGAACTACAGTTTGAGAATTGCATGCAGCACCACCACCTGTGCCTGTGCTGTGTAGTCCCTTGGGCCCCAATGTTCTATGCAATTCTGTACAAATGTAGCCTGCAGCTACCACCATGCACTTCCAGACTGACCTACAGGTGGAGCTATGGGACCCTGCAATACCGCTGGGCAAACTGCATGCAAATCAGGACATAATGAGATGCTAATCTGGATGTTTGCCCACAGACTACCTAAGTAGGCTCATTTTCATGTCACTTTTGAATATAGCAAATGTTTGCCGCAGGTTTTTGTGCCGTGTAAACATTTTAGAAACATGGTACATTCCTGCAGAATTTCACATGCACTGGTGCTTACAGCTTTAATGAATCCACTCCTTTGCTAGCACACACGTTGGCCACATAGTTCACCTTTACCTTTCTTCACATCGCTATGCACTGGGCTGCTGTAGTGGTTTGCACTTCCTGGTTGCTATATTCAGAGCTGTCTTATTTCCTGGACTACTTTTGCACTGCACTCCCAGCCCAGTTTGCTTGGCTTCCTTAGCACATTATATTCAGCAGGTTTAGCACCAGGGCTATCCCTTTTGAATATAGCGGGCTATTGGTTCTGTTCTAATTTAGCATGCTGGGCAGTGCTAATTTAGCACTGGGGCAAAGTTTTGAATATCTGGCTCAAGATGTTCCACCAGAAAAATGGTAAATGACAAACAGATAGAGATGGATATTGCTGAAAACAGTTAAAGAGACAAAAATGGCCACTTACCCCAATGCTGCTTCTTCATGGTTATGGCTACAAGAAGAGTCTGATCCAGTACTCTGTTGACAAAAACTTCTATTTATTCAAAGTGGCAAGTGCAACTGTGGAAGCGCTCCAGTAAACCCAAACAAGCCTGCTGTGTTTCCTGTGCTATACTTTTCAAAGTCAAGGCAGTAAGGTTCCCATACCATATTTAAAGAAAAGATTTAAAAAAGTATTATACATTGTTTTCAAAATATGTTATTAACCACTTTATGTTGTTCTATAATGGGCACAGCAAAATTCATATGTGCTCAGAAGTGCAAACTGTGTATAAAAGTGCATAATAAAAAGTCAAAAAGTCTGAAATTCTGGTTCCCTTGATGGCTGAGCAGGAGCACGCTGCACAGCCATGCAAGAAACCTGGGTCTCAGAACAAACGTGAGTTGCCACGTTGGGAGGTCGGCCAAGCCACAGCAGCTCCAGCTTGACAGTATGATGAGGCAAAGAGGGAAGTATTGGGCACTGGGCTCAATAATGACTCCTAGGGTGGGCCACGGGAACTTGCTCCTTCTGCAGACATCACTTTATGCACCCAAAGCTAACAAAAGGCTCTGCCTTCACCAGGGCATGAGGGAGCGCTTTGGTGAAAACAGGAGATAAATTCCCCACTACTCTAACAGTGGTCCTCAAGCCCTAAATCCTGATGCCATCAAGTGTGTCCACCAGAACTAACTGGTGATTTCACGCCACACATTTTTCTCTTTTTTAAAACTATAGTTTTTTATTATGTTTTAAAGTGGTACATACAGTTATTAAAGCACAAAAAGCTGAGCACACAGAAACCTCTATAAGCAAGGGCACAGGTCTCAAATAAAAAATTTATTAAAAGTGTCTAAAAATATGTATGTATATATTTTTACATGCTTTTAATTAACTTTTTATATGAGACCTGTGCACTTGTTTATAGAGGTTTGTGTGTGCTCAACTTTTTGTGTTTTAATACTTATTTTCAGTCTCATTCACCACTTTCCTTGTGCATACTCCACTTGTTTATCTGGTACATACAGTTGTTCATGGTATCATGATAAATAATTACAACCTCATTCATAACATCCGAGTACAGTATATGTGACATAGCTAATTAGCAAGATAAATACATCCAGGGAAGAGGGGACAGAGAAAGGCAATCCAGAATAGTGCTATTACCTAAAGGGGGAGACACAAGGGAGGACATATCCCTTTTCTTACAATGATATCCGAGAGATATATTTTAATGGACCAACCAGTACCCAATCCCAATTAGTCTGAACCCAGCCCTTTTATGGTATTATGTCTGGCCTAGTATTCAATATGAGGAGGAACCAGGCCGTCCACCTATTCATGATTTGGGACAACGGGGCCTGATGTCGGGCCATGATACTGTACTTTCAATTTGGTAAATATCAGAAATAGTGTCCTCCCATTGTTTTATTGTCAGTGCAGTAGGTTGCAACTATAATCTAGTCAAGAATTTTTTAGCTGCTGTTAAGAAGATGTTAAGGATGTATGATTTCTGTTTTTGATTGAAGTGGGGAGGGTAATGCAGGAGAACTGCCATCTACAGAGACAGAGATCCTAAATCCAGAAAGATTGCTCCCACAGTCTGCCCCACTGACTGCCAAAATGAAATTATTATAGGGAAGAACCAGAAAATATGGCTGTGCCCTGACACCCCACACCCACAGAGCCTCCAACAGGAGGAATCCTGTGAAGAAAGGAATTTGGCAGTGATTTTTGGAGTGCGGAAGTATGGAGACACCACCTTCCAACCAAACTCTCTCCAACTATAGGACCCTGTCATCTGGTGTTGTGTGCTCCAAATCTGCAGCCACTGCTCTGAACTCCACATATTTTTCTACCCAAACTCACATATATACAAAGACACATTTCTTTTCACACAGCACTTAGTAAATCAGGTCACTGATGTATTTTTCCTTGAAATGTATCTCATATGTTTTTTAAAGTTAAGAAACAGTCAATTCCATTATCTTTGCATCTGAGGTTTTAATGAGCTCTGTTATGCAAAATACGTTGCTAGTGGCTGCATGCTGTCATGATGGCGTCATTTGAGAAACAATGGTTTACATGATGGCTGAAGTCTCTGGCTGCCCTGCATCCAAATGCCTGACACTGGATCCTGTTTACACAGTGAGCTGCTTTGAAGGAGGCCCTCCTACAGGAGCCTCTGCCCACAGAGAAAGCCACCTGGCTTGAGAGTATATGGCACCCTAAAATACAAAGCAATACCTACTGTTAGTATTTCTTATTTGATAGATATTATGACACCTCAACATTTGTGTATTATGGTGATCTTTACACTATTTTCTCAACACATACACATTCAATACAAAATTGGTGCATTTCAGAATCACCTTAATAAGACCTTATTTTAAAAATGGGAATAAACCTAATGCATTCTTAAAACCCATCCAGTTTCTAGTCCCCAGATAAAAAATCCATTTGTCTTTTTTATCAACAATTTATTGTTGAAGGCCCCCCCCCACACACTTCTCTGTAGCATAACTTTCACCAGGCGCACAAATTTGGATTGATGCTGAGAGTGATATCTTTTGTCTTTGATATGTTGTATGAGATGCAATAGCATACCCTGCATTATTGTCGCTAATGGCCCTTACATATTCACTTACTTTTATTCTCAGTTCTTATACCATCTTGCTATGTACAGTAGTAGTTTTGAAAAGAGGACTGCAAACTACAGTGCAGAAATAAATAGACTGCCAACCTGGTCAGAGTAAAGAACCACACTAGAGTGTCCTGGGGTGCTCTATGACTGAAAAACAATACAAGATTAGCCAGGCATGGCAGTTACCCAGGTCATACTCTTTAAAGAAGAGTTCAGCAAATGTTGCTCAGTTTACTTCAGTGCTTGTTTTATTTGCCAAATACAAATTGCCATACAGACCCCTCAGGGTCAGAGAACCACACAAAAACCTCTAATGTTTCAACTCCTCCAAGTCTTTGTCAAAGATAACGCCCCTATGCCTGGCATGCTTAAATAGCAAGAAAAAGTCACATGTGTAACTGATTAGTACATTTCTTAAAAGCACACTACACATATACCACAACATACAGTGTGTAAAGAAAAATATCCTATTTACAATGTAAAAAAAAACTTTTAGTGGCCATTTCTATAGTTTATAAAGTGCAAAGTTACAAAAACGTTATAAAAGTATTCAAAAGTGCATTTGGTGCAGGCATTAAAAGCTCTCCTCTAATTTGGAACAGTAAGACATATACAGTATTAGTATCTCAAAACAGTTACCATAACCTGTTACTCATTTGTATACATTTATTAATCTAACAAGATCTGGATAAGGAGAGAGTACAGAGAGCTCAAATAAATACTAGCGACATTTCTTTTGTCTTTTAAAGTCCATTTGTCGGTTATGTGTAAGTGTAGGAAGCTAAGATATTTCATTTTCCCTTTTAAAACCTTTTAACAAGGACCAGGGGGAGAAGATCAAATAATTTCAAAAGGTGGCTTAGTTCACAGTTATAAAAGTGCAATGTAACAGGTTGTTAGGATGAAGGAGGAAGGGGGGGGGACAGAAGGGAGGGGCCTAAGGGCAAGGGGGCTTTTTTGCCTTGGTAGCCTCCATAAAAAACACACTTGGAAAAAATAGGGCCACCCCATTTTGTATTTGCCCATCACAGACTTCTTCCAAGGTCCTTTGTTATATGTTAACTTGTGTTCTTACATCTGCCGACAAGGGATTGCTGGAGATTCCCAGGGTCCGTCTAAGAACATCTGGAGCTTGTGCTTTTTCATTTGCAGCACCAACCCTGAGGAATTCTCTACCTCGTCGGTTAAGAGAATGCCTGACCATCAGTAATTTTAAATCTATGTTAAAAACATATTTATTTGCACTGGTTTTCCCAGACTGATTTTATATAATTTATACTGTTGTTATCGTGTTAATTTGTGGTTTATACTATGTACAGTGCCTTGATATTAAAAGGAGTTATATAAATAAAGATTTGCTTGCTTGCTTATACTATTATGCATTCTGTGATAGCAGGTTCAAGGTAGCTCCTAATGATGTATACATAGACTAACTAGCTTGAGTTAGTCTTAATTTTTCACAAGTTTTTGAATTTAAATATCATGAATATTTATGCACTGTTACTGTTTAATGTGATGGGGCATTCCTTTAGCCATGCCCCCTGATGAACAGCGCAAACTCCAAGTGCCAAGAGTTTGTGGCTGGCAACTCTGCCAGCACCTACATTTCTTCATTTTAGCTATAAAAACTGTATGTGGCATTTGCAAATGAAATGTGTGGCATTTCTCCGTGAGTGCAGATTTCCTCTTTGGTATGTATGTACAGTAGTAGCACCCACAAGAATACAGATCTGCATATGCCACTCCTGTGGTGTCACATTTGACTTAGGATCTAAGCAGCATTATTTTGACTAACTGGAGAGTCCACACTTCTTTAGTTTTTATGACTGTGGGTGAAGCCTACAGGAGTATTGCATGTACAAAAGGAGTGATGTCAAGTTTTCTGTCTGTGAAATTGACTGAAGGTGTAAATAGTCTCCTCTGCCTTACCCTCCTCCAAGAAATGTTTTCATCCCTCAAATAAATATGCTTTCATGTTAGTCAGTGGTTGCAGGGTACTTTTTTCTTTCTTAAATGGATAGTACAAGAACTGGAACCTGAGAAGTGGGAGGTAGCATTGTTTTTTGGGGGAAAGTAAGGTCAACCCCAGCTCCACCCAAGAAGCTCCAAAAGGTCCATCACACCTTTTTTTTTATTCATGTGGGAGGGGCATGAGGTGGATCTATCATCCTGAAAGAAGACTCGCATCTTTGGGATGTGGACCAAGGAACAGAAGTCTATGGAGTCCCTGCATTTTGTTAAGGACTAGAACAGAAGATACTTAAAATGCCTTCAAGCTGACTTAAAGACCCTTGGAACAAATGATTATCAGAGTCACCTGGCGTCTCAAAGGAAAGACTAAGAAGTGTCTAAAAACTAAGGAAAATAGACAGCTTTCAGGTATTTCTTAAACATTTATATACTAAAAACAAAGTTCAGTTTAGGGATTAACAATATTTGTTTACCATATTCTATCTCTCTATATATATAGTTTGTCTTTTTAGTAGTTTCAAAATCTTGAAAGCATTGGTGTTACTAATGCATTTAGAAATACATTTTTTAATTGTCTTTACAGATAAATCATGCATGTTCATGTGAGGGCACATTTTTGGGGGATGGAGTTCAAATTATTTTAATCATGGGCACAGTGCTTGGTAAACACAGTCTGTGATGAACTGTATTTTTCCTTTTAAGTTTGAGAAGTGGAGCTGACTTGTACAAATGGATAGTACAGACACCGTTAGAAGTAGAATGGATTAAACACTTCCTGGAACTTTCTGCATAACAAGTTCCCCATGGCACCTCATAGCATTTGACACTACCATCCTAAGAGCAGTCAGTGTGTTACTTTATAGGACATTGCATAGCAAGAGACCTAGCCTTCCCTTTTTCCAAATAATATACTAACGTCATTCTCAGGCAGGCAGTTCTGGGCTACTGTTTATATTCTACTGAATCTTCTTAAAGGAAAACTGCATGTTAAAATCAGGAATATATGTATTACTACCAGTTTTGAGTTCTCACTTCAATCCAGAGTTTTATTTCTGCCTAGGCTGTTAGAGGAGTTTTTCTAATTTTCCCTTGGTGTTTTATGACATCTGGGGGCTGTCATTCAAGTTTGTTTTATTGCATCTTCTCCAAGTTAGTCTTCACAGCTTACCCTTTGATTTGATGTCTAATAGCCCCTACAGCAGGCCAGTGTTTTGTTACAGTGTCTTGCTTAGCCACAGCAGAGAAAAAACACTGCAGTCAGGATTCACAGTGCTATACAATATACTATAGAAAGTTACATGTTTAACACACACACACACACACACACACACACACACCAAGCACAACACAGCTGGATAAGGTACCAGTATTTAGGAAACTTGTCATACTTACCCAGAGTCTAGCAATGTGAATCCTGGCTGTGACTATAGGTGTTTACAACTGAATGATAATAACCACATTTGCTTCACTTGCAAATAGGTAGGCATTCATGTCTAATTTTTGTTTGACTTACTGTAGGTTACACATAGAATCTGAAAAATTCATAACTTGCTGTATTGTGATTCAATGAACTGATAACTGGGGATTTTGGTTTCTTTTACAAATTCATTTTTCCTGACCATGGATACAATAAAATAAAAATTTCTCAACAAAATGTTTTTAAATAAAGAGTTTAACTCACAGCAGCAGAAGAAGCATGCAGGCATTAAAAGCTTAGTAGAGTGGATGTATAGGCACCAGTATTTAAGAATGACTTTGGTAGAGGATCAATGGTGACTGGGGGATGAGGGAGGGAGTGAGTCTTGATATTTGTACCATAATGGTTTTCTGAAACTTCAACCTTCAATGGGTTAGACTCTGCAGCCATCTGTACAGTATATCACTAAGCCATATGCAGTGTGGTATGGGTAAAACACAGATCACCAGATCAGGACCAGTGCTGTAAAATCTGCACTGGGCACAGCTTGTGCAAATATTGCTGATCCAGTGGATCAAATAAATATGTGCAAATAAATAAATAAATACTCGGCTTCACTTTGTGCTTCAGCCCACCTCAGGAGTGACTTTATTACATGATAAAGAAGCACACCCTGTCATGCCTTATTGCTTAAATATGCCCTTTCTCAATGTACTATACTTTGATTCAGTTGGTGTACGCAACAGCCTTCATGTGAACACTCTGGGCTTCTCTTTGACTCCTGATGTCTATTTGCTTTAGCTATCATGAAAATGTTAGGAGTATAGTACACAGGATAGATGAATATAGGGTATGGGCAGCTAAAACTGAGCATGATTTGTTAGCAGTTTCGGAAACATGGTTACATTCAGGTATAATGCGGGATGAAATTCAGCTCTCTGGATATTCTATAGCGTGTACAGATAGAGGTAAGAGGGGAGGGAGTGATGTTGTTTATTAAAAATACTGTTGGTCCTTATGAATTATTGTTAAGCACAAATAAGGAAGGAATTGATTGCCTTATTATTGAACTAATTGCGATAAAATTAGTGGTAGGAGTTTTTATGCACCCCCAAAATGAAAAATAAATCATTTGATGTATTAGCAGAGTTAGTTTTAGAAACAATAAAGGATAAACAAGTGCTTTTGACAGGAGACTTTAATACAGACTGGGTTCAGACTAGAGAGAGAAAATTAGAGAGCAGTTTTTTTAATTTTGGGGTTAAATCAAATAATTCAAAAATCTACAAGAAATACAAATAATGGAAGTCAGGGTTCTCTCTTAGATTTATTTTTTGTGTCCCAGGATATAGTTAAAAACTGGGAAGTATTACCTTTAAATTTGGGGGATCATAATCCCATAACTTGTACTATTGAGTTACAACATTTTATTACTCAACAATTAAGTATGTATTGGTGTAGAGATTTTAAGGGGTTTAACGAACAGGGTTTTATAAATCATTTGAAGCAAATTAATTGGGAGAGAATATATTTAATAACAGTTATAGAATTGGCTATTCAGGAGTTTAATGATATGATTCCGAATGTAATTCAGTGCCATGCTCCATTGATAAAAAAATAAAATAAAAAGAATAAAGAAGATCCATGGATTACTGATAAAATAAAAAAATATATAAGGATTAGAGCAAGACTATGGAAAAGGGTGAGAAAAACAAAAAAGATGAAGATTGGAATGTTTTTAAGAATTGGAGGAATAAATGTAAAAGTATACTTAAAAATGTAAAGAATAAATATTATTGGAACAAAATAAATAATACTTCTGATACTAAACAGTTTTGGAAACTTATTACAGATTTAAAATCCCCAAATAAAACTATTATAAATCCTACTTTGGTACAAGATAAGAAATTAGTGACTGACTCAAAGAATATAGCAAACATTTTTAATACATATTTTTTGGATTTACCAGACTTAAATTTATAAATTTTAATCACTAATGAAACAGATTCTCCTATTGAAGAAGATAAGTTAGGAGCTCAAATAGGGATATTTAGATTTGAAACTTTAAATGAGAGGGATATAATGAAAGAATTAAAAAATGTAAATGTAAATAAATCAGGAGGTATTGATGGAATAGAAGCTCGATTTTTGAAGTTGGGTGCACATGTAATAGCCCCTGTTGTGACTTATTTGTATAATTGGAGTTTGAGCAGTTCTACTGTTCCTGAAATTTGGAAGATGGGGAAAATTATTCCCATTTATAAGGCTGGTGATCGAACAATTCCTTCAAACTATAGACCAATAGCTCTTTTGCCAATTTTATCTAAGATCCTAGAATGTAAACTACATGAGCCGTTAAATCATTATTTGGACTCAAATGCTATACTAACAGATAAACAACATGGTTTTAGGCAGGGGAGATCCACAAACACTGCCCTGTTGGAATTTAATGATTTGGTTGTTACATCTATGAATCAAGGGACAGATACTGGGGCAGTGTTTGTGGATCTCAGTAAGGATTTTGATTTGGTTCAACATGATTTGCTTTTGACTAGGTTGAGGGCTATAGGGATTCAGGGGCAAATGTTAAAATGGTTTGAGTCATATATGACAAATAGACAGCAATGTGTACAATGTGGAATAACAGTGTCGGGCCCTGGGAAACTGGAGAGGGGTGTTCCCCAGGGCTCTATTCTGGGTCCATTATTATTTAATATATATGTTAATGATTTAGTTCAAGTTATTAGACATAGTGAGGTGAGATTGTACGCAGACAACACTGTATTGGTGATGTCTGCTGACAATCTCACAGATATGATGGATAAACTTCAATATGATTTATTACAGATGCAAAAATGGTTGGGTAATTCTGGCCTTCTTCTAAATGCTAAAAAAACACAAACTATGTTGTTTTCAGTTGGTTCAATACAAAGGAAATAAGTCCAAGTTACAACTGCATCTTCAAGATGGTATAAAAATTGAAAATGTATCTACATATAGGTATTAGGGGTTTCAAGTAGATGTTAGGATGACATATACAGAGCATATATCAGTTCAGACAAAAAAGTGAATAGGAGATTAGGGGCTCTTAGAAGAATTGTAGGTAGTTTACCTTTGGTAGCTAAGGAGCAGTTGGCAAAACAAATTGTATTACCTATTTTGGAGTATGGTTCTATCATTTATATGAATTCAAGTAAAGCAGCATTAAACCTGATTAATCAAGCATATTACAGGATAGGAAAATTTGCTTCTGGAAATAGTAAAAATAAGCATCATTGTATAATTTATAACAATTTGAATTGGCTTTAACCAGAAGTGAAAAGAAATTATCTTTGGCTTATTGTATGTCATAAAATAATACATAGAAAGTATAATCATCCTCTGTATGAACAAGTAAAAAGAAAGTCGAATAATGAAATACATATAAAGACTAGGAATGTATTAAGTAATATCCCAATGTACAGAAGTTTCAATAGATTAGGGGATAGTGTGCTCCAGAATAGTGTAGCACAAAGTTGGAATAGATTGTCTGAACTACAGAAAATAAATACAGATTTTTTTTAAATTTAAAAATGATTTGTTTGATAGTTTGAAGTCTTTTTGTATGTGTTTTTAAACAAATGTGGATATGTTGTGTGATTTTATTTTGTGTTTGTATTAGTTTTTGATAAATGTTAATTGTATTAGAAGCTATATGCAGGACTTTGTTATAAACGGGATTTTGTCCCAACAAATGTTTTTTCCTGTGAAAAAATAAATTTTAATCAATCAATCAATCAATTATTGTATATTGTTTGAACTGCTTTGGTCTTCTTGATGTGGTGCCTGTGTGCCTAAATTGTGTAATCTGTTTATCTAGTGCTACCCATGTATCTCCAGTGAATGATTGTTATAACTGTCTGCTCTCTGAGCCATTGTTTTTTGACTTGTTAACCATGCTGTCTTTGTATTAGTTTCAACGAAGTGCCTTTGTAAATGAGTCTCTGACTCAAAGGTTTGTAAATATGATTTTTTAAAATAAATAAATATTTACGTTTAAGCTCATGAAACACCCTTATCCAGTTAATGCATTCACAGTCATAGTGGCTCTGCCAGACCTTGTTAACATTGCTGGGCATGTGTTATACTGTCCACTTGCAAAATTGCCTATAGGTGGCTCCACTGAAAAAGTGCATGACAGTTATGAACTGTGCACTAACTGATCCTTCAGATTTCTTCCCCTTTTTTATGACATCCTTGCTGCTGGTTACAGATGTCCTCTAAGTATGGATCTGTGGCAAGTGTTTAGGGAAATGGGATGTTAGGGTTTCCAGCTGTAATGCCCCATCCTCTCCCTCCAAGCAGCAAAAGGAAAAAATATTAGGATTTTTGGTCTTGGTGAATCAGTGGTGGGGTCTTCATTGGGGTTGTCAACCCTATTGCTCACCTCTCCCCACAAACCATAACCTCCAGTCCTAAGCATACGGTGCAGCTCCAAGCCAGTGCCTCATAGTGATACACTCTTCATAGGTAGAGAAGTATGTCTCACCACATGTTGCCAACATATTTTGTTGTACCTTTCTTCATACAGGGCCCACATGTGACATTGATTTATCAAAACTCCAGATCCCAAAACTCTAATGTTTTTTTTCTTTTTGATACTTGGGGGGGGGGCTGTTAGCATAGGAAGTTAGGGTTTGGAAATCTTAATGCCATGTTTTCCTATTTCTGTGTGTTAAGTTACCTTAACTGATACATTGACAAAGTTTTTTTTTGCAAATAATTTCCTGTGTGAGCAAGTGCAGATATGCAGGAACCTTTGGGCTGTGTACTATGGGAAGACTCTGTCTGCCTAAATAAGTGCAAGGCCCAGTGCATTCACTCTTTACACATTTACTCTTTACACATTCACTCTTTACAAATTAACTTTTCACACATTTACACATTCACTCTATACATTCTTTCTTTACACATTCACTCTTTTTATTTAGTTTTGTCCCTACATTTCCAAGATAGTCATTTTATGAGTGACCTTATAAACATGACATGTAGCATTTATAGTATATTGGCTGAAATGTCATTTTGCACCAGAAGTGTACAAATGATGTCTTGTCCAAGATTTTTAAAAATTACATCTCTTACATTTATAAAGTGGTGAGAAAATGTGGCTACATTGAAAGTTTGGAGTCAAAATATTGAAAATCAGCAAGGTTATGAGTGAACGTTGAAACACTACAATGTTCAGTCATTCAAGATGGCAGTATAGCTTAGAAGTTAGAGTAACAAGCTGTGAACACGCTTGGTACATCCAGCAGAACAAACTTGGGTTTGATTCTCACAGCCTCCACTTGCATACTGTGTGATTCTAGTCTGAGCAAGTCACTTAACTACCCAGTGCTCCCAGGTTGCCCCAGAAAACAGGTAATTGTGCCTAGTGGACCTTATCCAGTTACCAAAGACTAAAATAAACAAATAACCTGAGCATTTTACCATACTTGTACACCAAATTTTCAGCATAGGTTTCTTATTACCCCATGCCGTGAACTACACAGCCCAGAGGGTTCGGAATTTTGGTCTGAAATTTTCTGGGTAGAAAGGGCTTGCCCCAGAATGATACCTTTCATTAGTTTGGTACAAAAAATTATTCTGCTCCCAAGCCATAAAGATTTAAACTTTCTGTTCTGAGCATGCTCATTATGGTATCAAACATCTGCCCAAAAGACTCTACTTAATAAGCTCATAACTAACATTTTAAATCCTTATGTCTTGGAAACCGATAAATATGTTTTCACCAAACCAATGAAAGGCATAATTCTGAGTCACACCCTTTCTACCCTAAAAATTTCAGACCAAAATTGCAAACTGTGTGGGTGCTAGGTGATGACAGAGAAAAACAGCAAAACCCCTAGAATTTTCCCAGAAATGCACTACAAATGTCTCAGAATCTGCATATCTGACTGCAACAAAACTTTGCATGTCAAGAGACTTTGCTCCCCAGACTGCAAATGCAAACATGTGTGCAAATCCATTGAACAGGGACAAAGTTATTAAAGTGTAACGTTAGGGGTTTAACATTTAACAGCCTACTCATCTCTAACCATGCCACTATAATATATTGCTGAAAACATAATCCAAACCATTCATTAGATATTTACATTCAGTAATTCAGAATGCAACTGCTAATGCTAGACACAGTGAACAGAGAGAAAGAAAAGCTTTTAATGGTTGAAGAGCATGAACAAAGTATACTTGGTGATGCCAGATTTCTGTAGTCTGAGGTCCTGAACTTCATTAAGATACAGAGAACAATTTCACCCTCAGCTGCAACTGCAGAGAGATCCTTTTCATCTCTTAGGTGACAGAAAACCTAATTACGGTCAACTATGACTGCAAGCAAATTGAATATCATAATCATCCTTCATGAACGTACAGTAACACAAGAACTGCCAATTTGGATTTAAAGGACATTGCCAGGAAATTTGTTATTTACTGTATGTCAGTTCCAGGGTAAACACATTTGCAAAGCTTTAGTCCAGATTACATAACTACTTGCTGTTGTATAAAAAAAGCATGTTTAAAGGAAAACTCCAATAATCTAAGCAGACCCACTTCCAAAAGCTTTAGCCCCCGATTTAGCTTTTTGGCCATGAAAGATATTTTTTTAATATTTCTACTTACAGAAATCTAATTTTTAAAAGTCTCTGTATTAGGGCTGGCAGTGCAGCACCTCAACTTTGGACAAAATGGAGCCGCACACCGTCCGCCATGATTAGGAATCAGACTTTTAAAAATTAGATTTCTGTAAGCCGAAATATTTGAAAAATAGCTTTCATGGCCAAAAAGCTAAATCAGGGACTAAAGCTTTTGGGGGTGGGTCTGCTTAGATTATCAGAGTTTTCCTTTAACAGCTGAAAATATTTAAGTTGCCTATTTGCACATCTGTGAGATGGTTAGTTGCTTCCTGTCACTATCTGCTGCAGTCCATGTTAATCCAAGAACTGCATATTTCTTGAGAGTTAAATGAAGAGTTAACTTTTTGGAGCAGTGCAAAATAGCAGTGTGTGTGTGTGTGTGTGTGCATGCATTTGACTTCAAATGAGTGTTTAGAGGAAGAACACTCGGCTGAACTCACTTTATTCTGCAATGTAAAAACACATTTTGCAATAGTTACTATCTACAGTATCAGTATTGCATTTGTTTATTGCAAGTTGTATCAATTTCCGATACTTCATCATACTTTGCAACAATAATACCAATTCCATCAGATGAAAAGCAGCCTTTCTTTTACAGTGTAAAAATGTACATTGTTGCAATTGTCACTTTATTTTAAAAAGTAAAATGCACATTTTTGTTTCAGTTTATTTAAGTACACTTGTGTGCAAGTTTCTTTATGGAAATATTTTCAGATGGAAAAATGTGATTCATTTGTCAAAATCAAGTCCATGACCGCAACATGATTATCTGAATTTTTAAGTTTTAAGCCATGTGGCAGGATTTTTAGAAGGCTCCATGCAAGGTGCATCTGCCATTACATATAAAACAGAACTGCATTCAAACTGTTAGATAATCTATTCGATGGTCTGTCAGCATCTGAACATCACAAAAAATATGCAAACTGAACACAGCTCACAACTTGCTTCACTTCTTATTGCAAATTGTGACTTTCAATCATAAGTGGATTCAGTTTTTGAAAATAGCAGCAGGTCTGTGTAGATGCAACTGAGAGGATCCAGATGCAAGCACAGAGTACATTTTCATCTGTGTTCAGCTTTACAAGAATCCACATGTAGTCTGCACCAGTTCTGTAACAGGACTATTTCTGTTTATTACAATATTGTACAATGCACTATCAATGACTCTCAAGTGAAAATCATGCTTGTTTCTAACTTTACCTCTGTTCATACTTTCACAGTTCTGCCCCCTTCCTCAGCTTTTGAACCACTCCTCCACCTATGTTTATAACAATATGAGCATTCAAAATGTCTCAAAAACTGGGCTACTTCGGAACAAAATCCGATGACCAGAAAAGGACTCTGAAAACTAGATTATCATATTTATGCAGCTGACAGACCAACTCTGCAGAAGTCAGTGGAAGACAGGAAAGTCTGTACAAAAGTAATCATTTAAATAACAAATAAGAAAAAAAAACTGTGTTAAACTATGGCCAGCAGTAACAGTACCAAAGTGGCTCTTAAAGTGACCCTGTAAGTAGATAGTGTAATTACCCATTAAAACAGTTTCTTGAAGCTAGCCTTAATTAATGTGAGATGGGAGACTGGGTTATCCTATAATTCGTCAGACAGGAAAGGGGGAGTTGTGCATATAAAGTGTAAATACTGTGAGACTATTTATAGGAACCAATTAGTATTCTGTTTTCTGCCATGAGGAATTTGAAAATACCATACAAATTGCAGTGATCTCTCCAGAAAGGGGCCCATACAGGAAAGTAACATTTGTTATTTGAAGTTATTTTACATTCATTTGTATTTGATGACAGGGCTCAGTAGAATGGAGGTTTTCCCATTAAAGGGGCAGATCAAGTTGTCCTTGTGGACTCCACCCAATAGGAAGTTGCTCAGAGGGAGAGAGGGAGGGGGTGGGTGGGGCGGCGCAGGAAGGTGTCATAGGGAGGCAGGCTGATGCTGCAAGGGAGGTGAGGGCCTGAGGTGGGACAGGCTCGAGACAATAGGTTTAAGGGGAAGGAGGAGGAGGTGGAGCCAAGCCAGGGGATAAAAAGGGCTGCACAGAGGTGAGCAGCCTCTTTTGCTGCAAAACTTTTGTTGGGTAATTCACTCAGCATCTAAGCAGCACGTCAGATTTGGCAAAGAAAGATTAACGGGGATAAATTCCCAGATTAGCGGTAGCTGGGAAAGTCATTGTGTTATCTGACAAGGAAGGATTAAGGGAGATAAATTCCCTCTTTAACTGTAGCTGGAAGAATCATGCTGGAGTAGGAACAGCCTGCCCACCTCCAAAAAGAGAAAAAGGCACTGAAGAGTGACAGAAAGTAGTCATCAGACACAAGGGGTAAGAAAAGTTTTGATACAATTCATGCTTACACAAAGAATAAGAAGACAGAGTGCTGGGGAAGCCAGCAGAGCTCACAGAGGCTGGTGGGCTGGAGGGGGGAGACAGCTATGTTGTGGGGGAGAGAGTGATGATTCAAAAAGGTAATCTGGCTGGCTGGGTAAAAATTTGTAAGGCCTACGGGTGAGGGGGAGTGGAAGAAAGGTTTGTAGTGGCCCAGCAGAAGAAGCTGAAGCAGGTAGGAGAGAACGATGGGGGCTCAAGGAACTGGGCCTTGTGGACTATGGCCTCTGATGTCATGGCTATATGGCCAGGGTCAGTGTCCAGCCCAAAAAAGAGAAACTAGAATGGGGGCTCCCAATAAAGAGGGAAGAATAATTTAAAGTGTGGGATATTGTGAGGCAGTAGGTGTAGCTGCCGAGGAAAAAGCCAATGAGAGTGGAGCAAAAAGGAAGCCATGTGGTCGTTTGGAGTCAGGGCCAGGCCCGTATGCTCTGGCCTATGGCTTTGCAGACAAGAAAAGAGGGGTACCAGTAAGCAAAAGCAAGAAGGAAAAGGAGGTGCATACAGGTAGAGTAGTTTCTACAGGTTCCTGAACAAAAGGAAGGAGGTCTGGAATGCCACATGGGTGGATGGGGGCAGATGAGCATGCAGAGGGTAGTGAGCATTGACCATACAGCTGGTGGACATCTCAAGCTGAGAAGGGTCACGAGAATGAAGAAGGGGATGAGAGGACTAGGATAAAGAAGGAAAAGGGATGTTAGGGAGAACAATTTGGTGGAATTAAATGAAAAAGAATTTAGGGAAGGGGGAGAGTAAGGACAACGGAGTGCATTTTCATTGGCTATGCCATGGGCGACCAGCATCTGACATCAGCAGCAAGGATGGGGGGGGGTTGTCCTGGAAACAAAGGAAAAGTAAGCAGTGCGATTCAGCTTGGGTGAGGAGCCTAGCTTTGGGAGAAGCTTGGAAGAATAGATGGACCAGCACTTATCTGGGGACACTAGGCAAAGTACTGAATGGTTTAAAAAAAAAAAAACAGGTGTTAAGGACAACAGAGTACATTTTGGTGCCCACAGCATCAGAGGTCAGCACTGAGTGGGGGGGGGGGTTGCACTGAGAGACAAAGAGACTATGTGGGTCTTTCAGCTCAGGTGCTGAGGCAAGTGAAGAGAGAAGCTGTTAGGAACAGAAGGGTCTATGCCATTTTGGGATAATAACAGGGGAGGCTGAAGGAGCATCAAGTACAAGGAGGGAGAGGTAAGGGAAGCGAGGACCCAACCACATGGGGGACAAGGTCCTAGCAGCCCACAAAGGAGCAAACATGAGAAGCACTTGGAATAACTGGTATGAGTTAACAGGGACTATCTTTTCATTTTTTTCTGAAATCTCATAGGTACTTCAAGAGCAGAGGTGGCACCGAGAAAGAACAAGCCTTTGAAGGAAGATGCTTACAAGGCAATATTAGAGCTGGAAGAGAAGGCCAAGAAGATGTGGGAACTGGTGGAGGGAAAGGAACCCAGGAGGCTGGGAGAAAAGAGAAAGGCTGAGAAGGGCAGGAGTGGGAAAGGAAGTGACCACTGGCAAGGCCACACAGCCTTGAGATGCCACAGCCAGCACTCAGGGATCCTTCTCTGCCTGTCAGCCCCATGCAACTACACCCAAGCCGTCCCATGGTGCCTACTTCTTGGCCTGAGCCCACTCCGATACTGCCACCAGAACCCCATACCAGCAGTCCTGACAGAACCCAGGCAGCAGCCCCCAACAATCCCAACTCCCAGTCCATAAGCGTAGGTCCCTGTTACAAATTTTTAACACCCCACCCACCCTTAAAAAAAAAGGTATTGAGAAAGATGGAATAAAGTGGTCTGTGGACTGCCGAAGGTGGATGGCAGGAAAGAGGAGAAGAAAAAGAAGGAAGGGGGAAAAAAGGGGGATAAGAAGGGGAGGCAAGGGTGAAAGGAGATGTAGGGGGAAAAAGGGGGGATAAACAATGCATAGAAGAAAACAACAGAAAGAGAGGAAAGCGGTATCAATGTTCATCATTACCCTACAAGAGAAGAAGTCACCCAGGTTTTCACCTAGGGACAAAAAGAAGAAGGAAAAGAAAAGGAAGGTAGATATAATGTCAATGGACAGTAAAAAGAAATTGAATGGACTATAAGCACAATAGTAAATGGTGAATGGTGATGGAATAAGTAAACAAAAGAATATGTGTAATTGAAATAAATTGATTGCCAATCTGAGCACCACTGAACAAGGTCATTTGTCATCTTTGGGGGAAAATCAAGGACAATAGCCAGTTGGCTAGAATTGGAAGCAGCACCTGTTTGGTGATGGCATTGTAATTAATGCTTTATTGGGGAGATGCTTAGGTTCCTACAAAGAAATCTAATTTTAAATTAATTTTCTTGGTACAGAATCTATGTAAATCTCAAATGTCACTGTTTTGTCCAGATGAAATCCTAGGTATTTATACCTATGACCAACACTGTGTGCCTTCTTCAACTTGGACTGGCTTCTCGGCAGTACCAAATATTATTACTATTGTCTTACCTTCATTGAATACACACTTGTTTTCCATTAGCCATTTTGGAGGGAGCTGCTGGAAGGTATTATTATCAAGTAGTGACTGCAAATATTTCATCAGTGCATCAGAAGCAGAACCATCACTGACTTCCAATTGATGCAGCACATTGCACACTGCCTGCCTTAGTGCACAGATAAGTAGGACTGCTTGGCTTTTGGATACCATGTTGCCTGGCATGTTCAAAAGGTTGCAAGATAAGAATAAGGCCATCCTTGCCATTTCAGTTCTCTGTTCTTATGCATATGGAAGTTCTGACACATCTCAGGTTATATGAATCAGCATATAATCTGACAGCACCATGTACTGTTTAAACATATATTCAATCATGCACAGTAAAGGGCAATGCTCCACCATGTGGCCACCTCTTCCTTCATCTGGTGGTTAAGCAGGATGTTTTGATCTGTAGCACCCACAACTGCTGCCTTATCTTCAATGAGTGGGAAAAATACCCACATATGAGATAACAAACACAGCAACTCACTGATGTCTGCTTTACTGCAAAAGTATGACACTAAGTTAATGCAGTGTGTTAGTAAGAACAAAAAATATAGAGCACTCACCACCCAATAAAGCAGCCCAACACAGGAGTCTATGAAAATATCTTTACAGTGGTGCTGCAGCAGCTCCTGATGGCATTTTTATATTCTACTGGCACCTCAAGACAGATATTTACACTGATTCCTGTGTTAGACAGCTTTATTGGGTGGTAAATGCTCTATTTTTAGTTCTTTATGGTTCATTTTCCAATTTTGAGCACCCAATTCCCTGTTGTGACTTTTTCTCTTTTAACACAGACTGGTCTGATCTGAAAACCAGCACAGGTTGCTTTGTAGAATAAAATCTACTGTTGAGGAATAAAGCCATTTCTTAACACACAGGCCCTAATACTGAACAAACATTTGTCAATGCCAAATGTTGTCGCGTTGGCATTGGCAGTGGCGGAGCTAGATACGCATAGCTCTGTAATTCTGTTAATGTGTCCCAAAAGGTGATTTTGCACAGTGAGCACACCATTGTGCGCCACAGCTGTGGAAACGCATTTTGGGCAGGCTGTGAAAAATGGCAGCTGGACTGTTGATAAGGAGGTGTGCAGAAATGCCAGTGGTGAAAATGAGGCATGTAAATATTGCAGATTGAGGAAGTTACAAGGGTGCGTGGAAACTGCGCAATGCACGCTTGCAACACAGTCATTGTATGGACTTTCGGCATTAAATTTTCAACATAGGCATTTTAGGACCTCTGCTCATGAATAGTGTCACCGTCATTTCCTCAAACTGCCCCAAAAACTGATTTCGCACAGCGACCTGCAATTCTGCACCAGATGTGCGAAACACATTTCAGCCAGCTGTACTGTTCATAAGGAGTTATAGAAAAATGCCAATGATGAACAGCTGGAGTAAAACTATTACAAGTTCACAAAGTCACGAGCATGCATGCAAACCGTGCAATGCATGCTCGTAAAATACTCATTTTATTGACTTTCATCCCCAAATTTTCAACATAGGCATTTTAGAACATCTGTTAATGAACAGTGTCACTGCCATTTTCATAATGTGTCTCGAACACAGACTTTCCACAGCTACTGCGTTATTCTGCGCCGGAACTGTGAAAACAGATTTTGGTCAGGATGTGAAAAATGACAGCTGTACTGTTCATTAGGAGGTGCAGAATAATGACACTGTTGAAAATCTGGAGTGAAAATATTGTAAGTTTGCGAACTTACGAGCGTGCGAGCAAACTGCGAAACGCATGCTTGTAACACAGTCATTTTATGGAGTATTGTCACCAAATTTTCAACACAGGCATTTTAGGACCTCTGCTCATGAACAGAGTCACTGTAATTTTTGTACTATGTCCCAAACACTGATTTTGCACAGCGACCTTGCTATTCTGCGCCGGAAGTGCGAAAACGCATTTCAGCCAGGATGTGAAAAATGGCAGCTGTACAGTTCACAAGAAGGTGTGGTAAAATGCCAATTTTGAGAATATGGCATGAAAATATTGTGAATTTGCTAACTTACGAGTGTGCATAGCAACTGCACAACGCAAGCTCATAAAACAGTCATTTTTTTGGATTTTTCCCACCAGATTTGCAACATCGGCTTTTTGAGAACCCCCTCATGAACAGTGGCACTGGCATTTCATTACTCAGTCCTGAAGGGTGATTCCGTGCAGTGACTGCAAAATCACCTTTCAGGACCGAATATTGCCATTACAGTGCAAGAATTTATGAGGAGGGTTCCGAAAAAAACCCATGTTGAAAACTTGGGGCCAAAATTCTCAAAAATGCCTGAGATATGCAGCAAAGTTGAAAAAAACTATTTATTCCATTATACAGCTTACCGGCATTTCTTCAGTTCGCGGTCAGCTTTGAAGAGTGCAGACGTGTTCCCGGTCCACCGAAGATCATCGCACTGGACTCCACAGGTAAGTATTGCGGGGGTGTGGGGGAGGCAGGGTGTGCAGAGGGTGGGTGCGGGTGGGGGGCAGGAAGACTATGAGGACCATTTTCATTTTACAGGTGACAAAAACAAACATTGCAGGACAGTTTTTGTTTTAGGATTGGCACACTGGGGTGGGCTCCCATCGTGCCGCCTAAATGTTTGGGGGTCTGTAGCAAACAGGGATTGTACGCTCATCAGCAGACAAAGAAAGGGGGCTGAGCCAAGGAGCATTGGGCACCCCCTGCATTTAACAATGGGGGTTCTTTCAGGCCATCGGGAGGGCTCCCCATCGCACACAAAGAAAGCCGGGGAGCCGAAATGAGATTGGGCACCCTTCAGCATTTAACAATGGGGGGTGATTTATGCCGATGGGGAGTGGGTTCCCCCCATAGGCACATACAGAGGGGCAGGGTTAGCCAACAGGGGGACTGGACATCCCCAAAGTCAGCAGTTTGGTGGCCACTGTGCCGCTATGCTCATAATGTTGGCAAGCACGTCCAGGGAAGGTCCGATGTGTCTGATGAGCTTTGCTCAGATTGCGGCAGACCTTTTCTTAGATGTGCTCACCACATTATGTATGCATGGGGTGGAGTTGGCATGCAGGCTGATTGGGGAATGAGGGACGCACCTACTGGTGCATGACCTGCATTCGCCCAACAGTGACCGTGCCTCCAAAGCTGCACTACCGCAAGATGTTGGCTGCACAAGCACGCCAACATAAAAAGGAGTGTAAGAGCAGCACAAAGGCTTGTGTCATGCATGTGCTTACATTTGTGTGCAGCCCAGCAGCTGCTATATTTAATCTGATAGTGGACAGGCACTGTCTGACTGAATACCAGACCATATCAGCACAGCACTAAGTAAAACTGTGTTCTGCCCTGACATGGACCTAGGCTGCATATAGCCCATCGGGACTAGCGCTACCTGAAATGGATAGCACCGGGACCCCTGTAGGCTATATTCAGCCACACATGTAAATGAGTCCATTGTGCATGCAAGATGCTAAGGGTTCATTTGCATGCCCATTATGGGCTCATTTTCATGGTGTGTGGCAGTCCATTAGCACCCATCCTGAGGGTGTCTGACACATTCCCTGGTGTCTAGTAGCAACCCCCAACCCTGATCACTTGTTCTTTCATATGTAGCATTATCCCTTGTGACCAGTGGCACACCCCACCTCAGATAAGCTATTCTTTCATACATAGCATTATCCATGGTGTCCAGTGGCAGCCTCACATCCCCTGACAACCCATTATTTCTTAAGCAGCATTATCCCTGGTGTCCAGTGGTTCTCTCCACCCATGGTCACCCATCATATTCAGTATATGAACAGACAATCCCTTGGGTCTAGTGGCACACCCACCCCAATTTACTCATTTTTTCATATGGAGCATTATCCTTGGTGGCCAGTGGTCCACCTTGATCATCCATCATGCATACAAACAAGCATTCCCTGCTGTATAGTGGCACTCCCCCCACACCCTGATTATCCATCAGACATACAAACAGGCAGTTCCTAGACTCTATTGTCACCTTCTACCCCTTGATCACTTGTTCTTTCCTACTTAGCATTATCCCTGGTGTCCAGTGGTTCCTCCCACCCCATATCACCCATCAGGTAGACAAACAGGTGGCCGCTGATGTCTACTGCACCCCACACCCGCGATTATCCATTCTTTCTTATATAGCATTATTACTGGTGTCAAGTGGAATGCCCCACACCCCTGATCACTCATTCTTTTTTATATAGCATTATCCCTGGTGTCCTGTGGCACCTCTCACAACTCAATCATGCATCAGACATAGGAACAGGCAGTCTCTTTGGGCTAGTGGTACTCACCCAACCCATTGATCACCCATTGACACACATGTATGTAATCACTGGCAGTTCTGTGTCCCCCACTTGCCCTGCCCACTCACAAACCACCACACATGGCACCCCCCTTACCAGAGGAAACAGTGATATCCAGTGAATCCCTCTCTGGTGACCAGCATAGCGCTCCTCTTATCGCCTCAGCCAGTGATAACATGAGCTCAGTGGCATGCATACAGTATAAATACTGTGCACATATACTGTATGCACACCACTATCAGCGCATATGATAGCCAGACAAAGATGTGAGAGGAGGGCTATACCAGTTACTATATTGGGATCCACAGGATTTCACTGGTCACACCTGTAAGGGTGTGTGCGTGATGTGTTGTGGTTTGAGAGTGGGCAGGGCAGGTGGGGGTGCACTGGACTGCCAATGATTATGTACACGTGTGTCAACAGGAGATTGGGTTGGGGGTGCCACTATGAACCAGGTACTGCTTGTTCATGTGCATGACTGGTAATCAGGGGTGTGGGGCCTACTAGACACTAGGGACTGCCTGTTCATATGTACGATGGGTGAGCACGGTGGTGGGAACCACTGAACACCAGAGATAACACTATATAAGAAAGAGCAGGTGCTCAAGGTCGGGGGTACCACTAGACACCAGGGACTGCCTGTTCATATGTACGATGGGTGATCACAGCGGTGGGAACTACTGGACACCAGGGATAGCAGTATACAAGAAAGAACAGGTGCTCGAGGTGGGAGGTACCACTGTACACCAGGGACTGCCTATTCATATATACGATGGATGATTGGGGGAGAGAAACTGCAGTACAGGTGCCCTGCCTTTGCTGGAATGGGGGCATGGGCTTAATGCCTTGTTAAGTCATGTTTTTGGCAGTAGTAAATAGCTTCAATTTTGGGTCCATTTACTGCTTCTGTGCAGGAGGGCACCCTCTCATTTGCATGGCACAGTGGTGTTTTGGTGCCTAGCTGCTACTGGGTTTACTATGTACTAATTGGGCCTCTGAATATGGCCCCACCCCAAGCACAAGCTGCATATCCAGGTAGCTCTGGCACAAACCATTGTAGCACCGGGGCTAGTGTTTGAATATAGGACCAATAGTAATATAGATAGCATGTCCCTGGCACCACAAGTAAATGCCCTGGGATATGTTAATCAGCTTCTAAGTGGTAGCAGTGAAACTAACCCACTAGTAAAAGATAAAACAGCCATTTACCTCTATAGTGCTGAAATGGTAAGTAATTTATATACTGCAAATAAGGACTTGGTAAAACTCACTTTAAAAGCTATGCAGCTTTACTAGAATGAAGTCGGCCTGAAGGCATATATATATTGAGTATCAAGTGGCCTACATCCAAACAAAAGCTCTGCAGATGAACAGGAGAGCTGTCTCTCCCATCTAAATGGAGAGACATACTGCATTCACTACTTATGATCCAATGATCTTAAATCAGTTAAGTCATCAGGGCTTAGGCCCTCTTGTAATATGTTCAGCTTTTAAATTGAGCCTGTGTGACAAACTGCAGGCAAATATATTACGTGGTTGTATCCACAAGTATGGTGGATTGGTTGTTGTAAATATACTAGCTACATAAGAATATTGTCTATTTTTGCTTGTAAAATATATTTTAATTCTTTTATATTGAGTAATGCATTTTGTATTATAGTGTATGGTAGAATGTTGTTAGGGATAGAAATCCATAACTAGAATGGAGTTGTTATGCTGTAGTAGCTATGTCATCACAGCTGTTGTGCTGCACTAGCTATGTCACTACTGCAGCATAACAACTTGGAATGCTGCCACATAGTTGCTTTCCTCAATCCAGTTAAGCTGGAAGTTGCTGTTTTTTTAAACTTGAACTTGCAGAAACATCTGCAGCACACCGTATCAGTTAAAAAAGAGAAAATGTTAAAATTTCTATTCTATGTTGTCTTTCCCAGCTGGTTTTGTGTGATTTTCTATGTTGTGCCTTCCCATACACTATAAAGATTGTGTATGAGCAGTCATACACAAACAAGGAAATTCTTGCATCTTGAGGTTCCCTTGGTAACAGAGGGCCTCTCAAGCTGCACTCTCGAGGTCATATGTTACCAAGAAAACCTCTCGATACAAGAATATCCGTGTTATGTATGACTGCTCATACACAATCCTCTATGTAACACATACTGTCTTCCTTCTGTTGTAACTTTTACACTGAGGTGTGGCTGAAAATGGATCATTTTGATCCAGTCTACTTTCCTGGTAAAATGGAAATGAATAAAATTATGATATGAAGCCTTGATGAAACTGATCATCCTTATCTTAGAGAAAGGCAGACAAGTAAGTGCACAGTTAACCAACAATTTCTTTATAAAGGAATAACACTTCTCAAATTATACCACACGCCCATATTTTGACCCATTAAATCACAAACTGAAACAGCATTGCTGAGTTAGATTGTGAACTTAAAGCCTTAAAACAAAAAAAAATAACAAAATAGTTTATGAAAATGACTAGGTATTTTCCTGGAAAAAAGAGTAATCAACAAATACCATCCAACCTAAAAGCATACCAAAAAGGAACCAGTGTGTATCATTTGAGTTTGGTACCTATATCACTGATACTGAAAGAAAAAGTTGTGATGGGTCCCTTTTTCTAGATCAGCCATAATAAGAGAGCAGCAAAAACAACCCAGATGCAGTACGCAAGGTACCTGATATTAGGGTTTTAACAGAAACATCAACAGAGGCAGAAGATGAGGAGAGAGGGCAGGTGCTGAAGAAATACAAATTATCAACAACACCAACAGCGGCATCAACAGCAGAACTGCAGGAAGAATTAAAAGCAATCAGCCTTTCCTATTACCATTTGTTAATGGCTGAAATACCAGCTCTAAATAAAGGGTTGTAATTTGCCCCAACTGCACAGCTAAACAAGTTTAATACAATTAATTCCTACCTACAGTATACAACTGTGCAGCAATTTAAGTCTGAGATAATTTTATAACAATTAGAAAGACAATGGATATGTTGAAGCAAACACCTCTATTGTAGGAAGCCCATTAGTTGAAACTGAAGGCAAGAGAACAACTTTTCATAAAAAGTCAACTTCCAGCCACAGCTAATTGCAGCTATAACAGCATTTCAGCAATTCTTTGAGTAATATTTAACAAATCTTTTTGAAAACTTACCAGAATTTCAATATAATAACTTGACGTACAAAATTGGTGATTTGATACATTTTTTTGGACCAGCAGAGATTTACAGAATATCCTTAAGATTTCAAACTCACAACAGAGTTCTTCAGAAAGAAATGTCAGTTCTACTTTAAAAAGCCCAGAGCAATACTAGAAGAAAAAACATTTTACATGAGTGTGAGAGATTAGGAGAGTAATTAGCTAAGAAATACAACTAAACAGAGATAAGCAAGCATCCCTGAAACTATAGGCGTGTGTAGGTCAAATGTCACAGAATGGAATGTTATGTAGTGGTTGACGGTCTATAAAGTATCTGGCATTAAGTGTCTTACTGAAGCTAACTTGTTAATAACTTAACAGTGGATAAAAGAAATGCCTCAGTCAACTTACAAAATGACAGACTGATCTCCATCAAACTTGTCAACAGAGGTGGGAGTGTAGTAATCCAAAATACACAAGATTACATAGATGAAGTTTACTGACAATTGTCAGATGTACAGTTTTACAAGAAATTGGATGGAGATCCATCTAGAATCTATAACATGGTCATTGGCTGTTAATATAGCATTCACTAAGAAATACATTGATGCTAAAACATCACTGTTTCTTGCTACACCATACCCTATAAAAACAACTATTTACATGTTAAACAAAGTGTACAAATCCCTGCTAAAACCACCAGCATAACCAGTTGTGAGTGGAAGTAGTTGTATGACAGAGACACTTTCCAGATATGCTGAGTTAAACATCAGGCTATATGTCTCATCCTTTTTTTTTTTTTTTTTTTTTTGCAGTGCTGCCTTAGTACCTCAGCCCTTCACCAACCCCCAGACCCCATCCTTGCCCCCTCCAGGGACATACCCGAAAGGTGATGCCCCCTGGATTATCTCCCAGGGTGGGGCCACCTCACCAGCATGACCTTGCAATGACGGAAGAAGGATGCCAGAAGGGGTGCCAACCAGCATTGCCTCCCTGGCTTGTACCCCAGGGTGGGGCATGGAGTCAGTTGGGTAAGCAGACGATGTAATAGTTTGTCTGAATGGGGGCACCGGAGCAGATGATTGGAGCCAGGGGAGTGGGTGGGGAATCATGGAGGGCAGCTACTGCTCATTTTTTTTTGGCCCGTAAAGGAGGAGGCATAACATTCAATGATACCAGCATCCACGTACTTTCTAGGTATTCCAGGTGCCAGTCACTACAAAACCCCCATCCTCTGGTAGGGGTCTGACTTGTGCTGAACACTCAGCTTATTTCCCCCACACAAATAGAGCTGTCCCTAGGATGCCCAATCATCCCCCCCCGGCTGGCCCTCCGACTTCCTGGGTCCATTCCTGAACCTGGGACATGGGTGTCACAGGCCTACACCATGACGCTTAGCCAATGGGCCGACCTCATATGTCTCATTCTTGCAGTCTCAAATTAAAGACACAAATGAGATCCTACATGATTTTAAATGACATGCATTGTGAAGAGGGCACATTATTGGTTACACTAGATATAAAAGCCCTATACACCAATACATATAATATGTATACCCTTGAGGAAAGGAGGGAGGGGGGGACATCATAGAAATGTTTAAGTACCTCAGTGGAATCAACAAAGTCCAAGAGGGTAGCATCTTTCAGAAAAAAGTGATGTGCAAGAACAAGGGGACACAATTTGAAGACAGACGGGGATGGCTCAGGGACAATGTGAGGAAGTATTTTTTTTTGCATAGAGGGTGGTGGATGCATGGAACAGCCTTCCTGAGGAGGTTGTGGGGTCTAAAACTGTGGGAGAATTCAAGAATGCATGGGACAGACATAAGGCAATTTTTGTGGAGGGGGGGTAGGAAGAAATAGTCTGTTGGTTAAATAGGACCTGCAGCTTATCCTCTAGGTAGGGAAATGGGCAGACTAGGTGGGCCAAACAGTCCTTATCTGCAATCAAATTCTATGTTTCTATGTTTCTATTTTCCTTGATGATGGATCCCAGACACAATTACTCATTTCTGGAATACTAGACCTAAATGAGCACCCCCACCCCCAACACATACACACACACCATTTTTCCTTCAGCTATCTGAATTTATTTAAAAAATTAACTTGTTCTCCTTTTTGGGTGACAACTACTATACCTTCAGACCAAGGAAACTGTGGTAGCGGTTACATTTGCCCCAGTGTTGTTAATTTGTATGGGGGTTTATGGGAACAGCAGTACATTTAAGATCAGTCTGTTAACCCTTACTTCAGTAAATTGTCACTTTGGAGAAGTTATATTGATGATGTGGTGGCCATTTGGTGTAGAAGCATGGAAAAGTTACAAGAGTTTGTGAACTATATAAACTAAATCAGTCCGAATTTAACATTTTTTCTTTCAGCAGATCCAGATTAATTTTCAGGATTGTGAGATCTTAACAGCGTATGATGGAGGGGTAGATACCAATATCTTCCATAAACAACAGGCAGAAATACTAGCTTCCACTCAACAATTTGCCACCCATGCCTCAGAGTCACAAAAAACCAAAGGGATAGTTTTTAAGGCTCCAAAGAACTGTAACCAGCAGGAGACTTTTGAGGAGGAAGCTATTGACCTCAGACTGCAGTTTAGGGAAAGAAGTTGCTTAGAAATGAATATTCAGAAAACAGACAGCTTTGTAAGGGCACAGAATAGGGAAGATATGTGGTACAAAACCAGAGAACCAGATATGATAGGAAAATAAAACAAATTGTGTCACCATATATTTGGCACATTCGAAATATGTTGCAGATATTATTAGAAAAAACTAATATGTGTTTGTTTACAAAACTCATTAATGCAATGTAAACATATTGGCTTGTTCTCATGCTTGAACATTTAACACGTGTTATGATTTTGTGTGCTGAAAAATTTTAATAAGAAAAGGAAAATAAACATTGGTATGTGTCAGAAGGGGACAAAATTCTGGGTGGCATTGCTAAACAATCCCCAAAAATGGCATACAGAATGGCAAGCACTATAAAAGACAAAATTGTACACAGTATGTAAAAACAGGAAGGAGATGTCACATGGTTGCATGGTATAAGCAAGAAGTGCTATGTTTGTAAGAGGTGTTCCGTGTGACGTCTCATATTCCTAGGACACTACTTTTTTTTAAAACTGCCAAATAAGTCAATGTTATGTCTGATAACTTGTGATAATAATGGAATGAAATATCTTGTACTGTCTATATCTGGTACTTACTACATGTGCAAAACATTAAGACATTTTTAGACTTGAGTGGGGGAACATTTATGAGCGATTCAGAACAAAAACCTGCAGCATGCCATGGCTGCACACATACACAGTGCCAGAGAAGCAGATAAGAACAAGACTGTGTTTAAAAATATTGAAAAGGTGTGGCCAAATCAAAGAGGGAGAGACTAAAATAACCTTGTGTTACAACATGAAGCAGACTGGATTTGTACATTTGGGGGCAGAAAGTGGCCAGGTCTTAATGCCAGTTTTGACCTGGCTCCCTTTTTGAAATATTAGAGACCGTTTTCAGAAACAGTTTTTGCTTCTCTCCTTTAGGTATCTACTATTAAGATACTCTACAGTGTCCATTATGCATGTTGCAGTATAGTACATAAGAGATCAAAGAAATTTTACAAAAAAAGCTGAATCATTTTTAAAACATAATGACATAAGCCATTAATTCCAGTGCAGTAACACAAATTGATTTCACACTTTTTAAATTTTGTATATATTGTACAGTTTGTTGGGTATAAAGACAGCAGCTCACAAGGGCATTTTTATGTACTACTGACACATCAATAAAGATATTTGCACAGACTCCTGCATTGGGTGGCTTTATTAGGTGGTGAGTGCTCTTTTTGTTTGTTCTTTCTAGTTCATGTTCTAATACTGAGCACCCAATTCCCTGTTGTGGTTTTTTTCTCTTTTTGCAGACTTACTACAATGGAGAAACAAGGGAGACACTCTGAATAGGGGGTCGATACCAGTCCATTCACAGAAGAAATGGTTTTGAGAGAACTCTTGAAACTGAGGGTGGACAAAGAAATGGGGCCTGATGGGATTCACTCAAGAACACTAAAAGAACTAAGGGTAGAACTAGTAACACCACTGACTACTCTCTTTAACAAATCATGGGAGGATGGAGTGGTACCTGAGGACTGGAGGAGAGCAAATGTGATTCCACTTCACAAAAGTGGGAGCAGGGCAGAGGCAGGAAACTACAGACCAGTTAGTTTAACTTCAGTGGTAGGTAAAATGATGGAATCACTTCTGAAGGAAAGAACTGTTGAGTACCTAGAGGCCAGTGGGGCACAGGACCCAAGGCAGCATGGTTTCCACAGCAGGAAGGTCATTTCAGATGAACCTAATAGATTTCTTTGACTGGGTGACCAAAGTAGTATACCAGGGAGGGGCTGTGGATATGGCCTACCTAGATTTTAGGAAGGCATTTGACACAGTCTCACACAAAAGATTAATATACAAGTTATCCAGCCTTGGAGTGGGTCCCAAGGTGGTAGCCTGGATAAAAAGCTGGCTGAACAACAGGACTCAAAAGTAATAGTAAGCAGGTCCACAGTGAAGAAAGGAGGGTAGCTAGCGAGGGGTACATGGGGTTCAGTACTGGAACCGGTCCTCTTTAATATCTTTTATAAGTGACATTAGAGAGCACCTGGAAGGAAAGGTATGCCTCTTTGCAGATGACACAAAGATCTGCAACGGGGTTGATACACAAGGTGAGGTGGAAAGAATGAAAAGGACTTGGCAAGGTTGGAGGAATGGTCAAATCGTAGCAGCTCAGATTCAATGCAAAGAAGTGCAGGTAATTGCATCTGAAACAAAACCCAGTGGAAGAGTACACAATGGGGGTGAGTTAATAACAACAACAAAAATCGAAAGAGACCTAGGAGTAATTATATCAGATGACCTAAAGGTGGGCAAGCAATGTGAGAAGGCAGTAAGGAGGGCTGGGGGGATACTGGGATGCATAGGGAGAGGCATCAACAGTAGAAAACAGGAAGTTGTTATGCCTCTCTACAGACAGTTAGTGAGACCCCATCTGGAGTACTGGATGCAATTCTGGAGACCCCATCTCTGCAAAGACATAGACAGAGTGGAGGCTGTTCATAGGAAGGCAACCAAAATGGTGCAAGGTCTGCACCATAAGACATACAAGGAGAGACTAAAGCAGCTTAATATGTATACCCTTGATGAAAGGAAGGAGAGGGGGGACATGGTAGAAACTTTCAAGTATCTCAAGGGAATTAACAAGGTACAAGAGGGTAGTATCTTTCAGAAGAAGAGATGTGCAAGAACAAGGGGGCACAATTTGAAGATCGAAGAGGGACAGCTCAGAGGTAATGTTAGAAAGTATTTTTTTCACAGAGAGAGTTGTGGATGCATGGAACAGCCTTCCTGAGGAGGTTGTGGAGTCCGGAACAGTGGGAGAATTCAAGAATGCATGGGACAGGCATAAGGCAATTCTAGTGGGGGGCAGGAGGAAGTAAGCTGTTGATTAACTAGAATCGCAGCTTATCCATCAGGTAGGGAAATGGGCAGACTGGGTGGGCCAATCCATCCTTATCTGCCATCAAATTCTATGTTTCTATGTTTCTATGTTTAATGTGCTATTCTTGGAAAGCTGTAGAAATTAGCACTGGCTAGAGCTTTAAGCACATTTTACAAATTATTTTAGTGATAATGAATGCATTCAAGGGTCACTTTGTCCAGCAGTTCAAAAAGATGTCAACTGCTGTGTGTGTGACTGTGGCACAGAGGTCATTGATAAAGGTGCTTGCTGGCAATCTTCAGGCATGGGTGATGGTGAATGCATTTCCCTTACATGGTACATAGAGCCACAGATAAACTTGCCAGTTCTGCCCAACTGGCCATTATGCACGTGAATGATGGTGCAAAAGAAAACCCATTCCTCCATATATCAGTGGTCAGGTGTGGTGCCTGCACTGCAGAGTAGGACAAATCATATGAATTGGAGCAGATCATTTTACCCCTTGTCTTGAGCATAACCAGGTTTGAGAAATATGTTCAGGAAGCAGCTTTTCAGTTGCAACAAGTCATTTCCATCAGCTTGCTGAGGACTGCATTGCCCACAAAACAGTATGGCAAGGGACTGACTGTAAGCATTTCTGATGTGGCAACAATGAGTTCCCTGGACACTGTGGAATTACAGAGCAACTTTGCTATATATGTAAATCACTGCACTGTTGATGGATGAGGATGCTAGTTTCATACCTGAGCAGTATCTGAAAAGTACTATCTGTGTGTCAGCAGTGTCTGTAGTGCCACCACATGCCTATGTGGTAGCAGCGATACCTGCAGCGAGCCAGTTGTAGAATTATGACACATAAAAATCAATATTTAGAAAGTTTGTGCAGACTAAGATTCACTCTATGAAAAGATATGCAAGCTATAATATGTCATCATACTGTGCTGGCAGTATACAGTTGATCAAACTGTATTTGTTTTTTAATTACATAGTGTTATGTGAAAGGAGTACAGTGTAGTGACTACTGTGCTTACAAATGTGACTGACTAGTATAGTGTCTTAAAATCTTACGTGTGTCTTGCATGTGTGTATATATGTGGGTGGGGTGGGGTGGGGGAATCACGGAGTTAGCGGTTTGAGGATGAGGCGTGGGGGTGGGGTGGTAACCCTAACATTGGATTTCCACACTTTTGTTGCTGTGGAAACAACCCTAACTGATGCATTAAAGAAGTTTTTTGCAATGAATTTCCCTTCTTTTTGAAATCTAGATTTAGTAGTTGCCGGATTGGTCCTTGCAAGAATAGATCCAGAAGCAAATGATTTGATACCTTTTAATGGACCAACATAGATGTAACAACAAGAACAAAGTGCTCTAGCTTTCGGACCAACCAGTCCTTCTTCAGAAGCTAATGGCAGTTGTTCAGAAAAAACAATACTTTTAACAGCTAGATCATGCAGAAAAAAACAGAAAAAAATTCCTATTTGTTTAAAATACTCATTTAAAAAATACAGAAGATGATGCCAGAGAAGTTTAACAGTACCAAAATACCTTCAGCCAGGAGGATCCCTGGGTCAAAGGTGCTTGGTGGAACACACATACAAAGAATCCTACTGCATATAAATTTAATTGACATAAGATAACACTGCTAGAGCAGATGGCTCTTAATTCAAGCTACAGTAGTAGCCACAGACACTGCCAGCTATTTCCCGAAATTTGTGTGATATTTCCAGAAATATCTGATGCTTTCTGCATTGAAACAGTAGGGGCAGCAGAGAGAAACTCTTCAGAAATTTCACGAAATATCTGGAAATAGCTGGCAATGTCTGTGACTACCACTGTATGAGTGTCACAGTTTGTATAAGGATGTGATTACTGAAAAGCAACCCCCACCCAGATTAAAGACATACTAAGATTGTCTTAGGACTCCAAGAAGTTTCAATGCATGCTTTGTAGACAAGAAAAATACCGGTAAAGTTGTCTTAAAAACATCTGTACACACTGTATGATGTGTAAAACTTAGCTTGACCTGTCACCCAGCTGTACTCTCCAGCTAGATATCATGCCCCATAAATTTCAAAAACCTCCAGTGTAGTGACAGGACTTTATAAATGATAATTTAAATATAAATTGGCAGTATTAGTGGCAAACAAAAAACACTAGTCAAGGAGCACCAAGGAATTAAGACCATGTAGCTTGATATGTACTGATGTCAATATACACTGAGAATGTAACACCTTGATGTACCAGAAGTGTGTAAGGAATCTGAAAAAGAGATACAAATATAATTTCTCTGCTCCTCTTCACACAAACCATACACCCTACCCCACCCCACATCACCATAATGTGCGAGGGGGGGGGATACCTAGCTTTAAGGAGATGCTCTCTCTGTCTCTCTCTCTTAGAGACACACACACACACACACACACACACACTCTCTCTCTCCTAATGAACCTTTATTCACATCAGTAACTGCAAATTTTTCCCATTCTCCTATACCTCTGCTTCTTTACACATGTGATGGGGTGAGAGTTAGGGCCGAAAACCCTAATCGCACCCCAATGCCAGTTGGGGGTGGGCTGGGGTCCAAGGGGTTTGAACCCTAACACTGAATTTCTCACTTTAGTGCTGTGGAACAACCTAACTGATGCATTACATGGAGTTTTTGCCTCTAAGATATATATATATATATATATACTGTATATATATATATATATATATATATATATATATATATATACCTATTCCTACTCATGGCAAATTCCTGCCAGGACACTAGTGGCTGCAACACTAGGCCAATATAACACCAGGAGTGGGTACAGAACTACTCATCAACACTGCCTCCCCTATCGCCCAAAAAATAGTGTTTACAAATTACAGTTCTCTGCCTTAAAACGAATCCTGCTTCTTTTACTATTGTGCTCAGGCAATGTCAAACTCAACCCAGGACCATTAGACACCCTTGCTTCTCCATCAGACCTGTCAGGTATCAAAGGAATGCCTTTTATGCATCTTAATGCCAGTAGTTTGCTGAAAAAGTTCACCTTTATCCAGACTTGGGTGAGCCACACCCTACCTGACATCCTAGTGATCACTGAGACCTGGCTTAGGCCAGCCACCTCAGACAATGAAATCAATATCCCAAATTACTTACTCTTCCGAGCAGATAGGCAATCAAGAGGAGGTGGGGTGGCAATTTATGTAAGGGACAAATACTCAGCCGCATGCATAGATGCATCATCCTCCCCCAAAGAATTTGAGTGCTTGACCCTAAAGATTGAACTTTCTCCTTCCAGTGCACTCTGTGTAATAGGCTGCTACAGTCCCCCTTCTGCCGGGCCTCATCTCCTGTCTCACCTCAGTTCCGTACTGGGGCTCAGTTCCTTGGAAATCATTATTCTTGGTGACCTAAACTACAATTGGCTATTAAGTGCATCAGCTCCCTTAAAATCCTTTTGTGACACTCTAGGGCTGGTGCAACTCATTGGCGAGCCTCTTAGATGTAATTTTGGTTAGCAAGCCACATCTGTTCTCTCATGTCGGAACATTTTTCTCAGACATTAGCGATCATTGTATAATCACCACCATTAGATGTGTGCACAACCCACAGTTTGTGGCAAAGTTCTCTATCAAGAGGTGCAAACGCAACTTTGATTTGTTTGCATACGTCCACGACTTGTAACATTCACCACGATGGCAGGAATTCTTCCTAGCCAAAATGGTTAACAGGGTATATACTATTTTTTATGATATTTTAAGTGAGGTTTTAAATAAGCATGCACCCTTGGTTAAGGTGTGGATCAGGAGCAGCACCTGCCTTTGGTTCTCGCCTGAGCTCAAAGCTTCCCTGTTAGAAAGGGATACTTTATGGAAAAAAGCCTGAAGAAGCAAGAATGACTCAGATTTGTGTCTTTTTAAGAGAGCACGTAACAAGTGCACCAAGTTGGTCAGAGCAGCCAAGGCCGCCTACTATCATTCGGAGCTAGCCTCTGCCTCAAGAAATCCTTCAGAGCTCTGGAAAACTTTAAAAGACATGTCTGGACACATACCTGGTAATTCCATTCCAGCAAAAATTAAGTCCGGTGGCAGCGTTATCTCTAACCGATCAGAGATATTGGAAGCCTTCAATAACCATTTTGCAATGACAGGGCTAGCATTTGATACTTCCCCTGCCAATGACCTCCGCACAGCTCAGGGCCCACCAACCCATGAGTCCCCCTCTACTGAGGAGGCCTTCTCCCTTCTGCCTGTCTCTCTAAAAGAGGTGGAAGACCTACTGCTACAACTGGACACCAGAAAGGGAGCAGGCTCTGACTTCATAGAGCCATACTTTCTGAAATGTGCCTACCATGTACTTGTTGTGCCAATCACCCACCTATTCAACATGTCACTCTCCCAGGGTAGCCCCCCCCTCAATGAAAAATAGCCCATGTCATCCCTCTATTAAAAGCAGGTGACCCCTGCGATCTAAATAATTACAGACCGATCTCCCTCCTCCTCATCTTGTCTAAATTACTAGAAAAAATAGTGTGTGGCCAGCTAGGAGTATACTTAGAATCCAGAAGCCTATTAAACCCAATTCAGTCTGGATTCAGAGCAAAGCACAGCACCATAACATCCCTAGCTAAGGTGACCCATGATTGGCTCCTAGACCTTGACAACAAGAAGCATGTCTGTGCCATTTTCTTGGATCTTAGTAAGGCATTCGACACAGTCGATCACAGCCTGCTTCTTTCCTCCCTAAGCACCTTAGGTCTGGACCATAAATCTATGTACTGGTTTGCAGACTACCTCGGAGAATGGAAACAGCAGGTTAAAGCTGAAGGTGATCTTTCTCCATTAAAACATATGCTGAGGGGCATGTCCCAGGGCTCTATTCTTGGTCCCCTCCTCTTTGCAGTCTACATTAACAACATCAATGACCCCATCAAACAAGCCAACATCCACTTATTCGTGGATGACACTGTACTGTACTTGAGTCGTCCCACGCCGGAAGCAGCCTGTGAAGACCTCCAAGCTGAATTTAACCTTCTACAATACCAGCTCATAAACAAAAAGCTTTTGCTCAATGCAAGAAAGACAAAAGCCATGCTCTTCTCCCTCTCCTTGCATGTGTCAATTCCTGCTGGGGGGGGGCTATCCCACAAATTTCCACTGTTCTTGGAGAAACACTAGAGTATGTAGCTAAATTCAAATACCTAGGGGTTTGGCTCGATCATAAACTTTCCTTCTCTGACCATCTTGAAGAACTACAGAAGAAACTAAGGCAAAGATTAGGACTGTTCTACAGAATTAACCACCTGCTCACAAAGGAGGCCAAGATTCAACTGGTTCAAGCTACCTTCCTATCTTTAATAGATTACATGGACCTGTTCTACAGCCACTGTACTGCCTCTGCACTGGCTAAGTTGGACACCCTCTACAACAGAGCTATCAGGTTCATTACTGGCCTTCCACTTTCCACACACCACTGCTCCCTGTACTCATCATTAGGCTGGACTTCCCTTCACTACAGAAGGAACAGAAATGCCGCCCTATGGGCCTTCAGAGTGGTGACCAACAAGCTCCCCTCATATGTCTCAGATTGTATTCCCCAGAGTGTGTTAGGCACCTATGCTGTAAGGAGCTATTCCCTAATTGCCCTCTAAGTTCCAAGGGTCAACACTTGTTTCGGCAAAGCTGCTCTAAGCTTCTCTTTACCCACATTGTGGAACGGTTTACAAAGAAACTTGAAGCTGAGCTGCCCTGTTAGCCTGAATATCTTCAAGGAGCTCTATGATCGCTACATGAAAGCATCTTGCAAAAGTTTTCCTCACCGCTAGCCTACTAATTCCGCAACTCCCCCTTTCCATCCTGATGCTCGCCATGTTTCTACCCTGGCTCTCACTCTTTCCCTATTAACTCTTCCTGCTGCACCCACCCTTCCCTGTCTGCTCCAGCCTGGCTAAGGTCCCACCCCATCCATAGTAGTGTCCCAATTATCTACCCCTCCTCTGTCATTATCATAATAAACAAGTACACAACAGCCATTGTCACTTTCTGTGGTTTTAGCCCAATTTTTCCCCTAGTCATCGGTACTATATCCCTCCTCTTCTTTACCTCTCTAACCTTCCACCCCATACACAGCCTCTTCCCCTATATGTATAGTTGCCAGCTGCTTCACTCAAAAGATCTCTGCTTATAACTCCTGTATGCCTATGGTTGATTGTACATCTGATGACTTCTTCAATTGTGAAATAATGCTGTTTTTTTATTTATTTCAACCTTGTACTGTATACACTGTATATACTTTTTCTTCCTTGTATATTATTGCTTTTTGTATACCTGCTTCTGTACTGTACTTTGATGTATTCATGACCAGGTCCACCTTGCAAATGAGCCTTGCTCAATGGTGCCTGCCTGGATAAATAAAGATTTTGATTGATTGACATATATATATATATATATATATATATATATATATATATATATATGGTATGTGTTTAGTTTATTGGTCTAGCAATTAATACCTTTGAGCCAGGGCTCTTTTACAAAGGTTCCACATTACATAGAACATCAAACAAACAAAAAACATTACATGTATTTTCAGAAAGAAAGTTACATAATAAATTTGCTTAAACAGTTTCAACGCAGTAACAATTCAAGAACCAAACTACCTTCCAAGGAGAGGGAGCTAATTGGAGACATTCAGGGAGGTGAAGAGTAGGGGAAGTAGTGAGCAGTAAAGCAAGAGAGGGAGGAAAGGAGAGAAAGTAGATGAGTGAATTAGGAGGCAGACAGGAGTAGTTAGTGGTATTTCTGGGTTCTTTAGCCAAAGAGGATAGGTCATGCTTTAGGGATGGTCATAGGAGGAATTAGTCTTTAATCAATGCAATCACAGGTGCTAGTGGTAGAGAGGTGGGCATAGAGCATGGATTTGAAAGCTCCAAGAGAGGTGGAGGATAGAGTAGGTGGGCTTAGAGCATTGTACCAGGTTGGGGCCCTATACGTGAATGTTCTTTGTCCCTGTGCAGTCCAGCATCTGGGAACCAGAAACGGTTGGTGTTCAGATCTTGTGGTGGGATGCGTGCCATTATTCAGGCAGAGTAGGTTTTGGATACACAGTGGAGTCAGCCCCAGGATAGATTTTTGGCCATTATGGTGTGATACAAAGGCGATTTGATAGTTGCAACCGGCCTGTTTCATAGTAAAGCTCACACATGTGTGTCAGTCTCTGTGCCCCCGTGAGGAGCCAGCATGCCTTATTTAGAGTGGTTGAGATGCGCCTTAGTGCCGTGGTAGTAGCTGAGCCATATATAATTAGGCCATAGTCTATAATTGAGATTATGGAACTTTGTATAGCAATCCTCAGTGCCACTTGGTTTAGGAATTGGCGGTTTCAAAATAGTATTCCTAGACGTTGGTTCACTGTTTTTGTCATGTTGTCTATGTGGGTAGCAAAGGTAAGACCTTGATCAAAAGTGATACCAAGGTATTTGAAAGTATTTACTTGTTCAAGTGTATTTCCAGCGGAGGTTTTAATGGTGAGTGGAGTGTTTCTATTTTTGTTTTGGTGATTGGTAAAAAGCATGGCTTTTGTTTTATTGTGGTTTAGCACAAGCTTACTATCCCGGAACCACTTTTCAACACTAGAGAAAGCAAGTTGTAAGCTCTGGCATAGGGGGTTTGGCTCTTTGTGAGAAGACAGAATTACAGCGTCATCAGCATATAAGATTAATTTTTCAGGGCAGAATTCAGGGAGAGAGCTGAGGAACAGGCTAAAGAGGAGCTGGCCTCGGATTGATCCCTGTGGTACACCTGAGTGGACAGGTTTAAAGTCAGAGAGTACAGCAGAGATTTTTACAGCCTGTGAGTGATTTGACAGGTAACTTTTAACCCAAGCACTAGGTCCTTCAGCCAGTCCAAGCCTGGGCAATAAAGAGATAAGTAGGCCATGGTGGACTGTATCGAAAGCTTTTGTGAGGTCAATGAAGACCGCACCAGTTTGGTAGCCTTTATCCAGAGCTGAGTGGACTTCTCCAGAGAAGTCAAGTAAGGCTGTTGTCGTACTATGTCCTTTCCTAAAACCATGCTGTTGTTTACAGAGTAGACTGTACTTATCCAGGTAGTCTGAGAGTTGGTCTGCCACAATGCGTTCAAGTGCTTTGGAGAGGGGTGGGAGTATTGATATAGGTCGATAGTTCCCTGTTGTGGATTTGTCTTCCCCTTTGTGCACTGGTGTAACTATAGCAGACTTCCATTTGTTGGGAAATTGGCTTTGGCAAAGGGACAGATTAAGAATTTTGGTGAGAGGGTGGATCACTTCGTCCAAGGTGAGAGACAAGATTTTTAGATCTATGGTGTCATTACTTGTTCTGGATTTAGAGCAGGCCTTTTTTAAGTATTTGTAAGCTTCGTGCACTTTGTTTTTCTTGAAATAAAATTGTGGTTGGTCACTAGGGGTGCTTTGAGATACTAGATTAGACACAGGTAAGTCCAAGAAGAAATCTGGGGGGAGGACCCCGCTGAGGTCTGTGAAAGTCTTATTTAGAGCATCTGCAATAGCCTTTGGGTCAAGTGTGGTGGATCCATCAACTTTCATAGTAGTGGGAGAGGATTTTGATTGCTTACCCATTATATTTCGGATGTTGTCCCAGAAAGCTCTCCTGTCACCCCAGGTAGATTCAAGGGCATTTTTGAAATAGGCGCTCTTCATTTGTCTGATTTGTGAGGTGCATATGTTTCGTGCCTGTTTGTACTTTAGAATATCATGCAGGGAGCCTGAGTCCCTGGCTAAGGCCCAGAGATGGTCACGAGCTTTGAGCTGGGCCAGTAGTTTGGCAGTAAGCCAAGGATTTGAGAAAGCTTTGATTTTACTCTTTCTTAATGGTGCATAAATGTCACATGCAGTATTGAAGGTTGTGATAAAGTATTCTAGAGCAGCATCAACATCAATCATTTTGAAAACTGGTGCCCAGTCATGTTGCAGGAGACAGGTCTTTAGTTTGGTGAGATTCCCTTGTGGCAACACTCTACGTGAGATAACTTTGGGGGTCAGCTTATAAAATTTATTGGACCAGGTACATAACGCCGGGGAGTGGTCACTGAGAGTATCAGGGAGAACTGTAATGTTTTTTATCCGGTCCGGGTGACTAGTGAGAACCCAGTCAATGAGAGTGCTTGTTCCAGTTTTGTAATTTTTTGGAGTTGGGGAAGTTACCATCTGCATCAGATTGGCTGCTAGGATGTCATCTTTGCAGGAGTCAGTGTCGGAGGCAAGCCAGTTTATATTGAAGTCACCAAGGAGGAGGAGCTCAGTTTCAGGGGGCTGCAAGCTTAAAAATTCAAGCACTGACTTGAGACCGGTGCGGGTGTCTTTTGGGGGGATATAGACTGCAGCCACTGTGAGTACTTTATTTTGGGCACCAAGGAGCAATCTGATAGGGAGAACTTGCACCTTGGTGTTTGTGGAGGTAAATCTGCCAAGGTGGCTGGACAGGTTGTCCTTTATGTAGATAGCACAGCCCCCACCCTTCTTGTTTGCCCGGTCAAGTCTGAAGAGATTGTAGCCTTGAAGCGAGACAGCATGATCCGGGGTGCTTGGAGACAGCCAAGTCTCAACAATGGCTAGTATATCAGGATTTATTTGCCCAACGAAGGGTTGAAGAGATGCCAGTTTAGGAAGGAGGCTGCAAATATTTAGGGTGACAATGGAGAGACCACTATCTGCTTTCTCTGTTTTTGTTAACCTGTATGTGACAGGGCCGGGGTTTGGGTGCACCCCACCTGACATTAGAAGTAGGAGGAGCAGGAGTTTCCGTGATACCATTCATAGCTCATAGTAGGTTAGGGTGTGTCTCTGATTGTTCTTTATTTGAGGCCTGGGTTGTCTTCTAGGGTCCCAGTAGAGGGTGATAGCTAGCGACAGATCTTGATTTGACAGCTTCCAAGTAGAAAATGTTGCATTTTGTACACAGACCTTAGTAAGGGGGTGTTTCTTTGAAGATTCTGGAGGACTTGCCATGGTTCCATATTGTGGGTAGCTGAATATGATGGTGAAAGTGGGAGGTAGAGTAGGGTAGGAAGAGAGAGGAAGTTGACATAGTGGGAAAAAGAGGGAGAGGACCAGCAGAGACAGGTGGTAGAAACTAAAAGAAGGCATAGTTTAAGAGGGGCAGTTTACCACTGAGTTAGAGGGGGAACTGGCAAGTGGTGTGAGGAAAGCAATTGGGGGGGTAAGGCAAAGATTTTATAGGGTTTAGGAAGGGTATAGTTAGAACCGTAATGAGGGCAGTACTGAAGAACTGAGATGGGGTCGAGCAATAGGGGGTTAGAGAGAACAACAAACGATATGAAGTTGAGGGAACAAAAGAGAGGAGGAGGAAAAAAACCAGAAAGAGAAAAAAGGAAGAATATAATGGGATGGAAGCTTAGGAGTTTCAGAGGGAGAGGGTCATGCAGAGCTAGGGAGGAGGGGAAGAGTAAAACTGTGGGTCAAGTGGGAGGCAACAGTTAGGGGGTGGGTCTTTTTTCACCTGGGCGGAGTGATGAGCCTATTTAATAAAGGTCGGAGGGGGGAAGAGGGGGCGGGCGTAAAAATTCAGCCGAGAGCAGTGCAAGTGAATGGGTGCCGAGCCCAGCACAGCACACTCTCAGCAGAACCAGTGGGAGGACAGTTGCTGGAAACCGGTGGCCAATGGGTGAGCGTCTTCAAGCGCTTTGTCCAATAGCAGCCGATCCCTACTTCCCCGGTCTAGTGGAAATCCTTACCCGGCTTCTGAGAAGGGTTTGCGGTGGCTGGTGGTGGCATCAGGGGGTCCTGAGCCGTGCCAACGGGGCACATGGCTGTTCGGTCCAAACATCCAATCTGGAGGTGGAAAAGGAGAGAGATGCAGGTGAGTAAGCAGCTTTTGACTGTACACCACAAGCAAGGCAGACAAAAGATTAGTGACGCTTGAGTCTGTGATTTGTTTTGGTCAGAGGGAGGGCAAGAGAGTGAGGCAAGGTGCAGAGTAAACAGGCAGGGTTTGTGAAGCAGACAGTAGGGAGAAAGAAAATTAAAATAATAAAAGAATGTGGTCTTCAGAAGGTGGCGGGGGGTGGGGTAGTTAGCTAGGGAAATGATTGTATTTAGTGGCAGAAAATTAGAGCAAGCATCAACTGGGCAGGTTGACTAGATGACGCTGTAAAACGTAGTATGGCAAGAAGTGAGGTGAGAGAGAGAGAGGGGTTATAGGGAGAAGAGCTTTGCATGGGCCGCAGTAGGCAGGCTGGGGGGAAGGGGTAGGAGAGGGAGCGAGGGCTCACTAAGACAGGCCTTATGAGTGGTGAGGGGAGTGCAGCAATTGAGGGAGGCAGCCGATCAGGCTGCAGTCGCTGGCACTGGCTGAAGGTATTTAATAAACAGATGGACTAGCTATTCCCAAATGCATAACACTAAGAAGAACTTGCTAGAAACAGGGAGCAGGTCAGAGCAAAAGTGGGATAAAGGTTTGGGTAGAGTGAACTGAGAGAGGGTGCCTGAGAACAAGTGGTTTGATTAGGGAGAGAAAACTGGAAAAAAATCAAAAAAATCTATGGAACAGAGAGTCAGGAGGGCTAGTCGTTCATAGAAGAGAGAGGTCGTAGGTGAGGAATCAGATACTTTGAGCAAGAAGGAGCTAGAGCAACCTGGTAAGAAAGGTAGAGCTTCAGAAAACTAGGGTAAAGCAGGTTCAAATGAGATAGAATAGAGGCAATTTCAGTTTACAATTTTTTTAGCTTATTAGTACCTGTTATATATGTCATTTTAAAAGCGGAAAAACATGCCATGACTATAGACAAGCATTCTAAATAAAACGAACAGTTTTCCATAAATAGATTCAGTAATGGCTTGTGCACACTAGAGGCATTAACGACAGCATAATATTCATTGTACTGTGTAACAATTTGTTTCTGGCAGTAGATTAGGTTAGCCTCTTAAACAGCATTTACAGATTTAGCAAGAAGCAATTTAAGTTAGTAGGAAAGAGAAAAAATGTCCGGGCGAAAAATTAGGCCGAGAGCAGTGCAAGTGAATGGGTGCCAAGCCCAGCACAGCACACTCTCAGCAGAACCAATGGGAGGACAGTTGCTGGAAACCGGTGGCCAATGGGTGAGCGTCTTCAAGCGCTTTGTCCAATAGCAGCCAATCCCTACTTCCCCGGTCTAGTGGAAATCCTTACCCGGCTTCTGAGAAGGGTTTGTGACGACTGGTGGTGGCATCGGGGCTCGCCGTGCCAAACGGCACACGGCATTGTTCGTCCAAATGTCCAATTCGGGCTTGAGAAGGGCTTCGCGGCAGCTGGTGGTGAAGGCCTGGGGCCCCTTTAGCTGTGCTAACGGGCACACAGCTGTTTGGTCCAAATGTCCAATCCAGCTCTGAGAAGGGTTTGTGCAGCTGGTGGTGGTCGGGTATGTATGTGTATATCTATCTATCTATATATATATATATATATATGTATATATATAGATATACAGTATATATATATATATTTATATATATATATATATATATATATATAGTATGTATATATATATATATATATGCATACATATACATATACATAAAGAGTATATATATATATATATATATATATATATATAGATAGATATATATAGATATATATATCTATATATATCTATATATATCTATATATATATATATATATATATATATATATATATATATATATATAATGGGCGTGGTCACGCCCGGATACTTAGGGTTGAATAGCATGTTTAATGTTAAACCTCATATCTTGGCAACTGATCAATAGACTTGCCAAAAATTTGGTAAGTGATGTTCTGTAGGGTAGATCTCTTGGCATGGCAAGTTCTGTTCCACTTGGATGTGTGGATTCTGAGATCTGCACAGTGCAAAATGTCATAAAGTCAACATTTATTGCAGTTTTTCCTCACCATCTTGCATCTAGATGATGTGGAATATTGGTGTGTTTTTTTTTTTTATGGTAGAAACAGCTTGGGTAACAGAACAGGCATGTGTTTATTTTGTGAAAAAATATTAATCTGTAGCAAAGTTTTTCAAGTTTTAATTTCCTATAGTTTTCAATGGGAAGATCACTTTTCAGGACAGAGGGATAAAGTTCGAAAAAGGATTTGAGCTCATGAAAAATAACTCTTTTTCATTTCATGAGGAGCCAATTCTTTTTCACCAGAAAAAATTCCTTTTTTTTGTCTGCTGCCATCTTGTTTTTTTTTCTTCAAGAACTAAAATGCAAGGAAAATACTATACATAAAAATGTTTTCATTTTAAAACTCAAACAACAGAACCTAGCTAAACAGGCCCCATTTAGCTAGATTCTAGTGTTTGATTTTCACAATTAAAGCCATAAACACTTTTTCTGGGCACCTGAAAGCCTGGGTGTCCAGCTTAGTGAGAAAAGTGCTTCCTCATGTTCTCTGTATGAGAACAAGGTTCATTTCCTGGAGTTCTGCAGCTGCAGCTGAACTCGTACTTCCAGCTACAGTGTAAGCTATGAGCCACCTTGGCCTGGTGTCTAGTGGCACCTCTCGATCCCCACTCACTGTTCCCCTAAATAAAAGATTTATTCCCTGGTGTCTAGTGGCACCTCCCACTCTCATCGCCATCCCCATAATGTTTATTTTAGTCCCTGGTGTCTAGTGGCACCCCCCAACCTCCAACTGCCTTTGTCTTATTCAGTTTTTTGGCATCTGTGTAGAATGTCTGACATATGTAAAATTCAGGACAATATTTGATATTTTACACAATCATCCTTTGTATTTTTTTAATTATATAATCCAACAGTGGGATGCCCCTGTTGGATGCTCCCCCTGTAGCCCATTGTTTTATAAGCTGTAGCCATCATCGGGGGGCTCAATCCCTGTGCCAGCATTTAGAGCCCCCCCTGCAGTGTGGGACACTAAGGAGCCCACCCTCAGTGTCTCCAGATGGTTTAATAATGTAGCTGCGATATTAAAACTGTTCCCAGACATCATGTTTTTACCTAGAACAAAGAAAACAGTCCCTTGTTGTCACTGCAGTCCACCTCCCCCATCCCGACTCTCCCACTGAGCACCCACACCCCCCTTACCCTATATGGTTCCTTGTCATAATAGCAAACACATTACAGTGATTGCTATTATGGTAAGTGTATATTGCCAAAAGCAATTCAGCAATATACATTTTCAGGTGACCACAAAACCAGCAATGACATTTTTGGATATAAGGGGGGCTGTGCTGCCCGCACCCCCCTACTTAAGGAGTCTCAACTCCGGGGGGGGTGCATGTCGGGAGGGGTGTAAAAACCCACTGGCCTGACAGGAAAAAGGAAGCCCACCCCAGAACCGAACCTGGAATTCTCCCAACCTCAGCCTGCCACCCTATCCATTACACCACATGGCCAGCTTAGCAACCGACCACTGCACTACACCCCCACATACCCTTCCTCCCCTTCTGCCAGTCACACAGCATGGTCCCTCCCCCCAATCCATGTGCATATATAATGACATCCTGTTGCTCTACTCACATGCCCTGTATCCCATCGCTACCCTGCAAGGTAGCCCAGGACATGGGCACCTTGACTGAGTCACCCTTTTTGCAGTCGCTCAATCATGGTCACCGTGTTCACTGGATACCACCCTATACTTACCAGCTAATGTTGAATTCTGTCATCTTCTGTGGACCAAGACACATCTGCACTATTCAAAGCTGAACCATGAACTGAAGAATCAAGGTACAGTAAGTGCTGTATAATATATTTCAAAGGCATTTTGAACTTATGTTCATAACATTGCCATTTTTAGGAATACTTTCATCAAATTTTCAACATGGCCTTTTGGGACCTTACCTCATGAACAATGGCACTAACATTTAATTAATTGGGCCCAGAAGGTGATTTTGCAGTTGCTCCACAAAATCACAGTTCTGGACAAATTATGAAATTTCACCACCAGAATTCATAAGTTGGGGACCCAAAAAGGCCATGTTGAAAATTTGGTGAAAAAGTCCTAAAAATTGTCGCATTATGAGCATTTGTTGAAATGTTCTGTGCACATGCATAACTTTGGTAATTTTTAATATTTTGACTCCAAATGTTCAACATATCCTTGTTTTCACATCACCTCATGAACAGTATAGCTGTCATTTTTTATATCCTGTTCGAAATGTGTTTTCACACCTGTGGCACGGAATGGCATTTTGGCAGGGATTTGAATATTTTCACCTACTGGACTTAAGAGGTGGGGTCTTAAAAAGCCTATGTTGAAAATCTGGGATCAAAATATGAAACAATGTCAAAGTTATAACCATTTGCTGCAATTTTACTATGACCGCTTATAACTTTGGAAATTTTTAATATTTTGATCCCAGATTTTCAACATACCCTTCTTATTACCCCACCTCATGTGTATGTCACAGCTGTCATTTTTCAGATCCTTCCCAAAATGTGTTTTTGCTCCTGTGGCACTGAATGGTGTTGCAGTTGCACAGAATTACATTTTGGTGAGGATTCGAAATTTTTCTGTACCGAGTACATGAGGTGGGGTAATAAGATGGCTATGCTGACAATTTGGTCACTGTTGTCCTATAAATGGAAGTGCATGGCCCGGAAGACCCTGTTCTTCCACTGCTACATATATATGCACATCTATGGAGGGATGGGAGTGCAGGGTCCGAAGGAACCTACAATCTCACAGTAAAATAATGATATCATTATACTATCTCAAAAAGTAAGGAAATAAGTTGAAAAAAAAATTGTTAATGCTCCAGTTAGGGTCAAAGCAACAAAAGCTGTCATAAAGTGTTTGTTGTGTTACTACTGCTTACTTTGGCAGGAGATATAGAGGCTAATCTTGGTCCACTGAGCTTAGTGCCCCAGAAAAATTGTGTTGACAACTCTATGTGGTTTCAAACCCATGGAATCAAATATCTTCATCTTAATACCAGGAGTTTGTTTTCAAAATTGGCCTATATTAAGACTCTCATGACCTTATATGAACCTGACATGGTGTTGATTTCTGCATCTTGGTTAAAGCCTTCCATTGCTGATAATGTATGCATGATTCCTGGGTATAAATTATCTAGAGCAGATCGTAAGGGTAAAAAGACTGCTGAGGGTGTAGTAGTATATTTTTGGACCACCTAGAAGTCTCACTGTTGCTCTTTAGCCAAAGTTTTGAATCAAAATGATTGGTTATTATTGAATCTGCTTCTGGGGGGGTTCTAAACATGTGGTTATAGGATGTTTATACAATCTCCCTTTGTGTGGTAAAACTGGGTTAAAGGAATTATTCAATATTATGTCATCTAGTATTTTGAATAGGGATTTTATTTTATTAGGGTATGTCAATTTGAACTGGGCTAAAGCTGATGCTCTTGGTTATGAAAATCTATTACATTCTTATAACTTGTTTCAACTCATAACTGAGCCTACAAGCCTTACTGTAACTGTATCTGAGAATCATTCTATTCTCGGTTGTATCGTTACTAACAAGATACATATGTTATCATCACACTCTGGGGTATTGGGTTATTTGGTAAGTGACTATTAGGCTATATTTGACTTTTTTAACTTTAAATGGCCTCGGCTGCCTTCTAGTATAATGCAGTTTTGTAATTTCAAACATTTTCAATCTGAGATGGTATGTCAGGAATGTCAATTTCTGGATTGGTCATTTCTCAAGTCTATCCCAGACCCAGACTGTGCTGCTGACTTTTTTTTGTCAGCAATTATTAGAACTACAAGAAACATTACTCCCTTTGCACACACTACGGTTGAAGGGTGTTGAAAACAGGTAGTTTTCTAATGTCTTGAAGCTTTTTATTAAGCAGAAAAATTATGCTTGGAAAGCTTATAAGCAGTCTCCCAGCTTAGCTCTATTGCAGGCATATAGATCTTCAAGGGATTTGGCTTGTGATAAAATAAAACAGGCTAAATCTGATTATTTTTGACACAAATTAGAGGCAGCATCTTCAGATTCTAAGAGTTTTTGGGACACTGTAAATTCCTTGTTGTCTCCTAAGGAGAAGGCAACTATCTGATGCATTCATGATGGCTAATCTGTTAAATGATAAATTTAGATGCCTCTGGTTTTGTTTCTGGTGTTTCTGGCTCTGATGGTAGTTTAGGAAGACATGATACGATGTCTGAGAACCCGAATGCCTTTGATTCAGTTGGTATTTTGCCCAAGTTTTGTTTCAGTAGCATAACTGCAACTGAGGTGTTGAAACTGTTAAGTCAATTGCCTGATAAGTTTGGCAATTGTGGAGGTGGCTTGGATGCAAGGTTTGTAAAGATGGTTGCATCCTTTATTGCTGACCCTCTTTGTTTACTATATAATTTGTGTTTAACCACCAGGGTGTTTTCTAAAGCATGAAAGGTTGCAAGAGTGGTGCCCATCCATAAAAAGGCCAATACTGTCTCTGCAGAGGACTTCTGTCCTATATCCATATTAAACCTATTTAAGATCTTAGACAAGTTGGTAGTAAAACAACTTACAGGTGTTTTGGAATCTAGTGGTATCCTGTGCACTGAACAGCATGGATTCAGAGGTGGTAGGGGGATGGGCATGGCTTTGGTCAGGTTAACAAAGGCCGTCCTCCAAGGTAATGATAGAAGTATCTTTATGGGGGCGGTGTTCATGGACCTGGCCCAGGCTTTCAATTTAAGAAATCACAACTTGCTTTGTCAAAAGCTAACAGGCCTTGGTATTTCTGAAATGGTAGTGACTTTTTTAAATAGTTTTTTGGAAGAGAGATCTTAGCGAGTCTCTATAGATTCTGTTCTGTCTGATTCGTGATCAGTTTTTTGTGGAGTTCCACAGGGGTCCATACTTGGACCTCTGTTGTTCTCTGTATTTATAAACCAAGTTCCCTCTATATTTACCAAGAGCTGTTGTCTTCTTTATCCTGATGATTTAATTTTATACCATCAGAGTCATACAATCAGGTTAATGAAGGGTTACATGGTGATTTTGAAGCTCTTGATTCATGGCTGTTGTTTAGTCAAATGGTTTTGAACATAAAAAGACTAAGTGCATGGTCTTTGGAAATACTCCCCAGTTAAAGGAGATTGCAAGCTTGCAGATTTATAATAGATCTGGTGGCTTACTTAAACAGGAGTTTAAGTACTTGGGAGTCCTTCTAGATCCCTGCATAGGTTTTTCTTCTCAGGCTAAAGCAGTAAGTAAGACAATAAATTGTAAGTTGGGGTTGTTACATAAATTTAATACCTTTTTGTCATACAAGCCTCGAAAGACTATTGCAATGTGTATTTTATTACCAGACCTTGACTATGTTTCTCCCTTGTATTATAATTTGGGAGTAAGGGAAGGCAGGGTTTTGAGTGTGGCTTGTAATAATATTTGTCAATTTGTTCTTGGTGTCCCTTTGCTAACACATCATTGTGTTTTGTACTCTTCTTTGGGATGGTTATCTCCCAGGTTAAAATTTGCATGTGCCTTTGGCAACTTGATTCATCAGGCCAAATATGCAAAGAACCTTTCTCCATTATCAGAACTACTCGAATTTAGGGACTCCCAAGTAAATTTGCATACTCATTTAGGAATTGTCTTAAAAGCAAATGTTAAGAATAACTATGGCTTTTGTTCTTTTGCATCCTCAGCTGCTCATTTGTGGAATGATTTACCTTTGTCTCTTAGATCTATTAGTTCCCTGACTGGGTTCAAGGCTAAATTTAAAAGTTGTTTATTATCTGTTGAAGTATATGATTCTTTTAATCGATTGTATGTAAATTATTTGTTTCGTTTTTGTTAAATATCTGGATCAGACCTGAAAAAAGGCTTCATCCAATGTCTCTACCAGGTTAACAAATTTAAAATAAAAATAAATAAATAAAGTTGTAAAATTAGGCATTAGGGTTTCCTTAACACCCAAGCCTCCCAAACAAGGCAGGAGAACAGGTGAGAGGTGTGCCTTGGGCTTCTCTAGATTAATGCTCACCCCATTATCATAAGGAATACATATCTGACCTTATTTAGTAATGGCATGGGATGAGCATTAGGTTTAAAAATGCCAAGGCACACCCCACACCTGCTTTTCTGGTTTGGGAGGGTGAGATGTTAGGGATCCCAAATGACTCATTTCCCAACATTTTTTACTTTGACTCTAACTGGATCATTGACAAAGTTTTTTGCAATATATATATATGTGTGTCTGTGTGTGTGTATATATATATATATATATATATTTTATATATATTATAATGGCATGGTACTGCCACTCTAGTTAGCGTTGAGTAGCCATTTCTATGTTAAACCTCACATTTTGCACTGTAATAACTTTGCAACCGTTTGTCCAATTTGCCTGAAATTTGGCATGAAGGAAGCATTTTCATGGTTCTCTGGATCTTGAAATGTTTGTATCTATTGGATATACAGTTGTGAAATAGTAGTGTGCTGAAAAACATGAAAAATCCCCAACATTCCATTTTCTTTAGATGTCCACTTTGTACTAAAGACTGCATCTGAGTGGGTTCAAATTGGGTGGGCTACATGGATCCTGGGTCGCAGATGTGCCTTTTGAAGATTTCATGTAAAATTCTTGTTCAGTTCAAAAGTTATAGTATTTTTAGTGCCCATTATATCCTATGGGAAAATTTATATGTGCAACTCGAAAATTGTTGCAATATTATGTTTTAGTGTCGAGCTTGCCAAAAATAGTGTTGTGCTGCTGCCATCTTGTTTTTAGTTAGAGTGAGAAGGAAAAAATTATATAACTCAAAAAATACTGCACTTTTAAACACACCAACTGTTTGGTTTACCATTTCGGGGCCTAAGGAACAGGAATCTGGCATTCGTTTTTCACCAGCTGGTCTGGAAATGTGGTTTTCAGATTTGTTTCACCATTTTGCCATTTTTTGATCGCAGCACTATCTCAAAGTGCCACATTAATATGAACCACCATAAAAAATACAATTGCGACACTATTTTTTACATTTGCGGCTGTATTCCCATTATAAAGATAGGAGTATCGCGATCATATTTTAAATGACCATGGTATTACTGCACAACCACATTTTCTGAAATGCTTTTTTCTTTGTCACTTGATTGTGGCAAGCTGCATTGTATATTGGCCAGAACATTTCAGAGTGGCAAGCCCTAGTGACACAGGTGTGCCTTTCAGTGGTTTGGTTACAAAACATTCACCACGTCCCTAGATATAGCGTTCTGAAGTTATGAATTTTCCTATAGGATAACATTGTGGGAGTTGTTTTCTTTGTCACTTCATTGTGGCTACATGTGTTGTGGTATTGACCTGAAATTTTCAGGGTGCAAAGCCCTGCCCCTACAGGTGTGCCTTTTTGTGGTTTGTTACCGAACCATTGAACATGGCCATACTTACAGCATTGTAAAATTTGGAAATGTCCCCATGGGATAACATTGCAGCACTGGTTTTTCTTTGTCACTTCACTACCGCAATGTGCATTGCGGTATTACCCTGAACATTTCAGGGTGAAAAGCTCAAGTCTCACAGGTGTGCCTTTTGGTCATTTGCTGTGAAAACATTCAGCAGGGCCAGAGCTACAACATTCCAAAATTCCAAATGTTCCTCATAGGATAACACTGTGGCGCCTGTGGTGCCTTTCAGGGCCTGCATCTCGAAAACTGTTTGAGATATGGACTTTTCATCTGAAAAACTCTTAGCCCCCCATGGGGGGGAAGCAAAGAACTAGCTTAGAAACTCATGAACCCCCTGAAATTTTAATTCTGTTCCTACCTTGTACGGTTCCTGAGATATTTGTGAATTACTATTCCATGTGTACTTTCTCATGTGCATGGCTAATTGTTATGGCTTCACAGTTAACACTCACACTACTTTTTGGTGCCCGTGACAGGGAAATGATGCACAACACATGTTCAGTTGCTAAGTTACTGCGACAACTACTTACTGTCATGATTACAATGACACTTAACATCACTTCATGGCATGTACGGTTCAAGAGATATGGGACAATTACTGTAACTAGGCCTTCTTGCTTTATATAACTGCTATATGGCACCATACTTAACTGTAAGTAGGAGCGCAGGGCCCAGAGGGCCCACACTCCCACAAACACACATACCATTTGGCACACTTGCGTGGCTTGGTGGGAGCATGGGGCCCAAATGGCCATCCACTCCCACCAAGCCACCCATTTCTATTACTACTTACATTACACTTTTAAGAAAAGAAAATAAATTCTTTGCAAAAACTTTGTTAATGCATCAGTTAGGATTGATACCACACCAGCGAAAGTGTGGAAATTCAACATTAGGATTACCACCCCTACCACCCCGACAACCCCCCCAACTCCACACACCAACAGGCTTTGGGGGTGTGTTGGGATGGTCATGCCTAACTCTCACCCCATTCTCCCATACTGTACCACCACAGATTCTGTATGCATGGGCTGGGGTGAGAGTTAGTTTGACCACCCCAACACACACCCCGATGCCTGTTGGTGTGTGGAGTTGTGGGATTAGTGGGGGGGTAGTAGGTGTGCTAGCCTCTAATGTTGAATTTTCACACTTTGTTGGTGTGGTATCAACCCTAAGTGATGCATTAAGAAAGTTTTGCAGAATATATAATATATATATATATATATATATATATATATAGAGGAGGTAAAACTCCATTTAATAGGTTGAGTTGTTCCACAGAGAAAAAGTGAGAGAATTCGGTGTTGGTTGAAATCCTTTGATTCTCTGTCAACACCCAACCAGCATTGGTGTGCGATAGTTGTCGGCCCTAACTCTCACCCCATCAGATATGTGAAGAAGCAGAGGTATAGGAGAATGGGGTGAGAGTTAGGACTGACAACCCCAACTCACACCCCAATGCCAGTTGGGGTGTGGACAGGGGGGGTCAAAGGGGGGCTTTCAACCCTAACACCGAATTTCCTTGCTTTTGTCGCTGTGGAACAACCCTAGCTAATGCATTAAATGGAGTTTTTTGCCTCTAATTTCCCTTCTTTTTGAGAATGATAATGAGAAATAGTAAATGTAATGCAGCGGTGGCAGCAAGGGGCCCTTTGGGCCCAACGTTCCCGCCATGTGATGTCTTCACACATAGTAACACAGTGTCCACAAACGTAAATGGTAATGCGCATGGTGATGCAAAGTGAAACACAAAGATAAACAGTACTGTAGACACAAAGGGTTAAAATAATGCAAACGCAACGCAAATGAAAATGCAAAGGGTAATGCACATGGTGCTGTAGACAGGAACGGTAAGTGAAACAGGTACGGAACCGCAAGCGGAAGTGGTAAGGGTAACAGTAATGTAAGTGCACAGGCTGGTTTTCCCCAAAAGTTGCATTGATAAAGACAGTGAGTACAAAGAATGTATGCATAATAATGGGTCTCGGAACAGAAAATGATGAGTTGGAATACTAAATTGCTTATATCTCAGGAACCGTACCACGTAGAAAAAAAATGTATAAGTCATATGATGTATGACTTTCCTGGCTAATTTTGTACTTAGCTCCTGTTAGATAGCTAAGCATTTTTTTCAATGAAAAGTCCATATCTCGTACCGTTTGCGAGATACGGGCCCTGAAAAGTGCGGCAAATGCTATAATGTTATCCTATGGGGAAAAAAAAGAAGTTCGGAGTGCAATAACTTTGGCTCCCTGTAATATTTTTTCACCAAACCACTGAAAGGCACATCTGTGGTATGTTGGCTTTCTTCCCTCCAAATTTCAGCCCAAAAGACGAAACCATTATTTTGCAGCAGAGCGGCAAAGGATTCCTGTAATGTGGCGGATGCCGTAATGTTATCCTATGGGAAAAAGCATCAAATTTGGAGTGCTGCAACTTTACCGCCCTGTAATATTTTTTCATTGAAACACTGAAAGGCACATCTGTGAGATGTTGACTGCATTCCCTCCGAATTTTAGCTTAAAAGACCAACCCGTTCTTTTGCAGCAGGGTGACAAAGAATTGCTGTTATTTTGTTATAGCCTGGAAAAGTAGTGTCGCAATTTGCAAATGCTTTCACAAAAATTTGCTACACTTTCGTGAATGCGACACTACTTTGAGAAAGTATTTTTTCCAGAAACTTTAAAAACATATTTCTAGGGTGTTTAACCTCAAAATAAAGACATGCCTAGCATCCTCGGAGTCCGACTAGGTAAACACAAAAAGAATTGTGTTGCTAGAGCTTGTATTTGCGTTTGCATTTCTGTGTCATTTGGCATTATTGTTGCTGTTACCATTACCAGTTTCATTTGCAATTGTGGTACCGTGCATGTGCATTATGGTTTGCGTTTCCGTATGCGCTTGCGTTTCTGTTTCATTTCTGTTTCCTTTGGCATTATTTTTCCTGTTACTGTTACCATTTGGATTTACAGTTGCGGTACCATGACCGTGAGCATAATGGTTTGCGTTTCTGTACTTGCTTGCATTTGCATTTCTCTTTCCTTTTGCATTATTGCTGCTGTTACCATTACCATTTGTGTTAACAATTGCGGTTCCATGCATGTTACAGTTTACGTTTCTGTACGCGCCTCCATTCCCATTTCTGTTTCTGTTTCCTTTGGCATTATTCTTCATGTTAACTTTACCATTTACATTTAGTATTGCACTACTGTGGCTGTGCGCGTTACGGTTTTCACTTACGTGTGCACTTGCGTTCGCATTTCTGTTTCTGTTCCCTTTCGCATTCTTTTTGCTGTGACACTTAACATTTCCATTTAAAATAACACTGCCATCATTGTTCGCTTTACCAGTTGTGTTCTTGTACATGCTTCAATGTCCATTTGTGTCACTTTTTGCTTTGGCGTCACTTTGCGCTTGCGTTTCTATTAACATTTCCTTTACCATTTACGTTTCCATTACCATGTGCACCACTGTTGCACTTCTGTTTGTGTTGCTGTTCCTGTTACTATGTCACAAGACATCACGTGGCGCTCCCGCCGCCACATTACATTCACTATTCCTCATCATCATTCCCAAAAAGAAGGGAAATTAGAGGCTAAAAATTCTGTTTAATGCATTAATTAGGGTTGTTCTACAGTGACAAAAGTGAGGAAATTTGGTGTTAGGGTTGAAAGCCCCCCTTGGACCCCCCAGTCCCCCCGGCCGGCATTGGGGTGTGTGTTGGAGTTGTTGGTCCTAACTCTCACCCCATTCTCCTATACCTCTGCTTCTTTACACTGTGATGGGGTGAGAGTTAGGCCACCGACCCCAATGCACACCCGATGCCGGCTGGGGGTGGGCTGGGAGTCCAAGGGCTTTCAACCCTAACACCGAATTTCCTCATTTTATCACTGTGGAACAACCCTAACTAATGCATTAAATGGAGTTTTTGCCTCTATATATATATATATATATATATATATATATATATATATATATATACACACATATATATATATATATATATATATATATATATATATATATATATAAATTATAGTAGCACGGTGCTACCATAGTTAGAGTTGAGTAGCACTTTTAAGGTTAAAGGGTCAAATTTTGCACCTTAATAACTTTGCCACCATTCAATGGATGTACCTGAAATTTGGTATGCACAATTGGGCTTGATACATCTTGGGATTTGCCAAGTTTTGTACCAGTCAGATATACAGCTGTGGAGTTATTAAGCGACAACCAATTGCACAATTACGCTTTTCTGTGATTATTTTGCTCTTGCCTACAGGTCACACGGTTAGTGCGACTGGTCCAAAAACTTCAGGGAATGTGCAGCCTGGGTCCCTGATGTGCCTTTTGAAGATTTTGTGAACAAATATTGAACGGTTCAAAAGTTATTCAAAAAACAAGTTCCTGTTATAAGTCAATGTGAAAAGTTAACAAAATATTCAACACTTTCGCAAATGCACTTTTTAGCGTCGCAAATGGCCCTAGTAGTGTCGGAAATCTGCCATTTTGTTTTCAGTTGGTGATCAGAAAAATGCTTGCCATTTAAATTTGGGACCTTCTAGGGACACAATTATTTTTGTGTTCACCTAGTCAGACCCTGAGGATGCTAGCCATGTCATTATTTTGGGGTAAAACACCCCAGAAATATGTTTTTCAAATTTCTGAAACCAGTAGTGTCACAAAGTAATGTCGCAAGCACGACATTTTCACTAAATTTTGCTAAAATTGCTGCAAATTGCAACTACTTTTTCAGACTTGGCCAAAATGACAGGAATTCTTTGCCACCCTGCTTTGAAAGAGCAGTTTGGTCTTTTGAGCTGAAATTTGGAGGGAAGGCAGCCAACATCTCAAAAATGTGTCTTTTGGTGGTTTGGTGAAAAAATATTGCACAGCTGCCAAGTTATGGTACTCTGAATTTGATGTTTTTTCCCATAGACTAACATGGTGGAGTCCGTGGCGCCTGTTGGGGCTCGTATCTCGAAAACAGTGGGAGATATGGAATTTTTGTTGCGAGTTGCATAGCCCTGTGGGCTATGTTATAACAAAAACCTAGCCAGGAAAATCAAGATTTTTGTGAAATATAAATTTTTTTCTACGTCGTGTGGTTGCTGAGATATTAGCAATTAAGTACTTCCAATGCTCGTTTTAAGCTTCGATCCCCATTACAATGCATGCATATTTTGTACACACTGTGTTTCTGTATGCACCTGTTTGGTAAAAACAGGTGATGTGCTTCTGTTGCTGTTACAGTTACTGTTTCCACTTGCATTTATGTCCCCGTTTGCGTTACCGTTCCCGTGTACGCCACCGTGTGCATTACCCTTTGCGTTGTCATTCACGCTTGCATTTTCGTTACTGTTACCATTTGCATTTCCACTACTGTTTCTGTTTGCATTTTGGTTTGCATCACTGTGTGCATTGCCATTTGCATTTACGACAGCTCTTTCATTTGCGTTTCTGTTTCCCTTTCATTTTGCGTCTTCCTTGCTGTTACTGTTACCATTTGCATTTGCAATTGCGTTACTGTTCCCGTGCGCATTACGGTTTGTGTTTTCATATGCACTTGCATTTCCTTTTGTGCTTCTGTTTCCTTTGCTGTTATTGTTGCCATTACCATTTGGGTTTACAATTGTGGTACTGTGCCCATGCGCATTTCGGTTTGAATTTCCGTACACACTTCTGTTCTCGTTTCCGTTTCTCTTTCCTTTGGCATTATTTTTCATGTTAACTTTACCATTTTCATTTACAATTGCGGTACCATGCCTGTGCGCATTATGGTTTGCGTTTACATGTGCGCTTGCGTTCGCATTTCTGTTTCAGTTCCCTTTCGCATTCTTTTTGCTGTGACATTTAACATTTAGATTTAAAATATCACTGCCATCACTGTTCACGTTACCAGTTGCATTTTTGTACATGCTTCAATGTCCATTTGTGTCACTGTTTGCTTCTGCATCACTTTGTGCTTGCGTTTCTATTAACATTTCCTTTCCCATCTACATTTGTGTTACCATGTGCGCCACTGTTCGCACTTCTGTTTGTGTTTCTGTTCCTGTTACTATGTCACAAGACATGACGTGGTGGGAGCACGGGGCCCAAAGGGACCCACACTCCCACCACCACATTACATTCACTATTTCTTGTCATCATTCTCAAAATGAAGGGACAATAGAAGTAAAAAATCTCTGTATAATGCATTAGTTATGGTTGTTGCATAGCGACAAAAGTGAGGAAATCTGGTGTTAGGATTGAAAAGGCCCCTTGGACCCCCCAGCCCACCCCCAACCAGCATTGGGGTGCACGTTGGGGTCATCGGTCCTAACTCTCACCCCATTCTCCTATACCTCTGCTTCTTTACCGTGTGATGGGGTGAGAGTTAAGGCAATGACTTAATGCGCATACCCGATGCCAGTTTGGGGTGGGCTGGGGGTACAAGGGGGCTTTCAACCCTAACACTGAATTTCCTCACTTTTGTCACTGTGGAACAACCCTAACTAATGCATTAAATAGAGTGTTTTGCTCTAATTATATATATATATATATATATATATATATATATATGTATGTATGTATATATATATATATATAAATACACACACACACACACACACACACACACACACGTATACATACCACACACACACACATATGGGATACATGATGGGCAGGAGTGGGATATGGGAAATATTCTCACTCCTGCAGAGTGGGCTCTGTATTCTCATGAGTACCAAAGATTGCACAGCTCACTCTGCAGGAGTGAGAACATTTCCCGTATCCCACGATATGCACATCATGTGTGCTATTTATACAAAGGGAGGGAGCTTATTCTGAGGTTTTTGGTTTTATATTGCTGTTTCTGTTGTGTTTTGTTCCTTTGTGATGTGTGTGTGTGTGACATACATTGTGTGGGAATGAGTTTTTTTCCAGTGGTTTGATTGGCAGATGTGCTTTTACTGTGTTGTAATTGCTTGTTGCTGTGAAATGTATGTTTTTATCGGTTACTGTGAGTGAGGGGTGGAACTTAGCTGGAGACTAGGGGAAACGGCATCTGTTGTGGAATGTCATGCTATTTTGTGTTTTGTTTTTGATTTATTTTGTGTTTTTATTATTATTCATTGCAGTGTTAACATGCTTTGTGTACATTTACTTGGTTTTTATTTATTGCTCTGTGGTTTTATTCACTACTGTGTTTTGACATGGATATATCTTGTATATCTTGTATACCATTACTTTTGGTTGTGAAACTTTTTTTTTTTACTCTCCTCCTCCTCACAGCTCCCATCTCTTCGGGAGTCACCTACGGCCTTTTCAGCCCTCGCTCACCTACCTGGTGACCAGTGCAGTCCATCCCCAATGGAGCCGTGGTTATACCCCCCAGGTGGGGTATGGGGTGGGGGCCCATGCACCCCGAGACATCTATCTTTTTCATCGGGATGCTGTCTCTGGGCAGGTAGGGGCATTGAGGGTCGGGGCCTGGTGCTCCATCTACTAGGAGGCCACGAGGTGTTTTTCCAGTGTTCTCACGATGTGCCATGTCCCCTGACATCAAGGCGCTTAAGCGCTGACATCTGGCACATCGCCCCCCTGTTAGGCATCGGACTTGTTATAGGTCTCACCGGGGTCAGACAAGAGCCGAGCTAGTTCTCCCTCCCCGAGAGGGACGAGCAGTCCCTGGGATGCTCAAGCCTTCTCCCCGGACGCCCTTCTAGCTTCCCAGGCTCATTCTCTCAACCTGGACGTCGCTGGCAAGTGGAAATCCAACCGCTGTGCCGGTGGGCTGGCCTTGGTTTTGAAACTTCATGTGAAGCAGTACTAATTTATAGTTTCAATTTATTTAACAGAAAATCATTTTTGCTTAACATTTATTCAAGAATAAACAGTTTTTTCGAATTCATGGGGCCTGATTGGCCATTTAGTAAATGTTTCTTTTAAGTGTTGTTTTCCAGCATGGGGTCTAGTCGGTATCTGAATCAGACAGCAGCACTTTCTGCCTTTTTATGGCAGGCTGTTGGTACCGGTGTCCTGTGGAGAGAAAAACATACTGTTTAGTTTGGTTTATTTAATTAGCAGTAAGTGACAGTTGGGAAAATAAAGTCAGGTTTGCTGATTTTTTTCTGTAGCGTCTGAATAACAGCATGAGAACATGGGGGCTTTGAGATTTTTTACTGAGCTACAGGTGAGTGTTATTAATGAAATGTGCTTCAGCTTTATTTCTTCAGGCCAATAACACAATCCACCTTGCCGCAATGAAGTGACAAAGAAAACAACACATTTAAACAGGTACGGAACCGCAAGTGGAAGTGGTTAGGGTAACAGTAATGTAAGCGCACAGGCTGGTTTTCCCCAAAAGCTGCATAGAGAAAGACAGTGAGTACAAAGAATGTATGCATAATAATGGGTCTCAGAGCAGAAAATGAGGAGTTGGAATACTAAATTGCTTATATCTCAGGAACCGTACGACGTAGAAACAAAATTTAAAAGTCATATGATGTATGACTTTCATGGCTAGTTTTGCACTTAGCCCCATTAGGGAGCTAAGCATTTTTCTGATGAAAATTCCATATCTCGTACCATTTCCGAGATACGGGCCCTGAAAGGAGCGGCAAATGCCGTAATGTTATCCTATGGGAAAAAAAGAGGAGTTCGGAGTGCGATAACTTTAGCTCCCTGTAATATTTTTTCACCAAACCACTGAAAGGCACATCTGAGGGATGTTGGCTTTCTTCCCTCCAAATTTCAGCCCACAAGACCAGACCATTATTTTTCAGCAGGGCGGCAAAGGATTCCTGTAATGTGTCTGACGCCGTAATGTTATTCTATGAGATAAAGCGTCAACTTTGAAGTGCCATAACTTTGCCGCCCTGCAATATTTTTTTCACTGAAACACTGAAAGGCACATCTGTGAGATGTTGGCTGTGTTCCCTCTAAATTTCAGCCCAAAAGACCAAACCGTTCTTTTGCAGCAGGGTAGCAAAGAATTGCTGTAATTTTGCCATAGCCTGGAAAAGTAGTATCGCAATTTGCAAAAGCTTTTGCAAAAATTTGCGACACTTTCGTGAGTGCGACACTACTTTGCAAAAGTACTTTTTCCAGAAACTTGAAAAACATATTTCTAGGGTGTTTAACCTCAGAATAAAGACATGCCTAGCATCCTCAGGGTCCGACTAGGTAAACAGAAAAGAATTGTGTTGCTAGAGGGTCCCAAATTTAAATGCCAAGCATTTTTTTATTCACCAACTGAAAAAAAAATGGTGGATTTGCGAAAGTAAAAGGGCCATTTGTGAAAGTAAAAACTGCATTTGCGAAAGTGTTGAACTTTTTGTTAACTTTTCCCATTGACTTATAATGGTAAACTGTTTTTGGAATAACTTTTGAACCGTTTAATATTTTTTCATGAAATCTTCAAACGGCACATCGGGAACCCTGGCCACAGATTCCCTGAAGATTTTGGACTGGTCACACAAACCGTGCGACCTGTAGAGATGGCCAAAGAATTGCAAAAAGTGTAAATGCGTGTGCAGATCATGCTTAATAACTCCACAGCTGTATATCCAAACAGAACAAATGTTGGCAGATCACAAGATGTATGGCTCTTGATTCTGTATTCCAAATTTCAGGCAAATCCGTTGAATGGTTGCAAAGTTATTAAGGTGCATAATTTTAGGTTTAACGTGTAAATGGTTCCTCAACCCCAACTTTGGTAGCACTACAATGCTACCATAATATAATATATATATATATATATATATATATAGATATATTATAGAGGTGCGATCACACCACTATAGTTAGGCTTGAGTAGGCAGTTTAATGTTAAACCTCAAATTTTTCACTTTAATAACTTTACAACCATTAAACAAATTTGCATGAAATTTGGTGTCTGCTGTTCTGTGGTGTAGAACTCTTGATGTACCATGTTTTGTTTTGATTGGATTGGAGGATTTCATGCTGCATATTGTGAAAAAAAATGCTACAATTCTCCTTTTTGGCTGTTTTTTCTTCATTGTGCTGCAGCCAGACAGTTTGGAATTTTGGTTTGAAATTGACAGGGTAGAATAAGGATGCCCCAAAGAACAGGCCAACATCGGTTTGATGAAATAATATTAATCTCTTCCAGAGTTATAACATTTTGAAATTTCAGATTCTGAGCATGCTCAGTTCAGTCTTTTAGATAGCTGCATGGTGTGAAAAAGAATTTGGGTCTGACGAGTACAGATTCTGGAACCTCAAGATAAAGGATCCTCAGTATCCCTTTTCATGAGAAAAAATTACTGCTTCACGAGCTGCCATCTTGTTTTCTAATTTCTGGCACAAACAAGCTGTTATAACTGTGTCTAGGGATGTCCTCAGCAGTCATGGAAGTATGTATTTTGCTCATGGATATGTCCTCCATCATTATGTGCCTTTATTTTTTTTTTTGGTGGCCTCAGAATGCTTATTTTTTTTATTTTAAAAAATCCTGTTTCGTGACTCGCTTCTGATCCAGTTTCGCGATGTGAAACATGATTTTGACATCTCGCAAAACAGGATTTTGAAAGCTCACAAAAGAGGATTAGGGATGCCAACCAGATGGCCCTAACCCTAATCATATTTCTCATCATAACACAGAATTTAGACAGCTTGAGAAACAAGAATCAGCTGATGAAACAGGATTTTGACAGCTTGCAAAAGAGGATTTAGTAAAATGATCCTCTTTCATGAGCTGTCAAAATTCTGTTTCATGAGCCGATTCCTTTTTCATGAGCTGTCAAAATCCTGTGTCATCATTCAAAACAGGATTAGGGCTAGGGCCTTTTGGTCGGCAAACCCAATCCTCTTTTGTGAACTGTCAAAATCCTGTTTTGCGTTGGCAGCTCATGAAACAGGATAAGGGTTTACGACCCGATGGCCCTAATCCTGTTATGCAGGATGGCACAGGTTTTTGACAGCTCAAGAAACAAGAACTGGCTCATGAACCAGGATTTTGACAGCTCACGAAAATTTTTTTTTTTTAAATACCATGTATTCTCAGCTGTATAGATACTTTACCACAGGATCAGTTGGGGCACTGTGCTAGTCTCTGAGATACTGCAGGAGCGCAGGGTCCAAAGAACCCTGAACTCCCACCCATAAAGACATTGCAGTGCAGGGTTTCTGAGATACTTGCTGGTGCCTTAGATACTGTGGGAACACAAGATCTGTGGAGCACTGTGGTGGTTGCTAAGAAACTTCAGGAGTGCAGGGTCCTTTGGACCCTGTGCTCCTACCCTTAATGATGTCATAGCACACATTGTAGCAGATGGTCTATGGGGTACTGTGTTGGTGCACGAGATGCTGTTCAGACCCTGTGCTCCCTCCCTTAAAGACTTTGTAGCTCAGGGTCTGTGGGGCACTGTCTGGTGCTTGAGATAATGTGCCAACCCTTAAAAAAGTTTACACAGCTACAAACGTAAGAGCATCTTTGGAGTGATAGGAGCGTACGGTCCAAAGGACCCTGCGCTCCCACAGTATAATGAGGATATTATTATACCACCTCAAAAAGTAAGGAAATTAATCGAAAAAAACGTTGATAATGCATCAGTTAAGGTTGCTGTGACAAGAATGGGGAAATAAGGCATTAGGGCTTCACCCTAACACCCCACCCCTGTCCTGCAGAGACCAGGATGCATCAGGGGTGGCATCAGGTCAACCCCATTCTCCAAGTCTGTAGCCACCCAGTGTATTTTAGAATGGAATGAGGTGAGTTTTAGGATTGACAACCCCAATGCCACCCCCAACGCCTCCTGGTCTCCGCAGGACAGGGGTGGGGTGTTAGGGTGAAACATGTACTGTATATATATGCATGTATATAGATTTATGCAATAGGCATGGACTCAGAAGCTGTTGAATAAATCCATTTATCTTCACAGCCATTCAATAAATAAAATTTATCCATATAGTAGCTATGTCACAATCACTCCAGAACTCATTTAGAATGTTTGGCCTCAGTAGCAGTACTACACATATTCAAATGCGAATAACTTTAAAATGAAAAAAAAAAAAATAGCATGGTACTGTGAGCATGAAAGCTGTTCAGCACAACATTATCTACAAAATGAGTGGTGTTTCATTTATAGATACCTTATAGATTTTATTTATAATTAGCAAAAAAAGTGCAGAAAATGCAATTTTTTGTTCACTTTTTTGACAAACATGAAAAAAAAGGTAAGCAATCAAAAGCAAATGTCCCTGCACTGACAGAAAGTATCCCTATTGCATAAAAGAAATATACAATGGTGAGCTGTCATAAAAATGATTTATCTATACTTAATGCTGTTCGACCTCGGACACCTCACTCGTGGCATGCGCCACTCATGAGATTACCCAAGGTCAAACAGCACTTGTTTAGATAAATCATTTATCTGACAGCTCTCCACTGTATATCCCTTATACAGAGATATGTGAATCTAGGAGAAAGTTGATAATAGGCAAGATTAGATAAGAATAGAATCTGGAAAACAAAAAGATTGTGGGTATGAATAGGCATAGCAGGAATGAATGAGCTGAGTAGCCCTCAAGAGGGGACCAATTAACAGGGTCCAGTAAGAAAGCTGAAAGGTGAAAAATGTGGGGGAAGGAGACAGAGACATCGGCAGAAAATGAAAATAGATGTGCACACATAGCTAGAATGCTCGTGTGACCACTCAATGGCAACTTAGTGTGTGACAAAAAGTTGATTTTTCCCCCTAAATTTCTCAGAGGTGATGACAGAACAAAATCCCTTGTCAGGTTCCTTCTTCTTTTGTTCCTCCTCTGTCCTTACTGCCAGAGAGCCACAAAAAATGATCATCCCTGTACTATACCATCAACCACCCTGTTTTTGTCTTCTGCTCAGATTGCCAGATGATTCTATTTAAGGTAGGTGTGCAGCCAGCCAATGCCAATATGTGATCCTTTTGTAAAGCTAATATCTGCCTATGGTGTGGATGGCATATTGTTCAAGTCTCATCTATAGCATCAGTGATACAGAAACCAATATAATAAGATTTGTATGGCCAGTGGTAGATTTCTCTGGTGCGAGTGAGGAGTGGTGTCTCCTTAAGTATTTTCTGTAGTTGTCTGACTTGTGTCTGAAGTTTTGGTGTTTTGGAATGAGTGGACTTGCCAACTGTATTTCTTCAGTAACTACTTTGAAATATAGAACCATAGAATTTGTCAGCAGAAAAGGAAAGTTTGGCCCACACATTCTGTCCAGATGTTTCCTGCCTAATCTGTCTCTGCATTCCCTAACTGGTTCCTGGTGATCTTCCCTCTTCTCTGTCTGTTTTCTAATACATCCTTATGTCTATCCCACACTAGTGGTGGGCATAGTGGCCCCAATTCACTCCGCGAAGTGATCCGAGGAGTGAAGGCGAATTCGCGGAGTGCTCCACAACACGAAGCGGACTATTTCGCGTTATAATGGGTAACACAAAGTCCATTGAAAACAATGACTTTGCATTACTCTGCCTTCCCAAACCACTACTCCACCAATTCTTAAGGCAAAGTACATTGAAAACAATGTACACCGCCTCACTTAGCCTTGTTTTTAAGCTCCAAAGGATAATTTTGCAGTGATCCATGGGATTTCAGTTCACATGGGCTCTAGATTGTTCTGCACAGCCTCAGTTTGGGGTAGTGTGTGTGTATGAAGCTGTAGGAAACAATCTTCTCTGAGAGCGGTGTGATTTAAACCTTCTAAAAGCTGTTAAAAAAGCCTTTTGGGGTCATTTGTCTTGCTGAAACTTTAGTTCATAGATTATAGGAAACCCTCCTGTGCTCATATCATCGAGTGTTTATTTTTTGTGTGTAGATTTTGAATGTTAATGTACAATATTCAGTCTGTGTACTGAAAGACAGTGGAAGTGTGCTTTGGGGGAGGGGCATATCTGTGGTGTAGGTAGATTAACTTGGAGAAAAAGACAGTGCTTTCTGTTTTGGTGATATTTTTCTTGTATAACTGTGTTAATGTACACGCAGTAATATTTTTAATAATTCTTGCTGTTTTTTGCTGATTGTTGGGGTGCAGCAGTGCATAATTTTAGTTTGTTTAAAATATGTGGTTATATTTCTGAAGTTTTCAATTTGCTACGCACTACGTAGTGTGTGTGTGCCGCGTGTCATCAAATCAGACACCTTTTATTGTGCCACATAATTTCAGCAATGTGAACCTGCTATCCACTGCAGCTGTGTAATTTTTGTACTTCTTTGTGGTATCTTTACTAGTACTAGTGACTGTTACTGCAGCAGTGCAGTACACAGCCCCCCCCCCGCAGCCTGCCTCAACCGGCAAAGGAATTATTTTCCAGATTTTAATTTCTGATGTTGAGCACTGGTTAGGTGTTGTGCCTTTGCATCTGCATCTCTTCAGTGCACAGCACAATCTTAATCTATCTGTGCATTTACATCTCTTTAGGGCCCAATTTCCATCTCTAACTTAAGTCACAGTTGTTACTTTGGCTTCCCTTCAGAGTACTGGATAGGTGTGGTGCATAATTCTGCATGAACATTGTACTCATTAACATGCGTTTTTAAGTCAGGACCATCATCACGAGTCACTCGTGATACAAATCACGTTCTTCATCATCACGGTCACAAATGCTGTCACAAATCACGATTTATGATCACTTCATGAATCATAACATTAATCTTTTTTAATAGTTACTTGGACGTATTTTAAGCCTGTTTTGTAGTATCTCTCCATGCTTCACCACCCCACCATTGTACTCATTAATGAGTGTTTTTAAGTCGGGGGGGTTTGTGCCACACCTCATCGGGGCCCGTTGAAGTACAACCGTAGGAATTCACATTTCTTCATCATCATGGTCACAAATGCAGTCATGAATCTTGATTTACGATCACATAACGAAACACAACATTAATTTTTTTTAATAGTTACTTGGATGCATTTTAAGCCTGTTCTGTAGTATCTCTCCAAGCTTCGCCACCCCACCATTCTACTCATTAATGAGTGTTTTTAAGTCGGGGAGTTTGTGCCATACCTCATCGGGGCCTGGGGAAGTACAGCCATAGGCATTCGTGTTTCTTCATCATCATGGTCACAAATACAGTCACAAATCACAATTTACGATCACGTCACAAATCACAACATTCATTTTTTTTAATAGTTACTTGGATGTATTATAAGCCTGTTTTGTAGTATTTCTCAAGGCTTCACTATCCCACCATTGTACTCATTAATAAGTGTTTTTAAGTAAGGGATTTGGACAATGTCTGCACTACATACACAGACTGGAAAGAAGACTGACTGCACACATGCAGTTTAACACAGTATATTTGCACTGCTCAGAATACAAAGTGTCACGCATACAGAAGACAACAAAAAAGGGCATAATTACATACAAGTGTCGGGGATGGTGGACGAATACATTTTATAACACAGCAAGGAAGGTGTGGTGGGCACATGGTGTGAGGTAAAAAAAAACTAATGTGAAATCCCATGGTGATCCAGCAGCAGTTCCAGCACTGACATAATTTGCAACTGATGTCCCTCTATGCGATCCTGGTGGAGCAGCAGGTACTGCTGTGGCCCTTCTCTTCTTAGGGAAGCTGCCATGCACAGCTGCACCCTCTGCCACAGAACGGCCAACAGGTGCAGGCATGGTCCATTCTGGGGCAGCCTGCCACTCCAACTAGTGGTGATTGAGCATACAGGTGTACTGGCCCCAGTCCCCAGGTGAGTACCCTGGGGGGCCACGGTGCACCTCCACCTCACATAGGCAGCACCTGACCACACTGCTGTCCCCCACAACACAGTCAAAAAACTTCCAAACAATGGAGATGCGAGGAGAACCAGGCACAGGCAGGGGACGGCCAGATGAACTGGCAGCCGACTGGTCACGGTGCTGAACAGGGATGAGATCCACACCTGGGCCCGGGGGAACAGGCACATCCTGCTCCAGAGGACCTGGTGCTGGACTTGTTGGTGGTGGTGGTGGTTCAACTGCCTCAGAGTCTGGACAGGAGGTGGTGCTGGTCCTGCTTCCGGGGGGGTTGGGGGCAAACAACTAACTACTTATAAAAGTAAGAAAAATAAAATTTACAGAAAGAACAAATTAAGTAAAAAAGAGTACAGAAAAGACAAAAAAATGTAGCTTTTAAAAAAGCTGTTGGGTCTAAATCAAAGTTTAAATCTCCTCCTCGCACTGATCTCAAAGTATCAGCAGTCACAAAACACACTCCTCTCTCTCCGTCTGCACAGCAGAAAGTAAAAGTGTCTGCTTGTATGACTCACTTCCTTGCTGCCTAGCTAAAGATCATGTGACTTACAGTTCTGTAAGCCATGTGATATGTGGGGGGGCTGCCAAATCTGAAACACCAAGTGGATCACTTAGAATCATAATGAGGAACGAGAAGTCCATTAAACACAATGACTTCGCCTTACTTCGCTTTGCCATTCTGCCTTAACGCGCAGTGGTAATGACGAGGCAGAGTGAGCACTTTGCATTGCCCACTCCGTGTAGCGGAGTGGCAACGCCAAGTGCCCATTCGTGTTCATTTCGCCGGCGGAATTTAAATTCTCTGCATCTCTATCCCACACATGCTTAAAGCCCGCCATTGTTTTTGCCTACACCACTTCTGCTTGCAGTCTGTTCCAGTTGCCTTCCTCCTTTTCATTGAACAAATATTTCCTCACATATCCCTAAACCCCCTCCCAAGCTTCTTTGCATGCACCATGGTCTTGGTGATCCCTCTCGTTTGAATGAGACTTCTCTCCTGCACCTTGTTCACCTCTACAAGGTACTTGTGGGTCTCTATCATGTCACCTCATGCTCTCTTCTTTTCCAGGATGTACATATTGAGATCACTCAGTCTCTTCTTGTAGGGCTTTTCTTGTAATCTCTGCACCATTTTATTTGCCCTCCTCTGGACAGACTCCACCCTGCCTTTGTCTTTTATGAGATGCAGTCTCCAAAACTGGATGCAGTACTCCAAATGGGGTATTACCAGTGAGTGACAGAATAGCAACACCACCTCCTTCCTCCCACTGGATATACCACTCCCTATACACCCCAGCATCCCACTAACCCCACCCACTGAACTGTCACACTGCCCTGTCAACTTGAGGTCATCAGATATGATCAAAAAAAAGTGCAATTTCCTGTTTAGTGACTGTCAGCACCTCTCCCATTCTATAGTCAGTGCATGGGTTCCCCAGTTCATTTTTAGTGACTGTCAGTACCTCCTCCCCAACCCCATCCTATAGTTAGTGACTGGATTCCTCTGCTGTAGGTTCTTGATCTTGCACTGTTTGGCATTGAACCCCAATTACAGTGTAATGCTTTAGATCACTCTTCAAATTTTCCTAGATACTGCTCATTCTCTCTCCACCCCTTCCTGAGTGCCCACCCTATGTTAGATTTTGATATCATCTGAAAAAGGGCATGCCTTCCCTTCTAGTTTCTAAGCAATATCATTTATGAAAACATTGAAGTGGACTGGTCCTAGTACTGAGCCCTGTGGAACCCCACTGGTCTCGCCACTATCATTTGAGTGAGAGCTGTTTACCTCCACCCTCTGTTTCCTATCCATTAAGCAGTTTCTAACCCAGTTCACTACTTTGGATCCCACCCTCAGGCTGCTCAGTTTTCCATCAGTCTTCTGTGTGGCACAGAGTTGAAGTCCTTGCTGAAGTCCAGAGAGACCATGTCCACTGCTTTCCACTGATGTAGTTCCCTGATCACCAAGTCAAATAAAACCATCATATATTGTATGTCAAGCATGACCTCCCCCATAAATCCATGCTGCCTGTGGTCTTGCAGCCCACTGGATTCAAGATACTCAGCCAGTCTTTCCATTAGCAGGGTTTCCATTAATTTCCCTACCATTGAAATAAGACTGACTGGCCTATAGTTGTTAGCCTCCTCCCTGCTGCCAGTTTTATGTGGAGGCACCATGTCATCTCTTCTCCATTTCTTGGGAACCAAGTCTGTTTCCAGTGGGCTGTTGAATAAGGCTGTCAGTGGTGTGGCTAACACCCCACTGAGTTTCATTAGAACCCTTGGATGTAACCTGTTCTGTTCTGTCACCTTCAGAGCTGCAAATCCCTTATGGACTCTTTTCTTTTTTTTTTCCATTTATACTTTTAGGGTTTTTTCTTGTTTACTCCCATTCCCCCCTAGGGCCATGGTGTACACATGCGTGTATGCACATATACACGCCAAGATCTGGTGGCCCCTTCCACCCCTCCCTTGACTTTTGTTGCCTCCCATTACTGCCTACATGCACACCGGACATCCGCCTGGTGAGAGCGGGATTATGGATGGGCAGGCGTCCACCCCATTGGAGCGGAGAGCCATGACTCGATCCCGCTCCAGCCGTTCCTCCCTGAGTCAGCACCCTGGCAGCCTGAGGTCATTCCCAAACCCGGGTCACTGGCGTAGAGTAAGGCAAGTCACCAGTGCCTCAGCCATCTGTGTTATCAGGCCAGCTTATGGACCTTTTTCTTTTGAAAATGTACTGATGTCCACCGCCACCCCATTCCCATTTTCTGCTACACCCAGTTGATCTTTCTCCTCTCCTCCCACTGTGAAGACTGAGTAGAAGTACCTGTTCAGGTCTGCTTTTTTTTTTGGTCCTCTTATGTGCAGTCTCCCCCCTGCAATCTTTTAATCTTCACTATCCTTCCCCTTGCTTTCCTCCTCTCTCTCATGTTTCTGAAGACAATATTATCCCTGTTAGTGACTCCTTTAGTGATTCTTTCCTCTGCACCTTTGCTCCCCTCACCACCTTGCCTGCTTCCCTCTGCTTTATTAAGTATACCTCCCTGTCATCCTCTTCCTGTGTTTCTTCACACCTCCTGAATGCCACCTGTTTTTTTTGTTTCACCACCTTTGCCACTTCTTTAGAGAATCATAACGGTCTTATTTTCCTTCTGTTTTTACTCACTTCCTTTACACAGAGTTAGTTGCTTTATTTATATTCTCCCTTATTTTTGCCAACTGTGCCTCCATCCATCCCTGGCAATCCCCCCATCAAGGTAGTTTCTGAGGTAATCTCACATGTCTTCAAGCTCAGGATCCTTGCCTTTGTGTGGTTGGCCTCTGATCCTGTCTTAATGTTAAACCGCACTATATGGTGATCACTGGTATCCAGGGACTGCCCATTGTGACATCTGCAATGCTATCCCTTTTTGTAAGCACCAGGTTCAGGATTGCCCTGTCCCTACTGGATTCCTTGACTAGCTGCCTGGGAGTCAAGTATGGCCCTCCTCCTTGTAGAAGTCACAGTTGGAGTGCTCCACTCCACATCCAGTAGACTGAAGTCACCAATTAGCTGCACCTCCCCTTACTCAGTATTCTGATGATAGCTTTCCCAATTGCCATATCCTACTCAACGTATTGTGCTGAAAGACTGTACACTACCCTGGTGTGGATAGCGGCACCACTGTCAGTCTCCAGATTGACCCACAGCACCTCCAGCTCTTCCTCTCTTCCTTTTTCCCCTGTACATCCATGACCTTGATTCCCTCCCTCATATATTGGATTCATTCAAGTAATCATTGGACCAATTTATGGGAAATAAGAAATATGAGTATTACCCCTGAAAGAGTGGCAGGCTTACAAATGGTCATATGACCTCCTAGCTTGTACTATCCTATGAATCCTATATAGAATAACCCTTCTTCCCCTCCTTCCTACCCTTTCTCTCCTGAGCATAGAGTAGCCTGGTATGGCCATGTACCAGGCCAGTTGTTGTACTCAGTGCACCATATGTTTCAGTAATGGACACTAAATACAGGTCAGCCATCAGCACGATGGCTTTCAGGTCTGGAATTTTGTTTCTGAGGCTCCATGCATTCAAGTACATGGCTATCCACACCTTCCTTAGCCCCTGTCCTTTGCCATGCTTCCAACACCCATTCCTGACTCTGTTTATTCCTGAAGCTCCCCCTGACATTTCTTTTATATTTTACATTTCTTCATTCCTGTCTCCTTCAATCCTCTGCCATCTCTTACCTGAGTTTTACTCCCCCTTTTCTTCTTCCTTGTCCCCATTTCTGATGTTCTGCACCTCTGTCTTAGGGTGTTTTCTCCCCCAATCCCTCCCTCCTTGCTGCCTCATCACCTGGAAGCAGTTTTCACCTCACTACATGCTAATTTAAATGCTTATCAAAGTAATTTAATCTCCCACCAAGGATTTTGGTCCCCTTCCCGGATGGATGCAGGCCATCTGGCCCGGGTTGTGCCTGAAAATGGTCCTTTGGATAAGTGCACCTACCTGGTACACACATAAATAAAATAAATAAAGAAAGAAAGAACTAAATAAATCTATCTTATGGATGCCTATATTCTCCCAGGCTGGCCCCCAGTCCCTGATGTAGCCAGATCCCTCCTCCATGCACCATTCCTTCAACCAGTCATTAAATTCCCTGGCATGGAGTACCCTTACATCTCCCTGGTTACATACAGGTAAAAACAAATACATTTTATTATAGAAAGGTTTTCCATTTGTGTAGTGCTGAGTAATAGGATCAGCTATTGGTCATCAAACTTTTTATTTATTTATTTTTACTTACAATCCCATATAACATCAGTTAACTCATCATCACCCTCAGTCTCCTCTATTTCTTCTTCACCAGTCTCCTCAGACTTGTTCCTCTTTTTCTCCTCAGCAATCTTTTCCTCTCTTTCCTACTCCTACTTACTGGGGCTCAATCTTCCTGTCTTTCTCATCTATTATCATAGCAACCAAGACAGTTGCTGCCATCCTGCCAGTTTTTTTTTTTAACACTCATTTTTCCTTCCAGGAACAGTGAGAGGATTTACCCCTTCTCAGCACCCAAACCTGACACCTGGAATCCCCCCAGGTTGTTCAAACTGGAGAGGCTCAGATTTTCCCTCTGAGCAGGACATGCTGAGGAGAGAGACTGAAATCAACTGGAGGCCCCAGCTGAGGCTAGCAACTGTAGCATCATTCAGGCAGAGGTCTTGGGACATCATAGTGTAACCAGACCAGAGGGGTTTTCCCTTTAAGGTCCCCAGAGTCACAGACATGCAGTGACATCAACACAGGCTGGGTGCACTCCTGCACCCAGCCTATGGATGTCTGCTGAATGCCTCCCAATTGAAGAGTGGCCCCGGATGTCATGCACCCAGCATCCACTTGGTGTTGCTGACTTGCCGGGAAGCCACAACCCCTCTACCTCAGAAGAGAAGAGCTGTCCTTGGGACACTCATCCTACTGCCCCTGGCCAACCTTCTGACATACAGCCCTCATTCAAGAACATCGGTCATCAGTGCCGAGTGCGTTAGCACTACCACTGTGCCATTGGGCCAACTTCCTGCCTCTGCTTGTCACTGCTTAACATTGAACACTTTTACTTACCATATCTGGTGCTGATCTTTTCCTTATCCTGACAATGAGGCACAGTACCCTGACCTTCCCCACCTCTATCCTTTCCTCAACCCTTCATACCATTGTCCTCATAGAATGAATTAAGAACATGTGTACTTGCTTAGCTGCCAAACAGTACAGGTGCAATCACAGCCCTACACAAATAGAAAGCAGTTCATTTTGTATAATAAAATGTATTTGTTGGCTCTTGACATGCACACATGCACATATGTCTCACTCACACACACACACACACACACACACACACACATACATACCCACTGCCAGGTGTTCACTTGAGTGTACACACAGATACTCACAATTTATTTATTTATTTATTGAACTCTAGGATTACAACTACCTTTGAGCAGGGACTGCTCATTTACAAAGGTTCCATGTCAAAAGATTGAAGGATAACAGACAGGCAATGGTACACAATATTACAGAATCTTAATAAAATAACACAATACAGTTATTCATGTTGAGAAGCAGATGTAGCAGGGTTAATATGGTTTTAGAGAACAAGTGGGATGGGGAAGGTAGGAGGGGGTCAGGAGGGAGTGGCTGGTGGATGGGCCATTGTCAGGAGAATGTGGTTGAATAGGAGAAGTGCAAGGTAGGAGGGACAGATGTCTGAAGTGCCTACAGAAGAAAAAGGGAGTAGGGGAGGGAAGGGGCATGGAAGGAGGGGAAGAATGAGAAGTGGGGAAAAGGAGTTCAAGATAAGAAGCTAAGAGACAAAGCAGGTAGGGAGAGAAGGTTCAATTAGGAGAAGCAGTCACATTGGCTAGATGTAGCAAGATGGATGCGTAGGTGCCTTTTAAAGTGGCTGAGCATGGTAGAAGAAAGTGTTTCCTTGTTGAGTGTGTTGAACAACTGGGGAGGTCCTATGGGTGAAGGACCTCTGAGCCATAGAGGTTCAGCATCTGGGGACCTGGAAGGTATGTAGAAGAGCACCATGTCCATACTCAGATGCACATCATCATCATTCCACTGTAAACAGACACACACATATATGCATATTTTACAGTCCATGGACATCTGCATGCCCCACTATGTAAATGCCTGCACACCTCACTTCACACACGCATGCCTTTACTCTCCACTACAAATAAAATGATAACCACATATTCCACCAAGCACACTCATACAGATGATTGCATACCCTATGACAAACATACACTCTATTACAGATACACAGATGGATGATTGCATAACCTTTACACACACACACACACACACACACACACACACACACAGCACTGCATTCAGATACACATATACATAGCATTGCAAACAGATGCCCACCCAGTACTACATACTGATGCACACACAACACTACGTGCATACACATGCAACACATCAATACATTCACAGAGACACACAGAGCTCACACATACAGTTGTGCACACAAAATATAGTGGACACAGAACACTAATAAGGTGGATTATACCCAAATAAGTTGTAGCTAGGGTAACATTAAAACAGATCAGAAGCAAAATCAGTCACCTTTGCTTAAAGTAGAGTTTTGGTGGATTGAGCAGGAAGTCCTTAAAATACAAGGAGCAGTGGAGGGAGTTTAAGAAAGGGAGCCTGGAGATCAACATGGCTGACCAATGGCTGACTACTGCTGACTCTAGTCAGACTCCTACCCTGTTCTTAGCACTGTGGTCCTTAGCACTATGGATTGCAGCTCTCTGGACAGCTAATGTGCAGTGTCAGAAGAAGGGGAAATTGCTCCTCCATACTAGTCAGCCAGCTTCTGTTGGGCTGACCAGTACTGTTTCTAGGAGATGGTTTTCAACTTTGGAGCAGGTCAGGAAGTGACCACTGGAGGGAATGGAGAGTTACATATGGAGAATCACTCACCCTCTTCATCTCTAGCAGCAGCAGCAGCAGATGGCATCCAGTTCTGCAGACAGTTCAGTGTGAAAATTCCAACTCCAGCACATGTGCTAGTTGACTTCTCCCACACCAGCCTGTTGGCTTCTGATTGGCAGACTGAGATTGTCCCTAGGAGATGATTTTAGACATTAAAGCAGGTCTTTGGGCAATTGGTGGAGGGAGTGTGAGTTGCAGATGGAGAATCACTCACCTTTTCAACCCCTAGCAGCAGACGGCTTCCCATACCTCTCAACCTCCTGCCTCATAAATCAGGGACAAGGCTTAAAATAATCAGGGACAAAGGACCAAAATCAGGGGCACATCTTTAAAATTTGAGATATCCACCCAGAAAGTGGGTAGAATATGGGGCTTAATGCAAAATGCATTTTCTAAAGAAGAGCAAGTTTGTAACTTTAATGCTTGACATTATTTTTTGCTTACAATCCCCACTGCTTAGCCACGGAAACACAAATTGTAGGAGGGACAGAGTAAAATTCTGAGGCAAAATCAGGGATGTCCCTGAAAATCAGGGACAGTTGAGAGGTATGCGGCTTCTGATTCTGAGGAGTGTTCAGTGGGAGCCTGTTTTTGTGTGCTACTGCTTTAGGACTGCCCACTGCACAGTGAACACTGTGTAAGGGGTCACATGGTGATGCTCCTGCTGTGGTGTACCATGGTATTACCCTTTTGAACAGCAAATCAGTCATGTGATCTGTGCACACTTTATGTAATACTGCATAATGAACTTTGCAGGCAAAACTCTGCCATCATGGGATTACATAAAGTTTCACCTCTCTCTAATTCACAGCAAAACTATACAAAATTTGCATCTTTTTTTCTTTGTCTTGAAAACTGTATGAAGCATAGTGAAAAGACTTCACTCATCCCTACTTGCCAATTACTAGATCATTTCACGCATGTTTTTTGAGCCTTTCCTTGCTTATCATTCTATAAATGTATGCTAAAATAGAAAATTAAAATAAAAGCAAGGAAATGACTTTCTTCTTCAGGGAGATTTGTTTCATTTACAAGCCACATGCTAATGTAGCACCCTTTTAAACACCCCTGGCGATCACAGATGTGCTTTGTCCTAGTAAGTAAGTAAAGGTTTATTTAGTTGAGCACCCAAACTCAGAGGCTCTTGGAGCTGTAAAGTGGATAGCAAACACATAAAACAATAAATAACATGAAACAGATAATAAAATAACACATTAAAATCAAATGTAAATAAAATTATTGCAGCAGTTACTAGGTTTATAGATCTAAAAAAAGCTTTTTTAAAAAGATGTGCCTTTAAGCTCCATTTGAATGCCTCCACCAACAGGGCCTCCCTCAAAAATTTTGGTAGCAAATTTCACAGCACCGGGCCCAGTACCTAAAATGATTGGTCAGCAGAAGACTTTATGCAGGTTCTGGGAACTGCTAGGAGGCTCTCGGTAGAGGAGTCGAGTGAGCGCCCAGGACAGGCAGGAGTCAGGAGGTCATTCAGTTAACCAGGGCCTAACAGTACAATGGAGCAAGCACAAAGATCCTTGTACAAATTTTGCCCCACCCCCTCACTACAACAGAGAACTGGACCAAAACCTATTCTATGAGTGCGGCAGACATGCTGTGAAACAGTTTCATGTTTTAGATTCATTTTCACCAGTTGCTTCGTGTTTCCTTATGTCCACTTGAATCTTAACCTCCTCATACTAATTTGGCTCAAACATATCATATAATTTCATATATCATATCATATCATATCATATCATATCATATCATATCATATCATATTCACAATTATAAATTAGCTTTGGAGGAAAAACAATTGGAACCTATTTTATTGTTAGTTGTTGTATTTTTTAATGCTTAGCTGTACAGATAGGTGGATGGTTGTTGTCTGTTCATACAGCAGGTACATAGACTTCTAAATCCCAGATAGTAGTGCAGAAATAAAATGTACCTAGAGTGACTGATGAATCTAAACAGAAGATTGAATTATATGAATAATCTTTCATTCTTTATGCACAGTATGCTCTTACTAAATGACTTATACCACACACAAGTTATTGCACCCAAAACAGTTGAGATTAAACTATTGTGCTAAAGCCTATAAAGACTGCCTGCTATGATTCAATGCATTTTAAGCAGATTCTAAAGCATAATGGGGTAATTATAATTCTAACTACAAGGCTGCAAATGTCGTACATCAATGGTTCACATAGATTATCATACTTGCAGGGTCTTCAAAATGGAGTCAAATTACTTGAGCAAATTCTGCATTTTATTTGAAGGAAATTAGAAACCCATTCATCCACTCAGTTATTTAGTGAACTTTTCTAATCCTTGCAGACCAAACAAAGAGAAAAAAAGGACATATCTGCTACCATAATTATAAAGATATAAAAGATGAGTAACTTGTTTTCTTATGTTTTATTGGACTGGTTCTAAGTTCTCAGTGTGTATTATTTTAAAGGAAGTGCCAGCCAGCCTGGTTGTGCTGAGGGTTCAGGTGCTGGACACCACACCTTGCACCATGCCAGTGACCCAGGTTCGGGAACAGACTTGGGTCATTCGGGGGCTGGCTGGGGTGAGGAAGGATTGAGCATCCAATGACAGCTCTCCTTTCTTGGGGGATGGGGGACAACATAGCGCACTGTAGACGGACACCCAGTGGAGGCTGGGTGTCAGCAAAGGCATGCTGCTCAGAATGTGGTGGACCCATGCACAGGGTATAAGACTGCCTACGTGGAGGCATGAGCAGTTGCCCTGCCAATTGCACGTGTGTGGGTCCAGGGAGAAAACCAGCAGAAAACACCTTGCAGTGGTAGGATGATGATCGACCCCCCACAGGCTCCGCACCAGTGGCCAGGCAGCTGTTCCAAGCCATGGACGGCTAAGGTAAGATCCTGGAGGAGTTGGGTGATGGGGCAGGAGAGTTGGTATGATGGGGGCTGCCGTAGGGAGATTGGGGAGTAAAATATAAATTAAAAAAACAATAAAGGAAGTGTCATTAACCAATCAAATGAATATAACAGAGTCTGGCTAATATAAGAGTTGGCAATTATTCTCAGTGTGTAATGTGAACCATTATATGAGTGCATTTACTGTAGCTCACTCACAGATGTGTACTCCAAAGTACTTAAATAACATGTAATGTTATTTTCTCTCATATTAATTATCAGATTTGCATGATTACATCTGATTACAACAGTATTATATAATTGACTGTGGCCACAGGACTCCATGCGGTTCATGAATCTGTTATACCATGCAGTTTATTTCGAATCAAGGAGGTGTACTACCTGTTGTCTACAGTTGTCCAACATAGTATACTATAGCCATTAGTCAGCCATAGCAGTGGTTAATCAATGGCAGTAGCTAGAACACAAGTCTCAGAAAAGGAGTCGATATACAGCTGTCAGATCTCCTTGTGAGGATATTAACTCCACTTGCCACTTGAGGAAAAAACAGAAGGATGGAAAGGAAATAAAACTAATTTTATATAGCACCATTCAAACACAATGTATTCCAAAGCATGTAGCATTCCATAATAGCTGGTAGTAGACATCAGCCACTTACAGGGTGGATAAGATTGTCGGAGGTTAAAAAAAACATAAGAGTTTAAGTACAGGGAAGGAAGGAAAGAAAGAGGGGTTTAATAAAAACATAGAAACCTAGAATTTGTCAGCAGAAAAAGACCTCTTGGCCCACCAAGTCTGCCCAGATGGTCCCTGCCTTGTGTGTCTCCACAGACCCTAATTGATTTCTGTCAATATTCCCCTAGGTCTGTCCCATGCATGCTTTAATCCCCCTACTGTTTTTGCCTCCACCACTTCAGCTGGTAATCTGTTCCATGTGTCTACCATTCTTTTAGCAAAGTAGTAATTCCTCATATCCTTCTTATACAACCCCCCAGCTTCATCACATGCCTCTAGTCTTGGTACGATTTCTCTTTTGAAAGAGAATCCCCTCCTGCACCACTGTGAGGTATGTGTAGGTCTCTATTATGTCCAGTCCTGCTCTTCTTTCTTCCAGGGTGTGCATGTTGATCACATGGAAATTAAATGACTTGTTTAAGGTCATACACTGTGTATATGACAGTGGTGTAATTTTAAGCCCAAGTATCCAGGTTCATAGATTTACAATCTAACCACTAGCCAACCTGCCTTCTATTTATGTCATGGTATACAGTGGATGTTGGTAAGTGACTAGATTGAAAAACCTATGTCTGCTATCCCAATATCATAGCAGCATTGAGAAATAATTGCAAAGTAGAAGATCTAGACCTTTCACTTACTCTAGAGTACCAACAGTCACTGTATGTCAGTGAAGCTGCATTAACACATTTAGTGCAGCATGTTGAACAGTGTTACAAACCCAGTAACTAATGTTTGCTTGATCATGCACATGCAAGTATATATGTAGAGGTGCGCTGTATTGATTAAAAGCACTATCAGGTGTACCTCCCTTCCCCCCCGGAATAGCAGCACAAAGCACAAACTCATGAAGTCATGTACAAGTGCAACCACTGTTGCGACAACTCTCAGAAACCCAGATGTGTACCAGGTCAGCATTGCAATAGGTACACCCCCTGCCTTAATGGGACAAATGTGGTTGAAGGAGCTGGTCTGTTAAACTGATAGTGACTCACTAACCAAGTTGTAATAATTGCATATTGTCTCCATCCAGGGAAATTATAGCAAGTGATGTGGTAAGTAGTGCTGACCCATTAAAACAAAATACCCACAACTATGGGCCTACAGGTCCCCACTCCATCCCACCCAAAACCACACAATGCAGCAACAGTTGACACAGTGGCAATCACTTAGCACTCTAACAATAACAATCAGTGACTCATAAGTGAATGCACCAAAAACAAAGGATTTTATCTGGAAAAGGATCAAGACTCCATGGGAAGGAAAAGTGTGACTAGTGTAGGGCAAATGATAGCTCAGCAATGTTTTTCTAATTATAGATCTGGCTATGGTAGTGGCTTTTTACCAAGGTACACCCAATCCATTCTTCTTCTTACACTTCTTGCACTTTTTGTACTTTAGTCTTACCCATACTGGTATCATTATAACTACCCCAGGTCTCTTAGTGGTCTCCTAGTTCATCATTGGGTGCCCAGCTGTTGGATCAGGGAAAGCCCCTTGACATAATTAATTCTGACATCTCTTTTACTGTAGATTGTCTTTCCTGCCTCTTTAACAAAAACATACAAAAAACAACAAAAAAACACAATTTTGGATTAACCATTCTGCTCTATGTGATATTAGGGACTCCAGAACGGTGAGTCTGGAATCGTGAAGCAATGTCAGCGACAACCAAAATGGTGACTGTTCTTTTTTTCTGGGGGTCTTTGCTCCCCGCACCCCCTCTTACTTAAATAACTGACTCCAAGGTCATAGCACCTCAGGGAAGGGATAAAACTTATCTCGCCATTCCGTTGTCACCATCATTCCCTCACTGACAGTGGTGCTCGCTGTTCCAGAGTCACTAAAATTTCATGCCACTAACCATTCACACTGTAACAATATTTGAGATACTTTAAGGGGTAGAGAGAATACCCCAATCAGATGACAATTTAAAAACTACCATAACTCCAGTCTAGCATTTCTGAATTTTATTGGTCTGGAACACATTCCTCTAAATCCAAGATGAGGAGATAGCTTGAAAACTCTGCTATACAGATAATATTTTTGGTTATTTACTTTGAACACCTTTAAACCCCATGGATCAAACAATGCATTGAATATTAAACCTTTCCTCTAAATTCAAATTTTTTTTTTTGGTTTTAGAAATACACCACCACTCTAGGATAGCCCTTTAAGAGTGGGACGGATTAACAAATCTACAGATCACATGTCAAGATTGGTTACTGTTATTTTGTTGTGTTTAAGTAGCTTTGTTTCTAAATTATGTTAATAATGGTGCTTGTTCTGATATGAAATAACAATGATCAAATATAATAAGAATTCAAGGTCATAGTATTAAGTTTAACTTTGTTTCATCTCATAGGAAACAGCTTTTCTAAATACGTGGTACTGACTCTGCCAAATAGAACAATTTTTCTCTGTTCTGTTTATTCATTCGGTTGTTTGATTTCTTATCTCTTTTTGTGTGTAACCTACTGCACTTGTTAACAAGCATCTAATTATACTAGTTCCCCAGATACAAGTTTTATACATTGAAGTTAAAGGCTCAGCATCAGGATTACAAGGAGTTCCTCTGCAACTGATGAAAAAAAGCTATGAACATCGGCCTTCGTTGATCATACCTGATGGTTTGTGTAGAACATTCTACAAAAATCTGTGTTTAAATCTTTACATGCAGTAAAGAATATTTATTGCTAGAAAAGCTGTACTGGGCTCAATTTACACTTGTATAAAATAATGCAGCATCAGATATGGAAGTTTTTCTTTTATTATTTGTGTACAAGAGCACTTCTGAAACAGGTTATTAACTACATTTGTTATACATACATACATACATACATACATACGTACTATTGCCAGCAGATAAGTAAGCACTGACGCACGACAGGGTGTGCTGATAATGTGGATTAATGCACACCTCGGGAGCATTGTGAGGCATGAGGGTGCAGCCCAAGTGCCCTCACGGCCCCCAGGGTGCACATTAATCCACATTATCAGCACACCCTGGAGTGTGTTAATACATATACATGGGGTATGTTTAAACAGCAGAAAAATATAAAAAATAATGTTTTTTTGCTGTTTAAACTCTAAAAAAGGTACTGTGTCTTGCCACCTTGCAAAATAGTCCCTAATAAATAATGCATACTACTGTGCTTTTATGTACATAGAAATGTCACACATACACTACTGTGATGATCTGTGACATTTACTGTGCATAACACTGTCTGCTACATTCCCTACTTGGTCAGTGCCCCCACCAGTCTTGCCACTCAATGTTGTGTCTGTCTGTCTCTCTCTCTCTGTCAATCAGAACTGATACTTTAGCTTGCTGGCAATGTCTGTGCCTCTCCCACCAAAGTGCTTCCAAACTCTCCTGTGTAGCCACTTGTACTGCTTAACAATGCCCCAAGACGGATCGATGAGGCTCAGCAATGCTGCTCTCAAAAATGCAAGGTTCAGGAACACTGGGCAGCTCAACACTGTCGCTCTGAGCACTGTGAACTATAAGGGCAATCAGTGCCCTGCTAAACTGTGTGAGTCTGTTATCAGAGATACACTGAGAGATAGAGAAAGAGAGACAGACAGACAGAGAGCTCACACACACAGCACATTGCAGGGACTGGCATTATTTACATGTGCTACTCTGTTGCATCTCTCATGATCTCTTGATTGCTATGCTGCTCTCAACAATGCAAGAGTCAGGAACAGTGTGCGGCTCAACACTGCTGCTGGCAGGACACTGAACTGTGCAGGCAATTAATGACCTTGTGAACTATGCAGGTCTGTTATCAGAGAGCGACTGAGAAAGACAGACAGAGAGAAAAAGTCCACACATACAGGTCATTGCAGGGATGGTCATTATTTAAATGTCCTACTGTCTGTCTCCTGCTCTCTCAATTGGTATTCTGCTCTGAAGAATTCATAGATTGGGAACACTACTGTGCAGCTTAACTGTGCGACTCACCCATCCCAAGCACATGCTCTACACAGCACATCATTGGAATTTGTGGGTCATCACAAATGGCCCACAACTAACCCCCCCGAGTGCTCAGCAAAGACAGTTTCACTTCACACCATTGCTCATACCCCATGATAAACAGGTGGCATGACACAAGTACTGTACAGTGATCTTACCAAATTATTCATTGATTTTTCAGGTGAAAACTTGGGAATCCACTTTAATCACTATGTTGTGCTCCATGAGCAGCAGCGTCACATCTCCACCTGCAGTGGCTCTTTATCCTCTGTTGGTGAAATGCTGGATGCCTTGCGGGGTGCTCACAGAAGGCTTAAGGGGGCTAATGCAAGCTGTTTGTAGGATCCCTCATGCAGGCTCCACTTGGAAGCATGCTGTGTGGGGTTGCCACCAGCTCCTGAGTCCTGAGGTTCTGAGGTTCCGATACAACTTCTACAGAGTTATGCGATCACAAGGAACTGGTGTTTCGTCCACAAATGAAAATGCAGTTTGAATCCAGGTCACTGCAGGGAAGCCTGAAATTGATAATGCTGAGGTGCTCTGTGGCCACTGACTGCATTTCTGGGATTGGCACCTCTGTCATCACTGACTGTGTTGCTCGATATGTGTGCATGTCTTTCTCAGATCGTGGACTGGGGAGACAGGGAATTTTGACTGCATGGCTTTTAGGGACAGGATGGGAAAGTGAAGTGCACTCTGGTATGACACAGACACACTTGACATCTATGATAGCCAACCAGAGGACCTGGTAGACAGGGCATGCTGTCTATCTTTATCACAGTGATAGTGGGTCCACCAGCTGTCACAAAATTTACCCTGCTACTTGGAACATTGATGGAGAGTGGATACCATGGAGTGGGGAGGATGGCTTCAACTACTGCTGCACTACTGCCACTGTAACGGACCACAGGGGAAAAGTCTACACTGTCATCACCACTCCAGACAGACAGATGGACAGACAGACAGACAGAGAGACACACACAGAAATGCACACACAGGACACTGCCGATTCCTGTAGTACCGTTCCCCACTCTCTCATCTCTCTCTCTCTCTCTCTCTCTCTCTCTCTCTCTCTCAAAGGAGCAGTTCCGCTCCTCACTCAGTGTGCTGTACCTGGTGGTCTGCAGGGCTGGTGATTGGGCAGGAATATAGTGTCAAGGAACAAAAATTTTACTTTAGGACTACAGCACACTCACAGTGACAGCAGGACAGAAGGGATCTGTATAGGGCAGGGGAGGACAGATCCCCCTGTCTACCATTCTACAACACCTGCAATACATGAGTTGTTCTGTGCCAGACAATAATTCTGCAAAAGCACCTCTGTATTCTGCAGTAATTTTGCCATTCGCTTAGTGAGGATAGCAAATGGCTGCCTTTGCAAAATTATTTTCCCCTACAGAACAGGTGCAGGTCTGCCCAGGGATCTCAGATCTGGGGACCTCTTCATCAAAACTGTGCCGATAATGTGCATTATCGCATGGTCAGGTGACAGTCCTCTACCAATCAGGAAACTCTCTGAGCCTATCCATGTAATAAGGACCAATATAGCCAACCTAGTCTGCCCCATGATACTCTTATCTACTGAGTATCCCCTTGTTCCCCTCTGATTGTTGCCTGAATGTATCCCTTTGCCCCCCCATTATTTTTGCCTGAATTCCCCTTTACCCCCACCAGTTAAATCAATGCCTCCCTTCCCCACTCTTAGGTCCCCTTGTGTCTGTCCCATGTGTGCTTAAAACCAGAGACAGTTTCAGCCCTTACTACTTCATCCAACAGTCCATTCCAGGTATCAACCACCCTCTCCATGAAAAAGTACTTCCTTATACTTCCCCTATATTTTCCTCCTTCCAGCTTTATGCTATGACTCCTAGTTGTTGAGCCCTTTTTCTTCTTAAATAGGCTTCATCTCCTGTACCCTGTTAAACCCCTTTAGATACTTGAAAGTCTCAGTCATGACCTCCCTCCCTCCTTTCCTTCAGGGAGTACATTTTCAGATCCCTCAGTCTGTCCTCCTACACCTTCCCATGCAGTCCATGAATCATCTGATGGCCCTTCTTTGGACAGCCTCCACTCTCTCAATGTCCTTTTTCAGATGTGGTCTCCAGAACTGGAGGCAGTACTCAATGTGAGGCCTGACCAATGTCTTATCCAGGGGCACAATGACCTCCCTCCTTCTTCTAGCAACCCCACCCCCAGTATTCTAGAATTCTGGTTGACTTCCCTACTGCCTTTTGGCATTGACTTTTTGCCTTGAGGTCAGCCATGATGACACCGAGGTCCCTCTCCAGGTTAGTCCCCATGTGTTTCTACAGTTTTTTTTTTGCCTCATTTATTCTAGATTTTTTATCACCATGCACATTAATTGTGGGGGAGAGATATTCATACATGTGTAAATAATTATGTTTCACTATGTGAGGTCACATGACTTGTCAAGGACTCACATAACCCAGGCAGTTCTGGACTACTAGAGATACAGGGTCATGACTGCATCTATGCTTTAGCGTCTCACTAAGACTGTGGCTCTTCTCTGACTCAGCTCTCTCTGGTTCACTTTAGCTCTGACATATCTGCACAGCTTTGTAATCTCTGTTCATCAGTCTCTTGGTTCTGAATACAGAAGTTGTTGAGTAGAACCTACCACCCTGATGAGTGCTACATTAAGGCAGCTCCATCAGCCCTGCAGGCCAATCACCAAGCTGTAGTGGCTGATGATGATGAAGGAAATGTCCACACAGCAGACAAGGTCAGCAATTAAGGAAGCCCAGGTGGGTCAAGTGGCAGTCAAATCAGATAAGGCAAGTACCCTTATGTTAGCATGGTGGAGCCACTTGACACCCACCTTACATAGCAGGTAAAACAGCAAATAGTAAATCACCATGGTGGATGAGGGAGGCTGCAGTGCTACAAAGGTGCTGGTGGGGGACTATAATTTTAATTTTCATAAGGGGCAGAATTAAAATGCTTAACGAGATAGGATTTGGGCATTTAAACTAATAAAAATCTGTAAAAGCATTATACTTAGCCTTCTTCACATAGTCTTTACCAGGTGAAGTAGGCACTTTGACAAGTAAAAATAAAATATAAAATATGTAAAGTGCCACTATGCACAGCACAAGCCACTCTACGGTATCTGCTCTACTGTCAGCTGTGGTAGCTGCTCCACTTATGGCCATGGTAGCCACTACTTCAGAAGTCATAGGGACCACTCCATTAGTGATCAAGAATATTTCTGAATGCCTACCCACAGAGAATGCATAGACTGCACAGCTTTCTTATCTGTAGTCTGTATGAGAATATAGTTAGCATTATGCACTGTAAGCTAGTGCAAGTTCCAATGTCTAGCTACAGTAGTTAGTGCTATATACTATAAGTCAGTGCTTATGCCAGCATTCTAGCTAGTTAGTGATATATGCTGAAAGCCAGTGTTTGTTCTAATGTCTAGCTATAGTACTTACTACAATACATTACTATTTAGTGCTTGATCCAATGTTCTAGCTAGTTAGTGCTATATACTATACTATGCGTTACTGCTATAGACATCTGCTGTAACTGCTATTTATGTTTGGAAGTGTGTCAGCACCTCTGGGCTACCTAGCCCCTAAATTAAAGTTGCTCCCTATCTGGGTGGCCCATGTACAGTATCTGGATTACATAGCCTAGCAAGCACAGTAACTCCCTGTCTGGGTGGCCCTTGCATCTGGATTATGCAGTGTAACCTGCATCCATAGCAACTTCCTATCTGGGTGTCTCTTGTATCTGGACTACACAGCCTAACCTGCTTTCAAAGTAACTCCCTACGTGGGTGGCCTTTGTATTTGAACTTTGCAGCCCAAACAGCATCCATAGTTACCTACTACCTGGGTGGCTTTGTGCTGCAGTTAAACAGTCCAGTGTTGGTCTTAGACACACTGCTATTGAGTAGCTCCAGGAGTTCAAACATTTTTTCATTTAGTTAGCTATTTTTTTTAAACAGCTTTTTCTTCCCTCAGGGTGCTGGAGGGTTCTCAGTCATGCATACCTCTCTGATCAACAACCATCTCCACACAGGACTCAAAGATTACATAAAGGGACAATTGTGTTGCTAGCCTTTCTTCATTTTGCACAATTGGGTATGAAAATTTTTTGACCTGCATGTGTTAGCAACACTTGTGTTAATGCCTAACATTTGGCAATAAACATTCACTTTGATTATCTCAAAGGCTGGAGCGATCAGTTTTTCTGTTGTCTTCCCCAGGACTCACCTGCCTAAGTTTCCAATGACTTTCCCATAGTGGTGGGGCCAGAAAGGTGAGGGCTGTCCTCCCCCTTCCCCAGAGCACTAACCTGATGTCAGCAGGGTCCTGGGGCAATAGCACAGGCCAGGGGTTGTGAGCAGGGTTTCCAATGGCTCAGCCCCAAAATTTCTCATTTTATCCCCCTGGCCAGGTGGTTTGGTGATGCAATGGTATGTGTGTATTGAGTCATACACATATGACATGCCAGCCACAGGCTGCTCCCCTCATGTTGTGGCATGCTCACTGCTCTACTACCATGCCCCCATGTGGAGGCAGTGTAGGAGCAGTGCAGCAAGTCCCCCCTCACCAGGAGAGAACAGTAGTCTGCAGATGCTCAGTCCTCTCCACCCTGGCCAACTCCCAGCAACCCAAGTCCATCACCAAACCCAGGTCATTGGCATAGCTGCAGGTGAAGTGCCCAGTGCCTCAGCCCTCCACGCCACTGGGCCCTCATAGCCATTTATTAACATACATCTCAGTGACTTCCTATCCTAAGCCATTTAATAACAGTTATTATTTGTACTTCCTGTTTCCTGTTGATTGGAATTCAGTGGGTATCATGCTGTACCATGCCATATTAGTATCCAACAATGCTGCTGCTAATGGTCGCCATCTATTTTCCATTATTTCTCACCAACCATCTCTCAAGTTATATCCAGATTCATATTACCCAGGCATTCACCTAGGCATATGCCTTCAAACTGGCCTCTCCCTGAGGCCCTGATAAGGATGGGGGGATTCTACACATCCTTACTAATTCTTCCAATCAACACTCTCTTAAGAGATCCTCTATGGTGGGTGGACATTTTATCTTAATGCTGCTGATCTTCCTCAGACATGATGTGGAGACCAGTCCTGACCCTCCTTCCAACCCCATTGATGGCTCCCTCCCCCTTTCCAAGGGCCTAAGAATCTTCCACTCCTATATCAGGAGTCTTCTCCCCCAAACTTATCAAATCAAAATCTGCATAAGCCTCAACCACCCGGACTTCCTCATCCTAACTGAAACTGACTCTCCCCCCATATAAACTCCTCAGTTATTGGTCTCCTGGGCTATCTCTCCCACAAACAAGATGCTCCAAATGGGTGGTGGGGTTCTAATTTACTGTGCTTGTCATCTCAGCCTTACTATCACCCCATCTCCCCCAGGAAGCCATCACAAAATCCCACAGACTCACTACAGGGGTCCTATCCTTCTCACACTCTATCCCAATACTAATTAAAAGGAGTCTACTACACACCTGGGAGATCCACCTTTACTGGTCTAATATCAGACAGACAAGCCTTCACCCCTCTCTGCTACTACTGCACCAAGCTTAAAAGCCAGGGTAAGGTTGACTATTTCCAGGACAAATTCTGGTGTAATGGCTTGGACAACCCAAATTCTGGATAGCAATTCAATCTTCTCAACTCTTCCCACTCTCTAGTTGGGGCCTAATCTAACCCCAAATTCCTCTTGTCCACCAATGCACTAAACCAGTTCTTCACTGAAGGCTTCAGGGCTCTCATCCCCACTTCCCCACCTTGAACCAGAACCCCTCTCTTCCAGAAGGCAACATCTGTCTACAAGTGATCCCATTCTACAACATTTGGAAAGAGCTAGCTGCATTAAACAAAGCCTTCAGCTATGGGTCTGATGGCATTTCCCCCAAATTGCTTGCCCTAAGAGCCCCTACCATAGCCACTTCCTATGCCCACATTTACAATCAGTCCCTCTGGATTATATCCTTACCACACAACTGGTAGCAGTCTTTGGTTGTTCCTATACATAAGAGTGATCCAGCTGATGTGCCAACTAACTACTGCCCGATATTCTTGCTACCCATCCTCCCCAAGTTACTTGAGAGGGTAATCCACAGGCACCTTTCACATTTTTACTCTAATTATTGTTTTCTAACTTCATATCAGTCCGGCTTCTGATCTAACCACTGCACCTCCACCTCCCATCTAAGAGTCACAGATGATATGCACTCTAATATGGACAGAGGAATGGGCATGGAACCATATTCATATACCTCACAAAGGCCTTCAACATCATTAACCACTGCCTGCTTCTGCACAATCTTGTACTGGCAGATGTCTATAATACTCTACTGGTTCCAATCCTGTTTGTATCAGTCTGTTAAATTAGGTAGAAAAACATACCCCTCCCTCACGGTCACCTTTGCATTTCCTGAAGGCTCTGACCTGGGACTGCTGCATTTTTCAGTTTTTTCAATGATCTTCAAACTGCTCTCTCTCTCTTTGCAACATCCTTATCTCCACAGACAATGCCATTATTTATGATTCTACCCCCCCCCAACTGAGCAGTCTCTGCAACATGACTTTGGAATGGTGCAAAAATTGATTTAGATCAATCAAGCAGCCATGAGCCAAAATAAAACTGTCTGTATGCTGTTCAGCTCTAGACACTGGCAAAGCTTTACTGAATCTGAATCTTCACTTTCTCGAAGATTACCTCTTGGACCCAGTCACCTCATAAAAATACCTGGGCCTCCACTTGGACCAGCACCTATATTACTATGGCCATGTGACATATGCAGCAACCAAGTGCTTTGCAAGGCTTGGAGCTCTTCATAGTGTGAAGAGCTGCCTGCCCCTTAACACTTAACAGATTGTTGAACTTTCAGTCCTGCCACTGGTGGACTATAGGGATGCTGTCTACACTGAAGCCTCTCCCTCCACCATAGCCAAACTTACCACACTGTTCAAAACCCTGTGTACTATATATTCTTCTTGGCCTGTCCTCCTCTCATCCACCACTGTCCCACGTACAAAGTCCTCAGTTGTGCCCCTCCCTCTGTGAGACACCTGGTACACACCACCTTGGTCTGTGCAAAATACTGTTTAAGCAAACTGCCAAGCTACCTCACAGATCTCTTCTTCCCTTTCTCTAACTCATCTTATTCACTCAGGACAGAGCATAGTTTCCAGCTCCACACCCCACACTTTATAATTTAATGCCTGCCTCATTTAGATACAGGTTCACCATCATATGGAACATGCTGTCCATCAAGATCACTATCTCACCCAAATTGCTGTTAACTAAGGTCTTGCTTTTAGCACACTACAAATTACCTCAGTCCTGTCACAAATGCCCAGGCATTTCTTGGATCCTTCCCCCTGAGCTGGCATACCTTGCATCGGGGTGCAAATTAGTTCAACATAGGCTTTGTCATAACAGCCACCCTTACTGTAAATAAATGTATTATAACTAATCTTGTAAGAATAACATAAATATGTTACTTAGTGACAAAGTTATTGTACATTCTTTGCATGACTGGAAGAAACCTCAAGAATTTTATAGGCTACATAAACTGTCATTTTTTCTTACATGAATAAATACAAGTTTATTGCAAGCACTCATAAGGTTTTTTCAAAATAACAATATTAACACTAGTCAAGAAATCAGCCAGTTTAAAATGTTGTGTGGTACAAAATAATTATACTTTACTTCCATGTTTCTTGCCTAGTGTAAGCATAAGATTTTGTATTGCTCTATTCTTACAAGTATGTATACACGTTTGTAAGAATTGTGCAAGAACATAATCCCATGCTTACACTAGTCAAGAAACATGCAAGTATAAAAGATAATGTTTAAGGATGAATAACGCCTTTTAAGAACTGTGCATGGAAGATTGCTTTACTTTGCACAAATACAGGTAAGAAGGTGCTGGTACAAATCTATAGGTACAATCTGAGCTGTGAATAGCTGCAGGCTACTAGTAGAAACTCTTTAAAGATGTACTCTTCAGATACAAGTCAGCTAACATTACATATATTTTTTTTAAATTTCTCCTGTCATTGCTGATTAAGAAAGAAGTAATGTGACCTATTGGGAATTGAACCAATGCCCCCAGAAAACTGTGCCATTGCTCTAACCAGTGAGCTACAGGCTCACCAGGTTGGACCTAGGGTTCCCAGACACATGTCCTTTCTCTGGTATTGCAAATCCAGTAACTAGGAATAATCAAAATGACAATTAGATGTTTTTGTGCAGTAATAGCCACTGCTACATAATTTAAATTATAAATTGTAGTGAGAAACAAATAACGTGCCCTACTGGGAATTGAACCCAGGCCCCTGGAATACAGTCCTGGTGCTCTAACCACAGAAATACAAGCTCACATGGTTGGGTAGTAGTTAACACTGCACCAAAAACATCTGTCATCTTGATTATTTCTAATTGCTAGATTTGCAATACATAGAACGAAAGTGTGTTCAGGATCTCCATGTCCAGTCATGTAAGACTATAGCTCAGTGGTATAAGCACCAGCCTTCAGATTAGATAAAATGTTATTGTTCTTCCAGAACACAGTAGTCTGGACATTACAACATTACAATAATAAAATACATGAATTTACAAAAGATGCCACTATACACATTCATTAGACAATATAGCAAAAGAAATCAGAAGAGATATTGCACATCCTTTTAGCATTTAGGTAAATTCATAGTCTGATTGCGTAATTTATCTCAGTGTTACAGTACAGATCCCTATGAATTTTAATAAATTCAGCACAAACCCTTCTGCTTTTTATAGTTGAGGAATTTCTTCTTTTTTGAGCTGATTACAGACATTACAAAACTGGCAATCTTTTCCGCTCATCATTATTCATAGGATGCATTAAAATAAATAGTACATCGTAGTCTGTGTTTGCATATTTAAGCAAGGTATCTTTTAAGTTACTATCTCTATACCTACTGTACAGGAGACACTGTATTACAACATGAAACAATGTTTCCTGGAAACCATCATTACAAGGACATAAATTTTCTTTAGATTCTCAGGAAGAAGAATATTGATTTGCATACGTATATTTAGAAGTTAGAATACCTAGTCTTGCCCAGACAATTGCTCTCCTCTGCTGGGGCTGTAATAGCATTATAAGATAGTCTGTGATCAATGAGTCTATTTTGTTTTGACCAAATCAAAGAGCTTGTTTTTGTCATCTTACTTGTTGCATCTGGGATTCTTGTGCCAGGGAAAACATGTTTCCCTTGCACCTGGCTCTGTAGGTCGAAGAAATAGATATGCTAAGTTGAAAATCTCTCCAGAGATGTAAAGCATCAGTTTTAGCCAAGATTGAAAATACATTTTTTGAGCCAAGGCAGACAAAAGCTGCTTGTGTGCCACTGCCTTTTTTCATTCAGACAGCTAAAGGAAGCCTATTTGATGCATTTTTTTGTAATTTTTAACCAGTAAGAAACAATACGTAATTTGAAGATGTATGAGATTGAGATTCTGCCAAGCTCAGATCTGATATTTATATTAGCTGTATCTTTTGGTACCTGCAGTATAGATTTATAATAGTAAGATAAAGGAAATTCTAGATTGATACTGTCTTTAATTCCCCATATCTCAGCCCCATATATGAGAATCAGTGTAATTTTGGCTTCTCCTGCCACAATAACTGGGGAAACAGAAAGCCCACAATATTTAAAATTGAATCACTGCAGAGCCTTCGCTGCCTGCTTCGCCTTGACAGTTTGCTCTCTGATATGTATTGTCCAATGATCATTAGAAGTAAACGTTATTCCCAGGTAAACATAAGAAGATACTGTGTCTATATATTTTGTGCCCAAAAAGAAGTTTGTAGAATGTTGGTAATGGCCAAAAATGATCACTTTTGTTTTTTTGAGATTGATACTTAAATTAAGATTTTCATATTTAATTTTAATCTGATTTATCGATATTTTTCAATGTAATGCGCTGCCTCAAAAATATTGTCAAATGTTGAAAAACCATGACAGAATTCCTATTGAAATTTGGATAGTGGGCTGAAATTATCTACCCAAAATCAAAGTTTATTAATTAGAATGCTAGAAAATTTTTTAGAAAAAATATCAATCAGATTTATGGATCAATAGTTTGATGGATTTTGGTATTCTCCTTTTTGTGTAGGGGAGCAATTATGTTTTTAGTCCAGGAATGTGGGATAAGCGTTTCCCTCTGGCAAGCATTAAAATAATTTGTTAAAAAAAGGAACCCAGTAATTCAAATATTCTTTATAAATTTCACCAGGTATTCTGTCTGGCCCTGGTGCTTTATTGTTTCTAAGTTGTAATATTGCTTGTTCGATCTCCCCTAGAGAACATACAAAAGGGTAACATGAATTAGAAGACAAACAAATAGGACTGCTATTACTATCTCTAAAAGTGGTGTCAGTGAATAATTTTTTGTAGTAGATAACCCAGGAATCCTTGGGAATATAAACCAGCAGAGAGGGAGAATACAAATTTACCCCTTTTGAAACCGAGAGCCAAAATAACCTAGAATCATTGGCTTTTATGGTTTGAATGGTCAACTTCCACTGTTTTTGCATAAATTTGAATTTTTTTCAAGCTCAAGAACGTTTTATAGGATTTTCATGTCACATTTAATGATGCAAAGTTTGCCTTAGATGGGTTTCTTTTGACAAACCTCACTAATTTACCCAACTTACGCTTCCCCTGATTGCATTGGTAATCAAACCAAGTAAGAGGAGAATTTTTTTTGTAACTGAGTATATTTTTGCACTGATAAGTTGGAGACAAGGCTCCAATTTCTCATATATGCTTTTGGCCAAGAAAGGATTTTGTGCTAACAAAAATAAACTAGCTGTGGGAGGGGAGTAGACTACATCCCTGGCTATTTCCCTATTTTTTGTATTAAGAATCAGTTTAGATCCACTTCCAGTTATCAAGGATATCAGGGGATTATTTGTTTTTTTCCATGCATTTAAGAGTTTTAGTGGGGATTTTTACTGTCAGCATAAGTGCTGCATGATTGCTTTCAGGTATCATAAATACAGAGAGATTTTCAAAATATACATAACTATCTGGATAAACTAATATATAATCAATGACACTCTGGCCTATAGCAGAAAAGAATGTACATAACCCTGCTCTGTCCCCCTCATTTCTACCATTAAGTATTAATAAGTTATTATCCATGACAAATTCAATGATTTTTTTTCCCAGCTTCATTAACTACTTTATCAGAAGAGTTCCTTATGGGAAGATCCCATAGATACATATAACATTGTAAGCTTGATCGATTATCAACATTTGCAATATGTGAATTGAAGTTCCCTGTGATTATAATAGTATTTATCTAATATTTAAGCAGCAGTGTGTCAATTTCGTCAGTTAACTTAGTCCAGATATCATAAGACAAAGTTGTGAAATGTTTGGGGGAATAGAGACATTAGCTATAAGGAATAAACTTTGCTCAGTTAAATATGCTTATAGCAAGCTCCTTAGTTGGTGAAATGCACTCCATAATCTGGATGCCACTCCCTATTTTAACCAAAGTAGCCAATCCACCTTTGGATCTACCAAAATGATTATTTTTTACAGCAAAAGTATAACCATTGATAAATAATTGTTCCATCATCCAGGTCTCTTGGAGTAACAGGATCTCAAACTTTTGTACAAAATTGACCCAACTGGGATCAGCTGCTTTATTTCCCAAGCCTGCTAAATTCCATGAAAGGAGATTGGCATCCCCATACATGCTAGTAAGAGCTAAACTTGTGGACAGAGATGAGTTAGTAATTAAGGACAGTCACAAACTATTGTGACTCTCCATATTAGTGGGAGTCCAAAGGATAGGCTTAAAGTTTGTAAGAAAAATATTAACCTTGTCCAGCTCCTATTTTCTTGAAAGTAGACATCTATATAATCCATTAGACTTTACTTTAATATCTATTTGGGATTCATTTTCCCCACTATATACCCTTGTGACAGATTCTAAGTCACCAGGGCCAATTTCGATTTGTAAAATGGTTTCCAGCAAAATCCTAACAAGGGAGGCCAACCTGCTTTTGTTTTCCCCCTTAAACCTTTTAATTCCCAAAATGGACAAGGCATGCACTGATTCTATAGCCTCAAAAATCCAGTTTAATAGTACAAGAGTATCTCAAACAGTGTCAGCTAAAAAACGGGCAGTTAAAAGCTCTCTGTTATAGATAAATTTCCATACTGTAGCCCAAGTAACTAAAGAAGGTAATACAATTCCTAGAGCGTTTAACCTTTGCTGTTTTGCCCATATTTGTTTTACCATTTCCATATCAGGCAAAAGAAAATATACTTGAGTGGAAGCTACTGAATTGTCCTGAAGTACATGTAAAATAAATTTAGCCACCATATGCAAATCCAACTCAACTCTATTTAAATGTGATATTAGCTCCTGTAATGTCTCTTGTGTTTCATAAGTTTTAGTAAATATATTTTCTAATTTTTTTATTTATTTTATTTATGGTCTCAGAATTAAAACCCTTTGAGTCAGAGACTCATTTGCAAAGGCTCCACATCTTACATAAATAGATTAGAACACTGTATAACAAGAATACACAATACAGACTACAGCTCTAATACAGAAAAATGACAGTACCTACAGAGGTGAAAGAAAGTACATAACACATACATTTGAATACAATGTCTTTGTCTGTGCTAATAGTTTTATTTATTGAATGTGCAGAAATTAAATGTGATGGGGGACCTTAATATGCCAGATGTTAACTGGATCACCTTTGCTGCAGCCACATCCAAAAGCAGGGCCATTCTCGATGCACTTCAGTTGGCATGCCTCAGAGAGCTAGTTTTGGAATCTACTCATGAAGGAGCAATCTTAGACCTCATACTCTCAAATAGGGACAGTAAGGGGATCTCAGATCTAGAAGTGTGTAGCCATTTGGGAACAAGTGACCACCAAACAGTGTGGTTCATGATAAACTCAGCTACAGAGTCAAGCCATACAAAAGTGAGGGTTCTGGACCTCAGGAGGGCTGACTTTGGCAAGATGGGAGAGTGCTTTAGAAAAGCATTAGCAAACAGGCTAGAAGGAGGGGTGGAGCAACAATGGGGAAATATCAGAACTGCCATCACAAAGGCAGCAAGCCTTTGTGTGAAGCAAATAAACAAATCAAAATGAAAGAAAAAGCCACTATGGTTCTCAAATGAGGTGGCAGTGAAGGTTAGGGAGAAACAGATAGCATTTAGGAAGTATAAGGAAACACAGAAGGAGCAGGACAGAGAACTGTAACAGTTAAGGCAGAAGGAAGCAGGGAGGGTAGTCAGAATAGCAAAGGCCCAAACTGAGGAAAAAATAGCCTACTCGGTTAAGAAGGGAATAAAACCTTTTATAGGTATATCAGGGAGTGTAGAAAGACAAAGAGAGGGATAGTGAGGCTGAATAGAATGGACGGTGGGTGGGCAGAGAGGGACAGTGAAAAATCAGGGATACTGAATGAATACTTCTGTTCAGTATTCACAAAAGAGGAGGTGGGGGAGGTGCCTAATCCAATTAACAGAAGCACTCTTGATGGGGGGGTCGATCCCAGTCCTTTCACAGAAGAAAAGGTTCTAAAAGAACTCCTAAAACTGAAGGTGGACAAAGCAATGGGGCCGGATGGAATTCACCCCAGAATTCTAAAAGAATTAAGCAGAGAACTAGTGACACCACTGACTACTCTTTTTAACAAATCATGGAAGTATGGTGTGGTACCTGAGGACTGGAGGAAGGCAGATATGATTCCCCTTCACAAAAGTGGGACCAAGACAGAGGCAGAAAACTACAGACCTGTCAGTTTGACCTCTGTGGTAGGGAAAGTGATGGAATCACTTCTGAAGGAAATAATTGTTGGGTACCTAGAGGCCAGTGGGGCACAGGATCCAAGGCAGCATGGGTTCACAGTGGGAAGGTCATGTCAGATGAATCTAATTGATTTCTTTGACTGGGTGACCAAATTAGTAGACCGGTGGGGGGGGGGGTGCTGTGGACATGGCCTACCTAGACTTTAGCAAGGCATTTGACACAGTCCCACACAAAAAATTTAATAGTCAAATTAACCAGCCTGGGAGTGGGTCCCAGGGTGGTAGTCTGGGTAAAACATTGGCTGGATACCAAGACACAGAAGGTAATTGTAAATAGAGTCCACTCTGAAGAAAGAGAGGTTACTAGTGGGGTGCCACAGGGTTCAGTACTGGGTCCAGTCCTTTTTAATGTCCTTGTAAGTGACATTGCAGAGGGAATGGAAGGAAAAGTATGCCTCTTTGCAGATGACACAAAAATCTGCAACAGGGTTGCTACACAAGGAGGCATGGAAAGGATGAGAAGGGACTTGGCAAGGTTGGAGGAATGGTCAGAAGTATGGCAGCTTGAATTCAATGCAAAGAAGTGCAAAATAATGCACCTGGGAAACAAAAACCCAGGGGACGATTACACAATGGGGGTGGAGGTAGTAACAACAACAAAAATGGAAAGGGACCTGGGGGTAATCATATCAGATGACCTTAAGGTTGGCAAGCAATGTGAGAAGGTGGTAGGGAGGGCTGGGGATACTGGGTTGTATAGGAGAAGCATCACCAGCAGAAAACAGGAAGTTGTTATCCCTCTGTACAGACAGTTGGTGAGACCCCATCTGGAGTACTTTGTCCAGTTCTGGAGACCCCATCTCTGCAAGAACATAGACAGGATGGAGGCAGTTCAGAGGAGGGCAACTAAAATGGCGCAGGGTCTGCAAGAGAAGCCATATGAGGAGAGACTAAAGGAGCTTAATATGTATACCCTTGAGGAAAGGTGCGAGGGGGGGAGACATGATAGAAATGTTTAAGTACCTCAGTGGAATCAACAAAGTCCAGGAGGGTAGCATCTTTCAGAAAAAGAGATGTGCAAGAACAAGGGGACACAATTTGAAGATAGAGAGGGATGGCTCAGGGGCAATGTGAGGAAGTATTTTTTCACAGACAGGGTGGTAGATGCATGGAACAGCCTTCCTGAGGGGGTTGTGGGGTCTAAAACAGTGGGAGAATTCAAGAACACATGGGACAGACATAAGGCAATTTTTGTGGGGGGTAGGAAGAAATAGGCTGTTGGTTAAATAGGATCTGCAGCTTATCCTCTAGGTAGGGAAATGGGCAGACTAGGTGGGCCAATCGGTCCTTGTCTGCCGTCAAAGTCTATGTTTCTGTGTAAAAGCTCTCTTTACATGAAATATTTTGCTTAATATTTTTCACCATTTCCTCAGCTAAAGGAATCTTAAGGGCCTGATCCACTTCCTGAGGAGAAGGTGTTACGTTGGAGGCTAAAAAGCGTCCATGCTTACCAGGAGTCCCAGAGTTACTAGCTTTGGTTATTCCGTAAGATTATGGAGATGACAATACTGAGGAAACAGACCTAGCTGTCCTTATATTCTCCATAGAATTTGGGTGTCTCTTATCAAATTCCGTCAGAGGGTTATTGACCAGTTTCCCTTTATTTTTCCTCATTTTTTTCCTCTTAGTTTTTTTTTTAATTTAGGCTGTGGCTCTTTCTGTTTGTTACCTTTTGTTTTTTTGTTTATCTTATTATTCTTTTTTGGGGTAAACGGAATATCCAAAGTAGAGAATAAGAGATCTCTAGCACCTTTATTTGAGTTGTCCCAAGTAGCATCCAACTTTTCTGTAAGTTCATTACATTTTTGGTCAAACAGTGCAGACATATTTAGTATATACTGTTTAAATTCATTATAAGCTTCCAAGAGAACAAAGTTTTCCATTATTGGGTGGGCTAGAGCTTTAATGGTATAGTCTGACATAGTGTCAGGACATTGAGCCAAAAAAGTGGGATCTAGTTTGATTTTGATAACTTCTACATCCAGTCTCTTGAAAACATTTTCTGGAGAACTTACTAGAATACAGGAAGCATCAGTTTGAGATACATTAAATGATTCACCATTAATTGAGTTGAGGTGACTGAACAGATCTAACCTAGCTGGAAAGAGTGAAATACCTTCCCCTTAGGCCAGACTTCCTCCTGTTATCACTGGGGGAATTTCATCCACCCCTATAGCCGGATCAGAAGCCATAGGCTGCTGTTTGCCACTCAGGTCAGTAGAGGCCTTATGTTTCATTAAAGCAAAATAATTTGTTGTTTTCCTCTGATGCCAGTGCCCTTCTACAGGGGTTGGGGGGGGGGCTTCAGCTGCATTCTTAAGAGGGATAAAATCCTGCCTAAAGTTAGTATTAGCAGGAAGATTTAAGTCCCTAGCAATCAGGCTTCCTGAAAAATCCATCATATCTAAATGATCATCTCTAGCTGGGCCTTCGGTGATTCTCACTTTGTCAGTTGGAGTCAGTGTGGGAGTAAAAACTGCAGGTCCATCTGCAGCATCCAAATTTCCCCTGCGATCAAAACTGTTTTCCTCCTTAATGTATTTAGACAGTGACACTGTTATAGTCAGTTCTATTGGTGTAGATGCTGGAACTGGAGATATTTTTAATTGTTAAGAATGTATACAACCATTCTTCCTTGTCTTCTTACCTTGCAGTATCATTTTGGTCCCGTGCATATCTCTTTTCCATTTCTAGTAAATGTTGTGCAACAATGCATTTTTGCAACAAAAAGAAATAAAAATTGAGCTTCACAGACTTCACAGTAACACTTTGCAAATACAGATACAAATATAATTCGGGACTCTACAAGTTAAAAATGCACAGTTGTTGCATAAAAGAAAAGAAGACACTAAAAATCACCAGTCCTTCAATGTCCAGATGTCCACAGAGCCCTTTTTAAAGTTCTTCTCGCAATTCAGTGAAGAGAATGTCCCTTCACCAACTTCTAAGTTTCTTCTTGGTGGTTTCTAGCTCAGGCCGGGGACTTTAGTCCATAAGATGTCTTCCACTAGTCTCTCATAGGTAAATGGTTATGGATTCAATCTGGGGTAGATAGTTAATCAGGAAGTAAGCCCAGGAAGTCCAGAATGTGGAAAGTTAGATACGTTGATTCTTATCAGTGACACTATAAAGAAAGGAAAAACTTGGAAGTAAAAAGAAAGAAAAGACCAATAGCTAAACTAAATTCATTAGACAGTAGCTTGTTTAAACAAACTAGAAGTACAGTGCTCAACTACTATTCCCTACTACTCTCTACTGCTAAACATCCAAGTGTACACAGTAGCTGGCTTGATTAGAATGATTAAAAAGCTAAAAAAAAAACCCACTCAAATATATATCTCCCAGAGGTCTATTGCACTAATAAACTTATTAGATTAATTCACAGATTAACTCGAAGTACAAGTAGTCCACTTATTTAAGTGCTAGTTAGTAAATCAAAGAGGTTAGCGCTTTAATTCCACGCTTCAAATTGTTTCATATTACTTACTTGCAGATGATTGTTTAAAAGGTGTGGTTGACAGCAAATAAAATTGATCTAAGAAGAACATAGGGAATCTATACACCAAAATTCATATATTCTGAAGTTCGACTGCTCGTGCAGTTAATTGAAAAAGCCAGATGCAATGGACGGAGTGAAAAGAACCAAACAACTGTCCAACCTTCCCATCTTAAATCATACACTGGAGTGCTACCAAACAGTACACGAGTTTTAAAAGAAAGCCTATCAAAAAAAAAGGTATGCAAAACGCCAAGGATCTGAGGCAAAATTACAAATGTAGCATAGTTTACGTCCTCAAATTTTTCTTAGTCATCTGTACTCATGCACATATATGCTGCGTCTAAAAGAATCTACTCTCAGAGTGCCACACATACACATTTTATTGTACTAGACCACATGGTGGCTTATTCGCATAGAGTGCAAATTTAAAAATATTGCTATCTTAACTTAACATTTACCAGAAGATACTTTCCTTTTTAAAAGCTTTTTTAAAACCGTCTTTAAAACCTTTTCTTCCCTAGCAACCTGCAACTTCTCTCATCTGCAACTCATAGCATAATGATAAAGTGTGGAGCTTTGCTTGAGTCCAAACAAACATCTGGCTATAACAAGACATAGCAAGAGTGTATAGAGAATAAAATATACTAAAATGAAAAAAAAAAACCACCTTTTTAAAAGAACTTCAGGACACAAGCACAGGTGGAATATGTAGCAGTAGAAATGTTGATTGTGGCCGTAACTATAGTAATAACCAAGGTTGGAAATGGTTGGAACTGTTCAATAATTTTCAGGTGCGGCAATCTCTGTAGTAGGGGAGCAAACACTCACGGGGTTCAATGCCGTCCCAAACAGCTTCCTGTTCTTCTCTGGATCCCGAACCACTTTGAGGAAAATTCTCAGGTGCCACTGCAAGTGAGCCTTCCTCCCTAGAGATGAACCGAAAAAATGCTGGGAGAATTTTTGCTACAACTGGGGCCACAACACTAGTTCATCTGGAAAGGAGACAAGTAATGCAGGCAATGATAGCACACCTGTTCAAAAAAATTTGCAAGCATTGTCTCCCTGCTTTTCTACTTTCCTCTACAAAGTTGAGAGCGAATGTTGCGAGCTCTGTCTCCAACATGCCTCCCCACTGGTTCTCTGAGTTTTGCCCTGATCACACTCACTGGAACAGAGGTCCAGAGAGGGGGGTAGGAACTGCATGCCTGGAAAACACCCAAGCACTGGCCTAGTATTTTGGGGGCCTGGGTTTAATTCCCTGTAGGTCACATTATTTCTTTCTCAGTACAATCTGTGATTTAAATTACATAGCAGTTGCTAATACTGCACTAAAAACAACTAATTGTCATCTTGATTATTCCTTGTTGCTGGATTTACAGTACCAGAGAAAGGAGTCGTAGCAGTGGTCTTGTGCATTCAGATCTAAAATATCGTGAGCAGAAATGAAGACATTTTCTTTTAAAACTTAAAAATATCTAATAATTGATCAAGATTATTACTTGTACATCTGTTTATATACCTTTTGGCAAGACAGTTGAACACACAACATTAGAGTCTCAGTAGGTCGCATGCCCTCCTCTAGAGCCAGAAGGTTGTGGGTTCAAGCCCCACATCAGGATATAAAATTAATACTGTAGTGGAGTAACTACACACAACATTTTTACTGCATCTAATGATACTGGTAAGGAATTTTTCTTGCACTAATTTATTCTTGGATAGAAAGTGTCGCAATACTTCCATAGTCCTTGCATTTAATTCTTACACAAAAAAATTACAAAAAAACTTACATGTAGCTTGCATATGCTAGTATATATCCTTGTATGTTTACCAGTCAAAATACTTATAAGTTCTTGGGTCTATATTAAATGGGTCAATCGGCTGCTAATGGGTTTGCACCCTCACCAACCTGGATCTGCATCGATGCTCTGGAAGTGATTATATCCAGAGGCCCCTAGACCACTGCCCAAGCAAAGAAGGGAGTCTTATTGCAGTGCTAAGGGCTATGCCCCCAACCCTGAAGGCAGGAAGGCTGTACTGCAGCCGCCTGACCCTTGTGTTCAGTGGACCCCCCACTGGCCCTACATGAATTTCCCCCATTCACCAAAACATACCACAGCAGCTTAATCTGGTTCAGTTTCAGTTGGTTTGCATCTGTATCCCACATCCCCAATAGAGTTAAAATAGGCAGAACTGTCTAGCCCTCCTTTCCTTGCCAACAAAACCCAAATAAATATTTTTGTTAATCCAGCAGGATACAGCTGAGTTTCTACATATGGGAAGATATTCAAAGGGGCTACACCGGGCGCATTCAAGTTGCACCATCAGAACCCCACAATGTGCCCTGGTGTGATATTCAAAAGGGAGCCTAGCGCAGCACAAGTCCCGATACACTGGGGTGCATTGTTAATGTATGCAATGCATCTGAAGGGGGTTTGCCCACGCATATGCAGCACAACCCGATATTCAGCCCGGGATGTGTGGTGCATCTGCTGGCAAAACCCCCAGATGCACCACATACCGTGGCACAAAGTTGAGCCAGAAAAAAAAAGGCTCGAATGCCAGCCACCCACAGGTGGGTGGCTGTATTGCAAGGTGCAGCACAGCAGCCACCAGCCACGGGTGGCCACCAGCTTGCCCAGAACACCATCCACTAGCACAGATCTGTGCCCTGGTAGTCTAGTGGTGCCCCCCTCCCTCCCAATAGCCCAATCACGACAATATTGTGAAACAGATCAGCCCTGGTAGGCTAGTGTAACCCCCCTCACTCCCATAGTGGAGCTCACTGGTAATAATATGTAAACTAACATGCCCTGGCAGTCTAGTGAGAATCACCCTTCCTCCCGTAACCCAATCATGTGTAATAGTACCGAAACAAATTCCTTGGTAGTCTAGTGGTCTCCCCATCCCTCTCGTAGCCCTGTTCAGCTGCAATAACATCCATGAAATGCCCCAGTGGTCTAGTGGTACACCTGCCCCCCTCTAGCCCCGATCGCGGGTTCAGTATCATAGCCAAAATCCTTGGTGATCCGCTGGCACCCCACCCCTCCCACCCTCACAGGACCCCTGGCCATGTAGCACCCCCTCATCATCCACAGGCTGGCTGCATCACCCGCATACTGTAGCTACCGCTGAATGATAGCTTACAGTATGGTCTGTAAGCCCATTGGTCCAAGTGTGGACCAATGAGCTTGCAGGGCATACTGTACTAGACAGTCGACAATATGTGAATGAACTAGATCATCAGGGCCACTGACATATGTCAGTTTGGGCGATTGTGGCAACAGGCAGGAGGGGAGTTGCCACTGGACTACCAGGGATATATTACATGTTGTTAGCAGCTCCGCAGGGTGCCAAGCACATTGTGCAGGGATGTCCTGTGCAACAGATGTAAATGAGGTCATAATGACATGCAAATGGCCCCATTTGTGCCATGCATATATTATGGCCCCATTTGCATGCCCAGGTCTGAATATCGCTGGTAATGCACCCAGCAGAACTACAGCTGTGCTGGCGCATTCCCAGTCCTCCCTGTATGTGGAATGTGCCAGCACATTGTCACTGCGCCATGCACATTCTGTGCCATATTCAAATGTAATGCACTGTAGTGCATCACCTTTGAATATCTCCCTGTCTTGGCCCTGGTGCATCTCGAATGTGCTGTGCCCTTACTTGCAACCATGCTTGGTGCAGTCTGAATATCTCCCCCATGGTTTTCAGTGGGGGTTCTGCTTTATATATAATCCACAGCAGGGAGGGTTTATGCAGGGTGAGGTCACTTGGGCATATTCACTGGCACAGGAACATGAGCTGTGGTGGGATTCGAATTGTTTAACATGGCAGCACAATAACAACTAGACAGTGCTGGCAAATAATTGTACCTACTGTAGGCTTCCATAATTTGTTTTTGCTAAGCTCAGTGAGTTGAATCATAAAGCAGAAAATAAAGAGTTCCCACCACATGAAATAAACAGATTTATCTGCTTTACAGGCTGGCAATTACGGATGAATTACAGAATTTGGACTGAGCATGCATCATCTGTATGACCTTGCTGTTTGTAGGTTTGAATTGAGCATTACAGGTGTCACTTCCAAGGTGTATCAGTTTAAAATATGTATATCCAGTTGGACATTAGAGATGCTACCAGCTGCATATCAGTTTATGATACAGTCATTATCTCTGTGTGCCCATGCATCAACACATATGCACATGATAGGAATCTATGAAAGAGTAGATTTATTTACATTCCTAGACTAAATATTCCAGTCCAAGAGAGGTATGAGAACAAGGCTGCCCTTGCTGCACAATTTCCATCTTTGTTCTGTTGCTTTCTGTTTCATTCATCTATTAGAGATCAAAACCTGACCATTCAGAGACAAACACAATTTGCCAACAAAACCAAGTGCAAAGAGAAGGTTTCATGGGATTAATATGGTCTCTAGATAATCTCAGGTTGACTCTTATAAGCAGGCACGTGCATACATATGAGGAAGACTTTATATTCTTATATTTATATGTGACTATAGCTAGTACTACAATTAGATTGTTTTTCCAAAGCTTTGTCTATTTACTGTTACCTGAGGCACATTTGATTGTCAATTTTTGCACCTCCCCTCTGCTCATACTGCTAAATTTTTATCTGCTCTTAATTCCCTTTCTACTACTCCTGTGTATCTAATCTCTCCTGCTCACTAATCCTTGACTCTTCTTTTCTCTTGCTCAAACTCGCTCCCCCCGTTTCAGCTTCACCTTCTTCCATGACTTTTAATTTCACTCGCTCCAACCCATTCCTTCTGTTCAGCTTCTCCCCCTCTTCCCTGGTCTCCCATTGCTGTCTAATTTCTTCCCCCCAACCTGCTCATGTTGGAGCCTAGGTGCAGACATCCCCCTCGCAGTCTACTGTCTAATCCCCCGTCCTCTCCTCCTAGCTGCCTATTCCCTCCCACCGATTAGCCAGCGGCCCTTCCCTGTGGCCTAAATATCCTACTAGTACTACTACTCCTTCTCCCTCTTTCAGATTTCTGCCCCTGATCAGACTTCCACTCCATTGACAGCATCGGCTTGCTCTGGGAGCCACCCACCGCACCAAACTCAGCCAGCTATGAGCAACTCGAGGTATGGACCCTCTTCACCCGGTAATTCACTGAATGGCAACCAGCCCTCACTATCGGACATTCTTTCATTAGTCTGGCTGCCATTGGCTGACCACCTTTTGATGCTGTGTGCCATTGGTTGCTCCTGGATCCTGCTGCTTTTGGCCTTCCAGCCCTCAGCCCTCACTTCTGATCTGCTCAGTGTGTTTCTGCTTGCTGGTGCCTAACTTTTTTCTCCCATCTACCCTCCCTTGCCTCCGGCACTTGCTCTTGCTACCAGTCTAAATCCTGCTCTCCTTCCTGCATAGCCACTCACAGTGAAATTTAGTCACTCAGTGTAATTTACAATCAATACTGCTTCTCTCTCTCTCTCTCTCCCTCTCCCTCCACTGCATTCTGTTCTACATCTGTTTCAAATAGGCTGCTACCACTGCTCTATCCTAAATAGTCTGCTTCTCTCTCTCTCTCTCTCTCTCTCTCTCTCTCTCTCTCCCTACCTTGTGTTCTGTCACAGCCTCAAATTCGCATAGCCTGTTCCACTGCTCCTTGCTACGTCCTGTCAAGCTAATGTCTCCTCTAACTCCTCTGTTTCTCCTCTTTTTTTCTCCCCTTCCTCACCTTCCCCTTTCTCTCTGCCACCAACCATCTGTCTCTGATCTGGCATTTTTCCCTTCTCTTAGTCTCTGTCCCACTTCCCACTCCATTACCTCAACTCCGTTCATCCACCACTGGATACACTTTCAGTTGTCTCCTGCAACCCCCCTTTTTTCCTGCACCAATTTCACTAACCTTTATCAAACTCCTGCTAAATGTCTCAACTCCTCCATCTCTCGAACTCTCCAGCTTTGAACCACATAAACAGCGGAAACTTCTCAACACCGCCATATTACATTACCTTATCATAGCCCTTTTACTCCTCTCTTCGGGTAATATCCACCCTAACCCAGGACCTCTGGCTACCTCTCCTTCTGGTCTCTCCAACATTAACCTTGGGCAAAACCCCACTAACTCCTTAACCCTGCCTAGAGGCCTCAAATTACTACATCTAAATATACGTACTGTAGTCTCCTGCCTAAATTGGACCACTTGCAAGCCATAGCTGTCTCTCTAACCCATGACATCCTAATCCTATCCAAGACATGGTTAAGCAATAAAATACCTATGAGGCCATAGTTTCCCTGCCTTTTACCATCCCAATCTTTGTGGCAAGTATCTACTGTCGCCCCAATCTTCCCTTTTCAGTTGCAACCAACCTCACTACTACCATTGTCTCACACTCCCAATCAGGTGAACTGTTCCTCATGGGGGATTTTAACCTAAACTGGCTGTCACCAACAGTAATGCTCATAATGTCATCACCTCTCAAAACTTAACCCAGCTCATTCAGGAACTTACCCATACTAACACAAAACCCCCAAATCACACATTATTAGACTGGGTTCTCACCTCTTACCCACATAGGGCTATCAAGTTGGGCTTACTTCCAGACACATTAAGAGACCACCATGTGATTTATCTGATTTGAAAGGTCCACAGACCTAGTGCCCCACATAAGATACTATAAAAGTGCTCCTATAAATCCTTAGACATTGCCCTTTTCCTCCACAACATAGCAACTACAGACTGGAGACCGTTAGCCACTGCTCCCCAGGTGGACAGTGCCCTAGCCAATTTTAAGGCCAAATTCCTCTCCATCTGGAATCACTATGCCACCCACAATCATGCCAGAGTCCATGGCAACCACAATCCCTGGGTCACTCCTGAGCTCCTAGCCTGCCTAAGAGCATGTGATCAAGCCTGCAGAAAACACAGGGCAACCAAACCACCAAGTGAACTCACTACTTATCACACACTCTGCAATGCCTGTACAAAAGCAACCAGACTAGCCAAGGCTGAATACTTCTCTGCTACCTTCCACTCCAGTCTCAAATCCCCCTTCAAATTCTGGAATGTCATCCCATACCCTCTTCTCCCCCCACCCACCCCACCTCTCCTGTCCTTAAAATAAACAATATCCTCACTGCAGATCATGCTATAGTGACTGAGAATTCAACTCCTATTTCACTTCATGTGCATCTGCCTTGCTAGCCTCCCTTCTGACCCAAGCCCCTATGGCTCTCCCCTCCAAAGGCACGAACTGCACTATCAGCCTTACCCCTGACCATTTCCCCTTCACCTTCTCAGAGGTTTCACCTACTGATACCCTCTCTTCCCTGCTGGCCCTCAACCCATCTAAAGACAGTTCTCTTGATGATCTCGATCTTAAGCTTCTCTACCTCTCTGCCTCTGCTATCACTTTCCCTCTTTTTGTCCTCCTGAACCTCTCCTTCTCTATTGCTACTGTCCCTTCACCCTGGAAGCATGCTGTCATTATCCCCCTGCCAAAAGGGGGTGACTCTACTTCCCCTGATAACTACAGCCCTGTCTCCTTGCTTCCTACCCTTGCTAAACTCCAGGAACACCTTGTTTTCTCCCAAATCTCCTGGAAAGCCCTTCAGTCCTGATCTACCAGTCCAGGGGACTAGAGGCAGAATATGACCACAGTGAGACAATGGGGGCCATAGACCCACACTGAGGGGTGTGGGGTTTTCAAATTGAAACACCAAGAAAACAGTCTCCATGACCTTTGGTACTAGGCAGAGACTGGCTAGGCTCCCTATTCTCCCCTCCTTACACACCCTGGATGGGACTAATCTCGAGGACACCTCCTCCTTCCGATACCTTGGTGTATTGCTGGATCCACACCTAAATGTCTCTGGGCACATTGACGCCATACTGAAAAAACTGCTCCCCAGGTTAGGCACCCTATACAGAAACCATAATGGCATCCCTCTTATGGCTAGGCATTCGATTGTCCAGAAGAAGATTCTCCCTATCTTTGACTACTGTGATGTAGTCTTCAGTGCTGCTCTCAGATCCATCTCAGTCAGATTGGACCCCCTTTTCAACTTCTTTTGTTGTTTCACCCTTGACTCCCCCCACAAGTACTCACCACTGTGTTCTCTATCACTCTCTAGCTTTCCCCTCTCTTACTAACCACCATCTCTCCTACTGTGCTAAATTTATTTCAAAACACTGTCTTGGCACTCTTCTATCCTACTTGTCCTCTTCTGTCTCCCCCCTCTCCCCCCACTACTGCTCACCCCCTCTGTTCCTATGACTTATGCATCTTCATGGTCCCTTGCTGATCCACTTCTGTTGGACAATCTGCTTTCTCCCACCATTTCCCCCAAATCAGGAACTCTCTCCCCAAATCCATCATTTCTCCTCCCTTCACTCCCTCTCCTCTGCCCTCCACAACTTCCTTTCATCCAACTGTACCTGCTCCCCCCATTCATAATCCCGCTCCGTACTATCCTCATCCTCTACCTAGGACTACTCTCTCTTTAGTAGTTGCTACTCCTGTTATAGTGCTTCCTCAGTTTGTTGCATCATTATCTGCAACTACCCCTTGTAACCCCTCCAGTTATGGCACGTCATCTGTTTTTTGATTTTGTATTGTTTGCAAATACATCTTGTATATTGTTGGAATATCCTAATCTTAACCTGCTACTGCATAGTTATCCCATGTATTACTACTATACAGTTACTGTCTTGTATTCTGCACTAATGTTCCACTTATTTGTACTGTATTATAATGTGTACTCTCTCTTCCCTCTCCTCCAGGTCACACTGGGAGATGAGCAACTTGTTCAGTGTGCCTTCCTGGTAAAACATTTCAATAAATAAATTTACAGGGACTTCAGGACATTAAAATGCACTCATATCATAATCAGTTGTGACTATAAAGGTTGTAAATCTGTTCTGGAGTTTCATACAACTGAAGCTAAAAGGCTGTATGATGTCACTAGAACTGGAAGTTACTGGCTTTATTCAAGGCTGCATACTTTTTTATAATACAAAGACCACAAAGTAATGTTAATGCATTTGTTGTAATACATGAACGTCAATTGATTAATCAAAGATCCATTTCAAACAACAACAAAAAATAAAAACACACTGTTTCATGTGTACTGGCACCAGAAATAAAATTTCAGTGTTTGTACCGCAGTTGCTTAGTCTGACTTTTTGTTATCATAGCATGACAAAAATGATAGTGAGCTTGTATATGTTTCAGGTTATGGCAGATAATTCACAAGTGTTATAATTAACAAAATGTTGTCCTTCACATTGTCTTTTGGATCATTGCTCTGAATAAAATGACACTTGAAGTGTACAAGGAAATTGATTCAATCCTGCCCAGCATGGGTGCTAGGGGGTCTGCAGCACTCACACAAATGAGCCCATAATGGGCATGCAGAGGTCCCCGTAGCACCTTGCATGCCCAGTGAGCGTTTCTGCATGCTTGGCCTGAATATGGCCCACAGGAGCCCTGTCGTTATCCTGTACTGGACTGCGCTATCTCCTGTGAGCCATATGCAGCCTTGGTCCATGTCAGCACAGCGCATATCCACTTAGCACTGCCACATCAGTGCATGCTAACTGACTAAACATTGCTCAGACTCAGCTGTGTACTATTTTTAGTGCCACACAACCTGCTGTGCTGTGCTTGCAGCCAGTTCTAAATATGGGGGCCTTTGCTTTTTTTTTTTTTGGTAAAGGCATGAATGTTTCCTATGTAAAACAATTCTGTTATTTTATACCATTAATACTGTTGACCTAATCATTGTAAGTCTAAAATAACGTTACCTGCACTGTGTCTTTGTACATACTTTTCACTTGCAGTCAATTAGGAGATTACATTGCAAATGTATCTACTTACATTATGCATGTATGTGTCTTCTTTGCACTCTTATAGTTTGCATGTGAGTTTTCCCTGTGTGTTCCCATGCGTCCTCCTCAGCCCCCAGGTCACAACTGAAAATGAGAATTCTGCGCTTGGTTTGTTTACCTGGTAAACTATGTTATAAATAAATAAATATCCATGGGCAGGCAGGTGGTGCTGGGGGCACACTCAAAAGTAGTCCACAATTCACTGGAAAATGTTCAGGATTCCTTCTGGTAGACCCTTGATTGACAGCAAGAAGTTTGATGGCTTATACCAAGCAGCTTTAGAAAGTAAGTATGAGGTACAGTAAGTTGCCAATTCTAAAATCCATTGTAATAAAAAAGGTCCATTAAAAAATGTTGAGTTTGTTAAAAAAGCTCAGTTGTCATGTTTAATTGCTGATGCTGTTTGGTAAAACTAGAAAAAAGTAAGTTTATTCTGTTGCAGGACAAATATTGGAATCTTTTGACAATGGCAGTCTGACAAGGATCAACAGGACTTTAAAAATGTTTAAACCATAATGCAGCTGAGCTCTCAGGAGGTGTGTGAGTCAACACCCAATCTTGGCAAGGCTGCTGCTGACCCTGGTGAGCTGGCTGATGGGTGGAACTTCTCACATATGAGAGGGTACAAACATTTAAACATGTGAAAGTTACCAGCAGAAGAAGGCCTAGTGTGCTGTCAAGTCTGCTGGTATTGCAGAGTTCCAAATGACAGTTATGGACTCCCCCCCCCACATCTAATATCCCTTCATTTCCAGTCATTCCCCTGTTGGCCCTGACCTTACCTTTTACCCTGTCCCATCCCCTTTTGAAGCCTTCCACTGTTTCTAGTCATACCACTTCATCAAGGAGCTCATTCCACCCTGCCACCACCCTCCCCATGGAAGAATGCCTCATGGACTCCCTCCTGAACCTAACTTCCCCCAGATTAAGGCAATGTCCCCTCATGTTTTTATTTCCACTGAGCCTGAAGAGTTCGCCTTGTCCACCTTGTTAATGACCTTCAAATATTTAAAGGTCTCAATCATGTCCCCACCCACCCTCCCCGGCTTCACCAAGATTTACATGTTCAGGGCATCCAGCATCTTCTCATATGCCCTACTTGGCTGACCTCTAACCACCTTTGTCACTGTCCTCTGGACCACCTCCTACAGTTTAATGTCCTTCAGGATAGGCATGCCAGTACTGCACACTATACTGCAGGTGTGGCCATACCGGTGACCTGTATAATGGCAGTACAACTTCCTCCCTACTGCTGCTGGTCCCTCTGACAATACTGCCCAACATTTTTTTTGGCTTTTGCTACAGCCCTCCTACATTTTGAGGAATGTCTCAGGTCACTAGTGATCAGCACCTCCAGGTCTTTCTTTACCCACATTTGGTCACCAGGACCCTACCCAAGCTATACTCCATCTTTGGGTTCCTGGCTCTAATGTACATGACCTTACACTTCTTTGCATTAAAGTCAACTTGCCATGTTCTGGACCTTGTCTCGAACTTGGCCAGATCTTCTTTTAGGTCCCATATCCCTTCAGGTGTATCCATCCTCCCACAGAGCCTGGGGTCATCCACAAACAAGTAAATATTGCCCTTTATGCCTTCTTCAGTGTCATTGATGAAGACATTATACATCACCAGCCCAAGCACTGAGTCATGTGGGACCTCACTGATTACATTCCTAGATTCTGTGTGCTCCCCCCTGGCCCTGTCTTTCAGCCACGTAGCTACCCATCCAGTGAGTTTCTCCTCCACCTCAAGGCTCTCCAGCTGTCTGATCAACCTCTCATAGGGCACAGAGTCAAGGGCCTTGCTGAAGTCCAAGTGCAGGATATCAACTGCTTGGCCCCTGTCGACTGTTTTAGTGACCCAGTCAAAGAATTTCATCAGATTCTTGTGGCATGATATCCCAGGCACGAGCCCATGTTCTTGCTCATCCTGGAGTCTGTTTCCTCCTGGTAACCTACCACCATTTATTTAAGTATGGTTTCCATTAGCTTACACATGATTGTGGTATGGTTGACCTGCCCATAGTTGTTACAGGTCATCCATGTGTCCCTTTTTATGGAGTGGCACCATGGGTGCTATTCTCCATTCTAGTGGTACAACCTCCAATTCAAGTGAACTACTGAACAGGTCAGCCAAGAAGCCTGAAAATTCTTCCACTAGTTCTTTCAGTACTATCGAATAAATACTATCTGAGCTCAGGGATTTGTCTATCCTCAGGGCCAACAAACCCTTCCTCACCCTGTCCTCACCTATCTTTCCATCCTTGCCCCCCGCCCCATGGAACTAGGCTATACTACTCTTTCATAAATTCCAGCAGAAGTATTCATTTAACATCTCTCTCGTCCCTATTTTCATCCACCCACCCCTCTCCACCTTTAAGCAGTACTATGCTATCTTTCTTGTCACTTTTGTCCATCTTATACTTAGAAAAGGCTTTTTCTCTCTTTTTAATCCTGTCCACTAGCTGCAGTTCATTCTGGGCTTTAGCCTGCTGAACTACCTTCCCTTTTTTTCTGGCTTTCCCTTTTTTACTGGTACTTATCCCTGTCCTCCTCCCTCTTGGTCCTCCTGAACTTCCTGTAGACTGTCCTATTATCACTGATAGAAATATTGTGAAGTAAAACTTTGCCCGTGAATATCACGCAAAGCACTGAAAATCTGCCCTTCACGGAATTCACAGAGTTCTGGTCGACCGTGGAAATTTGTCATGCATGAATTTCCATTAATTTTGTGGTGAAATTCATGCTTTTTTTGCAGCGTAGCGCAAAATTCATGGCGAAGCATGAAATTCACAGGTGAAATTTCACACTTAGTGGCAAATTTCAGAAAAGGTGCTCCGAAAATTCCACGAAATCTCGAATTCATTCACGGAGTAAATTTCAAGGACTTCACACATCTCTAGTCACTGACTGCCTGGATTACCTCAGGGCTAATACAGCTGGGTGCTTTGACCCTTGAGATTGTCCCCCTTTCGCCTGACATACTGCATTGTGGTAGACACTGTTCCCTCCTTAATGATGGACCACTTCTGATCCACTCCCATCTCTCTACTAATGCCAGCCAGATGGCCCATTGGTGGCTCTCCCATCTTTCTGAAGTCTGTCCTTCTGAATGTTAAGACCTTGGTCTATGTGGGTATCTTTTTCTTCCAAGTATCCAGGCTGAAGCACATGGTGTGATGGTCATTCTAACAGTTTTTTTCATATAATTTTCCTTAACCTCTTTCACTTTAGCCTTAACATTCTATATATGTGTAGACATAGTTTTAGTATTTATGATCATTTACATTTTTATGATCCTTTTCATTATGTCATAGAGTTAAAACAAAATCGTATTTGCCCATTTTGGTGTTAACCACTCCTCTTCCTATTGGTCCCGTCCTTGCTTCCCTGGCTGATCTTCCACTCTCCTGCTCTATCCCCTCTCCTTAACTTTAACCTTTCCAGTACTTCTGTGTATATACCATGTATATACTGTACTTAAGTGTATATTATCTCTCCTGTATCATTGCTTGTTGCCATGTATATAATCGTTACCTTGTAATTCTCTTTTGTAGGAACTGCCTGTAATGTTGTATGTATTATATGTTTACTATTGTGTCAAGACCCAGGTCCTTCTTTTAAATAAGTTTTTCTCAATGATGTTTCACCTGGTAAAATAACGATTGATTGATTTCAGGGGTCATCTGAGTTGGAATCATACTCTGGCTCAGAGTCAAAGTTATTATCCAGGTCAGACTCTTGTAATTTGGCATGGCCTATGGTTTTCCTTTGTGTATTAAATGTTTGATCAACATTCCATTCTTTATTCACATTTGGATTTGATTTTAATGTGTAATCTGAAAGAAGGCTATTACACACCACCTCCACAGTCTTCCCCTCCATATTGGTAATATCTCCCTTTTCATCCTTGAAATAAGGCTGCAGTTTTGCACTGATCAGATACCTGGGAAGATATATTTGCATTTTATTCACCCAAATCAGCATTCACATTTTAGCTATTGTTCTCTGCACATATATTAGAGACAGTACCTGCTTGTATGATTTCTTTAACTGCTTGAGTAGTAAGAGAAGTATCTGGCCTGAAGATAGAGTTATTTGCTTCTATCTCCATTGGGAAGTTAAAATGCTTTTCATCTGCTTTAGATGATTTGGTGATGGTTGTCTCCAGTTTAAGCTCTTGCATTTGTGAAGACATCAAGATTTCTGTCTGCTGTGCCGGCATCATCTGACGTGGTCATGGTGTTTCCTGATTCTGCTCCTTATTCTGCTGGAGTGATTCATGCAGTTCAGGTGGTTCAATCAATTCAGCATCTGTTTTCTGAACAATAGTAGAGAGAAAGAAATACCCTTTGTATTTCAGGACTTTCTGGCAAGGAATCATTATGGGGTCTATTTCTTCGTTAAGTACAAATCCTGATAAACCGAGGTGAAGGGAGCATTGGGCTAAATCATGGAGGTCATGATGTAATATCTTTGGACACAATAGCAAGTTTGTGATTTTTTTAATGGTTTTTAGTCAGTTTATTATTATTTGCAGCCACATCAAAACTAGTCACAGCACTTAATGAAGTACCATCGAGCTGTTGTTTTTCCACAGGTTGGAGTGCTATACAAAAAATGATACAGTTCTGAGACTTCAGCTCTTTTAATTATAGTTTTTACTTTTGTTGGGCTCACTTCTTTTGTGGATCCTGTGTCTGATTTGAGTTAGAAGGCTTGCTGCATTTATAGGACTCACAACACTTCTCAAATTCCTGAGGTTCCTTCTAGGTTTTGACTTGTGCTTGCCTTCAATAACTGAATCCATTATACTAAAGCAGAATAAAATGATAAGGGCTCAATATGAATAAGCTGTGCAGTAAAAACAGCATTTTAAATGATGTGAAAGCCCCACAGTGTAGGTCTATGGCCTGCCGTTGCCTCGCTGTGGCCATGTTCTGCCTCAGGTCCTCTGGACTGGCAGATCAGGACTGACGGGCTTTCAAGGAGCCCTTGGTAAGATTCAGACCAGGGTTCTCTTCTGTCCTTCACGGCAGCCACTGCTGGACTTTCCTGTTCCCTGGCTCCACGTTTGGAAGTGGGGCTGAGGTCCTTTGGAGTGTTCGTGCCTCCAGGCACCAAAAGAAAGACTTTACTTAGTTCAGAAAGATAGAAACATAGAAACATAGAAGTTGACAGCAGATAAGGACCGCAAGGCCCATCCAGTCTGCCCATTTTTTTTCTACCTTATAAATGTGCCATCGGCCTTTACTCAGTCAATGGCCTATCTATTCATACTCATCTGTATTGCTCCCTTATGCCTATCTCATGCCTGTTTGAAGTCCTGCACTGTATTCATATCCACCACTTCCTGAGGTAGGCCATTCCATGCATCCACCACCCATTCTGTGAAAAAGAACTTCCTCACATTACCCCTTAATTGGCCTCCCTCTAATCTCATGCTGTGTCCTCTTGTCCTGCTAATTTTCTTATATTGAAACATTTTAGACTCTTTCACCTTGTTAATGTCATTAAGGTGCTTGAATGTTTTGATCATTTCACCTCTCTCCCTCCTTTGCTCTAGAGTATACATATTGAGCTCTGTTAATCTGTCCTCATATGTTTTCTAATGCAGTCCCTGCACCATTTTGGTTGCCCTTCTCTGGACTGCCTCAATCTGGTTAAGTCCTTGTGAAGTAGTGGCCTCCAGTACTGCACACAGTACTCCAGATGGGGCCTAAACAGTGGCTTGTAAAGAGGGATTATTACCTCCCTCATCTGACTTGTGATACCCCTACTAATACACTGCAACATCCCTCTAGCCTTACCTACTGATTTAGTGGTCTGCTTGGATGATTTCAGGTCATCAGTGATGATGATGCCCAAGTCTCTTATTTCCTTGTGATTGCTAGCAACTCCCCTCCCAGCCTACAGGTGGCTTCAGGGTTTCTCTTCCCTATGTGCATGATCTTGCACTTTTTTGCATTAAACCACAGTTGCCACTCTTCCGATCATTTTGCTAGTTTATCCAGATCTCTTCTCATTCTGCCCACACCATCTGGATCATCTACTCTGTTGCAGATCTTGGTGTCATCTGCAAACAGACAAACCTCACCTTCTAGTCCATCTGCAATGTCACTGATGAAGATATTGAAGAGGACTGGCCCCAGGACTGATCCCTGAGGTACCCCACTTGTGACTTGCATCTCTTTTCACTGTATACCATTTATCACCACTCTCTGTTTTCTGCCCATCAACCAGTTTGCCACCCAGTTGATCAACTTCTGACCCTTCCTGAGCCTACCCATGTGATTTGTTCACATAAAGCCTCATCAGGGGTAGGCTTCCTCCTAAAAAAAATTCCCTTTTAAACACAGCCTGTAAGTGGCAGTTGGAGGACACACAGGTGAAATCAGTTAGTATTCATATTAATTCAAGTACCTTATTGACACACACAAGAATCCAGAAGGGGAGATAAACACAAACAAGGGCCAAATACAAGTGTATATCAGTGCTAAAATGTTACAAGTATTCATAACTTGAGAACAAAAGTAGAAAAAAAGAGAACAGAGGAGTAAAAGTGTCAAAATGATTAGCTCTTGGTAGCTATACTCAAAAATGCAAAGTTATAATCCATGATACTAAATCTTGCTGAGATAGCAATGCATTAAGTTCATACCCATAACATCTACTATGAGAGAGTGAGAAGAGAGAGATGAATAACATAAGGTGGGAGGGAGGAGGGAGGGAGGGAGGGAGGGAGGAGATGATGTGGAAGGTATAGAATAATTTTTTACTTTAATTGAAAATTGGTGACCAGGAAAGGCACACTGAGTCAGAGTCATTTCCAGGTGACCCGGAGGGAGGAGAGCAAAGGACAAAAACAGTACATAGCTTAGATAAATACAGTGTAACAAGAAGAGTGCAAAAGTCAAAAAACACAACAACCATAGAAAGTGCAAAACTGGTCAAACAAAAAAAGATGGCAGTTAATCATTACACACGGTGTAAGGGGACTGTTAAGAGGAAGGAAAATAGGATCAAGATGGAAGGGGAAGGAGTCTCAATTGGTGACTGAGGAAGACAGGAGAGGTAGTGCAATGAAGAGAAGAGGGAAGTTGATTCCAAAGTGAGGGGAGATGCTAGGCAAAGACTGACTGGCCAGATGTGGTATGGGAACATGGCAAAGCAAAGGTGCAATGGTCCCTGGAGTGGAGGGAGCAAGAGGCAAAATGAACAGTGGAGAGGAGTAATGAGAGGTAGGATGGAAGGCACCCAAACCAATGTTTAGATATAAAGGAGACACAGCGCATCTGGTGATGGGCTGGAAGGGAAAGAATAGATAGAGATGAGTAAAGTGAGCAGTGATGAGTTTGAGATGGAGAGTTGGTTGCAAAGTGGCAGAAGGAGTTAGAGAGGGAATACAGTCTGTCCAGGGAGGTGCAAGGAGCAGACTCATAGACCACATCTCCATAGTCAAAGACAGGGAGCACCATTTTGGTGACAAAGTCAGGGCAAACCTGAAGGAAAAGACAATCTTTATTTCTATACAAGGCACCAAGCTTAGGACGGAGCTTAGCATAAACAGGATATATGTGGATAAAGAAGTCAAGCTTACAGTCAAGCCACACACCAAGGTACATAAAGGAAGGAACCACTTCAAGTAGGGAGCTATCCAAGGTGGAAAAAAGTGAGCACCGAGGTGAGTTTTGCCAGGTTTTGGCTGATATCAAAGGTCAAGGATACTGTTTTTTCAGTATTGACCTGAAGTTGGTTAGACTGGAACCATCGTAAGATGTTGTGGAGTCTAACTGTAACAGACCTTCAATATCAGTGATGGAGGGGCCAGAAGTGTTGATAACTGTGTTGTCTACATACATGTGAATATGCAAGTTGGCACAGGCTGAAGAGAGGTCACTAAGGAAAATGGAGAAGCATATTGGGCCTAAATAGAACCCTGTGGGACCTCCACTTGGATGGGAAGAGGAGGTGACAGGGCACTACCTATCTAAACAGACTGCAGTTGACCTGTGAGATAAGAAAGGCACCAATCTACAGCTGGAACTGAGAGACCAGCCATAACCAGCTCATTCAGATGGAGAGGGTGAGACACCAAGTCAAACACCTTGGCCAGATCAATGAAGATGGCAGCTGTGATGTGACCTTGAGCTATCCCTGAATGGATATAATCTGTTACACACAGACTTTGAAGAGACTTTGGAGTGATCTTTCCTGAACCCATGCTGGCATTGGGACAGAAAATCAAAGGAAAAGAGTAAATCAGAGAGTCTATATGAGGCAAGCTTCTCCTGCAACTTGGCTAAAGGGGGAGGAAGGAAATTGGCCTGTAGTTACTGGAGGAGAAAGGGTTTCCTCCTTTGTGTAGTGGTATAACTTTGGCCAACTTCCATGTTTGATGGACTAGATTGAGAGAGAAAGAGAGGTTGAAAGATGAGTCAAAGGACATGCAATAGCAGGAGCAGATGTATGCAGAAGTCTAGGATCAAGTCTGTCTGGGCTAGACTTGCTTAAATTCAGGCAGTATAGGGTATTCAGGGTCTCCTGGGATGCATCAGTGGAGAAGTGGAAACCCTGTTAAGGGAAGGAATACAAAGCATTGTATCAAGGACGTGAAGGAGGCAAGGGAAGAAGAAGGGAGAGCACAAGTAGAGAAGAACTCATTAATGTATGAGGCCACAGGGTTTCATGTGATAAAGGTGAGTCAGAAAGATCATCTATCACATAGAGCCAGCAAACTTGTGCCCATAGTCAAAAAGATGACAGATATTGTACCAACTGTTGCAAATAGCAATGGTCACTACAATACGTAACTAACCACACAGAAATCTTATTTTCATGTGGGTGGCTGTGCCCCCCTCACCCCTCCTAGTGGGGGGCAAGCCCCCCGCACCTCCCAAATGTAAATACCCAACTCAGAGGGGGGTGCAGACCACTGGGCAAGTTACTGGATTTTCGCTACACAGGATATAGTGAGGTATTGCACCACCCACTCTCTTGTAGAGCGCTATTATTGAATCACTCAAACTGCAGCGCTCAGTAATTAGCACCCTACATGGGTGCTACCAGCCACAGAGGAGGGTTCAGATACAGGTGAGCCATTAATCAGCAGAACTGAGGGGCCAGATTGGGTGGGGGAGGGGCTCAAAAGGATTTAATTACCATCCAGAATGTCAATGGGTTGTTAAGGCTATACTCCAGGTTAATCTTGAAGCATTGTGATTTCATAGCCCTCATAGCCTTTGTACAGGAATTCCTACAAGACCTATACCTGAGGAAGTTGGTAAGGGAGAGATAATTTATAGCATGACCAGACATGATCACATTACTTGCACTGATCAGTAAACTCAGGGGTAATCCAGGGGTGGTGAAGATGGGATTTTACCCTAGATTTTTTGAGTGGGGCATTTTTTTAGAATATAGGGTGAAACAATCAGAGGCAATGTCAATGTCATATGCACTGTAGAAGGCAGACCAGTGTGATGCAGCAAGGTCACAAAATAGGGCCTGGGTGTTGAGTGACCTGAGAGACCAGCTCCAGATATATTTAGGATAGGAGGAAGGGAATCTGATTTTTGTGATAGAGATTGTCATGTAGTGGTCACTGAAGGTATCAGACAATATATCAGCTGCAACTATACAATAGAAATTGAAGGAGACAACCCCAAAGAAAAGGGTGTAGTTTTGAGATCATTGGTTGAGTCATGCAGCCATAATTATATATTAAAACATTTTTGGAGATTGGATCCTCAAGGGAGGGGGTCATGTGACCCAGGGCACTACTGGGTCACACAGTATAATTCAAATGCCCTGAGTGAGTGGGCAAACTGTCTCTTACACTAGTGCATGTACCGTGAGACCAATTGTCAGTGAGACAGCAGTGCCTAGTGTTTCAGATCCTTTTTATTTAATATTTTTACATGTGTGTACAAATGTGGATCTGGTTACCTAGCAACTAGGCTAGAAGTGCAGCAGGAAGTGTGGTGAAAGGTGTAGTTTCCCGGAGAGTCCAGGGGAACTACTGTACCTGCAATAAATATTTATTTTTACCTTTTCATGGCAGTAAGCAGACCAACATCTTAAAGCTACACTAAAAGCTTACTCTAATTACATTTGAAACTGTTTTTGGAAATTGGATTCTTGAGGGAGAAGGTCACATGACCCGGGGAACTACTGGGTCATGCAGTATAATTCAAATGCCCCGAGTGAGTGGGCGACTTGCACGGAGACGCATACTGAGACACACATGTTTGGCGCATGTCTAGCATGTCCAGTGGGTACAGCAGGAAGCAGGACAGAGGTAACATCACAGCTCATTGTTGATTAGCATTTAGCAGACACCTAGCACTATTAAAAGGCAATAGGCTTTATTGGAGCCATTAGTAGGAATTGCTAAGGGAACTGATCATGTACTCCCAGGAGGAGAAGAGGGATAGGGGAGATATGATAGAGACCTTTAAATATGTGAAGGGTATTAACAAGACTGCTACAGAGGGGATATTTAAGCTAAAAGGAGAGAGGAACATATGGGGACATGGTCTGAGACTGGATGGTGGAAGATTCAGGAAAGAAAGGAGGAGGCACTTTTTCATGGAATGGGTGACGTCTTGGTGGAATGTGCTGCCTGAGGAGGTGGTTTCCTACAAATCAGTGGGCAGTTTTAAGAGAGGGGTAGGACAGAGTGAGGGGGGAAGGTCACCGTTATTAGAGTTGGGGAGGGAGGTGCAGCAGCTGAGTACGGGGATGGCTAGCTGCACACTCGAGCAGATTTGATAAACTATATGGCCTTTATCTGTTGGCAATTTCATATGTTTGTATATAATCACAAGGAATTCTAAATCACCTGTTCCTCCCATAAAAACATAAAAAATCTTTACCTGAGGATTTTCAATATACTAATTCTATTTCACCACTCTTTCCTTACTAATTGTTATACAGTACCTCTTTTCAGTACCAGAAATGACAGATCCTACAAGCATCTCTTAGATATACTTTGCTCTACTGGTTCTGCATTTAAATGCATTTCATGTAATATGTATGCCTCTGAAGAAGTAGATACTGGTGATATAGACTTCAAAAGTCAAAAATTCCACAAAGTAGACAAGCAAAAAACTGATTCACTTTCACTAAGAAAGCTATTGGATGGTAAACATATTCCTAATAAAATGCAGATGGAAAAATGTAAGAAGAAAGGAGATGACCTAGAAACATCATGCCAAGAACCAGAAGTTGATTCAATTGAGATTGAGGAGTGGGCAGTTGTTATCAGGGATAAAACTAAAAAGTGAAGAAAAGCCTTGGGAGACAATGACATTGAATTAATAAATAGATACTCAGTCTTATCATCCCCACAAGACAACACAACCACCCAGGAGGTCACAAATGATGAAATGAGCATTCCGTGTAGTCAGGAAAACAAGATGCATGATCCAAATAAAACAATGGTGATAGGAGAGTCAATATTAAGAGGCTATGATTCCATAATATGTCAGGCTGATAAATACTGTACAATAGAGAAACTATGTGCCTCACAGAAGGCAGAGTTAGAGAAGTCAAGGGGTGCATTGACAAAATACTTCAAAAAAGGGTGAAATATTCTAAAATAGCAATTCATATAGGAATAAATGACGTTGGGAAGGAACACAAGAAAGACATTGCTAGTAAGATCTGGGAAATAGGCAACCAAATTAAAAGCACAGGTACTACTGCAATTGTCTCTGGAATACTACTGCTTAGTGAATGCCATACCCCCCCAAAAAATTGCACCATCCAGCAAATTTTATTTTATTTTTTTAAATTTCTATTTTCCCCTCCTAATGCCCCACAGAGCTGCATCCTTCAGGAGTCGCCCATTAAGCCTGCTCCTGCCAGTACTACCTTGCAACCTCTGAATTCCCTCCATCTAGCCACAAGAACCCCGGGTGGGAAGTCAGGCGACAAATCTTGAATTCTTGTCAGGGTCCTAGGTCACAGGCAGGCACTGGCACATTAGGACCGGCTCGGCTCTGTCATCTCGGCTCTGAGGCTTTTTTTCCCCCATGTTCCTCATGGGACACTATGAGCCATGCATCAAGGCATCCGTCCAGCGTCCACAACGTCCCCCTCCTCTCCTTCCACGAAGAAGCAGCCCCGGGGCTGATTGGCTGCCGGCCTACGCCGGCAACCAATCATACCTCTGAGACTCCAGCTTGCTGTCACTTCCCCCAGCCTCTGGCAGGGGTCGCTGCTTGCTGGATTGGAAGTCCCCCCTCCCCCCAGAGAAGGTGAGCTGTCACCAGATGCTGCAGCCTGTCTCCCACCGGTCAACCTCTGATGACCCAAGCTTGCTCCCGAAGCCGGGTCACCAGCATGGAGCGAGGTGTGGCATCCAGTGCCTCAACACTCAGTGCCACCGGGCCAACTATCCAGCAAATTAATGCTAGACTAGCTAATAAATGTGTGCAGTCTGGGTTAGTGTTTTTAAACACTTGGGACTCATTCATAGGAAAGGCCCACCTATATGATAAAGATGGACTGCACTTGAAAGAAGCTGGAAAAAATATTTTTGGAAGATTTTTAAGAGACACACTACCTAGCAGTGGTCAGAACTCAGTTAATTTAAACAGAATAGCATGGGGGGGTGCAGTCCCATTGTAAAAAGGCCTGAAAGTTCAACTACTCAGTGTTAGGAGCTTAATAACAAAAAAGGAAGACTTGGAGTTTATACTTATATCAGAGGAAATACATGTTTGTGGGATAACAGAAACTTGATGGACAGAGGACAGTTGGGGTAAAAATATCCCAGGATATAAAGTTTACTACCATAACAGGGATGGTAAGCGAGATGAAGGAATAACCATTTATGTAGCCAATACCATTGAATCATGTAAAGTTAATAGTTCCAGTGAAAGCACTGACCAAATGGAACAAACCTGGGTGAATATAATGCCAAAAAAACAGCAAAAAAAAACAAGTCTATGTGGAATACAGGGCACCTAACCTAATTAGTGCAGACAATGACAGAGTGTTAAAGAGACTGGAGAAATTGGATCCTACTACTAATATTATATTAATGGGTGACTTTAATTTACCAGACACAGAGTGGAAATCTTTAACATCAAGATGAAAATATGGGAAAAGACTGTTAGATCTTTTGAATTTCAATAATAAGAAGCAGATGGTGTTGGATTACACCGAGGCAACAAATACCCTTTACTAAGCCTGTACTAATATAAGTAATATTATGAAAGATTGCAGATCAAGGGAAACATTAGGACTCAGTGACCACAATATGATTATGTTCAGTATTGAAACCATCTGGAAACCCACATTGGGAGTCACAAGAGTCAAGTGCGTCACAAAGGCAGACTAATAACATTTGAGCCTACATAAGAAATTGGAACTGGAGGGTGGATCTTGAAAACATAGATGTTGAAAGCCAATGAGATATATTTTCCTCCAAAATTGGTTACTGTATTGATACATATTCCTGATAAGAACAAATATAACAAAAAGGGGAAGATCTCTCCTTGGTTAAATAAGAATATATAAATACTAATACAGAAATGGAAAAAAAGCTTATAACAAATTTAGGATATATCCTTCAATAGCAAACTCAAGAATCCACAGTGATATATGCCAACTATGTAAAAAATCCATAACGGATGCTGAAAGGTTATATGAACTCAAACTAGCCTCTGATACCAAAAACAATACTAACCTCTTGTTGTTACATAAACAATACCAAGAAGGGCCAGCCTGTAGTAGGACCTATAACAAAACAGGATGAGGTTATAACAAGCGAACGTGAGATGCCTCTGGGATTTAATGAATATTTTGCCAGTGTATATTAGCCCTTACTTCCTAGTTGACCTATTCCAGAAACTACAAATTATCTTTCCAAAAAGGTCTCAGAACAACAGGTGAAAACATTGTTTAAGAATTTGAACCCAAACAAATCCCCTGGACTGAATATACTCCATCTAGCCCTATTAAAAGCAGTGGCAAAAGAACTAGATGGACCACTGATGGTCATATTCAATACATCATTAGGTGAGGGCAGAGTACCTACAAAGTGGAAAGATGCAAATATCATACCAATTCACAAGAAAGGACCCAAAAATGACTGCAAAAACTATAGGCCTATTATTATCACCTCTGCTATTAGTAAAATGTTAGAATAAATAGTGAATGACATGATCAACAAACTTTGACTGTGACTGTCTCAATGGACCTTACACAGCATGGCTTTCCAAAGCCAAGATCATGTCAGACAAATATATTCCACTGTGTCAACCTCGTAAGCAGTGCTAAAGATATGGGATTACCAGCAGACATTTTTTATATGGCTTTTTCGAAAGCCTTTGATACCATGCCCTATGGACCTCTGATAAAGAGGCTACAGGACCTTAACCTGGACATAAAACTGATAACATGGGTATCATCATGGCTGGAGAGAAGAAGGCAGAGAAAGTGGGTGTGGCAGGTCATTTTTCTCAGTGGATACAGATCACTAGTGGGGTACCACAGGGTTCCGTCCTTCTTTATTTAGCCTACACACCTCACCTGTTCAAACCACATCAGGCAGCTGGTGTTGTAAGTTTGCTGATAATATCAAAATAGGAGCAGTCGTAAATAATCTAAACTCTATCACAGCTTCTCAACAAGAAATAGATGAAATAGGTGCATGGGCTGCACAAAATGACTTGATTCTCAACCTAGTTAAATGCGTGATTATGCACATAAGTAGAGGAAACAGGTGTGCTAAGTATACGCTCTATGGAAAAAATTTAATGGAGATAGACTCTGAACGAGACCTGGGGTCACTATCACCAGTAACCTCTCCCCAACTGAACATTGCAAAAGGGCAGCTAGTATGGGTAAGACAATGCTGGGTTGCATTTTTAGAAATCTTAACAGTAGAGACTAAAGTGTAATATTTTCATTGTACACATCACTTGTTAGGCCCCATCTAGAGTATTGTGTCCAGTACTGGGCACCCTGAAGCAAAAAAGATAATCAGCTGCGGGAGAGAAAACAGAGGAATGCCACAAAAAGATCATCCAGACAAAGGGGATGACCTATGCTGAAAGATTAAGTGAACTGGGAATGTACTCCTTACATTTTAGGAGAATGAGGGGAGATCTCTGCATGACATGCAGGGCATTTAATAGTGGTGACCTTTGGGAGTGAGTTGGACTCACAAGAAAGGATAACCTTAGGGGTAGTAGATTTCACCCATTAGAACTAAAGGGTGAAAATTACATAACAAACAGTAGAGCTAAATGGATAAGTCAGAGAGTGGTTAATGTCTGGAATAAACTGCCAATGGAAGTAGTTCTAAACAAAACACTAGACACATACAAGGTTGCTTTGGGGACTTCCGGTTTGGTCTACTTCCTGTATGGCAGCTTAGCTCTGGGGCTCCATTCCAACCTGACCAAAATCCGTCATAATCTGCAAATAAGAAAATCCATCATGTCATCTAAATGTAGAATTACAGATTACCTGATGCCGACTAAACATAAAATGAAAGAAAATCACTCTGGAGGGGCGGGTAAGCAACAGAAAATGCTTACAGACCCAGACCCACTAGCAATGGCCCAGCCAGTAATGGAAGCATGGAACAGTGATTCAGAAATGATAGACCAAGAAGAGGAAGACTGCATTATGACATCTAAACAATTATGCAGTACATTAAAGCAAATGAACAAAACCTTGCTTCGTTTAGATAAAAATGTCTCCAGTCAGAAACAGGATATTGCTGATCTGGCACACAGAACGACAAGTCTGGAATCTACAATGTCAGATTATATGCATACTACAGATACCCACAACACAGCACTGTTGGATCTTCATCAACATGCAAACAAGCTTGAACAAAAGCTGGAGGAGCTCGAAAATAGAAACCGTCGCAACAACATCTGCATTCATGGTTTACCGGAGGGTACGGAGTCTGGAAGCATGGCTGAATTCATGGATTCCATTTTACATGAGATTCGGAACCTCTCCAATGATAAATTACTGGATATCATGCGTGCCCACAGATCTTTAATTCCTCACCCCAGACACCCGAAAGCAAGACCGCGCTCAATAGTGCTAGCCTTCTTAGATTACGGGATAAAATAAGAAATCCTAATGTTATCCTGGGAAAAAATAGCAGTCAATTTTGGTCTGACTATATTTTGATCAGGATTACTCACCCCAACTCTTGTACAAAAGGAGACAGGTTCTGGTAGCGGTGAAGCTATTGCAACAAAAAAATCACAAGGCGTTCGTGGAGTATCCTGCAAGATTGAAAATACTCATGGACAAGGGTCCAATTCGCTTCAATGAGCTGGAAGCTACAGAAGAGTTTCTACATATGCTGGATAGCAACATACCTCTTCTATCCACAGATCAAAATTGGAGACAGCTACAAAGTAAGAACTGGGCAACAGCTGGACCCAAAAACATGGGGCGAAGGAGAAGGGGAACACTTCCACTCTCTGGGATTCAGTTGGTCCCAAAGAACATACGCACCGAAGTGTAGAACCCCAAGTGGTTCGAGGGGAGCAGCAGATTTATGTTTCACCATCAGAAGGCAAGCTGGAGATTGAAGGGGACACCTGAAAAGTCTGTGGAATACCCAGGTTTGGCAGTAGAAAACTCACCAAGCCATACATATGGTTGTGACTACTTATACTAAAATGGCAAGCGGACTATGGGACAAGGAAATCTTGTTGGCAACTTTAATGCTACCCTAGCATTTTACACACTGATCCTTTATTTGGGATGGGTTATTAAAGTTTCAGAAAGTTGTTAAATAATGGATATACACTCCGGGGGGGGGCGGGGCTGATTGGTGTCCGTGGTTGCCAGTGGGGGGGCTCTCTCTCCTGAGCTGCTGGTGGCTGGGGAGTGGGGGCGCTTGATACAAAGGGCCAAACACCTCGATGGGGAGACCTTGCACAGTAAGGAGCTGTGTGTTCCATGGAGACTGGGCTATAATCCAGAAGTACACATACTGGTCAAAGGACCAAGGGCTAAATAGACCCTACAGTGGCCTAAATATGGTTATGAAACAGCTAAATCGCTGAGGGTTCAGGTCAGTTTGTGCCACAGGACTGATAGCCCCCGGGGAGACTGGGATCCACCTGGAGTAGGACCCTGCACTTTTTAAATGAGATATGGCACTGAGAGGTCAGCTCTGACACATAACAAAGGAGGTCCTCTCTCTCAGGCGAAGACATGCCCTGGCAATCTTAAAACTGCTGTTTATATACAGTTTGGAGGAGGCTTCCTTGATGCATAATATAAAGCTCTTACTCAAGGCAACATGTAGATACTGGCTCTTTGGGTTGCGCCCCGCCATGTGGAGGCTGCTTTGCTGGCTCGGGAAGGGGGCACTGGATGTGTCAGCTCGGCCCATGCCCTCATAAAGTGGAGGAACATAAGGAGATCAGACCAGGTCATGTTTTTTTTTTATGGGAAACCTAAACTAAGTCAGCAGTAAAAATGTTTTTCTTTCTCCTATACTAATGCAGAATACGACCAACCTTCGTGTGTGTGTGGGGGAAACATTTTTAAGGGGTTAAGGAGGTGGTCTCCTTTGACACCCATACAGAGCTGTGTATTTTAGAGGTCAGCTCCAGGTGAGGGCTTCTGTTGCAGCGCAAATATACCTCACCTTACTCTCCACTCCCTCTTAATTTCTGCAGGGTGGGATGTGAGGCGGTAAAAAGGTATTCGTTAATATGAATCTTCTACCTTGGAAGTTTGTTACTTACTGGTTAAGACATTTGATATTGGCCCTGTTGGCTGTTATTGTTCTTAAAAACATTCTTTATTTAATTTTGTTTTACCAGGCAATTTATATCACCCTTAACATGCAAATGATGATAAGACAATTGAATTCAGTCGGATTGGGAAATGGACCATTATGGGTTATAGGGCATGGTATTATGAAACTTTGCTTTTACCCCATTATCAAGAGTTATGACTAAGGCAGGTTCACTGATTTGTTCCTATAACATGAATGGCCTCACCAACCCTGTCAAACGTAGTAAAATTATAAGTTTTTTGAAGAAGACCTCAGCAGACTTTATATTTTTGCAAGAAACGCATTTGTCGAAACAAGAGCATACCAAATTGTTGAAATTCAGGTTTGGGGACATGGTGGCATCCTCCTATAAAATAGGCATAAGGAGGGGGGCAGTTGTCCTAATACTGGCCAAAACCCATTTCAAAAAGATTGATACTTTAACTGACAAAGATGGTTGCTATTCCTTAATGAAAGGCAGGTTGGGAGGGGGCAGTGATTACCTTAGCCTCGGTATATTTTCCACCGGGTTCCAAATACCAGGAATATAGGACCTTTTTGACTACCTTATTAGATTGGGTGGAGGGCACCATAATATGTGGGGGGGGGACCTTAACTTGGCCCTTAACCCTGTATTAGATACCACATCACGAATCCCAAGAGCGATACATGGGACCGTAAAGAAGGTACAGAAAATAGTGAGAGAGTTAGGTCTTCAAGACATCTGGAGGCATTTGAATGAAAAAGGGAGGAACTATACGTTCTTTTCAGCCACTCACCAGATGTACTCCAGGCTGGACTATTTTCTGGTCCCTGATGATGAGATGCATAGAGTAAAGGACATATGGGTGGGGGATTTCGTTCTATCTGATCATGCCCCCTTGTTCATGAGGATAGATATGGGAGATGTCAAAAGAAACACTTTCTGGTGACTCAATATATCATTGCTTAAAGACCAGGAGGTTAAGGATAACATCAAGGAGACTTTTGATAATTATGTGGCTGAAAACTCACTGCAAGGTACCTCACAGGCAATGAGATGGGATGCTGCTAAAGCAGTACTGCGGGGTAAATTTATGTTGATAGCATCTAAGAAAAAAAAGGACAAGGAGACCAGAAAGCTAACATTAACCAGTCAAATTTGAAGGCTAGAAGACCTCCAAAAAGTTAAAATAGATAAAAAGAGGGCCAAAGAGTTGAAGACACTCAAAAGGGAACTGGATGATATACTGGACTACCAAGTCAAACAAAAACTCCTTTTCCTATGCCAACAGTACTACAAAGGTGGACTGAGATCATTAAGATTGTTAGCCAGCAAGCTCCGAGCACAGAGGGCTAAAGCCACAATAACATCAATTTGGCATCCACAGAAAAAGGAAATGTTTTTTGGAGTAAGGGAAATAGCAGAGGCTTTCCAATCATTTTACTCTAAATTATATACCCCAGATACATCACCTCATGAACAGACAGTACAAGAAATTTTGAAGGGATTGAAGGATTATCTAAAGAACAGGGGATGTCATTGCTGTCCCCTATCACAGAGACAGAGGTGAACGCAGAAATTATTAGACTTAAAACTGGTAAATGCCTGGGATCTGATGATCACCCCCCGGAGTTTTATAAGACATTTAGGGGGTTGGTACAGCCAAACCTCTTAAACTTATACAAGGGAGTGCTTAAAGAAGACAAACAGATACCCCCCCTCCTGGTCAAGAGCAATAATTTCTGTGCTGCCCAAACTGGGAAAGGACCCTACTAGATGCCCCTCCTAACGGCCAATCTCCCTATTAAATACAGACTATAACATCTTTACATCTATTTTAGCCAAAAGAATACAACAGTATCTCCCTAGTCTAATTGGAATGGACCACGCCGGTTTTGTCCCGGGACTTCAGGCCCAAGATAACTTGTGGAGAACATCTCATATTATAGATCAGATCAATTGCACAAAGACCCCCCTTCCTTCTTATGAGCTTAGATGCCTAAAAGGCATTTGATAAAGTTTCTTGGGCCTTTCTGGGCTAGGTCCTTGCCCAGTTTGGGTTTCCACAGGAATTCATAGGGGATCTCTTTAAGTTATATAAATCCCCTTCGGCTTATATACGAGCAAATTGACATGTCTCCAAAACTGTGCAACTAGGTAGAGGAACAAGACAGGGATGTCCGCTCTCCCTATTATTATTTGCCCTTTATATAGAACCCTTAGCTCAAAGTATAAGATAAAATGAAGGGGTGAAAGGGATTAAGATGGGGGTAGGGAACATAAATTAGCCTTATATGCAGATGATGTCTTCCTCTACTTGTCAGAACAGGACAATTCATTATGGGGAGTGTTTAATCAAATAGAGGAGTTCTCCCTATTCTCTGGCTAAACTTTGAACAGAAGTAAAATGGAGATGCTCAGTCTTTTCTATACTCCATCACCGGTGATTAGGCAGACATTCCCAATGAAGTGGGATATGGAAGCTATTAAATATCTTGGGATCAAGATAGGTAAAACCATGGCTAACTTATTTGATTTAAATTACCCCCCCCCCCCATTGGTGCAACAATTAAAAGCAGATTTTAAAAGGTGGTCGCTATTCCACTTAACTACATATGCCAAAAATCAAGTTCTAAAGATGAATGCTTAGCCTAGGTTACTTTATTTATTTCAATGTGTCCCCTGTGCCGTGTCACAGAAAGATCTTGAGTCCTGACAAAATATGTTTATTAAATTCTTGTGGGGAGCAATGCGCCCAAGGGTGAAAAAAAAACTTTTATTCCTTCCCAAGAACAAAGGGGGCCTGGCCTTCCCTCATCTACAGGGATACTGGACAGCGCCCCAGGTGAGGGTAGCACTACTGTGGGGCAGTCTAGAATACACCTCTCATTGAAAACAGATAGACTTAGCAGAAATCAGAGAAATCCCCTTACAAGCAGCCCTGTTTAGAGATAGGAAGTTCCTAGGAACCACGAGCTACTCAGGAACTGCAGCGGTTCTTGAAGGCTGGAGAAGTGGTACTACTAGAGGTAATACCAAACAACAATTATGGAAGTTCCAGTGGTGGGCTTATGATCCCAAGTTTGTCCTGGCAAAAACAGAGGATTGGTTCTTGAGACAGGCAAAAAAGGGACTACTCTCCCCTTATCAATTATTCCATGGCTCCACATTATTGTCTTTCGAGATGCTGCAATCAAAATTCGGTATAGGCTCCCAAGACCAAATAAGATACTACCAATTAAGGGACTATATAAATGACCGATTGAGAAAGAGAATTATGGAAAATAAACAGTAAATAAGGGAACTCCCGTTCCAACATATCTGGAGCTCATCAAATACTAAACATGCGCTCACACTGTTATGCATTAATTATATAGATGACCTAGATACCTCCTCACAACATATTAAGAATCGATGGGAGAGAGACATTGACCTCTCTCTTACAGACTTGCAATGGTCCCAGGTTTGGAGGAGCACTTGGAGTACCTCGTCTTCCCCAACCTGGACAGAGTTTGGTTTGAAAGTAGGGACCCGCTTCTTTCTGGTCCCAGTTCAACTCAGTCATGCCGGCTCAGGGGCTGGTTCTGAGTGCTGGCGGTGATGTGGTGAGGTACATGCATCCCAGCTGCATGTTTTGTGGAGCTGCCTGGGAATTATATTTTTCTGGGATGGGGTCCGGCAACATGTGTCTCAGATGTTTGAGGTTCAAACACCCTTGGGACCTGAATATATGGTTTTGGGCATGATCCCATGGGAAATAAAAGGGAGAGAAGCTAAATATTTATGGTCGATTCTAATGATTGCAGCATTGAAATCCATCACTAAAAGGTGGCTAATAAGTAACAGTCCTAATCTAAAGGAGTGGGTCAAAATAATAGACACTATAATGAGCCTAGAGAAAATAACTTTCTCTCTCAGGCAACTAGGCCATTTATATCAGAATAGATGGACAAGGTGGCTCTTGTATGAGGGAAAAGAAGAACTGCAGAGCTAAGGGAAATAAGGGACAGAAGCCTCCAAAGTAAAGTAGCCAAAAAAAAAAACTACTGAAAATATATCTTTGTAGACAAAGGGACAATGTTTGTTTGACATGCCGGGAATGCCTGGTCTTATCCATGTGGGGTTTCCCTTGATGCATCTGACTGATGTATAAGACCTATTGGATAAACACAAGTTATGTTTTGTTAACCTGGTAATTGTTTTGTAGATAGTTTTTACTTAAGTGTTGGTTGATTTTAAACCTCTGAGCACTATAATAATTGTAGAGGTATGATAGACTGTTCCTTTTTATTCTCTTTTTGTTTGTAATCCTTTTTAAAAATGTGATAATCCTGTATCACTAATAAAGCAAGTATAAAAAAAGGTTGCTTTGGAGAGGCATATGAGGAATGAAACGTTTACATTTTTGGGTCAAATGTGTTGAGTCATATTGGCCAATGGCTTTCGACTCATACTTACCTATGAACCTAAGTAGGATCTGAGATAATCTGTGTGAGAGAAAGGGACTCAATATTCTGGTTGGTTGACCTGGAGGCTGGGGACAGCCAATAATATTAAAACCCTCCCAGAAGAATGAGTTCACCACCAGCAAGAGAGGAGGCCAATAGCAGTGATAGATTCAACCAGTGAGGAGGATGAGATCTTGGGTGAGGCTTAGAGTACACCAATGAAAATGGGCACAGAGGAGGATAACTGAGGGGGTGAGGAAGATAATAAGGAAATGGAGGAAGGGGAAGGACAAGGAAACACAAACCACTTTAAGTGCTATGCCAAATGATGTGATCATCCAACTACAGAGAAACATGGAAAGTGATGGCAGAAAAGTGTTCAGCAGCCTCTTCAGTCTCCCCACCCTACCAAGCTACACTGTGAAGGTCCTAGTGGCCATCCCTCCCTCTTACTTCTTCCACTTCACCCTTACAATGGCCATGTGCCTGTACCACCCTACCTTGACCCCCCCCCCACTGTATTAGCCTATACCACCTCCTCTGTCAGTTTATCCACCACTCCTTCAGTGAAAATTGTTTGGAAACATCTTTCTCAACTCTTCCTCCTGACAGCTTTGGTGGATTCCCACTTGAACTGGTGTTGTTGCCTAATGTGAAAATATCTTCAAACTGCACCCTATATATCCCATGCAAATAGGGAGCTTTCTGCCATGGAGCCTAGTAAGCCCTCACTGCCCCAGCTCACTCACAACCAGCGGACAGCCTCCCCTGGTACTCACCAGCCAACGGGCACCATGGCACCCCTCTCCACCCCCCTGTGGTGGTGCCAGGAGGGGAAGGGCCATCCTCACCACCTACCAAAGAGTCTAGACAGGCTGAGAGCACTGGGCAGCAGCACAGGTTGGGACCAAGCCAGGCATCATCCATTGGCTCCATTTTTTCTATTTTCTGTCTCCTTCAGCTGGCAGCATGCAGTGATGCAATTGCGCTTACATGTTAACACGTGTAAGCACCACACATCATGCCTCTGATCAACCTGCAGTTCCTGGCCAGCTGCTGCCCTGCCATCATGTTGTTATGTGGTAGCAGCACTGCAGTGGTGCAGAAAGTCCCCCTTCCTGTGAGAGGATAACAGTCAATCTGATGCTCGATCCTCTCTCCCCCAGTCAACCCAGCAGTCCATGTTTGTCCCTGAATCTGGGCGACCAGCATGGTTGAAAGTGTGGGATCTGGTACCTCAGCCCTCTGTGCCACTGGCCCTGTACTTGTACATTTCTATCATATTCCCCCACCTTTCTGGCCTCCAGTATGTTTATGTCAGGCCTTGCAACCTCTCCTCATATGATTTTCCCTCCATTTCCTAAATAATTTTATTACCTTTCTCTGTACTGCCTTGCCTTTTTATGGTCCTTACACAGGTATGGATTCCAGAATTCTGTGTAGTACTCCAGGCACAGTTACACAAGTCAACTGTATAGTGGGAAGATAACCTTCTGGCTTCTGTTACTGATTCCTTCTCAATGCACCCAAACATCCTGTTTGCTTTGGTTACAGTCTTGTTGCAAAGTGCTGATGATTTCAGGTTATCTGAGATTATATGACTGGTATCTTCTCTAAGCCAATCACAATGCAGAAAGGCCATCCGTTTTTGTTCCACAGACTATGTCTAAAAACACCCAGAGTTGATTATTCAACTAAACCCCTCCCCTAGTTGATTTATCAAAATTTTACCATGCTCATGAACAGTTATTCACATGTCAAACCACAAAACAAAACAGAATGCAAAAAAATCGAGTTGCAAAGACCGTCTACCTTGGCTGTGTCACTCCAGCATGTTTTCAGACCATGCAATCTGAGCATGTGGCAGCTGGGGTGAGCAGATGAGTGTGGTTGGTCTGGGTGGGAGAGCTGAAACAAAGAAGCAGATTGCTAGTAAACCAAAGTGCTGGTGGGGGTGCAAGTGGCAGTTTGAACAAGGAGTTGTAATGCTACCCTGTGTTGTCGGTTAGCTGATGGGGGGAGTGTGAGCAAGCAACAGTTAAAAAATGTAGAAAAAAGGACTGAGCCATAAAAGTAGCCTTGAGTGTTAGGTTATGGCAAAGCAGTAGAAGAAGAGAGTGTCTGCAAACTGCCAGGAATAATTTTTATAGGATAAGAAATTATCAGTTTGTATCAGACAGCATGCTAAAGGAAGGGGAATCCTGAAACTGGAGCAGGGTCAGAATTTGCTTGACTCTGCTGAAAACAAAGTGTGGGAACATTGTTTAAATGAAGGTGGGTGGAGAACAGAATTAAAAACATGAATTACATATGGTGTATAATTTTTCTTTTATATTTACCATTGTGGAGGTGGACAAGATTGGCCATGGTGTTCGCAGGGGTCTTGGGACAGATTTCAGCAAAGCATGTCTCATTTATATCTCCTACTCAAAAATATATAAAACCCTTCAAAATAGCTCCAACTGATATCACAGTAAAATCATTCAGTTAGCTGGAGTATACTTGCCATAAATGGCAGGTGTGGATTATATTAAATACATCAGCCTTTAAGTATAGCCCCCATGTCTTTCTCCTCAGCTGTGCTTTCAAGTACCAGCCCCCATCAATTATTATATTTACAGGTTCCTTTTCTCCATCTGTATTAATATTTTTTTGCATAAAAGATTAGCTGTCAGAGGTTAGACAATTTTACCAGTCTTTCTATGCTATCCATTTTGCACTAATCCCCTCATCAGTGTCCAACTTTGTGCAGGTCTTAGTGTCAATTGAGAAGAGGCTGATCGTTCCATGTATGCCCACCCCATCTCACAAATTAATATCTTGAAAAGGACAGAGTCACGGACCAAGCCCCATAATAGCCCACTTGTAACCTCTTGAGCATCTGAGAATTTGCCATTTTACCACTTCACTCTGAATCCTCCCCCCTCAGTCAACTCTGTCAAAGTAGATGTCCCTTCTACCACCCATATGTCCCAGGTTTTTGACCAGCCTTCTGCAGGGGACTGAGTCAAAGGCCTTGCTGAAGTTGAAGTACAGTACAGTACAGTATGTTGACTCTGTACTTTTTCAGTCACCGTAGTCACCAAGTCCAAAAACTCTATTAGGGCGATCTGGTATGACCTCCCCTTGGCGAACTCATGCTGCCTATCATCCTGCTACCCATTTATTTTGAACAACTCCACCAGTCTTTCCCTCAGTCTGGCCTCAAGTAACTTCCTCACTTTAGACATCAGGATAGCTGTCTACAGAAACATAGAATCTGATGGCAGATAAGGACTGCTTGGCCCACCTAGTCTGCCCATTTCCCTACCTAACGGATAAGCTGCAGATCCTAGTTAACCAACAGCCTACTTCCTCCTACCCCCCCCACTAGAATTGTCTTGTGTCTGTCCCATACATTCTTGAATTCCCCCACAGTTGTTGACTCTACGACCTCCTCAGGAAGGCTGTTCCATGCATCAACAACCCTCTGTGAAGAAATACTTCCTCACATTACCTCTGAGACCTCCCCTCTCTATCTTCAAATTGTGCCCTCTTGTTCTTGCACATCTCTTTTTCTGAAAGATGCTACCCTCTTGGACTTTGTTGATTCCCTTCAGGTATTTGAAAGTTTCTATCATGTCCCCCTCTCTCTCCTTTCCTCGAGGCTATACATCTTAAGCTCCTTTAGTCTTTCTTCATATGTCTTCTGGTACAGACCCTGCACCATTTTGGTTGCCCTCCTCTGGACAGCCTCCACCCTGTCTATGTCTCTATGGAGATGGGGTCTCCAGAACTGTACACAGTACTCCAATGTGGTCTTACCAACTGTCTGTACAGAGGGACATTAGCTTCCTGTTTCTACTGGTGATGCCTCTCCCTATGCATTCCAGTATCCCCCCGGCCATCCTTACTGCCTTCTCATATTGCTGGCCCACCTTTAGGTCATCTAACATGACTAGTCCCAGGTCCCTTTCCATTTTTGTTGTTGTTGTCAGTATCTCACCCCCCATTGTGTACTCTTCCCCTGGGTTTTTGTTTCCCAGGTGCATTGCTTTGCACTTCTTTGTGTTGAATCTAAGCTGCTATACATTTGACCATTCCTTCAACCTTGCCAAGTCATTTTTCATTCTTTCCACCTCACCTTGTGTATCAACCCTTTGCAGAGCTTTGTGTCATCTGCAAAGAGACATACTTTTCCTTCCAGTCCTTCTGCAGTGTCACTTATAAAGACATTAAGAAGGACCAGCCCCGGTACTGAACCCTGCAGTACCCAACTAGTAACCCCCCTTTCTTTACTATGGACTCCATTTACTGTTACCCTCTGTCCAGCCAGTGTTATACCTAGGCTACCACCTTGGGACCCACTCCCAGGCTGGCTAATTTGTTTATTAATCTTTTGTGCAGTACTGTGTCAAATGCCTTGCTAAAGTCTAGGTTGGCCATGTCCACAGCCACTCCCTGGTCTACTACTTTGGTCACCCAGTCAAAGAAATCAATTAGATTTGTCTGACATGACCTTCCTGCTGTGAATCCATGCTGCTTTGGGTCCTTTGCCCCACTGGCATCTAGGTATTCAACAATTCTTTTCTTCAGAAGTGATTCCATCATTTTCCCTACCACTGAGGTCAAACTGACAGGTCTGTAGTTTCTTGCCTCTGTCTTACTCCCACTTTTGTGAAGGTGAATCACATCTGCCCTCCTCCAGTCCTTAGGTACCACACCATCCTCCAATGATTTATTAAACAGGGTAATCAGTGGTTTCACTAGTTCTCCCCTTAATTCTTTTAGAATTCTGGGGTGAATCCGATCAGGCACCATTACTTTATCAACCTTCAGTTTTAGGAGTTTTTTCAGAACCCTTTCTTCTGTGAAAGGACTAATATCAACACCCCTATCCAGAGTGCTCCTGTTGACTGGATTAGGGATCTCCCCCTGCTCTTCCTTTGTGAATACTGAGCAGAAGTATTCATTCAGTATCCCTGCTTTTTCACTGTTGCTCTCTGCCCAACCACCTTCCTCTTTATTCAGCCTTAGTATCCCTGCCTTAGTCTTTCTTTGCTCCTAATATACCTATAAAAGGTTTTATCCCCCTTTTAAACCGAGTTGGCTATATTTTCCTCAGTTTGGGCCTTTGCTATTCTGACTGCCTTCCCTGCTTCCTTCTGCTTTAACTGGTACAGTTCTCTGTCCTGCTCCTTCTGTGTTTCCTCATACTTCCTGAATGCTATCTTTTTTCTCCCTAACATTCCCCGCCACTTCTTTTGAGAACCATAGTGGTTTTTTCTTTCATTTTGATTTGTTTATTTGCTTCACACAAAGGCTTGTTGTCTCTGTGATGGCAGTTTTGAAGGATCCCCATTGTTGCTCCACCCCACCTTCTTGCCTGCTTGCTAGTGCTTTTCTAAGGCACTCTCCCATTTTGACAAAATCAGCTCTCCTGAAGTCCAGTACCTTCAGTTTTGTATGGCTTGACTCTACAGCTAAGTTTATCGTGAACCACATTGTTTGGTGGTCGCTTGTTCCCAGATGGCTACCCACTTCTAGATCTGAGATCCTCTCTCTGTCCCCATTTGAGAGTACCAGGTCTAAGATTGCTCTCTCCCAAGTGGGTTCCAAAACTAGCTGTCTGAGGCATACCCCCCCTGTAGGGCATCGAGAATGGCCATGCTCTTGGATGTGGCTCCAGCAAAAGTGCTCCAGTTAGCATCTGGCATATTCAGGTCCCCATCAGCAATATTTCCCCTTTCTCTGCCATCCTAAGGATGCCTTCTATCATTTCCTTGTCCATTTCCAATCCTTGTGCAAATAGTCTGGTGCTCCTTGGAATTGGGTGAGTTTCCTAGCTCCCTGAAAGAGGCGGTGGTGACACCCCTCTTGAAGAAAACTACCTTGGACCCTGACTGTTTCACAAACTACAGACCCATCTCAAACCTACCCTTTATTGGGAAGGTGATTGAGAAGGTAGTGGCGACCCAATTGTAGAACCATTTAACCATCCATGGCATCTACGAACCCTTCCAATCAGGTTTTTGTAAAAGACATAGCACTGAGACTGCGCTGGTTCGGGTGCTTAATGATCTCTTGAGGACGAGAGACCAGAAGAGATGTTCTATTCTAGTTCTTCTTGATCTCTCATCAGCCTTTGACACTGTGGATCACGTGGTGTTGTTAGCACATCTGAGGCAGATTTGTGGAATACCGGGAAATGTCCTTTAATGGTTCACCTCATTCCTCACTGGGAGATCACAAAGAGTTGTGTCGGGGCTCTTTTCCTCTGGCCCAACATCTTTGTTATGTGGGGTGCCTTAGGGTTCTGTGCTGTCTCCCATGTTATCTGTGGTGCATATGCTGCCCCTCAGAGACATTATAAGATGGTATAAGCTGAGGTTTCATTGCTATGCAGATGATACCCAGCTATACCTGTCTTTTGCTCCTGACCAGGATAGAGCTCTCTCAGTGTTTAATAACTGTCTGAAAGAAATCCAGAGTTGGATGGATTCTAGTTGGCTGAAGTTGAACTCAGAAAAGACAGAGGTTTTGGTATTGGACCCGGGCTGTCGGATAGAGGGGTCGCCTGTTGGTGCACCCTCAGGAATTTTTCTTGGGGGTGTCTCACTACTGACCTCTGAACAGGTGCGTAACCTAGGGGTTATCTTGGATGACAGGCTAACACTGCAGTCGCAGGTGTCAGCAGTTGTCTAGACTTCCTTTTACCACCTTAAGAATATCGCTAGAGTGAAACACCTTGTTCTGTCTGATATGTTACCTATGTTGGTCCATGCCTTTGTGTCCTCACATTTGGACTACTGCAACTCCCTGTATTTTGGGCTTTCTAGGGTTGAAATCCGCTGCCTTCAGCTAGTGCAGAAAGCGGCGGCCCGGGTTTTGATAGGGACCAGTAGGTCTTGTCACATTACCCCGGTGCTGCGCGAACTGCATTGGCTCCCTGTTAGGTGGTGGATCACCTTTAAAGTCTGTTTATTGACTTTCAAAGCCCTACATGACCAGGGTCCAGCCTATCTGAAAGATCTAGTTTTCTACTGCCCAGGCCAATCACTCCGCTCGGCCGATGGGGGTTGCTAGAGATTCCGAGAGTGAGTTTAAGTTCTTCTGGCTGTAGAGCTTTTTCCTACGCTGCTCCTACTCTTTGAAACTCTCTACCCCATCGGTTATGGCAGTGCACCTTCGTGGGGGAATTTAAGAGTGGTTTAAAAACTCATCTGTATCAAATTGCCTTTTATAGTATTCTGTATAAATTGTTGACGAAATTGTAGTTTTTATGAGTGTTTTATACTGTATTATAAAGTTTGGTTTTCTTTTTATTATATGTTTTGTACAGCGCTTTGAAAACTTGAAAGGCGCTTTAAAAGTAAAATTATTATTATTATTATTATTTCCTCCCCCTGAGATGGGGGTCTGTATACAACCCCTGTGCAGATTGTGGTGCCATTTCCAGTCTCCAAGGTGACCCACAGTGTCTCTTCTCCTCCCTGTTTACCTTTTAGTTCTGTTGCTTGATCCCTTCCCTTACATAGAGAGCTACTCCTCCTCCTCCTCCTCTTCTACCCTCCTTGTCCCTCCTGTAGATTATGTACCCTGGTATATTGACATTCTAGTCATGGCTCTCTGTGTACCATGTTTCTGTGACTGCCATGATATCCAGGCATCCCTCTTCCATCAAGACCACCATTTCAGGGAGCTTTTTACCTAGACTACCGGCATTGGTACTCATTATCCTCCATATTTTTATGGCCTTATTTCTTTTTGCCACATCCCTGTCCTTACTGCCTTTGTCTTATTCTCCATTTGCCCCTGCCATTCTCCCTATCAACTGCCCTATCTTGGTGAAGCTCATCCTTCCTTTTGCTTTTATCCAGGGAGACCACAACGGATGTGTTCCGTTACCATGGAACCACCCCTCTGTCTAGCAAGCAGTTGAAAATATCTGTAAGTGTAGCTGCTATAACGTTAGCTGCTTCTTCGTGTATATCAGGGTTTAGCTAATCTAACTCTATCAATTTGTCTACCCTTAACCATTTTAGAGCTTCCAGTACTCAGCCTTCCATGACTCTCCCCTGACTGTTGGAACACGGTCCTTTCACTTCCCTGGTAAATACAAAAATATTGGTTCTGTAACTCTGCTTTGTTCTATTCTCTTCCTCCCATCCTTTAAATTTTTCAACCTCACAGTACCATCCCTGGCTTTGCTTTTCTTCATTATATACCAGAAGAACACCTTTTCTCCCAGCTTCTGTACTCTACAGTTGCTATTTAGAGCTCTGTGTCAGCCTCAGCATTTCTGATCATTTGACTAGCATCCCTGGTTGCACTTAAATACTGTAATCCTCCCATCCTCTTCCTTTTGATTCCCTTATATTTCTTGAATTCCCTCCTCGTTGTCCTTGCTGCTTTCTGCACATCTGATGTGAATCACAGTGGGTCTCTTGATTTCCTCCCCTTGCTAACTCTCCCAGTTCAGTATTCTGCAGACTTTAATATGCCTACCTTGAACACTTTCCATTTTCCCTCCACCCTTTATTCTTGTTATTCCCCCTATGGTATTCCTTAGTACCCTTCACATCCTCTTGAAGTCTGCTTTTCTGAAGTCCTTTACTGTTTTGTTTCCCTTGCTGGTTTTCACTTGGACGTTCTGTCCCACCATTCAGTGGTCACTTTACTACAATGACTCCTGGACTACTCTATTTTGGACCTTGTCATTGTTTAGTGCCAGGTCCAATAGTACTCCCTCGCTTGTAGGGTCCTGGACAAATGGTGCAATGAAAGCTTCCTGGTAAGCATCGACCATGAGTTGATTCCTTGTAGTTGCCATGACTGGGACTTCCCATGCCATGTCCAGCATGTTGAAGTCCCCCCTTATCATTACTTACCTTGACTCAGATGCTGTCTTCAGAATTTCCCCTAGTTCCTTGTCTGCCCCTTGGTCTTGGCTTGGTGGCCTGTAAACTACCCACACCTTAACTTGTTTCCCCTTCCCTGTGGCTACTACTACCTACAGAGTCTCTGAACCTCCAGAGCCACCAGAATTGTTTATCTATGTGATATCAATGCCTTCCCTTACGTAGAACGCTAACCCCTTCCCTTGCCCTTCACCCTGTTCTTTCTAAGCATTACATACTCCTTTATGGACATTTCCCAATCATGGTTCTGGTTTGCGCACATCTCTGCGACAGCCATGAAGTTGAGATTATCTTCTGCTAACAGTGCTAAAAAGTTCTGACATTTGCTACTCCAACTTATTCCATTAGTGCATAGCATTTATCATTGCATTAGTGCATAACAGTTTGCAACACCCAGTCTTATCCTCCCCCCCTTGTATTCCTCTAGATTTTGTCAATTTTGAACATACATTTGATAGTGGAAGGCCAGCAGGGCCCTCAGTGAGTTTCATACATATTGGTGTACCTAACAGAGCTGACTCCTCCTTCCTAGTTTAAAGTAGCTATAATATACCGAGTCCACCTTTCTAAAGCACCCACTTATCTACCATGTTAGGGTGCAGGCCATCCCTTTTAAACAACCTCCACAGCCTCCAAGTCAGATTCCAGTCCCAGAGGAAATAAAATTCCTATTCCCTGCACCATCCTTTTAGCCATACATTAAACTGCAACAAGCAAAACTATTCTGTCTCATTCAGGTATGCTGCAGTAGCTCCAATTATGTGGTTACCACCCTTGCTCTTTCCTTTGCTACCTCCGCTAGTTTGCAAAAGCCTGCCTTGATCTAATCCATGCTCCTCTTGTATAGATCTTGTATGCCTATGTGCACTATAAGATTCAACCTTCTCTCTCTCCCTCCCTTATGAGCTTTACCATCCTGGCTATATGAGTCTGCCCATTGTTGCCCTTGGGAACAGTGCACCACCACTTTACCATCCGGTGTTAGAGCCACCTCCATCCCAGTGCCCCTCACTATAGAGTCCCTTACTACTAATATATTTCTCTTGCCCCCTATTTGGTGGCTTCCCTCCTTAGTATATCCTCTGACAATGCCTGTCTAATGGATACACCAACCCCTTTCTACCTTGGGAGGGACTTCTGGTGTACCCCAGCTTACTTGATCACACTGAGCTCAGTTGATCATGCTGTTCAGTGGTCCTGCTTGTTGTTCATAGCTTATGCTTGTCATGTTAGAAGAACATTAATCCACTTGAGAGCATGGGTCTACTTGAGAATTAATCCACGCCTGGGTTGTTGGAGGCACTCGGCCTGTGGCCTTGCACCCCAACCCCCCCCAAGTGTGAATTAATTCTCAAGTAGATCAAAGCTCTCTCACGGGTTCATGCTTCTTTATATTACCAGGGGTGGCAGCACTTTAATTGAATGCAGCGATAGTGCAAAAAAGGTCAAAAACTTGACACAATACTGAAACATAGCACACACTAAATGAAATATATGATGCTGATACACTGGCCATGCAGCCACTCTTATGGGAGAAACAACAGAAGGAGGTTAGAAACACAGTTTGTGTTTAATATAAACAGTGTGATACACTTGTACTACTTTTGTTTAGCAGCTGTTTTATAAAACTGGGTTAAAATGATCGCTCCTCTGTTATCCACCATTCTCTTTTATCCACCACAGTTTAGGATGTACAGAGGCTGGCAGATAAAACAAGGAGCACTGTAGTTCTATTTAATTGTTTAGCCCTAGAAAAAGTGTTGCTTTTAATTTAAAAATCCAGTAGTTGTCACTTTGTGATAAGGCTGCCACTAGGTCTCATCCTCAGTAGGTTTTTAACTTTTTCAGATCCTATCTGAACAATTGTATGTATTTCCGAGCTCCCTAGTACAATAAGGACACTGAGACAGTCAAGCAGGTGCAGGTCCACCAACATAATTTGGGGTACAAAGGACAATACCGATAAGGAGTGTTGGAAAGGAGACCCCTAACATGTTCACCAAGGAGCAAGGGGGAGATACAGAGTGGGGAACCCATGAGAAGGTTTACCAGTAGAAAGTTGATATGTAGACAGTATATGCATTCAAGATAAGCCTGGACATACTGTATATCAGTTAATATTCACACCCTTTATATTTAGTGCTTCAACACCCCACATATTCTCTTCCTCTTATTTTCACTGGTGGAAAACTAGTGCTGCTATATATAGTGATCTACTTAATATTCACTGTCTTTATTTTCACTCTAATATGGAACCAGTGAATATAGTGAAAATAAACAGACAGTGAATATTTCCTGTTATACAGTATGCAAGCTTACCAAGGGAATCACATGGTACTTGGGTAGTAAGGTGGGTGGAAAATCCATATACATCCCAATATATTAGCAAGTTTAACTTTTATATAGCAGAAGTACAAGTCAGGTTACTAACATCTGATATGGTTCTACAGCTATTGTGTTGTGTCATTTTTGTCTGTGTGTTAGAGACTGAGTAGTGCTCACGTGAAAAGTCATCTGCACCTGCCCCATACTGTACTTTTCATGATTCTCTATAGCATCAGTTCTCAAGCTCCAAATTCTGGTGGATTTACAGTGCAACCAACAGAACATACTGATGGTCTTACTTATTTTTTCATCCAATATCTCCTCTTTTCATGCAGCATACAGTAAGTCAAGTTCCACTGTCAGTTTTTTTGTGAAATATACAGGTATCTCCCATTTTTGGGGTAAACAAATTGTCATCACCATTAGAGTTTTAATCTGGGGGCTCCAAAAAGCATGTGGCTACCATCTGTCTCAACCTTTCATTCCCAGAATGTGTAACATAACTCCTTAGAATCAGGGACAAAAAGGAAAACTGTTGGACACATACTGTAATTACATATTCAAGAGAAGCAAGATAGGGCAGGCAGTATAGCCTAGGGGTAAAAGTAATTAGCTGTGAAAGCTTGGTAAATTCAGCAACCTGGGTCTTATTCCCACAACCTCTACATGCATACTGTGTCACCTTAAGCAAGTCACTTAACCTCCCTAGTGTTGCAGGGTCATCACTGAAAACAGGACTTGTGCCTAGTGGTCTTTACCTGATTACCAAAAGATTAAAAGTGATGGGGGGAGATTGATCAGCCAGAAAAGGAACACTAAGTCAGAGCTTGTTTTCAGGTGCGACCTGGGAGCACAAGGATGTTAAATGACTTGATCAGGGTCATAGAGTATGCAAGCAGGGGCTAATGGGATTCAAATCCAGGTTTCTTGCTTTGCAGCTGTGTCCATAACCACTACACTATACTGCCTCCTAAAAAAAGACAGACACTCAAAACCCTTAGAAAATGTTTACTTCATGCTATTAAAGTTTGCTGTTCACTTAGTAAACATTTTCACCTTTATTGTTTGGATTTTTAATTTTTTACAGTTCTAATACTGCATATGGGACAGACTGTCAGTGTAGAACAGAGGGCTTTAGTGAAGTAAAATAATAAATCCTACTAATGTCGGACATTAGTACAGCTGAGAGATATGGTGGGTACATTCTGCCATGAAGCTTGCATTTGAGATACTTTACTCTGAAGCACTAGTAGCTTAGGCAGTAGAGGATTACAACATTTTTCAAAAAACAGCGTAGGGTATTATCCCGACTCAAGGCAGGACAGTGCAGCACAACCCCTGGCCATTCCATGATGGCAATTAAGCAATAAGACATGACAGGGTGTGTGTTATTGTGTAATAGCATCACTCCTGGGGTGGGTTGAAGCACGAGGCAAAGCCGAGTGCTTCCACCACCCCAGGAGTGACGTTATTACACAATAACACACACCCTGGAGTGCCTTATTGCTATTATACAATGGTCGATGTTATACAAAAAAAAAAAAAAAAATGTTTTTAGTAGATTTTTAGTGAGTTTCTTAGAGAAGAGGAAAAAAAGGCTCTATGAATACAGCCAGCAAAGCTAATGCTAATCAATGACAGTGATGTTATACTGTAATATCATCACTGTCTCAGGCACACACTGACCAATCAGAATCAAGGATTCTTTCTTGCCATTGTATAATAGTAGTAGATAACTCATCAGGTAAATGTGATTGTGGGGCCATACATCTCAGAGGCACTCTAGGATCATTACATCTAGGGTTATGGTTACCTGATAGATTGCTGATGGACATGTGACTTCAAAACTGAAATCTGACCCACCTTGTCCTGTGACCTAATCAGACTAATTCAGTTTCATTGTCTTCCAAAGCTGTTGTCTAGAATAGAAGAAGAAAAATCAGCATATATAGATGGTTTCATATACAATGTATTCCAAAGCACTTTACAAGCAATGCTAGACTGATAGTGAAGTGACAGCCATTTCACACATCAACACGCAGACATAGCCTTGGACAGTTACATGAACTGGCTTCATAAGAAGGGGGATGTTGCCTGAACACTGGGGAAAATTACCTACTCTTGTGAAAAGTACCTTGGGTTCTTTTTCTTCCACCTGGACACCAATCATGACAGCATCAGAGATGGGTAGAAGGGACCTCCGTTTAACATATTACCTGAAGGATGGTACACCCTGACAATGCAACAACCCCCATAGTACTGCACTTGTGACCAGCATTTAAAGTATGAGCATAATCCTGATGTGGGACTAGAACCCACAACATTCTGGCCCAGAGGCAGCTGAGCCATACTGAAAACTGGCTAACTTACAGGCTTGTGACTAAATACTAGACTGTAGGCCAGTAGTGAAATCATCAATCAGAACTATTTCTTACCTATTAATACACTGTAATGGAATCTGGCCTGTATGGCATGCCAGAGCTGAATATCATTTCCATGTCTGAACCCAAGTGTCTCCAAGGGCAGGATGTAGAGTGCCTCAGAGATGTATACCCCACAATCACATTTACCAGGTGAGTAAACTACAATTGTGGGGGATGATTTCCAAGGCACTCCAAGATCATTACATTGAGAGTTCTAAAAAGCAATATCTATGTTTTGGGGTTGGGGAAAACAAGTTGTGTTCTGATGGAAGAGACATGGCTGCTTGGAGTACAGAGTGGCTGAAGCTAGTCTTGGTACCGTGAGTGACACTGAGTCTGTAATGTCTAGTGAATGTGTGAATTGATGTCCAAGTGGCAGCTGCAAAGAGTTCCACTTTTGTAGCCAGGTTTCTTTCAGCCCGGCCATGACATGGCAACTGCTATGGTCGAATGGGCTTTAAATTTTGTGGCTGGAGTTTCAGAACTCACTTTGTAGGTTTCCAAGAAGACTGTCTTGAGTCAGAACATTATAGAAGGGTATGAGGCATGGTGGCTCTTCCTACATCCCTGAAAAATGATGAACAGTGTGGCCTTCTTGCGAAAGTCCCTCGTACTGTTGACATATGTTGCAATGACTCTCCTCATTCCTAGTGTGTAAAGTATGGGATCCTTTGCACCCTCTCAGACAGGCATTTGGGCTGGCAGTTCGGACATCTGTCTTAAAGGGGAACTGTCATTATTACACCAACAAAAACACGGGACCTATAGGTCTTGATCAGGTAAATCGCACTGGTGGTAATTTTTTAAAATAAGTTACAGAGTTTTTATTTGTAATTTATCTGGTTGATCCTGTGATGCTCTGCCCACATTACTATTTCAGAGTCCCCTGTGATAAAGCCCTTCAATGATATGACTGAGGGGCTGAGCCACGGGGGACTCCTATGTGACAGTACAGTGGTTAGGAATTATCAAAGGATATACTGTGCATGTTTGAGCTTCTAGCTCCCATACTGATTGATTGAGGAAAGTGCTTTCCTCAGTTGATTGGTACCAGAGCAAGAAGCACCAACATGTGATGTATAACCTTTGATAAGGTGACAAGCTTCAGGACAATCCTCCCTTCTCCCTTGTGGACAACATTGCAGAGGGACTAGCAAGTTAAGCATGGAGCCACTAATATTGGTACCAGGTGCTTGCAAAAAGTGCAGCACTGAATTTCTGCCAGAGGAGCGCTCTACTGATATGAGCGTGCACAGTGAGATGTGTGACTGCAGAATTAGGGGTCACACATACACACGGGTTTGCACCCATCTCTGCTAATAGAACAGGTAGGCATTCACAGTAAACATGACTCACATTTTCTGAAGGCACATGCTTAAAATTGAAACTTGTTTGCTGAATCCTTAAAGTGATATGCCTGGATTTAACCTAATGATAATCATGACTAGAGATGTTGCAAAGTTTTAATTTGCAGGCGAAGTTAAGGTGAAGTCACCAAATTCACTCCCATGGATCATTTTACAAAGTTTTTCTATTTAATAGGACATTATCCATCGTTTACTTCCCCTGTAACTTCTTGGAGTAGACAAATGCAAAGCTGAGTCAAAATGACCTCCACCAACTACTCCTTTGGGTTTTTTAAGCATAACTCAGTCAAATGTTGTTAAATTTGTATGACACTGGGCATGGTTAAAGTCCAACAAGAGGTGCACATTTGATGCATTTGTGATGATTATCAGACTTAACCTTTGGATTTGGCACCATTATAAAGCTGGGAGGTGATGTTGGGGTGTTGTGCACACCCCATTAATTTTTTCAGGGGTATTATGTGTTACTATCGTAGTACACATTGAGACCCTTGTTTGCATGTATAGTGTGTCCCTTAACTCCAAAGCTTGTTACAACTTGTTAAAGATCCAGTGTTATCGTATAGGACATTAGGGTTAGGGTTAGGGTTAGGGTTAGGGTTAGTGTGGTCACTTGCAACCTATGCAATAAACATGTTCCCTGGGTTGTTTACTGCTTTTTTTCTTGTTACGTCCCATATCCCCCACCAGCATTAATGCCACCTGATGTGGCTGCGTTAATGCCACCACTGCCAACTACTCCTTTGCTACTACCAGCCCCAGAGCTCAAAGAAACACACTACCAGAGACATATTTTTTTAACTGCAGCACTGTTTTGCAACACAGATTTTGAACACTTCTTTGCTGCCTCCCCAGCACCTCTCCCTTTAGTAGAATCTCTCTTCCCGGTCAGTCTTATATGCTAATTATAACTTGATTTCAGATGAAAAATTACAAAATGTAAATAAAGCCTGCAGCACATAGAAGTTGACAGTAGATAAGGACCGCAAGGCCCATCCAGTCTGATCATTTCTTTTTCTACCTTATGAATGTGCCATAGGCCTTTCCTCTGCCAATGGCCTATCTATTCATACTCATCTGTATTGCTCCCTTATGCCTATCCCATGCCTGTTTGAAGCCCTGCACTGTATTCATATCCACCACATCCTGATAATTACCAGGAGCAGCCAACACCTCTCCCTAGGGAATGAGGGATCAGCAGTGTGATATGAAAACATAAAAACCACAGGGATTAACATGTCACACCCAACTGGGGTAAAAGGGTTAAACAAGTTATTAACTACCAGCAGCAGACAAAACCTGTCTCTAGAGAATCAGAGATCAGCAATGTGATCTGAAAAACTACTATGCTGATAGTATTTTGTGAAACCCCAAAAAACAGGATTTTTTTAACACAACACAGGGATTAACAAACTAACACAACAGTACAAATAAGTACCAGGAGTAGATAACACCTCCCCCAGAAAATCAGAGATCAACAATGTGATCTGAAAAACTATTACTATAAACAACCAAAAAAGTTCATTTTTTAACAAAACAGGGATTAAAAGAACAGGGCTAACAAGGGGGATTTAATATTAACTATAGCGAAAAGTGACAGAATATAGTACCATCACTTTAAGAAAAACATAACTAAAAAATAAATAAAATTGCTGCAGAAAGACACTGACATAATATTTAAACTCATCAAACTAAATCACAGAAAAAAAAAGAACTTGCCCACTACAGATCAAAACTGATGAACAAGAAAGAGTAAGAAAACTGAACTATAACACAAATCTCTTGCTTAGACAAATCCAGAACAAATGGTTTAATACCTTTTATTGGGCCAACAAGGATGATACAAAAAGTACAAATAGTTTTAGCTTTCGGACCAACAAGTCCTTCTTCGGAAGCTTAAACAAAAAAGCTTAGACAAAAAAGCTCTGGACCTTTCTAGACTGCCTTGTATTACAGTACACCTACCCTTCCCCACACCACTGCATCACAGACTGACAAAACAGAAGCCACTATTTTAAAAGTAAATGATCTTTAAAGAATCCACAAATCTAGCATAGAGATGCAGTGAATTTAATTTCAGCTAGCAAAGTGCCCACGAAGTAGGCAATTCGCATTGCCATTCCACTATGTGGAGTGGTCAACATGAAAGGCTCACTAATTATCACTTTGCGTTGTCATTCCGTCTTAACGAGAAGTAAGGTTAAGTGACAACAATACTGGCAGCCCCAGCACACATCACATGGCTTTCAGTACTGTAAGTCACATGCTTTAGCCAGGCAGGAAGGAAATGACTTATGCAAGGAGATACTTTCACTTTCTCCTGTGCAGAAGGGGAGAGAGAGGAGGCAGTGAGATTGTCATTACAGAAGAGATGCAGCAAATTTAAATTCCACTGGCAAAGTGCCTGCGAAGTGGACACTTCACGTTGCCATTCCACTACATGGAGTGGTCAACATGAAAGGCTCACTTTGCTTTGTGATTATCACTTTGCATTGTCGTTACACCTTAACCCAAATTAAGGCAGAGTGACAACAATATTGGCAGCCCCCGGGCGCCCACACGTCACATGGCTTACAATACTGTAAGTGACATGCTGTACGGGAACGCGAATGCCTAAGGCTGTACTTCCCCGATGACCTGTGTCATAAAACCACCCTATTTAAAAACTCATATCAATGACTACAGTGGTGAAGCCTCTAGAGATACTACAAAACAGGCTTACATGGAACTAACTAGTAAAAAAATTAATTTTGTGATTCGTGACATGATTGTGAATAATGACTGCATTCGTGACCGTGATGATGAAGAACATGAATTTATTTTTCTCGAAGTTGGAGTTGATGAGTGTCTGGTGTGAGACAACCAATTATATTAATCTGTATGGGAATGCGACTGCCTACGGTTGTACTTCCCTGACCTGTACCACACAAGACTACCCAATTTGAAAACTCATATTAATGAGTACAATGGTGAAGCCAAGATCCAAAATACTACGAAACAGGCTTACATGCAACAAAAAACAAAAAAAATGTACAGTTTTGTGATTCGTGATTGTGAATGGTGACCGTGAAGATGAAGAATGTGGTTTGTATCATGAGTGGCTTGTGATGATCACCCTGACTTAAAAACACATATGAATGAGTACAATGTTCACGAAGAGATATGCACCACATTAGTACTCTGAAGGGAAGCCAAACAAACAACTGTGACTTAAGTTACATATGGAGATTGGGCCCTAAAGAGATGCAAATGCACAGAGTAAGATTGCGCTGCGCACTCAAGAGATGCAGACGCAGAGGCACAACAACACCTAACCAGTGCTCACAAGTCACAAATCCAAATCTGGAGAAGAATACCTTTTCCAGCTGAGGGGGGGGGCAGCATACTGCAGTAGCAGTTCCCTACTACCAGTAATGATACCACAAAGCAGTACAAAAAAAATTACGCAGGTGCAGTGGATAGCAGGTTCACACTGCTGCAATTACTGTGTGGCACAATAAAAAGTGTCTGATTTGGTGGCACACATCGCGCACACACACACACACACACACACACTATAAGTAATGTGCAGCAAATTGAAAATTTTATTAATATAACCAAATCTTTTAGACACACTGAAATTATGCACTGCTGCACCACAACAATCAGCAAAAAATATAAAAAATTTATTAAAATATTACTGTGTGTACATTAACAGTTATACAACAAAAATATAACCAAAACAAAAAGACTGCTTTCTTCTTCCAGTTAATCTACCTACACCACACATACGCCCCTCCCCCAAAGCACACTTCCAGTGTCTGTCAGTACACAGACTGAATGTTCTACATTAACATTCAAAATCCACACACAAACAATAAACACTCGATGATATGAGCACAGGAGGGTTTCCTACAATCAATGCACTAAATTTTGAGCCCAAAACAGACTCAAAAAGGTTTTCTTAGCTTTTAGAGGGTTTGAATTGCAGAAAGTTCTGAGAGCAAACTGTCTCCTACAAGTACCTACACACTCTACCCCCAGGCCAGAACTGAGGCTGTGCAGAACAATATAGAGCCCATGTGACCAGCAATCCCATGAACCACTGCAAAAATTGTCTTGGAGCTCAATAACAAGGTGAAGCAATGCAAAGTACATTGATTTCAATGCACTTCGCCTTGAGGGGCAAAGCAAGGCAATGCAAAGTCATTGTTTTCATGGACTTCGCGTTCCTCATTATGACGTGAAGTGATCCACTTCGAGTTCCAGATTTGGCAGCCACCCCACACATCACATGGCTTACAGTACTGTAAGTCGCATGTTTTAGCCAGGTAGGAAGTGCCTTATGCAAAGAGATAGTTTCACTTTCTCCTGTTCAGATGGAGAGAGAGGAGGCAGTTAGAATGTGTGAGACTAGAGCAGTTAGGAGGAGATCTAGAGACTGAGACCCAACAGCTATTTTAAAATCTACATTTTGTGTGTTTTGTGTAGACTCTTTTTGTACTTAATTTGTTCTTGCTGCAAATTTCTTTTTTTTCTTACTTTTATAAGTTGTTGTTTGTCTGTGTCTGACTGTCTGTGTGCCTGTGTTGTGTGTGTCTTGTATGTGAGTGTTTTGTATCATTGCTCAGATGGAGGGAGGGCAGTCTACTATGTCACATGGGTGGAGCAGAGATTGACCAGTGTCAGAGAATGTCTGGGGCGGGGGCAGTTCTGGGACCACATCATAGGCGTGGCAAGGGAGGAATGTGCATGCATGGAGTGTGTGGCCAGTTCATGTTGGACCGCACAGAAATCTTAGCCCCCCCCCCAGAAACAGGACTAGCACCTCCTCAGACAGTTGCACCACCACCACTACCTCCAGCACCAGCTCCAGCTCCTGCTCATCTGGAGCAGGATGTACCTATGCCCCTGGCCCCAAGTGTGGAGCCTGAGCACCGTGACTAGGCTGCCAGTGCATCTGCCCCCCCAACCTGTGCCTGACCTTCCCCTTCCCTCACCTCCCCGGTTTGGGAGTATTTTTATTGTATTGGGGGGACAGCAGTCTGGTTAGGTGCTGGATTTGTAGGGTGGAGGTGTACTGTGGCCCCCAAGGAACACACCCGGGAACTGGGGGACAGAGCACCTATATGATAAACCACCACCAGGTGGAGTGGCAGGCTGCCAAAGAACGGGGCAGTCCTGCACCTGCTGGCCCTTCTGTGGCAGAGGGTGTGGCTGAGTGCGGCCCTAAGAAGAGGAGGGCCACAGCAGCACCTGCTGTTCCACCAGCACCACCTCCACCACCAGCAGCTGCACCACCTTTAGACCCCAGAGAACTGCCTGTAAGTCAGGCAGACATTGCAGTTCTGTGGAGTGCTACTGATGAGACAAATGAGAGGGTGAATGATGTTCAGCAGTGGTTGGAGTGGATAGAAGGACATCAATTGGAGATTGTGTCCATGCTACAACTGTTGCTGGACCACCAGAGGATCCCACACTAGTTTTTTTTCTCCCACCATATGCCCCCACCCTCCCTCCTGTCTTAGAAAATGTATTCCCCCACCACCCCCTGTATGTAATTATGCCCTTTTTTGTTGTCTTCTCTATGCATGTCACTTTGTATCCTGCCCCCCTTCCTTCTGTTAAGTGTGTGTGCACTGTTTTGGTTTTCCTTGTTTTAAGTTAAAATGGTTTGTCCCTGCCATCATTATTTCAACTTAAAGGAGTAGTCCAATCCAAATTTGAAACAGCATATGTTATGTAGAGCACTTTGATGTGCATGTAAAGTCCTTCCCCTAGTGTGTCCTTCTCTCTGTCTGCTATTAGGAGTTTTTACTAAATTAATAAATTGTGTCGTCATGTTAAATCGCTTTATTGCCTTTATCACTCTGACAATGCACCCTGTGTCATTTGAAAGACAGTGCTATAGCATAGTCCATTGATTTACCAAACGCACAGTTCACAATCACAACAGCTGAGCTGTGTAACTGACTAGCAGTTTTCATACAGAAACCCCACTCACCTAGGTCTGAGCTTTAAGGTGCATGATAAACTGTAACAGTTGTCACTTGGTGTCAGTGCATAAGAACAGTTACACAGCTCTGCTGTTGTACATATGGTAAATCTATGGGCTGTGCTACATCACTGTCACATGACACAGGGTACAATGTCAGAGCGATGAAGGCAATAAATTGATTTTACATGAAGAAGATCCACAGGCTTTTAAAACTACCATGCAGATAGCAGGCTAATTTAATAAAAAATTCCTAATAGCAGACAGAGGGAAGGTTGCAGTAGGACTTTACATACAGATCAGAAGTGCTCTGCATAACATATGTATTTTTCAAATTCTGTGTGGACTACTCCTTTAACAAAACCAGAAAGCCATAACTCCACATGAATAGATACCACTAAAAACCTTTCACTGGTACTGCAACTGTATTTATGACAAAACAAGGCACACAGTAATGAGCCTTGCATTTTGCCAGTTAGGCCTTCAGTGGTGTGCTTAATGAAGGCTTAAGCAGCAAAGCACAGTGGTCATTTGTGTGTGCCTTGTTTTGCTATTAATGAAGTTGCAGTGTTATTGAATGCTATTTTGTGGCATGTATTCATATGCACTGGATCTTTTTGTGTTTGCCTTGCACTATAGGAGCCAGGTAGTGTGCACCAGCAGCCGTTCACATAGTGCAGTGTAATCCTTATTGCCCTGTTATAATCCAAGTTAAGAATGTTTACCCTGACATATTTTTGGCAGCTTAGTAATGTTTACTTTCTGTCATGGAGTGCTTGTGGAAAAGCAGGAGGAGAAGTGCAAGTATCCTGTGCTAAACTGCATGTGTGCAGTCAGAGTACTTTCCTGTGTGTGCACGACAGACACTGTCCAGCTTCTTGCAAACATATATATGCTGACTTGTTTCAGTGTTTATGGTATAAGGAATAACGATAAGAATATATAATGTATATTTTATTTGTACGATCAGCAGCAGCGGACTAAGTGATATGATATTTTTTCAGAGGTCGCTGGCCAGAGTGCACCTCAATCACACAGTGCACACATGACTTTTAGGAGATCATAGCACCAAAAAATTCTGCTTTTCAACAAACTGTACCCAACGGACATGAAATATTGCTGAGGCACCCAAAATATTTCCTGGAGTACAGACATTATAAAGTCAGAAAATATATAAGGTCCAGTTCACTGCCACCACACTGTGCTACCACATTTCTTCTTTTCAGTTTTTGTTCTGGACTAAGTGATGTCTTTCTAGTTTACAATGGCAGTGTCAGTTCTGCAGCAAGTTGATGTACACTGTAACATAACACAGTGCCAGTGGTAGCACAGTGTGATCTCAGCAGACTGCTGGATCTGTTATATATTCCGACTTTAAAATGTCTGCACACCATAAAATATTTTGGGTGCCTCAGCAATATTTTATGTCTGTTGGGTATGGTTTGTTGAAAATAGGAGTTTTTTGTGCTATTCTCTCTGCAAAGTTGTGTGTGCACTGTGAGTGACTGAGGTGCACTGGCCCAGGACCTCTGAAAACATATCATATAACTTTGTCCAGTGCTGATGATGGTACAGATAAAATATACATTATATATTCTTATCTTTATTCTTTATTCCATAAATTCTGCAACAAGTCAGCATATATATGTTTGCAAGAAGCTGGACAATGTCTGCACGCACAGGAAAGAACACTGACTGCACACATGCAGTTTAACACAGTTTAATTGCACTGCTCAGTCCTGTTTTTTGACAACTGTGTCACGATAGCATGACAGAAAGTAAACATTACTGAGGCTCCAAAAATATTTATTTTTGGAAATAGACATTATGACATTATGTGTTCACAGCACAGTCACCACAATTAATGTGCATCCCCAAAATGCAACTGTCTTGTGTCCAGAAAATTCTCCAGTGCTGATGAAGTGAAATGTGAGCATAACAAGAAATGCTGCTGCTGTTGCAATTACATGTAATGCTGCTGTTGATTGACCTTACTGTGATGATGATGTGATAATGCACAGTGTCTTGCCAAACCATGTGAAGGAGGGATAACATGACCATTGAGTTTACCATCCCAGAGGATGACACTGAGAACTGTTGGTTGCCCAACGTGTGCTGCAGTCACCTCAACAGGAAGGATGTCCTTTGTGTGTACACTAATAGTACCCTTGGTGAGTTGATATATGTATTTTTTGGGGGGAGTTGACATATGTATACATGTAGCCATTGTATTGTTTTGTGTCACAGGTCATATACTGTTGGTGTGTGCATTCCTGTGCTTGATGAGAAATTGTGGCATTGGAATTGGAATACTCTCAAGCCAATGAAGGTAAGTATTTTTTTGGCGGGGGTGGAATCATCATTTGCAAGTTGTCTCATTAATGGTTTATTGTTTGGTTAATTCTTCACATATTTTATCTGCATCCTTCTCTAGTCTGGTAATGATGGTCATGGTCATCATTGATTCATACTACTTGTAGCATGTCTGCCGGCCTGGGGGGGTATGATGTTGAACAAATTATTTGGATAAGGCAACTATGACACCACAAAGCATCAGGAAGTTTCCTACAAAAAGAAATAAAGGGCTTATTACAACTTGATTGCAGCAGTAACACATTATGTTTAAGCCATGGCTGTTCCACCCCATCATATATGCTGATTAACAGATAGCAAGCTGTCCCACTGAAGCCACATGAAGACCAAATCATCACATCACAATTAAATTTAGTACCAGGCTGTAACCAATACACTGTGTCAGTGTCCCTGTGTCTTAACTCAAGTTACATTTTAAAACCACATCTTGTCAAGTCACAACCTGGATCAAACTTTTTTCAGCACTGGCATGGCTGCAGTTGCAATACAGTGTGTGATGTGTTGGACAAATATTATGTGATGTATATGTCACCTACTTTATACGAATCATCAGTCGGATTTGCACTGTTATGAAAAAATGAACAACAAAAAATATCCCATAGGTTGTTGTAGACAGTAATGCTGTACCATACAAACCTTCAGCAAAGGAGAGTCATTTGTTAACCTGTAAAAAAAAAAATAAGTTTACCATATGTGTTTGACCACTGCAGCTCAGAAAAGTAACAGGAAACAAAATTCAGCTAAAGGAAGTTGAATAGCATGAAAAACATTAGTACACATACTCACTTTAAAGTATTGATAGTAAGAAGCCTTGTGCCTGTGGGTGATGGATGTGGTCTCCTGTCTGTCTCCCTCTGACTTTACATGGGCAGAACATGTAATGGAAAACATCATCAGAATGGTGGTGGTGGGTGGTGATCATAGGCACAGAATGACACTCCCTTTCACATCTTCCTGCATCTGGTGGCAGTGGCTAACAGTGGTTTTATGGTGGTGGTCCAAGGGGGCACACGATGACACTCCCTTTCACACCTTCCTGAATCTGGTGGCTGTGGGGATTGGGAACAGCTGCAGCATGCTGCAACACATTCACTATCAATGTCAAATGCAAACAGGTGGGTGGCGGGCAGGATATATTGTGCACTGTGTTACAAATGTGCCATGACATATGGAATTTGAGTCACTCTGAGTGGGACACTGATTTAACTTTATGAAAAACAAAACATGTACCATGCAAAACATGTGACAGCCTTTTAACTACTTAACTTAAAACCTACCAACATCAACCTCGTCATCATCCTTATATAGAAAGCTGCCCTTGCAGCCATCAACATCTGAATTCTGCCCACTGGGAAATTCTTTCTCCATTGTGTCATCATCTACCTTAGTGGTAGAACATTTCATGCTGCCAGTGCCACCATGATGGTCCATTTCTACAACATCAGCAAAACCATGACTATGCCGGGGTACGAATACTGAGGTTGCAGTCTGAGCTGGTATGTACCCCTCATTCATTTTTATGAATGTCACTTGCAGGACAGAGGTTTGCATGATGATCCTGAACTATTGCACCCACTGAGCTGAATACCCTTTAGTGCCACTGTGGTCAGCTCTGGCCATTCACTGACCTTTCAACTCCGGTATAAAAGACGATTATCAGTTACAGTCAGATGCCTGTTTTCAGCCAAATATGAGTCAACCATTCACTGTGCTGTATGAAGTCCAGTGGTTGATGCATCATCCTGTTCTCCGGAATCATTTATGTCACAAATCCCCATTTGGGACAAAACACCCCAAAGTGGGTTAATGCCAACCAGTTTGGATAACAGATCACCTGGAACTGCAGTCCCTTTCCCCTTACAGGATATGCTTGATACTACTCCAGACTGACCTTCAGCCTGATTATGCTGCTGAGGTTTGCTGACCTGGGCACGTGACTTCTGTGCCCCATGAACCAAGTGCACCAGTTGCCCACTGACATTTCTTACCTGCTCAGGCCTGCCCTCCAATAGCGAGGCAATTCCATGTTTGTATCATGGGTCTAGCATTGTTGCTTTTGTAATGCTCAAGATGTGCCGATTCTGGTTGAATACTGTCAGCATGTGTTTCAGCAACATACTGCTAGCACAGTCTCCGCCAACCTCACAGCTATGCTGTAGATTCACCAATGTCTGCCTCAGCACCTGCAGCAGTGGAATTGATTGGCTAATGGAGGCAGACTCGCCACTCACTGCCTGTGTGGCATGTTCAAAAGGCCTCAGAATTGTTATTACAGAGTCTATGAGGCGCCACTCAGTCATCATAAACATGGAGGCCCCAGCAGTGTCACAGGTAGTGTGCATGACAAGATATTCTGAGATGGCTTTGTATTGTTCATTCAACCTCTCTGCCATGTATAAAGTGGAGTTCCACCAGGTGGCAACTTCCAGCTTCAGACGATGCTGCGGGAGGCTGTTTTGGATCTGCAACTGCCAAAGTTGGTCACGGGCCTTTGCAGAGCGTGAAAAGTGTGAGCAGATATGGCATACAACTGTCAACATTTCCTTTTTATCAGAGTGCTGCAGAAACTCCTGCACCACAAGATTTAAACAGTGGGCCATGCATGGAACCCGAACAAAGCCACCATTCGTGATGCATTTAATCACATTTGACCCATTGTCACTTGCTATGAACACAGCTCTCAGGGACAGGGGGTTCAGCCACTTGTCAATTTCAGTCAGTACCAAGCCCAGCATGTTTTCACCAGTGTATGAACAGGTCACATTGCTCATAGCAATCATTGCATGCTGTCGAATTCCTGGAAGATTGCTACCATGACAGTCCACCTTACTACACTGATTATTCATACTACCAATAGCACAAACAACACCCAGCACCTGCGCCCAAAGTGCAGTTATACACAAATATGAACTCCCCACTGTTTTGCCACTTGTCCACATATCCATACTTAAATGGATGAATAGAGAGGAAGAATTTTGAAGGGCATGTCTTACAGAGTCGGACACAGCACATTAGAACTCAAGGACAGCACGAGTGGAAAAGTATGTTCTGAATGGGACTTTCCATTTTGGACAGGCATGTGCCGCAAACCGCTGGAACCCAGAATTCTCCATGAAGGAGAAGGGCAACAGATCAATTGCCAGCATTTCAGCTACAGCAGCATTAAGTTCACATGACACTATATGTTGGGTGGGTACTTCAGCTTATGGATAAAAACACTCTGCAATGTGGGCTGACTTAAATGTTTTGCATGGGTTGTGATGACAAATGGCTCTGCTCTGCGAATGAGCAGGGGTGGAGTGTGGATGTGTGATGAAGATGGTTGCACAGATGATGAAAAATCCAAAAATGAAGTTATTTTCCCAGATTTACAAACAGGGATTGATATACCACTTGCACTAGACATACTGCACTGACCACCACCACAACCAAAACTGCTACTCTCACCACCACTGAAAAAGATTTCAAAATCATTATGCTCCTCCACCTCGTCATGCCAGTAGTAATCCTCTGCTGTTATTTCATCACTACTGCATACATTCCCACTTGATCTTACAGTCATGGAAGGAGATAACATGCTCATAACGGTTGATGTTGAGGGTGAACGCCCCACTCTGGTATTAGCTGCCATTTTGTGCTGGGTCCACAGTGCCATGTGCCTGTTCTTAAGATGTGTATGCTCTCCCCCTGTGCCCAGATGGCTCCTCTTTTTACCTCAACTCACACATGCATGGCAAAGCTGGCAGATTGCAACTGACTCATCATTTACATCTTGCACAAAAAAATCCCAAACAAGGGATTGTGATCCCCTACTTTTAACATGGTCCTGATGCTGCTTATTGGACTCCATTTTTTTAAGCCCTGAAATGGGGGGGGGGGTGTGCTACATGATTTTTCAGGCAGGACACACTTGGACTACAACTGACCACCATGGATACCTATCATTATTACTGGGTCATCATCATCATCATCAACTGAAACTGCGAAATCACAACTTTTTATTGTGGGGGGAGGTTAATGCAAACAGACCCAGACACAGCCACCTTAACTTTCTTTTTCTCCAGTTCCCAACAGGGGTCACTGACATCATCATCATCATCATCATCATCATATTCATCAACATCATCCACATCCACATCTTCTGCTTGGATGGTGTCATGTGGACTGCATGTTGCAACCACAGCAACGTCATCACCATCATCATCATCACCCAATATTTTTGCACCACACTGTGAATCATTGCATGACAAATGCATGACCTGAACCACAGTGGAAGAAATGTGACATTGTGTGTTATCATTGCCATGATGATCAAAACCATGTTCTGTTACCGTGGGGATGTTACTGGGGAGTATGACATCATCTATACTGTCACCCACTGCTTTAGACTCAACTATATATTTGGACATGGTCAACTGGTCAGAAGTGGAACTTAAGGCAGCAATACTCATACCACCAGCAACTGCATTAACACCACCAGCTGGGACAACATCATATCCTCCAACTATGAGTGAAGCTACCGATTGCGCTGTAAAAAACATTGAAGGAGAAATCCCTTTCCTCACATCAGCAATGCACTTCTGCATACTATCACGCCCACAGACAATCTTTCCACTGGCAGCAGTGCCATGGCCAGAAACAGCTTTGCTTACACATTTCTTTGCGGGCATTTTGGTGGATCACCAAGAAAATTCTAAACAAATTTAGATTTTAGAACTTTCAGTCCGGGCCGCAGGATGTGAAGCCAAAAAAACAAGAACTGTGACTTCTAGAAGAGATGCAGATGCAGTCACAACAACACCTTAACTAACCAGTGCTCACAAGTCACAATCCAATCTGGAAAAGAATACCTTTTGCTGGTGGGGGGGCACTGCAGTAACAGTCCAAAACCAAGATACCACAAAGCAGTACAAAATCATGCAGGTGCAGTGGATAGCAGATTCACATTGCTGCAATTACTCTGTGGCACAATAAAAGGTGTCTGATTTGATGGCATGCGTCGCACACACACACATTCACACACACACACACGCACACGCTACAAATAATGCGTAGCAAATTGAAAACTTCAGTAATATAACCACTAATTTTAAACAAACTGAAATTATGCACTGCTGCACCACAACAATCAGCAAAAATATGTCAAGAATTACTGAAAATAATACTGTGTGTACATTAACACAGTTAGACAAGAAAAATATAACCAAAAGAGAAAGAACTGCCTTTTTCCCAAATTAATCTACCTACACCACAGATACGCCCCTCCCCCAAAGCACACTTCCAGTGTCTATCAGTACACAGACTGAATGTTCTAAATTAACATTCAAAATCCACACACAAACAATAAACACTCGATGATATGAGCACAGGAGGGTTTCCTACAATCAATACACTAAATTTTGAGCAAAAAAAATCACTTGAAAAGGCTTTTTTAACAGCTTTTAGAGGGTTTGAATTGCAGAGAGCTTTGAGGGCAAATTGTCTCCTACAACCACCTATACACTCTACCCAGAACTGAGGCTGTGCAGAACAATCTAGAGCCCATGTGACTTGCAATCCCATGAATCACTGCAAAATTCACCTTGGAGCTCAATAACAAGGTGAAGTGATGCAAAGTACATTGATCTCTAGTTACTTCACATTAAAATTGTTGGAGAAGTGGTTGGGGAAAGGCAGAGTAATGCAAAATCATTGTTTTTAATGGACTTTGCATTCCTTATTATGATATGAAGTACTCCGCTTCGTGTTGTGGATTGCTCCACAGATTCTGCATTACTCCATGAAACACTTCGTGGAGCGAATTATGGCCACTTCACCCACCACTAATCTAGCAGCACAAGGCCCTCTAGAACAATTTATGAGCAATCTGGATTCAAAAAGCTTGGTTTTGAGATGTATTTTAAAAGGTGTTTTTTCTCAGACAAGAATATATAGGCTTCTCTCCTACTCTGTCTTCAGACGACTGCACTGAAGACAGCCTCCTCATGGCATACAGCTTGATTCATCAACACATGACCTACAATCCCATAGTACATTGCAGACTTCACCTCTTTACCAAATTTTTCCTGTAAAGTTATCAATTTTGCAAACTTTGCCTCTGTGCCAAACTCCACCAATGAATTTGCAAACTTTGCATTTTGCTGAGTTATCAGTTTTCCACAAATTTGGACTTTGTATGGAGGATTAACTTTGCAAAATGAGGTGAATTTGCAAATTAATCCATGGAGCAAAGTTTTCCAACTTTGCACAACACTAAACATGACACATACCAATACATTGTTGGTTCCCATTAGATGAGGGCTGGCCAGTGATACAGATAGTGGCATGTATACTTAAAATGTGGTGCTATTTAACCACAATTAGTAGAAATGATCCTGTCCCTGAGATTAGTAGTAATTAGTATACAAACCAGAGTAGCACATTTTACTTAAGCTTGCAGTTGAATATATTCTTAAAGGGAAACAGTCATGCACAGTGGCTGCCACAGTTTGATAGCTCATGAAAAGATATTTAAATGAGGCACTGCGCTCTCCTGCTGCTGGAAGTAGTCTAGAGATATAGATGACTAAGTCTATTCAATGTTACTACTACATTGCAGCCATTTTTAGAACATTGTGATGTCACTGATGAACAAATTGCACTAAACTCAATGTAGTTAGGCACAACATGTTCCTCAATGACACCACAATGTTCTAAAGCAACTGTCTTAACAACTGCGTGTGCATCTAACCTCTGGAGTTCTTCCAGCTACAGATGATACCAATACCTCATGTGAAAGAGCATTTAATGATTTTCAAACTATGATGGCCACTGAACATGGATGTGTCCATTTAAATGCAGATGGCAGGAGCTCTGAAAGTGTGTCGCAGCCCAGTCAGATGTACAGGAGGAGCTCAGGATTAAAGAAGGGTGAATAGGTGTGAAACATGGTGCAGGGACCATTTTCAAATCACTCTGAGATGCCAACGTACTGGTTGCTTTCACTATGCCCATGGTCCCACCGAGAGCCAAGCTCTAAATTCACACACTCTGTGGGCCACTGTGTTGAATGCTGCTAATCCTGGAACTACTAGCAGGTGTTCCAGGATGTTACAGTGCTTCCTGAATGCAGTGAGAACTCTACTACTAGGTAAACTCTCTGCTACAGTACCAGCTGTTGTGCAGCACCTCATGTGACTGCTATGTGAGGGGTCTCAACTGTGCACCAACATGCTGTCTAGGCATCTGTGTGCATTATAGGGACTGAGCAGCAAATTTAAAAGCCATGCAGTCTCATATAGACAGCCACAACAAAACAGCTCCACTGATTGTGTGTGCACAGTATGAAATGGTCAACAAACTGAAGTAAATACAGGCACCACTCAACTGTATATAAAATAAGCTGATTCATAAATCAGTTTAAAAACACACCACCAAAAGCATTTGGATTGTCACAGAGGTTTTGAGACGTCCACATGCTTTTGGTGGTATATTTTAAACTGATTTATGAATAAAGCCTTTTTCATACACAGTTGAGTGTACCAGTGTTTGCTTCAGTTTGTAGTCTCATATAGAGTCTGCTGTAATTAGATAAAGCATGAGAGATTAAAACTTCAATTCAGGGTCAAAAAAGAATCACAGAAATAAGATAATTTAGCTGTATACAGCCAAATGCATAACATATTCCTGATCCACATAACATACTAGTGAACTGCTGAACCTGGGTAGAGTCAGAGCCAACAACAGAATTAAAGACTAAAAAGAAGAAAATAGATAAATACCTCCCTGTCAAAGGCAGAAGTCATAAGCAAAACAGAACACCATACCTAAAACAAACATTAGTATAGATGGTCATTTGTGTGTCCAGATGAACTATTGAGAGCAGTATCGGTGATCCTGTACTGCAACCTAATCAGATGCACATTTGAAACTGATCTAGCATGATCAGGTCACAGGACAAGGTGGGTTTGATTTCACTTTTGTAGTCACATGCACATCAGCAACCTATCAGGTGAACATAACCGTAGATGAAATGATCCTGGAGTGCCTCGGAGATTATCTCCCACAACAGTGATTTGTGCCATGCAATCTGTCCTGATGTATGCACTCTGTGGTCCTGTATCCAGGACCTGCCTTTTTGTTGTTAACCACAAAATGAACTAATTGTAGATACTGTATGTAAGACTAAATAATAATACAGGTACAAAGGCACTGTACAATCTTAACAATACAATCCCAAAGAAATACTGAAGTGAAGTCCACCAGGATGAAGTCCAGCTCTGAAGAATTCTGCAGTAGAGTTACTGCAGCAAACAATGCAATTTCAATGGCAGTTAATCCCTTTTGTCATGTAGGAAACCTGTGACAGTGCACTTCATCCTGGTGGGCTTCACTTCAGTAGTTATCTATGCCCTTATTGCAACCTTAATGAATGTAAGGAATGTGCTTTAAAGAGAAAAATGTACGTGGTAGACACGGAGACTGCCTTAATGTCAATAATAGAACAACTGTTTGCATAATCAAGATTCCAAGACCTTATAGGGGCCAAAGTAGGTGAAAAACAAGTTTTATGCTGGAGAACTGATGTGGTACAGTTGTGGTACAGTACTCAGAAAGAAAACCTCAATCAAATATAAAACCAGACCAGTCACTGATAAACCCTGGGTGACTTAGGAATGTAAACTTTTCATATATTAAAGAACAAAGGACTAAAAAATTGGCATACATAGCTTTACAGATAGTTACAAATACAGTAACAGAGAATTAGATATGAAAGCACAGTCCATAAAATATAGTATGAGGGCAGCTAATTTACACTGATTATAGTAAAAGACGAAAAAGAAACACTAAGGACAGCAAAGAAAAGTTAAAAAAAATATGCGGTACGCATCAAGGAGGACAGGGACAAAGCCATTACCTCAGAGCAAAAATAGGTACCAAGGAAAGGAGAAATTACTTCTTATTGAAAAAATCCTCATGAACAGATGGGATACACACAAGAGAACTGAAAGTGTCGCGTAGGTCACTGGGGCACCTCTGTCATGGAGTCTTTACATATTTGAGAAGTAGCAGTAGGCTGGAGGACTGCAAATGCAGTCCTCCTGCACAAGAGTGCAGACATAGAGAACTCTGGCAACTATTGACTAGTTAGTATTACATCAATTGCAGGGAAGCTGAAGGAGACCATAAAGTAGAGAAAACAGTAGACTGGGAAGATAACAGACTTGAATACAAGAACCATTATGGACTTACAAATGTAAGCTCATGTCATGTCTAACTACCCTGAAAGACTTTTTCAACATAGTGACACAGACAATAGAAAAAAAAGTCCTGCAGTAGACATCCTATACAGTACTTTGGTATGTCCGTTGCAATCATATTATAACAGTTTTGGTAACTGATTTTAGCTCTTTCAGACATTTAGTATATTTTATTTATTTATTTATTTTCATTTTGGTAACCGGGTAAGTGCACTGGCACCAAATTCCTTTTTTAGTCATGAACTGGGTGCAATTGCACAGACATTTGAGGATATAAACACAAATGTTGGTGCTTGTTGCAGAAAATGAAACATACACACATCGACTGAAAATTACATACTTGTAGCACACAGAAAGCACAATTGATTAGTGCAGACACTACACTGAGTGCAGATGCATAGGGGTATGTACAAGGGGTATTTACACAAAGCAGTCACAGACGCTGAGTGATAGATACAATTATTTCAAATTGCTTGAGAAAGCAGAAACAGTTGGTGATTCTTTAATGGGGGGGGGTTGTATTCCATAGTGAGATAGTGAGGAGGCATGGAAGCTGAAGGAGCATTGTCCAGTGTTTGTTCGAATAAAGGGAACATTTAGGATATTTTTTGTGGTGGATCGAGAGGAGGGCAAGTTGACAAATTCAAGTTGTTCACCTAAATAGATGGGGGAGTTTTTAACCATAGTTCTTTTAATAAATCTGGTGAGTGTTAGGTTGGATTTGAGCTCTGGTGAGAGCCAATTTAGATAGTTCAGAGAAGGGCAGAAATGCATCTTGCTATTGCTACCTGTTGCAAATCTGGCAATCTTACGATACAGAGTGTGCTTCTTCTGTAGCATCATTTTGTTAATGGCCTTGGTGACTAAGGAGCCGTAGTCCAGTATAGGGAGCAGATTTGACTGTGCTATTCTATATCAGAATTTGAGCATTGGGTACTTGCAAATTCTGTACAGAGAGCCAAGCCTTTGGTGAAGTGGGTTGGTAGTGTTTTGAATGTGGGTATGAAAGGTAAGGGTAGTGTCTAATGGCCCCATATTCAAAAGTCCCAGGCTACATCATGCAAGTGCCTGTGTTGTGCAACTGAGAAGTGCTGGCACAAAATAATGGTATATCCAGAAGATGCACCATGAGATGCAATCATGCATGTTCAGATGAATATCTTGAGCATGTGCAATCATGCAGTGGGAGATGCATGGTGCAGCAGTTGACCTGAGCCCTATGCAGAGCATAGGGAAATGCGCAATAGGTGGCCACATCCATGGCATGCAAAATTGCAATATTCAGCCAGGATATACAAATGGCCTCATTGCACAATCCGAGCCCATTCCCCACATGCACAGCTCGTCACTGGAATGTATTCAGGCCATTTGCATACCCCAGGCATGCACAGTTCCAGCTTTGTAGGGCCACCCCACCACCCCACAAAGGTGAACAGGAAGTACTGCAGCCTAGCAGGCAGGTATGATGGAATGTTTGCGTGTGTGTGGGTGGACTGCATTGGCCTGGGTGCAGTGCTATTAAGAATAGACATGTACAGGGTTGGACTGGGGTACAGGGGACTAACCTGGACAGTGGCCACAGGGGCCCACCTGGACAAGCAACAGGGGAGGGCACAGGGTGACAGAGTCTGATTGGTATACCACATGCATGTGATACACCAGCTCCATATGCAGTGTACAGTCACCTGCAGTGCTCCACACACCACTCTATGAAAAGAACATGGTGATAACTGCAGGAAATGGCAATGTGCAGAGGGTGACCAGGTACCCAAGTGAGTGGGTCCCACCTGTGTGCACCTATGGTGTACCACCGGGGGGGTGTCACAGGTTAGTCACTGGCCTGTACTAGGCTGCAACTTATACCACCAGGCTACCTTGGTGCCACTGCTTCAGATGTTACCCTGAGTGCATGCCACCACCAGGTGGCACCCAGCAAGCCATATGGGTGCAGGTCATGGTCCCTGGCACATGTGCTGCAGTGTGGCCATCTGCTTCACTGTTGTGCTTGGGGGGCACCCAACAGCACTGGTGTGTCACCACTGGGTGTCTACGTCCTGGGTACGATGTGTGGGATGGCTCTCTGGGCAGTGCTTGTGGTGTGCTGGCACCTGTGGCTTTGGGTACTTCCATCCTGGCATGACTGCTGTGTATGGGTGCTGGAACACATTCTGGTGCACCTCTAAGGACTGTCTCAGGATGGCCTGTCTGCAGTTCTGCAGCCTTCCTGTGGATGGCAGGCCGATTGAAGCCATCCTTTTGTCTGCTTAACTTTGAGCAGCACACTTCTGGGGCATGCAGCAGATGCACAGCACATTTTGGATGGATGTGTGGCATATTCATATATCCATACCCTTTTTTTGCATTGCATACATTATTTCTGCATGATCATGCATTCAGAAATGAGAGATGCATCTTTCCCCTTTCTAATATCGCTCTTTTGCTCATTTTCTGAGATGCACTGCACATCTCCAGTTTAGTCAGTGCATCTCCTTTGAATATGTGGCCCAAAGTGTACTCCTAGATATTTAAAGCTGCAAAACAGTGCCGAACATGACAGTGAATCGAAGTCACTGAAAACCACAACAGAGTGCGCAGAAACAGCCAGGCTTGGGCACATGGTACTACATTAACAATTACAACAATTTTTTTTATGTGTGGGGCATCCCTAATGCAGGGGGCTTTCCTCCCGCACCCTCCATTATTAATATAATCAACTCTGAGGGGGACCGTGACTTAAGGGAAAAGTGCAAAATAAAAAGCAACAAAACATTTTGCATGCCGCAAGCTCCCGAACCCAGAGCCTTCTGCAGTAGTGGCATACACCCTACCAGTATGCTAGATGGCCATCTCAGAATTGCACTACCAGACTGACTGCCATATCCTGTCACCGCCCTCACCATCATTCATGCAGCCTGTACCTACACTTGCTATTCTTGTTGCACACCCTCGCTATTCCCCTAGTAGCTAATCTTCCACACTAGCTGTTCTTATGGGTGGTCAAATTGAGTAGCTCATATTGAGTCGCTCAATTTGATCTCACCCATATCATTGGATATCCTTTTTCCAGGCAGTTCCCATTATTTGCATTGATGCAGAACTTGAGGGCTGCAATTTTCAGATTGTAGTTAGGACCAAACAACATTGACTGCATTTTTGGTAGGTTCAGGACCATTTTTCCTATGACGAACCATTCCTGCAAGTTTGTGTAGCTGTTTCCCAGTAAATGATTGATTTCCTTGATGTCTTTGCTATGCTTGTATAGAACTATGTCAGCTGCATACAGAAGAGTATGTACAGGTTTGCAGATTGTTGGCAAATTGTTGATGAAGACTGAAAACAGAAGAGGCCCCAGTATAGAGCCTTGAGGGACCCTACTGTGAATTACTTTGGTACTTGAGATCACGTCGTAGTCAACCAAATCAAAAGCCTTGGTCAGATCCACAAGCACAGCTCCAGTCAACAATCCATTGTCTGTTGCGTGATTGATTGCATCAGTGAATTCGACTCCGGGCTTAGTCAGTGCTGTAACACCTCCTGAACCCATGTTGTTACATGCAGAATAGACTATGTTGTTCAAGATATTCAGTCAGTTGAGTGTGAACTGATTTCTCTTGCAGTTTGGCTAGAGCTGACAAAATAAAAATAGGGAGGTAGTTTTCAGTAGAGTCTTCTTCCCTTTCTTGTGTAGCAGAAAAACTATAGCTGTTTTTCAGAGGTCAGGTACAGTGTGGATCATGAATGCGAGGTTGAAGATTTTGGCTGTGGGTGGCGCTATCTGAGGGATAGCAAGTTTGAGGAACTTTGGGAGCAAACCGTCTGACCCAGCTGATTTGTCTATTTTTAGAGAGGCAATCAATTTGACAACTTCTGAACATGTGACTAGAGATGCACTGAAGTTTTACTAACATACCAACATACTAAAATGCCAGCAGAATAGGCCTAATGGTCTTTCATGTCTGCTCGTTTGGTCAGCCCCCACCCTGGGTGCTGACCTTGCTGTCCCCCTCGCCTTCTCTGGCTTCTCCCTTCCCAGTTCCGGATATTCTTGCTGCATTGGATTTTGCTTCCTGAACCCTTCCCCTGTACCTGTCCCACCCCCTCTTGAACCCCTCCACTGTCTCTGCCTCCACCAGCCCCCTAGGTAGTGCATTCCATGGCTCTACCACCCTCTCAGTGAAGTAGCACCTCCTCCTTTCTCCCCTGAATCTTCCCCCCTCCAGCTTCCACCCATGCCCTCTAGTGGCCCCTTCCTCCTTCCTTCGAAGCACCCTCACTGTTCCTCCCCTATTTACCCTCTTCATGTACCTGAAGACCTCTATCATGTCCCCTAGTCCTTCTCTCTTCCAAAGTATACATATTTAGCTCTTGAGCCTCTCCTCATAGGTCCTGTCCCCCAAGCCCCAAATCATTTTGGTTGCCCTCCTCTGGACCCTCTCCAGGAGGTTAATGTCCCTCTTTAAGTGTGGCCTCCAAAACTGCACGCAGTACTCCAGGTGCGGCCTCACCAAGCAGTTATACAGAGGGAGTATCACTTCCCTCCTTCTGGAGGTGATCCCCCTAGCGATGCATCCCAGCATCCTGTTGGCCTTGGCTGCTGCCCTCCTACAAGTCTCAGAGTTGTTCATCTTGACATCCACCACCACCCCCAGGTCCCTCTCAGCCATTGAGACTTGTAGTATTTCCCCCCCAGGAGGAAAAAATGTGAAGTTCAGGAGAAGTTAGCAACTTCGAATCTGCAGATGATTACATGAAGTTTTTAATAAAAGGTCAAAATTCGCCCTTAATTAACTTCGCATTGCTGAATTTATCTTATCTTCATGTTGCATTTTACAGGTGAAATTTATGAAAAACATCCCACAGAGCACATGACTGACATTCTGCAGGTCACATGGTGCAGGCAGCAAGTTAATCAGGTTAGACAGTGAACTAGTTTTACTTTCCCTTGCCTAGTGCTGAGAAAGGAGCTTGTTTTGAGTAGAGAGACAGTGCTACTGCATCTTAATATTTACCAGTCTTTTTTGTTTATCACCCAATTTCTGCTTTTTAGTTGTGCCCCTTGTTTTGGTTTTATAGTACATAGTCCTGATTTTAGTCTGTTTTTTTGTTGTTGTTGTTTTGTAAAGTTTAAATCCTTATTTGATTTAAAATGGAGCGCGGTTGCTTTGGTGGAGAGACACGTGGTGACCATGGTGACCGTGTCGGCCCAAGGATATATGGTGGTGGGGTGCGCATCAACTGTGGGAGTTTGTTCCCTGAAAGTGCTCCCCTTCCAGGAAATGATAACTCCAGTGGCAGTGGAGTTAGTGGTGCCAGTGATGCACCACTGGTGGCACCTAGCACTGCCCCATCACCTCTGGCCATGGCTGCAGACCAATAGCAGCAGCAGCAGGGAACATCAGCCACCAGAGGTGAAACAACAGCAGCCAGTTGTCTGCCCCAGAATGTACAGTAGCTGACATCTCATCCCCTCCTGCCTGTGCCTGGTCCACCCCACAGCTCAACAATGTGGCATTTTTTCAGCACACTGCCAGGTGACCTGAGCATAGCTAAATGCAACATCTGTGGCATGCATGTGTGGTGAGTAGGAAGGGTACTCATGTTGGGAGAGGTGGGCAGCATAGTCACCACAGCATCCACCACCATGAACAGTGGGAGGCCAAGTTGGCTGACGTTGCAGGAAATGGTCCTGCAGTGCAGCAACAGGTGGCAGCATGGCCTCAGCCTGCACATGGTGGTGAGAATCACAGGAGAAGGAAGAGAGAGCAAGTGGCAGCTCCTGCACTTGCACGGGCTGAAAATCCAGCATCAATCCCTGCCACCCATGCTGACCTTGTGGTTTTGTGGAGTGAGGACCTTTCTGTAGCTGTCAGTACTATGTATAGCTGTGATTTAGAAAATGAAATTGACTGCTGGAGTAACAGTCCCTGTTACTCCAGTGGTCACTTTGCTTTATGCATATTTCAACAGTAAATAGTAGTAAAAGCTGTAGAAAAATTACATATGTATCTATCAATGGAGTGCAGACTCTAAATTAATTTGCTGATATCCCACAAGGGTGCTTGGGGTGCCTGCCTGGTGGCATGTGAGCTGGTTCAGAAAACTGCTCTGTTTTGCTGTGGGTCCACCTCTGTGGTGCTATAATGTTTTTACTAGATGTGACTACATGGTACTATTAATACCCTTCAACACTGAAGCACGTTGGCTATCACATATGTTTGAGGTGGGTTGGGTAACTTGACATAGAAACACAGAAACAAAGAAACATAGAATTAGGGGGAGTGGCTTAGGCAGAAGGAAGCCAGATGTTTGGATTTCAAAACTGCCCTAGATAACTTTTGGTAGAAAACAGCAAGAGGAAGGAGGTGCTGTTAGAACTTTACTACTCTACTGGGACTAAAGAACTAGAACTCTACTACTGGGACCTTCAATTTGGGGTAAAAACCAAAAATGAGTTAGTGTGTTTGAGTTGGGTGTAGGGAATTGTTATCTGTGCAGTTAGCTAGGGGGGGTGGGCATCATTTTAAAACAAGTTTCATTAATGTTTTTGTCTTCTTTCCAGGTGTTCTGCATATCAGCCTGATTCCTGACTTTTGTTGTCTGTCTCTTCATATTGTAAAATACCTCTGACTGCAGTACACAGCACCTCAATGTTACCTGAAAACAGATGAAGAAAAAATTATTAGGAGTTCATCGCACTACCACAATCCATTCCCAGCATGGCTGTTCCTGTCTTCTGTTATAACCAGCTTAAAATACCAAGCTATTAGGAAGCCCATACAAAACCAATTAACATGGTTAGTGCCAGTGACAGGCATTGTCCCACTGACTTTAGTTACATCGCATGACGTGTTTTCCCAAGCAGAATAACACATTGTAAAATCCTCACATACTGAAGTACTCCTGTCAGAGATGTGAATGAATAAGATGTTATCTGTCCAGTATGTCACCTCCATTGCATGCTTTGCACAAGCTGAACAAAATTGAAACCAAAAAGGAAAGAGGAAATAAGACTGATACTTACCTGAAAATGTTATCCTTTTGGTATTTGGAGTACTAATTGAGTCCTGTTGCAGTCTTTATGACAGTAGCCTGTGAAAACAACATGAAAATCCGTTGTTGGTATTTGGTGACAATGGCATTTATTGGTTACAGAAGCATTCACAGAACAGTTCATATCAAAAATATTGCAAGTGACATGAGTACGCACTTGCTGTAAATTACTGATTAATGAAGCAGGATGAGTGTGGCTGGCTGACAGTTCATACATCAGGCACTGGTACAGTTTCACTGTCTCTCTCACTGTCTCATGCAGATCGGTGGCTGTGGCTGAGGGTTCATACATTGGGCACTGGTACAGTTTCACTGTTGCTCTCACTGTCTCATGAAGCCAGGTGGCTGGCTATGGTGCGTTAAATTTCTTCAGTGTCAGGAAGAGGATATCTGTCAGTTAATCAGCAGGATTTAAGTGGGTATGGCCAAAAGCTGACATTTATATTTATAAGTCTGATTGTGTGTAATAAATAGAATGACAGCACACATTCTGTTAACTGTACTTACAGAATCTAAAATGGGGAAGGTCAGATCGAATGACATGTCATTACTTGTACAGATTTGTCATATGGAATCCTAGTCAAGGACACTGTTTTTCATTTATTAAATGGTAAAGAAATGGTAGCATTACAGAACTGTGGCAAACTTCACAACCCTCATGCACTACCACCAACATCCTTCTCATCCTGATCAAGGAGGAAGTTGCCCTCGCAGTTGTCAAGGTCAGAGTTGTGCTTGCTTGGAAATTCTTTTTCCATGGCTGAATCATTAACCTCGATGGTACACCATCTGATGCTGCTACCAGGATGATGTTCTTCACCCACATCATCTGCACAGCCATCATCGTGACTGGACACAAACATACCCTCTCTGCACTTACACTGGCGGGTGGGCTGGTCAGGTACTTCAGTGCTACTAAAGTCAGCTCTGGTGAGTCATTCACCTTTCCACCCAAGTACAGTAGAGGATCCTCAAGTACTGGCAGATGCCCGTTTTCTGCCAAATAGGCATCAACCATGCTCTGCGATGCACGCAGTCCTGATGAGTCATCCACCTGTTCACAAGGTTCATCCAGGTCACAAATTTCTACTTCAGACAATGCACCCCAAAGTGGATTAATGGCAAACTGTTTTACTGCCATCCCTCTTGCCCCTCACCCACCTTACTGGATGTACTTGGTCCACAGTGACCTTCAGCCTTGTTATGCTATGGTTTGCAGAACTTTGCATGTGACTTCTGTGCCCCATGAACCAATTGGACCAGCAGTCCAGTGAGATTTTGAACATGATCATGCCCTCCCTCCAGTATGGATGCAATGCCATGTCTGTAGTGTGGGTCTGGCATTGTGGCTATTCCAAATTCTGCACTTTGCTGAATACTGGTGATGTGTCAATTGCGGTCCAATATTGTAAGCATGTGTTTCAGTAATACACTGCTTGTCTTATCTCCAGCAACATTAAGACTAGGCTGTAAATTCATCAAAGTCTTCTGCAGCACCCGCAGCTGTGGAATGGCTTGCCTTATGGATGCAGTGTCACCACTTACGCCTGTGTGGCATGTTCAAAAGGCCTCAAAATTAATATCACTGAGTCCATGAGGTGCCATTGTTCAGTTGTCATAGACATTGAGGCCCCTGAACCATCACAGCTGGTGTGCATTATTAGGTACTCTCAGATGACTTAGTACTGTTCATGCAACCACTCTGCCATGTAAAGTGTCGAATTGCAGTGCGTGACAACTTCAAGCTTGAGACAGTGCTGAGGGAGGCTGTTTTAAATCTGCAACTGCCAAAGTTGATGGCAGGCCTTTCCAGAGCACGCGAAGTGTGCACAGATGCGGTTCGCAACAGTCAGTCAGCATTTGCTTGATGTCAGGGTGCTGCAAAAACTCCTGTGCAACAAGATTTAAACAGTGGGCCAGACAGGGAACCCTCACAAAGCCACCATTGGTGATACATTTAACGATGTTTGATCCATTATCACTAGCTATAAAGCTAGCTTTTAGGGACAGGGGGTGCAGCCACTGATCAGTTTCTGTCAGTAGCAAGTCTAGCATGTTTTCACCTGTATGAGACCTTGTTACACTACACTTTGCAAGGGTGGCATGCTGCCTAATGCCATAAAGGTGGCTACCACTGCAGTCTGACTTACTACACTGCTTTCCAATCCCGCCATCGCAGACAACCCATAGTACCTGCACCCAATGTGCAGTAATACACAGATAGGAACTGCCCACCATTTTGCCACTTGTCCACATCCATGCTTAAATGAATGTAAGGTGATGAGGAATGTTGAGGAGCATGTTTTACAGACTCTCTCACAGTCCGCTATAACTCTGGGACAGCACAAGTAGAGATGCACAGCAGGTCCTGGATGGGATTTCCCATTTGGGACATGCACTTGCCACAAAGTGCCAGAATCTGACATTCTCCACAAAGGAGAAGGGCAAAAGGCCAATTGCCAGCATTACCACTATGGCAGCATCCAGTTCACATGCAGCCACATGATTTGGTGGGTATTGCATGTGACGTGAAAAACGACTGCAACAAGCACTGCATTGTTACCCGTTTTGCACGTGGCATGCCAAATGGCTCTGCTCTGTGAACTGCCATGGGTGGGGTGCTCTTGACATGTGATGGGGGATGCACAGGTGACAAGCCAACAAATTAGATTATTTTACCTGTTTTAAGCACAGGGGTTGATGTACTGCAATTACTATAGGGACCACCACTGCTGCTATGACCACTACTTAGCAATTCAAAATCTGCCTCCTCTTCATGCCTGTGGTAATCCCCTGATATTATTTCACCACTTCTACAGACACGGCTAGGTTGGCTACTAACTGTCAAAGAAGGGGATGCCATGCTCATGAAGGTGGATGAGGGTGAATGCCCCATTACAGCATTAGCTTCCCTCTGGTGCTGAGTCCACAGTGCCATGTGCCTGCTCTTCAGATGTGTGTGCTGCCCCTAGTGTCAAGATGGCTACCCTTTTTACCACACCTCACATGCTCTTGGCAAAGCTGGCAGATTGCCACTGTTTCATCACTTTCATCTCGTACAAAAAAAATCTCACACTAGGGATTTTGATGCCTTACTTTTCACATGTCACTGATGCTGCATTTTGGACTATAGTTTTTGTGGTACTGAAATGGGTGATGTACTGTATGATTTATGTTGTTGGGCACACTTGGACTCTACCTGAACATCAAAATCTATGACTATTACTGTGTCATCATCATCAACAGACACAGCTACATCAGAACTTTGAGGAGGGGTGATTTAATAACACACTGTTTATACACAGCCACCTTCAGTTTCTTTTTCTCTGGTTCCCAACTGGGGTCACTAGCATCATCATCATAATCATCATCCGCATCCACAAATTCAGTTTTGATGCTGTCCTGAGGTGAACATGTTCCAGCCACAGGGGCAGTATGATCATCCAAAATTGTTTTGTCAACATTTGAATATTTGGATGGCCCAAGCAAAAACCACAACATCGGTGGAAACATGAGATTGTGAGTCATCATCATGATCAGAATCATGTTCAACTAATGTGGGGATGGGGAGTGTGACATCAACTACACTCTGAATCATGTCTTCAGACTCCACAACATTTTTGGCACCCAGGTAAGTTTGCATGGGTTGAACTTGGAGCAATATTCATGCTGGGCCCGTCACTAACTTCACTATCGCCACCACCACCAGGGACAACAGCATCTCCAACCATCATTGAAGAGACTGATTTCACTGAGAAAAACATAATCGGAGAAATCTCTTTATTTGCATTGACTATTCCCTTCTGCTGCATACTACCATGCCCATGGCTGCTCTTGGCTCTGACAGTAGCGCGATGGCCAGAAGCATTTTTTCCATGCACGTCTCTTCACAGGCATTTTTTTTGGATTACTCAGACAATTAACAACAAATTTAGATTTAGGCACTTTTGGGAGGATGGGAAGCCAAAAAACAACAAGTGTGACTTATAGATGGAGACTGGGCCCTAAAGAAATGCAGCAGCACAGACAGATGGAGATTGCACACTAAAGAGATGCAGCCACACAGGCACAACTACACCTTAACCAGTGGTCAGAAATCCCAAACTGGAAAAATAATACCTTCTTTTGTGGGGGGGGGGGTAGTACAGCAATGCCTATAAAAAAGCAGTAAAAAATAACACAGGCTAAGAAATTAAGAGTACTGCAATGATGGTGCTACAACAAAATGTATTTGACTTGACGGCATGCGCACGCACACTAAAGTTAATGGGCAGAAAATTTAATAATTCAGTACACTACAGACCAGTCTTTTAAAAAAGACTGAAAAAATGCAAAGCACCACAGTAAACAGCAACAAATAATCAAAACTTACTATAAGTATTAATGTGTGTACATGAACACACAAATACTAAAACAGTACCCAACAACAGTTGGAAAGATTGCCCTTCTCTCTGTGAATCTCCCTTCACAACAGATCCACCTCTTCCCCGAAGTACACTTCTACAGTGACAGACTGAATGCACTAAATTAACATTCAATATTCACACAAAATCAATAAATGCTCGATTATATAACACACAAGGGTTTCCAACAATTGATATACTAAATTTTGACACAAAATATTGTCACAAAAATGCCTTTTAAAGGTTTTTCAATGGTTTGATTCTCAGAGCTCTGAGAACAACCTGTCTCCAGCTTTCTACTACACACACCATGCTGAACTGAGGCTGTGCAAGACAATCTAGAGCCCATGTGACCTGCCATCCCATGAATCACTGCAAAATTCACCTTAAAGAGCAATACAAAAGGTGAATTTAATGTAAAATTCATTGAAATCAACGGAACTTCGATTTACAATTAGAGGTGAAGCTATTCGCTTCATGTTACAGAAGATTTCATGAAATTCGAGTTATACGCGAAATACTCCACATAGCAAAGTTTAGGAACTTCATCTACCACTACATGTGACCCTTTTGAGATGGTACTTGGACCAATTCAGGTTCTCTGCTTCCTTAGTAGATTTAGATTTGGGGTGTCCAGATGGTCTGTATTTATTCAGATTGCAGAAGAAATCATTGAAGAGGTGTGCTGTTTTAGGAGGTTCAGCACAGATATATATAAAAGTTATAAATGTTACATATGACATGTCTTTTTAATATTGTTATATCCTTCCAGGAATTAGATTGGGGATGACATGAAATCCACTTGAATATGTGCAGAATGTTTATCAACTCAAAACAGAAATTTCTATAACTTCATCTGCTGTAATATGTTAAACATACTGTATGTTTGTAAACTGATGTTGCATTTGGTGGTGTGAACCCAATCTTAAACACCCTCTACTGCTCACTGTAATGCGTAAAATGTATAGTGGTGCCATCCATGGTGCAATGCAATAATGCTGAGGTATACTGCAGGGAACAGTGTCTCCCCTATAAATCATAATGCTATACAAGGTTTGAACAGATGGGGTTGTGTCACCTCTGATGAAGCTACATGTGAAACATTAAGTTGGTGGACACCAGGTTGTTGGTGTCCTGAGGCTCATGGAAGCTGTGCCTGTGTTTGGTAACTCGCATGTGGAATATACTGTAATAAAGCTGATTCACACTCTCGGTGAGTACTGTTTCTTTTTTCCATTTTCTGGGTCCACATGCTATCCCCTTCTTTTTCAGTCTGCTGTCTTTTTAGGAATGATGTGCTGCTGCCCCACAAGTGGTTCTTTCCTCTAACTGTAACTGAAAAGTTCCCTTTAGCTGAATTGCTGTTTACTGCCATTGGGGCTCTAAATCCATTGTTTAAGAACTACAAGGGCTCTTGGTAAATTAGACCAAAGAAACTGACAAGCATGACAGTCATGATATAGATCAGCAGACTGTGTCTCATTTTGGACACACAGAATATATTACCACAAATCCCTTTAAATTAGCCACAACCTTACCAGTGCAGAGGTCATATTAAAATTCTTAAAAATCAGAATGCTGTAGACTGCAAAACATTTATTGTCCTTCAAATATCCCTATGTACTTGTTTGTTACTTGTTGTTCCTAGAAGCTCTCCAGACATTTTTCAGCAAGCTGCAGCTAGTCCAAGGGCATACCAAGTAGTCAGCATGTGTATTTTACCATTGCGAAAAACCACTACCTTTCACACATAAATGCTCATGGTAGAGTAAAATCCTTAGTATCTGTAATTGAACATCTTTCTTTTAAAAACATGTTTTCCTTGTGGGGGATGATGAACACAGCATTTGTAGCATAGAAAATAAACTGACGTACTATAGTAAACTGCATTATCAGGCAAAAAATATTATAAAGGCAAAATGATTATGGTGTCCTGCCCTCCTGTTACCACTCATGAGTGGTGACAGAAGAAAGTGCCTATCTCCAACATATCCAACCATGTTTGCTCAAAAGGGGCCACAGGAGGGATACACAGACCAAAATGCTAATAATACATCTCAGAATTAAGTCCTGTCTTGAACCATAATCCTGATTTGTAGCTTAGATTTTAGCTTGAAACGTATCTTGGTATGTAGCTGAATATGTCTTTCCTGTATAGCAGAGTCTGCAGACAGATGAAGCCAGGTGTAAATGGGGGCAGTTAAACAGAATAGCTTTTTCCCTTTTAAAAGTACAATCTGAGAGCTGGCAAAATTATTTTAAACAATGTTTGCTTTCAGAGATGGTATAGAAATTATTGTAACCCCCACTCTGCTTCAAGAAATAAAGAAAACCATTGGAACATCACACAATCAATGATATTCATGAGAAACTGAACCTAAACATTGAATATCCCTTCTTTTGCTGCATTGTGCCTCCCTGGTGCTTTGACTTGGAGGAATGGGCAGCAGATCCAATGGATTGCTAAAGTAGCAGGCGATGTGAGGGAGCAAGATGTCATTGTCCAACTGGGAACTAATGACCTAGCAAGGAACAGGGCAGGGGTAGTGCAGAGTAATTTCAGGAAACTGGGAAGGGGCTTTAAGCTGGTAGAAAGCATTGTGGAGGTAGGGAAGGAAAGGTGGGGGGGGGTTGTGGTACATATCAGGAAACATATCAAGGCAACAGAAATGCAGGAGAGTTAGGAGGGGCAGGAGATACTGTGAGTCACCCTGGAGAAAACAACCAAAGCCTCCATTTGTACAAGGGTGATTTACAGACCTCCAGCACAGGAGGAGGATCTACACAAGGAAATGGGGAAGCAAGTAGCAAGATGGAAGGTAAGGGGGAGGTACTCCAGAAGGGGCACTTCAGTCTACCAGATATTGATTGGAGCCACCTGTCTGTAGCATCCATTAGAAGGAAGGTCATTCTAAACTCCCTGTAAAGGGCATTTTTTACTCAGCTAGTCGTGGAACCCACTGGTGATGAGGCAGTACTAGACCTGGTGCTTACGAACAGGGTCAGTGTTGTGGACATCAGGGTGGGATGCCACCTGGGTACCAGCGATCACTGGCTGATGTGGTTTAATATTTGGATGGCAGGGGAGGTGAAGCATACAAGGACTAGGGTCCTGGACCTCAGGATGGCATAGAAACATAGACTTTGATGGCAGATAAGGATCACTTGGCCCAACTAGTCTGCCCATTTCCTTACCTATTGGATGAGCTACAGATCCTAGTTAACCAACAGCCTACTTCTTCCTACCCCCCCACCAGAATTGCCTTATGTCTGTCCCATGCATTCTTGAATTCCCCCACTGTTTTTGACCCCACAACCTCCTCAAGAAGGCCATTCCATGCGTCCACCACCCTCTCTGTGAAAAAAATTCTTCCTCACAATGCCCCTGAGCCATCCCCTCCTATCTTCAGATTGTGTCCCCTTGTTCTTGCACATATCTTTTTCTGAAAGATGCTACCCTCTGCTGGGCAGAGCAGATTTAAAAAAAAACAAGCATTTATCAATGCTTAAAGTTGGCTGTTGGTATTGCTGTTGTACATGCCTCCCATATTTTTCTGTGTATATTCCTCTGCCTTGCATTTTAAGGCATCACTCTCAACACACATTTCTTATGTTCTTCCAGCATTGGTTCACTTCATTAGAAAAACAAGCATTTGTCAATGCCGAATGTTTGCTTGCTGGTATTGGCATTGGTAGTGCAGGAGTTAGAAAGATGCACAATAGGATTGGCAGTGAAGTACAGAAGTAATGTCAACCCCGACCCCCACCCTGCAGAGACTGACAGGAATTGGAGGTGTGCCTTCGGGTTGTCGGCCATAACACTCACACAATTCCACTTTACCCCACCCTGCAGACACTGACAGGTGTTGCAGCGTGCCTTGAGGTCTCCGGCACTTATGCTCACCCCATTTCCATAGGGAAATAAGCTGAGATGGGTGCAGTATAGGAGAATGGGGTGAACATTAGGGATGAAGACCCCAAGGCACACCTTAATGCCGGTCAGTGGCTGCAGGGTGGATGTAGGGATGGAATGGGGTGTGCATTATGGCCGATGACCCCAAGTCACACCCCAACACCTGTCAGTCTGTACAGGGTGGGTGTTACAGTTGGAAACCCTAATGCCCCAGGTGTTTGTTGGTATTTTTGCTTCAAATTTTCAACATGGACTTTTTTGGACCCCACCTCACGAACAGTGGCAGTATCATTTCAATACTCAATCCCAAAAGGTGATTTTGCACAGTGAGTGCGCCATTCGATGTCACAGGTGCAAAAATACATTTTGGGCAGGATGTGAAAAATGATAGCTATACTGTTCATGAGAAGGTGGGAAGAAATTGCAATGTTGAAAATCTGGAGTGAAAATATGAAAAAGTGGCAAAGTTACAAGTGTGCATAGAAACTGGGCAACGCACATTCGTAAGACAGTCATTTTTTGAAATGTTTTCACTAAATTTTCAACATGGCCTTTTTGGGACCTCCCTTCATGAACAGTGGCACTAGGATTTCGTTAATCTGTCCCAAAAGTTGATTTTGCACAGCAACAGTGCCATTCTGCACCACAGGTGCAAAAACTCATTTTGGGAAGGATGCAAAAAATAGCAGCTGTACTGTTTATAAGAGGGTGTGAAAAAATGGCAACGTTGGAAATTTGGAGTGAAAATATAAAAAAATTGATGAAGTTATGAGCGTGCATAGAAATTACGCAACGGACACTCATAACGCAGTCATTTTTTTGGATTTTATTTTTCACCAAATTTGCAACAAGGGCTTTTTGGGACCCCACCTCATGAACAGTGGCACTGTCATTTTGTTAATTGGTCCCGAAAGGTGATTCCGTGCAGCGACGGCAAAATCACCTTTCGGGACCGAGAAACAAAATGACAGTACTGTGTTCATGAGGTGGGGTCCTATATTGATAATTTGGGACCAAAACTCCCAAAATTGGCTGAGATATCAAACTAAGTTGACCCCCCCATTGACTGGCATTATAGGGCTTATCGTCATTTCTTCAGTTGCCAGTTGGCCTTTGAAGAGCGCAGAAGGGTTCCCAGTCCACAGAAGATCACTGCTCCTGATCTCCGGAGGAAAGTATGGGTGAGGGAGGTGTGGGAAGGAAGGGTTCACAGAGAGAGAGGACATGGGTTGGGGGAGGGGGGCCGGTGGGAACAACAAGGGACCGTTTTCTTATTTTTTCAGGTTTAAAAAAAAAAGACCTTGTGGGACTGTTTTCTTTTTTACAGGTGAAATATTATTAAATGGATTTTGGCACTCTGGGGTGGGCTGCCAGTATGCCAAAGTACTGGGAGGGGGATCATTGATGACCCGGGGATTGGGCACCCCGAAGTCGGCTAAGAACATAGGGGCTCGGGGGGTGGTACATCCGACACTGAGTGTGGGCATCCCGATGTCGGAAACATCAAAGAGGTAGTTTTTGGCACAATGGGGTGGGCTCCCAGTGTGCAACATTAATGGGGGAAGGGGATACATGCTGACACAGAGACTGAGAACCCCAATGTTGGTGAGGGGGATCCACTAGTGTGATCACGCTTAAGTGGAAGTGCCTTCAGGCACTGTAAACTCTCAGCCCGTATGGAGCTTAGGCTGTGGCCTATTCCACATGGGTGGGAGAAAAGGAACAAAAGGAATCAGCAGAAAGTGGAGGAGGCATGGGAAGAAAGCACCTCCTCCCACCTTCCAGAACCACTACTCCAGCAGCAGTATTGTACATTTATTTATGCTCTACAGGGCTTTAAGTGTCAGCCAGGAGTGCAAGGGGCTGGAGAAGGAAGGGACCAGTGGGATGAGGGGGTGGAGACATAAGCCAGGCTGATCAGGATGCAAACAGCTGTTTGCTTGGTGGTGACCTGCAGATGAAAGGAAAAATCAGCCACATGATTCGTGTGGGTTTTTCTTTTCAAGTGCAGACCACTTCAGGCAAAACAGTGTCACGATCAGCCTAGCTGATGATTGGTGTGATACTGTCGAGCCCCTTGAAGAGCACTCTCCATTGGACAGACAGTATCACACCCCTCAAAAGTCTCTCATCCCAAGAAGTTTAACGTGCATGCATGAATTTAAAAATGGGTGAATGCCTCAGAGATGCTTTGGTGTGGGGATTACTGTTATGCAGTAGAGGGACAGTGCATCAGATTAAGGGGTGAAATAGTGAAGGCAACAAACCTCTGTGCAAATGAGGTGAGCAATAGCAGAAGGAAAGAGAGATCAATATGGTTCTCAAGAGAGGTGGTGGCAAGGGTAAAGGAAAAAAGATCAGCTTTCTATAAATAAAAGAAGACACAGAAGGAAGAGGATAGAGAGGTGTACCAGCAAAAACAGAGGGAAGCAAGGAAGGTGATGAGGGGCACTAAGACACAAACTGAGGAAAGACTAGCCTGGGGGGAACAAAGAGTGATTAGACCTTTTTTAGGTATATAATGTATAAGTGACAAATGAATGACAAGGGGAGTAATTGTAAGGCTGAGGGGTGAAGAGTGAGACTGTGTAGAGGATGATCACTAAAAAGCAGATATCATGAACAAATTCTTCTGGTCCGTCTTCACAGTGGAAGGGGAAGAAGATGGGCCACACATAGGTTACAAGACCACCACTCGAGGAAGGGAAGTAAACACTAGTTCATTTGAAGAGGAAAGAGTCCTGAAGAACCTAATGAATCTGAGAGTGGACAAGGATATGGGGCTGGATGGGGTACATTTAAAGGTATTGAATGAGATCATGGAGGTACTGGCTGCACCTTGAAAGCCCTATTCAATAAGTCACTAGATAGTGGTTCCAGATGACTACAAGTGGGCAGGTGTAGTCCCCTTTCATAGGTGCGGCAGCAGGGGATGGTCAGTCTGACATCAGTAGTGGGGAAACAAATGGAGTCACTTTAAAGGAAAGACAGGTAGATTACCATGCATCCAGTGGGTTACAGGATCTAAGGCAGCACCGATTCTCAGGAGGGAGATCATGTCAGACAAAGCTGATAGATTTCTTTGACGTGGAGACCAGAGAAATAGATTGGGAGGAGCAGTAGATGTGGCCTGCTTAGACTTCAGCAAGGCCCAGAGGCAGAGGAAGAGAAAGATGGACCCCAGTGCATGTTGTAATTTTGGGCCCCCCCCACCACCCCACAGCACCCCACAACCCCAGGCAGCACCTCTGTCTCTCATTAGCAGCTCCTGCCCCAGCTGCACCCCCACCATTAATTTTTTTGTGGGCTACTTCAGGGTTCAGGCTGCTGCAGTGGCAACCATGGAGGGAGAGGTGCAGGACATGAGGAGGATAAGGTCAAGAGGTTTGATTCTGCTGCTCTGCATCTGCTGAGTCTTACTGAGAAGGAGAGACACTGTAGATGCTGGACACAAACAGAAAAAAGTCACAGAGGAGTCACACAGGGAATTGTCAACAGTACTTGTCTTTGCCCAGGGTGCTGCTGATTATTCTCTGTTCCTAACTGTATGTTTTGGCTCTCAGAAATGCCAATAAAAACCAGGCTTATAAGAAATGTTGCAGCCATGCTACCCTTCTGCTTCTCAAGTTAACAATCGCAAAGTAACAGTTTCTACCAACAAACACAAATCACAGTTCCCACTACATATTCAACACATTTTCTTCATTTTTTTAGTATTTATTATAAATTACACCCCAGTCCATTACCTTCTTCCCCAGGCCAGCCAAATCAGAACCAACAACAGTCAAACTAGTCTTAAGTGCACCAAAACACTGGTCCAGTGTCCATTATCTGATTAAAAAACTTTCACAGACACATTTTAGCTGTGTCTCTCACTGACAAAAATCCTTAGAGGTGTAAATAAACTTTGTTCACACTTAGGCTGTTATTGGCATGACCACAACACCACTTCAGAATCATTAAAATCCTACCTCACAGGAGGCTCAAATAAGAATCAGACACACCACCACCACTCCAAGGCTGACTGCTGTCACCGACCTTGCAATTAGTTTGATTGACTCATGGACGACTAGACTGCTCGAAGGATGCATCGTTACGTGCAGAAGACTGACCAAGACTCACTCGCTGAATCATGGTGACTCAGTAGACTTTGGCTGGCGTGAAGAGACCCACTCCCAGACAGTGCGTCACTCTCCAGTCAGACTGTACGTGCCTTTATTCACCAGCTGGTCCATCCCACTATCTGCCACCGACTTTCTGAAGTGCTGATGCCTGTCATGCCTCAATCAACTACAGTTTCTGCCCCAGTCACTAATGAGTGCTAGTGCTTACCTCTTAAAGTGACAGTATTGCAGTGCATACAGTACATTAAAAAAAAAAATGGACCGTTCCAAGCGACCAAGAGGAACTTCAGTAAATCCACCCCCCCCCATATGTGCTGGGCCCCTCTAAGTTCGTTGGCCCCTGTGCGACTGCACCGGCTGCACCAGCTATTCCTCCGCCACTGGCAAGGCCTTCAACATTGTGCCACATAGAAGGCTCAGAAAAATAAAAGTGGGAAGCTTGTGAGCTGGAAAAGGTGGTACACTGGTATGTAATTGGCTGACAAATAGGTGACAGAGGGTGGTGGTTAATGGCATTCACTCAGGGGAAGGGAGAGTGACCAGCAGGGTCCCTCAGAGCTCAGTACTGAGTGCAGTCCTCTTTAATGTCTTTGTGAGTGACATTGCAGAAAAACTGAAAGGAAAGGTGTGCCTCCATGCAGATGACACCAAGATCTGCAAATGGGTAGATACTCTGGAGGGAATGGAGAGAAAGAAAGAAACTTGAAAAAGCTTGAGCAGTGGTCAAGGGTATGGCAGCTGTTTTTCAATGTAAGGAAGTGCAAAATCATGCACATGGGGTATAGAAACCCAGAGGCAGAGTATAGACTGGGGATAAGGTCCTGAAGGTCACAAATGGGAAGGGATAATCATAACAGATGATCTTAAGGTGGTAAGATGATGTGACAAATCAGTAAAGAAAGCCAGTGAGATGCTGGAGTGCATAGTGAGGGGTATCACTAGCAGAAACAAGGAGGTAGTGTTACCACTGTATTGGTTATTGGCGAGACCACACCGGGAGTACTGTGCTTAGTTCTGGAGGCCACACCTCAAAAAGGGACATAGACAGGGTAGGCAAGGCAAGGCAAGGCAATTTTATTTATAAGGTGCCCAATCCTGGAGGCTCTGAGCATCGTACCAACAACATACAGCAGCAAATTAAAACATATAATACAACCTCATTAAAACTATATCAGAATTAATATTCAGCAATATTAAAAGGTTTCCAGAGGTTTAAACTTCAAGGGACTGGCTGAAACTAAAGATGGCATCAGCAGTCAAAGGCCAGGCTGAAGAGGTGGGCCTTCAACCTCCTCTTAGACACCTCAATCGAGGGATCCTCCCAGACTGCATGTAGAAGTGAGTTCCATGGGGTTGGCCCAGATACACTAAAAGCATGATCTCCTGAGGTCCTGAGCCAAACCCTGGAAATGTCTAGGAGGCCCCTAGAGGAGGAGTGGAGGGAGTGAGCAGAGGACACCAGTGTCAAGAGCTCAGACAGGTAACCAGGATCCAGCCCTTATAGGGCCTTAAAGGAGAGGAGACCCACCTTGAAAAGGACCCTCCACCTGACTGGCATCCAGTGCAGGGCATGCAGAACCAGAGTCTCATGACTGGACCTTGAAAGGCCCGTCATCAACTGGGCCACTGCATTCTGCACCATCTGCAGTCTACGGAGGATCTCTCCCATGACCCCAAAGTACAGAGCATTATAGTAGTTGAGCGTAGTAGTCAAAAAGGCATACACCGGTGTCAGCAGGTCCTTGGGCAGAATGACGGGCTTAATCCAGGCAATGTTCTGCAAGTGGTAGAACCACTGCTGACTACAGATGATACCTGATCTTCAAAGATCAATCTGCTATCAACGATCATGCCCAGATTTTGCACCCACGGAGAAACCACCAATGACGCAGACCCCAGAACAAGTCCAGAGTTGGCCCCCAGAGACAACCCATCATGCCCACGACCAGGTTTGATTACCAGCACCACAGTCTTGGTCGGGTTGAGTCTCAGCCAGCTGGAATCCATCCAGTCATTGATTTTAGCCAGACAGCTGTTAAACACGTTGACCGCTCCTGATGTTCCGGGTGCAAAAGACAAATACAGTTGGGTGTCATCTGCATAGCAGTGAAACTCCACACTGTATTGTTGAATGATCTCGCCCAGGGTCAGCATGTATACTGTGAACAACATCAGTGACAAGACTGAGTCCTGAGGTACTCCACAGGACAGAGGCATTGGGCAGGAGGAGAAATTTCCCATCACCACCCGCTGCACTCTGTCCGAGAGATAGGACTGAAACCATTTGATGACAGTACCGGTGAGTCCACAAAACTCACAGAGCTGATTGAGAAGCATAACATGATCCACAGTGTCAAAAGCTGAGGAGAGACTGAGGAGCACAAGAACTGACCTGTCTCCTCTATCTCTAACCCTGAGCAGATAATTATGCACTCTCACTAGAGCAGTTTCAGTGCTATGTCTGGCCCGAAAACCCAACTGGAAAGGCTCATAGATATCCAAGGACACCAGGTGATCCTCAAATTGTGCCAACAATTTCTCGACAGCCTTGCTCAAAAAAGGGTAGAGGACATCCAAAGAAGGGCAACAAAAATGGTACAGGGGATGCACCACACGTTCTACAAGGTTAGACTTGGGGATCTAAATCTGTACATCATTGAGAAGAGGAGGGAGAGAGAGGGGACATGATAGTGGCCTTTAAATAGCTCATGGTGGTGAATAAGGTTCAGGAAGGGAGCATTTCTCAGAAAAGAAGGTGTAGCAGAATTAGGGGCATGCAATGAAGCTGGAGGGGGAAGTTTAGGAGGGTTGTGTGGAAGTATTTCTTCATTGAGAGGTTGGTGGATGCCTGGAACAATCTTCTTTTAGGTATGGTGGGATGAAATCAGTGGTGGGCATCAAACATGTATGGGATCGTTATAAAGAAAAACTGGTATCAAAGCAGTGTGTGTGAGTGTTAGGGGTGGTGGCTGGAGACAAGGTAGGGTCTGCCATAACAGAATAGGCAAGGAACAGATGAGCAGACTAGCTTGGTCAAGAAGTCCTTATCTGCCCACCTATGATTCTATGTTTCTATGTGGTGTTTGCCGAGGTGTAACCTGTGTACGGCTGGGGAGAGGAAAATACACTATGCACTAGGGCTTTTAACAATTGGTTGAAGCATACAGTAGTTCTAGATGGTGGCTTGGGGGTAGCCTGGTATGATGTGGGTCTCTATAAGGGAGATGGTCTGCATCCTTAAAGGAGGGGGACTTCAGTCCTAAGTGGGAGGTTTAAATGCTACCTGGATGAGCAATTAAACTAGCCAGGTGGGCTGGAATAACAAGGGAAGGAAAAACTCCCCCCCCCCCAGATGATCAAGAAATGAGGAGGGAAGGCCCAGGGGGAAGAACCTTTCCCAATTCAGGGTGCAAGAAGACAGTGTGAGGACAAGGCAGAGAACAAGGGGAAAACAAATCATGAAAGCAAGAAGAAAGGAGTAAAGGAAATAGGTAATTGAGAAGGTAACAAGAGAAGAAGAGTGTCAGGGAAAGTTTCAGGGAAATAGCACATGCAGGAGGGGGAAGCAGGGAAGCAAGTAGGGAGGAAGTAAGGTATGGAGAGCAATGTGCACAAATACAAGTTGTCAGAGAAATAAAATTCTGGGTCTGAAGGCCATCATAGCAGAGGATTGCCTTCATTTGGTGGCTACAATTGAGTGCTGGTGCACTAATAGCCATGACTGGAACATGGCAATACCATGCTACTTTCTGTTCAGGAGAGACAGGGAAGGGAGTAGGGGAGAAGGGGTTGTACTACATCTAAGGGAGGGAATCATGACAATTGAAGCGCAGGACACCCCAAGGAAAGCAAAGGGTTGGACGTGCTGAGGGTCTTCCTAGAGACAGGTACTGGGGCTGCTGTCCCTACAAGGGTGGTATATAGACCTGAACACAGTGAGAGGAGTTGAATAAGGCACTTGGGGAAACCATCATCAGGATGTCAAGTAAGGGGGAGATGCTGCTAGTTGGAGACTTCAGTTTGTCAGATGTGGATTGGAGCCTCCAGCTGCAGCTTCAGTTTCGGAGCAAAGTCATCCTTGACTCCCTTGAAGGGGATTTTCTCAGGCAGATAGTCAAGGAACCGACTAGGGATAGGGCAGTGCTGGACCTGGTGTTTACAAACTGAGAAGATATTGCAAATGTCACAGTGGTTAGCACCCTAGGTACCAGTGATCACAGTACAGTGTGGTTTAACATTACAATGGGAACAGAGGCAAACCACGTGAGGACAAGGGTCCTGGACTTTAGGAGGGTGTATCTTAAAGAAATGGGAGTTTGCCTCAACAACTGCCTCATGGGGGAATTGCCAGTGAGGGACAGAGGTACAGTGGAGAATAATAAGGGAGAGCATAATTATGGCAACAACTTCTGCATGAAAGAAGTGAGTAAAAGCAGTGTGAAGAAGAAATGGTTACTGTATGGTTCTTTAGGGAAACGGCCAAGGTAGTAAGGGAGAAAAGAGTGGCATTCAGGAGGTAAAGTATAAGGAAACACAGAGGGCAGAAAACAGGGAGGTATACCATGTAAAACAAAAGCAGGAAAGGCAGTGAGGGGAGCAAAAGTGCAGACCTAGGCATGGACAGCCAAGGACATAGCTAAAGATGATAAGTCTTTCTTCAGATACATAAGTGTGAAAAAAAAGCAAGGGGATGGATAGTGAGGATAAGGAGGGTAGCGGAGTAAACTGCACAGAAGAGGATAAAGAAACAGCAGACATCTTGAACAGGTACTTCTACTCACTCATCACAGTTGGTGGGGGTGGCCCACCAGTGAGCAGCAGGTTTATATGAGGGTATGTGGACACGAGTTCATTTTCAGAAGAGTCCTGAAGGGACTTGCAGTTCTGAAAGTGGACAAGGCTATGGGATGAGTTGGGATTCACCTAAGGGTACTAAAGGAACTCATGGAGGTGCTAACTGCTCCACTGACAGCCTTATAGCACTGTTTACTGGAAACAGGCATAGTTTTGGTGAACTGGAGTAGAGCAGGCATAGTCCATCTCCATAAGAGTAGCAGCTAGGAGGAGGCTAGCAACTATAGGCCAATCAATCTCACATCAGTGGTGGAAAAATTAATGGCAATCCTGTTGAAGAAATGGTTGATAGATTATCTTGAATCCAATGGTCTACAAGACCAATGGTAGCATTGTTTCATGTGGGTGGGGGGTGGGGGATCATGCCAGATGAATGTGATTGATTTCTTTGAATGGGTGTCCAGGGAACTAGATCATGTCAGGGCAGTGGTTATGTCCTATTTGAACATTAGTAAGGTTTTTGACACTGTGCCACACAAGAGATTGAACAGCTTATGTGTGGGATGTAAAGTAAATTTGTTAATGAACTGGTTAATGGATAGGTGACAGAGGGTGCTGGTTAACTGCACTCACTCTAATGAGGGAAGAGAGAGTAGCAGGGTGCCATAGGTCTCAGTAGCTGACATGGTCCTCTTCAATGTCTTCATAAGCGACATTGTGGGAAAACTAGATGGGAAGGTATGGCTTTTTGCAGTGACACCAAAATCTGTAATTGAGTGGACAATTATACATCAGTGGAGAGAATGAGTAGGGGACTTGGGAAACTTGAGGAGTGCTCAAGAGCATGACAGTTGAAATTCAATGTCCAAAAGTGAAAACTTATGCACCTAGGCATAGGAACCAAGGAGCTGAGTATAGGATGTGGGGAGGTACTGACAATAAGCAAGAAAGGGACCATGGGGTTATCCTATCTGATACCTTAAACTGGTAGGGCAGTGTAACAAAGCAGTAGGTAGGACCATTAGTATGCTGGAATTCAGTGGCAGAGGTATCTCCAACAGGAGGAGGTAAGCAGTGTTGTCACTGTATCATGCAATTGTGAGATCCCTCCTGGAGTACTATGTTCAGTTCTGGAGGTTGCACCTCAGAAATTACATAGCCAGGGTGGAAATGGTTCAGAAAAAGACAAATAAGATGGTGTAGTTTTTACATCATAATCTCTATGAACAGAGACTGAGAGAGCTCAACATGTACACCCCGGAAGAGAAGAGAGTGAGGGACGACATGATAGGGACCTACAAGTACCTCATGTGGGATAACAGGATGCAGGAGGGGAGTCTCTTTCAAATGAGAAAGAGCATCAAGACCAGGGACATGAAATGAAGCTGGAGGAGGGAAGTTTAGGAAGGATGGGAGGAAGCATTACTTCACTGAAAGAGTGATAAACACCTGGAACAAACTGTTAGTGGAAATGATAGAGGATAAAACAGTGGGGGGGGGGGGGCTTCAAGCATGCATGGGATAGATATAGCACAATATTAGTAATTATACGGGGAGGGTGAAGGGTCACCAGAGACCAGTTAGTGTCAGTGGGGACAGATTAGCATGAACCATCTGGCAGACTGGGTGGGCCAAAGTGGTCCTTATCTGTCAACAAAGTTTACGTTTCTCAGTTTTTACTGTGTTACACCAACAGATACCTAAATGTATTCTTTTTTCAATTAGTTTCCATCTTTTTCAAAATGATATTTAATTTACTAATGCAGATTAATTTGTACTGACAACACTAACCTTCAGTCACATTGGCCCCTCCCTCTTCCCATATTCATTGGTGTTCAGTGGTACAGTACCTCATCCCCACCACATCCTATGCTAAGCACTCCCTGGTGTCCAGTGACATTACCTTTCATACCCTGCCCAATTCCAAGCAACAGCTGGTGTTTAGAAGCATTGTTCTCCCTTGCCCTGTCCTGTAACATACCCATTCCTGCTGTCTAGAGGTACCCCATCCTCCTCTCTGACCCATGGCAAGTGTTCTCTGTCAACCACTGACACCCTCAGCCTCTGTCTGTCCTATGCCAAGCACATCCTGGTATCCAGTGGCATCCCTTCCATCACCATGTCTTATGCCAAGCACTCCCTGGTGTTCAGGAACACTCCCTCAATCTTCCCATTATATGCCAAGCACTCAATGGGATTCTGGAGCATGCTCTCAGTCACCCTGTCCTATACCAAGAAAACCTTTCTGTGTAGTGGCATCACATCCATTGCCATGTTCCATACCAATAACTCCCTGGCATTCTGAAACACTCTTTCACTACCCCCATCCCATGCAAAGAGTGCACTGGTGTGCACTGGTATCATGTCCATCACCATGCCCAGTGCTAAGTTAGTGTTCAAAAACATAGCCTAACTTTCACCACCACATGCAAAGCATACACTTGTGTCATGTACATCCCCCATCACCATGTCCTATGGCAAACATTCCCTTGTATTCAGGAACATTCCTTCACTCTCCTCATTCTATACCAACAGTCTTTGGGCTTCACTTCCTATGTCTCACCATCCCATACCAAGCACATGCTTGTGTCCAGAGGCATCCACTCCATCACCTTGTTCCAAGCCCAGAACTCCCTGCTGTTCAGAAAGCCTTCTTCCCTCTCCCCATCCCATGCCAAGCACATGCTGGTGTGCAGTGGCATCCCCTCCATTACTATGTCCAATGCCAGGAACTCTCTGGTGTTCAGAAACACTCCCTTCCTCTCCCCATTCCCTGCTAGGCACTCTCTGGTCACCTGTGGCATTTAACTTCTTCTCTTCTTCTGTGGTCAACCACCCTCTGGTGGTCAATGGCACTCCTCTCCTTCACCTTATCACATACCAAAGTACTCCCTGGTGTCCAGTGCTCTCCCTCTTCCCATTCCAGGGCAAACACTCATTGGTGTCCAATAGCACTGCCCTCCCTCCCAGTTTTGTGTCAAGCAGTAACTAGTGTCCAGTGACACCCCTCCTTCACCCTGACTCATATGATACACTCCCAGTGTTTGGTGACACCCCTCTCTTAGCCAGTTCCATATAATGCACTACCTGGTGTCCAGCTGTATGCCTTGCTCACCCTGACCAATATTATACACCTCATCCCCATTTCTACTGTCTAGATGTTAATTTGCCTACACCCTCCTAACACCTCCACAACTTGTTATCTTCTAATAGATACTTGATATAGTTGTGCACACATGTCAGAATAATTCAGTGTTAATACTAGGCACTGCAGTTTAATAAAACTGGAACTGATGTTTGGCAATAGCCACAAACAGAGGTCTTAGTAGATTTTCTGTTGGTTACTGTTGTACAAGGGGAGGAAGGGAGGATCCTATGTAGATGAACAAAGGGGGATTTTCTCAGTAAAGAGGTGTTTGTTGGAAGAAGGGATGGGCTTCCAGTGCAGTACTTTGAGTTAAATAAGGGAGTGCTGTTAACATTGAGGAATGACTCTCAGTATCACACCTGGAGATCAGTGGGAGTGCATGGTCACTCCAGGAATGTGCTTCCACTGAAACACACCTGAGGCATGGTTTTCAAAGGATCCAGCCAATATCAACCAGCTGCTATTTTCAACAGGCTTTGCTCACAGCCAGAACAATTGCTAATGCATTAACCTGATGAGAGATATATAATTAAAGTGTGGCTTGGATGTTAATTTATGATTTATATTAATGTAATATTAGAATTTCAGATTCATATGACAACAGTAGGGAATAGAAAACCTTAGACATCACACACGATCGCGTGCGTGCACACACAAACACACACACACACACTCTCACCATTCTACATTGGTCCTTGTCATATACAGTTTCTTTATATGCAGTGTATTGGGAGACTGCATATTATAATTCTGTCAGTGTTGCCCTGATGTTGCACATATTATAATTCTGCCAGTGTTGCCCTGATGTTGTCCATGTATCTCCTCTGCAACAGCAGCTCACATCTGAGATGTGGGCTTCAAGGCAGATGCACCCAAATAACTTGCCCACTAAGTGCAACCTCAACTCTAGGGCTTCACCTGCAAAGGGAAGTTGCTGCGGGGGGGGGGCATTTTGAAATACAGTATGTAAAAAAGAAAGTCCTCACAGTGACTGTTATTGGATTCCCAGACACCACAATCTGTAAATTAAAAGTGGCCATTTTGTATTTTTATATGTAGCAGCACAATAGTATTTTAGTGATTTCTCTTTAGATTATGTGAAAGTGTAGATGTTTCTTCAGATTTCTGGAAAATATGTGTTTAATGTAGTTTTATTCCATAAAATATCATAACCTGCTCCCACCTCACCAGAACAGTAGCTGTTTACATGAGTTGCAAGGCTGGACTAATAGTCAAACAAAATCTTATACCAACCAGGAGTAATATGGGATTATGCACTAAACTTTTCTAGTCCGTACTCTTTTAACTAAGACATCATAGTACAGTATTTACCAGCTGCATTCTTCATCCATGCTGTAATCCCACTTTGCTTAGCCCCTGAAATAGCATCATTTGAAAAAAAATAACCATCCTAGACCTTTATAAATCTCAACATAAAGTGTCCAAGAAACACACTGTTTACAAGCAACTGCAGGCCTGTGTATAATTTAAGTTAGTTTTCTTGTTTCAATTTCAGCTGGATCATGCCTTTGAGTTCAAAGCATTGGTGATGCCTTGAACTTAAAGGTAAGATCAAAGTGAAACTGAAAAGAAAAATCTAACTTAAAATTATAGACAGGACAGCAATTGTTTCGTAAACAGTAGACAGTCAGACATGGTGTTTGCCATTGAGACTTGATAGCAAACACCATGCCTGGTGTGTTTACTCAAAATCCAACCCTCTTTGTCTTCTACAAATAAACATGAAAAAAAAAAAGGATAAAGACAGGAAGCTAAGAAAATTAAGGTTGAGGAGAACACTAAGAATTGTTCAGCAGTTGTGTTTTTTTTTGCCAGTGCCATATGCCAGACAGCATCCTGAAGGATCTTGGCACACCTGTCTGGGATTGTCTACCAGGAGAAGAGCTTTACCAGATGAGTGCAAGAAGCACTTCTACTGACCAATAGACTCCCCTTGCTGTTTTAGAATGGGTCCTCTGGGTTTGCCAATAATCCCTTGGAGAGGAGGCCAGCCTGAGACTGGGGGCAGAACAGCCGTGAGGATGAAGATCTCCCCTTGTGTATGAAGCTCTCACCTTGTGGAAACGGAGGCTGTGGAACCAAGGAAGAGACTCTCGGCTGCACACACATCATGAAATGTGATGAACAATAAACATATGGATGTGACTGTTTAACTTCAAGAAGAAGTATGGTGTAGTTAGTGGGTGGAGAGGATGTTAGGACCTGTCAATCCAATTAACTATGACAAATATTTATTTTAACAAATTCAGCATTTGCTAATAAATGTCTTATTTTCATACACTTTAGAATTCTGAGTTAGTATATGCAGTACTTACTTTTCACTATTAATCACTGCTCACCTTTCCTTTATGAAATAGAAATGCCCAATTGCTATCTGTACCATAAAAATCTAAAACTCTTTCAAGATGTGGTGAATTAAATGTGACTTTGTTTGCTCATAAAGATATTGCTTTATAGAAAATATACGTTTCTCCCCTAAATTGTAAGAGTTATGATTCTGTGATTGCATAATTCACGTAAAATGGAAAACTATGCATTCTGATATGCAAATTGATGTTTGTCTTGGTTCATTACAGTCTATTAAAAATTCATTATTGTTATGAATTTTCTGTTGCTGAACAGTTCATGAGTGCTCCTCAATGTTTGTGAGTTGATGAACTTCATTTTCTCTGGGTATGGAGTAAACAATGCCTTAGAGTTGATGCAGCTACCAAGTAGCATCAATGGATAATCCATGATCTCTGGTTGATACGTTTGATAATGGAAATGTTTGTGTCTTGATCAGATTGTTTGAACTGGATCATATGGTATCTAGACAAGTGTGTGGCCACATGATGTCAGGCTGTCAATGCAAATTCTACATTATTCAGACATATCTACTCTATTCAAATTCCAGAGGAATCTGCATAGTGGGGCTTATGCATGAAAGGGTGGAAAATATGCCAAGAAGCATTGTTAACACCAGTGCACAGCTGAGTGCCTGACTGTAAGAAATCTTATGCACTATGCACAAATGCACATGCATTGCAGGCTGAGAAAAAGGCATGGCCAACAGATGCATGTAGTGCCATGCACAGGGAATGCCAAAGGGTCCTGACATACACAGGCCCGGCCTGTGACCCCAACATATATGGGCAAGTGTGCCACCCCACGTGAAATCAGAAAAGTGAATAGCACAATGGAGGAGTGTGCACATGCAGGAGCAGGAGACAGCATTGCTGCATCTGGCATGTGGACAACTGCAAATGTCTGAAAGCACAGGCCATGAATGATCTGAGAGCCCTGGAGGACAATGGGCATACAGTTGCACCTGATCACGGTCCTCGAACTTCATGGATGGCCTTGTGGCAGCCATGGTATCGGATATACAGGCAAACTATGCCATGCTGTATGGGGCTGAGTTCCTAAATACACCTTTGGAGACCAAAGCCCACCTGTGGCTGGACATCCAGTCCACCATCAACACAGCTGGCCCAGAGGCATGGAAACTAGCAACCATAAAACACAATTAGTGTGATTTCTGGTTGGCTATGAAATGCAAGCTGTCAGCCATACAACAGACACAATGAGTCATGGCCATTGGCACACCCACACAGGTGCCCATCTTAACACCCATTGAGAGGATAGTGGCCTGCATCTTAGCTGACATCAATCTGGGAAGGGAGGAGGAGGGCATAGACACAATGCCAGGTATGGAGTACAGTGCAGGGACATAGGCGGAATGTACAGGACATGATGGGGCTATTAACAACCCTGCAATGCACCCCATGGAGACTGAGATGGTGCCCAAACCTGAGGCACTGCCAGAACCCACTGTGGAAGAGGATACACAGGGTGAAACAAACACAGACAGCACAGGTATGTGTAATACACTGTGCCCAGCAGAACACATAACAACACATGGTGATGCACCAGCATGTAATACCGACCTGTACTCTTGCCCACAGGTATTATGCCGGGGATGGTGGACACACAAGTGGAAATGGCCTCACCCAAGGACTCAGAAATGGAGACCATGGTGGAGAAACTGAAGGACATGCAGGACGTGGACACAACACCTATCGGGAGCCAACAAACTGCCACCCCCAGCCTTGCATCACCCCCACAAGCACAACACATTCAGCCACCCTGTGGTGGAGAAAAGGGCACCAAGGTCCAAGCAGAAAAGCCCCACATGTCTGGCCAGGCAGTATGCCCTGCTGGCATATGCCCACTGCCAGGGGACATGGGGGGCCCTGTGCCACCGCACAAGGACCATGCGACAGTAGGGACGAAGGTCCCTCAAAACACCTACTCCGCCAGACACAAAGGTCATCCACAAGTGACATACTACGCATCTATTACCCCAGGGTGATCCAGCTGGAACATGGCTGCCTGCAGGTCCAGCAGGAGAACACAAAAGCCCTGAAGGACCTGATTGTGGAGGTGCAGGTGGTGTAGCGAGGCACTGACCACAATGGCAACATCCTGGAGTGGCTGGCTGAATGTCTGCTAGCTGTACCTATCACACATGCTCCATCTTTCCCCATGCCATGGATATTGTAGATGCTCCTGTGCCTCTGGTGGCCTCCAGCCCCCTATGGACCCATGGCACAGACAAATGCCTGAGCCCAGTCTGCTGTCACCTGTCACATTAGCACCATGGCACACATGGACACCCCCACCATCAGCTCTCAGTGGCCCAACTGAACACATACCGCACATGGAAGATTGTGACTACCCAACACCCACCACTGCAGAGGTCTCAGAGATGCTCATGGAGGGACATCCACATCAAGTAATGGATACACAGCCAGAGACAAGGGCATGGTGGGGGAGGCAAGATGACTGCCAAGACAAGGCATCTGGGAACATCATCATCTACTCACCTTGGTAAACTGAGGTCTAGTAGGAGGTGAGCCATGACTGCAGTGGCACAGTGCCACCACAAGGGACACAGCACTCACAGATCCAGACCGGCCCTCCAGAGTACCTGGAATGTTCCATGTGGTCCTCCACTGTGAGATATCTGCCTGATGTCAAAACTCTGGGACACCAGTGGTGTTCCTAGAGTTACAATGTAAATGTGCCCTGTCACTTAGCATGGGATGATAACTCACAGACAGTATATCATATGGCCATGAACCACAGATATGAGTGTGCCAATCTGGGCTCTCCCTTAGTGATGTACCATATGGGACCCTGTGTCAATACAGCAGGTCGGCCCCCTGTACCACAGTCCAACTCTGGGCAGACCACATTTATACACAGTCACAACTGTACGCACAAAGCCACTAAACATCTGCCCAAGCCACCAACATGTGTAGTACATAAGAACAGAAAAACGTGTCAGCAGAAGGGGACCGTATGATCCATTAAGTCTGCCCAGATTGTCTACCCCCATTCTGTTCTTCATCCAAGATTACTGCACTACTTGTCCCATGCTAGCTTAAAAGAAGTGGCTGTTTTGGCCTCCACAACCTCTGGTGGTAAGCTATTTCTAGAGTTCACCACCCTCTCTGTGAAGTAGAACTTACAAATGTTGGTTTTATACCTACCCCCTGTTAGTCTCAAACTGTGCCCCCTTGTTCACGTAGTCTCATTTCTGTGAAAGAGGTTTTCTGCTTGTACCTTATTTATTCCCTTTATGTGTTTGAAGATTTCTATCATATCTCCCCTGTTTCTCCTTTCTCGAGGGAATACATTTGCAGTTGCTGTAATCTAGATTCATATTGCTCCTGGTACAGTTCCTGTACCATTTTAGTAGCTCTCCACTGTACAGCCTCCAAGCGGTCTATGTCCTTTTTTAGGTGTGGCCTTCAGAACTGTACACAATACTCAAGATGTGGCCTCACCAAGGACTCGTACAGAGGGAGTATAACCTCTTGCTTCCTACTTGTAATGCCCCTGCCAATAAATCCGAGGATGCTACAAGCTTTCTGTGCTGCCTTTTCACATTGTCTACCCACCTTTAAATCATCAGAAATAAGCAGTTCGAGGTCCCTTTCGAGTTTTGTTTCTGTTAATTGTTTATCATCGAGTGTGTATGTTTTCCTTGGGTTTCCTTTACCTAGGTGCATGACCTTGCATTTTTGGTCATTGAATTTCAACTGCTAGTCCCTAGACCGTGCTTCTATGCTCTTTAAATCTACTTCCATTGCTGCCCTTCCTTCAATTGTATCTACCCTGCTGCAGAACTTTGTGACATCTGTGAACAGGCATACCTTACACTGCAGCACATCAGCAATGTCGATGAATATATTGAAGAGGACTGGGGCAAGGACAGATCCTTGAGGCACACCACTGATCACCCTTCCCTCGCTAGACAGTGTTTCATAGATTATGACCCTCTGCATTCTATTGTGGAGCCAGGTTTGAACCCACTTGACTATTCTGTACTCTGATCTGGAGTGATATAGCTTATTGACTAATCTTCTATGGGTGACAGGTCAAAAGCCTTGCTGAAATCTTGATACAGTAGACTATGTCTGCCGCTCCTCCCTGGTCCACTATTTTGGAGACCCAATCAAATAATTTAATCATATTCATTTGACATGACCATCCTGCTGTAAATCCATGCTGTTTAGTATCTAGCTGCCCTGTTTCCATAAGGAACTTCACTATTCTTTCCTTAAGTAGGGACTCCATAAGCTTCCCCACTACTGAGGTCAAACTCACTGTCTGGTAGTTTCTGGCCTCCTTCCTCCTTCCACTTTTGTGCAATGGTAACACTGTGGCCCTTCTCCAGTCCTGAGATATTTTCCTGCTCTTGAGAAACTGTGTGAATAATTCTGCCAGTGGGCCTGCAATTTCCCGTGCCAGCTCCTTCAGAATTCTAGAATGGATTTCATCTGGGCCCATTGCTTTATTTGCTTTTAATTTAAGAAGCTGTATTAATGAATTAATTTATTTAGTATTTATTTATTATTAGATCATCGGTTTACAGACCTTTGAGTCAAAGACTCATTTACAAAGGCACCTTGTCAGGAGAGCAATACATCACAGCAAACAAAACAGTACAGTACATAATGCTTAGATTAAAAAAGCAACCAGTGTTAGAGGAATTCACTGGTGGTACAAGCTTGGTAATAGGTAGATCACAGTAGTCACAATATAGGTACATGAGTACCACGACAGGTAGCAACCAGAGATATTTTATTACATTAGCCAGCAGATGTTGCCTGAGACCCCAGGCATACACATCAAAGGTAGACAAGGAAAACCAAGCCTAGGGGTGAGGGTAAGGGGCAGGTGGGAGATTATGTGCAGTTGCAGCAGTGAGTGCTTGTCAGATGGCTTCTGAGGGAGACCTTGAAAGGACCAAGCTTATTCGAGTCAGCTAGGTTGGCTGGGAGGGAACTGAATCAGGAGGGAGCCCAATAACAAAAGGATCTCTGTGCCATAGATGTCATTACCCTGGGGACAATAAGGGAGGTTTTGACAGTGCTGCGGGTGGAGACTGAGGGGGAGGAATGCTGCAGGAAGGGTGGTAACCCCGGAGGGGGGGCAGAGAGCCTTAGCAGGGACTTTTTTACAAGAAGGCAAGTTTGGAAGTGAAGTCTTTCTTCAAGGTTGAGCAAGTTAGTGGTGGAGTAAAGCAGGCACATATGGGTACACCTAGGGGCACACAGCATTAGGCTGCAGGCCTTGTTTATAGAGAGCTGGATTCTTGTAAGCGCAGTGTTGTCAGCTGTAGCATAGATGGGCAGCCCATAGTTGATTAGCAACAGGACAGAGGAGGTAATTGCCAGTCTAAGGGCCTCTTGTGGTAGGCGGTCCCTATGGCGGTATAACAGTCCATACCTGACATTGATGGCAGCAGAAAGGGCATTGATATCAGAATAGAAGGAGATTGCCAAATCAAAGGTAATGCCCAGATACTTGTAGGAGGAAACCTGCTCAATGGGGTTTAGTGTGCTAGGCAGCATCACGAGAGAGGCACCACTGGCATTGCTTTGGCGATACGAGCAGACCATATCTTTGGTCTTTTTTAGGTTCAGAACTAGCCTTCGTGTTGTGAACCAGTGCTCTGCTCTATCAAAAGCTTGTTGGAGGGTGGCCTGGAGTGTGTTGGGGTTGGGGTCAGAGGCGAAGAGCACAGTGTCATCCACGTAGAGGATGATCCTACTTGAGCAGGCCGAGGGGAGGGAGTTGAGGTAGAAACTGAAGAGGAGAGGGCCTAAAATGGAGCCCTGGGGAACAGACAGGTCATGTGTCAGATAGGGTGCTATTGATTTTTACACACTGAGTTCTGGCAGAGAGGTAGCTGGTGTACCATGCAAGGGGACTGGGGGAGAAACCAAGGCATCTGAGGGAGTCAAGCAGGAGGGGATGGCAAACCGTGTCAAAGGCTTTGGAGAGGTCAATGAACATCGCACCAGCGGGACTTCCGGCATCAAGAGCAGAGTGCAGGAAGTTGGAGAATTCAAGTAGTGCAGTTGTGGTTCTGTGACCTGCACAAAAGTCATGCTGTTCAGGGCACAATATATTGTGCATGGCTAGGCATTCAGCAAGCTGGTTAGCAACTACTTTTTCAAGGGTCTTGGAGAGTGGAAGGAGGATGGAGATAGGCCGATAGTTACCTGGCGTCACTTGATCACTGCTTTTTATGATTAGAGTGATGATGGCAGTTTTCCATGTGCTGGAGAATTGCTCCAGGAACAGAGAGCGGTTGAGCAGCTCGGTAAGTGGGACCAGTATAACATCCAACGTCAGACGAAGTAGCCTAGTGTCCAGTAGTTTGGTGCCGGGGTTGTTACTACTAACGGCTTTTTGCAGAAGGGGTCTAGCCTCCAGTTGGGAGATGGTATGTAGCTAGAAAGGAGGTCTCTGGAGAGTGGGCAGGGGTGCTACTGGGATGGGGTCAAAGAAGTTACTGGGCAGGACTGAACTCAGGTCTAAGAAAGTGTGTTTTAGGCAGTCTGCAATACCAAGGGGGTCAGAGCAGACAGTTTCATTAAAGGAGAGTTGAGAGGGGGGTGGGGAGCAGGATTTCCCATTCAGCTCTTTTACATTATCCCAAAAGTTCCTAGCTGACCCCCAGGAGAAGACAAGAGTGGATTAGTAGTACTGGGCTTTGGCCCGTCGAATGGCCCAAGTACACTTATTGTGCTCGGTGTTGTACACTTGCCTATCAGCTGTCTTGCCAGATTCCACAGCAATGTGCCATAGGTTGTCTCTCATTTTAAGTTTGTGAAGGAGGGAGGGGGTAACCAAGGGTGTGCTTTGCTTTTTGGTGCAATTTCTATCAAAGGGGGCATAGAAGTTACAGGCAGTGTTAAAAGTATGAGTGAAAAAATCCAATGCCTTGTCTACAGATGGTGCAAGCCTGATTGGGGACAAATCCATTTCTGAGAGGTACAGTTTAAGGTGACGTAGGCCGCCTGGGAGTAGGTGATATCACTGGGTGGTTTGTGGTGCAGGTTTGCTGTTGGTAGCGGACCAAGAGAATATGACCGGAGAGTGGTCACTAAGTGAGCTGGGAAGTACACTGATATTGAGCACCCTCTGGGGCGGTTAATATTGGTGATGTCCAGGAGGGTGCTGGTGCCAGTAGAGGGGTTGAATCTAGTTGAGGTGGTGACAAGCTGAGACATGTCAAGGGCGGCAAAGATATCTCTGGTTTGGGAGGCTGTGGTAGAGAGTCAGTTGATATTCGGGTCACCAACAATTATCTGGCCCATTTTGGGTGGTAGACCAGAGAGGTAGTCAGCAAGCACTTGAATAGTGAGGTCTTGCTTTCTGGGGGGAATATAGGCAACAGTGAGAAAGAGTGGGCCCTTACTAGGGTTGGGGGAGATTTTTAGCATGAGAGCTTGCACCCCATTATCAAGCTTGGGTGGTGTAAGTGCATGTCCAAGGAGGGAGTTGCACATGTAGACAGCACAACCACCTCCACACATACCCACCTGATCTTCCCTGAAAAGGGTGTAACCAGGGAGGGAGATGAAGGAGTCAGGGGTGGATTTGGATAACCAGGTTTCAACGAGTGCAACAATGTCTGGTTGGTGCTGAGTAACCCAGCATTGGAATGCAGCAGCCTTCTTAAGGAGGCTGCAAATATTCATGGAAGCTGTGCAGAGTCCTTGAGCCTGGGCAGGCTTGTTCATAAGGTTGGGCACGGGGCCAGGGTTTGGAAGAATTTTACCTGATAGAAGCAACAGGAGGGTGATTAGGCACACCAAAGTGTGGTAGTGATTGTAGCATCTCCCTTTGCGACTGGACATGGGGCTGGGTGCTGGGGTGCAAGTGGTGTGTAGACTACAAGGGTGGGAAAGGCATAGAGGAGGGGAGACCAAAGTGTGAGTGGGAAGTAAGAGGTAGCAGGGGTGGAAGTGTGGGGGGTACTGAGGGAGGGGAGGTGGTCGAGCATTGGGGGGGTCTGGTAGAGGTGTTGTAGATAAGAGGGGAGTACTTTGGATAAAGGGTGGCAGTCCTAAGTGAGGTGGTGCTGGTGTAGGAAGTAGGAGGAGGACCATAGTCAGTGTCAATGCACTTGATCCTGGATTCATTCAGCACAATAAGTTAAATTTGAGCACGAAAGAGGATCACCCATTTAAGAAGTTACAGGAAGGAGAGCCCCTTTAAGGAGTTGCTGTAATTGACTAGTGTGAGGCCTCAGGGGGCAGAGATCACTGGGGAAGAGTATTTAATAAAGGAGGGAGGAGGGGGTCAGAGGGTGGTCGAAAAAAACTGTCCAGAGAGCAGTACAGCAAGACAGTGGCCCAGCTGTGTTTTGAAAAAGGTGCCTTCAGTGCTTACTTTCTCAGTGGGAATCTGTAGCATCCAATCTGGAAGCGGCCACAGTCCCCAGGAGCCAGTCCAATTACCGGGATTGAAGCCTGACAGCTCCAAGCTAGAAGTTGACCAACCGTACCTGCTTTCCTTGGTCAGGGGGTGGTGGGCTGGATGCAGAGGTTCGTCCGCCAGCAGGTAGCAGCGCCAGGGCCACTCGGCTGAAGTGGAGAGCCTGGTTTGGGCTCGTGGCTAAAAAAGAGCAGAAAAAAAGGTGGGCCATTAGTTAAAAAGTCAAAGACAAAGCTCAAGTAAATTGGTGGGAGGGCCCTGGGCAATTTAGTGCTCAGGACAGAAGTAGGTGCAAATAGTGGGAGAGAAAAGGTTCCTGCAGTGAGGTCTGGTCAAATATGTCAGGTGGGAATTTAGCAAAACAAAAGGCTGGTTCAGGAGGTTGATGGGGGGCCCTTGAATGAGACCAGGGAGAGCTGGAAAGGAGGCATGTGGTGGAGAGGACTCAGGGCAGCCTGGAATGGGTCGAGAAGATGGACAAAAAATGCCAGGCAATATTTTCAGAATGTGCTGGTTCAGGGGGGTGTCAGGAGAGGGAATCAGGGGTCCAGTAGATGGCAGAGAAACAGTGTGGGGAACTGGGGAATAGAGAGAAAGAAATGCAAAAGGGAAAAAGCAAGAGAAAGAGGGAAACAAAGAAGGCAGTCTGAGGAGAAATGAGAGGAACTGTGATGAGAAAAGAGTGTGGCAGAAAAACAGTAGGCAGTAGTCAGTTGTTCAAGCTATTCTACAATATTGGTCAATTAGCTCAGCAGAAAAAATTCAGTAGTGCAAGCAGTAAGCTATATAGACATCAGGCAGTCAGTTAAAGTTCGCTACAACTCTGCTATACTCTGGAAGGCAATTCCTACATATACAGTACAATAGTTTAAAAGTAACATGTTTAAGCAGTAAAAATATTCAGCAGTACAAGCCATAAGCTATATAGAAGTCAGGCCTAGCTAGTACAGCAGGCTAAACAGCAGAAAATTCCAAGAAGAGAAAAAAAAAATTTCCACATGAGCAGTAAATTCAGCAGACAAAACTGTCTAGAGAGCAGTACAGCAAGGCAGTGTCCGAGCTGTGTTTTGAAAAAGGTGCCTTGGGTACTTGCTTTCTCAATGGGGATCTGCAGCATCCAATCGGGAAGCAACCACAATCCCCAGGAGCCACTGTCTCTTGTAAATGGTCCAGCATCTGGTTCTATGGTGAGTTCAATGGTGAGTCTACCTATGTTCTGCATTTTGGGTCCATTACCATGTCTTCTTTTGTAAAGACTGAGCTGAATAAACTGTTTAGAATCTGCTTTTTCATTATCATTTTCTGTCTGTTTGCCGTCATTGGTAGCTATTCTTATAATACCTCCTGTTGTTTTCCTTTTTTCTCTGATATATCTATAAAAGATTTGTCACCCTTCTTCGCTCCTCATGCAATTCTCTTTCCTGTCTGGGCTTTGGCTGCCCTTTCTGCCTTCCCTGCTTCTTTTAGCTTTGTTTTGTAGACTTCCATATCTGCCTCATTATTAGCATCCTTGAATCTTTTGAACATCTTCCTTTTATCCTTTATTTTTGTTGCTACATCCTTGGTATACCATAGCAGTTTCCTCCTTTTTCTTGACTTAGAGATCTGCTTCATGCACTGGGCAGTTACTGTGAGTAAAACGTCCTTCAGGGCTTTCCACCACTGTGCCACTGTGCCCCCTGTTTCTTTGCTAAGTATTTGCTTTATGGAAGCCCTCATTTGAGTAAAGTCAGCCTTCTTGGCATCCAGGACCCTGAGTTTACTGTGGCTGACTTGCTCTTTACTGGTGACGGTGATCCAGATGGTCCTATGGTCACTGTTACCCAGATTGCTGCCCACCATTGTGTCAGAGATCCTGTTGCTGTTTGAGAGCATGAGGGCCAGGATGGTTTCCTCTCATGTTGGTGTGGTCACCAACTGTTCTAGTCCTGCTTCCTTTAGTGCTAGGAGGAATTCTCTGCTCATTTCCGTAGAGGCCATGAGTGAGAGCCAATCTACTTTTGGTAGATTGAAATCACCGACCAGCAGCAGTTCTCCCTTGTCTGCCATCTGTAGGATGGCCTCCAGGAGTTCCCTGTCTAAGTCTTTATCCTGGGCTGGGGGGCTGTATATAACCCGGGATATAACCCCAACTCAGATTGGATACTTACTTCCAGCTCTAAGGGTGACCCAGAGGATCTCCACATTGCTGCTGTGTCCCTGGGTTTCCATAACATTGCTGCTGTTTTTTACATACATTGCTACCCCTCCACCTTTCTTACCTTTGTGGTCACTTCAGAATAGTATGTATCCTGGATAACTACATCCCAGGTGTGGTTCTCGGTGAACCATGTCTCTGTGACTGCTACCCAGTCCAGGTCTGCCTTCACCATTATGGCAGTGAGATCAGGGATTTTGTTCAACAGGCTATGAGCACTGACACACAATGCTCGTCTTCCTTGGTTAGAATTGATCACTGTGGAGCTTCCCTTTTTCTGTATATTTGCAGGAAATGTCTTTATACGAAGTAGCCTTTTAGGGTCCTTAAGTGTGCTGATAAGGTGTGTGTTAGTGTTGTCTTGATCTGGTTGTGTGTTCATAGGAGATTGTTGGGGAGTGGCAACAGTTTTTCCCTGTGGTTCCTTGGGTGCTGCTGCCCACTTCTCATTAACTAGTTTAAATTAGAAATGAAAATATCAAATTTCTGGCCTAGTGCCCGGGTGCCCTCTTTGGTGAAGTTCAGGCCATCATATTGAAAGAACTGCCTTTCCCAGAATGTATTCCAGTTCCCTATGCATTTGTAGCCCCTCTCTGCACACCAGTCTCTGAGCCAATTGTTGAGCACAAAGATGTCTTTATCTCTGATCTTCTTTCTGCTAGCTCCTTTTTCCCATACCGGAAGAATCTCAGAGAATGAGACAGTGGATGAAATAGGAGAAAGTTTGTCAATCAAAGAGATCAGATGCCTTTTGGTCTCCTCCACTGAAAAATTGGCCAGGCCGTTGGTGCCTAGGTGGACTAAGATGTGCAATTTTATCCATGTGTTCCATATGATTTTCTCAAGGTGGTCGTGTCTCTGTGTGCTTATGATCCTGGAAGGAAATTGACCACAACTTTTGTATTTTTGCTCTGTTGTAGGTGAGACTCTATTCCCCAAATCATAGAGTCCCCTATGACTAGTACGTGATTTGCAGTTATGTCCTGTGTCTTCCTGTAGTTTGTATTTTGCTCACATGAGCCCTGTGACAGGTCTGGACTCCCTGTGACCTCTGCCTTGATGAATCGCATGGGTGACAGTGGCTTATATCTGTTTGACATTTTTATTGGATCATTTGCCTTATGGTATGATTGTGCAGCTCGATGTTTTTTTACTGTCTGCCAGCCTGCAGGTTTAGTTGTCCTCTGTGGTAGAGGTATCTATGGCTGGGGTGTGTGCTTAGGGGCTGGTGGAGTATAGTGCTATGTGGTCTCCTGAATCTTTGCTCTAAGAAAGGCAATTTCATCCCAAGTGGTGTGGAGCTGCTTTCTAGAGCATAACATGTGAGGCAGTGTCCTATATTATGCGCATTTGTTCAGTTGAATAGAGTTCCACAGTACCTACAGTGGACATATTCCATTGTGAATTTGTTGAGAAGCAGATGGAAGAAGAGGTGATGGTCTCTACTTGTGAGAAAGTAGCGGATGAAAGAGTTGCAGGTTTTTTATTTAGGAGGAAGGACAGATGGCAATGGACAAAAGAAAGTGAAGGTAAGAGGGAGAAGGAGGCTTTTTTTTGGCCCTGATATGCCTGTGTGTGGGCAGGAAGTATGGGGTTCTGGACAAAATATGCAGGCAAGTCTTAGGCAGTGGAGATATAAAAGTAAACGTGAGGCTCAGGATGAAAAAGAAATACAGGTATTGTATGTATGCCCCGTCTTTGTAATTAGGAGAGGCAGGAAGGGGGCAGAACCATGAAGACCCTATAAAGGAGGATGACCTGGGGAAGGTGGCATTAGGGGATAGGGAAGGTGGGCAGAACCTTTGTTTCTGCTACCTGTAAAAACATTCAGTGATGTTCTGCCTTTTAGATGTGCCAAGATCTTGTTACATCAACTGCACATAAACCGAAGTACACAGAACCGAGAGGACGGAAAGTAATGTATAGTAATGCAAAGCAGCCATGGGAATGGACACAGAGCCCCCCCATGGGCACTCAGGTCATACCAAACTCATCAGTGTGCCACAGTGGTGCCCCCCCTACCTACAGAATGCACTCTGCACAAGAGCATGGCATGCCAGATGGCCGGACATTGTCTTGGGACCATGGTGTTGCATCATCCTCCTCTTCATTGCCCTGTGGGACATCACCATGTCAGTGTGGCACAGGTAGCTGTTTGTGCACTGCCATATATACAGCATGGCGCATGTGGTGATGACTTTGCAGGCCTTCCCAGGGTCCAGCATCATCATACCATGGGGATGATCCAGGCACCAGAACCTCATCTTCAGCACCCTGATAGTCCTCTCGATCCTGTCATGGGTCTTCCTGTGTGCCTCATTGTATGCCTCATCCTCTGTGCTATTTGCCACCAGGATTGGCATCATCAGGTATGGCTGTAGTGGGTATCCGCTGTTATCAAGCCAGTGGGTACAGAACAGACATGTTTGCATGCTGTGGCACTGTACCCATTGGTGTCACATCTACTGCATATCCATACTCACCTAGCAGCCATTCATGGACACCACCATGTGCTTTGAGGCAGGCACACGGCCTGAACCCACTGAATATATAGGAGTCATGAAAGGACCCAGGGCATGTGGCACACATGTCTGTGATAATTCCACCCGCATCACAGACAATATGGCAGTTGATGCGGTGGAAAACCTTTCTGTTCCTGTACACCTCCTCGTCCATTGTCAGTGCTAGGATTGCCAAATGGGTACAATCTATCACACCTAATACACTGGGCATGCAGTGCATGTTTAGAACACCTCCTTTGTGGCATGGATTTTGGCTGTGATAGTGGGGAGTGCTAGGTACTCATGCACATGCAGGAGTAGGGTGTCCATGATCTGGTGCAGGGCCCCGAACATGGATGACTGGCTGACACCAGTGACGTCTCCAGCAACCCACTGGAAGGACCATATGGCACTGCATGAGAGAACACACAGCACCTTCATTTCCTTTGACATTGCCCCGACCTCTGTATTTTTGGTGCCTGCTGTGGCAGGAGCATGTCTCACGGCCCTGTGATCACTGTGTGGTCCAGGGAGACCAATTCTATGCAATGCTTACCCCATTGTTACTAAACATTTAGCTGTGGCTTGAATATCTGAGTCCTGAGTGTCCCCTCAGCCATTTCCCTCTCCCCTTTGCCCTCCATCAGGAGAACATTCACCAGTAGTCCAGGTCACATCCTGTGATCCCTGTATGGCCACAGTATTATGTGTACCTACCACAAACCCTCAATCAATACACAGCTCTGCCCTCCATGCAACCTGTGCAGCCATTGCTGCAGGTCCCCCTTTACATGGGCGTTGACCTGGCACGCTGGTGGGGTGACACCACTTTAGTGGGCATCAATGGGCACCATAAACTACAGGTGTCAGAAATGGTGGAGGCAGTGGCACAGAAAGGCAGGACAATGACCACTTCAGAGGTGGGGCACTGTGGGGTGTACTTTTGCAAGTTATGGAGGATGTCCTCCACAGTGTACCAGGATCATTTGGACAGGAGGTAACTGTAGCAGGGGATGGAGCCTTCTGAGGCAAGTGGCACTATCAAGTGTACAACTGTCTGCTATGGCCCTGTCCATGTCTCAGAGGTCCTGTCCTACTGTAGTAACTGTGATGTGTACACTTATATCATGGAGCATGCCCTATAGTGGTAGACTTGTGTCCATGTCCATCCTGGTAACCCTGTGTCCTGGGTCATATGTGGTGCACCATCTGTTATTCTTTGTATATGTCTCTGTGTTATGGTGCAGTGTCAGCAATGTGGTCCTCTCCCCTTATGCCTCCACAATAATATCATTGGTGTCCTGTAAGATTTGTGCTGTAGCGCATTGAACAGCTGGACAGGGTGACATTGGTGGTGGCAGCCCAGTGGAAGTATCTGCCACTGTACCTATCTCATTTCCTCTCCTTGTGTGTGAAGTGTGTGTGAAGGTTGTGCAGAGCACTGGATCATCTTGTCCAGACCACTCATGCCTGTCCTCTTTGTCCTCTTATACAGGGGTATCATGACCTGCTGCAACATGTAGTATTTGTTCAGCAGTGGTACATCAACACCACCCCTAAGGGGTCAAGCAAAGAGTCCAAGGAGGAAGAATGACTGATGGGGGGTGGGGCATGTGGTGGCAGGGGATAAGTCAGTCAATTGGATGCCTGTGTGCATGTATATAATAAAGTTATTTTTACAATACACGCTGGTATCATCATCTTTCCAGTCAGTGGTGTGTTGCTGCCATCCTGGTCTGTGGATGGGGGGATGGGGGCCGTGGATAATTGCTTTGTACTCCTCTGAGTTCAGCCCTCTCACCTGTCACTGTTTTTCAAGATCATGGCTGGGTGTGCCGCAGGATGTCCTCTGTCCCTGCATCTGCCCCATATGGCTCTGCTGTACACCAATCTGTGTCATGTATTGTTGTTCAATACAGTTGAGTTGCAGCTCAAAACATGCCTTTCATTGTGGCCATCAACTGTGGTTGGCATGCATATCAACTAGCTGCGCTACTTTCATTCTGTGTCTGGGTGTGGTCCATACTTCCTGGGTTGTCAGCCGTATCCCTGATCTGGGGTGGTTCCTGTTGGTGTTACTACCGGCCTTGTTGTGGTTGTTTGTGGCCTGGCACATTCTTCTGGTGCTTGCTACATGTCCTGCCCCTCTATATTGGATGTCTGCTGTCCTGCTGTCCTTGGAGGCTGCAGTCCCTATGTTACCCTACTGCACATGCTGTACACATGTTGGGATGAGTATGCATCCCTTCTACACCCATGATTGCTGGACATGGGGACTGGGTGTGGGTTAGGGCTAACGTTGGGTGACATGAGTGCAGTCCTTCTGACCTTCTGTGCATTACAGAGGTACTTTACATGCTCATGGGCAAAGGGCATACTACCGCCACCCTTCAACCATGGGTTCCAGCACCTTTGCCTGCACTACACCACATGGCCTTCGGTGAGGTTCTGTGGTGCTCCTTGATGTGTTGCAGTAGGTAATATGCCATATTGTGGTCTTCAGTTAACAGTGGTGTCTGTCTACATCTCATACTGTATATTGTACCATATGTCCTGCTCATTGTCTGGTGTCAGTCTATGCCACGTCCAACACTGGCCATCCTGGCTGGTCATGCCCTGCATAATGTATGATGCTGTGTATCCTGGCTATGGGATCTGATTGATCATGTGCCTATGGGACTGTGCACAATAGGCATTCCCTGCTCTATCTTGTGTGCCTGTGTTACTTGTCTACTGTTTATGGCTTCACTCCACATCACGTAATACTGCGCATGCTGTCCAACACACCTGGGTGACATACTGCATGTTGTGTATGTGTGTACTGTGCTGCACACTTGCCGCTATGCGGCCACTTACTGTGGCCAGTCAGGCCAGTCACATAGCTATCTGTCTGTCCTGTTTCTGTGGTGCTACATGCACGTCATGCATTCTGCCTTGTCATGGCATGTGTGGTATAATGTCAAAGTCATATACCGTTACACACAGCCGTTGTGCGCTGCACAACTGTAGCCCTTAGTTAATGCATAGACCCCATAGGGAGTGGAATTATGATTCAACAGTGCACTGTCCAAGCAACTCTACAACTGAGGATCTATGAAAGTATGGTTTACTGTAACAGACACCAGTGTTACAAGCAAACAACGGTATTCTCAGAAACTACAATGTAAGAATTTTGACCAGGTTAATCTCTAATCAGGAAGGAAGTTTCTAGCAAACTGGGTTAATTAAGTCATTTAATTACATGAAATTCAAACAGATATGGTGTGATTTTCAAAGGTCTGTACATATATACACTATAACATAACATAACATAACATAACATAACATAACATAACATAACATAACATAACATAACATAACATAACATAACAGCAACACTTGTTTGCCCAAGTTACACATTATGCAAACACTGGGGCTTTGAAAAAAGGTTGCTACAGAGTAGAACTTTTTTTTTAAACTTTGTGTTTATTAATTTTTGTGCACATAAACACACAATGTACAATAACAAAGCTCATACAGGAAATAACAATAGCATAAGATGGTAAACAACCCTCTATGGTTATATTATGGAGAACAATTACAACAATCCCCCTGTAATCTGGTGCAGTGTGGGGGGGGGACCAACACAGTTCAATTATCAAAGTCCATCAGTGTCTAAGGTATGCTAGCCTTTACAGTAGCAGTTGGTATATCCTATAGGGAGATGAAAACAGAAGTAGACACTCGCAATCAAGAGGTTGCTGTTTAACCTGTTGAAAAATAGGGAGAATAACATCGTTTTGCCATATACCATCTGCATCGGATTCATTTTTGTGTCTGAAAAATAATACTGCAAATACATGTAAACATGCTGTACAGTAATTGGGATTTTGATCCTTCTATAAGAATTAGCAACTTGCAGGACAAAGTTTTAAGGCAGAGAGCACAGGTAAAGCTTTTTGGCCTAGTAAGAATATATGCAACATTGTTGTTGGGGAGGGGGAGTAAATCCAGCCCATAATACTTACTCAGCATTATCTTAGCCTGAAAGAATAACTGTACATTCTAAACAATGGAGGTGTACATTTTACAGAAACTGCTTTACTGAAGCAAATACATTTACATAACAGCTAAAATCACAGTGTTTGAGCCAAATTATCTTTCTCGGCAGCAAAAAAAAAAAACCTGGCAGCATCCATGAGTAATCACACTCTAATAAAGATAATTAAAATATATTGTTCCACACCTAAAGACCTCTGTTATTTTCTTATTCACATCATTAATGATTCCATTGCCCTCGCTATCTGTCTAGAAATGAATATATAGTAACCGGTTTTTCTCATTAAGTGTTTGTTAAACAATTGTAAAAAAGGAAAGTATTACTGCATAACTCACTTACCTACCCTTAATAATTAACAAACTGCAACTCACTGCCCATGTTAAAATGATCTCTGTGCCAATCCATTCAATAACTTGTTCTGCAGATGAGCCCCATGGGTGGTTCTGAGACTGCTCGATTTTCATCATGTATTTTATACCTTGAAATACAAAGCTGTGGTAAAAGGTCTGTAGGTCATTTTAATGCCAACTGGGAAATCAAGTTTTCATAGGACTGTCAGGTTACAACTCAGTTCTGTGTAACAGATAATATGCCTCTTTCTCAGACATTGTCCCTGATTCCCCCCTTTTCCTCCCCAAAAGTCAAACTACTTGTATGTTGTTGTGCTCAGATTGGCAATTAATTTATTATATATCATGATTTCATTTTTCATTCCCATCATCATTTATTAATGTCTTTATCACAATTGTATTTGTATGGCAGCCACATATCAATCTCTGATCATCTCTTTCTTTTCTTCTCGCTTCCCCAGTTGAAAACCTTGGTGCCTTCTTCTTCTCTTTTCTGGTAGGTAACGGTGAGAACCGAGACCGCTTTTTGTCCTTCAGTTTCTTCCTCTTCTCATCATCTTTCTTTTCATTCTCCCTTCCCCCCATTTTTCCCTCTCACTGCCATCCACCTCTGACAGTCCACCAAACATCCTACTGGACACCCTCTGTCATCCACCTCTAACAGACTAAGTCCCAAGTCGTTCCCTTCTCAATTACCTACTTTCTCCATTTTCTTTTTGTCGGGTGGGTGGGAGGTGACAAAACTTCAGCAAAAGTGGCTGACCCACCACTGTGCTGACCTTTTTGTACCCCCTTTTGCCCCCCCCTTCCTGCCTGCTTGTCTATTGTCCTGGCTCCCCAGTCCCTCCCCCTACCTTCCCCCCTCCTTGTCTGAGCAAACCACTTCCAGAACAGAGGAAGGGGTGCACCAGGACAACTTGGTCTGCCCCTTAAAAGGCAAACTCCATTGTCCCGGATTCCCCCCTTTTGCCCACAAAAGACAAACTACTTGTATGTTGTTGTGCTCAGATTGACAATTAATTTATTATATATCATAATTTCATTTTTCATTCCCATCATCATTTATTAATGTCTTTTTCACAATTGTATTTGTATTGCATCCACATATCAATCTCTGATCATCTCTCTCTCTCTCTCTCTCTCTTTTCTTCTCACTTCCCGAGGTGAAAACCTGGGTGCCTTCTTCTTCTATTTTCTGGTAGGTAACAGTGAGATCCGAGACCACTTTTTGTCCTTCAGTTTCTTCCTCTTCTCATCATCTTTATTTTTCATTCCTCCTTCCCCTCCATCTTCCCCCCCCAATTTTCCCCATAGCCTGTCTCCAGCTTGCGTTGGATGACTGGCCTTCCCCCCCTTTAGGGTTCCTCCTCTCCCTTACCTTTTTTTTTTTTTAATCTCCCTTACTGTCTCCTCCATGCCTCAATAAATCCCATCATTTCAGTATTAAACATGTCTATTGCTAAGTCTGACAGGTGAACTCCATTCAACCTGTAAAAATCCTCTACCCATTCTTCCACCCCTCGTAGAATTATGTGTCCCCCATGTTCCTTATCAATGTTCCTACCCTTCTGTTCATCTTTCTCCTGGCCCTGTCCACAGCTACATGGCTGTGTTCATGCCTCCATACCCTCCTTGGTATCATGTCAGACCAGGCTAAACTCACTCCTGGCCACCACTCCTGAATCTTCCCCAAGTCCTGTTTTACCTGCAGGTACGTGTCCACCCATGGCTTCCCCCCAATGTCATTACCCACCAGGTGTATAATGATTAAATCTGGGGTGGGTCATTGATCTTTCATTTCTTTCAGAATAGGAAACAATTGTGCCCATCTCATCCCTCGGATGCCAGGCCACACCAGCTTACATTGCCTGACATCCTGGTACAGCTGTTTTCCCCCAGACTTTTTCTCCGCTCTCTTTTCTGCCCAATAAATGTATGAGTGCCCACAGATCCAAACTTCTGTGGTCCTCCCTCTACCTATAGATTTTAGGTAAAACATACATCTTAATCATCAGCTTGCCTTGTTTATTTCTGCTATACTCTTTTTTTTTTGTGCTCCTGCAAAACAACCAACAAATTATATGTTAATCTCAGTCCTGCAATGCCCGAATATATCTCTTGTAACTGGCAGACCACCAGGGCTCCTTTTGCAACATACTGTCCACTGTTTCCCCTGCAGCTGCCCATTTTGAAGCAGCCCCTATTTGAAAGGAGTGAGAAGAATAATTGCCCTGGTCCTCGCCCAGGAACTCCATGCCACCTTTTTGAGCATGGCCATATAGTAACTCGTCACCTTCTTCCTGTCCCCATGCAAAATAATCTCCCTTTTTAATCCACGCACTGTGTGTCAGCCCTAAAGCTTTTTCTGGGCACACTGCCCTGTCTTCTATGTATAAATGATTCTGACACCATTTCCTTCCGCAACTGTTTTTGACCTCTTAATTATAACTTGTATCTCATTCTGACCCCAGGTTATGTCTTCCCATTCCAGCCCCCCATCTTCATCCCCTCAGCAATTCCCTACTGCCTCACTCACTCATAGGGCCCCTGCAAATATTACTAAGTAAATCGTGTGAAACAACTGCACCTCATCTTTGGACCTGCAAATTGCCAGGAGTACACCACCTAACTTTGCTAGCCAATGCTCTGCTATTGGCCACCTACAATCCATGGCCTTTTGTTCAACCTACTCCACCCTTGCATCATTCTCCTTATCAACATTGACTTTGTAGTGTCATTCCACCGCTTTAGGCTACAAATTAGACTAATCCCCGCTAGGTACACCCCCATCATGGTGTGGGCCGTTCCTCTCTGCCATTGGTCCATTGTAAATTTTCCTAGCTGCTCCTCAGTAAGTAACCCACTTACCTCCATATGATGTGCTTCCCTGAATGCTTGCAACACCTGCCACGCCCCTTCATAGGCCCTCAAGGTCCACGGTGCCCATGAGTTGCGAAACAACATTTTGGCTCCCTCTTGCCAATGTCCCAGATGTTCATTGGTGTGGGTGTTTTCCACTCTGCTACTGGTGCCAGCATCCAGAAACAATCCACCTGCAGATGGGAAAGGCTGTCAGCTAGGATATTTTTAACCCCTTCTATGTGCTTGGCCCTGAATGACATATTCAGTTGTAAGGCTCTCAACACTAACTGTCTCAATACCCTCATGACCGTCTCAGATCTGGCCCCCCCCTGTTGTTCAAAACCTCTACTACTGCCTTGTTGTCACACCAAAATGTGACCTTCTGATTCCATATTTCCTCTCCCCATACTAGGGTACAGGCCCAAATGGGCATAATTTCCAACAGGTTGATGTCCTTTACCCATCCATCTCTCACTCAATCTGTTGGCCATGGCTCTGAGAACCATTTTCCTCTCAAATAGCCCCCCATTCCAAACCCCCCCCGCCGCATCAGTATGTAAGTCCAGATCAGTGTTGTACACCCAATCATCCTGCCAGAAAGAGCAGCCATTGTACCTGCTGAGGAATTCTTCCCATACTTTGAAATTTTCTTTCACTCCCTTTGTTATGTCCACCCAGTGGTGTGGTCTGGCTACTCCTGCTGTGGCCCTTGCTAGCCACTTAGTGAAAGTCCTTCCTGGTCCAATTGTTCTACAGGTAAAATTCAGATGCCCCATTACTTGCTGTACCTGCCTCAACTGCACCCGCCTCCTGCTCGTGTGTACCTGTTTCAGGTCCTTCAACTTCGCCACCTTGCTATCTGGTAACCTAAACACCTCTCTCAGTGTGTCTATCTCAATTCCCAGGGATTCTAACACCTTACTGGGGTCTTTGGTTTTATCTGGTGCCAGTGGTACCCTCAGCTCTGTACACAGCTCTTGAAAACTACCAAGCATCCTCTCTGTCTCACTCCGTCCACTGCCTATTAACAGAAAGTCATCCAGGTAATGTATGACCGCCTTGTAACCTGTCTTCCCTTGACATATCCACTGCAGACAGGTGCTGAATGCTTCAAAAGTGGCACAGGCCACAGAACAACCCATAGGCATAGCTTTGTCAAAATAGTACTGATCCCCCACTTTAAAACCCAATAGATCCCAATCCTCCCTTCTAACTGGGAGCAATCAGAATGCAGACTCTATGTCTGTCTTGGCCCTCCATGCATCAGACATTGCCTGGATAATCTGTATGGCCTCCTCTAATGTGGTGTAGGTGACTCTGCTGTGATCCTCACTTATAAAATCATTCACTGAGCCCCCCTCCGGAAATGACAGGTGGTGAATCATCCTGTATTCCCCACTCTGTTTCTTGGGAACCAGGCCCAATGGGGAAATTCTCATATTCCGTAGTGGTGGGGTTGGGTACGGCCCTTCAACTCTGCCTGCCACCCTTTCTTTCTCTCTCTGTCTTTTTCTTCAAAATATCCTCCTTCCCCTTAATTGACCCCAGATTGTTAGCCTTTCTTGCCTTCCTTGGGCCTTCATACTGCAGCGAAAACCTGTCCTAAAACCTTTATTTATCATTTGCTCCAGCTCTCTATTTGGGTACTCTTTCAACCATCTCTCCCACACCCCTATCTTGATGGGGGTTTTTGCTTCCCGAAATTGTTCACTTACCACCCTCCGCCTGGTTTCTTGAGCCCCCCCGCCCAACACCCAGTCTCACTCCCTCCTCTGCTCAGTACGTTTGGTTCCTCCTACCCCCATATCCTCTTCCTCTCGATCCTCTATTCCATGACTGGCCCCTGTAGCCATTGCCTTCCCGAAAGGGCTGCTGGCCTGTTATCTGTCCCTTTCCCCCCAGGCCCCTTGTGTCCATGTTGTCCTGCATCTATTTGCAGGGTTGGCCCCCCATATTTTGAGCATGCATGCCGGAACCGGCATTAGGGCCATGAGCAAAAGGCCCTGTTATAACCCCAGCAACACTTCTGGGGTATTCCCCCTCTTTTTTCTTATTTCTCCCTCTGGCGTGGATTAATCTGTTACATAGTCTGTCCAGAAGTCCAGCTGCTTTGTGTCCCATCTCACATCCCCATATGTTGCCATCCTTTGCCAGAAGAACTCATTATAATATATCCAACCTACCCCCCCCTTTCGCCTTCACTCTTCTGATAATCAGCGAATACATAATAAGAAGTATGCCCAATATTGGCTTCTTTTCCAACACTATCGCTGAGTAAGTGGCAAAACCTATAAACCATCCATCCAATGTTTTTCCTTTTGTAAATTTGTTCTTTTCTTTCTTGTCCAGTAAAACCAATGCTGCCGCCATCTCACTTTACTCAATATTCTACATTTCCTCATATTTGGCCGCTGACTCCCTACTCACTAAGGCAAACATGTCTGCATACTCACCTTTCCATATTTTTTCTTTCGTAGCCAGCAGTACATGCTCACCTATTCTCATCCCTGGGGTTCCTATCTCCCTGGTTCATTTTCCTATGTTTTCCATCCCCCTATCCATCCCCCCTGTTGTTTCCTTATCCGACCTGATCTCTGCTAGTGCTGATTCCATCTGTCCCAACCCCCCAGACCCAAGGGCTGCAATGATCTGTCCTATGTATTCCTTAATGCTGTCTCCCACTGTACCTAATATATTACCTGTGGGTTTTCCAGCTCCCTGAAGCCTGCCGTCATCGAGATGTCCCGGCCTGGATTCCTGCGACAGGATGGCTAGTTGAGGCATTATCTGTGGGGGAATCAATGTGTTCGGGGGATCCAGTCTGGGTTCCACTGGTGGGAACACCATCTGCTCTTGGGGAGGTACTGGTGGTTCTGGTACACAGGGCTGCGGCAGTACTGGGCTGTCTTTTTGGGGAGGCACCACTGCTTGTGGTTGCACTCTCTTTGGACTATGTGGTCTTCCCACTGGTCATTTCCCGCCGCCCCTTTTTCCTTTCCCTGCTTTCCGCTTCTCCCCAGATCTCTTCAGTTCCTCTCCTTCCACCATCTGCCACATCTTGTTGGCCTTCTCCACATCTCTACAATAGTCTTGTAGGCATCTTCCTTTGACGGCCTGTTTCTTTTTGGTGCCATCCTCTTTTTCTTGCTTGTATAAAATCTGTGAAATCTGACAAAGCATTTTTATTATTAACTCGCCATTTTTTCCTATTTTTTTTTGTGCCACCCCTCGACTTCCTCCTATGAGCAAACGCCCACTCCATCCGTCTGCTTCCTCTATAGCTAGGCCTCTATATAGATAGGCCTGTGTTGATTGTTGCCGTAATCCTTTCTTTTTCCTTTATCCTTTTTACTTTCCCTGTGGCTCTGCATGCCCCCATCCCTTGGGCGAGGCCTATCAAAATGGCCTGCTTCCCCATGATACAAATGGCATCTGATATCATGCCACATGGCCCGGGTCCCGGCCTATGTCCACCCTCCCCGCAGCCCCTCTTTTTCCCTTCATTGCCCTGTCACCTGCAAAATTGCCCCTTTTTTGGGGGGGCAATATTGTAGCTTCTCAGCCCTGCCACGGCATCTACCACTGAGCCCCTGGCCTGCTGGGCACAACCTTTCTTTCTCTTGCACCCCCTCCACCAGCTTCTGGCTGCCCATGGCCTCTCAGCATCCCATGTCTGTCACTGTTTCTTATGGCCCTGTAGGCCCATCATTCTTCCCCTTCATGCCCCCGCATGCCTCTGGTTGCTGGCCATCTAGGCCTATTCCTTCTCCCCCTCCTTGCCCCCGCATGCCTCTGGCTGTGCCACATGACCCCCTGACCTGAACACCCAATCTCTCCCATGCCTTGCTACCTTCTTTGTTAAGCCAGCACTTAATCTGCTGGGAGTGTTATGTAAAGTACTGTGTGTATCAAAGTACACCTTACATAACTAATCTACAGTGACCTGTTGTAAACTGTTGAAAACCAAAACTGGCTCAAAACATGCTGAATTGCAACTGCTGACATGTCTCTCAATACAAAGTATTGGCAAAATACGGTAAAGTAAGTAGAATCCCACAGGACATAAGATGGTGCATCTCAACTGGCCTTTCCTGGGTAAATTACCCCCTCCGACTGATTTTACAACACAGACAACAGTCTGTAAATGTTAGGGCAAAGTAAAAGTAATCAAAAAGAAGAAAGTAAAATCTCCAGCTGCATTGTACACTATGGCATGTGACATCATGCCATGTGGCCACCTTGTGTGTGCACTGTGCGCTCCCGTTCAGCTAGGCCTCCAAATCACCACCCATCTGCATCCCCAGCACCACCATTTGAATGATCTCTCTAAATGCTCCCTGAAACACTGAAAAACTACCAGAAGGACGTACACTTCACCAGCTAAGCCAGTGTTCCTGTCCGCTTACTCCTGTCCTTCTGCAAGGTTGCTTGCTCTCTATATCCCCAGCACCTCTGCTTCCACATGCTCACTAGGCTGCACCGAGGCCCAACCACCATGGCGTTTTGTCACCTCCACCCTTGCCCCTCTCCTTCAGTTCTCCCCTAGATCACTCGCTCTCTAGCTCTGCTTTTTCTGCCTTCTCTCCACTCATTTTTTACTGAGTGCATGACCCCTTTTCTATCAGGCGATCTTCCACCCTAACTACACCAACTTGTCAGCCGCTTCCCCTTTCATCCTCTAGGCAAGGGCCCCTATCGTACAAAGTCTAGCACTAGGTGCTAACGCTTGTTGCTCTGCATCCTGCCCTTCTTACAACTCCCCTCACTACAAGATGCACAAAACACAAAATCACTCTTGGCCACCACCAAAACTTCTCTTATTATTCTTTAAACACAGAGACGTTGTTCCTTTTTATGTTGGCTCGCACATGCACAGCCAACATATTGCAGCAGTAGCATAGTTGGAGGCGCAGTCACTGTTGGACAAATGGAGGGCATGCATCAGTAGGTGTGTCCCTCATTCCCCAATCAGCCAGCAGCAGGGGACAACATCCTGCATATCAAATGTGGCCACAACATCTGAGAAAAGGTCTGCTGCAATGAGAACCAATCTCTCATGCAGCGTGACCACATCACGACTCCCAACGTGCAGGCGATATGGCGGCAGTGACTGCCGCAGCCACCTATCACAATGCCGACAGGGGAGCCCACTCCCTGTCAGCATAATTCCCCCTCCCCCATTTCTGCTGTGTGCCGAGGGGATGCCCAATCCCCCTCGGCATCATGCACCAACCAAAAAAATGCTTTTCTTTGCCGATGGGGGCCACAATCCCCATCGGCTTCAGTCCCTCCTTTCCCAGTAAGATCTGCTGATGGGGGAGCCCACTCCCCATTGGCATGATGTCTCCCCACTTTCTTCTGTGCTGAGGGGGGGTGCCCAATCCCCCTCGGCTCATGTCCCCCACTCCCCTTCCATATGTGCTGACGGGAATGCCCAATCCCCCGTCGGCTACTGCATCCCTCACAAAAAAAAACACTTGGGTGGCACACTGGCAGCCCACCCCAGCATGCCAAATACCCTGTAAAAAAAACTGTCCCATGATGCTTTTTTTTACCCTGTGAAAAAAAAAGGTCCCTCACTGTCTCCCTGCCCCCCCAACCTGCGCCCACCCTCTGCGCACCCTGCCTGCCCACACCCCCTCACCCCATACTTACCTCCGGAGTCTGGCACGATGATCTTTGGTGGATGGGGAACACGTCTGCACTCTTCAAAGCTGGCCGCGAACTGAGAAAATGCCGTTAAGCTGTATAATGGAATTAATAGGGTTTTTTCAACTTTGATGCATATCTCAGGCATTTTTTGGAATTTTAGCACCAAATTTTCAACATGGGGATTTTATGACCCTTCCTCATGAATTCTGTGAGTGTCATGGCATTATTCGGCCCCGAAAGGTGATTTTGCAGTCACTGTGGGGAATCACCTTTCGGGACTGATTAATGAAATGATAGTGCCAGTGTTTACGAGGTGGGCTCTCAAAAAACCTATGTTGCAAGTTTGGTGGAAAAAAATCCAAAAAATGACTGTTTTACGAGCTTGCGTTGCGCAGTTGCTATGCACACTCGTAACTTCGTGAATGTGCAATGTTTTCATGCCAGATTTTTAACATTTGCATTTTTACACACCTCCTTGTGAACAGTACAGCTGTCATTTTTCACATCCTAGCCGAAATGTGTTTTCGTACTTCTGGCGCAAAATAGCATGGTCACTGTGGGAAATCAGTGTTTGGGACAGATTACAAAAATGACAGTGACACTGTTCATAAGCAGAGGTCCTAAAATGCCTATGTTAAAAATTTGGTGATGATACTCCATAAAATGACTGTGTTACGAGCATGCATTGTGCAGTTTGCATGCATGCTCATAAGTTCTCAAATTTATAATATTTTTACTCCAGATTTTAAACATTGCCATTGTTCTGCACCTCCTTACGAACAGTACAGCTGTCATTTTCACATCTTGGCCAAAATGTGTTTTCGCAGTTCCGGTGCAGAATAGCATGGTTGCTGTGGAAAATCCATGTTTGAGACACATTATGAAAATGACAGTGACACAGTTCATGAGCTGAGGTCTTAAATGCCTATGTTTAAAATTTGGTGGCGAAGTCCATTAAATGACTGTGTTGCAAGCATGCATTGCGCAGTTTCCACGCACCTTGTAACTTCACAAATTTGCATATTTTCATGCCAGATTTTCAACACTACCATTTTTCACACCTCCTTATCAACAGTACAGCTGTCATTTTCACAGCCTGCCCAAAATGCATTTCATAGCTGTGGCACAACAAGCATGAGTTGCTGAGAAATCACCTTTGGGACACATTAACAAAATCACAGCTCCACTGTTCATGAGGGGAGGTCCCAAAATACCTATGTTGAAAATGTGGCTAAAAAATTCCCACAAATAATTGGGTTACGGACGTGTGTTGAGGAGTTTCTATGCATGCTAATGATTCCACCAATTTTTCATTTTTTTCACTCCAGATTTTCAACTTTGCCATTTTTGTGTGTCTCCTCATGAACAATACAGTTGTTATGTTCCACATTCCAGCCCAAAATGTGTTTTCGTCCCTGTGTCACCAAATGGCATAGCCACTGTGCAAAACCACCTTTCAGCTTGCAAACTGATTGTGCCGCTCTTCATGAGGGAGGGTCACAAAAAGCCCATGTTGAAAATTTGGAGTGAAAATACCAATACACAACTACAGTGTTAGGGTTTTTGACTGTAGCACCCTCCCCCCTTAGAGACTGACAGGCATCGGGGTGTGACTTGGGATCATTGGCTGTAATGCTCAAGCCATTCCACCCCCACCCCCTCCTGCAGCCAGTGACAGGCATTGTGGTGTACCTTGCAGTGTTCAGCCACAAAGTTCACCCCATTCTCCTATACTGCACCCACCTCCACGTATTTCCTTATGTAATGGGGTAAGTATAATGCCCAAAGACCCCAAATCACACCACAACACTTGTCAGTGTCTACAGGGTACGGTGAGGTACAATGGCATGAGCATTATAGCTGAAAATCCAAAGGCACACCCCAATGCCTGTCAGTCTCTAGAGGGTGGTGGTGGGGCTGGCGTCACTTCAATTCTTTACTGCCATTCCTATTATGCATCTCTAATTCTGGCACTACCAATGCCAATGCCAGCGAGACAACATTCGGCATTGACAAATGCTTGTTTAGTATACCTTCGAACACAAATTCACTCTTGTCCACCAAACCAAAATGTCTCTTGTTATATATTTTTTTGGTTTTACAACACAAAATTTTAGCATTCCATCATCTCCTCCTAATTGCCCTTACATGGTTTGTGTTCTCTTACCTTCTTGCTCACTTAATGTACAAAACAAACCTCAGCTCCAAACAAGTTCCAAATTCCAATCTGAAGTGCTGCAGTTTCAGTGTATGACAAAACTTCAGCAAAAGTGGCTGAACCACCACTGTGCTGACCTTTTTGTACCACCTTTTGCCCCTCCCCTTCCTGCCTGCTTGTCTATTTTCTTGGCTCCCCAGTCCCTCATCCTACCTTCTCCCCTCCTTGTCTGAGCAAACCACTTCCAGAACAGAGGAAGGGTGAACCAGGACAACTTGGTCTGCCCCTTAAAGTGCAAACTCCATTGCTGCATGATTCCAATAGACAGTACACATATAGCCATTCCTAAGTTCTGTTTATTACATACAACTTGAGTAAAATTATGCAGTTAAAATCAATTTTTCATCATTAAATATATTCTTCTATTTATTTTAACAAATACTCTATACTACATATAAGAGATGTACCACCTTTCTGAGTGTTTTATATATCTATATCTATGTATCTGAACATATATCTATATTTATTTCTATATCTCTGTCTGTCTGTCTATCTATCTATCTATCTATCTATCTATCTATCTATCTATCTATCTATCTATCTATTTATCTATCTATCTATCTGTCTGTCTATCTATGAGAGATGTTACACTTTTCTGTGTGTTTTGGTATGGTAGCACCACTATATTTAGTGTTGAGTAGGCAGTTTAATGTTAAACCCCAAACTTTTCACTTTAATAACTTTGAAATCATTCAATGGATTTTCATGGAATTTTGCATGCATGGTCTCAGGGGGGTTGGGGTAGATCTCTTGAAATGCCAATTTTTTATCTGGTCAGATGTGTGGATTCCAAGATACAGATAGCAAACACATTTAAAAAATCTAATTTTTTATTGCTGTTTTTTTTTTTTTTTTTTGTCATCGCCTACGCAGATGGTTTAGAATTTTGGTCTGAAATTTTCAGGGTAGAAAGAGCTTGTCCCACAGATGTACCTTCCACTGGTTTGGTGGAAAAATATTAATCTGTTGCAACATCATTCATTTTTATAATTTTGGTTCTGAGCATGCTCAGTAAGAACTTCAAGATAGCTGTATGAAATGAAAAAAATAATCCTTTTTCATAAGGGGCCAATCCATTTTGTGAGGAAACAATCCTTTATCATTTGCAGCCATCTTGTTTCCTTTAAAAAAAAATTAAACTCACCAAAATGACATTCTGCAGAGAGACCAAGACATCTATCTTGCTCTTCAGGTCTCCATTAGGTGTATTCTGAAGTTAAGTATTGGAAAAAATACCCCCAATTTTTTATTTTTTTTTTATTTTAAATCCTTTTTCATAACCCACTTCTGCTTTATCTGTATGTGCTTTTTTGTTCAAACAAAAAAGGATCCCTTCATACAGAAAAATATTTTGTTATTTTGACTTTAACTGATATGCTTTTGATATAGACGTGCCCCCCCTGAATTGTGCTTTGCTCTTACTCAGTTGCCAGGATGATAAAACCATGCACTGTGGTGTATCCCTGGTGCACCTAATCCCAGAGAGTGGAAAGCATATAGCAGACAGTGGCAGTCTGAGTCCCAAGCACAGAGTCTAGGTCCTCAAACTAGCACCCTGAATTCACCAATAAAAGGTTTGAGTGGTGGAAAGAGAAAGAGCAGAGATGGAGAGAAGATATAAAGCCAGACAAGAGTTAACAGAGAAGGAAAAAGCATTATGGACTGTGGAAAGGCGTGGCTGTATCAGGAGCTGTATTAATATTATTAGCAATATTAGCAGCAGTGATTTTGGACTCCTTGTAGTTATGTGCCTCTGCACGTAAATTTATGCATGTGTGTGTCATCTGGGAGCAAAGGATTTTATGTAGTGTTTTTAATGTCAGTTTATGTTGACAAAGTGCTTTAGAGCTATTTTGTTGCCTCTTTTTTAAAATTATTGTATTCAGAAAATTGGAGTTTCCTCAGGGAAACAAATAATACTTGACTAAAAATGTTCTATCGCCCAGTCACAGTGAATTTCTTTTTTATGGCCATATGATGACTATTGAGCTAACTGGCTGTGTATAAAGGAGGAGGTCTTTGACTGAGCACCATGGCAAAATCCAGCCGATAGTTGCAGGGTGAATGGCATTCATTTGACTACAATTGTAGGAAATAGCCAGTGAAAAACAAAAAGTAAAGCATAACAGTGAAAAAAACTAAAGCAGTTGTTGAGTTTTAGCTCAAAAATAGAGCATATTGCCAGTGGTTGGGTGCATATAGCATGTTTCCAGAAAATACTTGGTTTCATGGCAGTGGGTAGCAGTTAACACACAGTAACAGCAGCTCCCTGGAAAGCAAATCCTGAGTGGGAAAGAGCCCTTTTTATTTTTTTTTATTTAAGATATCAGATATACAACCTTTGAGTCATAGGCTCATTTACAAAGGCTCCACGTCAGTGTACAATATGGATCAATAAGCACAAAAGAGGAAAAACTGGGTATGGACAATACAAACAAAAGGAGGATGTGGCCTACACAATTTTGGTAGCTATACAGGTCCAGCTAAGGAGCTTGTAATTGTCAAGGTGCAAGCAGTCGAGATTCCAACATTGTCATTAACACAGTCAATGTTGTGCAAAGAGAAGTATAATTAACAGCAGTAGAATAAAACGTTAGCCCACACTCTCTCTACATAGTACTGGTGGTACTGATTGTTTAAAAGCACCACCTGGCATCTCCATCCCTGTGCCACCACTGGGGCAAGGACTGGGCAGGCCTGACCAGGACCCAGTAACCATGTATTGGTGGGGCGAAACAGCAGCCCATACCTATCTGGTGCACTGGCAGTGGCGGCTGAGAGTATGTGGTCTTTCAGGGCTATTTTGAAGGTGCCTAGTCTGGAGACAGAGGTAACGGCAGGGGAGAGTTCATTGTACCATAACGGCGCTCTGTAGGAAAAAGACCTTTGGGCTAGGGAGGTCCTGACCCTGGGGATAGCTCACATCAGTTTATTTGCCAAGCCGGTGTTGGCTGAAGCATGAGCAGCATGGAGGGAGGCAGAAACCCTGAGGGGGTAAGCCCTAGTTGAATTTTTTTGGTGAGGAGACATGTTTGATAACGTACTCTTTCATCTACAGCACTTAAGCTCATTAAAAAAAATAATGAAGTAAGTATGAAGTTTAAAAAAAACATAGCAAACAAAGAAAGAACAGTTGGTGTGATAGCCATTTATAACATTTGACAGTAGACTCACTTACCAGAAGTAAAAAGGATTATTATGCTAGAGATATAATTTGAGATTTAAAGCTTATAGTGGTGTATTATCTATTATTTATTATTGTTTACAGTGGCAGGGATGGGAAAGAAGTGCAATATATGTGGAAGTTATTTTTCTTGTCATATAAGGACTAAAAGAACTGTGAAGGGGAGTCTTAATGTGGCTTGACTGTGGCAATTTAAACAGCCTAAGAAGGGAAAAAGAAAAATAAGAGTCAGCAACTGCAGCAAATTAACCAAGAACTGCTTAATTATACTGCACTGGCCTGGTCCTGGGTGAGACTGTAAAGAATGTATACAAACATTTGGCAAGCTGACAATGAACTCCAATTTCCTTTATTGTTTCTCTGGTGTCTAGTGGCACCTTCACCCTCTGATTACCATCCCCATATTTTTTGCAACTTTCCCTGAGGTCTAGTGGCACCCTCCACCCTCCAATTGCCCTTCCTGTATTTTGTTCAGTTTCCCTGTTGTTTAGTGGCAACCCCTGCCCTCTGATTGCTGTCATCCTATTTTTTTATGTTTCCCTGGTATTTAGTGGCACTCCCTACCCCTCTGATTGCTGTTCTCATATTTTTTAAAGTTTTCCTGGTGTCTAGTGGCATCCCCCAATCCCTGTCCCTGTCTGAAATAAAGGAAACCATCACTCAATGTCTTTTTTTAAACCTGTAAAAAAAAACAAACTCAACCTCCAACTCAACAGCCACAACCCCCAGATATCCCACACACACCTGAACAGGTCCCTGGGTGAATATTCACTCTTTGATTGAAGACACATCTTGCTGCTGGACCTGGCGACTGCAATATGAGAAACTAAGGTAAGTGCAGTTCCATGTATTTCAATGGGATGTTGAACTTTTATGCATAACTTTGTCATTTTTGCATATTTTGAGCCCACATTATCAACATGGCCTTTTTTGGGACCCCACCTCATGAACAATGGCAGTGGAATTACATAAATCCTACCCAAAAGGTGATTTTGCAGTCGCTTAGTGAAATCAACTTTTGGGAAGGATTTGAAAACTTTCACCACCCTTGTTCATGAGGTAGGGTAATAAGGAGGCTTTGTTGAAAATTTGTGATCAAAATATGCAAAAATGGCAAGGTTATGTGCATCCATTCAAATTTTGGCACACTGGCTCATAGCTTTGGTAATTTTAAGTATTTTGACCCCAAATTTTCAACATAGCCATTTTTTGACATCACCTAATGAATGTGGCAGCTGTCATTTTTCAAATCCTGGCCAAACTGTGCTTTCACACCTGTGGAGTAGAATGACGTTGTGACTGTGAGGAATAATGTTTTGGCAGGGATTTGAAAATGTTCAATACTGGGTTCATGAGGTAGGCTAATAAGAAGACTATGGTAACAATTTGGTTGCTGCTTTGCTAAAAATGCAATCGCAGTTAGCTAACTATTGCAATTTGTATGTATTAGGTCTAATGTTCATCTGCTGTTTCAATTAATGCAGTGTTTGTTTGTTGGAACTCTCTACAAAAATTGAATAAAACATATTCAATTTAAAAAAAAATGCAATCGCAGGACCTGGAGGGCCTGTGCTTCTACAACATACATATACACATCAATGGAGGGATGGGAGCGCAGGACCCCCACAGGCAAATAAGGATATATTTACACTATCTCAAAAACTATGGATGGATGGGAGTGCAGGGCTCAGAGGACCCTGCACTGACACAGGCAAATAAGGATACAATTATACTATCTAAAAAATAAGGATATTCTTTACAAAAAACTGCATTATTGCAGCATTTAGGGTTCAGGTTAAATTAACTAAAAAAGTAGGAAAAGGTGGTTGAGAGTTTCCAGCACTAAAACCCCACCACCTCCCTAAAATAAACCAGGTGTGCAGTCTTCCATGGAGTTGTCAACCCTGAACCTCATCCCATTAGGTGTTTATGTTTCTGGGGTGTAAAGAATGGGGGTGAGCTTTAGGGTTGACAATCTCAAGAAAGGGAGGTTTAGGGTTGGAAACCCTAAAACCACATTTCCCTATTTTTTCACTTTAGCCTCAACCCTAAATGTTGCATTAACACAGTTTTTTGTAAAGATTACATTATGGGGCATGGTAGCACCCCTATATTTAGAGTTGCATAATCTGTTTATTGTTAAACCCCAAATTTTGCACCTTAATAACTTTGGCGTCATTTGACAAAATTGCCCAAAATGTAGCATGCACAGTCAGGCTGTCAGAGTATCAAGACATTGAAAGTGTTGTGATGGCACCTTGCTCAGATTTGGAGATACAGAGTGCCAAAAAATGGAAAAGTCTCACTTTTTTCCCTATACATTACTTAACATGCATTTCTTTGCTCTCAAGTACAGGCTAAACAGTAATGAATTTCTGCATACAACCTTCAGGGTACTTCTGTTCTTTGCTGAGGTAGTGCCTTTCGAAAGTTTGGTGAAAAATATTAGATGGTGCCAGAGTTACAAGGATGTAAAAGTTCTGTTTTTTTGTTCACACGTATAATGTATCATTAACCAAAAACAGGTCTCACAAACCACTTTTTTTTTGGGGGGGGGGCTCAAGATGGCCACCATCTTATTTCCTTATTTCTGTTGCTACTGAAGTTTGAAAACACTTGTAAAGGAATAGTTTTAGGAAAACCAAAATATCCCTGATGTTAAATGATTTCCCTAAACAAGATTTCATAGTCTATTTATGGGGAAATGTGCAACAATTGTATATTTCACACATTCACAATCTCTTCTGACTAATTTCTGGTTCAAACCACTTTTCTTTGTTTGAACAAAAAAATTTCTGTTTGCGAACCAGAAAAAGGGGTTCACACAACAATTTCTGGTCCACAAACCAGAAAAAGTGGTTGCACCACAATATCTGGTTCACGAACCAGAAAAAGTGGTTTGCATCACATTTTTCATTTCAAACAAAAACATGTCTGGTTCACAAACCAGAAAAAGTTGTTTGAACCAAAAAGAGTGGTTCACAACAGAAAAAGTGGTTCTCTATTGGTGTGAAACAGAAAAAGTGGTTCTCAGTTGGTGTGAACCAGGAAAAGTGGTTTTCAGTTGGTAATCTGGTTTGCAGTTTTGCACCCTTAATAACTTTTACATAGTTTGACAAAATAGTCAGAAATTTGGCATGAAGTTAGGCTGTCAGAGTTTCAAGATGTGAAATGTTTTGTGACAGTATCATGTACAGGTTCTGAGATTGGGTGTGCCAAAGCTCACAAACCAGAAAAAGTGGTTCTCAGTTGATAATCTGGTTTGCAATTTTACACCCTAATAACTTGGGCAACATTTGACAAAATAGCCCAAACTTTTGCTTTCACAGTAAGACTGTCAGAGTCTCAAGACGTGGAAGATTTCATGATGGCATCTTCTACAGTTTTTGAGATACAGAGTGGCAAAGTTTGCAAACCAGAAAATGTGGTTCTCGGTGTGAAGCAGAAAAAGTTATTCTCAAAGTGGTTTTCAGTTGGTGGGAACCATACAAATTAGTTTTCAGTTGGTGCAAACCAGAAATGTGGTTGTCAGCTGGTGTGAACCAGAAAAAAGTGGCTATCAGCTGGTGTGAACCAGAAAAAAAGTGGTTCTCAGTTGGGTTGAACCAGAAAAAGTGGTTCTCAATTGGTGTGAAAGAGAAAAAAGTGGTTTGAATCAGACAAAGTGTTTCTGAGTTGGTGCGAACCAGAAAAAGTGGTTCAAATCAGAAAAAAATGGTTCTCAGTTTGTAATCAGGTTCATGACCCTGTGGGGAAAGGCATGAGGCACAACTGAGTGCCTTACTACAACCCAGGGGCATAGGAAGGCACAAGGCATGGCCAAGTGTTTTCAGTCATCCCTTTATGCCATTGTGCTATCTCAGAAAGTAATGATTATTTAAAAATGAGTTAATGCAACATTTAGGTTAAGCCTAAACTTAGTAAGTGAAATGTAGTTTTAGGTTTCCAGTGCTTATCTCATTTCACCCTGAAGAAAATCAGGGTGGATTCTTCCTGGGATTGTCAACCATAAAGCTCACCCCATTGCTGTAGCAAGAAAGCTCAGATGTGATGGACACAGGTGTGTATATTTCAGGAGTGTTTACAATGGGGTGAGCATTAGGGCTGAAAACCCCAAGGAAGACTCCACCCCTGATTTGCTTCAGGAGTGGGGGTGGAGTTTTAGGGCTGGAAACTCTAAAACCACATTTCCCAACTTTTGCTGATATAGGCTTAACTCTCACCCCATTCCATGTGTAAACAAGATGAGATGGTACAGAAAAGGAGAATGGAGTGAGAGTTAGGCTGAATGACTCCAAGGCATACTCTAATGCCTGTTGGTGTGTGGAGGGTAGGAGTGGGGTGGTAGTGTTGGTAACCCTAACATTGAATTTCCCAGATTTTAATGGTTCAATAAAGATCCTAACTGATGCATTTACATAGTTTTTTGCAATGAATTTCCCATCTTTTTGAGAAAGTGTTAAGTAACTGGTATGTGGTTGTGGGAACATGGGCACTCTGGGCCCTGCACTCACCCCATACTACCCATTGCTGCATAATAATATGCATAAGTGGGAGCATGGGCCTTCTGGGCCCTGCGCTCCCACTTACACATAAGTACAGACATATAGCAGTCCTATATTCATGAAAAGTAACCCTTGTAACAGTAATTTGGCAATATCTCAGTAACCGTAGCAGCTATGGGAAAAATTCCACTGAAATTACAATCATTACTTTGAAATTTCCATGAGTGCTAAAGGTGGGGTAAGCTGCGGAGAGCGTAAAATCTGTATCTCAAATAATTTTCGAGACATGGGAGCTGAAAGGCAACGTGGGTGCCACAATTCAATAAACGCATGTAACTTGGGCATTTTCAGGATTTTACTCACCAAATTTTCAACATAGTATCTTGGGGACCCCACCTCATGAACAGTGTCACTGTCACTTTGTTACTCTGTCCCGAAAGTTTAGTTTGCACAGCAAATTCTCCATTATGCACCACAGGTGTGAAATCATGTTTTGGGCAGGATGTGAAAAATTACATCTGTATACTGTTCATGAGGAGGTGTGGAAATGGGTAATGTTGAAAATCAGAAGAGAAGATATGAAAAATTGGTGATGTTATGCGCGCACATAGAAACTGCACAACGCAAGCTCGTAATGTGGTCATTTATGGGAATTTTTTTATCAAATTTTCAACATGGTCTTTTTAGGAAATTCCCTCATGAACACTGGCATGTGATTTTGTTAATCCACCCTGAAAGGTGATTTTGCACAGTGACCATGCCATTGTGCACCATGGGTGCAAAAACATACTTCAGGAATGATGTGAGAAATGACAGCTGTACTGTTCATGAGGAGGTGTGACAAAATGGCAATGTTGAAATTCTGGAATGAAACTATCAAAAATTGGTGAAGTTACATGCATACGTAGAAGCTGAGCAATGCATGCTTGTAACTTGGCCGTTTTTTAGATTTTTTGCACCAAATTCTCAACACGGGCTTTTTGGGACCTCCCCTCATGAGCACTTGTACCTTCATTCTGTTAATTCACCCTGAAAGGTGATTCTGTGCAGTAATCATGAAATCACTTTTTGGGACTGAGTAATGAGATGGCAGTAACATTGTTCATGAGGTGGGGTCCCAAAAACTCCATGTTGAAAATCTGGTGCAAAAAGCTCCACAAATTGCAGTGATATCAACATAAATTGAAACCCCCCACATTGAGTGGTGTTATATTCATAGGTTTCTTAGTTTCATAGTTATACAGAGCTTTAAAAGACAAAGTCCATATGCTCACCATAGTTTAAGAATACCCCAATGTATTATTATTAATTAGGAAAGTATCTAACTCTTTCTTAAACCTTTCAATATTACTACTAACAATTATTTCTACTGGCAATTTATTCCAGATCCTAGGTGCTCTCACTGTCAACCAGTGCTTCCTTTTATTTGAACGAAACCTGTCTATTTTTATCTGAAGTGGATGTGCTCTAGTATTGAAATTATGATCAAGGGTTTCCAAATCTAGCTGTTCCCATAATATTGGATCATTTAGGGCCCTATAAATTAAACACATATCCCAGCTTAATCTCCTAAACTCCGTAGAATATAACCCCAGAGTACTGAGCCTCTGGTTATAATCCAAGCCTTGTACTTACTTAATTTTGTGAGTAGCTCATCTCTGAACCCTCTCAAGTGAAGCTATATCCCCTTTTTTACCTGGGGACCACAACTGGGAGCAATACTCAATATGGGGACATACCCCTGTTGTATATAATGGCAAAAGGACTCCCTTATCCTTGCTTTTAATGTGTTTGTTAATGCAGTACTGTATGCTACCAGCTTTTATTTATTTATTTATTTTTATTTTATTTTATTTAAACAGCAGTTTGGAAAACCTTTCAGCCATAGGCTCATTTACAAAGGTACCTTGTCACAGTAAGACAAACAAAAATACACAGTATAACAGTACAACACATAAGTATAACAGTAAATTAAGACATAGATACAAACAAGCTGGTACAGGTAGGATGGATGCAAACAATACCAGAGTTATGTTGTCCTTAGCAGCTTAGTAAGCTTTTTCATAAGTATTGAGTACGGCTTTGACTAGTGGCAATTACAGCATCAGGTGTTAATGAAGTGGTTACGTACAAAGCTCGGCTAACGATATAGTTGGAGCCTCGAGATGGAGGGGCAGTGTGTTGAACAGGAGGGGGCCCTAAAGCTGAAGGCTCTTTGGCCATGAGAGGTCCTAGCCTAGGGATAACAAGAGAGGTTTTCCCAGAGGTCCGAGTATGAACTAGTGGGACAGAGTGGCGTATGGTGGTAGTCAATCCTGGTGGGGATAGCCCAAGGAGGGTCTTTTTTGTAAGGGTACAGGTCAGATATTTGAGGCACTCGTCAAGATCAAGTACCAGCACTTTAGCGTACAGTAGACAGGTGTGTGTCAGCCTAGGTGCTCCAGTAATTAACCTGCAGGCCTTATTCAGAGTAGTGAGAATTTTATGGAGTGCGGTCTGATCAGCAGCACCATACACCGGCAGTCCATAGTCCACTAGGGATGGGATAGAGGAGGTGACTGCGAGTCAAAGAGCCTCCGGGGGGAGGCAGTGTTTATACCGATGTAAGATGCCCAATCGGATATTAGTGGCAGTGGCTAGGCAGCGATGTGTGTCCATGGAAGGAGAGGGAGGGGTCAAAATGGATCCCTAGGTATTTATAGGAGCAAACTTGTTCGAGTGGGAAAGAGGACCCGGAGTGAATGAGGAGTTTGAAGTTGCAGGACTTGTTTTGGGGATGAGTGAAGAACATGGTTTTTGTTTTTTTAAGATTTATCACCAATCTATGTTCCTTGAACCAGCCCTCAGCTTCAGTGAAGGACTTCTGCAGCCAGTCCTGGAGGGCAATAGGGTTACGACTTGAGGCAAAGATGACTGCATCATCAGCGTACAATAGAATGTTCCCCAAGCAAGAGCATGGAAGGGTGTTAAGGTGAAGGGAGAATAGTCAGGGGCCCAGAATGGAGCCCTGGGGAACCCCAGAAAAGATGGGACAGATGTCTGAGTAGGTCCCATTAATTGTTACACGCTGTGAGCGGTCAGACAGATAACTGGTGCACCAGGAGATAGGCCCAGCAGCAAAACCAGAGAGACTAAGGGCATCAAGAAGGAGGGGGTGGGAGACAGTGTCGAAAGCTTTCGAGAGGTCAATGAAGACAGCATCAGCCAGAGAACCAGTGTCTAAGGAGGAGTGGAGAAAGTTGGAGAACTCTAGGAGGGCTGTGTTGGTACTGTGGCCCACCTGGAAGCCATGCTGCTCAGAACAAAGGACATTGTAGGTGGAGAGGTAGTCAGAGATTTGAGAGGCCACCACTTTTCCAAGGCCTTGAGAGAGGAGAGAATGGAGATCGGTCGATAGTTTCAGCCACAGTCCTATCACCATCTTTAAAGATAGGGGTGACAGTGGTGACTTTCCAGGCAGTTGGAACCTTCCCAGGCAAAGAGAGTGGTTGATGAGGCATGTGATCGGGGTAAGGACCATGTCTAAGACCAGCTGTAGGATACACGGATCCAGGGTGTCACTGCCTGTACTATTACTCTTGAGGGCAGTGACAAGGTGCGGCCTAAGTTCTTGGGCAGAAACACGGGCGGAGGAGAAAATAAGAGCGAGAAAGATTTACGGCAGGTGCTGGGGGAGGAGGGTCAAAAAAATTTGTAGGGAGGATAGGGCTAAGGTCAGTGAATGAGGTGTTGAGGTGGTTGGCTATGAGGGCTGGGTCTGAGGAGATCACACCATTAATGTTGATCTGGTGGGGGAGTGCACTCCCATTTAACTGTTTAATGTTATCCCAGAAGGTTCTGGGGTTCCCCATGAGGCAGTGAGTGAGGACCGATAGTGCTCAGACTTGGCCTTTCTGATGGCCCGAGTGCACTTGTTTCGGGCGGCAGCATATAACCTCCTGTCATTGGGCCCGCCAGTCTCAATGGCACGGTGCCATAGGTTGTCCCTATGTTTGAGCTGGTGGATCAAAGCTCGGGTTACCCAGGGGGCATTCTTCCTTTTAGAACTGCGGGTCAACATTGGGGCAAAGATATCACAGGCATTATTAAAAGTTTGGGTAAAGAAGGAGAGAGCTGTGTCGATGTCAGGAGTTGCCTGTATAGGAGACCAGTCAATTTGGGACAGAAGTTCCTTAAGTTTTATTAGTCCACCAAGTATTAGACGCCTCCGGCATGTGGACTGTGCTATGGGTTTGGGGACTGAGGATGACCAGTGGAATAGAATGGGGGAGTGATCGCTGAGAGAGTCTGGGAGGACTTGTACATTGGGGATCCGATTAGGGTGGTTGGTGAGTACCACATCAAGCAGGGTACTGGAGCCTCTTTTGGGGTTAGTCCTGGTAGGGTGGGTAACTAGTTGAGTTAGGTCTATTGCTGAAAAGGAGTCTCTGGTAGAGGAGGAGGAGGGGCTGAGCCAGTTGACATTTAAGTCACCCACCAGAATTTGATCAGCGGAAGGAGGTAGAGAGGTAAGGTATTCTGTAAGAGAGGCAATGGCCTGCGTTTGGTCCCTGGGGGGAACGTATGCAGTAGTCAGATAAAGGGGTCCCTTTAAAGGATCAGGGGTTAGTTTCAGCGTAAGCGCCTGGACCCTGGAGTCAAGGATGGGAGTGGGCAGGGCTAGTACGGGGAGAGATTCCTTGACATAAATAGCGCAGCCGCCACCCTGTCTCCCAACACGGTCGGACCGGAAAAGGGTGAAACCAGGAAGGGAGACTAGGGAGTCAGGGGAAGATTTCGACAGCCAAGTCTCAACCAGGGTGATGACATCAGGGTTAATTGATGTGACCAGGCATTGTAGTGAGTCAAACTTTTTTAGGAGGCTACAGATATTCATGGAGACCATGCATAGGCCTGTGGTGCGAGTTGGGGAGCTCCTGGGAACCGGGCCAGGGTTTGGATGAATGTTCCCCGACAGGAGTAGTAGCATGACTAACACCCTGGCTGGGAGATGGTGAGAGGTTTTCCTATGATTGACATGAGAGGGGGGGGGAGGCTAAGGGAGCAGGGGTGGGCAGGGAGGTACAGGAGGGAAAGCAAGAATAAGAAGACACCCAGATGTGCCTGAGGTGAAGAGAAAGCTAGGGGGAGGGCAGGGAGGATGGGGACACACAGAGATCCCAAGGGGCCGGAGAGCAGGTACAGGAGCAAGGGGAGGGAGGGGTGCCAGGGCACAGTGTGGACTAGCAGATGGGTAAGTGGGTAAGTGCACTGCTAGTGGGGATAGGCACAGGCAGAACGTGAGGCAGGGCCAATACATTGTGGTGAGCAAGATCCCAGGGAAGTAGTGCTGTACAGGTAGGAGTAGGAAGTAGTGAGGGAGCATAGGTCCCTCTAGTGGCCAGCAGGTATAACCTGCAAATGGGAAAGTGGTGAGATAGGTTCTGGGCAACAGGACGTGATGTCACCGGATGTGATGTCACGGGGTGGATCCTTAAATTGACAGCCGCCCCTGGGTGGGAGGGTGGTTGGGGCGGGCGGGGCAGATGGCACGAAGCGTCGTCGGGCTAGCACCCCCTCTGCAGGCGTCCAGACGAAGAGAAGAGGCTCTCTTTATCTCGAAAGTTATCAGGCTGGAGATTCGGCTTCCTCAGCTACTCAGGTGAGCTGCTTGTGTTGCTTCAGTTGCTTGATTGTCCCGAGTGCCTAGCTTGGGTGGGGGAGCTGCCTATGTAGTGGAGAAAACACAGCCTCTCATTACTATGCAGCGGAGAATATGTTGTGACTTACACAAAGGAGCTCCACTCTAAGCAAACCGGCTATTCCAAAATGAGGTCACACTAGGACCCAGCTAACCTAATGCCTTCAGTTACAAGCACAATTAGCTCCAATACCACCATATTAAACAAGTCTGCTCCATATTAGCTGCCTGGTATATCTGGCTTTAAGGTGTAATCAGCTATTAGCTCCAAATACCACCATATTAAACAAGTCTGATCTATATTAGCTGCTTGGTATATCTGGCTTTAAGGTGTAATCAGCAAGGCAACTCTAGGAAAACCAGTGAGTCCCTAGCTTTACACTTCAGCATTAGTAGCACAAAGAGAAGCAAATAACAAGCTTTTGTTATTATCTGGTTATAATGGAGTGTAAAGTTCAGGTTATTATTAATTGTTATCCCCAGATCGCATTCCTCTGAGGTCACCTTAAGTAATTTACCCCCATATTATAACCATGGAGGATATTATATTTCCCCAAATGCATCACACTGCACTTTTCTACATTAAAAATGATCCATGATTCTGTGCCCAATGTTCCAGCTCCCCCTAAGGCTGATTGCAATAATTCTGAATCTTTATTAAGGTTTACCACCCTACCTAGCCTAGTATCATCTGCAAATTTTGAAAACCAAAGATCAGGAGAAGATTTCATTGTCCCTATATAAGCATTGAATAGGCAGGGGCCCAAAACAGAGCCCTGTGTCACTCCACTAGTCACACTCTGCCAGTTGGAAAATTCCCCTCTTACGCACACTCTGTCTCCTAACCATCAACCAGGATTTTATCCAGCAAATGATATTACGGTTAACACCAATATTGACCAGGGTTTCAAGCAACTTGTCATGAGGTACCTTGTCAAATGCTTTGGTGAAATCTAAGAAGATAATGTCCATGGAATTTCCTTCATCTAGTGCCCGATTTACTTTCCCATAAAATTCCAATAAATTTGTTTGGCAGGACCTCCCTTTAACAAAGCCATGCTTTGCATTGTCAATATTACTTGTCAAATATTGGTGCTCCGTAATAAAATCCTTGATATATCCTTCCAATAACTTTCCCAAGATCAAGGTGAGACTGACGGGCCTATAATTTTTTATCTCCTGTTTGAGACCTTTTTTATATATAGGGATCACAATTGCTTGTTTCCAGTCTTCCGGGACCTCTCCTTCATTTATGGATTTCTGAAATAGTACTGTGACTGAGCCTACAAGTTGTTCAGCTAGATCCTTAAGTAACCTTGGATGTATTCCATCTGGGCTCTGTGCTTTATTCTGATCAAGTTTTTGGAGTCTTACTATAACTTCTTTCCTATCTAAAAAAAACTCCAGGGTCATCATTGGGTATACTACAATTAATCCCAGTTAATGCTTTACCCTGATTAAAAACTGAAGCAAAATATATGTTACTTAATTCTGCCATACCCTGGTTGTCAGCAACTAATTTTCTGTCAGCATCCAGTAGATGACCTATGTTGTATGATTCACCCTTTTTGTTATTAATATACTGATAGAAGGATTTATAGTTGTCTTTTACCTTAGTAGCTAACATATTTTCATATTTTCTTTTTGCTAATTCAGTGCCTTTTTTGGTAGACTTTAAGCACTTTTTATACTGAGCCCAACTAGTAGCATCCCCACTTAATTTAGCCCATCTAAAGGTTCTATTTTTTTTCTTTATTTCCTTTTTAATTGCTGTTGTCATCCAGGAGGAAGATGCTTTTTAGCTGTGTTATATTTAATCCTGGTTGGTACAAATTCTGTAGTCAAGCTTATTATTTTAGCCTTAAGAATATCCCACATCCTAGATATCGATGCTCCTTTAAACTCTAATTCCCAATTCCAATTTGCCAGATCTCTATGCATGCCTTCTATATCGGCCTTATCATATCTATATATTATAGTACTGCCAGAATTTTTACTCAATACCCCTAAGTAGTCAAATCTAACCATTTAATAGTCACTAGAGCCCAAAGGTGGCAGTACAAGACAGTTATTTATCCTATTACCCATATTGCTTAAAATCATGTCAAGTATATGGTTACCTCGAGTACTATCTCTTACATATTGCTCCAAACCAACTAAGCTAAAGGTATTTAGGTATTAATTTTCTTTATTTGTTTTTGTTACAAGATTTTCCCAATCTATACCTGGCAGGTTAAAATCACCCATTAAGACAGCATTCTTCAACTCTGCCAAGTGCATGATAAAGTCTAACAAGTTTGAATCATCTCCTGTTGTTATAGAGGGATTTCTAAATGCCAAACCTAGATCTATTTTTGTATTTTGTTCAGGAGACATTGCTACCCAAAGAATTTCATTACTACCCCATCTAGATGTGTCCCTGTGTTCTGATGGTATCTCTTCATTCACATATAAAGCAACCCCCCCCCCAGTGTTTATCCTATCATTATTATAGAGGGTGTATCCTGGTATATTTTTCCCCCAACGATCTTCAGGTTTCCACCATGTTTCTGTGACTGCGTAGACATGGATATTCAAATCATGTAAAATCAGTTGGAGTTCTCAATTTATTGTTTAAACTCAGTATTAGTGTGTGATTTTATTTGTTCTTGTAAAACCATCCCTTTCTAAAAATGAGTTAACTCTTCCTGTTTAATCAGTTTAAATGTACTAAATTTTCAGTCATTATCCTCTTTAGTTTATAGGAAAAAGCTTTTTACCCTGCCTATTTAGGTGTAATCCATCCCTTGCAAATAAATGATGCCCCTGAAAGTCCTGCCAGTTGTCCACATACAACTGGTCTTCTCTCTGGCACCAGCATTTCAGCCAACCATTTAGCCTAAGAATCTCCTTGCCTAATGATACATTGGCCCTAGGTACTGGTGAAAGCCCTGAAACAATTATCCAACCCCCAAATGTTTTTATCTTTTGCCCAACATCCTCAAAGTCTCTCTGAATGTCCAGTATATTTCTTCTCCCTATGTAATTTACTCCAAGGTGTACAAATATTACTGGGTTAGTGGTATTTTCCATCAGTCCCAGGATCAGTTTTTTAATATCCCCTATACCCACCCCAGGTAAGGCACTAACTGTAGTATACAAGTTCCTGTTATTACATAGAACTTCATCTGTATATTTTAACATTGAGTCCCCTATAATTTATATGTCTTGTGCTTTTTGTACACTGGAAACTGTATCCAGGTAGGCAGTAGTGGTGTCTTCTACCTCCAGGGGGAACTGCCTGCCATGCTCATTAGTTGTAATTTCAGTTTCCTGCACCCCCTCATGATCATCTGTTGATAGTGCACTGTACCTATTGGGTATTAATATGTTAGAGGTATCACCAATATTTCTTCTACCTCTTTTATTATATGCTTTTTTATTCACAAGGTACCATTTATCAGACTCCCACACCTGATCCACCCTTCTGGAGACCTGAATATCTGGATCCTGCTGGTCTTGGTGAATTGATTCTGACATACTATCCACCATGCCATCAATATACTGTTCTAAAGAAGATATATCAGCTTGTACTTTTAATCTCTCTCTCTCAGATGTGCTATTTCAACTTCTAGGGTCTTTAATATGCTACATTTACTGCACTTGAAACCTAACTCTACTTCCCCCTCTGCATATATATTACAGCCAATACACAGTTTCATTTTAGCTGCCTTATGTTATCTCTGGATATTAACTTATTTTCTCCCTGAAGCCCCAGCAGACACAGCCGACACGCGCCGATGAGCATGTCTTTGCACGTGTCTCCGTGCGTGAAAATGAGCCCCCTGCTCACGCTCACCCTGCTCTCTGCAGGGGCGAGTTTTATAGTGCCAGTGACCTGGAAGTGGCAACTTGGGGTCGCGTTTTCACTCACAACAAAAGTTGCAAATATGAGTATTATTTTGTCAGCTTCTAAGCCCCTAGAGTATATGAGGGCACTTGAACATAAAATTGCAGCCAAAACTAAATAAAAACACTATTATAGCACTCAGTAGTCAGCCCCCAGTTGCCAGGGACTACACTACCCTCTACCTACTTCCTGTATGGAAAGTAGGGCTCTCAAGTAAAAATGTTTGATTAAATTATATAAACAGCAGAATGTTTCATCCTCACACCACCTCCTAGCATAACCAGCACATATGTTTCACAGAACTTTGTTATATGGCTTACCTTTGTTTCTTCAGGTTGCGGTTTGGCTTTGAAGAGTACAGATGTGTCTTGGTCCTGAGAAGATTGCTGCTCCTGACCTCTGGAGGTAAGTATGAGTAAGGGGGAGTAAGGGGTGGTGGGTGCTCAGTGGGATATTGGGAATGGGGGAGGGGGCTTGTGACACAATGAAGGACTGTTTTCTTTTTTGCAGGTTTAAAAAAAAATGAAAGACATCGGTGGACGGTTTTCTTTATTTACAGGTATGTTTATGTATAATAGGTATTTGGGCACACTGGAGTGGGCTCCCAGTGTACCATATTAGTGTGGAGGGTGCATTCATGCCAACATGAGGATTGGGCACCCCATGCCGGCAATTGTAAACCACAGCTTTGGTGGGGGGAAGGGGGCATCATCTGACACCGGGAGTGGGCATCCCAGTGTTGGAGCATTACTCCCCAGGCTCACATACTGGTGGGGGGGACCTGTAGTGCTAATATGGGGATTGGGCACCCCATGTTGGCTAAAGTGTTATTTTTAATCATTTATCCTATTTCCGGCTCACTACCTAGGATCCTAGGTCATTTCTTCTGCATATGAACTAGGACCCTAGGTCATATTACGCAGATATGAAGTAGGATTTAAATGATTAAATAAACATATTTTATGGGCATATTTCATCCTGTAAAGTGTGGAATATACCAAAGGGGGTCCCAATAAGCAAGCTATATGTGTTGGTTCCTCCCAATAATATAATTTTGGGAGATTTCATAAAGAATTATTTGGGCAAAACTGAAAACAAGATGGCAGCCATATGAAAGAGGAATTTTCTCATGCAATGCAGGATTCCTCTTTCGTATCAACCAGCTATCTTGAAGTGCCTGCTGAGCATGCTCAGAAATTATTTTTTGAATTTTTTAATTGCAATAACTTAAAAACGACTTATTCTTTTTACACCAGACTAGCAAAAGGCACATCTATGGATTAGTCCCTTTCTAAGGATGTTTTCTCTGTTTCAGAACAAAAGAAGTGTTAGGATGCCAACTAGTTCCCCTCTAGTTGGCGTCCTACTCATCAAGAAAGTTCAAAAGTTTGGTCATTTTTGAAAAAATCTATCCTTAGAGGATTTGTTTATTGATGAAAGATACTATTTGAACAATTCCTTGCAACTCTTGATAAAGCCTACACTGTAGGTGAAACGTTGAGTTCACTGCCATTTTTATATAATAATGAAAGAAGTTATGAAAATGGAATAATCCTGTCTGCATTCATAGTTCTACAGCGCCTTACCACTTCTTTTGCTCTGAAACAGAGAAACCATCCTAATATATGAATACAGAGAAACAGAGAAACCATCCTTATCTATGAATACATCTGTAAAGGCTGCTTTGGACAAGAATGAAAATTCTTCATAAAAATTGCTCATTGCCTGTGGACATTTTTACCACCCCTTCCCTTTTCCTTTTTCCCTTTCACACATTTTATAGTCCCTTTCTACCCTGCAAATTTCACACCAAACAACCAAACCCCCAGGGCTGCTGGCAAGTTCAAAGAAAAATCCCAGCAAAGTCAAGGGGTAAAACATGATTTTTCACCTCTCTGCAACTCAGAGACCACACATCTGACCAGAACAAAACTTGCTAGATCAAGAGATCCGTCCGACAGGAAGGCACATACCAAATTTTGTGTAAATCTGTTCAACAGTTGCAAAGTTATTAAAGTGCATAATTTTGAGTTTAACATTGAAGTGCCTACTGAACCCTAACTATAGGGGTGCTACCTCACCCCTATAATATATATATTATGCCCTCTGCCCTCTGGCACATGAGGTCAGTCCTATATATATATATATATATATATTTTTATGGTAGCATGTGAGTGCTACCATAGTTAGGAGATATGTATACTTTCGAGGTTGGAAGGGAAATTCTTGCACTCCAATAACTTCTAAGTACCGCTCAACAGATTTGCCTGAAATTTGGAAAGCATGATTGGGCATGGTAGGTCTTGGGATCTGTGAAATTTCATTGCAGTCGGCATACAGCTGCAGAGTTATTAAGCAACAACCAAATGCACAATTACGTCTTTTTGCGAATTCTTTGCTCTCGCCTACAGGTCACACGGTTTGCACGACCAGTCTGAAAACTTCAGGGAATGTGCGGCCGGGGCCCCCGATGTACCTTTTTGAAAAATATTGAACAGTTCAAAAGTTATTCAGAGAACAATTTTCCCATTATAGTCAATGGGAAAAGTTAACAAAAAGTTCAACAGTGTCTCGAATGCAGTTTTTAGTGTTGCAAATGACCCTAGTTGTGTCGTAAGTCAGCCATTTTTTTCAGTTAGTAGTCACAGAAATGCTTGCCATTTAAATTTGGGACCTTCTAGGGACACAATTCTTTTTGTGTTCACCTAGTTGGACCCTGAGGATGTCTAGCCATGTCATGTTTTTGAAATTTTGGGGAAAAGTAGTGTCACAAAGTAGTGTCGCAATCATGACACTTTCGTGATTTCATTTGCTAAAGTGTTGTGATTTGTGACACTGTGTTGCAACACTATGCCCAAAATAACAGGAATTCTTTGCCACCCAGCGGCAAAACAATGGTTTGGTCTTTTGGGCTGAAATTTTGAGGGAAGAAAGCCAACATCCCACAGATGGGCTTTTTGGTGGTTTGGCGACAAACTATTGAACAGATGAAAAGTTACAGTGCTCCAAAGTTGATGCTTTTTCCCATAGACTAACATTGCGGCATCTGCCATTCCTTTTGGGGCCCGTATCTCGGAAATGGTGAGAGATACGGACTTTTCGTCAGAAAAATGCTTAGCCCCCCAAACAGGAGCTAAGTACAAAACTAGCCAGAAAAGTCATAATTCATACAAATTTTTAATTTTTTTTCTACATCGTACAGTTCCTGAGATATAAGCAATTTAGTATTCCAACTCCTTATTTTCTGCTCCGAGCCCCATTATTATGCATACATTCTTTGTACTCACTGTGTTTCTCTATGCAGCTGTTGGGGAAAACCATTGTGTGCACTCCAGTTACTGTTACATGTAAAGTTTCCACTTGCGTTTCCATACCCGTTTGCATTAGCATTCCCGTGTACGCCACCGTGTGCATTACCCTTTGCATTTCTGTTTGCGCTTGCATTTGCGTTACTCTTACCGTTTGTGTCTACAGTACTGTTTCTGTTTGTCTTTCAATTTGCATCACCATGCACATTACCATTTGCATTTGCAGCCACCCTTTCGTTTGCATTTGTTTTTTGTTTTGCGTCATCATTGTTGTTACCTTTACCATTTGCATTTCCAATTACGTTCCTGTGCCCGTGTGTGTTACAGTTTGCATTTCCATACGCACTTGCATTTGCCTTTCTGTTTCTGTTCCCTTTGGTGTTATTGTTGCTGTAACCATTACATTTGCATTTACAATTCCAGTACCATGACCATGCACATAACGGTTTGTGTTTCTGTACGCGCTTGCATTCGCGTTTCCATTTCTGTTTCCTTTGGCGCTATTTTAGCAGTTACCATTACCATTTGCATTTCCAATTGTGGTATCATGACCATGCATGTTATAGTTTGCATTTCCATATGTGCTTGCATTTGCCTTTCCATTTCTGTTTCCTTTGGTGTTATTGTTGCTGTAACAGTTAACATTTGCATTTACAATAGCAGTGCCATAATCATGCGTGTTACCAGTTGCATTTCCGTCTGTGCTCGTGTCTCCGTTTGCTTCACTGTTCACTTTGGCGTCACTTTGCACTTGTGTTTTTATTAACGTTTGAGTTACCATTTACATTTTCATCACCATGTGCGTAACCGTTAGTGCTTGCATTTGCATTGCAGTTACCGTTACTATGTCACAAGACATCATGTGGTGGGTGCCCGGGGACCAAGGGGCCTGTGCTCCCACCACTGCATTCTATTCACTATTTATAGTCCTCCTTCTCAAAAAGAAAGGCCTCTCATGGCAAAAAAACTCTGTTTAATGCATCAGTGAGGGTTGTTCCACAGTGACAAAAGTGAAAAAATGTGGTGTTAGGGTTGAAAGCCCCCCTTACACTCCCCAGCCCACCCCTCCAACCAGCACTGGATGTGATGGGGTGAGAGTTAGAGCCAACAACCCCAATGCACACCCCAATGCCAGTTGGATGGGTGGGCTGGGGAGGTGCAAGGGGGGCTTTCAAACCTAACACTGAATTTCCTCACTTTTGTCGCTGTGGAACAACCCCAACTGATGTATTAAACTGAGTTTGATACATATATCTATCTATCTAACTATATATATATATATATCTGTATCTATATCTATATCTATATATCTATATATATCTATATATCTATATATATATTATAGTAGCATGCAGTAGCACCACTATAGTTAGGGCTGAGCTGGCAGTTCAATGTTAAACTCAATTTTTTACACTTTAATAACTTTGCCATTGTTTAACAAATTAGCACACACTTGGCATGCGTGGTCATGCTGTCAGAGTCTCAAGATGTGGAAATTTTCATGATGGCATCTTGTACAGTTTTTGAGACCTGGAGGGTCAAAAAAGTAAAAAAAAAAAAAAAAACACTTTTCCCACCCGATTCTTAACATTGGTGATTTTTGCTCTCACCTATAGCCTAGACAGTGGAGAATTTTGTCATGAAATTTTCAGGGATGATGGGGCCCATGCCAAGAGTGTGACTTTGGATAATGATGTTTTATAGTGCCCCACCACCACCACCTGATCCAAAATGTGCACTTGGGCCACAGTTTAACATAGTCTCTTGTCTCCAATACTGTGCAAAGCAGGGCTGCTAAGATGAGAAATATAACAGGAAAAAAGTAGGATGAAACTGAGACATGAATCTACTCTCAGGCATGATGTTATATAGTGCCCCACTGCCATCAGGACAAATAAAATGGTGTTTTTTCCACCGCTTACAAATGATTTCAGGCAAATCTTGATGCTACTAGTACAGAACAGGCCATATATGTCCCGAAATGTTACATGAAAAATGTTGTATAAAATTCAGACAGAAATCTGGTCTTAGTTATGATGCTATATGGTGCACCCCCACCTTGTGGACCAATATATACTGTTTGGGACACTGTTTACAAAGGATTTTAGGCTGAATCTTGTTGCTGCTAGTGCAGAACAGGTCGTACATGTCCAGAAATGTTACATGAAAAATGCTATATAAAACTCAGACAGAAATCTGGTCTCAGTCATGATGTTATATAGTTTTCTGCCATCATCTGGATGAAAATATTCTGTTTGGACCACTGTTTACAAAGGATTTCAGGCTGAATCTTGTTGCCATTAGTGTAGAACAGGCCACACATGTCCAGGAATGTTACATGAAAAATGTTATATAAAATTTAGACAAAAATCTGGTCTCAGTCATGATGTTATATAGTTACCTGCCACCACCCAGACCAAAATATGCTGTTTGGGCCACTGTTTACAAAGGATTTCAGGCTGCATTTTGTTGCTGCTAGTGCAGAACAGGCCATATATGTCCAGAAATGTTACATGCAAAATGTTATATAAAATTCAGACAGAAATCTGGTCTCAGTCATGATGTTATATAGTTTCCTGCCACCACACCAACCAAATATGCTCTTTGGGCCACTGTTTACAAAGGATTTCAGGCTGAATCTTGTTGCTGCTAATGCAGAACAGGCCGTACAAGTCCAGAAATGTTACATAAAATTGAGACAGAAATCTGGTCTCAATCATGATGTTATATAGTTCCCTGCTTCCACCAGGACTATAACATGCTGTTTGTTCACTGTTTACAAAGGATTTCAGGCTGAATCGTGTTACCGTTAGCTGCTGTGCTGTTCAGAATAGGTCTTATACAGTAAGTCCAGAAACAAACACATGGTAAAATTGCGAGAGACGAGAGATACAATTATTGTGGGAATTATGAAATAGCCAAAAGGGGTGCCACACTGAGAAAATGAATTCCTCCAGCAAAATGCTGCAGCTACTTGCACTTGCTGCCTCCTGCTGCTGGTTTCTCAATTGACTGAGAAATGTAGAATTATCATTTCCCAATGCTGCTGTACTGTTTGGGTGTGTTGACTCTGTGGTTGTAACTCAGTGTGGAGGGAATGAGATTTTGCAGTGCTGTAGCTTATTGCCTGCTGCTCTGAGTAGTTGCCTACTTGCCACGAGAAGTACTGTTTTGGCTGGTTGATGGATCATCTTCACAGAGTCCATACTGCTACTGCACACGTAAGTATATGTCTGAATTTTTTTTCTATGTGCGAGAAAAGGGGTTGGTGGGTTGGTATTGTGGTGTCTTGAGTTCTAGTATGTTTGTACTGCTTTTCTATTATTTTTCATTTAGCTGAGGATTACTTACATTATCGTGCCAGGCTGGGATTCTGATCTGGGATGTTGGAATGCACCACATTTCCCAACATATATGGTAAGTATTTAATTTTTCATTACTGGGGTAGGTTACTGCAGACCAGATGTCTGAGTTTGATAGTAATTGTGTTCTTTTTGCCTTTGTCAACATTCAGGAATTCTGGTGATGTTACCTCCCATTCCTGCTGTTGCTGCTCAAGATGTGGGTGATTCATTTACTTGTGCAATTGTTCTTGTTTCAAAGACAGTTCCTGAGGTAATTATTTCTTCATTTTTTGATGGTCTTTGGTGGGGGAGGGTGGTTCCGGGGGGGTGGATGGGGATGGGGGCCTGGGGGGAGGGGTAGAACTTTTAACAATCCTCAAAATTTGTTCTTCTTTTCATCTTATTTCCAGGTATGCAGACAGGGAAGGGGAATGTGCAATCCGGATGCCTGATGCTGTGCTTCATGTGCCCCATCCTGCAAGTTCCTTCTGGAAGCAATTTCCATAGTTTAATTACATTCATGGGGTATGGTGAATATATATATTTTTTTCTCTGCTTCTAATTTGCTTGCTAACACCAGGTATGCATATGGAGAGCATTTGTCATGTTTCCTGTTATTGTTCCTGCTTAGGTCATTTTCCTCTGGTGACTTTTCATCCCATGTCTGTGTGATGACTACATCCAGGCCCTGCAGGAGCTGGTGTATGAAAGACAGAGCAGGTTGCTTGAACTGCAATGTAGGCTACTGGTTTCATTAGCAAGAAAACAGCAAATCCAGGGAGGAAGTATATGTGGAAATGGATGGTGGAGACGGTGTTTAGTAATTAGGTGGAGGGGGCTAATGTCTTGCCTAATCATTTGAGGTGGCAGAGCTGCAGTAATTAGGAAAATGTAGAAGCCAAACTGCGGGCAGCAAACACCTCTCCCCATAGGGACCATCGCAGTTTCTGTACAAGTACTAGCATGCTACTTATAATTAACCTTTTTGGGGAAACTGGATGTTTTTAAGCCTTTTTTATGATGATTACTTTTTAATTAATGACTCACATCTTTAAAGATAGCCACTATTCACCATTTTTCAAAATCTGTTCAACTGGTGTTAACAGTTGAATGAGCATGTTACATTCATACTCTACTTATACTAGGAGGGTTCTTCAACATGCTGAGGATAGTAAGTGGCAGAAAATATAAATTTTTCGCGTGGAGTGCATGGGCGTGTCAGGTAGCAGGAGTGGAGGGCTGGGTGTGGCATGTGCCAGGCTCCAGCATGGACATTTTTATTGATGTCAAGACAACATATCTTTTTTAAGATGGGGTTAGTCAAAATGAAAAGTAAAATGTGTATCTTGATATTTTTGGCAGTGAAACGTTATAACTGTATAATCATGCAAAATGTCTATAGGTTATGGTAATTTGACTGTTGCTGCTTTATATAGGGTGGGGACCAAACAACAGTTTAGGGCAAAGGGTAATCAAATGAAACTGACTAACACTGCAGCAGATAACACAACCATCACAAATACAATGTTAGATAAAAATAATTTATAACACTATACTGAGCTGAAAGTGTTTGTGTGTGGGGGGCTTTGAGTACCTTCTGCCTTGTTCCACTTCCACTGTCACATCCTCCAAGAAGTAGCCCTCATAGTCTTCAAGACTGGAGTTGTCACCAGGTGGAAATTCTCTCAGCATTGCTGCTTTATCCACTTCACTGCTGGTGGGTGCTTAAGTAGAGGGATTTTCATCATCCTCATCACTGAGACATAGTTCCTGTGGCAACACCGTTGGCATCAATGTGTTATGAGGAATATGCCTTTCGTTCATTTTGATGAATGTTAGCATGGATACATTCTTGGGTGACATATTGGTGCTACGGTCATGCACAATGGCCCCAGATGAACTAAACACTCATTCCACACTGGCACTGGATGGTGGTCAACTCAGGTATTTCACAGCAACTGATGTTAGTGTTGGCCAATCAGTCACTTTGCTGCTCCAGTACTGCAATGGTTTGTCAGTAATGGCAAGGTGCTTTGTGTCCACCATGTAGGCCTCAACCATTCATTTGCTGCCCTGAGTCCAGCTGCTTCATCTCTCTCCTCCTCCATTTCTTCCACATCTTCCACTCCCACCTGATAGAGAACATCCCAAATGGGATTGCCTGCTGTCTTCTGCTGTACCTTGCCCATTTTGTCAGATTGGGTTTCCTGTGAGCTGCTGGTGGTGGTAGCAACAGTTGTTTTCTGTGTGGTTCATGGCTTCAGACGGCTTGTTTTGGAACCAACTCATGAGGGAGCAATATTAGACCTGGTACTCTCAAATGGGGACAGAGAGAGGATCTCTGATCTTGAAATGGGTAGCCATCTGGGAACAAGTGACCACCAAACAGTGTGGTTCACAATAAACTTAACTGTAGAGTCAAGCCATACAAAAGAGAAGGTACTGGACTTCAGGAGGGCTGATTTTGTCAAAATGGGAGAGTGTATCAGAAAAGCTCTAGCAAACAGGCTAGAAGGTGGGGTGGAGCAACAATGGGGTAACATCAAAACTGCCATCACAGAGGCAGCAAGTCTTTGTGTGAAGCAAATAAACAAATCAAAATGAAAGGAAAAAAACACTCTGGTTCCCAAAAGAAGTGGCAAGGAAGGTTAGGGAGAAAAATATAGCATTCAGGAAGTATATGGAAACACAGAAGGAGCAGGACAGAGAACTGTACCAGTTAAAGCAGAAGGAAGTGGGGAAGGCAATCAGAATAGCAAAGGCCCAAACTGAGGAAAAGATAGCCATCTCAGTTAAGAAAGGGGATAAAACCTTTTTTAGATACATTAGGGAGCAAAGAAAGACTAAGACAGGGACACTGAGGCTGAATAATGAGGAAGATGGTTGGGCAGAGAGTGACAGTAAAAAAGCAGGGATACTGAATGAATACTTCTGCTCAGTATTCACAAAGGAAGAGCAGGGGGAGATACCTAATCCAGTCAGTAGATGCACTCTCGATAGGGGGTTTGATATTAGTCCTTTCACAGAAGAAAGGGTTCTGAAAGAACTTTTAAAACTGAAGATGGATAAAACAATGGGGCCTGATGGGATTCACCCCAGAATTCTAAAAGAACTAAGGGAAGAACTAGTAACACCACTGACTACCCTTTTTAATAAATCATAGGAGGATGGTGTTGTACCTGAGGACTGGAGGAGGGTGGATGTGATTCCTCTTCACAAAAGTGGAAGCAAGACAGAAGCAAGAAACTAAAGACCTGTTAGTTTGACCTCAGTGGTAGGGAAAATGATGGAATCACTTCTGAAGGAAATAATTTTTGTGTACCTAGAGGCCAGTGGGGCACAGGGCCCAAGGCAGCATGGATTCACAGCAGGAAGGTCATGTCAGACAAATCTAATTGATTTCTTTGACTGGGTGACCAAAGTAGTAGACCAGGGAGGGGCTGTGGACATGGCCTACCTAGACTTTAGCAAGGCATTTGACACAGTCCCACACAAAAGATTAATAAACAAATTAGTCAGCCTGGGAGTGGGTCCCTGTGTGGTAGCCTGGGTAAAACACTGTCTGGACAACAGAGCACAGATAGTAAAAGTAAATGGAGTCCAGAGTGAAGAAAGGGGGTTACTAGTGGGTACCACAGGGTTCAGTACTGGGGCTGATCCTTTTTAATGTCATTATAAGTGACATTGCAGAGCTACTAGAAGGAAACGTATGTCTCTTTGCAGATGACACAAAGATCTGCAACAGGGTTGATACGCAAGGTGAGGTGGAAAGGATGAAAAGGGACTTGGCAAGGTTGGAGGAATGGTCAAATGTATGGCAGCTTAGATTCAATGCAAAGAAGTGCAAAGTAATGCACCTGGGAAACAAAAACCCAGGGGAAGAGTACACAATGGAGGGTGAGATACTGACAACAACAAAAATGGAAAGGGACCTGCGGGTAGTCATATCAGACAACCTAAAGGTGGGCTAGCAATTTGAAAAGGCAGTAATGAGGACTGGGGGGATACTAGGATGCTTAGGGAGAGGCATCACCAGTAGAAAACAAGAAGTTCTTGGCCCTCCGTACAGATAGTTGGTAAGACCACATCTGGATTACTGTGTACAGTTCTGGAGACCCCATCTCTGCAAAGACATAGACAGGGTGGAAGCTGTGCAGAGGAAGGCAACCAAAATGGTGTAGGATCTGTATCAGAAGACATATGAAGAAAGATTAAAGGAGTTTAAGATGTATAGCTTCAAGGAAAGGAGGGAGAAGGGGGGCATGATAGAAACTTTCAAATACCTCAAGGGAATCAACAAAGTCCAAGAGAATAGCATCTTTCAGAAAAAGAGATGTGCAAGAACAAGGGGTCATAATTTGAAGATAGAGGGGGGACGGCTCAGAGGTAATGTGAGGAAGTATTTCTTCACAGAGAGGGTTGTAGATGCATGGAACAGCCTTCCTGAGGAGGTCGTAGAGTCAAAAACAGTGGGAGAATTCAAGAATGCATGGGACAGACATAAGGCAATTCTAGTGGGGGATAGGAGGAAGTAGGCTGTTGGTTAACTAGGATCTGCAGCTTATCTGTTAGGTAGAGGAATGGGCAGACTAGTTGGGCCAAGTGGTCCTTCTCTGCCATCAGATTCTATGTTTCTTTTTTTTTTAAACCTAGTATTTATGCTCCTGACTACCTCATCTCTCCCCTCTCTGAGACATCCTCTGAACTGCTCTTCCCTGGTCTCGCTGCAATCTGCCCCTAGAGTACCACGGATCCACACATTAACCAAGGCACCCGGATAACCCCCCTGGGCAGGGTGAGGAGGCACTCCCCCGTACTCAACTCCCAAAAGCCAGCATGCTGAGATGTGGAACCTGTACAGTGGGGTCTGCCGTTGCCAGCCAGAGATGAGCAGGGAGGTGTCGTCGCCTGGGAGAGACCGAGGGAATTTTCTCTTGTTCTCCCTAGTCATCGGTGTGCAATGGGGGCCAATGAGCTGGAAGGCTCCACCCCCTGCCAACATCTGCCCAATGCCCATGCTGCTGCTCCACTATCGCACCAGTCACCAGGCTTCCCTAGATGGTGGTATAGCGACAGGAGCTTGCAGCGAACCCCCCCCCGGAGAAGAAGAGCATCCATTGGGTGCTTCATTCTTCTCCTCCCCGGCCGACCCCCGGTGCCCCAGGCTTATTCCCGAACCCGGGTCACCGGCATTGTGCGAGGTGTGGTGTCCAGCGCCTCAACCCTCAGCACCACCGGGCCGGCCCAGATTCTATGTTTCTATGTTATGTGCCTTTTTTCATCTGAGCAGCAGATACCTGTCTAATGAGGTTCTCTATCAATGTTTGCACTCGTTGTTGACCTCCTTCCATTATAGAAGACAAGCCATGTTTGTATCATGGATCAAGCAGGGTAGCAATTGCAAATTCATATCCATGAGATAACAACTGCTATGATCCCCACTTGCCTCCATCTGGAGTTGGACATTAAACAGTGTCTGCCTCAGCACATGTATGAGGGGTATGGATTGACTTATACAAGCAGTGTCCCCACTCACTGCCTGTGTAGCATGCTTGAATGGATGGAGAATGCATATTAGCCCATCCATTTGGTGCCACTGCTCTGTTGTTAGAGCGATGGACACTCCAGCACTGTCACGGGTGTTGTGCACAACCAGGTATTGTGAAACAGACTTATACTGTTCATACAGCTGGTCAAAGATGTACAGCACGGAGTTCCACCTGGTCACAGCATCAAGCTTCATATGGTGCTGAGGTAGATGGTTATTGCACTGTAGCTCACACAGGTGGTCATGGGCCTTTGCAGAACAGAAAAAGTGCACACAGATATGACAGGTGACAGTCACAGTTTCCTTAATATCCGCATTTTTTAGAAACTTCTGCACAACAAGAGTAAGGCAGTGTGCGAGGCAGGGCACCCTGAAAAAAAACACCATCACTAATGCACTTCACTACACTGGAGCCATTATCACTTACAATGAATCCTGTTGTAAGTGACTGTGTGTATAGCCAGGCATCAGTCTTATCCACCAGACCATTAAGCATTTTCACACCCATGTGAGAACCAGTAACACTTTACATACTCAGGGATGCATGCTGCTGAATTCCAGGGGTGTTGCTACCACCACAATTTTGCTTCAGGCAGGTTTTGCCAGGCCGTAACTCAACTACCACCCCAGGTACCTGTGCTCAGTATGCTGTATTGCATAGATATGAACTTACTGCTGTTTGTTCACTGGTCCACATATCCATGCTAAGATGGATATATTCTGGCACACTATGCTTCATTGCATGTCTTATGGAATCAGCAACTCTACTGTACAGCTCTGGCATGGCACACTTAGAGAAACAGGTTTGCAATGGAACCTGCCATTTGGAACAGGCTTGTGCCATCAACCTGCAGAACCCAGCATTCTCCACAAAGGAGAACGGCAACAGATCGATGGCCAGCATTTCAGTGGTGGCAGCATTTAAGTCGCGTGCAACGGCATGATTGGGGGGTACTTTGTGTGCCACTCAAGGGTGCTCTTCACAGTGTGCTGCATCTTTGGGGCTGTTCAACCAGAATGCTCTACTTGTCGCACCAATGTTGCTCTTTTAGGGGTAATAGTTGACTCTTGAGGCTGTGCAGACTGCATGAGACCAGTTATTTTGGTTGATTTTGGGTGTGGAGGTGTACTTTACTGAGTCAAGGTACTGGGAGTTTTGCCTCCACTGCTATGCTCACTACTCGAGAGACTAAACAATTGCACATCCTCCTCCTCCACTGACTCACTATGCCCTCCCTCCTCCTGCTGTGTTGAACTGCTCTCAGTTATATTTAACTTGCCAAGGGAGATCCTACCAACAGCTCTGACATTCTTCTGTTGTTGCTGCCATCGCAGTGGGTGATTGTTTTCTAGGTGGGCTTGTTGGCCACTGGTGCCTATGTGGCTTCCCTTTTTTCCCCAACTAACATGTGCTTGACACAGTTGACATAACGCTATGGTCTCATCAGCTGGATCAAGTACATAAAAGTCCCAAACTTTGGACTTTTGCCCTCTGGACTTAACATGCTGCTGGTGGGACCGGGAGAGCTGAGAAACAGGTGTGGAAGTTTCTGCTTTTAGGGCTGCTTTCATCATTTTCATAACATCACTTTTGGGAGGGGGGGGTGACTGTCACTGGACTGCTTAGGGGATTGCTGATAGGCTTGGTAACAGCCTGATCCATGGGCTGTGCATGTAAATGGCCTTGGCCTACATCACCATTTACCTTTTTAAACTCAGGCTCCCATGAGGGATCATCCCAGATGTCATCATCAGCACCAATGCTGATGATGTCCTTGTCCTCCTCCTCCTCCTCCTCCCTATCAGTCTTTTTACATGGCACCTTTTTCTTTCTCTACAACCATCCTCTCAGGGGGCTGACTATCCCTATCTCCAGGATTATCATATTATCATCACCAACTCCTGCAGGAACAGGGACAGTCACACTGATAGATTTATCACCCTCCTCCTGGACTACTGTTCTTGTCATTGTTTGATGTATAGGGAATTAAACTGGCCTAGCTTAGGAGATCATTGGAAAATACATACCTTGGAGTTTATGTTTAGAGTATTTAAGGAGAAGGTACCAAATTATCTAATGGAATCTATGCCAATAAAGAAAGGTATATTAAATTTGAGATCATCCTGGGAGGTTGAACTTTACTGTAGCCCAGGGAAGACCAATATAGGAAGAGCATCATTAAGTTATAAAGGTCCAAATATATGGAATTCCATGCCATGGCACTTAAGGATTAGTTCCAATAAAATATCAATTGGTAAAATAAAGAATTGAGTATTAAATGACAGCTTGAGACCTGCAATCTGCTGTCCAGATTTTGCACATTCATAAATTATGGAGTTTGGATTAGGGTGTGGCTCTACAATTAGCTGTATGTGTTAAGCATTATGAAACTGTGTCCTCTTTTAAGCTTTGTCTTCCTGTTACCATCCCATGTTATGTGCTAAGTTTAACTTATTGTTTTGTATTGACAGATATGTATATATATTAATTATGTGTTTGTTGTAACTGAGAGTTTTTATTTATGGTACCCTTTGTAAATGTGCATTTTGTTGCTCAATTGGGATTCTTTTTACAATGTTCATGTCGTGTTTCTTGAATTGACATGAATAAAATTCTATCTATCTATCTATCTATCTATCTATCTATCTATCTATCTATCTATCTATCTATCTATCTTCCCCCATCCCCTGCCCAACAGTACCCAGCCCACACAGTCTGAGTCACAAATGGCCTGGTTGCTAGTGGTCCCTCCCATCCACCCATTCACCCCCCAACTATGTTGCGGTACTATTAAAAAAATCCCTGGTGGTCTAGTGGTTTGAATTGCTTTCACAATCTACCTGTCTCTGGCCCCTCCCATCTGATCCTAGTCCCCAAGTAGATTTTTAATCCCTGGTGGTCTAGTGCCCCCACAACCCCACCACAGCAGGTGTCCCATCCCCCCACTCCTACCTCCATCATAAACCGCCATGGCCAGCCCGCACACTGAGCTGTCAATGAATGAGCAGGTTCCTGTACAGGAACCTGTTCATTCATTGACAGCACAGTGCTGCTCATTCATTGACACAGGAACCTGCTCATTCATTGACAGCACAGTGTTGCTCATTCATTGACAGCTCAGTGGGCGGGCAAGCCATGGAGGAGAGAGGAGGGCTGTGTTGGTCTGCCTGCTGGGGTTTACGATGGGGGTCTGAGTGGGGTGGTGGGACACCAGCTGGGGTGGGGGCTGGGGGCACTAGACCACCAGGGATTAAAAATCCACTCAGGGACTGGGGATCATGGATGGGGAGGGGCTATGGATAGGTTGATTGTGAATGCAATTCTTAAAACCACTAGACCATCAGGGATTTTTTTAAGAGTACCACAATTGAGTTGGGGGATGAATGGGTGGAGGGGAGAGACCACTAGCCACCAGGGTATTCATGACTCAGGGATGTGTGGCCTGTGCACTGTCGGGCAGGGGATGGGGAAGGATCACTAGTTAAGGAAGGAGAATTACATGTTTTTTAAACATCAGGCAGGCAGGTGATCCAGTAGGGGGAGGGACTGCTAGCCACTAGGGAATAGGGGTATGTAATGTTATTTTCCTGTGGTGAGGGTGGTGTGATGGAACACTAGCCAGCAAGAATTACCAGGGAACTGTTCTGTAATCTTTTGTGAAAATTATAGGGAAGGCGGAATTTCCATGAACCTTCGGAAATCAATTTCCGAACTTTCACGGGAGCGAAAGTCTGACTTTCGCTTCTGTTCTGCCGGCAAACATTTTTTGACACACACCCCTAGTCAAGATATAAGAAAATTAATATAAATAAGTAGAATACCAATAAAAATATAAAGGCTTGAAAGAAATAACAGTAAATCACTCACAATTTGTGAGAAATCTCTTTGTAAAAGGTTAGAAATAGCCTGCATGGTTTTATACACCTACCCTACCCCACTCAACTCCATCACAGACACAGACAAAACTAAAAACTAATTAAACTAAGTATTATGCAAAAATCCACAAAATTAGAAAATGTTCCCTAGCAGCACTAGGAACAAACTGTACGTCTGGGAGCAGTTAACTCTCAAAAACAACTATTAAAGAGGTTTTAAAAGGGTTTATTGGCTGTGATGCACCACAACAGACTGCTCTCTGACTCAACAGGCAATAGACTGTGCTGTAAACAACCTGCACATGATATTTGACCTATTTACCCACAATGAATTGCAAATTTCACCTTTGTACCATATTTTTTTCTGGTGAAATCAAAAGTTACACAGGCAAAATTTAAGCATGGATGGATGAAATTGGTTAGTCAAAGCATTTTAAGTGAAATTTCACAAATTACTCAAAATCAAAATCCCAGGCAAAATTAAGTGTCGAGAGGCTGAAAACTTTTGCATAATTGTGAAATTACACAAAATATTTTGCCTGGTCAAATATTTCAATTTTACACAACACTACTAGCCTCCAGCTGTTTCCCCAACTTAAATACATTTTGTTTTGGTTTCTTCAACTGTTTGAGCAGACAGGTAGTTTGTACTGAGATGAATTAGAACGTTGGTTCCTTTCTCTGCTTTTTCTGCTTTGTCTACCAACCTTCCCAAAAATGTAATATTCTCTATTGAATGTATGTTTCTCACATATACATTTGAAAATTTTTTTATTTATGTAGTACTTAGCTTTCTAACACTGCTGCTGTTCTACTTTATAATAGAGTTGTTCCTCATTCATGACTAACTGAATGGCCAATTTCTATTTATACCACCATAAAATGAAACTCTTTAAAGATTAGGTTAATTCACAAATTATTTATTACTGTGCTAAAATAATTATTTCCTTATGAAACATGTATTGATTCCAGCTGTTTCAAATTCAAACTTCATTGTTGAAGTTAGTATGTAGTAGGAAACTTAATACTATCCAGGGCCAAGTTTATAGACTTCACTTGGATTTCTCAAAGCAAATGCACTTTCCTTCTTTCTTTCTTTCTTTCTTTCTTTCTTTCTTTCTTTCTTTCTTTCTTTCTTTTTCTTTCTTTCTTTCTTTCTTTCTTTCTTTCTTTTTTCTTTCTTTCTTTCTTTCTTTCTTTCTTTCTTTCTTTCTTTCTTTCCAAGAATGCTATTTTTAAACATGTACACAGCCCAACCCACTATGACAAAATGTCCCAATCACCTCCCCCACCCAGACACTTTTAAAGAAAGTATCCTCACTCTGCCACCCTCTAGCAACTACCTCCATCCTCCTCCACACAGCCTCAATGAAGTGTGTAAATAAAATAGAGAGCTACCTTCCCCCACTTGTGTCACAAAGATATAACACAATACCCACCTCCCATGGCCATCACCATGAGATATACAGAACATAGAGAAGCCCACCTTACCTGACTCTAGAACACAACATCCCTCTCCCTGTCCCTAAGCATACTGACACAATCAGTCTGGTCAGCAGAAAAAAAGGAACATCATCCAGTTCTGGAGTTAGTTAGGCACTGTCTTAAGTGTCCTGCTGTAGAATGAATGAATGATGACATCCTGAACTATAGCAGCACCTTACTGGTTGCTTTTAAAGTGTGTTTGTCACTTGCTTGGTGCTGGATGGTTTTATTTTTTAAATGTCAGACTGTCTGTATCCTTATAGTGTAGGGTTGGGGTGGGAAGTTGGGTGTTAGAGGGAGGTAGATGGGAGGTTCCCTATCTATTATATGATTCAGTTGGGAACAGAATGGCTACCAAAAGCTGCTTCCAGGCAATGGCCAAGAAGTTGGTCTTTAATCACCCTGCTGTTGTAATCTTGTAAAAAGCATTAATGTATATGGATAGAACAGGGCGATACATGCATAGCAACCATGATAATTTGTAGTTTGTCCATGATTTAACCACTGGTATCCATGGATAACCACTGATAGTAAATGATCCAGGGACAAACCATGGATGACAACCATCAGTCTAGCCAGAGAATTACTCAGGTTCACAATGATCATCCAAGGTTATCCACAGTTGTTAATTTCAGAACTTCCTTGAGTTGTGAAAAAAATTCTTCATAGCTCAGGTACTTTCATTTTCCCCAAAAAACCAAACAAGGTGCTGCTATTCATAGTCTTCACCAGACAAAGGTGGACTCCTCACTAGGCAAAAAATAGTGCAAAGTATGGGCTCTTGAGAAATGAAGTTGGCAAAACTACACAAAGTTCTCCAACTTTGCACATCTCAATTACTTATGTCAGTAAAAGTGTTAGAATCTCTTCTGACATGCAAATGAATTATGCAAATTTAGTTGCTATCCCATGCTTTTATGATCATGAACACACCACTGTTAAATATGGATGAACAATGATTAACCATTGTGTGTCTAACAGGTTCAGGAAAGATATTTGGAAAGGTGATCTCTCAAAAAATGCTTGAATAATTCTTTAGATAGTGGCTTTGACCAACAACAGCAGCCAAATGGAACGAAAAGCATTTATAAATTAACATAGTCTATTAATAAGCCATGTATTTTAGAAAAACAGCTGCAATTTTATACATTTAAAGGAACTGTCTGTTTTTTTTTCCTTTGTGGGGGATACTATGCTAAGCAGCTATCATTCACAGTAAGGTCCTGAAATAAAAGATAGCAAAAACTAAAAAAGAGCTTAAAGAGAAGTTAAATAAATTAAAAGACTTGTGTCTTTATGTCTGATATTACCACTTGGGAGTGAAACCATTAGCATCTAGTTAAATTATCTAGACCCAAGTAAAGAGACCATTAGTGTAAATTGGTAATTGGAAATATTTTATTCAGTTTCACAGTCTATACCATAAGTCATTTGAATGACAGAACTACCAATTTGATAAATACAAAGTTTATATTTTATCCACAATGCCATCCATCAGATAATCTTCAACAGGACACACAATAAAGAACATTTGATTAATATCTTAATTAAAAAAAAGCAACCCATGAACACCATGTCAGGCATTGACCTGGAAACCCATATACAGATCTTGAACAATTATGGCTACTACCTAAATAATGTATTTATTTTTAGTTCATCAGCTGTTATTATTTCATTTACTTTTTTGTGTACAATACCAGTTCCTGCAATCTCTGGTCATATGGCTTTTCCCTATGTCTTGTAATCATTTTACATTTGTGCAAGTTCATCATTAATCAACCATGGACAACCTTGTTCATGAATCATGGGCAAACCATGGATGGAGTTACAGTATCATTGAGAAAAAAACTGTGACAGAGCAAGGGTGACCCTAGTTGTCAATTAACAGTCATGTTTTTCCATGCAAATATAGACATCTGGAAAGTGAGGCGAGGCTCACCCTGGATCTGTCATTTTATGTTGTAAATTGCATAATTTACATTGAATTTCAAACATTAATGATTGTCCTGCATTGGTATTTATTGAAATAATGGTGTTACTATTGTATAAGTTGCACAGTGCTTTGAACTGTAGAAGGATGATAAGTGGTGCTCAGTGTCAGGTTCCTTCTTATTGAGACATCTTGTGACACTTATATCAATATGGCGTGAGTGACTACTAGACATAATGATAGGAACACATAACAATTAAGCAATAGAAGTGACAGCTGCCCTTTCTGTGGGAGGTGTTGAGGAGGGTCGGAATTCCCCAAATGGTCATTAAATCAATAAAAGCTATGTACTCTCATCCCAAAGCTTACATTCGGTTAAATGGCTCCTTCTCCAATCCTATTTCTCTCTCCCGTGGTACCAGACAGGGGTGCCCTCTCTCCCCTCTATTATTTGCGATATATTTGGAGCCACTGGCACAGGCCCTGAGACAGAGAGACGAGCTGATGGGAATAGAGGTCCATTCTATAAAGCATAAATTGGCACTATATGCAGATGACCTCTTAATATACTTGACTGACCCTGAGCCTGCTCTCCCTCACTTATGGGACACTCTGGAAAAATTCGGAGCTATTTCTGGCTATAAAATTAATGAAAGTAAAACTGAGGTCCTGGCCTGGAATTTTGTTCCTTGGGAGGATCTGAGGCAGGCATATAACTTTAAATGGCATTTAGAAAATATTGAATATCTAGGAGTTGGTATTGGGTCCCCGGGTTGAGACCTGTTTGCATTAAACTATTCTCCCTTCTTAACCAGGACCACTTCGGACCTGGAGAGATGGCGAGCCCTCCCTTTGTCCCTTAGTCAACGAATAGAGTCAATTAGAATGGTGACTCTGCCTCACTTTTTATACCTAGCCCAAACCCTCCCTGCGTTAATCCCAGATGCTTTTTTCAGGACTTTGCAGAAAAAAATTTCTGCGTTTATTTGGGCAAATCATAAGCCTCAGATTAACTTGACAGCACTACAATTCCCTAGACACTTTGGAGGTCTCTCCCTACCAAACTTCAAATCATACTATCAAGCTTGTCAATTAAGAATCCCTCTGTATTGGCTTGATAAGACATATATATCCCGATGGAAATCCGTGGAGTTACAGGAAATAGAGTTATTCACATTTATAATACCTTATTATCTTCCCCTCCTACGATCAGGATAGAAACTATAGTTAATCCATACACCCAGTCAACACTTAAATGCTGGCAAAAAACCATATCAGATAGAGACTTTAAACCCTAGAGACCTGCTATGTTTTCCTTCCCTACCTTTATGCTTTCCTCCCGGGCAAAATGGATAAGGGTTTTGCCGGCTGGTTCAGGAGAGGCTTGCACCTGGTGTACCACTTTACGCCCGAGGGCAAGATCCTCTCCCTAACAGAACTGACCCAAAGATATAACATTGCCTATTATGAAAGATTCAGATACTTCCAGACCAGGAACTTCCTGAATGCATTAGGGAAGCTGCAGTGGGAAGATGCACCCCCGGCTGACCTCTTGCTTATCCTGGTGGCAGTGGTAGAAGGGAAACCCACCCCTTCTCATTTGATCTCTACTTTATATAGGGCTCTCTGTGAGCTGCAAAACAAGTCCCTGGATAAAATCAGAATGGCCTGGGAAAGGGACCTGCTAATGGAGGTGTCTCCTCTCAGCTGGCATAGCTACCTGAAGAATATGTACAAAGGTGTTAGCTCTGGGGTTTGGAAAGACTTTGCATGGAAATTAGCCATTAGGTATTTCAGAGCCCCTGCGGTGATCCAGAAATATTCTAAGCAAATTAAGGCTGTCTGCTGGAGACAGTGTGGATCCTCTTCTGCCACCTTAGGTCATATTTTTTGGTCCTGTAAGGCCCTTCAGCCTTTCTTTGCACAGCTCACTGGGGCTCTCCATCAGGTATTATTCCCGAATATGGTTCTGACTGCCCAACCTTTCCTATTCGGCCTTTACCCTCCAGAAATATCTGACGCTCCCTCCAAGAAATTCTTGAACCTGGCCCTTTTGGCTGCTAAAAAAGCCATTACAAAAAAGTGGAATTCTTGCTCTCCCCCTACCATGGAGCTTTGGCAACAAGTGATGATAGACATTTAAAAGATGGAGAGACTCACTGCTTTAATTAATAAATCACAAGAGGCTTTTGAAATTCAATGGAGAAAATGGGTTCTGTATATTATGTCCACACGCACTGATTTTGTACCTTAATTTATTAATGTATGCTTTATTTATTTCTCATCTTATTATATGTATGGCTCTGAACTGATTAACTAGCATTCTCTACCTGCTATTCCCTGCAGATTATGAAATTTTTGGTTCTACTGGAAGTAAGTGCACATTATTTTATGTTTTTATCCCTTTACATTTATTTATGTAAATATTTAAGATCCTATGTAGTACTTCTTTTAATGTTTTGTTCTTAAAATACAATAAAGGTTGAAAGTTTAAAAAAAAGAAGTGACAGCTGTGTCCATCTTTGCCAGTTTGTTCCTAAATGTACTGACTGACATGACTAGACAAGAACGAACCTAACACCTCATATCTAAAAATAAATTCTTATCCTATCCTACTTAGAGTAGTGACCTCAATTTCAGTTTTCCATTACAGCAAAATATCCTATTCAGAGGCAGAGATCCCAGACATGGTATATCTGTGCTCTTGGGATGCTTTGCAACTCAAAGTGATTTACACGTTTCACAGCCCTGTTTTTAATGCTAAGAAGTTCTTACCTTGATGTCAAAGACACATAAAGATAATTTCAGCAGTTCTTCAGAGAAATATATATCACCCAGGATTCTTCCTCTGGAAAAGTATTTTTGGCCAGCTACAAGCACCGGTGGATGGCAAAAGTCTGCAGTTGGCTCTGGAACTGACCTCAGAAGACCTCTGCCATTGTCTCCACAAGTTCTCCCACAAAGAAATCCTTTACTGACAAGCTGACAAATTTGTCAAGTATGGAAGCACTGAAAAGTGAATAAAAGTTAACATGCAGCCAAGCTCATATAGGCTTCTCAGCCTGCACAGCATGTTACATAAAATGGATTAATTACACAATGAATGGACAGTAGCCCAAGCAGCTGAGGCTGGGCCGATGAATACTGCTAACAAATCTCTAGCTGCTACATGCAGCAATTGCAACAGCCACAACAAAGCAAGTTGCACACGATGGAGTCTATGAGGAATTCCATAGATATGATATTGGACTGGATGCAGCATCTAGACTGTAAACTGAAAGTCTTAAACTCTGTGGCTGATTTCTTTCAGTATGGTGCTAAAGTGAATAGACAGAACAATTCTCTATTAAAAAAGCAGGTTGATATAAGCACTGGGAAAATTGCTCTTGCCTCAGAGTATATCAAAGCTGTTGATGCCACAAACAATGGACTTGCTAAGATAAATACTGTACAACATTAACCATAAACTTGAATTGCTTGAAAATCAGATCCACTATAGGAATCTTAGGATCATTGGCCTGCAACTTAAACTTGACTCAGTGTTTGAATTAGTGGAAGACCTTGTTAAAGACATGTTTGTCTCAGTATACAATCTGCCCCCTGATAATTTGCCTTTTCTAATCAAAGAGCCTAGGCTTCCCAAATGGAAAATAATCACACAGTCCAGCCAAACCCAAGTTTCTGACCAAGAATGTAATCATGCAGAACTGGGGATGGATATTCAAAAATGTGCAAAGTGGAGTTCAAATATTTGCACTGCGCCTTGCACCTGCCCAGGTGCCCAAAGATGCTATATTCAGCGGAATAGCACACCGGTGCCATTTAACTGAAAATAGGGCTATGTCATCCCAGTGCTAAGCCACTTAAGACTGGGCAGACATGGCTCCTGAAATAGTGTGCCACAATGGCTTGTGCCTGTGACAAATTTCTGATCTTCAAATGGACTCATGCAAATGAGCCCATTGGGCATGCAGGATGCTAAGGGGTCAATTGTATGCCCATTAAGGGCTCATTTGTGTGGGAGTGAGTCTGGATTGCATGGCACCACTGCCCAATGGCTGGTCCCAGAGAACTATTTCTGGTGCTAGTGCCCCCCCCAACAATCACTAGCCCAATGTGAAAAACTAATCATCCCCTGGTGTCCAGTGGTCCATCCCCCCACCAATCGCTGGACTGATGTGAAAAAATAAACTTTCCCTAGTGTCCAGTGGCCCCCCCACAGATCCATGGCACAATGTTATGAATTAAACTTTCCCTGGTGTCTAGTGGTCCCCCCCCAACCGATCACCAGTCTGGGGTTATGAATTAAACTTTCCCTAGTGTCTAGTGGTCACTACAACCAATCACCAGCCTGATGTGAACAAATAAACTTTCCCTGGTGTCCAGGGGTTTTATTACAAATGAAACTTTCTCTGGTGTCTAGTGGTCCCCTCACAGATCCATGGCCGATGTTATGAATTAAACTTTCCCTGGTGTCTAGTCCCCCCCCAACGATCGCCAGCCTGAGGTTATGAATTAAACTTTCCCTGGTTTCTAGTGGTCCACACAACCAATTGCCAGCCTGATGTGAACAAATAAACTTTCTCTGGTGTAGAGGGGTTCCCTCTTCACTGTTCACTGGCCCAATATTACAAATGAAACTTTCTCTGGTGTCTAGTGGTCACCCTGCCCCCTACCACCCTGCTGATCACCAGCCTGATGTGAAAAATAAGTTTTACCTGGTGTCCAGTGTCCCTCTTTCCACTCTCACCCATGCCTGGTGTTTCAAAATTGATTTCCTGGTGTCTAATGGTCTCCACCATCCCTATTCCTGGTATTTTAATGTGGAACCATTCCCTGGTGCCTAGTGCACCAGTATACAGTACTAGGAGGCAGTATAGGGCAGTGTTTTATTGCTCTGAGTTGTAAACTTTTGTTTTATTGAGTAAGATTTTTTGAAAGAGTTTAGAACATAAAACAAAACACACTAATCCAAAAAAACAACAAACACAAGAGAACTATGCACTCATCTTACAATGAACAATATGACAATAACCATTAATCTCTTCCAAAAACAATGGAATCCCTACCTCCAAAACCCCCCATCACATCAGAGCACTCACGGTCCGAGCTGCAAACCGAAAGATCTGGGTTTGAATCCCAGAGGCCCCACTTTGCATACGGTGTGACCCTGAGAAAGTTACTTAACTTCTTTGTGCTCCCAGGTTGCACCTGGAAACAAGTTTTAGCTTACTGTGCTTTTCCTGATTAAACAATTTCTCCTTTCCCCTTTTCCTTTCCCTAGTGGATCTCCTTCCTATCCTGGCTCCCCTGTATACCAATGTAATGTCATTCCTTGGTGTCTAGTGGCCTCCCACCCCCATCCCAGTAGGTTGTGCCCCACTACCCCTCTCCCTTCATCCCAACCCTGATCCAGCAATAGGCACATCCCTTTGCTCTCCACCATGGCCGGTCACAAACTGAGCTGTCAGTGAGCACTTACACACTCATTGACAGCTCAGTTGGTGGCCATCTGTGGTGGACAGTGGAGGACTGTGCTGGTTGCTGGCTTGGGGTCAGGATGAGGAGGAGTGGGATGGTTGGGCACTACCTGCTGGGTGGAGGGGTCCACTAGACACCAAGGAATGGTATTATGTTAGAATACAGCGAATAAGGGATAGGGAGGGGGGTCTGCTAGACATCAGGAAATAGTTTCACATTAGTATACAGGGGATCAGGATGGGGGACCACTGTACACCACGGAATCAGTTTTGAAATATTGGGCATAGGTGTGGGTGGGGGAATGGACCACTGGACACTAGGGAAAGCTAATTTGTCACATCAGGCCAGCAATCAGAGTAGGGTGGACCACTAGACACAAGAGAAAGTTTCATTCATAGCACTGGACCTGTGATTGGTAGGGGGGCACCACTGGACAGCAGAGAAAGTTTATTTGTTCACATCAGGCTGGCGATCAGCGAGGGGGACCACTATACACTATGGAGAGTTTAATTCATAATGTCGGGCCAGTGATTGGTGGGGGGACCATGAGACACCAGGGAAAGATTAATTCATAACATTGGACCAGTGATTTGTGTGTGGGGGGGGACCATTAGACACTAGGGAAAGTTTATTTGTTCACATTGGGCCAGCGATGAGTGGGGAAGGGACCACTAGACACCATGGAAAGTTTAATTCATAACCTCGGGCCAATGATTGATGGGGGGGAACACTAGACACCAGGGAAAGTTTTGTTTATAACTTCAGGCCAGCGATTTGTGGGGGGCTACTGGACACCAGAAAATTTTTGTTCATATTGGGCTGGCGATTGGCGGGGGGGGGGAAACTAGACATCAAAGAATGTTTAATTCAAAACCACTGGCCAGCAATTGTCAGGAGGACCACTAGATACCAGGGAAAGTTTCATTCATAACATTGGGCCGATGATGGGTGTGGTGGACCACTGGACAACAAGTTTATTTGTTCACATCAGGCCTGTGATCAGCGGGGGTTGGGGAACCACTACACACCAGGGAAAGTTTCATTCATAACATCAGGCTGGCAGTTTGTGGGCAGGGGGGACTAGACACTAGGGAAAGTTTATTTGTTCTCATTGGGCCAGCAATCGGTGGGGGGACCACTAGACACCATGGAAAGATTAATTCATAACCTCAAGCCAGCAATTGGTGGTGGGGGAACAGTAGACACCAGGGAATGTTTTATTCATAACTTCGGGTGAGTGACTGGCAGGGGGGACCACTGGATGCCAAGAAAAGTTTATTTGTTCACATTGGGCCAGCAATCAGCAGGGGGGGACCACTAGACAACAGGGAAAGTTTAATTCATAACCTCAGGCCAGAGATCAGTAGGGAGACCACTAGACACCAGGGAAAGTTTCATTTATAACATTGGGTCAGCGATTTGTGGGTGGGAGAGTACTAGACACTGGGGAAAGTTAAATTCATAACCTCAGGCCAGAGATTGGTGGGGGACCACTAAACACCAGGAAAAGTTTATTTTTTCACACTAGGTCAGTGAATGGTGAAGGGTGGAGACCACTAGACAACAGGGAATGTTTGTTATTTCATATCAGGTCAGAGATGGGTAGGGCAGGGACCACTAGACACTTGGGGGAAAGTTTAATTCGTAGCATCATGCCAGTGATGCGGGGGCACCTCTGGACACCTGGGACTACTGTGTTGGGGGTCAGGGGACCCAAAGCACTTCCTCTACCAACGGCTAGAGTTGCAAGGGAGTAAGTCATGTTTTGGGTCAGCAGTATCTGCACCAGGAAAGGGGACCAGACAAAATGGCCATGCACAGTGCAAATACTCTGACTATTGGACTGCAGTAATTTACAGGTCCCTGACCCTTCATTTGCATTTTGCTCCCCTCTGAATATTGCCAGGGCACAATCACTGCTTGCCTGCTCTAACCAGGCTTTTGAATATGGGACTTCTGTGCAAAGCTGGGTTTGTGCGTGTAAACTAGCCTTTGCACCTGGGCAAACTTAAATATCTGGCCCCTAGAGTATAAAGTTACAGTATTTATTTCACTTGCCTTTGAATTGGATAGAGATCTGATACTCAAACTCTCTCAAATTGAAGGGACATTAACATACAAAGGACACCGCATCAGTGTTTTCCCAGATTTTGATTTCTCTACCCAGCAGCACCAGAGAAAGTTTCTTTCATATCGCCTAGATGTTCTCGAGACTGCAGCACAATTCCAGCAGATGGCATCAGCCAAAGTTCATATTCTTTTTTTTTTACTTTTTATTTATAAAATTTTATGAAATATAGCAGATATCATATTTGCATAATATAATACAATAAGTGAAAAACATGTAGTCCAGAGGGTAAATGTCCAGATTCTGTATCAAATAAAACAGCATAATTGAGCACTATTGCCCATTTACTGCTCTTGGACCATCTGAATCTGTTAAGGAGTAAAAGTCTAACAAGGTAATAATGTAGGAGAGTCCACTCTCACCTTATGTGTGCCTTGAAGGGTATCAGACATTATTTCTGTCCCCCATAGGATTCTAAATAATAGGTGGAGGACTAAAAAAAAAAAAAAAAAACTTAAAATAAATCATTAATGATGCACAGCTGATTTCCTGTACTCAATTACATTGCATTACACCCCTACCTCTAAAGCATATACCAGATGGCTGGTAGGGAGGCAGGATATTGATAAGGATATAAAAAAAAGCTCACAAACTGACTGGAGTGTATCCTCACTCCCATTCTAAACGTATCTCCTTATGGGTAAGGCAATAACTTGCATGATAATGCCAGACAAAATTATTATAGCTTAGAACAACATGGCTTAAAAGTTTTATCAAGCTACCAGAAGGTCCCAGTCTTTAAAGGAACTCCTGGGTATTCACACAAAAAGTCTCAGATAGTCTAACGATGGAGAGGAGACCATTTAACGCAGCATGGCTTAAGATCTATATCAAACAACTAAGAGGTACCAGTCTAAATACTGGATGCTCAAAAAAAAGGTCTCAGATTGACTGATGATGGGTAAAACAGCAATGTAACCAAACAGTTTCAGTCATTAGAGTCTGTCTCAAGTTCACCTTCTCCCTCTTGGTCTTTCAAGGTAGGCAGAGCAGACAGAAGCTTGGAGGCAAACACTGCTTTGGGATCAGTAAGGATATGTGTGGCAGATCTGTAGATAAACTGGAAATAAAAGTTGAACAGCTATACCATTTTCCAGCAAGGATTTCTTAGTTGTTTGCAAAGCTTTTTTCCTGTGCTGCATTTGAGATGAGATGTCTGGAAATAGAGCAATTTTGTGGCCCTCCCACACAATATCACCTTGTTGTCTGGCAGCCTGCAGCAGGGGAATGTGAGCCTCCAGGCTAGAGAGAGTCACAATGGCTGTCAGTGGATGTAAGCTGCCTGTTCCTCCCGGCTGAGCCCTCATAAGGATGGCAAAGGCCTTGAGCACTGATATCCCAGAATCTTCTGGCAGTAATCCCAGGTCTATAAAATCAAGATGGTAACCTTTGCGAGTATCTCAGTTCTCCCAGCAAATCATGGAAGTAAGCCCACAATTTATACATTAGCTTGTCGTGAGTTTTCTAGAGATTCCACCTTAGCCCTCAGAAAGAGAAAGTCCTGTACTAGCATCGCGTTTCTCTTTCCCTGGTGTTCCATTTCGAAGCTTAACTCTGTGATGTGGGCAGCATTGATTTGAACTTTATTGTCGAATTCCATTAATCTCGCCTCAACTGCAGCAAGCCTATGATTTGTTTCCTTCCCCATAGCTTGTATCTTCTGAAGCATTGCCATAATTTGTGGGTTCAGTGTGTGTCGTGGGCTCCGGTGTCTGCTGAGGTGAACAGTCCATGCCCTGTGCCTTTTGACCCAGGGGTAGGTGAAAGATATGCCACCAAACTGGATGCTGTTTGCTTATGATCCTTTTTCAGACCCATTTCATGTGCCACAGCTAACAGCACACCAACAGTGAGCTCCAAAATCTGAATCAGATCCACGAAAATAGTAAAATATAAATGTATTGCTTATGCACAGTCAGACATTCAGGAAAGAGCAGCAGCCATGCTGGATACTCCACAGGCCCCCCACACACACACCAAGTTCATATTCTGCATAAGGACAAAACATACATCTTTTTGAGACATTTCAATCTTCAGTTTATCTTCATGCCCAGTATCACAAGGAGTCACATAGAACATAGAAATATAGAAATTGATAGCTGAAGGGGACCACAAGATCCATCTCGTCTGTCTGATATGAGTAACTGTCAGACGTAGAAGGAGAATTGTTCACTCCATTACAGCATGAAACTTCTATGTTGGCACAGACTGTGGAGGGACTGGAATAAGAAATAACTACACACAGATAAGGGTGAAATCCATTCATATTTGTTTATATCTTTCCTATAGTTTAAACTATAAGTTTAAACTATAGATGCATTTAAATTTTTTTTCAGTCTTATAGGTACTTAGAATGGAATATATGTACTAAAATGTGAATGAATTAATGATATGGAATGATAAATATTGTTTTTATAAACCATTAGTAAGATATGTATTTGTTTAGATTACATTTTGGATATACTCTTCTACAGAAAATCTACTATTGGTTTACTGTACATAATATATACATAGTACTCTTAGGTAAATTTTTCATATTAATAGGAGAATGGGTTGGAGATAGGGGAAATGTGTGAAGAAAGTCTATTTAATATAAAATGGTCTGAGTTAGAAGTGTTCTTCTGCTTGCTGCCTGCATAGCAGGTAATGCATGTTCCTTTGTTAGTTTGATAATATATTTTCCCCTTCGATGTTTTGAACTTGAAAATCTTTTTTACAGGTAGCATTTCCTGTGAATAGCAGGGTTGCTGTTGTCTTCATCCTTATTTTATTTTTTTTTATTTAAGTGTTTATTCTTCTTGGCCTGCCGGCAAGCATCTGTCCTCCTCCAGTCCCCGCTCACCGCCTCATCCCCAGCATCCCCCATGTCCTGTATCCCCCATGGAGTACACCCCATGGCAGAGTGGAAGAAAGGAGATTCATCCTCCCCTCCTCCCGACTACATATCCAGAGCCTGCCTGGGAGTTCCTGAGGCAGCGGCACTGGAGTACTAGATGGGCTTCCATAGAGCCGACAGCTGTGTTTTCACTCTTTGCTTGGTCCCTCCCCCTTGAGGCCATGAGTGCATGCACATGGAGACGTGCATGCATCACAAAGGCATGCTACTTGTCTCCCTAGCTCTGGCACTACCCCCAGCCCCTACCAGGAGGCAGCCAAGGAGTGGGACGACATACCCACTCATCCCCAGAAGAGGAGAGCAGTCATCGGACGCTCAATCCTCTCCCTCCCCTGCTGACTCCGGGTGGTCTGTGCTCACTCCTGAACATGGGTCACCATGTGACACGAAGTGTAGCATCCAGCACCTCAACCCTCAGCACCACCAGGCCGGCCCTCCTTATTTTTTTTAAATCAGTAAAATAATAGTGTAAAAAATATTCTTCTTTGTAAATGCTATAGTTTTTTAAATGAACTTCTAATAACTACAGTATCTAAGTCACAAGAGATAGCAGAGAGCACTCACCCCTCACACAAGGAGACCAGGTAGGCAATATTCTTAGGACAAATCTATTTTATTGCACCCAACAGCCAGAGCACACGTGTAGCAATACAACAGGAAACAAAGTAGTGGTGGACCACCACCTCCTTATGTTTCACCCCTATCCCAGGGGCTTAGTCAATCATAAGTGATCTCTTTTCTCCCCACCCTTGTGCCCTGCTTCTAAGGTCCCTCTGTGCTTATCCCATGCATGTTTGAAACCTGTTACAGTTTTGGTACCCACCACCTCTGTTGGGAGGCTGTTCCAGGCATCCATCACCCTTTCTGTGAAGAAACATTTCCTCACATCCCCTCTAAATCTCCCTTCTTCCAGCTTCATATCGTGCCCCCTTGTCCTTGAGCTTCTTTTTCTGTGCAGTATACCACCCTCCTGTACCTCATTGATACCCTTGAGGTACTTACATGTGTCTATCATGTCACCTTTTTCTCACCTTTCCTCCAGTGGTAATATTTAGTTCCTGGAGTCTTTTCTCGCTGGACTTCTGGTGCAGGCCATGCACCATTTTGGTTGCCCTTCTCTAAACCGCCTCTACCTAATCTATGTCCTTCCAGAGATGGGACCTCCAGAATTGGACACAGTTCCCCAGGTGTGGATCACTATTGCTCTATACAGGGATAACACAAACTCCCTTTTTCTGCTAGTGATACCTCTCCCTATGTACCCCAGCATTCTACTAGCCTTTGCCACTGCCTTATCACACTACTTTGCCAACTTCAGGTCATCAAATATGATGATCCCCAGATCCCTTTCCTGTTTTGTGGACATTAACCCCTCCACCACTAACTGATATGTTGCCCTTGGAATTCAGTGCCCCATGTGCATAATTTTACATTTTTGGCATGGAAGCCCAGTTGCCAAACCCCTGACAAGTCTTCCAGATTTTTTTTAGGGTTTCCTTCATTTTCTGCTCCCCCTGAGTGTGTCCACTGTGCTGCAGATTTTTGTGTCATCTGTGAACAGGCCTACCTTTTCACATAGCCCCTCTGAAATGTTGCCAATAAAGACATTGCAGAAGATCAATCCCAGTACTGCCTCTGAAGCACCACACTGGTCACCCTATCTTCCTCTGAGGGAACTTCATTTACTACCACACTCTGAGTCCTGCTACTTAGCCAACTTTGTACCCATTTTTACTATCTTTAGACACACTCCCAGACTGCCTAGCTTGTTTACCAGTCTTCTGTGTGGAACGGTGTTGCAGGCTTTGCTGAAATCCAGGTAAGCCACATCCACCGCTCCTCCCTGATCCCCCCCCCCCAGTAACCCAGTCAAAAAAGTCTGTCAGGTTTGTTTGACAAGGTCTCCCCTTGTGAACCACCTGTATATCCTAAACTTCAACACAAGCCTGGTACAGAAAACAAAATCCTGCAACCTGTTCAAGCCAATAGTACCCAACACAGTTACCTAACAATGCTATGCTACCCATACAAGTATCACATATTACTGTGAGATGACTCCCATTCTGTGGCATTATGGCAGTATTTAGATTGTGGAAAGGGGAGAACAACATTTTCTGTGCCCTTTAATTGACCCATTTGAAAAGTTGGACAATGTGGCCAGTTGACCCACTGCTAGTATCCATTCAGTGAGGAACTGGATGTCTTAGAACTCAGTTTGCACCAGATGAGTCTCTTAGCATCAACTTCCACTGCAGTAAGCCATTGGGACTGTGAGAGGTGTTTGAGCATTTGCTCTGGGCAGCAGCCAAGAAGTAAGATCTTGTCCCTATTGGTATGATAGGTCCCATGGCACCCTTGCATACCTGTGTTATTTGTTGCAAGAATTGTCTGATGGTTGGGCATTCCCATAGAATATGATAGAGGTGAGTTCTTGGTTGACCACATCTCCAGCAGTGATCATTGTCCATCAGTCCAATTCCTTTAAGGACTTGGGGGGCAAAGTGTCATCTCAATAAAGTTTTATTCAGAATCAAACAATTCCATCCATCTGCAGGATCTGTGTAACATACCCCAGCAATGTGTCCATTGGAGTTGTAAGATGAGGGAGCATAGCTCAGCTGCTACTGGCTCCTAGCATTCTGGGTATGGTCTGGCTGAGAGTCTCTTGTGGATCAAAATATCCTGCTAGCACACAATTTTGGGAGTCTGTTCCAGATCAAAAGAAAGGGTGTATGATGAGAACCATCCTGTTGGGAAGGCTGTGATGCAAAGTGTTGTGTTGCACTACATATTTGCAGGTACTTCCAGAAATCTTTCCAAAGTGGTGCACAGTGAGTGGGGGCCAGTTCTTTTGCTAGTCATCTGTTAAATAGGTCCCAGATGCATGTAGAAATCTCCACTGTAGGGGATTGGTGCATGTGAGATTTCTTCCACGACTACAGGACTGTGGTTGGGGAGATGTCCCTTAGTAAGCTGTTCTCTTTGTATGTCCATAGTGGAGTGGAGCTGGTTGGAGTGAGAATGACTGGACTGTCTGAGCAGCCAGGAACACTGTGTGGTAGCCTTGAAACCAATGAAGCCCCCAGCCTCCTCTGTTCCAGTGATCCTGTAGTTTAGTCCTGCTGTATCTAGGAGGCTTCCCTTCCCAGAGGAAATGTCCTACTGCTTTATCAATTTTATTAAACCATTTCAGTGGGGTCCTAATTGGAAGATGAGCTGAGAGGTGGAGGAACATGAGAGCGGTAATGCATTTCACTTCTTTAATTTTCCCTGCTAAGAAGTGTTGGAGTGCTCACCACTTTCTAGATCTACAGTACCTTTGTTGACACCAGGAAAGGATCTAAATTTAGGGATATCAATTAATTAAGATTTCTGTAAGCATGACTCCCAAGTATGATATGTCTCCTTTAGCCCATTTCAGACCTAGATTAGTAAAATGCTCTGAGGAGCATTTTGAATTTAATAGCAAAACTTGGGGTTTGGTGTGATTGACCCTTAGTCCCAGGATTTTTGAAAACCTTAGCAAGAGAGTTAGGGTATAGTGCACAGAGTTATGAATATTGGACACCGTTATGTGAAATTATCTGCATAAGGGAATCAATCAATCAATCAATCAAAATCTTTATTTATTCAGGCGGACATCATTGAGCGAAGCTCATTTACAAGATGGACCTGATAGGTCAAGATCAAAATAAAGTACAATAGCATACATAAACAAATATAGAGAAAGAGACAAAGACTTTAATATAAATAAACAGGTACAGTAATAATTGGAATGTTTGTCCAGGAATGTTTGGCCATGGAACAGGAATGTTTTGCACTTCTTCCCACACACTTTATACTTTGGATATTCTGCTGTTACCAAATGGCAATAGCTAGCAGCTTGATTGCCATTATAGAAAGGAAGGAGAGATGATGGGTACCTCTGTCATGTTCCCTTTGAGAGATGGAAAGGGGGAATGTTATGCCATTTGTCAACACTGGAGGAGTAATATAGAAGGAAGACCCAGTTCCTGAAGGCTGGACTGGTAAGCATTCTGGACAAGGTTTCCAGACTGTATGGCCACTTGACAGAGATGAAGAACTTCTCAGAGTCTACTGCCAGTTCTGTTACAAGGCCCTTTCTACTTTAAGCTACATATATTAGGGATATCAGGGCTCTCAGGTGGTCCAAGCTCATTCACCTCTTGATGAATCCTTCATGGGTGAAGGGTATTAGACACATCAGGACCTTGTCCAGTCTGGACACTAATTCTTTTGCCAGTGTTTTGGTATCCACATCAATTAATGAGATGGGGTAGTAGCTACCTGGGTTGCTGGATTGTTTGCCCTTCTTGGTAATAATGGTAATTACTACCTACCTCTGTCATGGTAAGGGGCATGATACTCTTGTGAAGTGAGTCCTGGAACAGTCTCCTTAAGTAGAGGTCTACTACCTTGCATATTAGTTGGTAGAAATCCACTGGGATTCCATCCCTTCCAGATGCTCTGTGGCAATTTACAGAGTTAATTGTCTGCTGGATTTTTGCTTCAGACATATGTGTGTCCAGGTTCGAGTCTTGAGTGGGTGAGATGTAGGAGATAGGCAGGGAATCTAAAAGAGCCTCTATAGACTCCTGAGGTGGGGAACGGAGAGGCATGAATCTCAATAAAATTGCTTCATAACCAGATTTATCATTTCTGGTTGATGCTGTAGTACCCTCTCTCTGTCCATCAGCTCTGGTATCAGTTATGCACCTGCCTGCACATGAACCAGTAAGCCAGCAGCCTAATAGACTTTTCTCATCCTTTCCAGAAGGAATGTCATAGATGTTCAACGGCCAGTTAGCCTTCCAAGTAAGTAAGGTATCCAGCTTTGTGTGGGTACTTATAAGCTAGGCCACCACGGATGGTGAAGGGAGGATGTTGCACCCTTATAATTACTTTGGAGGGCCTGCATCTCTTTCTTCAGGCTAACTTGCTTGACCTCAATTCATTTACATCTATGAGCTGCATAGTGATAATTTTACTCCACAGTGTGGTTTTAAAGGCCTCCCATAATATGGAGTCAGACACTTTTCCAGAGTCTTTGATTTTTTTAAGCAGGCACTTGCTTCCAGCTTTATCCCAGCATGAAATTCTTTCTTCTCTAAATGTAGGGGGTCTTACCACCAGGAGGAGGAAAGTTTCTGTAGTTGACCCTATAACATTTTTATTGCAGTGGAGCATAGTCAGAAATGATTATAGAGTGGATACGGACCCCAGTGAGTTTTGGCTTCTGAGAGTGTGAAATCAACCAAAGGTCTATTCTACTTGATGCACTATGGGTGGTAGAGAAGAATGTAAAGACCCTAACTGTAGGGTAGTGAGATCTCGAAGTATCCACCAACTTAAGTTCAGACATCATAGTCCCAATAACTTCCACTACACTGACATAGGGTTCTGCCTTTCCTGCTCTTCTATCAATTGCAGCACTCAAAGTCACATTATTGTCCCCTCCAACTAGTATAGGGTCATTAATCCCTTTGAAATTTGTGATCACCTGGTCAATCAAGTGGAAGAAGGCAGGGTCATCTGAGTTAGGACCATGAATATTTAATAGTAGTAGGTGATCCACCAGAGTGATAATAGGTCCAGCAGCACTCTATCTTCTTTGTTGTGTTTTAATTTGGATACAGTCCAACCTAGATTTTTGTGTATTAATACTAACACCTCCCAGTTTTTATCTGGACCCATGCTACAAATTTCTTCTTCAACCCATTCTCTTCTGAGTTTCTTTGCTTTGGGGGTAGTAAAATTAGTCTCTTGGAGCAATACAGTGTGGGGTTTAAGTTTCCTCAGATGGGTTACCTTCTTTTTCTAGATGGGGGAATTAAGCCCTCTTACATTCCAGCTCACTATATTTCATTCCATGGACAGAAATCTTCCCCTCAATGGTCCAGTTAGAGTGGTTGCTTGCCCCCGATAGAGCCATCAGCCTGTCTAGTAACACATAGATCATTCTGCATAGCATAAGAGAACTATAACTGAGTTCACAACAAATAAGTAACCAACAAATCCCTAATAACATAGGACCCCTCCTCCCTTCTCATGCCCTGCCCCAGTGAATGTAGTTGAGCTTATATTAAGAGTAACACCATCCATCCCTCAGGCAATGAACATATGGTTGCCTCACTGGGAGACATTTAACTGAGATCTGTCTCTTGATCCCCCTTGAGATTTGGCTCATGTAGCTCATATCTTTATGCTGTAGCTTTCTCATCCCCTTCACCAAATGTGTCCCCCCTCCTCATAATCAGTTTAGTGAAAGACTGCTGAGGAGATAGGGCCTGGACCTATGGAGTGCAAGGTTAACAGGCAAGTAACCTCCAGCCCATATCCCCCACTCCCCACTTCCCACTACTCCCCAAGCAGCGGGTTCATACATGCAAAGTTTCCAAGGTCATTTCCAGGTCAGCAGCCCTAAGCAGAGTTCATTAGGATCAGATCAGTAACTCATGTGCCATATACCTCTTCCCACATGGTCCATTTAAGTTCACTAAATAGACAGGGACTGATTTGGCCTGCTGACCTGCACCTTCACACATATTGTATGTCATGGAGAAATTATATATTAAAGTAGAACACAGCAGAACGGCCCTCCCTTCCCCTCTCCAAAACCACAAACAACAGTTGGCTACTCAGCACAATGTGGCCTTTACATGAATATGTGGAGTGGCTATGCGCTGTGGATCCACAGCACGTAGCCACTCCACACTGACTGCACTTCATGTCCGGGATGCATGACACAAGGTTCACAGCCCCTATGCACCCGAGTGCCCGGCTACACCTACAGCAATATGCCAGAGGTGGGCTGGGGGCATGCAGGGGGCATGCCAGCACTATGCGCCATGAACCAAGGTGAGTAGTGCTGCACACCTGGGGGCATACGAGGGCACCCATTATGCCAGGAGGAACCCTGCTGAAAGTGCCTTATGCACCCAGCCATGTGCACATGGCTGCCCCATCCTCATACAGTGTTGAACCCTCCCATCCTGGCATAAGGCGGCCCTGAACCCCGTGTACCCAAGGCACAACCCTCCACCCCACTGATGCTGTGCAGCCCTGGTCTGTGGTGTACCACAAGGCCCCCAACACCCACAGGTGCCACAATGCCCATTGCAGTGCTGGACATCCTCCACACACCTGCCAGCCGCAACCCCATAGGAGCAATAGACCCCTCAACCCCTGACACCCCATCTGCATATCATGGCTGGACTACTGGTATGCATAGGGTGAGCCCATACAGGTGTCCCTCCCACCACAATGTAGTGCCCCTGAACACAATCCAACATCCCTGACCCAGTACTCCCACCTGCCCACTGGTGGCCCATGGCCCCCCACTCCCAGCAGCACCAACAACACCACCCACAACCACCCATACTTAGCTGCCAGTGTTGCAGCTGTGGATGGCCAGCAGCAAATTCCTCCTAACACCTCCATGGCCACCGGCATCCAAGTGATGCTGGGATGCATTGCATTTTTATAGGGGTGCACTCCCAGCATCACTTGGATGGCCAGCAGCAGTGGAAGTGTGAGGAGGGATGTGCCACTGTCCATCCACAGCTGCAGCACTGTCAGATAGGTACAGGGGTCGGGGTGGTGGTGGTGTCATTGCCACGGGGGGTGGGGTTGCAACTGGCCACCACTGAATCTGTGGGGGTGCCTGGATTGGGGGTTGGGGTAGAACAATGGCATGGTCTCAGGGGCTGGGTTAGGGATGTGCGGTTGGTGGGATGGCCACTGTAGGGATCGGGGAAACTGTGGTGAGGGGGGTCACCTACCAGTGCCAGGATGGGGAGGGGGGGCACCACTGCCATGCCTTCTGGGGCCATGTCCCAGCTGCCCGTGGTTGGTGATGGGGTTGCCTGCCACATCACACCATGCTTGGTGGTGTTTCATGCAATTCTAGAGGGGATGGCCACATTGGGGATGGACCACTGATTTGTGGTGAGGTTAGGTGGCACACAGGATGGGGTGGCTGCATAGCACAGGGGGATCTGTCCGTGTGCTGGGTGGGTGCCATGTGCCATGGGCTCAGCTGGGGGGAACACAGTCAGGTGGGGTCTGGCCACATAGGTCTAGGTGCCTGTGGTAGGCATTTGTGTACCCGGACCCGCACTGTACTGTGCAAGGGATCTACCATGAACTCATGCTGGACATCCAATTGGATGCCCAACTGGGTCTGCTGCTACTCCCCTGGCTGCCCTGAGAGGACCTGTGTGCCAGGTGGGGGAGGTGTCATGGACACGTGGCAGCCATTGGTTACTACTGGCCGGTGTGCACCTGTTCACAGGTGCAGAGCTACATGGGTGGGATACGTGCCTCCAGCATGTATTTCCCACCCAGTTGTGCATGGGCTTCCATGTGAGTGTGCCGCTCCAAGTCCAAAGCCTTAAGGGAAAGACCTATTTTAGTGTGTGGTGGCTGACTTTCTACTTGAGGGGGGAAGCACCATTGAATGTATCTTGGCCCCGTCTCACCACTAAAATAAGTGGTATTGATTCAGAACAAAGCCCTTAAAGGCAATGGATATTTGAAAGCCCACATTCAATGCCATCCTACCCCTTGAGCAGTTGACACTTTAAGAAAATGCTGATCTTAATTACACTGTAGTCCTGAAAGTGTGAGAGTTAGAGGGGCCTTTCCATCTTCAAACAATAAAAGTGGCAAGGTCCATGGGGTATAAAAGAACCTCACATTCCTGTCCTTGTGCGCAACTGCTTAGAAAGGAATTAATTCAGCCAGTGTTCACAGTGGCATTGAGAGGTTCCTGAGTGATCTTGCTCAACAACTAGATAAAGATAGATAAGACGTTTATTTTTATACAGGATATTTCATCTCGTTAGGAAAAGAATCCACATTCTCTCTTGGCTTCTTTCACACTGTTGAAACCACTGGATGACAGTTTGGTCTGGGATGCTTTCTCTGCCCATTATATAGTGCTGGTCTGGTGTGCTGGGGTCTGCATCTGAGGAGGCATTGGCTGGGTTTGAACCTGGTTATTCTCCAAAGGTAAATCAAATAAAGGGGCATATCGTATTTGTTGCCCTCAAGTGGTGCATGGTATGGGCTGTAACATGTCTTGCAGATACTGCTGTGGCTCCTTCTTTTTGGCCGAACTCTTGGTGAGCAGCACTTCCTGTAACTTGCTCCTGATTTTTATGTTTGCTTGCACGCATGTGCAAGAAACATAGTGCCATGAACGGAGATTTCGGAGGTGTGTCACCTCCTCCTCCAATTCAGGCACTGGGCTGGCTGGCCTTGGCCTGTAAGCCAATACATTTGGAGCTGTCTGACACGCTCCAAAATGCAGTAACCTCCCCAGATTGAAAGGGAACTACGCTTGAGTGAGCAACAATAAGGAAGCTGCTCCGCAGCAGCTTCCAACGCAAAGTACCACGCCCCTTACTTGCCAAATATAGCGGCCAAGAGCCCAATCCGTCGGCTGAACTATTTGTCTTCCTTCCCTCCAATAGTTGCTGCCGCTGGGAGCCCACCCCAGCGTGGCAATCCATTATGTTGCTGGCCGGGTGCCCAATCCCCATCGGCTGAGCAGCCCCCTCCCCAAAGCCATTGTGCCGCTGGGAGCCCACCCAAGCGTGGCAAATAATCCTATGTTTTTTGCGGCGGGGTGACCAATACCCCGTCGGCTGAACACCAAAGTCCTTGTACTTGCGCTGGGAGCCCACCCAGTGTGGAAAGCGATCCGTGACGTCTTTTTGTTTTTACCCTGTAAAAAACTGTCCCATGGCGTCTCCCGAGCCCCCTCCCACATCCCACACCCACCCACTGCGCACCAACCTCCCACCCCCTCACTTATACTTACCTCCAGACTCCGGAGCGATGATCTTGGTGGACCCGGGAACACGTCTGCACTCTTCAAAGCCGACGCGAACTGAGGAAATGCCGGTAAGCTGTATAATGGGCTAGATAGGGGGGGTTCAACTTTATTGCATATCTCGGGCATTTTTGGGAATTTTTGCACCAAATTTTCAACATGGGGTTTTTGGGACCCCTTCTCATGAATGATGTCACTGTCATGGCGTTATTCAGGCTCGAAGGGTGATTTCGCGCAGTGACTGTGCAGTGACTGCGAAATCACCCTTCAGGACTGAATACCACCATGACAGTGACATCATTCATGAGAAGGGGGCCCAAAACCCCCATGTTGAAAATTTGGTGCCAAAATTCCAAAAAATGACTGTTTAACGAGCGTGCGTTGCGTAGTTCCTACGCAGGCTCGTAAGTTCGCGAAATTTCAATATTTTCACTCCAGATTTTCAACATTGCCATTTCACCACACCATCTTATGAGTAGTATAGCTGTCATTTTTTGTATCTCACCCAAAATGTGTTTCCACCATTGTAGCGTAGAATGGCGCAGTCGGTGTGCGAAATCAATGTACGGGACAAATTAAGAAAATTGTAGTGATACTGTTCATGAGCAGAGGTCTTGAAATGGCTATGTTGAAAATTTGGTGAAAAAATTCCTAAAAATGACTGTTTTACGAGCGTGCGTTGAGCAGTTCCTACGCATGCTCATAGGTTTGCGAATTTTCAATATTTCCACTCCAGATTTTCAACATTACCATTTTTCCACACCTTCTTATGAGCAGTACAGCTGTCATTTTTCACATCCTGCCCAAAATGTGTTTCCATCCATGTAGCGCGCAATGGCGCAGTCGGTGTGCAACCTCAATGTATGGGACACATTAACAAAACCACAGTGACACTGTTCATGAGCAGAGGTCTTAAAATGGCTATGTTGAAAACTTGGTAAAAAATGCCTAAAAATGACTTTTACGAGTGTGCGTTGCACAGTTCCTATGCATGCTCGTTAGTTTGCAAATTTAATATTTTCACTCTAGATTTTCAACATGTCCATTTTATTAAACTTCCTTATGAACAGTACAGCTGCAATTTTTCATATGTCACCCAAAATGTGTTATCGCACATGTAGCGCACAATGGTGCTGTTGGTGTCATGAAAGCAATGTTTAGGACAGATTAAGAAAATCACAGTTACACTGTTCATGAGCAGAGGTCTTAAAATGGCTATGTTGAAAATTGGTGACAAGTCCATAAAATGACTGTGTTACAGTGAGCATTGTGCAGTTTCCACGCATCCTCGTTAGTTCATGACTTTGTAATATTTCCAGTCCAGATTTTCACTAGTGGCATTTTCAACACTTCCTTATGAACAGTACAGCTGCCATTTTCACAACATGGCCAAAGTGTGTTTTCACACTTTCAGTGCAGAGATCGCGTGGTCGTTATGGGAAATCATTGTTCGGCACAGATAAAGAAAATCACAGTGACACTGTTCGTGATCGGAGGCACCAAAATGCCTGAGTTGACAATCTGCTATAAAATATCCCCAACCTACTTATATAACGGGTTTGCGTTGCACAGTTTCTATGTACGCTTGTGACGTCACCATTTTTTTAAATATTTTTACTACACATTTGCAACATAGCCATTTTTACACCTCCCCATGAAAGAGTACAGCTGCCATTTTTTACAGCCTGTTCGGAATATGTTTGCATCTGTGGTGCTAAATACCGTAGTCACTGTGCATAAGCAGCTTTCGGCTACCACACTGACATTCCCCCTGTTCGTGAGGTGGGGTCACAAAACAAACATGTTGAAGATTTGGAGTTAAAATACCAATGAATGCCTGAGGTATTAAACTTTTAAACTAAATCACCCAACCCTATATAGAATGACAGGAATCAGGGGTGTGACTTGGGATTCTTGCCTGTGATGCTCATACCATTCCACACCGTGCAGTCACTGAGAGGCATCGAGGTATGCCTTGGACTCTTCGTCCCCAAACTTCACCCCATTCTCCTATATCGCACCCATCTCACCATATTTCCTAATGAAATGGGGTGCGCATAAGGGCCAAAGACCCCAAGGAACACATGACACTTGTCAGTCTCTGCAGAGTGGGGTGTGGTGAAATGGCGTGGCCATTATGCCTGATGACCCAAATGCACACCCCAATGCCTGTCACTCTCTGCAGGGTCGTGGTGGGGTTGGCTTCAGTTCAATACTTCACTGCCATTCCTATTGCGCAGCTCTGTAACTTCTACACTACCACTGCCAATGCCAGTAAGCAAACATTCGGCATTGACAAATGCTTGTTTCTGTTTGTTCTGTTAACGATGCTTGTTTGAGGGAGCAACAGATCCTTATCTCAGAGTGGAGAGGGCAAGGCAGGTCCAAAGAGAGCAGTGTGGTGGTGGGTGGTCCTTCTACAGCGAGTACTGTCCGTGGTTGTGGTCAAGCACAGCCTCCTGCTGTCCTGTGGGTGATATTTGGATATCTGGAGTTGGGGAGAGAATTTTGTAAAAAATTCATTGGTAGATTCTGGAGAGTCAAATGATTGCAGTACTCCATTTGTGTGATTCTTAGAGTTGCTGTATTTTACAATGAGTGTTGTAGGCCAAGTTCCACACAGGCCCTGTGGGAGGCATTGAAGGCATGGTGGCACTCTAAGAGCACTTGGGAAAAGTTGCCAAAGATTTGAATCTAGTGCCCATGCTAGGAGCTCCCCTTTTTTTCTCGCTTGCTGTCTGTAATGTCTCCTCCTTATCCATGAACTGGATGAACCTGGACAATATTTGATCTGGGCAGGCTCCCTGAGATGGTTGAGAAACCAGAGATCTATAGGATCTACCAGTTTTGAATGGTGTGATTTATCTAAAGCCCAGTATCTCTGGGATTGCTGCTTGCAGAAACCTTTTTGTGTTTGGGCCCTCACAGCCCACAGGAAAGCCTATCAAGTGCAGATTGCTTCTGTTACTGCAGTTCTCTAAGTGCTCCACTCAGTAGAATAACTATCTTAGATTATGCTGCTATCCACACATAAATGCCATGAGTCTGTCACCATGGTCCTAAGTATCTGCAGTGCACTGTTCAGATACAATCACCCTTTGAGAGAGTTCAACTGCATCAATTGATGTTCTCTGAGCTGCCACCTCACATTTTCTGCTTTGTGTAATCAAAGTGCTCAAACATCATCTTCACCTCTTTCAAGCGGGAGTCTGTTCCCAATTGATGATGCCGTCTCTGAGGCTATTCATTGTTGGACAATATAAGTGGGAGCAAGAGGTTTCTGAAACTCAGCAGTGGCCAAATGGATTTCAGTGGGATGAACACACACTGGTGCAGCTGTTAGTGGCAGTCAAAATCCGTGCAAATGGACAGTTTAGGCACAAACTACACAGAGGATTTCATTGAATATTATAAAGGGTACCTCAGAGAATAGGCACTAGGCTGCCATCTTGTGGGTAGCCAGCCAACATAAACACTTTAAAAGGTTATGATTTCTGATATTAAAAACATTATTTATTGGCAGTACAGTTGGGAGTACTAGCGGGAAGAGAGAATAAGAGAAAGTTACCTGACCTAGCAGACTGCCTTGCAACAACCCATGCAAGCCCCGCTGTATCACTGGGGCACCAGTTCCCTTCTCTTCCTCCTCCCATGAATTCTGAATCCTCCTTGAGGGATGTGGTTATAGAGCAGAATTTCAGTTCTAGTTGAGACCCCACTAATCGCAGATCAGAGGCCCAGCTTGCATAGGGACAAAGGACTTTTGAGAAGAGTAATCAAAGTGCAGATGCTAGTAATTATCTCTTAGATTTGGTGTTGGGTTCCAGAGCAGAGCACTCACAGAACTGGCAGACATCTGTGATAAAACCCCAAAAGGTTGTATAAAAAGCAGAATTGCAAAATGATGAAATGCTGCTCTTTCTATTGAGAGAAATGGGTGACAGATATATTACATAGAAACATAAAATCTGTAGACAGAAAAGGACCTCTTGGCCCATTTTGTCTGCCATTCTGACCTTACTAATACTGGATGAGAGCACCATAAAGGATCTTCATTCCCCTTCCCCCTTCCCTTCTGGTGTTGTCTTTACCTAGCCAATGTATTTGTCCATCATCTGTTGAATCCCCCCTACTGATCTGACATAGACCACCTCTTCCAGCAATTTATTGCTCCCTTCCACCACCCTCTCCTTGAAAACATAGTTCCTGGTATCTCTGTTAAATGTACCCCAGCGCCCACCATACTCCACACAAGTTCCCTGGTACCTGATTTCCCTTTACATCTGAACACTGTTTTTGCCATTCACTTAAGTTGAACCATGACAGTATTTTTAAATTTTACTCGTATTGCGCCTTGTACTTCTAGCCTGAAGCATACACTGCACTGTACATTTTCAGTTATGCTTAAGTCTCCTTGTACAGTATGTCCTGTGCTGCTGCCCTCGGGTCTTCTTGGTTACCCTTCTCTGCACTACCCTAACCCTATCCTTGTCCTTCTTCAGATGTGGGTTCAAAAATTATGTTGCTGAAACAGTGACCTATTCAGGGACAGCATCACCTACATCCTCCTGCTGGCAGTCCCTCTCCCTGAAAAATGTTACTGTCTACATTTTTTTATACACAAATGTCATTTTCTGTTTGATTTTTTTGCAGGTGCTACATCTTCCATAAAATGCGGAAAAAGTCACAAATAGGTCACCTCTTTGAAAATTTCACAAATGTGGACACAATGGTGGTTGTGCAGGAGCACCATCCCTTGTGCAATTTTATTTTTACCCCATGTGCACCATTTTTCTACCTTTGAAATCAGAGCCTATGCCTCTAGTTTAAGGACAGCCAAGTAATAATCAGCTGACTCTTATTATTCAGTATATGTCTCCTAGTAAAAACTATAAACATAACTGTGCTCCTATGTCTTAGAAGCCATTTCTTTTTAAAAGCAATCTCTTGGCATGTTGAAGAATTTCTGTATTGAAAGAGTCAGGCATAAATAGCAACACATGCAACTAGCACTGGTAGGGGATACTTTCGACCATAGTTTGCTCTTGGAAAAAAAACTGACTGTTTAGCTCTATGTCTTACATTGTTTTAATAACAACCAATTGCTTATTTACATTATATTCCTCATGTCACTCTGCTCCAGGTACTTAAAGATCAAGAGTGTTTTCTTCTGCAACCCAAGTACTACACTTTTCTGGGCAGCATGCTATTTGTAGATAGCTAAATCAAACATTTTGCTTTTCAATAAAGCTCACAAAAGCAACATATCCTGAAGCAGGCCTATTATGTCATTAATACATAGAAATGTTTATATTGCATTGCTTCACTCTAGACCTGGGGCTTTAAACTGGAATGTCTTAAGTAAATGATCCAATTTTTGAATTCCTGTTAAGAAACCTTCAGAGTAACCATGCATTAAAGCCGGTGTTGTAATCTTTGTCTTGTACTATACAAGTGTACTTAATTTGTCAGGTTAAACAAATGGTGGGTAAGCTAATGAAAATAAATGACATTCCAGAAATATAAGCCAAAAAGGTTAGAATATACAGCGTCGGGAATGTTCCATAGTACCTAACTGTGTGAGGGCAAAGTGATGAGAAAACATGAAAATGTATGGTACCCCCCCCACACACACACACACCACAACCACCACCACCACCACATGGTATGCAGCACAAATACTAAAACTGTTTATGAAAAGGCTTTTTTGAGTTTAGTTTAAGTAAGAAATGAGTATAGAATGGGGTGGGTTAATGACAGTCACTAAGCAGGAAAGGGACCTTGAGATTATATGTTATGACTTCAAAGAGGCAGGGCAGAAGTGGCAGGTCAGGGGGACAAAGTAGTGGTTAGGGCCAGTGGAATATTGTGGTGGTACATTGGGAGAGGTATCTCTAGCAGGAGGAGGAAGGTGGTGTTGCCACTATATCACTCGCTAATGAGATCCCACCTGAAGCATGGTGTCCATTTCTGGAGGCTGCACCTCAAAAAAGACATAGAAAGGACTGAGGCAGTCCATAGGATGGCAACTGTAACAGTGCAAGACTTGCAACAAAAGCCCTATGAGGAGAGAATGAGGGAGCTCAACATGTACAGCCTGGAAGAGGGGAGAGCAAGAGGGGACATGATTGAGACTCACGTGTACCCCAGAGTGGAGAATAGGGTGCAGAGGGGAAGACTCATTCATATGAGAAAGAGCACCAGATCAAGAGGACATGTGATGAAGCTGGAGAGGGGCAGTTTAGGAGATATGTGAAGAAGTACTGCTTCACTGAATGAATAGTACATGCTTGAAACAGACTGCCGGTGGAGGGGGTTTAGGCAGTAGGGGGCTTCTAGCATGCATGGGATGGACATAGGTAAATATTAGTTAATAGGCAGGGAGGAGGTAGGGTTGCCAGTGACCAGTTAGAGTCTGTAGATATAGACTAGGCAGGAACCATCTGGGAAAACTGTGTGAGCCAAACGGTACTTTTTCTACAGCCAAATTCTATTTCAATGCTTCTATGAATCATCACATTTGGACAAGACAGAAAAGCAGTGGGAGGTACGCTATATGTAGACATGTAAGTGGAAAAATTCTGGAAAACCACAAAATCATGTTTAGTTGAACAGAAAAGGTCCAGTTTGTATCGGGAAAAGTGAACATACTGTCTCCTTATGGTAGAAGAGGGTCATTTTGGATATTAGAAACTGAAGCAAGAAAAAGTCCTCTCAGTGATTACTTTGAATTGCTGTACCACCATTCTTGCAAAAAGCGTGTTGAGAAGGGGAGTCTGGTTATATTCAATACATGTTGAAGAAATATATACTCATGATAAATACTGATATATATGACATGAATTAAATATGGAATGTTAAATATGCCCTTTTCAAATTTTTATAGAATAATGGGGGAAGAATGAATTGGAGACAATTCTAATACCACCACAAGATACAAGAACACAAAAACACTGGAGGTGGAAGTAGTGCTGAACAGAACTATGCTAAATCTGAAAAAAGAAATAAGGATATACAAGAGGATGATACACATGGCACATTGAGATATGGACAATATATGGTTTGACATATGGACAATTTGATCATGATGTCTCTAGACAGTAACAAAATCAGCTAATTCTTTTGAAAACCTGGGGTAGGATTCATAAAGGTCCACTGCAAGCTGTGACAATGGCAGCTTGCACTGACCATCCCTGCGACCTGGACCTTGCACCCATTTCAGTATTGGAGCAGGTCCAGGGGTCTGTGTCCTGCGACTTGCGGTAGCTGCGCAAGGTAAGGTGCAGCTTCCAGGTATGCTGCAGATCACAGGACAGGGTAGGTGGCAGATGCACCAGCTGAGGGGAGCCATGGCACCCCCATGCCCACCTCCGATCCCCCATAAGGTGTGGGATCCAGCCCCAAACCCCCTTGCCATGGACCTGCCCCAGAATAAACACCCTTAACTGCCCTGTTGTCCTGGAGGTCCCCCACTCCCCTCCCTGTGGTGCCAGCCCCCCAAACACACACACACACACATACAGATGCACACACACACACACACACACACACAGTGTGTGGAGTTGGCGACTGGCACAGCCCTTCCTCACCACAGGGCCAGCCACCAACTGAACTGTGCCAAGATCCCATACTGTATATTATATGTTGCTTTGGCAGATGACAGCCACTATCATTCACAGAGCACGACATTACAGCACGTGATCTTGGCACAGTCTGTTGGTGGCTGGCCCTAGTGATGAGCAGAGGACTGTGCCAGTCAACTGATGAGGTATTGTGGTGTGTGGGGGGCTCACTGTCAGGTGGGGGGTGGGGCCACTAGACTACCAGGGGGTGAAGGGGTATCTTGCCCTAGGGCATATGGGGGGTCTCAACATGTATGTATGTGTGGGGGTCTGGGCATTGGGGGTGTTCCACACATCCATCCTGGCACAGTGTGTGCCATGCCTGGGACCTTGAGCCTATGGGGGGGCTGTAACCCACAGAGGATGTGGAGCTGGGGCACACTGGCAACCTCCAGTGAATGGCAAAGACCACTTAGACCAGCTTTTTGTTGGCATAAATGGTCTTTGACAGATGTTCACTGGTGGTTGTCTCTGAATTCCGATTTGGGGACATAGCAGCCACCCTACCTAAATAGGGTGCAAATGCTGCCATAAACCCCCTTACACCATGTTGTAAGGGGGTTTATGGTGCATTGGTGCAGTTGGGCACAAGGAGCCTGCAGCATGTCGCAGGCTGCCTTTGTGAATCCTATCGGGACGCAACTCAGGATGCAAGTGGTGCTTGCACCATTTTTGCTGACACAAGTTGCCTTGAGTCCTGATTTACCTTTTGTGAATCCAGACCCTTCTGTTTATAATGCATAGTTGAGGGATTCATTTGATGGTTTTATAACTAGCCAGATCACCAGCACCCATTGTGCAATTTATTTTTGAGAGGAAGTCCAGCTGAAAGTATTACATTGCAGAATTTCTATCCGCACACCCCAATAAATCTTATACCAAAAATTAGGTTTCTAGAGTACATTACATCATTTTAAAGTTATGAGCTATTTTGCAACCTGATTTCACTCACTGTTCAAAAAAGCCAGTTTCAGTGAAGAGCCATTGATGATGTCAGAACAGAACTCACAGACTAATCCTCCCTGTCATCAAAATTATAGGACCTATTTCTCCAGAGTTTAAGAAACTGTAATGGTAGTAATCATTAACAAAGACAACAACAAAAAAAGAAAAGAAAAAGTGGCACAGGGTTGGCTGTAGTGCTTGCATTTCCAGAATATTAAGATGAATGGTAATGTACTACAGAATTTTCAGGAGGTGGTTTTGGAATACAGCACTTCACCAAGGTATCAAGGTGGTGCACAATTTTAGAATGTTCGGGTGGGGGGTGGAGGGACATGCAGTCTCAGAAAGTGGCAGTAGAGGTGTGGAAAAAAAACTTCTGCTGGAGGAATTTCAGCAAAAGTCAGACTTTCACTTTCTCAAAAGTGTTGCAATCAAATTAGCAACTTTCATGGAAATTCTGACTTAGAACAGTGGAATAAATGTATAAATTGCAGCTTATTCTATTACACTGCAGATAAAAAGTCTGCAGAACTGATCACTGAACTGTAGACTAATTACATGCATTGCGGAATAATTTATTAAACAGTGGGAAAATACCCTCTTCAGAACTATTATTCCCAGTTCGGTGTATTATTCCTCTGTTCTGCTGAAAAAATTCTGTAGAACTGGGCAAAAATTAACCAAACACATTCCGAAGATTCTGTAGGAATTTGGTAGGGACTGTCAGTTTTGGAATATAGTTGAGATGCACACTGTCAGAATGTGAGAGGACAAACCATTTTATTCTGAAATTGCTTCCCTCTGCCAAATTCCATAATTGTACACACCCACCACATTTCAAAATTGTGCATCAATTCCACACCACATTACGACATTGTGCATCTCAGCCACATTCCAAAAAAGCACATCCCTGCCAGATTCTGAAGTACTGAAATGTCACATTCTGAAACTGTGTCACCACCACATTCCAAATTTGTGTCTCAGCCACATTCTGAAATTATGCATCACCGCCACATTCTGAAATTGTGCACCACCACCATATTCCGAAATTGTGCCTCACTGGCACATTCCAAAATTGTGTCACTGCCACATTCCAAAATTGTACATCACCGCCACATTCTGAAACTGTGTGTCACTGCCGCATTCTAAAACTGAGCATCACTACCACATTCTGAAACTGCATCACAGCCACATTCTAAAACTTGTGTTGCCACTACATTCTGAAACTGTGTGTCTCCACCACATTCTGAAACTGAGAGTCACCACCACCACATTCTGAAATTGTGTCACTTCCACATTCTGAAATTGTGTGTCATTTCAAAATTTCAAAATTGTGCACCACTGCCACACTCTGAAATTGTGCATCACCATCACTTTCTGAAATTGTGTGCCACTGCCATATTCTGAAATTATGAGTCACAGCCACATTCCGAAATTGTGTCACTGCCCCATTCCAAAATTGTGCATCACTGCCAGATTCCAAAACAGGCATCATCATCACATCCTAAAACCCTGCATCACTGCCACATTTTGAATTTGTGCATCCCAGTTACTTTCTGAGATTGTGTCATTACTGTATTAAGCAATTGTAATCTGGTGGCATTCTGAAATCTCATCACTGCAGCACTCTAAAAACAAGCATTTGTCAATGCCAAATGTTTGCTTGCTGGCATTGGCAGTGGTAGTGTAGAAGTTACAGAGCTGCGTAATAGAAATGGCAGTGAAGTATTGAACTGAAGCCAACCCCACCACCACCCTGCAGAGAGTGACAGGCATTGGGGTGTGCGTTTGGGTCATCAGGCATAACGCCACACCATTTCACCACACCCCACTCTGCAGAGACTGACAAGGCCACGTGTTCCTTGGGGTCTTTGGCCCTTATGCACACCCCATTTCATTAGGAAATATGGTGAGATGGGTGCGATATAGGAGAATGGGGTGAAGTTTGGGGACGAAGAGTCCAAGGCATACCTCGATGCCTCTCAGTGACTGCAGGGTGTGGAATGGTATGAGCATCACAGGCAAGAATCCCAAGTCACACCCCTGATTCCTGTCATTCTCTAGAGGGTTGGGCGATTTAGTTGAAAAGCCTAATATCTCAGGCATTCGTTGGTATTTTCACTCCAAATTTTCAACATGTTTGTTTTGTGACCCCACCTCATGAACAGGAGGAATATCAGTTTGGTAGCCGAAAGCTGCTTATGCACAGTGACTACGGCATTTAGCACCACAGGTGCAAAAATATTCCGAACAGGCTGTAAAAAATGACAGCTGTACTCTTTCATGGGGAGGTGTAAAAATGGCTATGTTGCAAATGTGTAGTAAAAATATTAAAAAAAATGGTGAAGTCAGGAGCGTACATAGAAACTGTGCAATGCACACCCGTAATATAATTAGGTTGGGGATTTTTTATAGCAGATTGTCAACTCAGGCATTTTGGTGCCTCCGATCATGAACAGTGTCACTGTGATTTTCTTTATCTGTGCCGAACAATGATTTCCCACAGTGACCACGATCTCTGCACTGAAAGTGTGAAACACACTTTGGCCATGTTGTGAAAATGGCAGCTGTACTGTTCATAAGGGAAGTGTGGAAAACTACCACTAGTGAAAATCTGGACTGAAAATATTACAAAGTCATGAACTAACGAGGATGCGTGGAAACTGCACAATGCTCACTCGTAACACAGTCATTTTATGGACTTTTGTCACCAAATTTTCAACATAGCCATTTTAAGACCTCTGCTCATGAACAGTGTAACTGTGATTTTCTTAATCTGTCCTAAACATTGCTTTCGCACACCAACAGCACCATTGTGCGCTACATGTGTGATAACACATTTTGGGTGACATATGAAAAATTGCAGCTGTACTGTTCATAAGGAAGTTTAATAAAATGGACATGTTGAAAACCTAGAGTGAAAATATTAAATTTGCAAACTTACTGAAAGCAGCATAGGAACTCAGCAACGACGTCAGAAAAGCTGGCTTTAGGGATTTTTTCACTAAATTTTCAACATAGCCATTTTAAGACCTCTGCTCATGAACAGTGTCACTGTGGTTTTGTTAATGTGTCCCATACATTGAGTTTGTGACAATCGACTGCGCCATTGAGCGCTACATGGCGGAAACACATTTTGGGCAGGATGTGGAAAATGACAGCTGTACTGCTCATAAGGAGGTGTGTAAAATGGCAATGTTGAAAATCTGGAGTAGAAATATTGAAAATTAAAACCTATGAGCGCATGTGGAACTGCGCAACGCACGCCACAAAACAGTCATTTTTAGGAATTTTTTCACCAAATTTTCAACATAGCAATTTCAAGACCTCTGCTCTTGGAACAGTATCACTGTGATTTTCTTAATTTGTCCCGTGACATTGATTTCCGACACTGACTGTGCCATTCTGCGCCTACATGGTGGAAACACATTTTGGGTGAGATGTAAAATGACAGCTGTACTGCTCATAAGAAGGTGTGGTGAAATGGCAATATTGAAAATCTGGGTGAAAATATTAAAACTAGCGAACTACGAGCTGCGTAGGAACTGCATAGCACTTGCAGCTGGTTAAACAGTCATTTTTTGAATTTTGGCACTAAATTTTCAGCATGGGTTTGGGCCCCTTCTCATGAATGATGTCACTGTCATGGCAGTATTCAGGCCCGAAGGGTGATTTCGCAGTCACTGCAGTCACTGCGTGAAATCACCCTTCAGCCCCGAATAACGCCATGACAGTGACATCACTCATGAGAAGAGGTCCCAAAAACCCCATGTTGAAAATTTGGTGCAAAAATTCCCAAAAATGGCTGAGATATGCCATAAAGTTGAACCCCCCCTATCTAGCCCATTATACAGCTTACCGGCATTTCCTCAGTTCGCGGTCGGCTTTGAAGAGTGCAGACGTGTTCCCAGTCCACCGGAGATCGTCACGCCGGAGTCTGGAGGTAAGTATGGGGTGGGGAGGTGGGGAGGCTGGGTGCGCAGTGGGTGGGTGCGGGTTGTGGGAGGGGGAGTCGGGAGACGCACCGCTGGACCGTTTTTGTCTTACAGGTAAAAAATAAAAAGACATCGTGGGACCGTTTGCCATGCTGGGGTGGGCTCCAGCATGGCACAAGGACTTTGGGGGCGTTCAGCCAATGGGGATTGGGCACCCCGGCCGGCAAAGTGACTGATTGCCCACGCTGGGGTGGGCTCCCAGCGTGGCACCAACTACTGGGAGGAGGGAGGCGATGCAGCTCAGCTGACGGGGGATTGGGCACCCCGCCATATACACTGCATGCCGGGGCACGTCGCCTGCGGGCTGGGAGCTGCACATGAGCAGCTTCTTATCGCTGCTGCCTCCAGCATAGCTCCTTCAATCAGATATGCCACTGCATTTTGGAGCGTGTCATAGACAGCTCCAAAATGCATTGGCTTACAGGGGCTGCACCTGCCAGCACACTGCCTGAATTGGAGGAGGAGGTGACACACCTCCGAAATCTCCGATGATGGCACTATGTTTCTTGCACATGCGTGCAAGCAAACATAATTACACACAACTTTGGCATTCTAAAGCCATGTTTGTCACTGAATTGCAACACTTTCCCATCACATTCTTAAGATCTGTACCTTGCATCTGCCCATTATGGAACTGAATGCTTTGACCCACCAAGTGTATGTTTTCCCTTTTCAGATGTTTACTGCAACTGCAATTTTATATAACAGGGGAGAAACATGTCCTATAAGGTAGCTTTAGCACAGAAGGAAAGAAATCTGGGCTCACACCAGTAGAACTGTGAGTAGACACTTAGTTTATTACAAATAATATAGCATGGCACAACACAAAGGTAATACCCCTATGTATCGACTCAGCAAGTGAGTCTTCCTCAGGGGGTTGAGTTAACCAAAATTTCCACTGCCCTTAAATACCCCATGGTACCATATCCCCAATTACATTACAGGCAAGAGAAATGTTAGAAAACAAGTGCAAATGTTACAGATAAAATAACCAATCAATAAAGTGGTAGATGTTCCAAGCTCATTCACAGCTCATTACTCTAACCTCTAGGCTTTATTGCCAACCCAGATTTTCTATGTTTATGTATATATGTATGTGGAAAATGAAATAACTAACTCACTTGGTATCAAATTACTTGTACAAAGAAAATAAATTGTGTACCTCTGTTTGTTGTAAGAAAGAAGCATAGCAATATGTAAGCAATAAGACATGACGGGTTGTGCATGGAACAGATTTTACCACATGCCCAGGGTTGTAGTGAGACATGATGCCACAGGCAGAGTGCCTTTAGCCCCTGGAAGTAAGTGCAGTAAAATCTGTTCCATGCACACACACCTCGGAGTGTCTTATTGCACTTTTAAAATTGGCTCCCTTTTTTTTTTACTTTTTTACAGTTGGGAAAAGCTGGTTTAAATGTAGAAATAATAGATTTACTTGTGTGCATTTATGATAAAATAGTCCTTCCACCCACTGCAAATGATGTCATTGATGATGTTATTGTATTACTGGTAGAGAAACTGGATCCTATGCTGGCATCAAGATTCAAGAAACAGAATGTTTATCATGGCATGTTTAACATGGACTGTTTACCATGGAACACATGGATTCAAAATTCTGCTCCATTCAACTGGTAGAATGTTTCTCTCCTAACATACTATACACGCACATGCAGCACACACACACACACACACACACACACACACACACACACACACACACAGAGAAAAGGCCTCTTCTACAGCCAGAGACTAAATTTTCTCACTGTCAGGGCAAGCAGAAGATATTTCACAGATGAGCAGGTAAAGATAAAAGGGGGATTTTTCACAGTCAGCAAAAAAAACATTTGTAAGGAAAGCTGTAAACAAGAAGTATTGTTCATAATATATGTGTGTAAGGAAAGTGTGACGATCAGGGAAACCCTTACCTCACCCTACAACTAATGCACCAAAATTTGGCCAATGGAAAATCATGTACACAAATGCCCACAGTCTGGGAAACAAGATTCCAGACCTGGAGGCAACAGTGACAGATGCTAAACTAGACACAGTAGCCATTAACGAGACATGGTTCACCAGTTATCACACTTGGGAGACTTCAGTACCCAGCTATGTACTATTCAGAAGAGACTGAGGTGCAAAAAGGGGGGGTGACACTTTATGTCAATGAAAACATCAGAGCTACAGAAATTCAGAATACACATAAGGAGCCAGAAGTACTTTGGGTCACCCTGGAAACAGGAAATGGGACAGCCATATGAACTGGGGTTGTCTACAGGCCTCCACACCAAGGGAGGACATAGACACCTTACTGTTAGAAGATATACAAAACATGACAGCTAAAGGGGAAGTTCTGATAATGGAAGACTTCAACATGCCAGATACAGATTGGTCAATACCAGCAGGAACATCCACCAGAACTAGACACATAGTGGATTCACTGCAGGGGGAGGGCCTCAAACAATTGGTAGAACAACCCACAAGAGACATGGCTAACCTGGATCTAGTACTGACTAATGGGGAAAGGATCACAGATCTTCAGGTAGGTCACCTGGGAGCCAGTGACCGTCACATGGTATGGTTCAATTTGGCCACTAGAACTAAATCATCCCATTCAAGGGCAGAAATATGGGACTTCAGAGGAGCTGACTTTGATAAGATGGCCAACAGTGTTAAGCTAGCCCTGGCAAGAAGAAATGCAGGTGAGGGGGTACAGGCAGAGTGGGCAAGCATTAAGGATGCAATACTTGAAGTAACATCCCATTGTGTTAGAGAGAAAAGCAAGAGCAAAAGAAGGAGGAAACCACTTTGGCTCTCAAAAACAGTAGCAGAAAAGATCAGAGCCAAAAGGCTGGCCTTCAGGAAATATAAGGAAACGCAGCGGGACACAGATAGGGAGGCATACCAAACTTCCCTAAGGGAAGTAAGGTAGGCAGTAAGGCAGGCAAAGTCCAAAACTGAGGGAACTCTATCATTAACAGTAAAAACGGAGGACAAGACTTTGAATAGATACATTAGTGAAAGGAGAAAGTCCAGAGGGGGTATTGCTAAGATCAAAGGGCATAAGGGGCAGTGTGTGGAGGAAGGCCAAGGAAAATCATCTATCCAAAATAGATACTTCTGTTCAGTATTTACTGAGGAGAAGGTAGGGCAGGGCCCACAGCTCAGCACCATGGACACGGGGAGGGGGATGAAGGTGTGCACAAGTCCCTTCACAAAAGAAAGGGTCCTACAGGAGCTCGCTATTCTTAGGGTGCACAGAGCAATGGGACCTGATGGCATACATCCCAGGGTACTAAAGGAGCTAAGGGTGGACTAGCAGAGCCATTAGCCAAACTGTTTAGTGAGTCTCTGAGCACAAGAGAGGTCCCAGAAGACTGGAGAAGGGATCATGTGATCCTGCTCCACAAGAGTGGCAGCAGGGAGGAGGCAGGAAACTATGGACCAGTCAGTCTTACATCAGTAGTGGACAAGATTGTGGAAGCACTCCTTAAAGAAAGGACAGTGAAACACCTGGACTCCATAGGAGCACAGGATCCAAGACAACATGGGTGTATAACAGGAAGATCCTGTCAAACTAACTTCATAGATTTCTCTGACTGGGTAACCAGGAGTGGTGGACCAAGGGGGTGCAGCTGATGTCACCTACCTTGACTTCAGCAAAGCTTTTGATACTGTTCTACGTAGAAGATTGATTAATAAGCTGGAGAGGCTCAGGGTGGGTCAGAAGTTGGTCAACTGGGTGGCAAACTGGTTGGTGGGCAGAAAACAGAGTGTGGTAGTAAATGGTATACAGTCGGAAGTGATGCAAGTCACAAGTGGGGTACCTCCGGGATCAGTCCTGGTGCCAGTCCTCTTCAGTATCTTCATCAGTGACAGTGCAGATGGACTGAAGGGTAAGGTTTACCTGTTTGCAGATGACACCAAGATCTGCAACAGAGTAGATGATCCAGATTGGGTGGGCAGAATGACAAGAGATCTTGAAAAACTGGCAAAATGGTCTGAAAAGTGGCATCTGGGGTTTAACACAAAGTAGTGCAAGATTTTATGATTTTATTTATAAGTTTGTTTAGATGACTGTGTTTTAATCAAGATGCTGTAAATGGTGCAATACATTTATTTTTAAATTTGTTCAGCACCTTGGTTTTAGAAAGGCACCTTAAAAATAAAGTTTTATATTATTATTATTATTATCATGCACAGAGAGAAGAGTTACCTTGAATCTACCTATAGGTTGGGAGGGGAGTTGCTGGCAATCACAAGGGAAGAAAGAGACTTGGGTATCATCATCACAGATGACCTGAAATCATCCAAGCAGACCACCAAAGCAGTAGGTAAGGCTAGAAGAATGTTGTTGTGTATTAGTAGAGGTACCGCAAGTCATAAGAGGGAGGTAATAATCCCTCTTTACCAGATACTGGTTAGGCCCCATCTGAAGTATTGCGTGCAGTACTAGGGGCCACACCTGCACAAGGACATTAACAAAATGGAGGCAGTCCAGAGAAGGGCAACCAAAATAGTGCAGGAACTACATTAGAAAACATATGAGGACAGATTAGCGGAGCTCAATATGTATACCCTAGAGCTAAGGAGGGAGAGAGGGATAGGATCCAAACATTCAAACATCTTAAGGGCATTAACTAGGTGAAAGAGTCTAACATGTTTTGATGTAAGGAAAACAGCAGGACAAGAGGATGCAGCATGAGAATAGAGGGAAGCCAATTAAGGAGTAATGTAAGGAAGTTCTTTTTCACAGAAAGGGTGGTAGATGCATGGAACAGCCTACCTCAGTAAGTGGTGGATATAAATACAGTGCAGGGCTTCAAACAGGCATGGGATAGGCATAAAGGAACAATACAGATAAGTATGAATAAATAGGCCATTGACAGAGTAAAGACCAATGGCACATTCATAACTTAGAAAAACTGGACAGACTGGATGGGCCTTGCAGTCCTTATCTGGCGTCAACTTCTATGTTTCTATGAAACAACATTTAATTAATTTGTTTTATTTTTTTATTTAAGGTAGTTTTATTTTTAGGGTCCAGTTGAAGATTTTTTACAGTGTAAAGGCAGCAGCCATGTTTGTGATGGAAGATCAAGTCTGGTTGTAGGGGGACTGATGGAAGATGGTTCTGGTTGTAGGAGGACTGATTTGCTCATTGTGTGATGTGGTTTAAGACCAGGATGACTGTGCTTGAAACAGATTTCATATACGGTCTCATGATATAGTTTGACCAATGAGGCTTCTTTATTTTGGATGCCCATTTTATCATGTGTTATGCCATTTTAAAATATTTATTTGTGATCCCTTTGATTTGGAGGTATAAAAGATTGTCTCTGATGAGCATGTTACTCTGATGAAGTGACCCCTACAGGCCATCAAACATTAGTCATATGCTACATGGTGCATTATCAGAGTTCCTGGACTAGCTTCTGTTAGCTATATGCACTTAGATTTTTTGCACTTAGGTCAGGCAGTTTGTTTGGCTTCATCATTTTTATTTTCGCACTTGCGCTTCCATAGAGTGAATATATTGCTATGAAATTTGACCTGATGTGTGTCACTGTCAATCCAATGCAGGGCAGTCTGCAGTGGGCTCACCAGTGCCAGCCCAATCAGCAGCCAGGCTGATAATGACACTCTTCTGGGCTTGCTGGGTGGAAACTTTGTGAAGATTTAAAAAAAGAGCCACCTGACTCACAAAGCAGCTATTTGATTTTATCTGCACGACACCATCCAGCAAACAGCTGATTGTGCCATGATCAGCCTGCACCTCAGCCTTTCCCCAACACTGCCCCCCACTGCAAAGTATCCTTTCCACCTTCTCATTGTGTCCCATGCCCTGGTCCATGAAAACAACTCCTTCCCACAGCAAAGTATCCCTCCTACCTCTTGATTCTTCCCATGCCCTGGTCCATGCATAGTACTCCCCCCACTGTAAGCATCTCTCACACCTCCCTGTCACTTTCCATGTCCATACCATGAACTCAACTCTCTCCCACTGCTAAGTATCCCTACCACATCTCTGTTGCTTCCTATGCCCTGGACTGTGAAAGCAACTTAATTCCACTGCCAAGTATCATTTCCATGTCCCCATCACTTCCCATGCCTTATCTGTGAAATCAACTTTCTACCTCTGCTGAGTATCCCTCACACCTCTCCATCACTTCCCATGCCTTAGTATAGAAAAGCACCTCTCTCTGATTGCCAAGTATCTGTCCCATCATACTCTTGCATCCTGCGCCTGGTCTGTGAAATCAGCTCCTTCAAATCAACTCCTTCCCACTGCTGAGTATCCTTCCTATCTCCTGTTCACTGCCTATGCCCTGGACCATGAAAGTAACTCCTTCCCGCCTCCCCATCACTTCCCTTGTCCAGTAAATATTACACTGTCATTGTGTTGCCCAATCCCCAGTGTTGGTACCAGAAATAAAGAAAACTGTCCTTTGTAGACTTTTCTTTTTAAGTTTTTTTTTAAATCCTGCAAAAAAAAAAGGAAAAAGGTCTATTGATGTCTATTGCCAGCACCATCACCAATGCCATTACCCTACCCCCCACCTGACCCACCCACTCAACAGCCACTACCCCACACCCTCCCCTACCTCTTACTTACCTACTAGGGGGCCAACTCTGCAATCCTCTCTGGACCTGAGACAGGTCTTCACTCTTCAATGCAAGACCAGGAACTGAGGGAATTAAGTATATGTGTCAATGGATTTCAATGCATTTTGAACTTGTACTCATAACTTGGTAATTTTTTTATATATATTTTCCCCCAGATTTTCAATATGACCTTTTTGGGACCACACCTCATGAACAAGAGAGGTGACATTTTCCAAATCTGGACTGAAAGGTGATATCGAAGTCACTCCATGAGATCACCTTTTGGGTGGGACTGGAGAATTTTCGCTCACCGGCTTCATGTGTGGAGTCACAAGAAGAATATGTTGAAAATGTAGGGTAAAAAAAAAAACAACAATGTTGTTAAGGTATGTTGAAATTGTTAAGCGCTCACTCATAATGTTGGCAATTTTCAATATTTTGAAACAAAATTTTCAACATAACCATTTTTCACAACACCGATGACAGATGACATTTTTTAAATCTTGGCCAAAATGTGTTTTCACACTTGTGGTGTGAAATGATGCTTTGGCAAGTATTTTGTAAATGACACCTGCCATGTCCAGAAGGAGGGGTCAGAAAAGACAGTGTTGAAAATGTGTGGTCAAAATGTTTTGTTCCAACATTTACTCATTATCTTATTTTTGCAGATTTTGGCCCCTAATGTTCAACATATATCCTTTGTGTTACCCAACCTCATGAACATGACTGGTGTCATTTTTCAAATCCTCCCCAAAACATGTTTACACAGTCACACTATGAACTAACCTTTCAGATGGGATTTTTTTCCAACTTAATATTGAAATATATAACAAGGATAAATAACAAGAAAAAGAAAATGATTTACATTTCAGCTTGTTGCCTGGCCTGTGACTATGTATTTTTGACCTGTATGCTGTCCTTCTTTGACACCTTGAAGTCCTATGTAATTGCATTTTATGTAATGACCCCTGTTCTGTAATTTCCTGCACCTCATGCTGAGGCCTGTGTTTACTGTTGTTCTCCACACATGTATTACTTAATATGCCATACTGTGGCTCAGGTTATGCCTGAAAATGGTCGTTTGGATCAGTGCACCCACCCAGTTATCAATGACATACATACATAAATAAAATAAAAACATCACAATTAACATAGACCAAGAAAAGCACAAACAAATCAATACTCAAAAAAAGAAACCCAATACAATTTAACAAAGAAAGCTTTCAGATGGGATTTAAAAAAACTCCACCTATCTTGATCACAACGTCAGGTCATAAAAAATCTATGTTGGAAATATGGGGTCAAAATGTGGTAGCCCACTGAAACCTAAATATTGACACTCAGCTGGCCTATCATGGGTAAATACAATCTAAAACTGTGTAAAAAATGGCACCATTTATAAAGAGATATTGCATCATTGTCAGACTCAATTTCAGATCATTGTCCAAGTTTTAGGGCTACAGGTAAGCGGAGCCTTCAGCCCTCTTGCATCAGCTCTAAAAATGAGCTACCAGATTCAGACTGTGGAACACTTCCTTTGGAGTTTTTGAATGATCCTTCCTTCTTTGCAGCCCTTCAATTTAACACTTGTAGTAGTGCAGGCTGAACATCTGTCTAGGGCTTAATCAAATAGATTCATTTTAGTTCTTTTAGCAGCCTAGGTATTAAGAAACAAATGCTCTGGACAATCACCTCTCCTCCCCAACCTTCAGTGAATACAAGGAACACTTGTTTTCTTTTGAATCCAACTTGGTAAACCAGTTCCAACACTGTTTTCTCAGCTTTTTTTATTGCAATGTGACTTGCTGTCTTTGGAGACTAATAATTTACTGACATGACATTCAACAGATAACAGCATCTAACTGCAGAGCAGTTTCAAATTACAGTCTTAGTCAACTCTCCCAGGGTGTGTGTGTGTGTGTGTTTGTGTGTGACAATGAATTACAACATTTCCTATGAATAGTTGATTTATTTGAACCCTTTCTGGACCTATTGTAACTAGTTGCAATGGATGTAGGAAGGGTTTTAAATGTTAGGCTGTTAATATTTTAGAGAGGGAATTACAAAGAATGATAGCAGTGTTAACTGCAGTCTTCCCAGATTGAATAAACCATTTCCCTGTGGGGCACCCTCCTTTTCCCTGTATTTTCCATGTAAAACTGGGACAAAACTCCTGTAAATGTTTCTGTATGCTTAAATCAATACATGTTCACAACTGACTTCATTATGCCTATCGGTAAAATCACTATAACAAATGTTAAGGCTGTTTTTATTTATTTTAAATGGAAAAACTCACCTGCAACACATCTCAGAGGTTCTGGAAAAATGCTGAAATTTCTCAAGCTTTGCTGTCAATGTTCACATGTCTCCAGAACCTCTTGGTGGTATTATTGCATTGTTACAATGTACTGACGCAGCTGGATAGCCTGGCTGAAATGCAGTATGTCATATTCAGTGGGTCATACTTTTATCCATTTTGGCAATGTACTGACACAGGATAGCTTTAATGAGATGTAGGATCTCATTTTCAGAGAGTTTCTAATTTTACCCACTTCTTCAGTGTACTGATGCACATTGGCCTGGCTAAGATGCAGTATCTCATTTTCAGGTGGTTCTTACTTTTACTGCTTCTGACTTAAACTAACCATATGTGAGTATGGTGCATATGTTGTCATGTCAGTGCTGCCATGTAATGGCTGAGTACGAGGCACACTGCACATGCGCGAGTATCATACACATGTGTAGTTCTGTAATAGCAGCAGTATCAGTTACATCTGCAGTGAAAGCACCTCATATTTTTTTCAACACTCTTGCCACTCCGAAAAGCTCTCCACAGCCATATTGGCTCAGTGCTGGCAAAAGCTAAGGGATGGGCAACAATGGAGCATGCTTTACTGTCTTCATGTCCACTGTCTCTATTGATAGGTCAGTTTAGAAGGCCATCACCTACTGGCCTGGTGGTGCAGTGGGTTGAGACATCTAGCCTTACCTCATGTCATGCCGATGACTCAGGTTCAGGAATGACCTCGGGTCAGAGAGCTGGCCAGGAGGTGGGTAGGAGCAAGATTGAGCCACCTATTGGAAGCTCTCCTTTCCTGGGTTGGAGACTGTCCCCCCTGTGGTAGGGCTTGATTAAATAAAGCTATATCCAGATTTCATCCCTGTGGCCCAAGTTATACTTTTTCAATGCAAAAAAAAAAAAGCAATGCATTCCCCGACTTTGAATACATTTCACGTGTGGTGGTATTATCTTTTGCTCATTCTTCTGTTGTTTGATTGTAGTATGTTCATCTATTAAAATAGTAGTGCAATGATCTGGTTAAAAGTTTGACCAATGTTTTTTCATGCTATTTAAGATCACCACTTACCCTTTGACTTGTATGATACCCTTCTTTCCACAGTCTGAGTCTGCTTTAGCACTTCTTTCATGTCTGAAATAATAACAGGAGCACTTCCTTTTTTTTTAATTTATTTATTCAATCTTGTATTACAATACCTTTGAGCAGGAGACTGCTCTTTTACAAAGGTTCCATGTCGTAAAGGGTGAGTATACATACATGGTGGGTTTAGGAGTATCTAGCTAGGTGAGTAAACATAGACCAAAATACATTGTAAATAGGAAACAGAGATGATTTTAACACTAGGATAATTCAGGCAACAGTAGCAGCCTAGGTGGCATTATCAGGTAAAAGACAGTAAGCAGCTATCCAGGAAGGAGAGTAGGGGGCATTGAGTGGGGGGGGGTCATGATGACTATTTAGGGGGATCTGGGAGAGGAGAGTGCAGGGTATTGCAGGACAAAAACGGGGACAATTCAGGATAGAAGGACAAAGTAGGAGTAGTGAGGAGATGGTAATAACCTGAAAAGTGAATAAGACCAGGGTCAGAAGTGTGTGTGTGTGTGGAGTAATTAGAAAGTACAGTCACAAGAGCTTTTCTTCAGTAGATGTTGTCTTAGCTTGGTCTTGAAAAGTCCCAATCTCTGTGTGACGTTATGTTCAGTGCCGAGGTTATTGAGCCAAAGTGGTGCCCGGTAGGCATATGACCTCTGCCCTTGGGAGGTTCTGCAGTGAGGGATGATAAGAACCTGATGGTCAGAGTTCCTGGTGCAGTGTGGGCATTTGAATAAGCTTAATAGGTTTGTGACTCCGAGAGGTTGAAGTCAGAGTAGTGATTTTTTAGCTAAGAGGCAGGTTTGGTATTGTATCCTGTTTTCAAGTTGTAGCCACCTGGCTTGCTCATAAAGGTCACATGTGTGTATTAGTCAGGGGAATTGGTGAGCAGTCTGCAGGCTTTGTTTAGGGCTACTGCTATCCTACATAGTGAGGTGGGAGTAGCTGAGCTGTACAGTATATGACCAATCCATAGTTGATGGTGGAGACAACTGTGCTGTGGATTGCGGTTTGGAGTGCTTCAGGCATTTCTTGTGCCTGTGCAGGAGCCCAATTCTTATGCGGACTGTTTTGGCCACATCCTTAATGTGTTCTGCATAGGAGAGGGAACAGTCAAGAGTAACCCCCAGGTATTTGAATTGTTCCACTTGTTCAAGAGAAACCTCTGCGCAGTTAGTGATGTTAAGAGATGCTGCTTTGTGTTTGCTTCTAGCACTGCTAAAAAGCATTACTTGTTGTCCTTTTATAGTTCAGAACCATCTTGTGGGCTCTGAACCAATCTTCAGTTTGTTTAAAAGCATGTTGTAGCTGATAATTTAGAGTGTGAGGATCATGTGGAGAAGCAAAAATAACAGCATCATCTGCATAGAGAAGTATCCGTAAGTCACACAACTGAGGTAGGCTATTTAGAAAGATGCTGAAAAGGAGGGGTCCTAGGATTGACCCCCTGTGGGACCCCATAATGAACTGGCAGGCGTCCAGATGTGATGTTTCCAATATTTACCTGTTGGTAACGATTAGCTAGATAGCTTTTGAACCAGTTAGTAGCGGGCTTAGAGAGGCCTATCGAGGTGAGTTGTTGAAGTAGTAGGGAGTGACTGACTGTGTCAAATGCCTTTGTTAGATCAATAAAGGCCATGCCAACAAGGTTTCCCTGGGCCAGTGAACTGTGTATGCAGCTGGTGAACTCCAGAAGAGCTGTGGAGGTACTGTGCCCTTTCCAAAATCCATGTTGTTCTGGACACTGAATGTTGTATTTATTAAGGTATTCAACCAGCTGGTCTGAGATTATGTGCTCCAATGCTTTTGACAGTGGTGGAAGGAGAGAAATAGGTCTGTAACTGGCATGCAGTGCCCGGTCACTGATCTTGTGCACCAAAGTTACCAGGGCTGACTTCCAAGCTTGGCGGAATTGAGCCAGCTGCAGGGATAAGTTCAGCAGTTTAGTAATGGGAGCTAGGATTTCATCAAGTGCAAGGGAAATAAATTTGAGGTTGAGTGTGTCACCACTTTTCCTGGATTTTCCAAGTACCTTATGAATGTACTTTCTTGCTTGGTTGTAGTTGACAGATTTGAAATAGAAGTGGGGGGGGGCATTTGAGTGTGCCATAGGCTTTGGCTTGAGCTTGGGTTGATTACTTCAAAAACATTTTTCAGAAGTATACTGTTAAGGTCAGTAAATGCTTTGTTAAACGTGTTGGCAATAGTCAGGGGTTCAAGGGTAGGGGCACCATCGAAGCTGAGCGTTTGTGGAGCCTCTTTCTTGACATTCCCTGTTACATCTTTTAGGTTATTCCAAAATGACTTGCTGTTTCCCCTGATGTTTGTAATGCTTCCCTAAAATGTTTACTTTTGGCAGAGCAGATGGTCCGGGTGCAGTCATTCCATAGTCTTCTGTATTCCTGGAAGTCTGATTGCTTGCCAGAGTTCTGTGCCCTATGCCACCAGTTGTCCCTGTTTTTTATGTGGCCTATTAAGTCTGGTGTGATCCAGGGGCTGTGTCTTCCACGGACCTTTGTCCTCTGCACTGGGGCATGGCAGTCACAAGCAGCATTGAATTGTTTGATGAAGTACTCGAGTGCAGTGTCCATATCCTCTGCCGTGTCAAGGGGGCTCCGGTCAGTGTTGTGTAGCTGCTCCTTAAGGTACTCCAGGTGACCCTTTTTAGTTTACAATTAGAGATTATTTGGGGGGGTGTTGCATTGAATTTGTTGGTCCAGCTGCAGGTTACCGGAGAGTGGTCACTCAATGAGCCTGGGTGGACTGTCACATTGGAGACATGATCCGGGCAGTTTGTGAGGATCTAGTCAAGTAGTGTGCTAGATCTAGTTTTGTAATTTGTTCTGGTGGGTGAGACAACGAGTTGTGTAGGATGCAGTGCAGCTATAGTGTCCTTATATGTGCCATTCAGTGGTGCCAACCAATTGATATTGAAGTTCACTAGAATGATGGATTCAGAGTTGAGGTGCTGACATCTGATAACCTCCATGAGTTCTTTGAATCCTGGAAATTTCACTTCAGGAGGGATATATATAGTAAGTATAGATAGTGCTTTATTGTGGGCCCCCAATAGAATATTTATGGGGAGAAAGTGTGCAGTTCTGGTAAGGTGGGGGTAAAAGAAGAGCAAACTCCTTTATTGAGTCTTTAATGTACAACGCACAGCCTCCTTCTCTTTTTGAGATCCTGTTATTCCTGAATAGTGTGCAACCAGGTATCGAGACAGCGGAATCCGGTGTTTTTGGAGTGAGCCACATCTCAACGACTGTGAGTATGTCAGGATTATGTCGTAATGGCCAGACTTGCAAGCAATCTATCTTTTTGAGTAGACTGCAGATATTTATTTTGGCAAGTGTAATTGTTCCTTCCTTCTTTTAACCTTACTATGCCACACACTGATATATCAGTCCAAAATTCCTGTATGTTCTAATTCTTTCGGCAGCCTAAGGGTTGATACAGTGTGGAGCAGGTCTTCATCAGTATTTTTAGCTGTTTTTGATCATCTGTTGTTTATGCATCACTTTTGTTGTGACTAAAATGAATTATTATGCAGAAGACAGTGCTTTCTGACCTTACAGAACAATAGTTGTCCAAACACAGCTACAAATACTGATGAAAATCTGGTCTGAGCTGCATTAAAAGGAATGTTCCTTTTATTATTTCAGTCATGGAAAAGATACTCAAGCAGACTCAAATTGAGGGAAAAAGGGTATCATAGAAGTCAGGAGGTAAGTTACAATCTGAAATAGCACAAAAATTTATAGGTCAAAATTGTCACCAATAATTGCACTGTTGCTTTAAGTTATGAGGCTAATCTGAATTTTACAAATGTGAGCTTAGAACTTTGTTAATATTCAGTATTTTACCACAACATTACAACATAGCCATTTTGGTACAGCGACTCATTAATGCGACAGCTGTTATTTTTCAACTCCTGCTCAAAATGTGTGTTTGCAGCCCAAAAGTTGATTTTGTGAAAAAACAGCAAGAAAACCGCACCACTCAGAGAAAACTTAAAATAAAGCAGCAATTTAATAGAACTTTATAAAAGGTAACACTGCAATAGTATTAAGTGCAATAGGTACGTGACTACAAACCTCTACCGGTTTTGCATACAGACATGCATCATCAGGAGGATGAAGAATCAAACAGATAGATCCTTTTAAGCAACACAAGCTCAATGAATTTAAAGTGACAGTGTAGAAAATAAAAATGTTATATATATATATATATATATATATATATATATATATCTCACACAAACACACAGGACCTATATATATTAAAAACAGTGATGAATTTAATAAACACTGCAGGAGAAATCAGAGAAATTGTTGCATAGAGTTGACAAGTATAATCTATTGGTGTTATATACATAATGCATAAGTATAAAGCATCATAAAGTGCCTAGGTATAACATGTCCTCATGAGCCTAAAAGACATAGGTATAATGGAATAGTATTTAGACTTCAACAGTTATAAAAATAATATATATATATATATATATATATATATATATATACACACATAACGCTTAATGTTACCACCATATTTTCACCATGAGCTCTATGTTCTTTGCAATTTAGAGACTATGCTGTTGCGTATGTGAGGAAAACAATTAATCCTGCAACCTGAAAAATAAACATAAAGAAAGCAGAATGATCCATTTGTTAGGAAACAATTTGTTTATAACAACTAAAAAACAGTTACAAATTTCTCTTAATGCAGGATAACAGTGTATGTCAGTCATTGGGTCCTGAGGGTTCTAATCCCCTTTGGGACATTATCCAAAATAATGGCAGGCAGATTGTTAATAACAACTAAGGGCAGTTATGCCTTTCTCTAAATGCAGAATAAAAGTTCAGTTCTGTCATTGAGTCCAGTGGGTTCAAGTCCCTCCAGGGTAAAATTCCAAAAGGACTCACAATAGAGTAATATTTCATCAAGATTGCCACCACATGGTCCCAGTGTTACTCTCTCAAGAGCACAAAACTTGAAAGAATGTCTATTGTTGTTTACATGTAATGCTAAAGCATTTTTGGCATCATTATTTGTAACAGAGTGAAGATGTTCCCGTATTCTAATCTTCATTTGTCTACTGGTCTTACCTATATAAAAAGAACCACATTCACGTGTAGCAAGATACACAACATTACTACTACTACAGTTAAAAAATTCTGTAATCTTAAACAGCTTGTTGTTGTTACATGTAGTAAACGTGTCAGTTTTGAGAATATAAAGAAAAAACTTACAGTTACCACAGCGGAAAGTACCAGCTGACAAAGGTGGTAACCAAGTTTTGCCACCTGCAGCAGCTTCTTGATCATGTTGGTAACTGTGTACTAATTTGTCCTGTAGGTTTCTACTCCTGCCAAAAACAAACCTTGGTTTCTCCTTAAACATATTATACATTGATACATAGACAGTGTCAGCAGATAAGGGCCTTTGGCCCACCCAGTCTGCCCATTTTAGCTTGTAAGTTCAGTTTATGTTTTCCTAGAAGTCTGTTGCCACTTACCCCTGACCTCCAGAATTCCTTTATGTCTATCCCATGCATTCTTAAATCCCGTGATTGTTTCAGCCCCCACAACTTCTTCTGGCAGGATGTTCCACTTGTCCACCACCCGTTCTGTGAAGAAATTCTTCCTCACGTTTCCTCTGAATCGTCCTCCCTCCAACTTCATCCCATGCCCTCTAGTCCTGGAACATCTTTTTTGCTTAAAAATAGTGCATTCCTGCACCCTGTTCCTCCCTGTAAGATACTTGTATGTCTCTATCATATCCCCTCTCTCCTTCCTCTCCTCCAGGGAGTACATGTTCAGTTCCTACAACCTGTCCTCATAGGACTTGTGATGCAATCCATGTACCATCTTTGCTGCCCTCCTCTGAACCTTCTCTACCCTGTCTATGTCCTTACATAGGTAAGGTCTCCAGAACTGTACACTGTACTCCATGTGTGGCCTCACTAGTGTCTTGTGTAGTGGAATTATGACCTCCCTTTTCCTGCTGGCGATGCCCCTGCCTATGCATCCCAGCATCCTATTTGCTTTACCTGCTGCCTTGTCACACTGTTTCCCCACTTTGAGGTCATCAGAGATGATGACCCCAAGATCCCATTCCTGCTTGGTGCATGCTATATCCTCACCCCCCAACTGATATATTGTGCCAGGGTTTTTGTGCCCCATGTGCATTATCTTGCACTTCTTTGCATTGAATTTCAACTGCCAAACCCCTGACCATTCTTCAAGTTTCTGCAGGTCCCTTCTCATTCTGTCTACACTCTTTGGTGTGTCTACTCTGTTACAGAGCTTTGTGTCATCAGCAAACAGTGAAATTCTGCCTTCTAGGTCCTGTGCAATGTCACTGATGAAGATGTTGAATAGGACCGGTCCCAGCACTGATACCTGTGGTACCCCACTGGTCACTCTTCCCTCTGTGGAGTGACAGCCATTTACCACCCCCCCGTGTCCTGCCACCCAGCCAGTTACCTACCCACCACACTACTGTCCTGCCCACACCCATATTCCCCAGTTTGTGTAATAGTCTTCTATGTGGCACAATGTCAAAGGCCTTGCTTAAGTCCAGATAGGCCATGTCCACTGCCCTGCCCTGATCCATCTCCCTAGTCACCCAGTCAAAAAATTCAACGAGGTTGGTCTGACATGACCTCCCCTGGTGAAACCATGCTGCCTTGGGTCCTGTAGTCCATTGACAACCAGATGTTCCACCAATCTCTCCTTCAGTAGTGCTTCCATGATCTTCCCCACTACCGAGGTGAGGCTGACTGGTCTGTAGTTCCCCGCTTCCTCTTTGTTCCCACTTTTGTATAAGAGGACTACATCTGCTATCCTCCAGTCTTTGGGTACCTCCCCTGTTTCCAGTGATTGGCTAAATAGGATAGCCAGAGGTTCAGCCACCACCTCTCTTAGTTCTTTAAGGACCCTGGGGTGCACCCCATCTGGCCCCATTGCTTTATCAACTCTTATTACTTCCATTTCCTTCTGGACCCTTTCTCGTGTAAAGGGACTTGTGTCCATTTCTGCACCACTCTCACCCCTTGTACTCCCTTCAGACCCATTACCCTCTTCTTCCTCAGTAAAGACTGAGCAGAAATACCTGTTCAATATGTCAGCTTTACTGTTGTCATCCTCCACGCGGCTCCCATCCTCCCCTTTCAGTCTCACTATCCCTCCCTTTGTCTTTCTTTTTTCACTTATGTACCTGCAAAGGGTTTTGTCCCCTCTACCCACTGATTTTACAATGTGTTCCTCTGTCTGAGCTTTGGCTTCCCTTACTGACCTCCCTTTGCTTCTCCTGGTACTTCTCCCTATCCCCTTCTGCCTGTGTCTTTTTGTATTGCCTGAATGCAATCTTTTGGCTTTCACTTTCTTTGCTACCTCTTTGGAAAACCATAATGGTCTCCTCTTCCTTTTCCTCTTGCTAACCTGCTTAATGCATAATTCTGTTGCTCTTGTAATCCCCATTTTAAATTCTGCCCACTGTTCCTCAACCTCTGATTCCTGCCCCATTCCCATTAATGCCTCTTTGAAGTATCTCCCCATTTTCCCAAAGTCTGCCCCCCTAAAATCCAGGATACGTGTTTTTGTGTGGTTTGGTTCTGCTCTTTCTGTGATTTCAAACCACAATGACTGGTGGTCACTGTTCCCCAGGTGCTCCCCTACTGTTACCCCAATCACACTGTCCCTGTTTGTGAGCACAAGGTCCAGTATTGCCTTCTGCTGAGTTGGTTCCGTGACCAGTTGCTTGAGGAAGGCACCCTGAAAGGAATCCAGGATAAATCTGCTCCTAGTTGATGCTGCAGCTGGGATGCTCCAGTCCACGTCTGGAATATTGAAGTCTCCAACCAGCACTACCTCACCCTTGTCTGCCATCCTTTGGATGGCTAGCATCAGCTCCCTATCTGTTTCTTCCTCCTGGGCTGGTGGTCTGTTGACCACACCTGCGGATGGCTGGCCCCATTTTCCTTTCCAGCTTAACCCACAGTATCTCTCCCTCATTTTGTTCCTCCTGGATCTCTGTGGCCCTTACGTCATTTTTCACATACAGTGCCACTCCTCCTCCCTTCCTGCCTGCCCTGTCTCTTCTGAATATGTTGTAGCCAGGTATGGCCATCTCCCAGTCATGGTTATTATTACACCAGGTTTCAGTGATGGCCACAATGTCCAGGTCTGACTGCACCATGACAGCCTCCAGCTCTTCCATCTTGTTGCTAAGGCTCCTGGCATTTGCACACATGGCTTTCCATGATTTGACCTCCCTAGACAGTTTCGCTGTTCTACTCCAGCCCCTTCCTTGGTTGTCCTTTATCCCTGGTTCTCCTTGCTGTCTGCCCTTCTGCTGAATTTTGCCCCTTTTCTGCCTATCCACCTCTTGGGTGCTAATCTCCATCTTTTGCACACTGCTTTGTAGAGATAGCCACTCCTCAGGTTCACTGGTTCCACTGCTAGCTGTGGGGGTGAGCAAGTAGGTACCCTCCTTGCTGGCCTCTCACCCCCCCTTTGCTAGTTTAAATGCTTGTCAATGTAGCATTTAAACTTATCATTGAGTGCTTGGATTCCCCTCCAGGATGGATGCAGGCCGTCAGGCTTGAACAAATCTCCATCCCTCCAGGTGGGTCCTCAGTCACCAATGAATCCAAACCCTTCCTCACAGCACCAATTCTTCAACCATAAGTTAAAGTTCCTGGTACATGCACCCCTATACTCTCCCTTGCCTCTCGCGGGTAGTACTTCGGAGAAAGTGACAGAAGTAGCTACTTGCTTGAGACCCCTCCCCAATTTCCTAAACTCTTCCTGAACTTCCTTTGGCTCCCCATTTGCCAGGTCATTAGTAGCTAGGTGGATAATGACATCCAGCTCACCCTCCTGCCTTGCCTTCCCAGTGATCCCCAGGATCTTCCTTCCATCCTCCATGCCAGTGGCACCTGGTAGGCACTTCACCTCCTGTACTCCCTCCTGTGTTCCTAGCTGGATCCTCTTATGATGGAGTCCCCACCAGGATTCGCCTCCTCCCGTGGGGTCCACTGCTTTCCCGCTGAGGTCACCTCCTTGGCTAACCTCCACATCCTTTCCTTCCACTTTTCTGGGTACCTCTATGTGGTTGTCCCCTTTTGCCAGTGTGGCATATGAGTTCTTGAGTGGACTAGGATCTGGGATGTGCCTCTGCCTGACTGCTCTAACCCTCCCCAAGCCCACTGTCATCCAAGTGCTCCTCGTTCTCGGCATCCTTTGAGGCAGTTGCATTGGAATGGGTGGTCTCTGGATAGGAGTGATGGTACTCCTGACCCAGTTTACTTCTGCTCTGAGTCTGGCTACCTCATCCCACAGTCCAGAGAGATGCATGCAGATAGGGCAGCACCTCAGTGTCCAGAAGGTCTGCCTGAATATGGCTGCCCCACAGCCACTGCATTGCACCACTTCCCTCATTATACTGCAATTATACTGCTAGCCCACTACTTGTCTGCTACTGAAGCTCTCCTAGTTCCCTTTTTATTAATTTACTGTCCTAAAAATTCTGCCACTAATCCTCAGATACTTTTATTTTTAAAAAAAGAAAATAAACCAACAAATAAATAAATGAATCAAAACACTTGTCATGCTGATGGTGGGCTTCTTCACCCTTATGCCCCTCCTACTCCACACCCCTTACTATACCCTGTGTTTAGCTCCTGTCAATCAGATTTAACAGGGCATATAATTAAGAGTTTGGGGAAGGGGAGGTGGGGGGGGCGAAACTTTGCAGCAATTAAAGACTGCAAAGGAATACACCACCACTATGTTTTAAATGTTTAACAGCCCAAAAACAATTCTAAGTAAAGACAACAAAGAAAGTAAAGTGTCACTAAAAGCCCACAATCTAAGTTTAAATGAAAAATAGCAATTACCAGTTACTATAAAGCACTGAACTGAATATGTTTCCTTCCCCTTCTGGCTTCTTCTGAGAAAAATATTCACTCAAAAGTGATTCATTTTCCAAAATGTGCTAATTGTTGTTAATAATATTGTGTACTGCTTGAGTATGTCTAGTAAAGCTAGTAATAAAATTAACCTTAGGTGGTCCCACTGTCTTGGATTTTTCAGTTAGTAAAGTTTCTCTCTTAGTATCTAGTGTCTCTAGAAAAGCCTGTTCCACAGGTTTAGTAGAATAACCCCTTTCAATGAATCTGTTACACATTTCACTGCCATTAAGGATGAAATCAGTGTTTTATGAACAATTCCTATGTGCTCTACACAACTGGGTCTTGGGAATATTATTGATCAAATGACATGGATGACAACTTGATGCATGCAGACGTGAGTTACAATCAGTTTCTTTGCGATATAATTCCGTTTTTAAGGACCCATCAGAAAGTTTAGAGATCCTTAAGTCCAACAAAGTAATGCTTTTTTGGTCACTCAGCACAGTAAATTTATACAGAGGAATCAAAAAAACAACAATTTATTTTAACCTATAGTGAACATGTACTATCTAAGAATGTTTTCTTGTTTGGTAAGGTAATGTACATGCAAATTAAAGGTACAGCCATGGGAGCAACATTTGCTCCAAATTATGCCAACCTTTATATGGGCAGATGGGAGAAAACATACATCTATGACATCTAGAAAAATCCTTTTCATGCTAAAATTGATATTTGACATTGTTTTATTGACAACATTTTCATCATATGGACTGGCACATTGGATGAATTGGGAGAATGTGTTAAATATCTTGAGTTTGCTGATCCTAATCTTAAATTTACTGTAAAGAGTGACCACATATCTGGACTGTGTAGTACGGTATGGGCTGCATGCCCATTGGCTCATGCTGTGGACCAATGGGCATACAGCCCTTCTGTACGGTGTCAGTCAGCAGGCGGTGGGGTGGCAGGCAGATGGGGTGATGCTGCCTGCCACTGACCGGGGGGGAGCGGGGTGGTGGGACTCAGTGGGCCGGTGGGGAGGGGGGTACCGCTGAACCACCAGGGTTATTGAGCCTCTTTTATTTTAACTTCAGCCCACGATCAGGCTGCGAGTGGTTCACTGGACCACCAGGGATATTGGACCTCCTTTATTTTAACTTCAGCCTGCGATCGGGCTACGAGCAATCCACTGTACCACCAGGGATATTGAACTTCATTTATTTTAACTTCAGCCCGCGATCAGGCTGCAAGCGGTCCACTGGACCACCAGGGATATTGGACCTCTTTTATCTTAAGTTCAGCCCACAATTGGGCTGCGAGCAGTCCACTGGACCACCAGGGGTATTGGAACATTGTTATTTTAACAAATGTCTGGGATCAGGCAGTGGGGTGCTTTACCCGGCTATGCAGGGGGCATAGGTCCCTGGCAGCTGCAGCCTGGCAGGGTGCCAGCTGTAAGTCGCCGGGGATCAGTGCACCTGCATGCAAGTGAGGCCATAATGACATGCAAATGGCTCCATTTGCATGTGCAGTTTTGAGTATCGCTGTTGTTGCGCACAGTGCAACGGAACTTGCGCTAGCACATCCCCCTGCTCCACTCTGGCTACTTGCACTGGCACAGTGCCACTGCGCCATGAGCACTGAGGGTGGCCAGGGTACGATATTCAATGTTGCTGTGCCATGGCATAGCTCCATTGAATATCACCCTGTCAACGCCCCTGCATAGCCAAGTTGCGCTGTGCCCAGGCTTGCACCACAGCCTGATGCAGTCTGAATATCCAGGCCTCTATCTTTAGAAAGGCATACCTTTTTGTAATCCTAGGGTTAGAAGCTTAACTTTTCAAATGAATGTTTAAGATTAGCATGACACAGACAAGGCATATCAAGACATCTATTGTGTGTTAATACATGTGGAATGCAGCACTACTTTCTCTGTTAAAGTGACTTTCTGACACTTTAATGATAGGCATTTTTTACAAGACTCAATATTCACAAAGGCTTTAATATTCAAAAGCAGTTGTTTGTGCCATAGAGGACATAGCACTGTGGGTGAGACAGGGTGTGGCTATCAGGAAGAGATATTCATACAGGCAGTGTACCCTGTCTGGCAGCACTACCAGTATGAATAGCGAGCTGTGATATAGTTTGACAAAGTGCATATGTGCAGCACACCACAGGCCACTGCTGGTAAGAGACCCTGGAGAAAAGGGGGCTAGTGTAGCCTAAATGGGATATCATCTTTGCTCCTGGGTACCATATTCAGATGTCAGCATGCTACTGAACACAGGTAGCATGCAGAGCACTATGGGGTCATTTGCATTGACATTATATTTATTTATTTATTTATTTACAAGATTTACAGGAAGGCATACTGAGCAACATGCTCAATTCCAGATGCGACCTGGGGGCCTAGGCCCAGTACATGGCATATATTAGAACAATTACAAGTACAGTGATTGACATACATAGCATAAGATTTTGTACAATTATAATACAGTTTTTAGAGTAGGAAGAACAATAGGGTATAGGTATGACGTAAAACTCCAGGCAAAGCAGCACAGGCGTCTACAGCCAGATAGACACGTAACACATAACAGGATTACTACTGTACAATATTTAATTTATAAAGAGCTAGAGCTTATAGCATTAGCAGGAGCAGATGGAGGAGAAGTGTGCTTGGAGTAGTCTGGTACGGTGACCAGGATTTTGTGTGTGTCTGATGGGGGCGGGGAGGGCGTTCCAGATCTGAAGGATTCTGAATTTAAAAGCTGACTGGCCTTTGGTAGTGCGCATAAGTGGGACATGTGGAAGTCTGGGGTCTGTGCCTCTTAGGGAGTACGCAGAGGGGGTTGTTGGGATAAAGTAGATTCAAGATAGGGAGGGAGGGAGAGGGTCCAGAATGTAGCAGCAAACCTAGCGCAATTTATTAATCTGCGGTCTTGTAGAGATGGTAGGGCTAGGGAGCTGTATAAAGTACAGTGGTGAGTTGATTGTGGGGTGTCGAGGATGAAAAGACAGAAGGAGTGGAATAGGATGTCGAGGCTTGTCAGGGTAGATGCAGGGGCGATAGAGTAAACTACGGCGCCATAATCCAGTACAGGGAGTATCATTTTTTGTACTATGGCGTGCCTAGTTTGCTTGGGGAGACAGGTTTTGTTTCGATAAAGTGCCTCCAGTTTTGGGAGTAGCCTCTTATGCAGGGAGTCTATGTGAGAGGCGAAATCAAGGTGTTGGCTATTAGCAGCTCTGTATAATGCCTCCTCCATGCACAAATGTGTAGAAACATTGTGCAAAGCTTCATCCATTGCATCCACCCTCACTGATTCCTGTACACTCACCAGTAAATCACTGGAAATCTAGTCGCAGCTCCTCTTGCCCAAATTCTGTTGTTATAATAAAACAGATACTAAAAGTCTAGTGATTCCCCCCCCCACACCCCATCTAGATGTCGTAAAACAGCAGACCTTGGAGGTCTAGAGGTAGCCCTTTCTTGTCCCAATCCTGTTGCAAAATTATTCCAGCCATAGTGGTACATTCTCCCACCCCAATAAAAAAATGAATCAAGCCTTAGTAGTCTAGTAGTACCCCCTCCAACTCTGATCGCTGATGTAACATGATGTCACCCCTCCCTGACCCACCCACTCAGGGCCTACCACTACCCCCTGTCAGTTTCATGCTTTCACTTCAAAAATGTTTTCAGGACCTCCTGCCAATCTCAGGGCTCAGAGTGACTGGCACCTGTACTTTCCAGGTTGGGGAATACCTCAGTGTGTCCATGGCCCAAGTCATGTTTTCAGCCTCTTAGTGAGCACTGGTGAGTGCTGATTAATGCTGAGTACACAGTGGCAATCCCTGAAACCCTAGCACACTGCTGGTAGTGCCTGCTCACCCCCTCATCTGGCACCTGGGTCTAGAGTGCATCAGTTGGCCCCTCCTCTGTGCCCTATTTCCTTGAGCACCAACTGCAGTTGGGGTCTTCTCATCAGTGTTATTTCTACTTCCCTCCACCCCATGACATGGGTCAGCATTTTGTTGGCCTGGGCTGATGCATTTCCCTCTGGGTGCACATAGCACTCCTTGCATTGATGCAGGCTTCCCTGAAAACTGGAAGAGCTTTCTGCACCATTAGGCACCCTATGTATTCCACCCAGATGGGCTCATGCTGTCATCAGCAGCACCAACCAGCCCTGGCTACACCAATTCTGGTTGCTCGAGTCTGCTTATAAACCCAGATCACTGACACTTCTGTTTTGCACTGCCACTGGGCCACTGGGAAATCCTTTCACCAAGTATTAAAATTAAAGTACTCACAAAGGTTGCTCAAAATCTGCTGATTATGTTTTGTCTTGCATATAGTATATGGAACAATCAGAACTTCTGTTTCTATTCCGATAATGCTAAGGCACTGGAGACAGAACTGGAATTATAATCAGAAGCTCTGATTCTGCATCTCACTGGAAATATAATACATGTAAAATTTCTCCCACCCAGTATCATTGCAAAGAAACCCATAGTAGGCCTGGAAAAAAGCCTTCACCAATCCTAATATTTCTAAACTTAACTTATGTGCCACTGCTGCTGGCTGGGGTCCCTCTCCCTGTGTGGTGCTGCTCTGCAGTATCTCTGTGTAGGATCAGGCTGGATGGATGAGACAGGCAATGAGGGTACAACATATTCATCTTTCCCCATTATTGTATGTCCACAAAAACAGAAATATATGATAACAACCTTCTCTAGCAAGCTGTATCATCAAGCACCCTCCTCTGATCTGGTCTTCTGGTTTTGAGTCCTTGAGTGACCCTCATCCCAAATCCAATAGGTCAACATCCCCCCAAAATGGCTTTTCATTTCTTGGACAGACAGCCACAGTCCAATAGTGTGCACAGTGGTTCAGTCATATCCCTGACAACCTGTGCACCCAGTAGTCCCATCCTCAATCTCACAGAATGACTGCTATGTAGATGATCAATGGAAAGAAAGTCTTGGGTAGCAGGGTCTGCCAGCTGCTTTACTGAGAAAGGCATCTGGTTGTGGTTACCCCAGGCTTTCTTTCTGTTTTATTTATTTTATTTAAAAACTGGTAACCCAGAAAGGCACAGTGAGCCAAAGCTAATTTCCAGCTGTGACCCAGAGTTTGCCACCTACAAAGCAGTCACATGGGAAGAGGGAGGATGTGGCTGCTGCATATAAGGGGAGTCTAGGTAATGACTGAACCACCACACTGTGCACACTATTAAAATATGGCTTACCATCTAGGAAATTATTTATAAGCCAACTTTAGGGGTCATTTGACTTATGGACTGGATTCAGTGATGGTTACTCACAGACTAAGGCTAGGGGGACCTGGTTGTAGGTGCAGGGCTTGGCAACACAGCTTCCTGGGAGGGTACATCAATATTTTTTGCTTTTGTGGACTGAGGGGGTGAGATGAAGACACTGGACCCTCTCTGTCTGCTTCATCCATGCAGCGTGATCCTGATCTGCCTTCACTTAAACAAAAACACAGCAGAATGACAGGGGAAGTGGGATTCCAGCCAGCAGCAGTGACATATAGGATAAGGGGAGAGAGATTAAGGTGGAGGGGGGAAGGTCTTTCTTCCAGGCCTACAATAGGTTCCTTGGTGCTTTTGCTGGGACAGAATAGGTTGGAAAAGGCTAAGGTAGTATCCAGATGAGGAATCAGATTCAAATTCTGCATTCAGGTAGGTTTTTTTGAATTTGGATTTTTTGTCTTTAGTACCAACATTCTGAATCCCCCCCAAAAACAAAAATGTCCCAAATCTGATGGATCTATTTCCGTTTAACAGATTCTGAACAGCCCTTGTACTCCCAAACCATTAAAAATATTTAAGTTTGGTTACCCACACCATCAACACACAACTGCCTACACAATCATCGTATATTGCCAATACAAAATTATGTAGCCTATCATGCACAACCAGAATAATATAATAAGGGGAAAAATTAAACCAATATCTGTTGTTTAGAACAGAATCCTATTTCGGTCTGAAATCTCCCTTACACCATAAATCATTTATTACAAAAAAAATCAGGGGCACTATACACAGTCACAAAGATGTATGGTGGTAATTGGTGGTGCAGAGGGCACAACGTACTTCCATTCACCAAAACTGCTATACATAAAGAGGTGCCTTTGTTGGTGGATTGTCCCCTGCAACACTGGCACTACATAAATGTACTGTGTGCAAATTACATATCCAGAGGGGGTGATCAGACATTGGCTGTGTGACTACTGCCATACTGGACTACCATAGCTGCTGGTGTTGGCCCATGGATGGCACAAGGCACAAGGTGCTATGCCATTTCCTGTGCCCCAGACATCTGGCACTACCAACAATGTCCTACCCTCACCCCACCCCAACTCGTAAGAGCTGCTTCATTGTCTGATCAAAACCTTGGTGGTCACCACTGGTGGTCCTGTGTATCCTACTGCTTCAGCAGTTCTCCTCCTAGGTCACTGTGCCTCAGGAACTAGGGGAAGGGGGTTTGAGGGTGCTGCAGCCATGTATACTGCTGTATGCACCTGGGATACCACATTGCCATATGTATTGCCATGTTTCATGATGATACACCCCCTAATCCTTAATACTGTAAATCCCATATCCTTCCCATCCATACTAGACACAAAGAGTTAAACAATGGTCACGATTGTTTGAATAAATGAAGCAATGTGCAGTAATTTGGCAACATTGGTCACCTGACAATGTGATAACTTTACTAGCAGTATAGCTGGATCTACAGTAGATGCCTGATTATATCACAATAGCTACATACTTTCCAATTATAAAAAAGCAGTATGCATTGCTCACCACCAGGGACATGCTATAAGGGATTGACCTTTGTGATCTTGTTAGAATAAGCAAAACCAGCTGAAGTAGAGGCCCAGGATAAATGCCTGCATCATAACAGCTCACCCTCCTCTAGTATGGGCAGTAATTAATTACAAAAAGATTCAAATGTTTTTTGCGTCTGTTACCAGAGGAATCCTACGCTAGGTTTGCTTGGCACCCACTGAATGGAATCAGATTCATCAGATTTCAAGCTTTTCTTAATTCAGAATTTTGTTATTCAAGACCAAAAATCCAAATTCTGTACACCCCATGTCATATGTGGGATTGGAATCCAATTCCACACCTGAATACATGACAAAGCTTACCCACACCCAGTACAAAAAACAAAGGACCCTGTTAGTGGGCAAAAAAATAAAGCCCTTCCCCCTATCCACACTTGTCTCACTGCACAAGCTCCCCATCTTAATTCAGTGAGGGTCCTTTCTGACCCTGGAGACTCCAAATGCACTGTACTATAAGGCTATAGGCTGGCATATACATTGTCATCATTTTCTCTAATCCAAAAATGACTCTTCTACCCAGCTCAGTGAAGTGCATGCAGAAAACAAGCAATCACTATCATCATTTGACCACCACCAAACCTCTTCTAACCCAGGCCCCTAATCCAGAATGTTGAAAGTCAAACTGAGCCTGACACTGCTGCCCCTGGCTTGATCAAATGCTATGGGTCCACTGAGTCTGCTCCAGGACATGTTTCTACCATTTATAACTCAATTGATCCATCCATCTGTTCAATGTGTGGTGCATAGCATAGTGCTTGTGTATACTTATGAACATGAAGGTTATTAATTTGATGGTTATGAACCTGAAGGTAATAAACTTGGAATTTGTCCTTTCTCTATTCTCATCCTTGGTAGGAATGATGGGTAGGTGTAGGGAACAGAGGGCCCAGTGTCAAGGGTGAGATAAGAGAACCAGAGGGGGAGGAGACCGGGGAGGATGCTGGGTGATTTTGAAATGCTCAAAGCTAAGCAATGGAAGTGCTAGGCTTAAGTAGAGGATGTAAGAGGAGCTATTCAGCCCCCCCGATTGAACCTCTGGCTTTTAGCCCTCCCATTTAATGTGTGGTGCATAGCATAGTGCACGTGTGAACTTGAAGGTTATGAATATGTCTAGTGTACTTACCCGGTCAACAAAAACTAAATAAATAAATAAATATGAAGGTTATAAACTTGAAGGTTAAGAACTTGGGATTTGACCTTTCTCTATTCCCACCCTTGGTAGGAATGCTGGATAGGTGTAGGGAATAGAAGGCTCAAAAAGAATAGGAACAGGTTGAAAATACCTCCTCCAATGTTGAAGAGTATGATAAGCAGCATGTAGGAAAGGACTCCCCCCTTGGGGAAACCTCTGAGGAACCATGGCTACTGACCTGCCCATCTGCCGGGCAGCCTATGAGGAGATAATTCTAAATGATTTGGACTAAGTTTTATTTCTGGTTAGGATGATGTGTCATATTATGGTTAAGTTGAAGAGTCTAATCCTTTGAATTTGTGCAGGTCAATGACTCATATCTTCTGAATCTTTGACAGTGAGAATACAAAGGTCATTTCTGGAAGATGAAGGAGAATCAGATTCTGATAAATGTCCAGATGAATGAAGATGGGTGGTTAAACTCTGTCCAGGCTTACTGTTGCTACATGATAACCATGATTTTTGTTGTGATTTAAATGATGTCCCAGATGTCTTTATGGTATCCAGTATTAAAGTCTTGGAGGTATATGTATGATTAGATAGATTCAAACGTATGGATGAGCATGAGCTAATATATGAGTGCTGGTGGTTAGTGCTTGAATATGATGGTATGAGAGGTTCAGTGGGTAGTGATTACAGGAAAGTAATAGTGCTTTGAATCAGCTGAAGTTTTATGAAGGCAGCCAGGTCTAGGAATGTTCATAGATTAGAAAGTTTTGCTTGGATGCCAGAGATGTAATTAAGGTGGCGCTTGAGCACTGGATTCGATCTATGAAATAATGGAGCAGTGAAAGGTGGATGGTGGAACTGGAATTCCACTAGTGATGTGAGCAATGGATGGAGAAGACATGGTAGGATGGCAGAATGGTTACTAGAAGCATGAAGCGAGTATGGATCCAAGGAGTGCAACCGTTGGTGGGTTGAGCACTATATGATGGCGCATTGGAGGCCACAAAAAGAAATACAGGAGGAAGTCCAGGAGGCAATCCAAATTCAGGCCAAAAGTGAGGAAACCAGTTGACTGCTAGAGAGGGGCCAGCACTGAATGCATTTGAAGCAGGTGAATGGCGGAAGAAAGGCAGGAATGAAATATAGAATACAAAGAACAGACTCCCATCACTGGTGGGTAGGAAGGCTGGCCTTTGCTCGATGCCTTCCAGGCAGAGCTAGAGATGGAGATTGACTAAGGAGCAGTATGAAGCAGAATGAGTAGAGAGTGAATTCTGAAGACATACTGTAGACTTCTATCCCTGGTGACTAGGGAAGATCGCTATCACTCAATACCCAGAAGCAGAGTTAGGGAAGGAGACTACCAGTGTAAGAGAATAAAATAAAAGAATGAAAATGAAATTGGAAGACTAGGACTCCAGCACAGCCCAGGGACTTCAGAATGTTTTGTCATGGCATAAGGTAGATCCAGAAGACAAACTGCTGCAGTGAGGAGCAAATTTAGGAATGGAGAATGTTCCAGAGTGAGACTGCCAAGGCAGATATCAGTAGCCCAGAAATGTTGAGGAGGTTGGTAGAAAGCTTTGAAAGTCATACCTATGATGAGATGGATTTGAACTGCAGAGGAGCATGAGTCGTATAGCTGGGAATGCTGGAGCTCAGTAGTGGAAGAACTCTTGTGGTATTCACTCACCGGAAGGTTCAAGTGCAATAATTTACTATGTATCACCATGAGAAATTGTACAACAATCTCATAGATGGAGTGGTGGAGAGCTGTTTACCAAGGAGATGATGGAATGGACTAGACAGTGTGGATTAGACATCTGAGTCATGGATGATGAATAAGGATCAATCCAGAAGCTGACATGGAATACCAAGACAGAGGAATATTTAGGAAATGAAAAGATACGATGGAGTCGAATGACGTCCAGGTTGTTGACTGTAGTATGTAGTATGATTTGCAACAATGGTGGGTGTAGAACATTGATTATCAGAGGATGCCCCCCGGGTAGCACCAGAGACATAGTTGGAGGAGGATATCTGACAAACTGGGATGGGAAGGAATGATGGAAAATGGAGGAGCAGTACTCCTGACCCTGGAAGACAGGATAAGCCCACCTTCCCTCAATAATGCTAGGTAGAGTTAGGGACAGAGCTGCATGATCAATGGCAGACAAACCATGAGTGGAAGGGAAGAAGGAAAACTGAGGATCAGGACTCCCAACCTAAGCAGGCTAGCAAGCCCACCTTCATTCAATGCCACCATGTAGAGATGTACAGGCTGAGTAGCAGGCATAAGGCAGACATACCATGATGTGAAGTGACGATGGGAAGAATGGAGGAGGAGGAATGACATGAGGAAGGATGGAGCGAAGAACCTGGTTCCCAGAGTCCATGATGACAAGCGTTGGAAGGGCAATCCAGAAAGCTGAAGAAGAAATCCAATATGTCCCCAGAGTCCATGAAGACGTGCCGGAAAGGCAAGGCTTGAAGCACAAGGAGAAATCCAAGGAGGAGGAAGATCTAGTCTACTGACAGAGTAAGCAGTTGGGATGCTATCAGAATAGCACAGTTGAGGGAGTGAACAAACTGGAGAGATTGATGAACTTCTGCTGGGGAGAGAAACTTGTGGTAATGGATGACCCAATCCACCATAGGCAGGTGAGCTCACCATTGTGAATGGTTATTACTAGAATAGATATGAGTATGGAGATATGGTAACTACTGGAATCTGAACAATCCTCAGGAAGGTGCTTGGTATGCATGGTATTGAAGAGGAGATAAAGTCATGAAGCAATATGCAGTTCGGAGGTCAGGAAATGGCTATTCAGGAGTAGGCAAGGAGAGCAGGATAGCAACACATCAGAGAGGCATGGTGCCTAATTATGAGTCAGTAGATGCAACAAGGGTCCAGAAAAAACATTTGATGGCAATTTTTTGACAAGCACAAGTGGGATGACAGAGTTGACCTGATGTCCTGCCGTGAAAGCTTAGACATAGAGGTAGATGTCAAGAACTGAAGGAGTGAGTGCCGATGGTAAGGTATGGTGGTCTGCTGAAGAAGTTGTATGTTACAATGCTGTTCGGGTAACCCAGGATGGAAGTGAGTTTGCATTTCTGGCACAGATGTGTAGGTTCTAGAAGGGCTTTGGAAATGTTGCTCTTGAGGAGAAAAAAAAGTATGATGAAGCTGTCACATATCCTAATCCAGAGACATTTCTGAGGAAGGAGTCTGTGGAGGTGATTGGGAAGTAAGATCCTCTGTATGGTTCGATTCCTGAAGGATTGCTAAACATAAGTCAGTATCGAGGAAAGGATGGTGATGGTACTTCCAAGCTGTCTGTTGGTTATGATGTCATACAGGTTGAGGATGTTGCTGAGGCAAGAGAGAAGTTTGTGAAAGGAATGGATAGGCCTTAGAATGCAGGTCTGGAACAATGGTGTCAATCATGTAGAGCAGATAAGGTAGGGAAATGGGGAGACATAATCCTAGATGGCGGATGGCCAGAAGCGGGAAACACTGGCACTGTAGGTATTTCAAGGAACTAGAACTGAATACAGGAGATGTAATCTACCTGAGGATTGAGACATAGAGGGACTGCAGGCAGAGGGACAGAGAACTACGAAGAGGTACACGAAGGGGGCCAGGCGAGGTCAATGGCTGTCAGGCAGGCAGAGGTAGACAGATGAATGTCAGAGTGGATGGACTGATATGAGTGGCCGATGAGAATGATGGATAGGAAAGCTAAACATGAGTGACAGGAGCAGAGCCAGTTAAGCAAGCCAGCAAAATCTACAACTGAAGCCAGAGGAATAAAGGCAGGGAAAGCAGGTGATCAAACAGGGAAAGGCTGGAAAGCGAGGAAGTGAGAAGTGGCAGTGAGGCCAGAAATTGAGTTGATGAGGGTTAGGAGAGAAACTGGAATGAGTCAGAACTCAAATCTGTTGCAAGGAATTATGTCAAGGAGTCACAGTAAAGATTGCCCTTCAAGGGTCGAATTCAGGAGGATGGGCAAGTAGAAGTCAATAGCCATTGAGGGCAGGGAACGATGTGTACAAGCTGTCCAGGGATTATGAAGCTGAGCAAGTAGAGGAATGATAGTGGAGAAGGTGATCTTTGCATGAAGCCCGGCAGCTAGTGAGCGAGTGCTGCGGAGATGGGAAAGGGGAAGCAGGTGATGCCATAGAAGTGGAGACATGCTACAGAGATGGACAAGGAGGACAAAATGAGAGGAGGACAGCAGGAAACTGAGCAAGGAGGGGATATGAGCAGAATGCCAAGGTACTAGTGACATTTGAATTGATGACATTAGTGCAGGAAAACAGCAGGACCAGCGGATTGTCAAGCGCAGTGCAAGGACACAGCAATGAGTTGGGATTAACAGGACAGCAAAAGTCCATATAGGCAATAAGGAGAACACCAGGGAATGAGAACAGGAACAAGAGGGGACTGTGCATCAATTTTTTTTTTTTGCACAGAGAACAAAGCAGGTCAGAATGAGCAACTAGGGAATACTGGAGGAAGGAAGACAGAGGGAAAGAAATGGAATAGGGACATGGAGAAGGAGGTGGCCTGCAGAAAAGGTAGAGTAGATAGAGGTAGCACATCAAGGATGGCAGCAGTGGGAGGTTGGTAGATAGAACCCAATGCTAGTATGTACACCAAGTTTGTGGAAGGGGAACCTATACTCCCGGTCAGGCAGACCTCACATCTACAAAGTCCAAGGCATCACAAATGCAAATACAATGGACAATAAAACAGAAAGATTAACACTGAGGAAAGGTGTAATACTAGACAGGGATTCTGGAGCAAATAAGGATTGCACAACATTGGTGCAACTGATGGGTCAAGGACAACATGCCATGGAAGCAAAGCATGGAGAACAACCAGCAGCAAGTGCAAGCAAGGGAACAGAGTGTTACTGAGGGAAAAGGTGGGGGGGGTGGTGGTTGGGCCCTAGACAGCAGGAACTAATGCAGCAGGAAGGCGGTAGAAAATCAGGGGATTCAAACAAAGGTAGACAAATGAAACATGGCTCTGAAAAAGCAGGATGAGTCCTTGCGGCATGAATGACTGAAGTGGAGTTGCAGGCACAAGTGTAAGTGTTGGCAGGAAACAACACACACAGAAGCAAACACCAAGAGAAATGGGGGAATAACGGTACAAATACAAACACAAAAATGACAACAAACTGAAGGAAGCTCACCAGGAGGGGAAGCGTGTTGGAGCGTTCTAGTTAAGGAGTCAGCAGAGCCAGGCAAGTGCACCCAACCTGGAATGCCTGTGCAAGGTTGCAACAGATCAAGAGGAGTGCTTCAGTCAACACAATAAGATGGAGTGCCGCAATCAACAAAATGGAAGGACAACCGGGAGCGAAGGCTGAAGTGGAGCACTGAACATAAGGGGGAAAACAGCAAAAACAAAAATTGAGGCAGGAGCAGGGAAGATGGAGGGGTTATGAGCCCAATGGAGAACAGAGGGGGAACGGACCAAGATGCAGGTGGGGAACAGAGCAAAAGGAGGGAATGGAACAAGAAGGGGTTGGGTGGAAATGACAGGCATAGGAGCAAACAGAACAACAAGCAGGTGAGGAGAAATAAGAAGAAGCAGGGAAAGGAAAGGGGCTCTGTCACACAAGTCACACAGCAGCCTGGGGCTTGTGAGGGGGTGATTTCTATATGCTTGAAGCTGAGCAACAGAAGTGCTAAGCTTAAGTGGGGGATATGAGAGGATCCATTTCCCCCCATTGAACCTCTGTCTTTTAGCCCTCCCAAAATTAAATTCTATCCTCTGGTCCTTACTCTGACCTGGTAAGCAGCTCAGCAGCCCTAGGGCCTCCAGGTGACATAAGAAGAGGAGACCTGATCAATGAAAATAAAATCCTGGGTAGCCTACATCAGATGCCTTATTCAGGACACAGCATCTGGTATAGGCTACCTAGGGTTTTCTGTTGATCAACCAGCCAGCTACCCTCTGCTACCCAACAATTCTCTTTGTAAATAAAACTGTGTCCAGACTTACCTTGAGGTCCTGTATTGTTTTTAACCTCACTTTCTCCAGTGGTAGGCTGTCTCACAGGTTCACCACCTTCTATGGTGATAATGGTAACTTGCAGGTTGACGTTATTTTAGGGTACACCTCCTGCATTGGTAAGGGGACCTGATTAACAAAATGGCCATTATTTATCCCCAGAATTCACACATTCATTCTGTAGGTTCCTGCCAATATTCATGAAAGAGAAATGCCATCAAGTACTGGTATTTTGACAATATTTGCCTGATACAGAAGACAAGAACTTGTCTTTGTATTCATTCCTCTGATACAATTTTAGCAACAAATGGCAATGTCTAAATGCATTATTCAAACAGTCTCCTGGTCTATTATGGTCTAGTTAGTGTTTTCCTAAATTGACAAGTGAACAGAAAGCACAATGACCTTAGGGATTTAACTAGATGAACTGAAAAGTATTTTATGTGGCTTAACAAAGAGTCATTGAATTGGGTCAGGCAATATGAGAAAACTTTTGTAGGTCATGAAATTCATTTAATTGGATTGTTGCCTTTGATCTTTTTGTAATTCAGCTTGCAGCATTTCATACCATGATGAGTGCAATGCTAAACATATACTTGTAAGGAATATGGGACTTAGGCAACTGATCCTGGACCATTTTTGCACTTGTCAATTATGCAAATACTAAGAAGATTATAGCATTTTTCTTTGACATTTATTAAAATGACTTTTCAGAGAAGTTGGCATGGTTGTGGGCCAGGTTATCCTTATAAAACTATGTAATAGAACAAACTATTGGGTTTCAAGCATAGTTGGTGCATATTTCATGATTGGAAATAAAGAAATGAAATACCAGATATAGCTTCTTTTTTTTTTTTGCAAATAATGCTGGTTGAGGAAATTCTCTATAATCTTTAATTTTACAGAAAAGGAATCTATCTAATAGCAAATTTCATGATCTTTTTCACTACTACAAATGTAGAAGCTTTCCAGCATTTCATATGGAAGAACCCATTTGGGAGGGTGAACATCCATTATCTGTATCAAGCTTTGGTTAGTTATTAGTCATCCTTCTGTTTAGAGCTGACACCCTTGACACATTATATCACTCATTTCCATAGCAATGAGCTCCTCCAAGCAGGGCCAGTTGACTTGGTAAAGAAACAAGAATACAATAAGTACTGTTCTTTCAGATTCTGTAGGACAACTCTGTTGTTTCAGACTGGAAAATAAATGTGTGTAGATTGCATGTTTATCTATGGACAGTCATTTTTTTTATCCACAGAGACAAAGTGACATCCATTCCTTGTAATGTCACTTTCTGACATCAGAAGATGATAATACTAGTGTTTTGATATCAAACTGATGTTGTTATGAGGAAGATGAATTTAAACTTGAATGTGATTCTAAGTACAGTCATTTCTTTTGCAGTTTAAAATTATATATTAAATATAAGGACACTGCACTTTTTGCAAATAAAAATGAAATTCTGGTTTGTCTCCAAGGTGTGCCCTGAAAAACAATGAATGTCTTTTGGTTTCTCTGATTTCCAGTTGTCCTAGTTGCTCAGCTGGTAGTGTAGCAAAATGGTATTCTGAGTAGCCCTGGATTCTAAACCCAGCTTAGGCACTTCTTTCTTATGTCTAAAGGGCATGCTTATTCCAGGAATCTGGGGCAGAATATGGAAAGGTATTTTGACCATAATTGTGCTTCATTCTGGGAGTTGAAAAGCGGGGTGCTGCACATGAGTGGAGCCAGTATGCGTTGTTTGATTACATATAGAAAGTTAAGAGATAATCAGCAAAATTTTTTTTTTTGCCTGTCTCCAGGATTTGGTCTCCCACCCCACTTACCACTCCCCCATCCCTAGGCTTACCTCCCCCCCAGAGTGGGGTTGCTTGGTGGGTGCCCCCTTCCCAAGGAACTTGGGCAATTATCCCTGGCTTGCTCCCCAGGCAGGGCCTTGGGAGTGGGGCCCACCTGGCAGACTTTGGTCTGCAGCAGGAGTGATGGCTGAGATGGGGGCCATCATTAGTGGGCTGGCATTTTTATGGAAGGTTTTTCCCTGAGGGCAGGGATGTGCAATGATGCCAGCATCCACCCTGCCCCCCGTAACATGAGGTGCCAACTGCGATGATACCCCAACCTCTGCCAGAGGTCTGCATTGCACCGGACACTCTTTCCCTCCCCCTTGAGAAGGAGAGCAGTCCATGGGATGCTCAATCCTTCTCCCCCTGGCCAGCTGTCTGACTCCCCAGTCTGTTCCCAGAGTCGGGATGTTGGTGCCACAAGCAGACACCTTGCCAATGCTCTGGCAGGCTGGCTATCAATAATCAGCAAGTTAAGGGATAATCAGTGGCTCTCCCAAGTATACAGTTGTATAACAAAGAGAACCAGTAGTAGTAACATCTATTTAGAAAATGGCAAGAATCAGTTCTCACACCTGATTGGCTGAGACAGGCTGTAAGCTGGGCATTTATTTTTCAATAGATGCCCAGCTAAAAATAAGAGCCAAGTGCCACTTCACAAGATATCCTTCTACCCTGCTGCCCAGCCTACTTTCTCAATGACTGAAGGCACCTAAACAATTTTAAATCCCCGCCATGTTTTTCTCTCGCTTAGTGAGAGACTACTGCCCCCCCAATACGCTATCTCTCCGTAGCAGGCAGCAGTAAATACAAAAAAAAAAAAAATAACAGACATTCTGGTCATTTCACAGTCAGAAGAGTGTAAACAGTTCTCTTCTTCTAAAACAGCACCACTCTCCTAACCACGCTCTCTCTCGATGCCAACTCACTATAAAGACAACAAAGCTGTCTCTCGCATTGGCTTCATCCTTCAAGCGCCAAACCAGAAAACCAGTAATTAAACCACACTCTCTTCTTTTAAAAAATAAATAAATGTTCTACCTCGCAAATTTCCCTCACAGCAAATACAGGATCCATTTCCACTATGGTCAAAGGTCACGACCTCAACACACAGTTTCCTGGTTCTGACTGGTGACCAAAACTAAATTAAAAAAAAAACTTGAACAAATTAAAATAACTACAAACTGCCCAAACAGTGTTACATCAATTTTTTTAAATCCACACTCCTTTTTTTCTTTTATCTGCAAGTGTGTGTATGGGGGGGTCAACTCCACCAGAACGGCTCTCCAGACAGGAGGGAGGAGCAACAGGACCTGGAACAGCCTATGCACTACTTTCTCAATAAAAAGTGTTTTGTAATACTTACAGACATTTTTGACACTCAATTACTCTCTTATTTTATCACTTCCCAAATATTTACTTAGATGGCCATTTTCCCAGTGCAATAATACCCTCCAGGGTGGGCATTATTAGGAAATACCGGACCTTTCAGGGGCTATAAGGCCCTCCACCTGTGGGGTCAGTCCTTATTATGCCCCTGGGTGGTGCAGTATTTCCCAGTAATGCCCACCCTGTTGGGTATTATTGCTTATATATACAGCACAGTATTCTTTGCAAAAACATTGTTAATGCACTGGTTAGGGTAACTTAATGGCACAGAAGTAGGCAAATGTAGCTTTAGGGTTTTCAACCCTAACTGCTCTCCCCACCCCTCAAGCAGCAAAAAACCCCCAAAAAAGCATTAGTGTTTTGGGTCTCTGTAGTCTTAGCAAATCAGTGGTGGGGTCTTCCTTGGGTTGTCAATCCTAATGCTCATCCCCAGCCCATTGCCTCCAGTCCAAAGCACAAGGTACAGCTCCAAGCCCATGCCTCATAATCATACACTCTTCAAAGGTAGAGAAGAATATCTCACCACATGTTACCAACACATTTTGTTGTAATATTCTTCACGCAGGGCCCTGTGGGCCCTGTGTGAAGAAAAGAGATGACATGAGAGTTTGTTTGCTCAGGGAATGGGGTGAGCATTAGAGCTGACAACCCTAAAGAGGACCCCACCATTGATTTGCCAAGACATTAGCGACCCAAAACCCTAATGTTTTTTCATTTTACTGCTTGGGGATGGAGGTGGGGAGTTAGGGTTGGAAACCCTAACACCATAATTCCCTACTTTTCTGGCATTAAGTTAAACTAACTGGTGCATTAATTAAATTTTTTGCAAATAATTTCCTCTCTTTTTGAGATAGTGGAATTGTATCCTCATTTGGGTCATGTGTGAACAGGTGCAGGTGTGCAGAGCCCTTTTGGACCATGTGCCATGGGAAGACTCTGTCCACCTACAGAAGTACAGGGCCTGGCACATTCACTCTTTACACATTCACTTGGCACACATTTACTCTTTATTTTTTTTATTTAATTTTGACCACAAATGTTCAAGCCAGTCATTTTATGATTGCCCTTGTAAACATGACATGTAGCATTTATAATATATTGGCTGAAATTGCCTGGCAGGTGACCTGGAGAGGAGGGGGAGAAAGAAGTGGCACTACGAGTGGGAACCCCGGTACACTTAAAGGAGAACTGCTTTGATTTCAGGGGACCTATGTGCTTGCAGCTAAGAAAAATAATATCTGTGGTTACTTCTAAAAGTACCACAAGTTTTAACTCCCTTTTTCTTTAGTTTAGAACTATGGACAAAGTGCGCTGGCAATGTTCATTTCAGTTTCACACTACGTAGGTAATGACATGCATCTTGACCTGCTGAGAAATACAGTAATTAAAAAGTGCAGTAAGCTATTAATTCTGACCCATTCATAATTTTCAAAAGCACGAAACACAATTTAATTTTTATTTATGTGAATGTCTGAGTATTACTCATACAAGTACAACCACTTATTCTGAGTTGAGAGTAGCACAGTAAGCATTGTAATGAAGTAAGTATTAAACTGTAATTTATTGTCCCTGGATCCCCACCCAGAAATAACTCAGGTCAATACTTTATCACTTTTGGATGGTCACTGGCAATATTTATTTAAAAAGGCACACTCATATATTTTGTCATTTACAATCCCAAATTCATGTCTAACAATCTCAATTTACAGGTTGGACATTAACAGTCCCATATCAGCTCTAGGACATAACAGTCCTGTCTTCCCTTTGGTGGTTCTTCATCATGTGCTCTTCCTCTTCTATCTTTTCTTCTTGGGGTCTAGACACCAGGATCTGGTTCCTCCCTTTATCCTCACCATACATGGGTACCACCTTGCCTGGACCACTCCCCCCCACCAGGTGTGGACACAGTGATCCACCCTCTAGCTCTATATCTCTCCCCCTCCCCGTTACTCCCATGCCTGGTTTTCTTTGTCCCCAGCTCAAGGTACCTACTCCCCTTCCCCTCTAGCTGCCCCCCTTTTCTCCCCAGAGCACCTGAAGCTCTTCCAGTAAGAATAGCAGCTGCGACCACCTCATGCCTCTCAAGCCCCTCCACTGCACCTTGGTGTGCTTCACTCCTTGGTGCAACTGTGTCCCTATCCTGGTGGCAGCTGCAAACTTCTCTGCCCAGTAGATGAAGGAGTGCCCCATGATCCACACCTGTCTCCTGGAGCCTGCTGTGGGAAGAGAAAAAGGGATATCAATTAACAATAGTCAACACCTCATGTATCTTCTGTAACAGTTTGACCTCCATCTCTCCACCCTCTTGACCTCAATCTCCCCCACTCCTGTAGCAGCCACCTCCAAAGCCTCTCCAATTTGGAAAGAGTGTGGGGCAAAGCCATTGGGGTTCTCCCACCATGAAAGTCACCTTCTTTTTTAGGATCTCCTCCACCTGAAAACCCATCATCAGGGACCCATCCCCATGTATGAACCACGCCCCAGGCTGTCGGCCCCTGACCTTACTGAAATCCTCCATTGCCCGTGCTGCACAGACTTCTGCACCTGCCTGCCTACGCAACTCCATGGCAGTGCCCTTACCCTACTGATGTGTCTTGGACCATTGGAGCCAGAGGACCACCTTCCTGCTCCCCATCCTCACATTCTCATCCTGTAAACCTGCAGCAACCACTTCCTTCCCGGGTGCCACCATCTCCACAATCTTGAAAGCCCCCTTTGCCATTACAGAAAATATAGCCCAGAACAGGCAGACCTCATTCACAGAACTGCACACATGGCCCAGCACCCTTACCACCTTTGCGAGCAGGGGGTCCATCAGAGGTCATCTCCCATCCTGCCTCAATCCCTACCCCCTCATCCAACCTGTGACCATCCACTTGATGACCCTGCCACCTGTAGCATCCACCCAGCCTGGATCCTGGCAAGCCCAGCTAATCCTTGCCAGCTGTACCCCCATGGTGGTGTGAGCCACCCCCTCCCATTTTTTTTCACCATAAACTGCATAACCTGCTCCTCTCGGACTGCTAACTCTGTCTCCCATCCCTTGTCAGCCTGAAAAGCCTGGAAACTTGTCCAGGCCCCTTTGTAGGCCTTCAGGGTGTTGGACGACCATGACCCCTGATACAAGGCCCTGATCTTCACCCTCCAATCTCCCACATCCAGTCCAGGACCCAGGTCTAGGTTGGCGCAGCCTGTGGTGCCAACTTGTGGAACCAATCCATCTGTAAGCAAGAAAGACAGTCAGCCACCTCATTCCATCCCACTGCAATGTGCTGAGCCCTAAATGACAGGTTCAGTCGAAGCCCTAATAACACAATGCACCTTAACACCCATCCGACTGACTCCATGCGGCCACTCTGCCTGTTGATTACTTCCACTACACCCTTGTTATCGCACCAAAATAAGATGCACAACCCTCCCATCTGTGTGCCCCATAGTTCCAGGGCTACCCAAACTGGAAAGATTTCCAGGAACGTGATGTCCTTGGACAAGCCACATTCCTGCCAACAGGCAGGCCATGCCTCTGAAATCCACTCTCCCTGGAAATAAGTCCCCATCCCCAGACCACCTGCTGCATTCATGTACAGCTCCATGTCCACACTGCCCATCCACTTATCCTGCCAAAATGTCACCCCATTATATGATTCCAGAAAGACCTCCCAAACCTGCAAGTCCTCCTTAACACCACTATTTATGTCCACCCAGTGATGAGGTTGTTTTGCCCTCCCCATAACCCTCCCCAACCTCCTCATAAAGGCCCTGCTTGGGCTTGTGGCCTTGCAGGCAAAATTAAGGTGCCCCAGCAGCTGCTGAACCTGTACCAGTGGCACTCTCTGCCTCCCAGCCAGTAGAGCAAACAGCCCCCGTAGTCGCGCCACTTTGTCCCCTGGCAGCCAGAACCACTCCAGCTTGGTATCTACCTCAATCCCTAGGAACTCTATTGTCTGGGCCGGGCCTTCAGTCTTACCTGCTGCCAGTGGGATCCCTATTCTGTCCACATGTCCTGGAAATCTGCTAACATCCCCTGGGTCTCCTCCCAGCTGGCCCCAATCAAAAGAAAATCATCCAGGTAATGGACCACCCTTCTGTGCCCATACCGGGCCCCAAACACCCATTGCACCCATGTGCTGAAGGCCTCGAAAATGGAGCATGCTACCGAGCAACTCATGGGTATAGCCTTGTCGAAGTACAAGCTACCCTCGAATTGGAATCCAAGCAAGTCCCAGTCCGAAGGGTGGACCGGTAGTAGGCGGAAGGTGGACTCAATATCCATCTTTGTCAACCAAGCCCCCTCAGCCACCCTGATCAACTCCACCACCTGGTCCAGAGAGGCATATGAGACCATGCTCAGTACCTCCAGGACTCCTTCATTTACCGACCTCCCATCAGGGTAGGACAGGTGATGAATGAGCCAGAACACCCACGCCTGTTTCTTAGGTACCACCCCTAGTGGTGACACATGAAACAGCTCGCAGTGGGGTCTGTGCATTGGCTCTTCCACCCTCCCTTCCTTGACCTCCTTCTGAATTTTCCTCTGGACTATGTCCTCCTTCCCTTTTAATGAACCCAGTTTCTTGGCCCGCATTCCCACCTGTGCCCCCCCAAACCCCAGCAGACATCTGCTTTTAAATCCTGACCTCAGCAGTTCCGCCTCCCACCTAACGAGGTAGTCCACTGTCCAGGCTTCCAATACCCCTAGCCTAATGGAAGTGCGGGCCAGTGTGTAGCCCCACCTCCTCCCTAGGTCCTGAACCAATTCCACCATAGTTGGACCTTGCAGCCCCTCTCCAAGGCTCCCACTCCCGCTCCCCTCTCCACTGTCCTCCCCAAAAGGGTTGTTCCAGGGGCTGCCCACTTGGTAGTCCCCTTTTCTCACCCCCATGTCTACAGCTCATTGCTTGGTGTGACCCCCAACACCGTGAGCAGATGTGCCTAAACTTGCAGCTTGGCCATGTGCATGATGACCAGTTAAATGCCCAGCATGCCTTGGCACCCTGAGCCGGTGCTACTCTCCTAACATGCTCCATCCCCAGCCCTGCTGCTGTACTCGACAGTGTCCTTACCCACAGCTCTGCATGGGTGCAGTCCCACTGCAGGTCACCCTTCACTGCCATTCTCCTCCAGAACGCCTCATTGTACATAAGCCAACCAAATCTCAGCTTCACCTTATATGCGTCTCTGATGATCTCCATATACATCAGCAGTGGGATTGCCAGTTCTGGGTGCTTCTCCAACACCAAAGCGCTATAGATCAGAAAGCCTACCTGCCATGTATCGATACTCTTCCTTTTAAACCTGGCTTCCTCTGTTTTGTGCCCCACCACTGCCAAAGCCACCGCCATCTCCGACTTGCCCACTGACTCCCTTTGCTCATACTTTTTGGCCGTCTCATCATCCACCAGCCCAAAGATATCCATGTACTCCCCCTTCCAAATCTTTTCTTTTATTGAGGCTGGCACATGGTCACCCAGTGTGAAACCAGGTGGCACTGCCAGGGGACTGGGTACCACCCTCCTCTGTCTTTTGTTTCCTTTTCTGGTGCCAGCCCACTCATCCTGATCCTTCCTCTCCCTCTGGGCCTCTTCCTCTGCCTCTCTTTTCTTCGCCGCCTCCATCAACTGTGTCATTTGCTTCATCAGCTTTGAAGCCTCTGCCAAAATGGTAGCGCTGGACCTCGGGGCCTCTTGGGTGCCATCTCTTCTGCTGAATCCTGGGCTACATGACATAAACCATATGCTCATACCACAAACACTTCCTTGATGCCACCAATGCCTCCCCCTGCACTGGGCCCAGCTCTGCCCCCAGTTACCTTGATCATCCATCCTGCTCTGCTCCTACATGACCTACCTCTCCGGGTATAGCTTCCAAAGGGGGGGGTGCTTACCACAAACCCCAGGATGTGAAATTATGGTGCCCCCCCAACATGTCCCAAGCAGCAATACATGCAATTACTTCACATTCCTGTTCTGCATGCTCCCCACTATTGCCTCTCTATACCTCTTTGGTGAGACCCCATATGGAGTACTGCACTCAATTTTGGGCACCGGGGGATAAGAGTGTCATTAAGGCAATGGAGGGTATTCATAGGAATGCTACCAGAAGGATAAATGAGGTTAGACATTTGGATTATAATAATAGGCTCAATAAACTAGGCCTGTATCCCCTGGAATATCGAAGGATGAGAGGTGACTTGTGCATCATTTATAGAGCACTTGATTGTACACTACTATGGGAACAACTAGGCCTTGCATTTAGGGAGCAAGTATACAATACCAGGGCACATCCACTTCAGCTGATGAGTGAACACTGTAGAACAAGGAAAAGAAGACTATGGTTCTCAGTAAGAGTATCCAAGATATGGAATGCACTACCTATTGAAGTAGTTGCCTGTAGTAAGATGAATATATTTAAGACACATTTGGATACTTATTTGGGTTTTAATAACATCCTGGTCTACGTGTGAACCTATGCCGAGCAAAATGGACAATAGTCTTCATAGCTCTGAAATACCTATGGTACCTATGACCCCACACCTTCTCTGTTCTTCTTGTTGAATTGCTTGATTTATCAAAAATCAATAAAAGGTTAATTTAAAAAAAAAATTGCTTGATTTTGATTTCCTGATTTTTTTTCTAATATCCTCGACCCCCCCACACCTCTTGTTACCCGCTGCCCTGTATAGCCCTATAACTCTCCCCTCAAGGCCCGTTGCGAGTCCCATGGTCGCAACATGGCAGCCCCACCACGTGCTCAGGCCACCATGGCCCCAATCTGCAGTTGTTGATCTGCTGGTCGCCGGCCCACAGCCAGCCTCAAACTCCTAGGCCACATGTAACAGCCCTTTCTTTGTCCCTGCTGGCATACTAGTGGCCTGCAATCTGCAGGGCCCCAGTTCCCCCGCAAAACACACAAACACCCCTGCCTGTACTCATCTGGCCTTGAGGTGGGTGCCCCTTCCTTGTGGCCTCCTGTTTACCATAGCCTTCCCCTGGCCTGGTGTAGCTGTTTTTCTTAGCCTTCCAGCCTCCCCTTTTGATTCCAGTTAGCATTGACAAGGCGACGCTGTTCCCAATGGCCACACCTTCCTTGTTGGGCCCAGCCAAAGGACAACGTGCTTCTTATGCACCACCCATGCCAACCTTTTTTTTTTTTCTCTCTGGCCCCACACCACTCCATTGCTGGGTTCAGCCTCAGCAGCTGATGAAACGCTGACAAAACCGCTCTCCCAAACCAAATGAGTGGTGCCAGGCCTCCCCACACCTGGGTACTCCTGTGCCCCTTGTGATGCATCTGGGTCTAGGTCTGTCCCACAAAATGGCATCTGACCATGCGGTTGGGCCTCGCAGGCCCCCTACACCCACCACGCCGGCCGCTAGTGCCATTGAATCCCACCTCACAGCACTACCCCAGCAGGCCTATACAGCCCCCCACCTGCTCATGCTGGTACAGCAACTGCCCACAAATCTTTTTGTCTTTCACTTCCTGAAAGACACTGTTAGGCCTTAAAAAGGCCCCAAATATGCTCTCGCTACTTCTGGAGCAGCCCCACGCTGGACTTGGTGGTCCCTCAAGATCCTGCTGCTTCTCAAGCAGCACCCCCACAGCACCAAAACTGGATCAGCAACCCACACCAAAACTTGCATCAACGGCTCTCACCCTTCGGTGCCTTTTGAAAGCATCCAGAGGCGGGTAACCAACCCAAAGACCACACAATTGCCTGGATGGCTCACCACAACTTTCTTTTTTTTTTAGCACATTTTAGATCACAATTTTTCTTTCTTTCAGCTTTGAATAGCAATGCAGCAATTGCGTCCCCTCCCACACATGAACAGCAAAACTGTAACTACCTCAAACATGTGTTCACAGACTTAGCCCAATGCACAGTCCAAACTCTTGACCCCGAAAATACATTTCTTTCCTTTCTGTTACTCCAAAAACCATGTTAAATTGCTCTCAAACCAACAAATACTGTACATATAAAACCTGTAGCCTTTAAAGCCACAGTCCCCCAGTGCCTTACTTCAGAATTGCCAATGATGTGCTGTAATTCAGGATCTGAATTTTACAGCAAGAAAAGAGGGCCTGCTGTGGGTTGCATGCCTTTAAATATCCCACAAGGGCCCCTGGTCAGGACCCCTCCCCTTGGCCAATAGCCAGCGAGCTCCCCTGCCTGGTCAGACTACCCCCTTATGATGTCAAAGCCACCTCCCCCTTTTCTGTAGTCCCCTTCCTCCCCCCCCTTCTGGCTCTACTTCTGGCTGTGTCTCAGGACAACCTTGCCTGCCTTTTAGTGGCAAGCCAAAGTTTTCTGATTTCTATAAATTGCAATAGTTCACAGTAATGTTATATTTTATACTATTTCAATCACTGTTTCTGTTTTCATTCATAGCATATTGATGCTGGTTCATTAATTTTGATTTCAGTGAAAGTCAGGGTGGTTATACAATTGACAGTCACATAATAGCTCACAATCCGAGATCTACTTCAGATGAATCATGCCAAAATGCAGCATATTTGTTTTTGTTTTTTTCTCTTTTTGTAGCCATACTTTTATTTCACATTGTATGGTATTCTGCAATAATATTAGTCTTAATGGATTGTTCATTGTATATAGGAAACTTACCATTTGAGATGAGTGTCAGTGTGAGATATGGCTTGTGTGTAAGGGGGGGCTGTGTGTGCAAATTTCTTGTTACTATATTATAATTTTGACTGCTGCTGTTACACAGATCGTGCATATAGATATTTTCAGCCTGTTATGATGTTCTAAACATCCAGAGATATTACCAAAATTAAGATTTATTTTTTGGTGTCTTTATACCAGTAGCCACTGACCACCTTCTGGATTAATTTCAGTTAAATTAAATTAAATTCATTGAATTGAATTTCTGTTCTGAGCATTCTTAGTAGGTTATCAAACATATATCTAAAAGACAAACAAAAACAATATATTTTTTTCCTAAAATGCAGCTTCTGGATATCAGAATCCACACATTTGACTGTAATGTAACTTGGTAAATCAAGAGACCTTGCCCTTCAGACTGTGAATGCAAAATTTCTTGCAATTCCATTAAATGGGAGCAAAGCTGATAAGATGCAAAGATATGGGTTTATCATTAAACAGCCTAGTCAACCCTAATAATAGTGGCATTACAGCACCCCTATAATAGTGTATGTAGATATACAGTATATAATGTATATAAATGTATTAATATATTTGTCCCGTTTAATGGAATTCAGTGAAATTTTGCATGCTCAGTCTAAGGGGCAAGGTGTCTTGATTTGCAAAGTTTTGTTCCAACTGGATGTGTGGATTCCAAGATGTGGATAGTGAGTTTTTAGGAAATATGTGGGTTTTTTGCAGGGGTTTTTTTGTCATCACTTACGACCCAGATGGTTTTGAATTTTGGTATGACATTTTCAGTGTAGAAAGGGCTTGCCCCAGAATGCTGCCATTCATTGGGTTGCTGAAAAAATAGCAATCCATTCCCAAGTTATAAGGATTTGAAATGCTGGTTCTGAGTTTGCTCAGTAGGGTATTAAATGTCTATCTAAAAGATGCTACTGAGCATGTTCAGAACCAGAATGTCAAATCCTTCTATTGAGGAAACAGATGAACATTTCTTCACCAGACCAATAAAAGGCAACCTTTCTCAGGCAAGCCCTTTCTACCCTGAAGATTTCAAATCAAAATTCCAAACCTTCCAGACTGTAAACAATGAAAAAAAAACAGCATACCCCTCCCCCCCCAATTTTTCCTAAAAACACACTATCTGGATCCTGGAATCTGCACATCTGAATGGAATAAAACTATGCAAATGAAGAGACCTTGCCCCCAGGCTGTGCATGCAAAATTTTGTGCAGTTCTATTAAACGGGGGGGAAGTTATTATGGTGCAAAGTTAAGAGTTTAACATTAAACAGTCTATTCAACCCTAACTATAGTAGTGCTAACACACCACTATAATTTATTCTGGCATGGTCTGAAGCATCATTGACACTTGAACTCTGAGTGAGGAACATAGTAGCCCTTTATGTAGACCCTGCTGTAGTAATTCTAACATCAGCAGTATGTAGGCTTCCCTAGGGTCTAGGCCTGCATTTTTAATAGTGTCTATTGTCTGTCATACATTTTGTTGGTGAATGGTCACCAGGACTGTAATACAGTGTTTATGATCTGGCTAGAGTAGCCTGTTTATAAAAGTTGCTCCCTCTCAGCAGCCAGGCCATTAGGCTCTCATTGTCTGAACTGGGATGCCCTATGAGACCCCAAGTGAGTAGGTTCATTCATCTGGGAAGACTTACTGTATCTGTTCTTCCTATCATTTATGTGCTGATCAGTGGTGCATACCATGTTCTTGTGGGCAATTTGGTGTGATCTGTATTATTTTTGTCTGTAGTTATTATATGTTGCTTAGCTCCATGGGTAGCAATTTGTTGAGTGAAATATGTATGTTATTTTGAACTCCCAATCAAAGGATAGTGCACCTGTCCTGTTGGAGCTGCTCTCCTTGAAGTCAGAGATGAATCAAGGCAGTTTAGTATTCAGTTGAGATGCCATTACAGTAGATCTATGTTGAGTAGTCCCATTGGTTTGTTGAGCCTACTAAATACTTAGACATGTAGGTGACATTTTCCTAGGCTAATTGTTTCTCTGCTTAGCTGTTTGACCTGTATGTTTAGTTTTACTGCTAAGTGAACTGCTGTGATGGCCTATTTGTGATATTCCACCCAGTTTAAGACTTTCATATGAACATTCGAATATGCCAACAGAAACAGGCCATTTCAATCTATCTACTGTAGTCTTCTCGAGTCATCAGCTCTCAGAAAAATTTACTGGAGCTGCCACCCTCCCTTTTCCACATAAAGTCTTCCTTCCTCCCTCTCCTCTCATCCTTCCTACTCATGTTCCCACCTGTTATGACTCTATCTTTCACCCTGTCTCAACCCCTTTTAAAGCTGTCCACCGTTTTCAGTGATACCACTCTGGCAGTTCATTCCACTTGGACACCACTTTTTATGTGAAAAAGTGCCTTCTTATTTCCCCTTTTAAATCTTCCCCCCACCTAATTTTAGATGGTGCCCTCTAGTGGGCCCATCTTCCCTGAGATTGAGAATCCCATCCATTCTAACCTTATTTATACCTTTAAGTTAAGTAATCACTTATTTGATCAGCTGTAGCCATTTCAATAAAAACAGATACTACAGAATAGATTACTAAAAATGTATCAGACATTGCCATACAACCATGCACGTATACAAAAGATTCACTAAAAAGCCTTAGAACAAGCCTCTACAGCTTTTAGGTCTTTAATACTTCCACTGCAAAGCAAAGTCGAATACAGTAGACATAAATCCATCATGCCTTGAATACATTGAACAAAATAAACAGAATAATCAATATCCAAAAAGGACAATAATAACTATTTCTTACATAAATGTCAAACATATAGTATGTACAGTATAATTATATAGCTAGCATAGCTCAGAAGGCAAATTTAATAGATATACCTGCATGAGATCTAAGTACCATTATCTAGTAAAAAAAACTTATATGGCTCAGAAGGCCGCTATAATAAATGCATTTGAATAGGACCTAAGTGCTATAATATAGAAGACTATAGAGAACATTTAGTAAAAAATATTTACAAACTTGAATGGGTCAAAATCACAAATTTTTCACCCAGATCTTTAGAATAGTAGATAGGTAGAAAGTCAAATCTGTAAGTAAATCCAGATTTTCTGAATTGGATAGCAGGTACAACATATACCTATCTGGAATGCTACAGAGGTGTAAATATTTAATCAGATACCTGTTCCTAGGCCCATCATACCATGGACATCTCAATGCTATATGCCCAAGATCCTCAATTTCCTGTATGTTGCATAGGCAGAAGTTAGAAATGCCATTTTCTTTATTATATCTGGCGTCCGATACTTTACTTGAAAAAGTTTCAAATCTAAACCTTGTCAAGAGCACCCTATGCTCTGGGAGCCTAACAATGTTCAAATAGAGTTTAAATAATGCTCTGTGGTGTTACCTACCAACCAGTTAGAGTTTTTAATTAACTTTAGGTCTGCAAGATCTTTCTGTCTAGCAGTTTCATATATTTTTTTAGTTATAAACTTAGTATATGTTATACTTATATTGATATTCAATTTATCCCAGTGCATTAAATATAATAGACCATTAGACTCCAAAGAGCTCTCAAATTTTTTTAGCCAGTTACAAGTATTGTGTTGTAAAAATATCTTTTTTTCTTTAAGGTACAATTTTATTAATGGATCTGATACATCTGAGTTTGCTTTTACCCAAAAGTTAATTCATCTTACCTGTATCATACTAACATACTAAAATGCCAGCAGAATAGGCCTAACGGTCTTTCGTGTCTGCTCGTTTGGTCAGACCCCACCCTAGGTGCTGACCTTGCTGCCCCCCTCGCCTTCTCTGGCTTCTTCCTTCCCAGTTCCGGCTATTCTTGCTGCATTGGATTTTGCTTCCAGATCCCTTCCCCTGTACCTGTCCCACCCCCTCTTGAACCCCTCCACTGTCTCTGTCTCCACCAGCCCCCTAGGCAGCGCATTCCATGGCTCCACCACCCTCTTAGTGAAGTAGCACCTCCTCCTTTCTCCCCTGAATCTTCCCCCCTCCAGCTTCCACCCATGCCCTCTAGTGGCCCCCTCATCCTTCCTTCGAAGCACCCTGACTGTTCCTCCCTATTTACCCACTTCATGTACCTGAAGACCTCTATGATGTTCCCTCCGTCTTCTCTCTTCCAATGTGTACATATTTAGCTCTTGAGCTCTCCTCATAGGTCCTGTCCCCAAGCCCCAAATCATTTTGGTTGCCCTCCTCTGGACCTCTCCAGGAGATTAATGTCCTTTTGCGCGTGGCCTCCAAACTGCCATCAGTACTCAAGGTGGCCTCACCATGCAGTTATACAGAGGGAGTATCACTTCCCTCCTTCTGGAGGTGATCCCCCTAGCGATGCATCCCAGCATCCTGTTGGCCTTGGCTGCTGCCCTCCTACAAGTCTCTGAGTTGTTCATCTTGACATCCACCACCACCCCCAGGTCCCTCTCAGCCATCGAGACTTGTAGCATTCCCACCCCAGGGTGTACACTTGGCCCTGGTTTCTGGCCACCAGGTGGAGTATCTTGCATTTCCCTGCATTGAACTTCAGCTTCCACTTTCTAGACCATCTTTCCAGACCCTCCAGGTCCCCCTGCAGAGCCACCCTCCCCTCCTCCCCATCCACCACCGCCCCCAGTTTTGAGTCATCCGCAAAGAGACTCATCTCACTCCTGATTCCTGTCCTTATGTCAGAGACATAGGCATTGAACAGGAGGGGCCCAAGGACTGATCCCTGTGGGACCCCACTAATGACCCTCCTTGGGGATGAGACTATCCCACCAACTACAACCCTCTGGGTCCAGTCCTGGAGCCAATTACCTATCCATCTGATCATCTGGTTCCCCAACCCCATTTCTCCCAGCTTATTCAACAGGCCCACGAGAGGAACAGAGTCAAATGCCTTGCTGAAGTCTAGAAAGAGGACGTCCACTGGTCTACCCAGGTCCAAGGCACTCATCACCCAGTCATAGAACTCCACAAGGTTTGTCTGACATGATTTCCCGGTTGAATCCATGCTGTCTATCGTCCAGGCACCCTGACTTTTCCAGGTCCCTCCCAGCCTCTCCTTGACAATGCCCTCCATCACCTTGCCCACCACCGATGTCAGACTGACAGGCCTGTAGTTCCCTGCCACCTTCCTTGATCCCTCCTTGTGGATAGGCACTCTATGTGCCACCTTCCAGTCCTGGGGCACCCACCCTGTCCTCAGAGAGATGGTGAAAAGCTCCACCAGGGGTTTCACCAGGACATCCGCAAGTTCCTTCAGCACTCTGGGATGTGATTTATCAGGCCCCGGTGATTTCTCCATCTTAAGGGAGCTGAGGGCTTCCCTCACTCTCTCTGCTGTGATTTCCACTTCCGGTACGTCTTCTGCCTGCTTAGCCCTTCCCCCTTCTGCCAATGATGCCTCCCCCTCTCCCCAGACCCACCGATTGGTAAGGGTCCCCCCCTCCTCAATATCTCTGTCTTCTACCATGCATGATGCAGCACCCTATTTTCCTTGGTGAAACTGAGGTGAAGTACTCATTAAGTACCTCAGCCTGCTCCCCGGTCTTGTGCCCATCTCTCCTGATTTAATCCTGCTAATCTGCCCCTTCACCCTTCAGTTTTCCCCAATGTATCTTAAGAACCCCTTGTTCCCTCTCCTCATTTCCCTGGCCAGGTTCTGCACCTTCCTTGCCTTAGCCGCCCTCACCACCCTAGTGGCCCTTCTAGCCATCAGCTCATACTCCCCTTGATCTCTTTCACTCCTTGAGCACTTGAATTGCCTATAGGCTGCCTTCTTTCCCTGCACCACCTCCTGGACCTCTCTGGTCCACCAGCAGGGTTTTCGGGCCCTACCGCATTTTTGTCTTACTCTTGCACAGATGCTGGTAGCATCCTGCTCTCCTCTCCTGATGATTTCCCACCTACTAGCAGTATCCATGTCTGACCCAATCACATCCAAATGCTCCTTAAGGATCCTTCCCATTTCCTTAAAATCTGTCCCCTGAAGTCAGTTACCTCCGTCTTTGTGCAGCCTTCTAGCCATCCTAGGTCCAGGCAGAACCAGACTGTGGCATGGCCACTCCTCACCAACGGGTCCCTTACCTTCAGGCCCCCAATCTGGTCACTGTCTGCCAGGACCACATCCAGTACCCGTGCCTCCCTGGTCGGGTTCCCACTCGCTGAGTTAGGAACGCCTTGAAAGACATCCAACAACCTCTGTTCCCTGTCACAGAGGATGTCATAGTCTCCCAGTCTGTTCCTAGCATGTTTAAGTCCCCAACACCACCACCTGCTCTCTGCCCAGTCTGCAGTGTCTCCCAACTTCTGCCACCATACCTCCTCCAGCTCCTCCACCAGGGCAGGGTGTCTATACACCACTCCTATTTTTACTCTCTTGTCCCCCCTTGTTATCAAGGTGACCCAAATAGCCTCCACGGTTCCCTCCACCGCCTCAACTCCCCCTATGCCAATGCAGTTTTTGACTATCATTGCTACCCCTCCTCCCCTTCCCTCCCCCCTGTCCATCCTGAACATAGTGTAACCCTCCAGGTTCAGGTCCCAGTCGTGTCCTGCAGTGGCCCAGGTCTCAGTGACCACTGCCACATCCACTGCTCCCTCAGTTAGCATCGCCTGGAGCTCAGGCATTTTATTGCCCAAGCTCCTGGCATTTATCAGTATCATATAATAAAGACTTGGTTGTCCAAGCTGAGATCTGACTAAAGCATTGGAGGTTTCTTTTGGTACTCTAAGTAATCTCTTGTATGCATTATTAATGACTGAATCAAAATTAGTGGTATTACCTCCTCCCCATATTTCTGCTGAGCATAAAATTTGTGGAATTACTTTAACATTTAATGGTCTTTATTAAAGATACTACCGTACTCCCACCATATAAATAATTAAACCGATCCAGAGATTTTAAGGTATTTTTTGATTAGTTAATAATGTAATTAATGTATTTATTCCATTTCAAATTAGCCAGAAGTCAGACCCTTAAGTACTGGTATTCATTAACATACTACAAACTTTTATTGTCAAGATATATACTTCTGTATTTCTTAGTACTACCAAATATCACAATGTGTGTTTTATTGGTGTTAAGTTTCAGGTTGTGCGATTTACATAAGTCCTCCATCAGATTCAGGGCCTTCTGCAGGCCCAATCTGCTGGTAGAGACTATAGCAAGATCATCTGCATATGCAAACAAGGGTATCTTAAAGTTGCCTATTCTAGGGGCATGCTGATCATGATTCTGCAGTGCAACAATGATGTCATTAATATAGATATTGAACAATGACGTAGCCAGGACACAGCACTGATGAACTCCAAGGTTACTCTAAATCTTATCTGTCAGATCACCTGCTTTTGTGTATTTAACCTGCACCCAAGTATCAGAATACATCCTCCTAATTAAATTAATTAAATTACCATCTATACCAAATTTTGCATTTCCCCCCACAATAATGTTCTTGACATGAAATCAAATGCAGATGTAAAATCTACGAAGACAACAAAAAGTGGTTGTCTTCTTAGAACACAATATTTTTCCAGTAGATGATTTAATAGAAAAATGTGTGTTATAGTGCCTTTATTCTTAACAAAACCCACTTGCATAGGGGACATTACTTTTTTCTGATCAAGCCAATTAATGAGTATATCCAGTAGAATTTTTGCAAACAATTTATATAAATTGTCTAGTAGACTAATTGGTCTATAATTACTGGGTTCCTTTTGATGTGCTGAGGTATATCTCAAGTACCTCGGTCCACAGCACTGAGCTCATGCAGATCAGACAAAAGCCTGCAGTGCTGAAGTATACCTTGGAGGTACCAAGCACCCTCAGCACTGCCAAACTTTTATACGATCACCACATGAACTTGAGTCCCTCAGTGGTACCTCGAGGTACCTCGAGATATACCTCAGTACTTCCAAACTTTTATAGAATCACCACTGTATGGGAAAAATATAACTGCCAAACCAGGTTATTGGGAAGTATGCATACATTATCATTTTATTAAATAAGTCTGAAAGAACCTGAGCCCACCATACCATTTCCACTTAGCAAAAATCTATTGAGAATTTATCAGGCCCTGGAGCTTTATTTTTCTTGAAACAATTTATTGCTAATCCTACTTCAAGGGGTGTAAACCAGTCAAAATCCCCATTAATTTCTAAATTCACTTCCTCCACCTTACTTTGTTATTCCTAATTTCAATGGGTTCATCCCTAATACACATAATGGGAATTTTAGAAGACCTGTATAATAGTATGGGCATGCAATCACTTTCTGTTATTTGAAGAATCTTAAGGTCCAGGTATCTTATAAAGTCAAAAACTGAGCATAGGGCAAAATCTATAGTAGCAACTCCTCTTGCATTTAAGCAAGTGGTCTTCCCATCACTATCAGCTGGTAATCTACCATTTAGTATGATAAGTTGTAGTGAATTCAAAATGTTCTTCATTATACAATGGCAAGAAAGAATCTTGGACTGTGATTGGTCAGTTTAGGGCTGGACCCATGGCATTATCCAGGCACGATACCACAGGTCTAGTCTCAGCACTGTGAACCAATGTAGATGAGCTTATGGACATAGAGCACATAGAGCACATTGAGCATCTTGAGCTTGATTGTTTCATTTGGTCTTAAAAAACCAAAAATATTTTTCCACACAAAAACATCTTTAAAATTATTTTTTTTATTCTGTATAACAATGAGCCATTGTATAATAGGAATAATGCACTCCAGGGTGTGTGTTTTTTGAGATAACAGCACACCTGGGGCATTATTCCAGCACAACACACACCCTGTCATGCATTATTCCTTTATTAATTGATTATGATCAATCTGTTTTTGTCTATAGAATTTCTATCTGGAATGTTCAAATTTGATGCAGTTTCATACACAATTGCAGTAGATTTACAGTAAGAATGCCTAATATTAAACTCTCCCATGAGCAAGATCTCAGCATACAGATTTGCAGATAATATAACATTTATATTGTGTAATATTTTAATTGCCAAGTTGTTGTCTTATTGTGATGAATTTAGGGGAGGATTATAAAGATTGCCCAACAAAAGTAGGTCACCCCATACTTTAAATATTACCAGAATGTAGTTAAGTGTAACTATATAATTGATAACTTTAAAATAATCACTGATTTTAACATATGTGATTAGGCCACCCATAAATCAGCCCTTTTTAAATTTTGTCCCTGGACTTTGTATTTGTAGATATCCATTTCATTGAATTTGTTCTATAGCATCAGTACTATGCCATGTTTCCTGAAGCATAATAATATCACTTTGATTGAGAAATTATTTTAATTCATTGTCTAAAAATTTAGAAAGAATACCTGCAATATTCCAAGATAGTAATCCCAAATGGTCTGTATGTCTTTCCTTGTAGTCCACAGTAGAAATATTCAAGATACTATCATTAATTGAACTATTAAATGTCTCATTGGCCTCTTTGTAATCTGTATTCTTATACAGTCATTCAATCCCCTCAGACAGAGCTTCATACCTGTTGTTAATTTCAACATTGTACAATGTATTTATGTTCTCTCTGTCTATTTCAATATCTGTTACAGATTTTTTTGTAAGGCACTTAGATCAACAAGATGGATTCCCAAATTATCCAGTTTATAGCTATCCTGTAAAATGTTATTTATTAACTGAGGATTATTCAGTGTTAAGTCTATCTGACTACCACCTTCCCAGTCCTTGTAAACCATATGCAAGTTAATGATGTCACCCTCATAAAATTCTATAGCTAAAAAATTAGCTGTGAGTTGAATAACAAGTGCAGTTAGTTTCACATTGGTTTCATAGCCCACCAGATTAAGCCCAAAAATAGAAATTGTAATATCCAGATGAAGCATTAGTGTACTGTCAAAAAACATTATATCTTGCAAATATTAAAAAGTTGCAGGTTTTTAATTAGATCAAATTCCATTCTAATACCCCTATTTATTAAGCTAGCAACTGGAATTTGTCAATCCCTACTCAAATTAATGTTTCTGAGGCGATAAGTGTTCCTCCACAAATAATTGGCCACTCTGTCGAATTTGAGAAACAACAGTACTAAATTATTACCCTGACAATCATAGGCTCGAATGGCCTTTACAGTATCTTCAGGAACAATGTCTAATTTAAGCCATTCATTACAGATCAGTTGACATAGGATCAATAGAACCTATTCATTCTCCACTTCACTTCTATCGATACCTCTAGTACCATAAGAAATTGTTCTTTATCAAGATAATTTGCCTTGAAGATAGATGTCTGAGATTGAGTCTGACTTTCTGCTCTAATTTCGGGACCATTCGTATCTTGATTAAATTTACTAGTATTTTTATTTTGTTTACTTATTAGTTAAATTCTTACTTACACAGTTGTGTTTGGGTTTCTTAACTGCTGTTTTTATTTCCTGATTCAGAACTGAAACTTTATTAACCTTTTGTTTATACAATTTCCCTTTGTCCTGCCTTTTTTGTTATAGGTTATTGTAGCACCTTTCTCAGTCTTGTCCCTATACTTACCTACTCCTTTAGCCTCCTTGTTTACACTTGGTGTTACTATTTGTGTATTGGTATGTTGTTCTTTGTGGTTTTCTTCGTTAAATTGGTTAGACATACCTTGAGATTTCAAACCCTTAATAAGGTCTTCTGAAGTTCAAGCATTTCTTTATTTTTGGCAGCTTCACCCCTTAATTGGAGAAGCTCATTCTTCATTAGAATAATTTGCTCCATTATTACAATGTTGGCTATATGGGGATCCTTCAGCGCCTTAATTAAATCAATTTCTATAAAGCATTTGTCAATGCTGAATGTTTGCTTGCTGGCATTGGCAGTGGTAGTGTAGAAGTTACAGAGCTGCATAATAGGAATGGCAGTGAAGTATTGAACTGAAGCCAACCCCACCACCACCCTGCAGAGAGTGACAGGCATTGGGGTGTGCCTTTGGGTCATCAGGCATAACGGCCATGCCATTTCACCACACCCCAACCTGAAGACACTGACAAGTGTCACGGTCCTTGGGGTCTTTGGCCCTTATGCGCACCCCATTCCATTAGGAAATACGTGAGATAAAAGTATAGGGAGAATGGATGAACTTTGGGGCTGAAGAGTCCAAGGCATACCTCGATGCCTCCTCACTGGCTGCAGGGTGTGGAATGGTATGAGCATTACAGGCAAGAATCCCAAGTCACACCCCTGATGTCTGTCATTCTCTAAAGGGTTGGGCGTTATGGTTGGAAACCCTAATACCTCAGGCATTCATTGGTATTTTCACTAAAAATGTTCAACATGGTTTTTTTGTGACCCCACCTCATGAACAGGGGGAATATCAGTTTGTTAGCCTAAAGCTGCTTATGCACAGCGACTACAGCATTTAGCACCACAGGTGCAAAAACATTCCGAACAGGATGTAAAAAATGACAGCTGTACTTTTCATGGGGAGGTGTAAAAAATGGAAATGTTGCAAATCTGCAGTAAAAATATTTAAAAAATGGTGAAGTCACGAGTGTACATAGAAACTGTGCAACGCACACCCGTAATATAATTAGGTTGGGGATATTTTTACAGCAGATTGTCAACTCAGGCATTTTGGTGCCTCCGATCATGAACAGTGTCACTGTGATTTTCTTTATCTGTCCTGAACAATGATTTCCCACAGCGACCACGCATCTCTGCACTGAAAGTGTGAAAACACACTTTGGCCATGTTGTGAAAAATGACAGCTGTACTGTAAATAAGGAAGTGTGGAAAAATGCCACTGGTGAAAATCTGGATTTAAAATATTACAAAGTCATGAACTTACGAGGGTGCGTGGAAACTGCACAATGCTCACTCGTAACACAGTCATTTTATGGACTTTTGTCACCAAATTTTCAACATAGCCATTTTAAGACCTCTGCTCATTACAGTGTAATTGTGATTTTCTTAATCTGTCCCAAACATTGCTTTCGCACACCAACAGCACCATTCTGAGCTACATGTGCGAAAACACATTTTGGGCAGCATATGAAAAATGGCAGCTGTACTGTTCATAAGGAAGTGTAATAAAATGGCAATGTTGAAAATCTGGAGCGAAAATATTAAATTCGCAAACTTACGAGCATGCATAGGAACTGCACAATGCACGCTCGTAAAACAGTCATTTTTAGGAATTTTTTCACTAAATTTTCAACATAGCCATTTTAAGACCTCTGTTCATGAACAGTGTCACTGTGATTTTCTTAATGTGTCCCATACATTGATTTTGCACATCGACTGCGCCATTGTGCGCTACATGGGCGGAAACACATTTTGGGTGAGATGTGAAAAATGACAGCTGTACTGCTCATAAGGAGGTGTGGTAAAATGGCAATGTTGAAAATCTGGAGTGAAAATATTGAAAATTCACGAACTTACGAGCGGCAGTAAGAACTGCCAAGCAACGCTCATAAACAGTCGTTTGAATTTTCCACCACATTTTCAAAATAGGCTTCTTGAGAGCTCCACCTATAGAACACTGGCAGTGTCATTTTGTTAATCGGTCCCAAAAGGTGATTTTGCTCAGTGACTACGAAATCACCCTTCGGGCCTGAATAACGCCATGACAGTGACAGCATTCATGAGAAGGGGTCCCAAAAACCCCACGTTGAAAATGTGGTGCCAAAATTCCAAAAAATGCCTGAGATATGCAACAAAGTTGAAAAAACCCTATCTATCCCATTATACAGCTTACCGGCATTTCCTCAGTTCGTGGTCGGCTTTGAAGAGTGCAGACGTGTTCCCGGTCCACCGAAGATCATCGCGCCGAGGTCTGGAGGTAAGTATGGGGTGAGGGGTGGGGAGGCAGGGTGCACAATGGGTGGGTGCAGGTTGTGGGATGGGGGCGCGGAGACTCGCGTGGGACCGCTTTTAATTTACGGGTTTTTTCTAAATTGATGAAGCAGGACGCCACACGCTGGGGTGGGCCTCAGCGTGGCACAAGGATGGCTGGTGGGGCCGTGGAGCCGATAGGGGATTGGGCACCCCGCCAGCTATAATATCTATTGCCACGCTGGGGTGGCTCCAGCGTGGCACCCAGTACTCGGGGTGAGGACAGTGGAGCCGACGGGGATTGGGCACCCCATCGGCTATTCTATGAGTTGCCATGCTGGGAGGGCACCCAGCGTGGCATGTGGAAGGCTTTGGGGAGTGCAGTACAGCCAACGAATTTCGCACCCCAACGCCATACGTATGTAAGCTCAGAGCAGCACGCAGTATGCGTAAGCTATGCTTCTGTGTGGTGTGTAGAAGCTGCGCATGAGCAGGCGACATCTTATCGCTGCTCACTGAAGCGTAGCTCCCCTTTTCAACAGTATGCCACTGCATTTTGAGCTGTCATAGACAGCTCCAGCATGCATTGGCGGACTTGGGCCATGCCTGCCAACACACTGACTGAATTGGAAGGGGGGTGACACACCTCCAAAAACTCAGATGATGGCACTATGTTTCTTGCACATGCATGCAAGCAAACATAAAAAGGGACAATATGTATGCTGAGGGCATTTAGGAAACTATGTTTCAACATATTCATAATCATCTGTTTGTGCATTATTATGTTCTTGCTCTATAATTTCTTTCATGCCAGTTATAGCAACTTGCAATTCCTGCCTAATCTCATTAATTTCTTGTTTCCTACAATAATTATTGGTTTAGTAACACCTGATCCTGAACTGGGCTCTGGTAAGCACTGAAAGCTATCCCTAGAGTCTAGAGAAACAGTTTCTTTAAATTTTGATACTTGTATGTCTTGTGTTAAATCATTTACCTCCCTGGATGCCTTGAGGGGACCCTCTACAGAGTCTAAATCACAAATAAGGCAGTCATTATCAAAAATCATATTAGAAGTTCATTCCAGTGAATCATCATCCACAAAATAAATTTGTCTATATCTTGTTTCTCTGTTATTTGTATCAGATATTACTATAGGTGTAGAAGCATCTTTTCAATGTAAATCTTGCCTTTTCTCTCTCATTAAATGATTAGTAATCAACATTTGCCCCCATCTTGGAGTTTCCCTTGTTTATGTTTCTACAGGCTTTTGTATTCCTTCTTTGTCCCTTAATATTAGTATTTTTCCCATTGCTGTCTTTTTCTTTTATTCCTCTCTTTCTTGTTAGATATTTTCTGTTTACATTTCTCTTCAGTTACTGATATATCAGATATATCAGGTACATTATCAATCCCTGTTGTGTCAGTACTCTGATGTAATACAGTATCAATTTCTGATTGTTTGTTACTTCTAGTCTTCATTGTGTAAACACAATTATAGCCAAGCGAAACCCCTATGTCACACAATATAATTGGCTGTTCTGTAATCCATGAAGTGCAGGTACAGGTTATAAAATGCTGATCTCAGGCTAGATCAGTAGACAATGAATAAAATAAAAATACCACATTAAAAAGAAAACAATTCAAAAAAACAGTTCTAATATAGCACAACATTAAAACAGTATTTTTATAATTAAAAAACATAAGTGTCACCACTGTTCTTTAGTTTGAAATATCTGCCTGTACAGTGCACATGAGAAATTCTTGTTGTTAAGCACAAAAGACATGTTTATCCTCAATAGGTTGATAGAAGAACAGAATATTTCAGGAAATATAGTGTCCTATTAGCAAGATCAGTGCAACTCATGCCCTTTGTTTAACACAGTCCAGCACTGGTTCAACTCCCACCAGCTCTCTCTAAAGGCTAAAAATCTGTAACTATGACTTTCAGCACTTCTCAACAACTAGCCAGGCTCCCTCCCTCCCACTTATCCACACCCTAGATGGGACACAGATGGAGGACATCACCTCCTCCCCGGTGTCTTGGTGTTTGACTCAGCCGCCATCTCACCTCCGCAGTCCATGCTTACTCCATACTTAAAAGACTCCACCCCAAGCTAAGAGCTTTCTATCAGAGCCATTCTAGCCTCCCTTACCCAGTCCATCATGAGCTCCTCCAGAAGATGATACTCCCCTCCTTCAATTATTGTGATATTGTATACAGTGCTGCCCATAAGTCAGTCTTATCCAAACTGGATACCCTTTATAATGTTTTCTGCCCGTTCACTTTAGATGACCCTCCCCGCACCCACCGCTGAGAGTTAAACCGCTCCCTTGCACTCCGCTCCTTTGAGAACCACTGCCAAATACACGGTGCCAAGTTTGTTATGAAGAACTGGCTTGGTACCCTCCCAGCTTACCTGGCGTCCTCACTATTGCCCCCCCAGCACCCAACCATGCACTAAGGTCCCTAGACTCCTGGCTCTTGTTAATCCCCAGACATAGGACCCAAGTTGGCCAGGCTGCATTCTCTCACTACTTGCCTCAACTCTGGAACTCCCTCCCCACTGAAATTCGCCACTCATCTTCTGTATGCTCACTATCTTACTCCCTTGCCAACCACTTCTCAGTAAACTGCTCCTTCAGCTAACTCTCAATATTCTTCCAATACTCTATATTTCTTCTCTCAGCAGACCCAATGGAGTAACCTTGCTAAACTGCCCACATTCTTCTACACTTTTTCAACCTCACTCAAATTCAAAAAATCCAAACCTAATTGTTTTACTCATTGTGACTATTACTCTTGACTGTTAGAATATATGTATTATCCATGCTCATCTATTTCTGTCAAATGTATGCAACAGTATTATGTAGCCATATGTATTTATGCATTTATGCTAATGCTGGACTTCCCCATTGTTACCGCTACTGTACCTATTAGGGTAAACTGTTATCTAAGCTCAGCCATTCTGTCAAATGCAATTAACTGTATTTGGAAATGTGTATGTATGTATGTATGCCTGAAACTGTCTACCCTTGTCCTCCGCACGAATCTACCCCTCCCCCAGGTCATACTGGGAGACGAGCAGTTCTTGCTCAGTGTGCTTTTCCTGGTGAAACAATTTCAATACATATATAAATAAATAAGTAAATTCTATCTCAACCTTTAAGGGGAGAGAAAAAATCAAAATAATGTATGTACCACACAATAAAGTGTAACTTAAATTTTGACGCTAAAGATTATTTATATCATATTTACTCTAACCATTTCATAGTAAAAATTTAACCAAGGCCTAAAATGGCAATACTAATTAGCATGTCTCCCAGATACCTCAGCAGGCAAAATGTCAAGAGACAGCACCAAAAGGACCACTGAAATAGCAAAGAAGAAAAACAAGATAGCAACTAGCAACTAGAAACAAACATATAACACAACATAGCAATGTAGCACAACATGCACAGCAAGAAAAGCAACAAAGCTTAAGTGTACTACTTACTTTGCTGAAGTTGTACAGTCTATATAATCAGAAGGACTACACAGAAATTTCTTTGTGCTCGCTACCGGAGGGTTGGCAAAATGGTGAATGTGTCCAGGACGTTGACAGATGCGCATTTAAATCCTAAACTGGTCATGTGAGCTGTATGGTGCAAAATCTTAAAAAGACCCTAAAATCTTAAAAATCTTTACAATATATTGTATATGTTATGTGTCGCCATATAGGTACAGGCTTATTTCAATAACAATTCAATACAATACATGGCATAGCATGACATATTAAATAAAATATCAATAACTCCAAAAATGAGAAAATGGACCTAAAATGTTTTTACTTTATACTACAATACTTTAGCCAGATCAGTTCTCTTCTAAAGATGTAAAAACAGAAACAAACTTTAAGTGAAAAATACAGGAGCAAACACGCTTTCCTGTTTTCACTTCTACTAGCAGGTACTCAATTATTTTGTTCCCAAAGTGGAAAAGTGTTGAGAAAAGGCTTAATTCATACAGCGTCTCAATTTATACTTTTCATCGTATTCCAAAGAAAAGTCCATGTAATAGTCTTTGTTTTAACCAATTTCCAGTTGGCAGTCCTGTGTTCAAATAAGCAAAGACTCCATTGGACGTTATCTGGCTTCAGCTTTGGCTTTGGCGGTAGATCATCAGTCCTAAACTGTCCCAAAATGGCTCTCTCTCTCTCTCTCTCTCTCTCTCCCCCAATAGGTCCTGCTACATCTCAGGAAAACTCCTGGTTGCCATTGGATGTGAGTCTTTCCTCCCTACACAAATATACTTTCAAACACAGCCAAAGCACATAAGCTGAGGAGCACTCATGAAACAGAAGACTAATGGCAGCCATCTTTCACCTTTAAGGTACTTGAAGGTTTTGATCATGTCCTCCTTTCTCTTCTGTCCTCCAGGGAATACGTACTGAGCTCCCACTTTCTTCACTTCTCTGTACATTTGTACACTTTTTGTCCCACTTTTTCATTTATGTATGAAACTGTTATTTTGGTGACCAAGTAAATCTTTATTGCCTGTCCTGAACTACTGTTTCTGAAATGTAGTAAAGTGAGCTATACAGCCCTCATTTCTAATACATTGATTGGAAATTGAGCTTCTTGTCTTGACAGTTTTTCTAGTGCAAAGTTGTTCTGCAGATATGCTTTCTAGTCTATAAGGCTGGTATTTATGCCTATGATCATGTTGCACTGTTAATCTCTCAGTGTTCCTTGTTGGTAATATTGTCACAAATGTCACTTTAATGGATTACCTATTTCAGACTGAATGAGGGAGCATGTGATATGGTAGCCTTACAAGGTGCTGTAAATGTATTTTATATAATGGGTAATATGTATTAGTTTTCCCTTGCTGGGAATTTGAGATTGCTGCCTGTGCATCCAAATTACATTGGTGGCATTTGAAACATTCCTCTGATTTCTTCAATCACCATTCCTGTTGGTTGCTTTATAAGACTGCAATGGACTACCATGTCAGCAATATGGTTTGGCTTGAGGGAAAGTAATGCATGTTACTTTACCCACAATGATTTGAAGCACAGAGAAACTGCAGGATGTAGCAATGGGAAGACACAATCTTTTTGTTTAATTGCTGGAGCTAAAAAAAATTAAATCTTATTACAAAACTGATCATGGGTGTTTTGCTCCAGTGCCTCTCCTCTGGCATAAGCAATGTTTTAGCATTTTATAATTTTTGTGAATCAAACCTATGCATAACCTCTGTCCTTGACTCTTGTTTTCAGTTCTTCAAATTGTTTCTGTTGTGACAGCAGTTGAAGCTAATCCTTATAAATTACCCTGTAGGTATACTTCAGATTCATTTCATTGTATGTGGGTTTTCTGGCCTCAGAAGAGTGTTTCTATCTAAGGGTTTATGAAGGGTTTTTGATTGTACAATCCCATCACAATCAATCCAGAATTTTAAACTCAAATATTCTATTCTACTTTTTGGCTATCAATTTTTGATGCACAGTTGCAGTTAATGACATGTCTGGATATTTCCTGAAATTTCTGTGATAGCTTTAGAGCAATACCCTGCCTGCAGCACCACTGTAGGGTCACCAGAGAGAGACTATTTAAAAATAATGTGTAATTATATGAAAAAATCTGGACAACTTAATTGATACAACTGTAACATTCACATTCAGATCTGACCAGAGATCATGTAGGGGCTGTGGTTGAGCAGTAGGCAGGGAAAATGGGCAGACTAGGTGAGCAAAAAGGGTATTTATCTTCCAACAACTTCTATGTTTCTAGTTATTAAATCATTGCTGTTGACGAAACCAAAAACAAGTTACTGATACAATTTTGTATTTAATCTTCCACAACTAGGAGTGGGCGAAAGTTGAGAATTCCACTTTTGCAGAACTTCCATGAAATTTTGGAAATTTTGGGGAAGTTTTGGAACATTCTCCTTTGGCCAAACTGGGATTTTCCACAGATTTTTGCTGAGTTCTGCTGACTTTTTTGGTGAACTGCAGAAACATTCAAATAAACTGTGGAAGTGTACAACCAGATGGTCATTCACTGACAGTTCAGTGGGCCACTGTTAGTGGAGGAGAGAGGAAGGCTGCACTGGAAGTCCTCGCATGTGAAGGGTGGGGGAGAGTGGAGTGGTTGAGGAAGAAATGTCATGGTGGAGGGGTCCACCAGACACTAGGTAATTGGGATTATTTTTATTATAAGGGATTGGGGATGGGAAAGTCTGCTAGACACCAGAGAATACTGGAAATAGGGGGGATGAGTCAGTGGATTGCTGGCTATATTTTTGCGGATTAAGGAATCCTGGATAGAGAGGAGGTCCGCTAGATATCTGGGAAATAAAATGTCTTGGGGGGCCATGATAGGTGGGTAAGGGGCCACTAGAAACAAGGAGGGTCCAAGGAAGGGACTGGAGGTATTTATTTATTTATTTACTGAGACCCCTGATCAGTGGGGGAATGGATTAATGAATTAAACTGCAATTAAAAAAAAACTCAGAACTGACCACTGGCAGTGATCCTTTCTGCATATTTTTTTCCTGCAGTTTAATAAATTAACCCAAGTTTGTATATTTATTCCACAGTTTTAAGGTGGAGTTTCCGTGAAAGTTCCAAAAATGATTTCCGAACTTTCACTGAAGCGAAATTCTCACTTTCGCAGAAATTCCGCCTGTGGAAATGTTTTTTCGCTCACCCCTATCCACAAACCCATCTAACACATTAATACACACATTTTTTCTGCAGAGAATAATACCTAGACTCATATTTCATAAAATGATATTAGAATTACTACATTTAAGTTTTGTGTATTTGAGTAGTTATTGTTACTGTATAGAGTAGAAGTTGACTGTTAGCACCTAGAAAGTGTTTCTGTTTTTCCCTTGTTCCTTTACTGTCTTCATGTTATATGTCACAACATATTCACAGGTCATTGATGATTGTTTATAGAGTTGCTATGAGGCTAATAGGATGTGTACATGGGCCCGGATATTCAAACTGCGCCAGGCTGGGCACAGCTCAAAATTGTTTCGCAGGGGTGTGGCCTGGGTGATATTCAATGGAGTTGCGCTATGGCACAGCAGCTTTGAATATTGCACCCTGGCCACCCCCACTGTGCATGGCACAGTGGCACTGCACCAGTGCAAGTGGCCAGAGTGGAGCATTGAGATGCGCTAGCGCAAGTGCCATTGCGACATGCACAGCACCTGTGATATTCAAAAGGGGACATGCAAATGGAGCCATAATTTATGCAAGGCACACATGGGGCCATTTGCATGTCATTATGGCTCCATTTGCATCCCATTAGCATGCAGGTGCATCGAGCCCCGACGACTTGCGCCTGGCACCCTGACAGGCAGCAGCCATTGGGGACCAACACCCCTTGCAGCCCGATCATGGGCATTCGTCTAAAAGAAAAAAAACCTCTAATATCCCTGGTGGTCCAGTCGGCCCGCACTCTGCACAATCACAGGCATCTTTTGAAATCACCCCCCTCTCCAATATCCCTGGTGGTCCAGTGGATCGATCGCTGCCCGATCGCGGGCACCTTTTGAAATCACCCCCCCGGCAATATCCCTGGTGGTCCAGTAGACCACACTCTGCCCAATCGTGGGCATCTGTAAAACATAGAACAGTCCTATTACCCTGGTGATCTAGTGTACACCCTCCCCACCAGCCCACTGAGCCCCACCGCCCCACTCCCCCATCAGCTGGTGGGTGGCAGCACCCGATCTGCCTGCCGCCCCACCATCCATCGACTGACAGCTTAGTAGGGCTGCACACCTATTGGTTCACAGCATGAGCCAATGGGCATGCAGCACATTCCATACTACACAGTCCAGATATGTGAATGAATTCATTCACATATCTGGACTGAGTAGTATGATATGGAGCTGCATGCCCATTGGCTCTGCTGTGAACCACTGGGCATGCAGCCCACCGAGCTGTCAGTCAATGGGTGGCGGGTGGTAGGTGGGTGGTGCAGCCATCCGCCAGCTGACGGGGAGCGGGTGCTGGGGCTCAGTGGGGTGGGAGGGGGTACACCAGACAACAAGGGTAACAGGACTGTTCTATGTTTTACAGATGCCCGTGATTGAGCAGCAATCAGTCCACTGGACCACGAGGCATATTGGAGGAGGGTGTCTTTACATGCATACCCACGATGGGGCATGGGGGATGCCACCAGGTGCAGCAGTAACTCGGTCGGCCACCCACAGGGGGCAGCTGCTGAGCTGCGCCTTGCAATGAGGCAGCTCACCTGTGGGTGGCCATAATTTGTACCTTTTTTTGGGGGCTTAACTTTGTGCAGGAGCAGATAGGGGTTGCGCATGCATGATTCTGCACATCCCTGGCTGAATATCGGGCTGTGCAGGTTATGCATGGGCACAACCCCCCCAATCTGTGCCTGCATACATTACTGATGCGCTCTGGCACATCAGGATTTGTGCAGTGCACTCTTCCCTTTTGAATATCACACTGGGTATCAGTGGGTGTGCATGTATGCAACACTGTTGCGCCATGCACAACCCTTTTGAATATCTGGGCCATGGTGTTTATTTATTAATAAAAATGTGCTTAACTTAAAAAAAATGCATGAAAATCTGTTCAGAAAGACACACTAACATGTCAACCAATTTAATTAGGTTTTATTTCAAAAAAAATGTCAATTTCATTTAGAGTACAAGTAAATAGAACAATCTACTGGAAGAACTCATGTAGCAGTTTATTATGCCCACATGAATAAAAGGAAATTGTTGATCCATAAAAATCAGAAACAAAGCCACCTACAACAGAAAATAGAACAATTGCCAGCTAGTTACAGAAGTGAAAGCCTCATACCTAATCTGGTTGCTCGGAAATTAATTAAGATGTGCTTTTCAAGAATGTTCTTACTAATTTTTATGTTGATTGCACACATGCGCAAGAAACATGTTGCGTCAGCTTTCTCCACAAGCAGGTTATGGAGATGTGGCACTGTTATGCCCAATGCCCCCACAGCCTGCAAAGGCTTGTCCCCCATCCCCCAATGCTGTGGCACACTGCTGCTGACACTAGTTCAGCCAGCGTACCACAACTTTCTAAAAAATCAGCCACTGCAATCAGAGGCCGCGTCATCATTGCAGCCTCAGCCATCCGCTGCAATGAGGGAGTGACCCGTCATTGCAGGGCAGGAAGTAGGATCTGTGATATTGTTTGAGAACATGGCGGTGGCTTGCCACCATATTCACAAACAATATTTACCTCCCCATGTTTATTTGCTGATGGGGGAGCCCACTCCCTGTTGGCATAATGTAACCCCCCACCCGGTTTTATTGTCTGCCGACGGGGTGCCCAATCCCCCGTCAGCTACAGCTGCCCCATCCCCAAAAGCAAGACTCAGGTGGCATGCTGGGAGCCCACCCCAGCGTGCCACATGCCTCTGTAAAGTTGAAAACGGTCCTGTGACATTTTCTGGGTTTTTTTACGTGAAAAAAGGGAAACGGTCCCTCGTAGTCTCCCTGCACCCCTCCCATAACCCACACCCACCCACTGTGCACTCTGCCTCCCCCCACACCCCCCTCACCCCATACTTACCTCCGGAGCTCGGCGCAACGATCTTCACTGGACCGGGAACACGTCTGCATCCTTCAAAGCCGACTGTAAACTGAGGAAATGCAGGTAAGCTGCATAATGGAATGAATAGGTTTTTTCAACTTTAGTACATATCTCAGGCATTTTGGGGAATTTTTTTACCAAATTTTCAACATGGGGTTTTTGGGACCCCTCCTCATAAATTCTTGAACTGTCATGGCGTACATCGGCCCCAAAAGGTGGTTTCAGGGTCACTGTGCGGAATCACCCTTCAGGGCTGATTAACAAAATGACAGTGCCAGTGTTCATGATGTGGACTGTCAAAAAGCCTATGTTGCAAATTTGGTGGAAAAAATCCAAAAAATGACTGGGTTTTTTTTGCGAGCGTGCATTGCGCAGTTGCTACATATGCTCGTAACTTTGTGAATTTACAATATTTTCTTGCCAGATTTTCAACATTGGCATTTTGTCACACCTTGTTGTGAGCAGTACAGCTGTCATTGTTCACATCCTGGCCAAAATGTGTTTTCGCACTTCTGGTGCAGAATAGCGCAGTCACTGTGGGAAATCAGTGTTCAGGACAGATTAAGAAAATGACAGTGACACTGTTCATGAGTAGAGGTCCTAAAATGCCTATGTTGAAAATTTGGTAACGATACTCCATAAAATGACTGTGTTATAAGCGTGCATTGAGCATTTGGCACGCATGCTCTTAACATCGCAAATTTATATTTTCACTCCAGATTTTCAGCATTGCCATTTTCCCAGACCTACTTATGAACAGTGCAGCTGTCATTTTTCCCATCCTGGCTGAAATGTGTTTTCACACTTCCGGCACAGGATAGAGCGGTCGCTATGGGAAATCACTGTTCAGGGCAGATTAAGAAAATGACAATGATACTGTTCATGAGCAGAGGTCCTAAAATGCCTATGCTGAAAATTTGGTGAAGATAGCCCATCGACTGACTGTGTTACAAGTGTGCATTGTGCACTTTCCACGCACCCTTGCAACTTCGCAGATTTGTAATATTGTCACACCAGATTTTCAACAGTGCCATTTTTTCACACCTCCTTATAAGCAGTACAGCTGTCTTTTTTCACATCCTGGCCGAAATGTGTTTTCACAGTTCCAGTGCAGAAAAACGTGCTCACTGTGAGAAATCAGTGTTCGGGACAGATTAAGAAAATGACAGTGGCACTGTTCATGAGCAGAGGTCCTAAAATCCCTATGTTGAAAATTTGGTGACAAAACTCCATAACATTATTGTGATACAAGCGTACATTGAACAGTTTCCACACACTCTTGCAACTTCACAAATTCGTAATACTGTCACGCCATATTTTCAACAGTGGCATTTTTTTCTCTACTCCTTATGAACATTACAGCTGTCATATTTCACATCCTGGCTAAAATATGTTTTTGCACTCCTGCCAAACAATAGCACGATTACTCTGGGAAATCAGTGTTTGGGACAGATTAAGATTGACCAAGTGACAGCGGGGAGCAACCAAGCTCAACTGAGCTCTGTCGGGACTGCTGCAGATTTGTTTGTGGACATTCAAAGGCCCCAACACAAGAGCCCAGTTCAAAAGAGTAGCCTGCAGCACTGGGAGAAACAGAACGAGAGAGCGAGTGAGGGAGGGGGGAGTGAGCAAACTCACTGAAGCACTGTCAGGACTGCTGCAGATTTCTTTGTGGGCAGAAAAAGGCATCAATACAGGCAGGGACCCAGTACAAAAGGCCAGCCTGCAGAGGTGGGAGAAACAGTATAAGCGAGTGAGACAAGGGGACTTAGTGAGCTCAACAGAGCTCTATCAGGACTGCTGGGATTTCTCTGTGGGCAGAAAAAGGCTCCAATGCAGGCAGGAGCCCCGTACAAAAGGGCAGCTTGCAGCGCCAGGACAAACAGAATGAGCAATGAGAGATGGAGACTGAGCGACCTCAGCAGAGCTCTGTCAGGACAGCTGTGGATTTCTTTGGTGACAGACAAAGGTGCCAATGCAGCCAGGAGCCCCATACAAAAGTGCAGTCTGTGGTGCCAAGAGAAACAGAACGAGCGAGTGACAGAGCAGTAGTGAGTGAGCTCAACGGAGCTGTAGTGTGACTGCTGCAGATTTCTTTGTGGGCAGAAAATGTGGCAATGCAGGCAGGAGCCCCATACAAAAGGCTAGCTTGCAGTGCCGGCAGCAACGGAATGCGAGACTGACAGAGGGGGAGTGAGCGAGCTCAGTGAAGCTGTGTCGGGACTGCTTCAGATTTCTTTTTGGCCAGAAAAAGCCGCCAATGCAGGCAGGAGCCCAGTACAAAAGGGCAGCCTGCAGTGCCAGGAGACACAGAACGAGCGAGTGAGGGAGGTGGAGTCAATGAGCTCAACGGGGCTCTGTTGGGACTGCTGCATATTTGTTAGTGGGCAGAAAAAGGCAGCAATACATGCAGGAGCCCAGTATAAAAGGACAGTCTGCAGTGGCAGGAAAACCAGAATGAGTGAGTGAGTGAGCTCAACAGAGTTGTATTGTAACTGCTCCAAATTTCTTTGGGGGCATAAGAAGGCAACAATGCAGGCACAAGCCCAGTAGAAAAGGGCAGCCTGCACAGCCGGCAAAACAGAATGAGCGAGCGAGAGCAGAGGAGTGAGCGAGCTTAATGCAGCTTTGTTGGGACTGCTGCAGATTTCTTTATGGGCAGAAAAAGGCACCAACAGAGGCAGGAGCCCAGTACAAAAGGGCAGCCTGCGGTGCCAGGTGAACCAGACTGAGTGAGTGAGACAGGGGGAGAGAGCGACCTCATCTGAACTCTGTCGTGACAGCTGTGGATTTCTTTGTGGGTAGAAAAAGCCACCAAAACAGGCAGGAGCCCAGTACAAAAGGGCAGCCTGCAGCACCAGGAGAAACAGAATGAGCAAGTGAGAGAGGGGGAGTGAGCCACCTCAATGGAGCTCTGTCGGGACACCTGCAGATTTCTTCCACAGCAGAACAAGGTGCCAGCTCAGGCAGCAGCCCAGTACAAAAGAGCAATCTGCAGCACTGGGACAAACAGACTAAGCCAGTGACAGAGGGCCACTGAGTGAGCTCAACAGACCAACGCAATCAACATTCGGCATTGACAAATGCTTGTTAGTTACTGTAGTATATTCCTCCTCTTCCAACTGACTGTGTGGTGTCCTGCATCCAATGTACAGTAGACATCCATTTATATTAACTGTCTGACGTGCCACTGAAAACTTCTCAGCAGTATTCTTTCACTTACAGTACTGCTGATCACATTCCAGTGGCATATGCAGTAGTTCAGCAGAGCATAGGTTGCTCATAATTGCCCACCCTCTGTTTGTTGGCTTCTTCTTTAAAGGCAGATCCTGACCCCTGCTGAATTGCCAAAATTTAATCTGCATTCTTCCTGATACCTTTGGATTTGAACTCAGCCTTTCCCTATGTTGAGAATCTCTACAGGTGGTAAACAGGTTTACCAGCATGTCACTACAACTAATTAGTGAAACCCCTTTCTTTATGGAGGAATCATGGATTTAAATTTGTGTATATGGAAGAACCCCAGATGCTTTATTTTTATAAGGTCTAAATTAAATGTTTCTGTGTGTACCTTTCAACCACAAATATCAACATATAATGTAGAAACCACAACAGAACACATTGATTCAGTATTGATAAAAAAATATTACAAAAAGTGCTGTCTTACAGACTGAGTGAGATATTGTAATGTATAATTACACCTACGGTGCAGGTGCCCTAAATGTCTGACAGTACACAGTATGTGAGCACAAAAATGGAAGTATCATGGGCATTCCCATTTACAGTTAAGGATGGACAAAACCAGATAGATTCTGGTTCTGGTCTTTTGGTTTTGTTAAAGTGCCCGTGGTTTTGGTTCTGGATTTGGATTTATGGCCAATATGAGATCAATATAATATAACATTTATGCTGTCCTTAGTTTTAATGTATAATAAAAAGCTAAAGCAAGAAAATAATGGTGAAAGAAACAGATCAGTAATTACACACCACAGAAAAACAATGGTTATAAGTCAGTGGAAACTCACATGCTAGAGCACAACATTCCTTCCAAAACAATGGATTTCTGGACTTCAGGCTGGGTTACGTGCTGTTATTCAGCATTAGATAATGCATTACTGCTAGTGGGTTGTGATACTTAGAGCTTGTTCCCCACCTGGGGTACTGCTAATTTATGTCCATATTGACTATTGCTCATTAGGGTTGGGGATTGTAAAGGTTTATTCTTCCTAGATTTGTATGCTTGTTAGCAGGCATTATTTAAACAGTATTGTCCAGATCCAGCTGGCTGTTAGAGAACAGCTGGTACTTAAATATGAGCAATAACACTGACTGGGTGGAGTTGACTTTTTTTTTTAGTTTAGTCTGAGTGTTTTTTGTATTTTTGATTTGTACAAATCCACTGAATTTATTGCACACTATGAACTGTAATGATTACATGTTTATGCTTTTAAAATACTTTTTGTTGGTGTATTGCAAAGAGTGCTTTAACTGCATACAGTGATAAAGATGTATCTATCTATTTAAACCAATGGTTACAGGTCAGGGGCTACTCAGATATGTACCCTTGGAACTACTCAAACAGCAGAGCGCTATCCCCCTCCCCAACATAAAAAGGGGACACAACCAGGAACTGCTTAAAAACCAATGCACTACCCTCCCTCAAAATTTCTATTAACCAGGGGTTACTGAAATACTGTAGCATCACCTCCTAAACAAACATTTGTCAGTGCTGAATGTTGTCTTGTTGGCATTGGCATTGGTAGTGAAAGAGTCAGAGAGATGTATAGTAGGAATGGCACTGAAGTATTGAACTGATGCCAACCTCACCCTCACCTTGCAGAGACTGACAGGCATTGGGCTGTGCCTTTGGGTCATCAGCAATAATGCTCATCCCATTTCACTTCAACCTACCCTGCAGACACCGACAAGTGTTGCAGTGTGCCTTGGGGTCATCAGCCTTATGCTCACCCCATTCCATAAGGAAATACACTGAGATAGGTGCAGTAAAGGAGAATGGGTTGAACTTTGGGGTGAAGGAGTCCAAGGTACACCTCGATGCCTGTCACTGGCTGCAGGGTGGGGGTGTGGGTGGAATAGCATGAGCATTAGAGCCAACAATCCCAAGTCACACCCCCCGACACCTGTCAGTCTCTACAGGGTGGGGCATTATGGTTGGAAACACTAAAGCCTCAAGTGTATGTTGGTATTTTCACTCCAAATTTTCTACATGGGCTTTCTGTGACCCCACCTCATGAACAGTGACACTATCGGTTTGTTAGTTGAAAGGTGATTTTGCACAGCGACTGCACCATTTAGTGCCACAGGTGTGAAAACACATTTTGGGCAGGATGTGAAAAATGACAGCTGTACTGTTCAAGAGAAGGTGTAAAAAATGGCAATGTTGAAAATCTGGAGTGAAAATATGAAAAATTGGTGAAGTCACAAGCGTGTGTAGAAATTGCGCAACACACGCCCGTAATGCAATTATTTGGGGGATTTTCTTTTAACCAAATTTTCAACATTGGCATTTTGGGACCTCTGCTCATGAGCAGTGGCACTGTGATTGTGTTACTCTCTCCTAAAAGTTGATTTCCCATAGCGACGGCATCATTGTTTGAGTTGTACTGGTCTACAAAAAGAGGGGACATCACTAACCTGGATAACTATTGCCCTATTGCCATCCTCTCCACCCTTTCTAAAATACTGGAGAAAATTGTTGCTATCCAGGTCTGGGATTTCCTCTAGTCCTTCAAACTCCTCACCCCTGACCAACATGGTTTCTGACATGGGCACAGTACATCCACTGCTCTCATACAGTTTACAAATGATGTCAGACTCACTATGGACAAAGGCTCTCTCACTGAAGCTACTTCTGTTGATCTTACGAATGCAATTGATTTAGTTGACCACCAGCTGCTCCTATCAAAGTTGTCATCCCTAGGCTTCTCGACCTCTGTCACCACCTGGTTCCAAAATTATCTTTCAAAGTGTCAACAATTTGTCCAGATCAGAGATGCTAAGTCCCCTCTTGCTCCTACTTGGAACGGAGTGCCCCAGGGTTCAATTCTTGGTCCTGTCTTGTTTACAGTCTTCATAAATGACATCCAACCACTCACTGATATTTGCTCAGGTCTGCTATATGCCGACGGTCTTGTTCTTTACTCATCTTCCTCAAACCTCTCAGATATCAAACTGAATCTCAATAGTAACTTCAATACCTTTCAGAGCTGGCTATTGCAAAACAAGCTTGTCTTAAATAAAAATAAAATGGTGACTATGATCTTCAGTTCAGGTTCAAAAATTCAGTCCTGCACCCAACCATTAAGTATCAGTTCACTTGATGGCTTTCCCCTTAACACAGTTACCTCTTTTAAATACCTAGGAGTAACCCTTGATCCCACCTTAGATTTTGACCTGCACCTAACCTCAGTCATTAAATCCATCAATATTCAACTTGGGCTGGCATACAAGGTGAGACATAGCCTAACATCCATGGTGAGGATGGTTATTGCACAGGGGATCCTGAGACCCAAATTGGTGTATGGGTTAATAGCCTTTCCGGCAACTACTGGAGGGCTCCTCCAAAAGTGGGATGTCTGCTTCAACAGCATTTGCCATTTTGCCCTGTCTTAACCCAAACTTACTCACTGATGCACACTATACTCCAGTCTGGGAAGGTTTACCACCTCAGCCTTCCGACAGTTTGTTTCCTACTGTTTTATAAAGAATATAAACTCCTTCCATATACCCGACAAATTGGCTGTACTGCTCAAACCTGTGATCTCTGCCTACCCACTGAGATCAGCTGACAAATCTCTTCTTGTCTAACCAAGATGTAAAACCAAAGGGGGAGAATGCTTTCTCTTGCTGGGCCCCTAAACTATGGAACTCCCTTCCACTGAGTGTAAGAATCTCCCCTTTTCCACACAGCTTCAAACAGGAGCTTCATATGGCTCTTCTAAGCATTGAACCCTGCTTCTGTTCTCTATCCACCCACTCCTGTACTGGTTACTCCTAGTTGCCTACCAGCTCCAACCTCTACTACTCTAAAACCTGCCTGGAAATCTTGCTATTTCCTCTTTTCTAGCACTTACTTACTAGTTGTATGACTTGTGACTGATAGTTATTTGCCCTTATATTTCTGTTTTGTTACTATATATAGATTCCTGCAAATGTACTGTCATTGCTGAAAATTTTGTATAAGTGTACCATGTCTGACTTCTACTTGTTCCCATGATGTTTTCTTGTATCTACTATTGTCTGCATACCCTTTGTTGTAATCTTCTGGGTCGTACCTGAAAATAAGCAGCTATGCTGTCTAGTGTACCTACCCGGTTAACAAAAACTAAATAAATAAATTGTGCACCAGATGTGCGAAAACACATTTTGGGCAGAATGTGAAAAATGGCAGCTGTACTGTTGGTAAGGAGTTATGAAAAAATGGCAGTGTTGAAAATCTGGAGTGAACATATTAAAAATTGTAGAGGTTACGAGAGTGCGTGGAATATGCACAATGCAGTCTCATAACACAGTCATTTTGGGGTATTTTTTTACCAAATTTGCAGCCTAGTTTTTTTGGAACCCCACCTCATGAACAGTGGCACTGTTGTTTTGTTAATCAGCCCCAAATAGGGGATTCCGTGCAGTGACTGCAAAAATCACCGTTTGGGAAAAAAATTACAAGATGAAAGTGCATGTGTTCATGAGGTGGGGTCCCAAGAACCCCAGATTGAAAATTTGGAGCCAAAATTCAAAAAAATGGCTAAAATATCCACCTAAGTTGAATCCCACCCCCATTGATGCCATTATACAACCTACCGGCATTCCTTCATTTTGCAGTTCGGCTTTGAGGAGTCCAGACATGTTCCTGCTCCACTGAAGATTGCAGCACCGGACCTCCGGAGGTAGGTATGGGGTGATGGGTTGTGAGGAGGTGGGGTGTGCAGAGGGTGGGTGCAGGTTGGGGGAAGGGCACCGCACACAATGAGGGATTTTTTTTTCAGGTGCAGGTTGGGGGAAGGGGTGGCGCACACAATGAGAGACCATTTTCTTTTTTTCAGGTACAAAAAAAACCAGACATTGCGGAACCATTTTCTTTCTTTACAGGTGAAATGAAACAAATGTTGGGCACACTGGGGTGGGCTCCCAGTGTGCCCCATGACTTTTGGGGGGAGAATGCTAGCCACATGTGGTGGGCTCCTAGTGTGCCACACAATGAGGGGGGAGGAACATGCTGACATGGTCGGCTTTGTGTGAGTGGTGGCACACTGGGGTGGGCTCCTAGTGTGGCACACAATGTGGAGGGGTGGGGGACATGCTGACATGGGGATTTCACCCCCAATGTCAGCTTTGTTTGGAGATTGTGTGCCATCTTGTTTATTGAAATGTCTTACAAGGAAAGACATGTAGAGGAGGTTCGTCATCTCTGCCACTGCATGACAAGCTTGTCTCTGATTGCAGCAGCACATTTGGTGGCACTTTACATAATTTTTCATCAGCGCTAGCATACGGGCTAATTGGGGAATGAGGGATGCACCTACTAAAGCGTGCCTGCATTCACCAACATTGACACACCTCTCACTGTACTATTACTACCGGAAGATGCAGCTTGTACCTGTGCAAGGCAACATAAAAACTGAGTTCAAGCCAGAGGCTACTCAAATACTCAAGTCTGTGCTATTATAAAAAGTGTTTTTTTTTATTATTGTTGTTGTTTAAATTAAGGCTACAAACAATAAAAACAAACAAACAGACAAAAAAAATTGCCTGCCGTCTCCCTCAAAGGAATGTTGTTCAGGCAGTTTTTCCTGAGTGTTTCTAAATCATTTTTTTATTTTTATTCCCCAAAGAAAGGGGCAACCTCTCAGCCAATCAGTTGTTACTACCATAACTACTATAGGAGGTGGGGTAGTTGGGGGCTAGAAGGTAGGTAGGGTGGAGGGGGGTGCCTCATAAATTTGGAATATATTGGGGAGGAATGTGGTTGAAGTTACATAATTTGGCCCAGATGGGGGACTAGATTATCATATTACTGGATATGCCCTATAATTCAAAAATTTCCTGGTGGGGGTGTTAGAAGGTGGCAGAGTGGGGAGAAAGATGTTGTTAAGGTCCGTCTGGTTTGAGGGGGGTATGAGTCACATAAGCAGCAGAAGGGTGGTGGCTAACATGCATAAAAAGATTTTCATGTCGAAAAAAGGAAAACAGTGTGTAGATTGCCTGGCTAAGTGCTACTTTGCCCTGTGAAATTTATGCATGATGGCACCTTGCCTACTCTTTCGCTGATGAAGAGCCACTATGTGTAGCTTCACTGGATGAAGGTAAGAACTTTCCCAGGTGAAATCTACATGAACTGCGCCCTCTAGTGAAGCAAAGTGAAGTGAAGGGAACATTATGAAGCACCTCATGAAATGATTTCACCCCAACATTTCACATCTGGGCCCAGATATTCAAAGCTTTGTGCCAGGTGAAAAATGATTTCTCCCTCATTGTGCATGGGTTTGCATTGAACTCCTACTGTGTATTTAAAGAGTACCTTTACATTCACTAAAATCATTTGCACTCCAGTACAGAGATAATTTATACATACATGAATACATACATAGACACCCGCAGAGTAGGTCTAAAGGTCTATCAAGTCTGCTCGAAAATCAGCACCAGTCAGGACACCGTTGCTGCCCTCCCTGCCTCCCTGTAAGTCCCCTCAATCAACTCCCCATCATAGTTACACCTCCAGATCTGGCATATCTCAGCTTTACCGTACCCTTGTACCTGCCCCAGCCTCTCTTGAACCAATCCACTTTACCAACAGACACCAGCTCCACAGGTAGTGCATTCCAGGGGTCCACCACCCTCTCAGAAAAGTAGCATCTCCTAGTCTCCCCCCTAAGCCTCCCACCAACTAGCCTCATGGAACACCCTTGGTGGCCCCTTCATCCCTCAGCTGGAACACTCTGTTTGGGCTGACCCTGTTCAGACTCTTTAGATAGTTGAAGACTTTGATCATGTCACCTCTATCCATCCTCTCTGCCAGGGAGTACAAGTTGAGCTCCTCAAGCCTCTCCTGATAGAATCTTTACCCCAGGCCCTGTATCATCCTGGTTACCCTCCTCTGGACCCTTTGCAGAAGTGCAATGTCCTTTTTCAAGTACGGGTACCAAAACTGCACGCAGTACTCTAGGTGTAATCTAATGAGGCACTTGTACAGAGGGAGAATCGTCTCCCACCTCCTCGAGGTTATCCCCTTGGCAATGCATCCAAGCATTTTGTTTACCTTAGTCACCACCCTTCTACACTGCTCAGAGTTATTCATTTTGGCATCCACGACCATCCCAAGATCCCTTCCCCCTTTGAAACCTGCAATTTCTCCCCACCCAAAAAGTACTCATGATTAAGGTTTCTAAGCCCCAGGTGGAGAACACTGCACTTCTTGGCATTAAACCTCAGTTTTTAAGTATGTGACCAGCTCTTCAGATTATCAAGGTCCCCCTTTAGGGCTCTTCTACCCTCCTGTCCATCAAATACCGCCCCAGCTTTGAGTTATCCACAAAGAGGCTCATCTCACTCCTGATACCATCCCTGATGTCTAAGATGTAAGCATTAAACAGGAGTGGGCCCAACACCAACCCCTATGGGACCCTGCTAATGATACTTGTAGGGGATGATACCTCCCCCCTGACTACCACCTTCTGAAACTGCCTGGCTAGCCCGTTCCTTATCTGCCTCACTATCCTTTTCCCCCACCCCATTCCCCCCATCTTGTCCAGCAACCCTGGGGGTTGCACTGAGTCAAATGCCTTGCTGAAGTCTAGAAAGAGGACGTCCACTGGCCTTTCCTGGTCCAGCACCTTTATCACCCAATCATAGAATTCCTTAAGGTGGGGGGACCACGTGATGCAAGCTACCGGATAGTCGCTCCTCTGTACAACTCCAGCCTCCCATCTCTTTCTAATTGTTATCTGGTATATTTTCTCAATCTCTAAACTTACTAATTTATGCTATTCTGGCTTCCTATAACTTCGTGCCCTTGTAGGGCGATTTTGAGAGAGAATGGATGTCTACATGAAAAAGCAACAGCAGAAACACACCCCGCCAGTTACACCAGAAAAGGCCCCAAAAAAATTCCGGGCCTCAAGTGGCGCGTAGAAGGTAGACGCTTTGAATCAAGGTGCGGATCAGGAGCAGCTCACATTGTCTAAATTTCTGGAAGAATTCAACCCATTTCGAGATGAGATTAAGGAGATGGCATCAGAAATGAAGTCGCTCACGAGAAAAATAGAAGAGATTACTCTTGCTAACTCAGACAACATGACCAGGATCTTCTCTTTAGAGAAGCAAGTGGAAAGGTTTGAGCTTGAGATGGCAGCTATGCACCAGAAATTGTCCAGATTTGAAGCTTAGCTTGAAGACCTTGAAGGTCACTGCCGGAGAAATAATGTAGTGATCCTTGGGCTACCAGAGGGAGAGGAGGGCCAGAATACCATTGCTTTTGCCCAGAAGTTGGTGGACAAGATTGCTGGACCTTCCCCATATGGGGCCATATATATTATAGAGAGATCCCACAGGTCATTAAGACTGAAGCCCCCTCCTGGAACAACGCCCCGACCTATAATTTGTCATTTCTTTAAATTTTTAGAGCGACAACATTTTCTGTACAAAGTAAGAGAACTCCAAGAAGTCCGTTGGGAGCAAGCTAAGCTTTGAATATTGCAAGATATTCTGGGTTCAGTCCGTTTGAAACGTGCAGCATTTCATCTAATTGTCTCAAAAGTCATTGCTGCTGGACTTAAATTTTGTATGGGATACCCATCCAGGCTACAGGTACAGGTGGCTGGTTCCTGGGCTACTTATAAAGAACCCGAGGCAGCGCTTGCTAGCTTAAAAGTATCCCTGCCAGATCTCTTTAGGGACACATGAAAGACCTCTGGACTTTCCTGACAAGACGAGAATCTATCTGAGAAGGCTGGGCAATCATGTAAAGGAATCTTCCAGAAAGAACACGATTAAACATTCTTGGACTCTCATCTAAGCCCGATTAAGGGGCAGAAGGGACCCTTCTGTTATTATAGTGATCCAACTATGGATACATATTCTTGTTTGTTTTGTCTGGGTCTGGGGTTTCATGTAATTAAAAGATTTCTCGTTAGTTTTCGTGTTTGGAGGAAACAAAGCCAACCCAGTAATATTTAGTCTCCCCTCCCCCTGTAAGAGTTTGGTAAGATTGGGTCCGGTAAAAGTTTATGGCTTTTGGGGGAATTTACAGTAATTACAAGGGCTGTGATGTCCTTTCCCTTGTAAAGCATCAGTGCGCAGTTACGCGTTTCCAACACTGGAGAGAGCTTGTGTTTCAGGCATTAAGTATTAACGGTCGCTAAGGCCAGAGAATAGCGGGGGTTTACTGGCGCAAGGGCACAGCAATTTGAAGGAGAGGTACGGGGGCCTGCCTCTATGGGGCTGGAGAGCTTATTGAGATAATGGCCTGCATGGTGAATTTTATGTATTGCTGTGGCTGGCTTCCTGACCTCGCACCACATGGTGCCTTTTCATATCTAGCAAGGCACATGCCTTAGCAAGCTGTGATGTTTCTGGTGGTGATGCCTTACCTATGCTGGCTTGCTTTCAACGGCTTTCTTTAGGGGATAGGCAAGGGATACAATGGCCTGTACTGCAATAATGTTGAGTCCTCTCTCCTTCCTTGTTGTTAATATTCCAAAAAGGGGGACTGAATTATAAATAATGTAGGGTTTGGGGACGTTTTATGGGGGCTGGGGAGGTAGAAAACAGAGTATTGCTGAACATTGTTAGCGATAAGAGGGGTTTGGGTGGGTGTTTTTTGAACAATGTTCTGGGGTTACTGAAGTTGTGGATTGTCTGAGGATACTTGGGTGGGTGGGGAGGGACAGGGCTTAATAAGGGAGGGTTGGGGGTGGGATATGGGCACAGCAGGTTCAGGGAATAGAATCACCTGGTACATGGTTGCAGTATACGATAGATCTCTTATCTGTATTTATACTTGACATTATAGACGGCTCAGAATATTAATATTGTTACGTGGAATGTGAAGGGGATTAGGAAAAAACTGAAACAATACCAAGTACTTAAACACCTGAGTCTGTTGCGTGCCCAGATATCATTTTTACAAGAATCTCACTTAGTGAATTCCTAAGTATTACAACTTCAGAGACAACAGATAGGTCAGGTTTTTTATGCTTCTGGGGAGACCAATAGTTGCAGGGTCATGATACTGATTAATAGAGACATTCCATTTGTCCCTTCTCAGGTGTTTAAGGATGCCAATGGCAGATAAATCTTAGTTCAGGGTACTATTTGGGTCATGCCGTTAGTTCTAGGTAGCATTTATGGACCAAACACAGATGATCCCTCTTTTTTCATGAAACAGATCTCTACGATCCTTCCTATACTCCCTATTCCAATTATCTTAGGGGGAGACTTCAGCTTGGTCTCTGATCCTAATCTTGACAGATCGAGCATTGGGTCGAGGGGACTGTCCCCTGGGCATAGGACCTTTAAGGAAATGATGGATCAGTGTGGGTTATGTGATGTCTGGCTAGTTACACATCCTAATATCAGGGAATATACTTATTGTTCACCAGTACATGGTACGCATTCTTGCATTAACTACCTATTAGTCTCTCATGAGCTCTTGCCAGGGGTATTATCCACCTCGATCCAACCGGGTCCAGTATCGGATCATTCCTTAGTGCTGGGTAATCTGGCTTTCCTTAACATTCCCAAAAGAGAGACCAGATGGAAATTAAATGAACAATTACTAAAAGATGAAAAGTATCGGGGATTGGTGAAGGAGCAGAAAGACTTTTTCTTTTCCACCAACCCAATAGACAGTACAAGGCCGGATATTTCATGGGAAGTCTTTAAGGCTTATATAAGGGGCATTCTCATTAGTCTAGCTACAAAGAGGAAGAGGGCACAGGAAATGGAGTTATTTTCCTTATTGTCCCAGATATGGGCATTAGAAAATATACAGACAGATAACATTTCTCAAGAGGAGTCACAGAAGCTATTAATACATAAGGATAAATACTTGGGAATGTTAAGAGAAAAGGCAGAACTGGCTATCATCCACACAAAGGCCAGTTTTACAGATCAAGGAGAAAAAGTGGGGTGCCTGCTGGCTTTACGTCTAAAGCAACAAAAGTCAGCCAGATTTATACCCCCAATAAGGTCACAGTCAGACAGAACCCTGAAGGTATCCCCCTCAGAGATAGTTCAGGAGTTTGCTACCTTTTATGGGCAATTATATAGGGATATGGATAGTCCTCCACCCATTGAAAAACTGGAGGAGTATCTCAGGGAAGCATATCTTTCATTACTATCTAACTCTCAAAAGAAATTTATATCTTCCCCATTAGCACAGGAAGAAATAGTGGCTGTTATAAAGGACTTGCCTGTGGGTAAAGTCCCAGGTCCAGATGGGCTTTCTGCCTTATTTTACAAAGTCTTCAGGGATCAATTACTACCTGTGCTGCATTGTCTCTATTTGCACATTTTTTATGGAGAGACGGCAGATGCACATTTTTTTGAAGCGTTGATAGTTTTATTACCTAAACCAGACAAGAACCCAGAATTGGTTCAGAGCTACAGGCCAATATCTTTGCTGAATCAAGATGTCAAAATTATCTCAAAGATATTAGCAGATAGACTAACCCTGGTCCTCCCAGATCTGGTGGGTATGTCTCAAGTGGAATTAATGAGAGGATGTGCATCTTCAGACCACCTGCATACCCTCTCTCATGTCTTCTCGGAGTCCAGGGATGCCATATATCCTGCGGGGTTGGTCTCCCTGGACACTGAGAAGGCATTTGATCGGGTTAATTGGACTTTTCTATTTCAAGCCCTTAAGGTATTTGGATTCCCACCCATGTTCATAGATTGAATCAGGGCAATTTACCAGTCTCCTACAGTGAGGATTTCAGGGAATGGGACCTTCTCCAAGTCTTTCGTGTTGCGGTCAGGTACGAGGCAGGGATGCCCCCTCTCTCCACTACTTTTCAATCTTTATGTGGAACCCATTATTCAACATATTCTCACCAATGAAGGAATACAATGTATTTCCATTAGGAATGAGGTAGTGAAAATAACAGCATACGCTGATGACCTCCTTTTACGTCTGGCTAACCCGATAATATCTATCCTGAACATGTTAAGGGAGGTTAACAGATTTAGTAGTTTCTCGAATTACAAGTTAAATCCCAATAAGACATCCTTTTTCCCCTCTTAACCACAAAGTTTTCAAGACTGACATTATCTCTCTGGGATTAGACTGGTCACCCCGGGCTATTAAGTATTTAGGTATAACACTAACACGTAATCCTTCCTTGTGGTTTAAAGAAAATCTGGACTCTCTCTTGCAGGGGATCACTCAAGATCTAGAGAGATGGGCCAAACTCCCGTTATCTTTATGGTGTCATATAAATATAATCAAGATGAATGCATTTCCCCATTTATTTTATCCCCTGTCACATCTTAACTCATTTGTCCCCTTAGTTTGGTTTCAGAAAATGCATAAACTTTTTACCAAGTTTATATGGTCTAATAAGACCTCTAGGTTGGCATATCACAAGCTAGCTGCACCCAAAAGAGAGGGGGGCTGAGGATTCCTTACTTGCCCATCTACTACTGGGCTAGTCATTTGGCTAAATACCTGACATGGGTAAGACTGGGCCCGGATAACATGATCCCAGCTTGGCTCAAGATTGAATTAGACTTTATCCAATCTATGAACATGGACCCTTCAACCATGCTTTATCTAAAAATTTCTCATTTGCAGACTATTAATAAATGTCCCACCATCATGACCTCTCTAAGAGTACACTTGCAATTGTGCTCTTTTCTGCGTTATAATCAAAGTAAAGATCTCGCTCAGTCCATTTGGAACTCCTTGGCTTTCACCATAAACAAACAGAAAATTTCCCGTTTATGGTTACCTCATTTAGGAGAAGGGATAGTATCCTCATTTTTGGACGAGGCTAGAGATTGGCTCTCATTCCCTGAGTTCATTTACAAGTTCAAAATTTTGGAGTCTCAGGTTTTTAAAGTGTCTCAATTGAGGCACTTGTTAACCACGGTTGTTGGGGCCACTCCACCCCGTCCAGCGGCCTTTGCATTAGTATCCGAACTCTCTCCTTTTCTTGTCTCCTCAGGTGTGATCTCTAAGATTTATCAGGTGTTGTTCCAATGGCGGTTTGGATGCAGTAGTGTCCCCACTAACTTTTGGGTTTCATTTTTTCCCCAATATACTTTTAACTGGCCCATCCTCTGGATGTATTGCCATAAATATGTATCCCAAGATAGATTACGTCTCATGCAGTTTCACATCCTACATAATTTGTATCATACCTCAACTAAACTGGTGAAATGGGGCCTTCTCGATAACGATAGGTGCAATAAGTGTTCCCAGGACACAGGGTCACTTTTTCATCTATTTTGGTCGTGTCCCCGGATAGCTTTGTTATGGGAGCTTATAAAAGCCAGCCTGGATCCTTTATTGGGTTTACAGGACTATTTTACACTGGATATTTGCCTGCTGGGGGATTTGTCTTCCATAAAGGTGAAAATCCGGAGATTTCATATATCCATGGTTGCGCTTTTGGCCAAAAAAATCATTCTTAGGCGCTGGAAAGAAGGGACCTGTCCAACATATCAGGAGTGGATCAATGAGATTTTAGCAAGTACACGTACAGAGAAAGCTATTGCTAGCCTTCAAAACAGAGTACATAGGTATAAGGTTATCTGGGATCCCCTTCACGCTCTAATTACGGTGGCTATGAAAGAATGTGTGGTCGAGGTTACCAACCTATTTATCATTAGTAAAGGTAGTTAGTGGGTGATAACAGTATTAGAATGGACTGCTGTCACTGTTCCGGGGAGGGAAGGGAGGGAAGGGTGGGAGGCAGTATGACTTGTCTTATGAATCTCATGTTAAAATGTTCACTACTGCCTCCTGTAATGTGGAAAAAGTGGTGAATAAACTTTGAATTAAAAAAAAAATAGAATTCCACAAGATTATTCTGACATGATCTGCCCTGAATGATGCCATGTTGGAAGTCATCCAGGTGGCTTCATGACCCTAGACACACCTCCAGTCTCTCTTTCAGGACGTCCTCCAACATCTTGCCCACCACCAACATCAGACTGACAGACTTGCAGTTACCGGGCTCCTCTCTTGAGCCACTTTTGTGGATAGGCACAACATGAGCCATCATCCAATCCTGGGGCATCCAATCTGTCTGAAGGTAGGAGTTAAAAAGGTCCACCCAGAGGTGCAGCAAGGACCTCCACCATCTCCTTCAGCACCCTGTGATGAAGGCCATCCAGATCCATGCCTTATCCATTTTCAGGGACGTAAGGGCCTCCTACACCCTACCAATAGGGATTTCCAGGGCAGAGAGCTCCCTACCTTCCTCTGTCCTAGTCCTCCCCCCCCCCCAATATGGTACTTCCCCTCCATCATCTCTTGTGAATACTGAGGCAAAGTATTCATTAAGTACCTCCACGTGCTTTTTGGTCTCCTCAGCCTAGCCACTCCCTAACCTCAGTCTGCTAAACTGTCCCTTCACTTTCCTCCTTTCCCTGATATACCTAAAGAACCCTTTTTCGCAGTTTCTAATCCTCTGGTCCAACCTCTCCTCCATCCTCGCCTTGGCCAATTTCACCACCCTGGTCACATTTTTGGATGTCCTGTCATATTCCCCTTTGTCCATGTCCATTTATAAGCTCTTATATCTTCTATAAGCAGCTCTTTGTTCTCTCACCACCTCCTGGACCTCCCTGGTCCACCAGCTTGGTTTTCTGGCCCTACCAAACATGTGCTGGACCTTCGTGTTTTCCATAAGCCCCCCTTTGAATAATTTGCCACCTGCTCTCTATGTCCATTTCTGGTGTAATCTTCTCCAACTGCCACTTGATGATCCCATCCATACCCTTAAAGTTCACACCCCTGAAGTCTACCACCACCACTTCAGTGCAATTTACCCCCTCTCCTCCCAGGTCAAGGGAAAACCAGACTGTGGCATGATCACTTCCCACCGGTGCATCCCACACAGCTAGGTTCCTAATCATATGACAATCTGACAGGACCATGTCCAGGATGTGATCATCCCTCATCGGGTCAGCCACCAGTTGTGCTAAGAATGCATCCTGAAAGACATCCCACGAGTGCTGCTCCCTAGTTGATGAAGATGCAGTAGTGCCCCAATCAACCTCAGGCTTGTTAAGGTCTCCCAGAACCACAGTTCTACCCACCCTCTGATCACAGTGATCTCTCAGATTCACTACCAGGCCCTCCTCGAGTTCCTCAGCCTGTGCCAGTGGCCTATAGACCAGCTCCAGGTTGACCCTCTTTCCCCCAGGTACCTGCAAGGTAACCCATAATGCCTCTACATTTCCCTCTGCCCGTCTACCCTACATATATTGATGCCATTCCTAATGACAAGTACCACCTCACCACCCTTGCCCACAGCCCTGTCCTTCCTGAACACAGTGTACCCCATCAGGTTTAGGTCCCAATCATACTGGGGAGTGGCCCAAGTTTCAGTGACTGCAACCATATCCACATCCCCTTCAGTTAGCATTGCCTGAAGCTCAGGCAACTTGTTGCCCATGCTCCTGGCATTAATCAGGACTGCCTTCCATCCCTGCCCCTTGCCACAGCCATCCCCCCAATCCGAGGTCCCTCAGTAATCTGCAAGCTCCCACTCCCTCATTCACTCTCAGTTCCCCTAGTTAAGCACTCCATCCCTCCCACTGGGGGGTGAAGGCTAAATCTTCCCTTGATATGCCTGCCAGCAGCAGCCTCAAGCCCCAGCCCCCCTCACAAGTTTAAACCCCATCTTGCTTCAATGAATTCAGACAGTTTTAGTTTCAAAACCTCCCTCCCCCCAGATTTAAGAGAAGCCTATTCCTGGTGTACATCCCCTTGTCTTCCCAAGTCACAACCCAATCACTCCCCAAGCAGACCATACCCCCTGGCAATATACCATGATCTGAGCCGATCATTAACCCCCATGATTTTCTGCTCATTTCCTACACTGCTCTAGGCACTGGGAGGACCTCCGAGAAAGAGACTCTGCACCCCATGGTATGACACACCCTGGCTAGCTCCTCAAACCTTGCCTGGATCTTCTCCACACTATTTACCTCTATGTTATTAGTGCCTTGGTGCACTAATATGTGAGATAATTTATGCAGCATGGAAAGGTGGGGCATGACCATGCATGTGAGCACAGCATGATAGTCAACATGCGTTGTGGTGTACAAATGGATTTGCATAGATCACTTGGTGCTGTGTAATTACCACCTATAAAAAGCCCATCTTAAACTGGGGCAAACCTTAGAAGCAGGAGGAGACACTGCAGGGCACAATCCAAGGTGTGACTCAGGGGAGCACACATAGTCTACCTCATGCATCAGATCCTAGAGGATGACGAGAGGGTCAATGCCAACCCTGGATCGAGATGTAGGACACTGAGGTATGCTGCACACAGACAGTACCATCCGTGAGTCACATTAAAAGTTCACATTGATAACCAGATTGTCTGAAGATACAGGCTTAATGGGCCCATATGCAGGCAGCTGTGTGAGCTGCTGCATGGCTGTTTCTGGACAGACACCCTGTGCAGCCATGCATTGTTCATAGACCTCAAGGTGATGCCTGTATGTAATCAGTTTCCTGGCCACCTGCACATTCCAGACACCAGTGGGGGACACCACTAGCATCTTGCAGTCAGCCACCTTGTGTCTCTTGGGTTAGTTCCTTGATGACCTCCTAAACCATGCTAGGGAGTTTGTCATATTCCCCAGCACACCATTTGAGCAAACTGCAACCATTCAGCAGTTTCATCAGGTTGTGCTTTTACCATCGATACTTGGTGCTGCTTTTTGTGCTCACTTTGCCATCCTGCCACCCGTTAGTGATGGAGTGGAGGCCTAACTCAGTAGGAAAGGGTAGCACTCCATCAATTACATGTGGTGTGTGATGCACAGTGCACATCATCAAAGTCCTGACACGGTACCTCAGCAGCACCCACAACACCTTCATATGACAAAACTCCATTTGTGCAGATGACTGGATGTGGAGATGTCCCTAGTAGCCACCTCATTGGTGAGTATACCTCACAGGACCCACCCCTTATTGTACAGGATGACACTAACCTAGTCCCTTTATCTACATAGGGGACTGCCTATCCCCTGCATCCCTGGCTCCTGACACCTTTCCTTCACCCCGCATATGTTGCAGAAAACAGCTATAATGCAGCACATACCTCCATGTGCAACATCATCAAGTGTGTGTTTGGAATGCTCAAGATGTGGCTCTGGTACCTTGATCATTCCAGTGGTGCTTATAGTACACCCTTCAGAAAGCCTGTGCCATATTCTTTGACTGTTGTATACTACACAACATGGCATTCAACCATGGGATATACATGCCAGCCCCAGAGGAACAACCTACAGTGGATTCAGAGCCTGAGGTCCAGGAAACACCAAAGCAGCTCGACAGCTGTGATCCCAGAATGGCCAGAAGGGCCTAGTATTACAGGCCTTGCCTCATAAGAGACATCTTTGGACATGGTGGGTGAGTACAGCCCACACAGGAGACTGTAATATGTGTAATCAATGTATTATCAAACCACAAGAACAGTATATAAATGGGATCATACCAGGCAGGGGGTAACAAAAACAAGTGATAAAGAAATGGGTTACACTTTAATTGCCACTTAACTACACTAGAAATGCATTGCAATGTAGTTGCATGTGACAAACATGCACAGTAACTGCATTGCAATTACTGTGTTGCATGCAAGTATTGATTAGTTACATTGAAATGGACAACGCATTGAAACCAGGCAAGGGGGCAGAAAATAGGCCACACACACAAACACATCCATGTAAACAGGGTATTCTAAAGGGGTATTAACAGAGAAACATGTCATCAATGAGGGGTGAACCAGGGGGAGCATGGAACTACAGGCCAGCCAGGCAGGGGGTAGCAAATAAATGGGGTTCATATGAGGACTGGTCATGTTGGGGGGCACAGGACTGTATACATTGATACCCATCAACCAGGTGGGAGGGCTGTAGCACAGGCCATCCATGCTGGGGTTAGGACTGCCTGGGCTAGGTCACAGGGGCAGATGGCGGTGTCACAGAGGTACTGTGGGGGAGGGAGGGGAAACATGTTGGCGAGAGGTGGCCTTTCACAGACTACGTGTCCCCTGGATATGGACAGTATGTCTGTACTGTACCCGGTATGGTTTTGTAGGGGGAACTTCAACCACGATATGTGGGATGAGAGGAGGGATGGTGGCACACAGGCGATCCATGTAGGTGGTCCTGCCAGTGGCCTGATCCTGGCACAAGTCATGTAGTGCAGTCATGATCTCTGCATTATGTGCCTCCTGTTGCTCCTTGGCATGTTGCATATCTTCATTCAACATGTGGTGGAGGTATGGTCAGTTGCTGCTGCATGACACTCTGTGCCTCCACGGTGGACTGCAGTAGTTGCTGACTGTCGGCTGTATCTCATTGTCATCAGGACAGGTTCAGACTGCACTCTTGGCTGTTGTATGGACTGGAGTCACATCATTGTAGATGCTGCAATCTGTTGTGGATGCTGTGGGTGGGCTGTGGCCAGGCCAATGGGATGGGTCTGGAGTGGCAGGGCTGTGGCCATATTAGAAGATGCATCATTGGGAGGAGCAGTGATAGCTGGCCCTGCGGTATCAGCCTGGGGTTGTAGGGTAATGGCTGTGTCATGGTTGGGGTCCTGAGGCGGCACAGCTGTGGCTTTGGCAGGGGCTTTGATGGGCTGCAACCCCATGATCACTGGATGGTGTGGGGAAAGTGTCTGGGCCCAATTGTTGTGGGGGCTAGTGGGAGGGGGAACAACCTCCTCTCATCTGGGGCAGATCATGCTTGTTCCCAGCTCCCTATGCAGATCTCATATTGTCATCTTCTTCTACAGCCTACTGGCTGGTGTCCACTGGTTGACATAGGCCAGTGGGCAGCAGGGGCAGCTTCTGCCAAGATGGTTCTGGGGAATCCGCCACTATGTTTGGTCCATCATGGTGTGCTGTTAGGAGAGGGGAGGGGAGCTATATATCACTCTACCATACAGAGAGGTGTGCTGGCTGGGGCAGAATGCATGCCTGGCATATGATGACACTTCACTGATGTTTTGTGTGTATGGTGCTTCACCTATACACCAGGCACCTACACTACACACCCCACAAACCTACTCCAGGATACACACACACACACACACACACACACACACACACACACACAGACACACACACTGTCACCATGGGGCACACAACCCAGCACCAGTAAGCACACATCACAACACCAGTAAGCACATACCACTACACCAATGTACATATACACAGCACCAGTGAGTACACAGTCCACCACCCTTGAATACACCCCCAGTGCCAGTGGGCACACTCCCCACCACCAGGGAACACTCAGTTAGCACCAGTGAACACACTACCCAGCAGCAGGGAGCACACATCTCATCCCCAGAGAGCACACATTCCAGAACAGGTGAGCACATGGGCAACACCACATGGGGCACAGTCATGTACCTTCACACAGATGGCTACACATTGGGTAACAGGTAAACAGTAGTATGGCCCTCACCCAATGTGTCGCCCAGCACTGGCATATGAATGTACACATGCATATATACACCCACATATACACACAAGGCCACTGGGACGTCTCACTGACCATCACTCACATGGCTGGGCATGTCCTACTTGGATCTCATAGGTGCCACTCAGCACTCCCATCACCTCCACCAGCTGTAGGGTGGAAGCTATAGCCTCCTTTGCAGGATCCAGGATACATGCGGCAACTGATGACCGTTGGCCCCTGCCTGTGGCATGCAACTCCCTGTGTTGTGCTGTGTTGTTATGACCTGCTTCATCAACCTGTTCATGTCCCTGAATCACTTTCATACTGCTTCCATGAGCCTTTTATAGCCACCAATGGCATTGACCTCATTGATTATCTCCACCCAGGCCTGCACTACCTGAGCATTTGTGCTCTTGCTCCAGAACAAGACCTCCTCCCTGACCTTGATGTCCTGTGCCAGTGCTTGTAACTCCTCCACAGTGAAGTGGTGAGTCCAGATTCAATTGGTGTTCTCCATGCTACCTACTGGACAGGGGAATGCAATATAGATGACTGGGGAGGATACATTGTGGCACACAGATCAATGGGATAGTGGTGTAGCCACCATCCTGACCATATAGGTATCTTGATAATTCCTGTCATACCATAGCCCTCGGCCACCCAACAGTGGGCTGCCCATGTGCAGCCACATCCATTGTGATGGCCACAGATAGAGAGGCGTGGACATGGGCAGGGGATCACAGGAGCCAGGGCCACCACTATTTACATATGTATGTTAGAGGGTGATTCTGCAAACAGTGTGCACCATGTACTATGGTAGGGAGTGCCAACACTAGGACATGGCAGTACCACTAGCACTAGATGTGGACACCATCAGCCACCACTACCATATGTCCATAATACCACTGCACAAAGCATATACAGAGGGGTTACATTGCACATGACTCACAGGAACTCCATTCAAGCACGTCCTCAACACATGTATGAGGGAGCCACCACTGCTATCATACTGCCTCAATAAGTACTTTAGGCAACTATCACCATCAACAAATGACATGTCCACCACCTAGAAATCTGGATGTGATAGGTCCCCCACCTAAGCATTCCTAGTGTAGCAGGGCCCCCAGATATACAGGGCTTCCAGTAGTGCACAGGGCAAAGGAGACAGGTGCATGGAGAAGGTTTCCATGGAGTTACACTGGCTACACAGGACAATTGACTACATTGTCCTCCATGTTATGTAATGGAAGGTACTGAAATACTGAGGAACCCAACTGGAGGCACATTGAACATGCCACATGAATCTGGGAACCATGCTGTATCAATTGCAAGCACATAATCTCATGCTTGCCCATCCCTTTTCTATGCCATTTCACAGGTTAACTACCTCCATTCCCCTGCACTTTAGCTGTGCGATCTAGGAAGTGCACTGTGTTCTTTTATATACTCCAGATGCAATCAGGCATACTAACACATGCATACCAGCTGGTAATGACAGGCAAATGTGATTGTTTGCCCATGGACTGTGAAATTATCTCATTTCCATACCCTGTCTGAATATTGCAGTTTTGCCCATCATGCAAACCCCATTTGTGCTTGAGCACCTGCATTGCACCATGTCTGTGTTTGCACATCAGGGGGCCATTGTGCAGGCATGATGTAATTGCCACCTATGATGTTATCAGTCTGCATAGCTGTGCACAGCAGGCCAGTATGCAAGTTCAGTGTGCAGCACAGTGCAGTGCAGTGATTGTGCAACACAAACATTTGCTTCCTGTACACATGCCATCCCATGCCAGCTACGTGCCCCTGGGCCAGCCCTCACCACCAGATGCATCTGTTACACAGTGCAATGCAATGCAACATGGCACTAACATTATAATATGCTGTGCAACACCCAGACAGGCCAGAACCAGGTCACAACCTGGTTCTAGAGATAGGCCTAGTAGTGGGAAGACCATGGCAAAGAGACAAGTCGGGTTCATTCAGCAGTGCGACCATAAATGGTCCACCATTAAGCTAGCAACTCTGGTCTACCTGGTGGTGGCAAAAGAGTACCAGCTGATGGTGGAGACAGCAGGGGCATACATGCCCTGCAGTGAGGTGTGGGCAACTGTGGGATGGTACCTCACAAGAAGTACTGGGGTAACCCACACCAGTGACCAATACAGACAACAGTACAGTGACCTTCTGAGGAGGGAGGCACAGAAGCTGTGAGAATTGCAAGTGATGGTGGACAATGGTGTCATGATCCCACTGCTTGGGGTCAGGCCCACTGAGCTCACAGTGCCCACCCTTAAGTGCAAACCATGATGGGGGGACAGAGATACCCTCCTCGTGATTTTTGAATGCTTGCTGAGATCATGATGGCACCCCTGCCACGAGGACCCAGGGCATCCCTCTAGCTCTGGATAAGGACCTAATACCAATCTCAAGTCTTGTGGCCAAATATTAACCCTTTCCTTGACTATTACACAAAGGATAAAAGACCCAGGCATCACAATCTCTTCAGGGTAGCAGTGTAAGCCTGATTTGGCCTTCTCATTACAGGACATCCAACAGACTGGTTTAAAATCCCTGCAGACTTGTCCCTGAGACTTTGGTATTCTACCTATCCTTACCCAGATGTCCCTTATAGACCCTTTTTCAATTTGGTTGCTATTGGTGAGACCCATTTTTGCCAATAACAGTTTCCTTGGATTATTAATAAACCTTCTTCAGTCACACACAAATATAGAAATCTCACGCAGGCAGAATTTCTTTAGAAAAACAGATATTTTTACTAAAATACTAAAATAAATACAACTAAAAAGAACATATACTAGTTTGAGTTACAGTATGCAGAAACAAAATGGGACAAATGTATACATGTAAATGCTCTAACACTGTTAGCTAAAAGTCTACTTTGAAACTGCAGTGAATTGAAGGCCAGAAAAGTGGATGAAAGTTTTCAGTTCTTTTAGTCCTTGTAGACACACTGGGTTTCAACAGTTTGGCTTCTGTGTGTCAGGTGGAGTCCAGATGAGAAAGTATGTGTAGCAAAATGCCCTGATTTGGGGCTGTTTTCCCTTTGAAACAGTAAGTAAAAATCCCACAACTTTTAGGCCAGTAGATTTCACTTTTGACCTTCCCCACATTTTATTTTCCTGGTAACCATTGATGGGTCAGCTTCCCATAGTTAATCCAGGTTTTACAATAATAACTCCCGTAAGTGGAATTTCACACAGATATGGTAGAAGGATGTATTCTTTCCTATTACCTCACAAAATGGAGCATACTATTAACAGTTTCCTGGCATCAAAGCATTCTGCTTTTTCTTGAAGTGAAAAGGACTATCACCTGACATTTTATTGCTTCTGTTTCCTTTGGGTAGTTAACTTAGAGGAAGACTCTTTGATCAGCTATCCACAATATTTTTGACAATAACTTGTCATTTTCCTGGCAAGCAAGGCTGGCATGCAGGTTAAAAGAAGGGTAAACCCTTTTTAAAAAAAAATCAGTCTTATCTCTATGTGTCTTTGCTGACAATGGCATGCACATATACATAAAATTACATCAAAAAAAATATACAACAGAATTATATCTACAAATAAAGGCTAGTAGCTGAGCAGCTCGATACATGCCTCTGTCCTAGACTGAATTTGTGGGAATCCATCCCTAGGCATAGCATGATTTTCACAAATTCTGTTCACTGCTCTAACTGACTAGATAGCCCATCCACATTGGCATTGGTTGATCTGGCCCTGTTGGTAATCATAATATTCTAGCCCTGTAAGGCACTACTCCAGCTTAAGTGATGATAATTCATTTTCCCCATCTGTGTTAGCCACACCAGTGGGATATGATCAGTCTGTACCTCAAAGTGCCTCCGGTAGAGGTATGGCTCTAATTTCTTCAGGGCCCATACCAGTGCAAGGCATTCCTTTTCAACTGTGGAATTGGCCTGCTCTTGTGGAAGCAACATTTTGCTAAGGTACACTTTTGGGGTGATCTTTCCCTTGGTTAGAGGTCTGACTGAGGAATTCTCCAATCCCAACATCTGAGGCATCTATCTGGACTACAAATGGCTTACTGTAATCTGGACTGGCCAACATAGGGGCACTGTACAGTGCCTCCTTTAGCTGGGTGAAGTCTTGTTCATCGGCTGGCTACCATTTTACCTTTTTGAGCTTTATTTTCTTTAGCAGGCCAGAGAGGGGAGTTGCCAGGTTACTGTAATTTGCTACAGACTTTTGATAGTATCCGGCAGTACCTAGGAAACTCCAAACCTGCTTCTGGGTTTCAGGCTTGGGTCATGCCTCTATCGCCTCAGTCTTGGCTTGACTGGGATGGAGCTGCCTCACCCTACTACATGGCCTAGGTATGCCACCTTCATTATGGCCACTAGGCATTTTTCAGCCTTGACAGTAAGCCCTGCCCTCTGTATCTTGCCCAACACTTCTTTCAGGTGGGACAAGTGTTCCTTCCAACTGATACTGAAGATGGCAATATCATCCAGATATGCCACTGTGTACTCTTCAATAACATGTAACACCTGCCAACCTTTGGAAGGTGGCAGGGGCGATCTTCATTCCAAAAGGCATTACCTTGAACTTGAATAGTTTTATTGGATTGATGAAGGCCGATCTCTCTCTAGCTCTGGCAGTTATCTCCACCTGCCAATACCCTTTTGTCAAGTCAGTTGTGGTAAGGTATGTCACCCCTCCCAACTTGTCCAGTAGTTTATCTGTCCATGGCACTGGGTGGGCATCAAACTTTGTGACTGTGTTGAGTCCACAATAGTCCACACAAAAGTGAGTAGAGCCATTTGGCTTGGGAATGAGGACTACAGGTGAGGACCAGGGGTTATGGGATTTCTAGATTACCCCTAAATCCAGCATTTCCTCTACCTCCCTCCCAATGTCTGTTAGGATGGCCTCAGACATCTGGTATGCTGTCCGCATATATGGGCACTTGCATTCCCTGTGTCTAAATCGTGTATCGCTTAGGGGGTTAGTCCGGACTTGGCTGTAAACAAAGGGGCAATGTCTGCTAAAACCTCCCTCTCTTCCTTGTTCTGTTCCAGGGTCAACTCGGGTGACAGTTTGATTGCCTCCACAGAGGACTCCTGCTTGCTTTCTTCCAGCAAGTCCAGTAGCGGGTCTTCTTCATCCATCCCCTCCCCAGGACTACACACTGCAAATACCATGTCTGCCCTATTTTCATATGGCTTCATCATGTTAACATGGTACCTTTTATGGTATGTCTCCTGTCAGGCGATTCTACAATATAGTTCATGTCATTTGCCTGTTGGACTACCTTGTATGGTCCTGCCCACTTGGCCTGCAGCTTTTCTGTCCAGACTAGAATTAGGACCATGACTTCCTGACCTACACTGTATGAGCGAGCTGTGGCTCTGCAGTCATACCAGACCTTTTGCTTCTGCTGGGTGGCTGACAGGTTGCTCTGGACTGCTCCCATCAGCTCCTTCAGCTTTTCCTTAAACATTAGGACATACTCCACTATGGGAGTTCCCTGAGTGGTGTGCTTGCTTTCCCAGTCTTCCTGGATAAAGTCTAAGGGATCAGCCACCCTGTGTCCATATAAGAGTTTGAAGGGGGAGAATCCTGTCTACTCTTGGGCACCTCCCTGTATGCAAACAACAGGTGGGGAAGGTATTTCTCCCAGCCCTACCATGCTGTTCAGCAAACACTTGGAAAATCGGTTTTAGAGTACCATTAAACCTTTTGACAAGCCCATTGGCTCATGGGGGTATACCTCTCGTTCTGCAACATCCAACTTCCCAACATCCCCAACAGCAATAAACACATTACAGAGTGTTGGCATAATACTGTTGAGGATGCCAGTGTGATTTCTTCAGGGGGCCCAAGTGGGGGGCTCTACCCAACACATGCCCCATCTCTAATTGTACAACTCCAAGTCAAAATTGTCTCATGGAGGGAGCAAAACACAAGGAGATGCACCACTGGTATCTGCAGGGATCATCACAGCAATCTGATGCTTTTCATTGAAATCTGTCACTGTAATGGTTTTCGCTGTGGTGGTGGTGTCGATGTGCAGTTGGCATACCTTTTGTGGGTGATAAGATGGTGTGCATCTCTGCACCACCCCACACTTCTCCCACAAACACTTCATCAGGTCCAACATGAAGGTACCCCCTTTATCAGTGATAACCTCCTACAGAAACCTGACATGGGAGAAAGTGCCTAGAAAGGTGTATGCCACTTTGTCTGTCCTAAGTGAGGAGAGGGCAACTACCTCTGGGCATCAGGTGGCAAAATCTATCACTGTCAGGATAAAGTGTTTCCTGGAGGAGCTTTTTTTTTTGTTGAACTCTATTTTTCACCCCTTACCACTGAACTCTGTCCGGCGACCTCCTAGTCCACAGTCTACCTCCCAACATGGCTTGGTCGACTCAGATGCCTCTCCGGTACAGGGCATCCCCTAGGTCTACCCTCCAGGAAAGGGCCACCCCTACCCAGGGTACTCTTTCTTTCAGTATTGAGACACCGGCTGGAGAGGACAGTGGAAGCCAGACAGCCAAATCTGTATGTGGGAGTGTGGTCTGTGGAGGAAGGCACCTTCACCTATTGGCAATGAGGGGGGTTTTCCTCCTTAGTTCTTTAATTCCTGTGGAGCTCATCCCAGCAAGGCAACACACGCCGTGGCTCCACCCCCTAGCTGACATCTGTGACGCTGGTTCGGCTACCCTCCAGCCTCCGCCTGAGGTCACCCATTGAGCACTGGCCACTCCATCCCTCCCTGGGGAAGAGAGATCAGTCCTCTGGATGCTCGATCTCTATCCCCCCCGTCAACCCCCAGCTGCCTGGGTCTGCTCCAGAACACTGGTCGCCAGCGTGATGCGAGGTGTGGCGTCCAGCACCTCAGTCCTCTGTGCCATTGGGCCATTCCTGGAGGAGCTGGGGGTACTCAAAGGTCCCACAATATCCATTCCTACCCTCTGGAATGGCTCCTCCACAAATGGGCAGAATTAGGGCAGCTTTAGTTTTACTTCCTACCTTCCATATTTGTTGGCACTGGTGACAAGACCAGCAATATTTCTTCACCTGCTGGGTGAAGTTGGGCCAATAGAAATTCCGAGCCAATTGCTGCATGGTGCACATGATTCCCAGATGTCTGGACATGGGGATATCATCTGCGATCTTGAGAAACTACTCACGGTACCCCTTGGGAATGAGAAGCTACCTGCCCATCACCCTCCCTCTGTCCTTACATCCTTCATATACAGCAGCCCATTGTCCCAATATACTCTATGTCTCCCATCACCTCCTTCTGTCCCATCAGATTCTGTACAAGTACTCAACCTCTCCAAACTAGGATCAGTCCTCTGAACAGCTGCACATTCTTCACATTTTCCCAAAGCATGGGACATGTCCCCTTCAGTTCCTAAACTGGGGCCATAACTATAGCATCAGGGCATTCAGAGTCACTACCATCCCTAACCTTCTGACCACTGGTTACCCCTTCCTCCTCAGAGCAACCTTCTGTTGCTGTTTTGTGAACTGCGTTGTGGGGAAGTCCTACCTCCCTTTCACTACTCTCTGTTTCAGGAGACACAAGCTGGGGAACCAGCCTCCCATTTTCTTCCACAGGGGCTTCTATGGGTTCTAGGGAACTACAGTTGGCCTTTGCTGTCTGATAGCAGGTAACTGCACACACCACCCCCTCCTGGAGATTGTTCCCTATAATCACATCCAGGGTGAGGTTGTCTACCACTGCCACCTTTTGCACCCTCTCTCCAGTCTCCCCCCAGTCCAGGACAATGATAGCAAGTGGTAGAATTTTCTCCTTCCCCAGTGAATCCCCTTACTGTTATAAACTGATTAGGTATAAGCTGTTCAGGCTCAACCAAATCCTCTTTTATTAAGATAAGAGATACCCTTGTGTCCCTTATCCCATGGGTCTGCACCCCATTACAGCAACCAGGTGTATGTGCTCCCTCATGTTTATAGGCATGCTTTCAGGGATACACAGTGCACCCAACTCTCTTTGAGCAACACTTTGTCCACTCTGTGCCCTTTTAGGACACTGTCTAGCAAGATGCCTTGGCTATTTGCAAAACCAACTGTCATCATTTCTATTATCTGATAAATCCTTTTTTTGTAACCTGGGGCTTCCCCTTTTCTGTGGAGGCAGTTAGGGTTTTAGCTGCCTTGAAGGTGTGCCTTTTTCTTTCTGAACTGCCATGCCCACCCCACTTCATTTCAGAGCAGACCTGCTCCTGGCATAGCAGTCTGAGAGTTCAGCAGCCTGCTGCACTGTTAGGGGACTTGTCCCTCTAGCCAGGTTTTTTGCTCTGCTGAGCAAGCCCAAAAGAATTGCTCCAGAAGTACAATCCCCTCAATTTTCTCTACAGAGTTTGCTTCCACTCCATCCCACCAACATTTCAAAAAGTGACGTTGTTTTGTGGCAGATTCCTCATAGCTCGTGTCAGGCCTTCTCAGGAGCTTAGGGAACTTAACCATGTATGCTTAAGGCATTCGTTCATATTTTTTAAGCAATCCATCTTTAAGTTTCTCATAATTACTACTGTCCTGATTGACCATTTGGCCTAGTGCCTTACACCCTTAACCAGTAAGCAGCAGGGATAGCTGGAAGCTCCAGGACTCCCTGGGTATTTTAGCCTGGATACAGACCTTTTAAACAAATACAAAAATGCATCCATATCCTCCCCCTCTTTAAATTCAGCTATTAATTTAGAATTTAATTTGTACCCCGGTCCTGGAGTTCCAGGTTAACTCCTGCCACTTACCTCCTTTGGTGCTGGTCATTGAAGTTTTAGCTTCTCCAGCTCAAACTCCCTCTGATGCTGTTTTTCCCCTCTCTTGGCCTCTCTCCAGTGCTGGTTTTCTTTTTCCTGCATCTCCAGCTTCATCTGGAACTTCCTTTGCTTGATTTCCAGGTCCAATCTTCTCAACTCTTGCAGCCTGATCCCTTCTGGCTCCAGCATTGTGGTGACTCTCACCTGGCACTGTGGCTCTGGGTTCCCTCTGGTCTCACTGTCCTCTTCCCTGAGACTGGACACTGTGACATCCCTTGGCACCCCCACATCCAAGGTCTGGTTCCTTTCAGTCACCAGCTGTGACTCGAGGTCCAGGGCAGTTGCTTGCTCATTGCCTGCCACTAGAGGCTCCACAAAGTTCTTTTTGGTTTACCCCTAGCACTGGACTCCTCTTTCCTCACAAAACTGCTTTGGTATTCTGCAGTGTGTTCACTGTAGATGGAAGCCATCTTCTACCTTAACAACTGCTGCACTAGCTTGCACCCAAGAAAAACAAAAGCAGGCAGGGAACTTTGTATTGTAACCTAAATTTATATATATATATATATATATATATATATATATATATATATATATATATTTATTTTTTAAATCTCTGCCTTGATTGTGCATGGATTGTTTAGTTTATCAATCTTATACACTGGGCTTGAATCTAAGTGTTATACCTGTGTAACCAATATCTCTTGAATTGCAACACTATGCAACCAAATCTCTTGGATCCCAACACTTCACACCACATCTGTCATGATTCCACTCACGGGGGTCAAGCCCACTGAGCTCACAGTGCCCACCCTTAAGTGCAAACCATGATAAGAGGGGGAAACAGGGATACCCTCCTCGTATTTTTGAATACTTGCCAAGGTTATGACTGCACCTTTGCCATGAGGACTCAGGGCATCCCTCTAGATCTGGATAAGGCCACAATACCAGTCTTGAGTCTTGTGGCCAAATATGAACCCTTTCCTTGGCTATTACACAAAGGAGGAAGACCCAGGCATCACAATCTCTTCAGGGTAGCAGTGTAAGCCTGATTTGGCTTTCTCCCTATAGGACATGCAGCTGCCTGGTTCAAAATCCCTGCAGACTTGTCCCTGAGACTTTGGTATTCTATCTATCCTTACCCAGATGTCCCTTACAGACCCTTTTTCAATTTGGTTGCTATTGGCGAGACCCCTTTTTGGCAATAATAGTTTTCATAGATTATTAGTAAACCTTCTTCAGTCACACACAAATATAGAAATCTCACACAGGCAAAATTCTTTTAGAAAAACAATTTGTTTTACTAAAATACTTGAATAAATACAGTTACAACTAAAAAGAGCATACACTAATTTGAGTTACAGTATACAGAAACAAAACGGTGCAAATATATATATGTAAATGTTCTAACACTGTTAGCTAAAAGTCTACCTTGAAACTGCAGTGCATTGAACACCAGTAAAGTGGATGAAGGTTTTCAGTTCCTTTAGTCCTTGTAGCCACACTGGGTTTAAGCAGTTTGCCTTCTGTGTGACAAGTGGAGTCCAGATGAGAAAGTGTGTATCTCAAAATGCCCTGATTTGGAGCTATTTATTCCTCTGTTTTCCCCTTGAAATAGTAAGTGAAAATCCTACAACTTTTAGGCCAGTACATTTCACATTTGCCTTTCCCCAAAAATCTTATTTCCCGATAACCGTTGATGGTTAGATTCCCATAGTTAACCCTGGTTTTAAAGCATAAGTCCTTTAAGTGGAAGTTCACACAGGTATGCTAGAAGGATATGTTCTTTCCTATTACTTCACAAAATGAAGTATACTATTTACAGTTTCCTGGGATCAAAGCATTCTGCTTTTCCTTGACGTGAAAAAGGCTATCACCTGACATTTTATTACATCTGTTTCCCTTGGGTAGTTAACTTAGAGGAAGACTCTGATCAGCTATGCACAAGGTTTCTGACAAAAACTTGTCATTTTCCTGGCAAGCAAAGCTGGTCTGTAGGTTAAAAGAAGGTCAAACCTTTTTTTTTTTTTTAATCCAGGCTTGTCTCTATGTGCCTTTGTTGACACTGGCATGTACATATACATAGAACTACATCAAATATATATATATATATATATATATATATATATATATATATATATATATACCGTATGTAACAGAATTATATCTACAAGTAAGAGCTAGCATCCAGACAACTCACCACAGGTGGCACCATGCCCTGGCCAGATGAGTATTGATGGTTTTATGTCTCATGTGTGGACTGACTTGTATGCAGGCGCATGTCATGGTAATCTGCAATAGGACTAGTGCTCCAGACACACTGTGCACATTACCTGTATGCCCCATTGTTCCCCTGTGTGCTATGACACATGCCTCACTGCAAGTCCTGCTTAGACATATGCAGGTGTCTGGGCCCCCTGTCCCATGGGACATTCTTGTACCTTGCACATGACAGGACCCACCATTGTTGGATGAGTAATATACCCACTTGGGCTGCACAATTGTGGGCCACCTCTGTGACATGGTAACAGTATCATGGTGCATGACAGGCCCATGCATAATGTCATGGCATGTTATGCAGGGACTGTTTACTGGGTAGAATGACCTGGACATATCACTGTCCATTGCCGGGTACAACACAGGAGAAGGTCACTTGTGTTCTATGTGTGGCTGTGCTGGTAGGTGTCTCCTTTTAGGATGTGGATGTGGCAATCATCTGTGTCATGTGCACTGTCTGTATTGTGATGCATGGCCATGGGTATGCATCTGTCAGGTACAGCATGGGGTACTGTATCACTGCAATTGATTCTGAACATGTACTGGTGACTGTGCAGGCCCACACCTACAGAATCATGGCAAGATACACCTTTCTTAGGTGTTACAGCCTGGAAGAAGGACTTGGTAAACGACAAGACCCTAGAAATGAAATGGGATGTGCTGAAGAAAAAAACTAAAGTTATGTGAGGAAAAGCACGTCCCACTTAAAATGAAATATAACAATTGAGGGGAACATACAGTACCTGCCTGATGCAGTAAAGGTATAAAAAGGACAATCAAGCATAAAAAATAGGCATATAACTTTGCCAAAAAAAGGGGGACCCAAGAGGCATGGTTAAATTATAAAACAAGGCTTAAAGAATGTAAAACAAAACTTATTAATAGGACTAAGAGCAATTTTGAAAGGAACTTAGCAGTTAATACTAAATCTAACAGGAAGTTATTTTGTAACTGTGTGAATAGTTAAAAGAAAACCAAGGTCCAGTTGGGTCCTGTACAGGAGAATGGGAGGTACATAACTGATTGTGGTGAATTGGCTGAGTCCTTCAACAAATGTTTTGTAGGTGTACACCACAAGAATAATAGCCCTTTGAGAAGGTATGATGATTGATCAGATATCATTGGAATCAGGATAAGGAACAATGATTTACAGGACAGACTAATAAATCTTAATCCCAATAAGTCACCAGGTCCTGATGGTTTGCATCCAAGGTTCTTGAAAAAAAATGGCAGGGGAAATTGCAGAACCGTCAACAGTGATATTCCAGCAATCCTTGGATGAGGGCAGGGCTGTGAGAAATTGGAAACTGGCACATGCCACACCTTTATACTAAAAAAGGGGATGTATCCATGTATGGAAATTATAGGCCTATTAGTTTGACTTCAGTTGTGGGGAAGGTTTTGGATGCTATTATAAAGGATTTCCTGGAGAATTTTTTTATTAATACTGATCAGATTGACACAGCACAGCATGGGTTCAGTAAAGGCAGGTCATGCGTGACAAACCTCCTTCACTTTTTGAAGCCAACTAGTGCAACCTTGGACCTAAACATTCCATTAGACACAGTATACATGGATTTCACTAAGGCATTTTATTCCATGCCTCATCAGAGCTTATGAATTCCCTCTCTGCATTGAACATTGGTAGGTCATTACTGAACTGAATAAGTTACTGGTTAGATTTCTGGCAACAGGGGATTTGTCCTTAAAGGACATCTATCTAACTCGGCTGAAGTTACCAGTGGGGTCCTGCAGCGATTGATACTAGGGCTGATACTGTTCAACGTTTTTATATCATCCATGACACGTTCAAATAATGTTTGGATATGGAAAATTGGAGGACTATGTTAAAATAGGGGATATTGTCAGTAACATCAGTGAAGTGCATAACTTTCAGCTAGAACTAAACAAGATAGCTGCTTGGGTCGTAAACAAAAAACTAAAGTTTAGTACAGATTAACTTAAAGTCATACATTTTGGAGTAAAAAAATCTTGGCAGCAAATACTATCTAGGTGGAGATGAACTAATGCAGACAGCAACAGAGAGAGAGATCTTTGTATCCTTGTCTGTAATAACCTGAAGTTCCATGGCCACTGTAGAGAGGTTGCCAGTAGGGCCAGTAGCATTCTTGGCTGCATTTCTTGGAAAGTTCAGAGTAGGGAGAGGGAAGTGCTGATGCCCCTATATTGTACTTTGGTCAGATCGCACATGGAGTACTATGCGTAGTTTTGAGCCCCCTATGGAATAGGTCAAATTGAAGGATTAGAGAAGGTGCATAGTAGAGCCATGAGGATGGTAGCCACCATAAAAACACTAGGCTATAAGAAAAGGTTGAGAGATCAGGACATGCTCTTCCTAAAGTATAGAAGACTTAGAGAGGATATGTGCCTCATTCACAAGGCACAACAAAGTAATAATCTGTGAGAATGCCTGGGACTGGATGCAAAAAAAAGACATGAAAGGGAATTCAGAGGACACAACAGGCAGCTTAAAGAGAAATATTTTAAGAAAAAGCATAGGGGACATTGGTTTATTCAGACTTGTCTCTGAGTAGAATGGTTTACCAGCTATGGTGGTAAATAGCGACAGTATGTCACAGTTCAAAACATCACTGGATAGACATATTAGGGCTATGGGGAGGGTTGGATACTGTTGACTTGTGGAAAATTCTATATGGTGAAAGCTACTTGACTTGAAGCATCCTATGTATCTTAGGAATCCTATGAACCCAGACATTTCTCTAGTGTGCCGTGCCTGCCCTTGCCATCTGTGACCTGGTGCACCATGCATACCCATGTATATTATGCCTGGAAAGGGTCTGGGACTGTCATATGTGGTTCTGTTCTAGAGGGGATGGGGGGTCTTGCAGGATGTGGGCACTACATGTGTTGGTGTACACTGTGCAAGACCCTACCCACCACAGGGGGAGGTATTATACTTTTTGTGCCTGGGCCATAGCACCCATATGTGTGGTGCCAGAGGTGGTTCAATTGGTATGTTGCTGACCAGCTTAGCCTGTCCATATGCATCATGCATATGTGTGATGGCTGGCGCATGGTACAGGTATATGGGCTTTTATACAGACCTCAGTGTACAGCCTGTACTGGACAGAGGCACAGCACACTGAGACCAGCTACAACAAGGAGAGAAACAAAATAGTTTGCCAGGCTGTGATGGGGCCCAAAGCAGTGGATCATGGGATGGGTGTCCACATAAGTATCCTGCATTGTGTGTCACACCCAGGGTTGCATGTGTACACATATAGGTGCCAGAACAGGTAGGGCCACTGTGGCCAGGGCTCTATCAATTTCTTAGATTTTTGGCCTGGTCTATCGATTGTTGCAGTCATGGTTATATATGACAATAGTGGAGTGTGCCTTGGTACTGCAGCATGTACTGTTCATAGTGACAATTACACAGCATTATCTGTGTGACATCCAGGGTGTCATCAGAATTGGGGGCAGTGAATGCCTTGGTTTTGTAGATAGGGTGGACAGGGGTCATGGCCTGCTGGGTTATGGCACAGTGGGCAGATGTTACCAATGTAAATGATGGACTTGGCTTGGGGAGAACAAGGCACAGGGTGACTTTGGCAGTGGGAAGGGGGAGATGCACTAATATTCTACACCTGCTCAAGGAAGCAATATGGGTGTTAGTGACCCCAAGGAAGAGGGGATATTCATCCCATACATCTGTGGCCTTGCCATTGTTTAGACTCATCCAGCACCCATGTCTACACTATGCTGCATGTCTCCATGGCAGGAGACAGATGCTCCTGCGTGGCATGCCATGCAGGATGTGTGCCTGTGGGGGCGTCATCTCAGAGGTTGTGGTGGGGGATACTCACACTGTACATGGGGTACTGAAATGCTTTAGAATTTAGTTTGAAATATATGACATATGCTTGTGAATAATTTTGTTTCCATCCAGCCCCCCCGATCCCATACCCTGGGTTCCCTTTAAACATTACCATAATTAAAATGTTGTATTCAAGTTAATTTTGTTTATAATAGAGTAAGAGCAGTTGATCATTTGGGTGGTGTATTCAGTAATAGGATATAATTATTTCAGTTGTTCTAGATACAATGGTAACTGGTTACTAGCCACATGGCACGGAGTCCTGTTTGGCACTATGTGCTGAAAGACTGCATTTCCAGTCTATCTGGGGATTTCCTTGATAGTCTGAGCAGTGAAACATGTCACATGATGATGCAGGGAGCAGATGACATCATCACATCTTTCACACCACTCTGCATGCCCAGAGTGTCTTGCTCCATAAAGGAACACAAGGAGACAAGCTCCAGTGAAGCAATGGCAAAATAGGAACACTGAAAAAACGTGGCGTCCTAACACACAAGGTAAATATGAGATACACTCCTCTCACTTTGATTCTAAATGGAAATGTAGGAAAGATTTTGAAAATGTGTTACTTTTCATTCAGCATAGGAAATATTAAGGCAGTGGAAAACTCATAAAGGGTGCTGAGCCATTTATAAAACTGAAATGAAATGAACCTAGAAGTGAGAGTTACATACCATAAAATTTAAATGGTATATTTTAAATGTTGCCCTTGTATAAGTAAAAACCATAATGCACTAATGATGCTGGGATTAATAATATATGATCACTTAAAAAAAATAGCAAGCCTGAAATAACAGGTGATATATTAAAAATGGAGTTGTAGGGAAAAAATTATTTTTTGTTTAAAAGCATTTTTAAATATGAGCTGTGTAACACATAGTGAAATGGAAAAGCACACATGGTAATTAATTTTAAATGAAAACACAGTGCCTGTTGGCTGGTAAGAATGTGTTTATTTTTTTGGTTTTGATTATATTTGAGGAAATTGAGAAAAAGGTTAGAGTTAATGGCCCAGATATTCAAAAGGGTTGTGCCATGCACGATATGGTTGTGCCAGAGCAAGTCCGAAGATGCGCCATTCTGCGATATTCAGTGAGAGGCAGTTGTGCCCCCCAAATCATGCTTAGCAATAGCGCAATGATAATGAATGTATGCACAACTGAAGGGGGAGGAACCATGCATAAATGGCGCAGTGCAATATTCAACAACATGTGCCAATAGGGGAGCAAGTGGAACTTGCGCGATAGTGGAAATGAGCCAAAATAAAAAGGAACAAGGGAGAGGTGCAAGAACGCTACAGGGAAGGCACATGTTGCTGAACTATAGCCAGCCACACAGGCAACACACACACACACACACACAGGGCAGGACAGAGAAAGGGCACCTGGAACTCACAGGCTCAGGGAAGGTGTGGGGAGCCACAGCCACAGTGCAGAAGGGGGAAGTGCCACACAGCACTGAGGCCAGCACAGTTAGGTGTTCTAGGTGCAGGGGAAGTAGCAGCCAGAACAGTGGGGGAACACAGAAACAGCTGCTGGGGGGGGATGAACACAAGCCAGGGACATGGCCTGTGCCACCATCCAGATGGAGGCAGTAATGAGGGGGGTGAGAAGGCGAGCAGCAGGGGGGCATGGCCGTGGAAGGGCCCATCAGTGGTATGCCCCCAACAGGTAGTACCAAGCCCACACCAGCTTTGAGCTGTACAGCGATACTGAGATTGTGGGCTGGTACCGCCTGAATCGGGCAATTCTGAGGCGGCTCTGTGAGCTGTGCAGTGATGTGATGCAGGCACCCACACGACGGAGCTATGCTCTGTCAGTGGAGACTAAAGTGACAGCTTGCATGAGCTTGCTCACCACGGGTACCTTCCAGAGACCAACAGGGGACACCACAGGCATAACCCAGTCAGCCGTGACATGCCACCTCACCCAATTCCTCAGCGCACTGCTGCCACATGCTGCAGAGTAGATCCATTTCCCCAGCACACCGGCCGAGCACACAGCAAACATACAGGAGTTCCACAGGGTAGCACGTATGTCTGGCATACTAGGGGCAATAGACTGCACCCATGTGGCCATCCACACACCACCTGGCCCTGAGGGGGCCGCATACAATAATCGCAAGGACTATGCTAGCATCAACTGCCAGGTGGTGTGCGATGCCAGGGGGCGCAAAATCAATGTCTGTGCCACGCACCCTTGGGGAGCACATGATGCCTTCATCTGGCACTAGTCGGCACTGTGCCACAGATTCGAGAGTGGGGACATCCCCACTGGCCACTTAGTGGATGAGTATGCAAACCACATGGACAAACTTAGGGCTTGGGAGGGGCATGGTTAGTGGTGACATGGGTAGTGGCCTACATGGCCCAGGGCAGGGCAATGCTGATCACCAAACTAACCTCCACCTTCTACACACAGGTGACAGTGGATACCCACTCCGTCCCTGGCTGCTCACACCATACCGGCAGCCCGCGACCCCATCACAGCAACGCTACAATGAGGCACATGCCGCCACATGTAATGTCATCGAGCGGGTGTTCGGTATGCTGAAGGCACATTTCCGTTGCCTGGACACCTCCAGTGGCACCCTACAGTACTGCTCCTCAAAGGCCTGCAGGCTATTCCTGGCCTGTTGCATCCTGCACAACATGGCCAATGAATGTGGGATAGCCATACAGGTCAAAGAGGGGGACAGCGATGGGGACGATGAGGATGCCGGTGACAATGGTGATGGGCAGCCCCCCCTTGGGTGATGGGACCCCCCCCGACTGCTCCAGCTGGCACAGCTGCACCAGGACACCATCATGGAGGAGCACTTCAGCCAACCCAGGTAAGTCATGGGGCCATATGCAACCACCAGTGGCAAAGGCACAACCCACTTCCCTTGACGGCATGCACCCCTGGTGTGTGTCCATGCATGGAACCACACACCGCCAGGGATGGGTAATGTCTAACATGGCACGCAGTCAGACACACACACACACAAACACACAACTCGCCAGACATGCACAAAGGGTAGGAGGCACGCCAACCCAGAATGCCACCCCTAGCCACACACATGTCTACAAACCACCACACCAACTGCCTGTCATTGTGCATGTGTCAGATGCTGGGCACCATTGCACACTGGTGTACAGCACAATGCAGGCATCATCATGCACATGCAATGGTGGACAGCAGCCGGGAGGGTGTGCAGATGGACTGTGTGCATGCATACAGGGCTGGGTACCCACCCGTGCATTGCCCACTGAATGACACAATGCACACAGGGCAGCATCAGACAGTAGCCACACTGGGGGACAGGTCAGTCATGCGCCACAGTGCCCCAGCCACCACGGATGCATGGGTGGCCCCACCGAGACCCGCCAGCAGTGACAGGCTGACCACTGGCCTCATGGGGTGGCACTGATGGTCCCCCAGTGGTTCCACTGCATGAACGCCACTGTGCTCATGCAGGGGTCTGCAGCACACCGAACATGCCTGTGCCAGGCATGCTCGGGATGCCCACAGCTGAACCCGGTATTGATAAGGATGGTGTCACATGACACCAGGAATGGTGGGTGGACATTGCACTGCGTGGTGTCTGCGACGCATGGGCAAATAACTGTGTGCCCCTTGTGGCCATGGCAGCTGTGATTGTCTGTGTCAGCCTGTCAATGGCAGCGGTCACATCCTCCGGCATCCAGTCCATCCCAGCCAGGAGCAGAGCGGTTTCTCTGCTGCGACGCTCCTCTGCCTGGTTCAGAACTGCACTCAGTGCATCCACTCCATCACAAGCTGCATCTGCAGATTGACTGATGCTTGCAATATGCGGGTATGCTCATCCAAGAGGTCATCTGCCAGATCAGCATGCTGTCCCTCAGGGTGTTCGTGGCCCTGATGCTCGTCACCCCATGAGGGGGGGCATTGCACACCAGGGCCAGGCCTGGGCATGTCCACTGGTGGTGAACTGACGCCACCCTAACACTGTACCCCAAGCCCATTGGCTGACTGCTGATGCTGCCCCTCTGGCTGCCGCTCCCAGGGCTCAATGGAGCTGCTGCAGTGGCCACAACAATCCCACTGTCCTGTACAGACAGCAGTGTTGCACCACTGGTGCTGACAGGCACAGGCTGGGATTGTGATGACATGCAGGCCTCCACAGCGACACCACCCACAGCCATGGCTGCGATGTTACCTGCTGTGTGGCCATCCTGTAGCACACAAGTGTCACTGCCCATGATGTTAGCAACATCATCATCGGTGACAGACCCAGCACCAGCCCAAGTCCCAGCATGCTGGCATCCGTGGACACTGGCAAGCTGGGACATGAGCAGGGCCTCCTGCGCACCTGCTCCACCAACATCAGTCTGGACATCCAGACAGGCCCACTGTTGCCCTGAGCTGCATATTCCTATGGAGGTGGATGGGCTCTCCTCCATCTCCATCTGACCAGCCTCAGTGGAGAAGCCCACCACCGCTGACCCATGCAGATGCTCAGGAGCTGTAAGGGAAAACAAAGTTGTGTTACTGCATGTGACCTACCCTGTCCCTCCAATAGACAGACCATGACCTACCATGCAGTGACAGGCTACCACCCGTCTGGAATCCATCACCTGGAACACCCTCAATGGTGCAACGCTGCATGCTGCCAGCAACCCTCTCCTCCTGTGGGGTCAGGCGTAGCACATCTGGCTGACTCCACCTGTCGCAAACTATGCTGCCCTGATAGCAGCCGCCGTCTCCTTAATCCTCCACCTGTCTGTGCCCATCTTCTTCTTGCACTCCTGCATGGAGCACTGGTGGCTGCCATGCAGGTTTACAGCACATGCCACCTCCTCCCATGCAGCAGCACGGGGCTGTGGTGTTCCCTGGCATCCGCTGAGAAGCGGCCCCTGGTCTAGGTAGGCCTCAAACAGGGCATCCGTCTTGGCCTTCATGAAACTTGGCCTCCTCCTCCTCCTCCCATAACTCTGTTCCTCTTCCTCCACAACTCGCTCGGTCATGATTCAGCCTGTGAGAATGACAGGTGTTACCTGTGACTGTGCAGTCGCATGCATGTCCCAAAATCCACAGTCCACACTCCCAAATGGCATGCAACTCACCAATAGACTGCAGTAACTGACTATGGCCAGTGCAGCCCAATGTCGCACTTCTATAGCGCAACCCTTGCAAATGATGCGAGGCACATCTTTAAGTGGATGCAAATGCAGTGACTGTGCCATTGAATGGCTGATTAGCTGATTTGTATATGATGGCTGAATATCGCACTTTTGCACTTTGCGCAATTGTGTTAAACGTGCTGAGCCAAGGGCGCAGTTCTGTGACATGCGCAGTACACACCTAACTGCGCATGCCCTGGTTGATGACGCAGGCACCTGCCGTGCTGCTGTGCATGGAAGGCAATGCAGGGCACGGCCACCATTGTGCCAGTGGTGCTACAGCACTGTTCACCTTTATGGTGCTGTGGCACTGGGGCATCATAGCCGCACTGGGGCAACAGTGCAGTAGGCCCCTACAGGAGGTGGCACACAGGCACCCAATCATGCTAGATGCATTGAGTTCCAATCGCGCTGTGGCTGTCCGTGAGCCAGATACCCTTGACCCTGTGCCCGACCATTGCCCCCTAGGCACCATGCGTCAGGCATGGGTGCACCACTATCATGCAGTTTGGTGACAGCATGATAGAGAATGGCAGCGTTGTACCATGCAGCATCTGCATGTGGTGGAACCACGCTGTAGAGTGCCATTTTGACTTAACTGAGCAGTAGAGATGGCGCGGAGGAGAGCTCTACAGTGGAGCCAAGTGAAGCTGGCAAACCTGGTTGCCATTGTGGAGCCACATGTTGGCCCACTATTTGGTGAGGCACACCTGGACAGGGCCAGCAGTCAGGTGTGGCAGGAGGTGGTTGATGCCCTGGAGGAGGCCACCAGTATGAGGAGGATGGCAGAGCAGTGCCACCACAGATATGGGACCTGAGGCGGAGGGACTCAGACCTGCTTGCCTGCCTGTGGGCATGTGACAGGAGGGCACGGTTCCACGGCCAGGTAGGTGCAACATCCATATACTTTTATCTTCTATACGAGTATCACGGTTGCATGTGTCTGGCACATGGGGGGGCCATCCAGTGTTGGCCATGGTGGTGTTATCAGGGTGTGGGATGGGTGGGTCTGGCTGCTTGGGATTGCACACACATGGGGGTGGGGGGACTTTGCTACAGGATTGTGCTGATGTTCCCCTCTCTCCATGTTTGCACCTTAGGCCCAGACGAGTGCAGGCTGGTGAAGGAGAGGAGACACCAGCTGGAGGACCATCAGGCTGGGAGGGGCGAAGGTCCGCAGAGGCGCAGGGACCAGCCTGATGATGGTGAGTGCCTTACATCCATGATTACTATTGCATGCTGTATAACAGGGTGGGCAGCAGGGCATGGCCACCATCCATTGACACCACAACCATGCACGCAACTTGTTACAGTCAGAACTGTCCAGTGGTGCTGCATGTCTGGGAGTGCGTCAATGGTGGTCCATGCATGCATGGGGCACATGGCTGTGCCACTGCCTTCACACATCATAGCCAAGTCACTGTACGGCCATGATGGTGCTGTGCAGAACATGGGCGGTGGGTGTGTGCAGTGGTCCACATGGCTGTGGCTGGCTGGGTAGGCAGGTCTTGTGGACAAGGTCACTGTGGGTGGTCGCACACCATCACAGAGGCATGGCACATGGCTGTATGCCATGCACAATGGGTTTGCTGCAGGGGACTGGACAGTCATATGTATTGACTCTGCTCCCTTGTCCTAGGTGGACAATGCTGGATGGCCCTGGAACGGGCAATACAACAAATCCTACAGTTGGCACGGGCATCCCTGGCAGCCTTGGAGAGGTTGGAGAGACATGGGGTCTGGAGGAGGAGAACCTGGAGGCGCGACAGAAGTGCACAGCAGCACAGGGAATAGGCCCTCCATGACCCCCTGACAACCATACCCCCTGGACCCACCCTCACACCCCTTCTTCCCTCTCCCATTTCTACACCCTGGCCTCATGCCCACCCCCACCTGGTTTGTGGCCCTTCCCCCCTTGTATATATTTGTAAATATGTTACATAGTTGTTATATTTTAATACATACATTTTGTTATAACAACTGTGGTGGTCTCTGATTTGCAGTGGGCTACAGGTGCTCAGCTGCAGTGGTGTGCATGGCATCAGGGGTGGTGCACGCATGGTCGTGTTTGTGTGTGTGCAGAGGTGAACTACCTATGGTGTGGGCAGGGGGATCAGTCACTGTCTGTGGTTTGTGTGTTGTACTCTGTGCACTGGATGCCTGTGTACAGTGGTGCATGGGGCCTGCACTGTGTGCATGGCACCCCTGTCAGACCATCCATGGCCTGTGCAGCTGACATCCTTGCATGTCTGTGATATGTACAGTCTGCTGGCGTGTCAGTGGTGGTTGCTGTGGCCTCCATGCTACACTGTGTGTGTCTGTGCTGGCTATTGTGGCCACTGCTGGGATGGGCTGTGTCCTTGGGAGGGTGTGCAGGGTGCTGTACTGCTGGAGATGGGGTTTGGGACATGTCCTGTCGCATGTGGGGTACCTCGTGTGCTGACACATGGTCGGTCTCTCAGCTGTACCTTGGGGGGACATGCTGGGAGGCACTGTGTATGCATCTGTTGCATCACTCTCTGGTGCCACCCGCTGCAGGGTGTCCATGGTGGGACTGCCTTGCATGGCTCCATGGTGCACAGAGTTGCATTGTCACAATGGGGGTGGTGGCATGCATGGCATGTCCTGCACTGTTGTGTGCTACTCCTGGGCAGGGTCTATGGGGATCATGGTGCAGGGTGTGCTCTGCATTTAAGGGATGGTGTGGTACGGGGTGGTCGACCATCCTTGTGTGCCAGTCACAGCTTGCCAGGGGGTGTGATGGGGCACCATGGCCTGGCTGTGGGTTGGTTGCTGGTCTCCATGGGCCGGTGGTTATTCCAGCCCTCCCCCAGTTGCGCAATGCATGGGTGTGGGGGGACGATGTCTGTTCTGCAGTGTGTTCCTCTGCCCTTCTGTGGCATGGGTGATGGGCTCCTGCATCCCTGGTTGTGTTGTTGCATTGCTACCCTGCTGCTGGGTGGTGTCCCTGGTTGTGCTATGGCACTTCTGGACTGCTCAGCTGAACATCCCTAGTTGCGCTATGGCGCATCAGATATGCTCAGCTTCACCTCCCTAGTTGCGCTATGGTGCAGGTGGTGTGATATTCATTCGTCGGCTATAGGCGCATTTTGGCCAGCTCAGTTTTTTAATATTGCACTTCTTGCACATGGGCGCAATGGACTTGCACCTGCTCCTGATGTTGCACACTTTTTGGGGGCAGTTTGAATATCTGGGCCCATGTGAAGAGTGCATATTATATGACTGTGTTAAAGGTACTATGGAGTTTTTTTTATCCACTCCAAGTTTTAATTATTTTGAATATAAGTTTTATGGTTTACAATAATTCATGAGAAATATGTGGAAAATAATTAAAATATTACATATTGTACAAATTACAGCCAGTCCCTGATGAAGACACTGAGGCTGATCTTGAAACGCTGTGTATTTTTTTTTTTAAAAGGAAGATGAACTGACTATGAAAAATAAATAAGCTCTGCACTTGTACACATGAAAACAGTTTTTTGGTCCTTTAATAATGTCTTTAAGAATAACCTAGATAAATACCTGACAAAGGTATTCAGGAATACAACCATTAAGAAATAGGAGATGATTCTCTCATGGATAATTGTAGAGCTGGGAGAAATTAGTAAATTCCGATTTTGTGGAATTTTCAAGAAATTATGCAAAAACTCCTGAAATGTTGTTGAGTTTTCCAAAATGAGCTACAGCTAGAGATCTGAAATTTGGTATGTGCATTGTTTGGAAGATGCTCAAAAAAGGATGCTACATTTCATGACATTTTGATGAGGGACAGGGTAGCTATTGGGGCTCAGACTTTGGTAATGTATTATTCATGTGAACATTTCTGAAAATATTACTATTCTTACACCTTAGGCACCTTTGGAGCTAGATTACTGAAAATTAATATACTGTACATATTTTATTAGAAGAGTCAAAGAAACTGCTAAATAGAGAGGCAATTGGTTACATGAATTGTATACTACAGGAGTTCAATATTTCACAAATTATTTGTTAAATTGTGTTAAAATGTTCAAAGTATTTTGATGTTTATAGCTCCACTGCTTTTGCACATATAAAGTCAAGATTTGGCATGCAAATGAAAGTAAATATGTCCTGGAATTTAATTAATCAGAATAAATGTGGGTTACTAGGTTAAAAAATATTGGCGGCTATTCTCCAATGAGCAACGTGTCTATGCGCCATGTATCTGGGGTGTGTAGACACTCCACAGCCCACCACGGCACCTGTGCCTGATTCACCAAGGGGGCACGGGGCTGGCATGTACCCGATCCTCCACCCGCTCAATGAGATCCATGAATGGGTAGTCCAGGGGGGCTTGCCCATGCTCCGTGCTATTCTGGAATATGAGGGCAGTGCAGACTACATGTCCTGAGGATAGACATAGCTGGAATGCACCACCCTGGAATGCACCACCCCGGGATGCCACTGCAAGAAGCAGCAGGGAAGTAGGAGCACAGTTAGGGCCCCCAACATTCCGCCTCAGCCCAAAGGTAGCACATGGGGGCTGGGGGTGGCCAACTGGGTGTCTGCCTGCCCCAATGTCATGGCCACACTGCAGCTGCCCAATGTTCATTGTGCCCTGGGTTCAGGAGATCCAGTGGTGGACAGGGTCTGGGCATCCCATTGGATGCCCGCCCATATCCGTGGATATGCCCCCATGCACCTAAGTGCCATGGGGGTGGGGCCTCACAGTGGCTGAGAATATGTCCACTGCACAGTGGTCCATGGGTGAGGACCTCCATGGGTGTGATATGCACCCGAGGCATATACATCCCTCTACATGGAGAACAGCTGCCATTGTCAGTACTTTCGAAATTACTAATTGCAAAAAATTGCTCAAATATTCATAAATGAATAATAGGTCATGCCACTGGAATTCCACTTGTGAAATGTAACTTTCACAAGGCACTTATTACCACCTAATCACATTGTCTGCACTGGTATCATGGCCCTGCAATACCCCTCCAACACTCCTGCGACAGTGATGCCCAGCAGCATGGCCCTGCAATACCCCTCCAACACTCCTGTGACAGTGATGCCCAGCAGCATGGCCCTGCAATACCCCTCCAACACTCCTGCGACAGTAATGCCCAGCAGCATGGCCCTGCAATACCCCTCCAACACTCCTGCGACAGTGATGCCCAGCAGCATGGCCCTGCAATACCCCTCCAACACTCCTGTGACAGTGATGCCCAGCAGCATGGCCCTGCAATACCCCTCCAACACTCCTATGGCAGTGAAGCCCAGCAGCATGGCCCTGCAATACCCCTCCAACACTCCTGTGGCAGTGAAGCCCAGCAGCATGCTCCACCATGAGTAACAATTTCTAGATACTTCTTTCGCAATGGCCTAAGTCACAAGTAGTTGTAAGGCTTTGAATCACATGGTGCCACTGTTTTCAAATAGTAAAAATATACATTGTTATTTACAGGGTTGCTAAAAAGCCAGTGAGTGGAATTGTACAGAAACGATGTGCATGTGCTTCCACAAGTCATTAAGTCAGTGAGCTCTAGTGGTTATCTGGCATATTGCAAAAATTCAGGCTAGTGCCCAGTGTTGCTCGTGACTATTCTTCATGGTTCATCACTTAAGATAGGGATCGGCAGTTGTCACAACTATACTTTTACTAATTGATGTCCATGGTTCATGACTATTCTTCATTACAGATGGGCAAAATTAGGAAATTACAAGTTTGTGGAATTTTTGTGAAATTCCATAACATTTTGTGAAATTTTGCAAACTTTTTAAAGAATTTTCTGAAATGCATTAATTGATCATAACTTGGTTATTATGTTTTGCTTTGGGTCCTAAACAGATGACAAGATTCATAACATTGAGATTAGGGGCAGATAAGTTATAGGGCTCAAAATCTTGAAATTTAATAATCATGTAAAAATCTCTGAAAATATTTTTGTGCTTACAATTTAGCCACCTTTGAAACTAGATAATTGAAAATTTAGATGTAAAGCTGGCTCAGTGGTGCTGAGGGTTGATGTGCAGGATGCCACACCTCGTGCCTCGCCAGCAACCTGGGTTCAGGAATAAGCCCAGGTCATCAGGGGTCGTGGGGAGGGAGAGGATTGAGCATTCAGAGAACAGCTCTCTTCTCTTTGGAGGGGAAGGGAGGGGTTGTGCTCCTGCTGAATGACTGCCCCCAGGTGGAGGCCTGCAGGAAGTGTAGGTCTGTAGGGTGCACTGAAGGGGCGGGTGCTGCAGAACCTCCGCGGATGTGCGCATTCCTCCATGCACTCACAGCTGGTATGTGTGCCCAGAAACGGGGATCAGGGAGAAAAATGGAGGAAAATAAATCTTCTGGCCTCAGAATGAAGCCAGACTCTCCCACAGGCTCTGCTCCTGGGCCGGGCAGAAAGGTAAGCCCCAGTTATTCTGGGAAGTCAGGGCTTGGAGGGTCAGTCTGAAGGGAGCATGTAGTAAACACAGATTATGGAAAAAAACAAAAGAAAAAGGAAACATCGATGCATACTTTATTGGAAGAGTCAAAGAAACTTAAATAAAGAAGTAATGGTTATGTAAATTGTAGGTTTCAGCCATGGCCTACCTCCCAACACAACTTCCCAGTCTCACTCCAAACCAAGGTCATCAGCATGGCAGCATGATGCTCTGATGCTGGTGCATGGGGGTTGCCATAAAGCCTAATATTTAGGGTCAGTGAACATAACAACACTGGTGATATTACATTCTCTCATTTTAATCTTATAGACTAGTGGCTTACAATTCTGCAATAAAAACAAAAACAAATCCCTAAATAAAAAAGAGTGTGGCCAAACTTTTGTAACCAAACACTTGGCAAAATATAATGTAAAGCAACTATCTAGTACAGTAGCAGCCACAGACACTGCCAGCTATTTCCCGAAATTTCTGTGATAGTTCCAGAAATATCTCATGCTTTCTCCATTTCCACAGTAGGGGCAGCAGAGAGAAACTCTTTTGAAATTTCATGAAATATCTGGAAATAGCTGGCAATGTCTGTGGCTACTACTGTAAGACTACCTCTACTCCTATTTTTGGTTTAACACAGTGACACAAAATATATAAGCAATCCAAAGAAATTCCTCAATGTAGCCCCTCACTAGAAAGGTCCCCAATCCTTGTAATGCACACCCAAGAGGGATCTCTTATTCCTGAAACTATAATATCACATGAAACTTCTAATTTGAATATTAGTATAGATACAGATGTAGACTCACAACATCATAGTTATCATAACCTCCCATTAACCCCATGCTTAGAACCAAACAACAAAGACAGATCAAATACACATTTTGAAGAGGGTCTCTCTAAAAGTGATCCAAAAGGAAAAAAAGAGATGACAGAAAAAAAGAGAAACAACATACATAATAATTGATTTACAAGTTACTATATTAGGATTAAGGGAATTAGCAGATAAGGAAAATAACCTATAAACCAAGGTGGAAAACAAATTACAAACTCACCTTTTTTGATGAAAACTTAGTAGAAACACTAAAACAAACACATATTGCCAGAGCTGCTATGACGGAGCAGCTTATCTTAAAAATGAAATTATTATGATAAGGGAGGATATTGCAATAAATTCTGCAAGGTTAGAAAATCTCTTAGCCTTCCAATGACAGCAACAAAGTAATGATGAAACCTCAGTCTCCCTAGCCTATGATCTAAGTGAACTTGATTCTCAAAATGATGAAAACTTTAGTGAATAACAAGAGGTGTATGCTAATAATGGTATAATTAATCTAACTGATCTAACAGGCAATACAAAACAAAACATGAACTTTAAAAGAGATAAAAATAATAGGGGGAAAAAGAAAAGAATCATATAAGCCCCCCCAAAAAAAACAGTAGAAGTATTAGAAGATCAGTACTGCCAGTTCTACATAAATAGGAGCAACCTACTATAGAAAAAGGAACAAACAAAATTGGAGAAGTTATAAGAAATCAAAAAGTGCACATATATCAGAATTTCCACTCCGAACCTGGTTCCCTTAAACAAGACCCTATTGAAAACAAGCAAGCCATCATAGGCTGAAGAGGGGTTAAGAAGGAGGAGGACTTTGAAAACCAAGTGGTTATGAAATTATTGAATAATGTGATTTGTGATGATTTTCCTGGATTGGATATCTTACAGGATGATATATGTGATGCAATAAAAGCCTATGATTTAACTTCAAATGATATAATTTTGATATTTTTCAGACACACAAGAGTGGTTCATTATGTATGGTGAAACTCTACCCACTTATTAGATTATAACTTAACTATCAATTACCCAGTAAAAGCTGCTTCTATACTAAGTAAAGGTATGAGGATGATCAAAAAACAAAAACTGATATAGTGAAGCAATTGGCTAATTACTCGAATTTACATGATCTTATATATGATTATGAGAATCATGATGTTTCACCAGACATACTGTAACTCTTTCCATTTCTGGTGGGCCACACATGGGATCTGAAAGTAATTCAAAACTAAAAACCATGATAACTCACTTGGTTGGGAATTTCCCAGGTATAGAATTTTATGGAGATGATATTGTAAGTATCCAAAGGGTATTCAAAAGTTGATGACAGAAAGAACAAATAAACCTAATTTTAGCAAACACAGCTCTAGCAGAAAGCTTTCTAGCTGCCAGCCCAAAGCCTGACAGTCTAGGAATACTGATTGTAGACTTCTCTTATCAAGGGGATCAGGGAAATTCAGTTCATGAGCAAGAATACAATCATCCACAAAAACTAATGACCCAAACTGAACAAATATATAATGTAGACATAAGTGACAGATTTCAGATACCATCAAATGAGAATTATTGACTCATCCAAATGAAAGACACATACAGTAATTCAGTCACAGAAACCTCAAATATGGAAATTCAGTACTTATAACCAGTAGAAAACAGTGTCTCTGTGTTCTTGAAGAATAACTTTGAAAATATAGGCATACTAACATGGAATACAGCAGGGTTATTACCAAAATTGGTTGATCCAGAGTTTATTCAATTTCTTAGTAACTTAGATATTATCAATCTACAGGAAACATAGCATGGGGAAGATCAGCTCGATACTATAGCCATCAATGGCTACCACCAAATACAAGTCCAAGCCCAGAAATTGAAAAAAAGGGGAGATGAATGGGAGGTCTAATTACCTATATCAAGATAAATGATTACCTACAACTGATTACTACAGTAATCAAACATAACTGTATACGTATGGCTCTCCAAGCCTTGGAAGACATAATTATCATTGTAAACATATACAATCCCCTCAACAAATTCACATATATGACAAACATCTTTTTGACAACATCATCAAAGATATTCAGTTGTTGCAAAGACAACGTAACAGCAATAATATAATAATTTTGGAGGATTTCAGTATCAGATATGGAAATCCTAATAATCAGAAAAATAACCTAAATATACTTCAATCTTTGAATATCCCAGAAAGGATAACATCAGAGAAAAAAAAAACTCTGACTTACAAATGCATATAGAGACCTTGCTAAACTCCCTTCAACAGATTACTATACATTGGGAGATTCCCTTCTGACTTTGAGGGGAAAATGTCTTGTACAAATCATAAGGGCTCTTCCACTATAGATTATGTTATTGCATCCCCTTTTGACTATTATGACTATGTAGATTTAAAAATCATACAGAGATCAGAGAGTGATCATATGCCAATTATAGTATTTCAGAAACCCAGAGGCAAAATTATAAGAAACAGAAGAAACTATAGAAATCCTTAATAATAAAAAAAATAAGTGGGATAAAATACCAAGAAGAATAAAACCACTGAAATGATGAGTAAGTATATGGATGAAGTAGTACAAGAAATAGATAAAGAACTAGACCCTGAAAACATTTAGTCAATTGACAGCAGCTGATCAATCAATTTAATGAATGCTTAAAAAGGATAAAAGTAGAACAAAATATAAATATAAAAGCTGGTTTTATAAAATACGCAGACAAGAAAAAAGTAATTTACTAAAATCCACCAGACAAACAACAAAAAAACATAATGAAGCAAATCTGGCCAATCTGAACACATTTAGAAAACAGTATAGAAATCATGTAAATACCCAGAAATTCATACAACAGAAAGAACAATGGGAGATAATTCTAGATGCAGTAAAAAATAAGGATGATAAAAAATTCTGGAGGCTTGTAGCCAGAGGCAGAAATCAGTATAAAACCAAATATGATTCCTATATAACACCTGATGCCTGGATAGACTATTATAGTTCAATTTTTTAAATATTTTGCACAAAAAAAAACATTTACAGACTGCACTGGAGATACAAAATTGAACACTTCAAGTGGTTCACTGTACAGGAGGTCACTGAAGCCATAAAATGCTTTAAAATGAACAAATCCCCTGGACCTGAAAACATACCTACTGATTTTTATCTTCTAGATCCAGAATGGTGGTCAGGAATTCTTACAGATTTCTTTAATAAAACTGTTATATACAATTTCATTCCTCAAACCTGGAAGGGCAGCTACTGTATGTACTGTTTCGGACTGGGTCCTTTATCAAAAGCTGCATCCCAGAAAACACACACAATTTAAATACAGAAGAAAGATGACATCATAATTACTTAGATATTCTCACTGGTGAACCAATAAAATAAAAAAATCAACCAGTTAAACACACAGTGCTCCCAAACGCACATAACAAATATAATGAGTTCTATTATAAAAAACATATAAATATTTAATCATTTTAAACTATAAAGCATTTACCTATACTCCAAATAAGGTTTCAGTTCTAAATGGGCATTTATACCTGGTTTTTGATATGCTTTTAACCATAAAATCCATTCATTTTCTTTCTTTAAAATTTTATTACGAAAATTACCACCTCTAGGGCCAGTAAATACCTTTTCAATACCCATAAATTTAAATTCATGACTCTCTTCTTCATTTTTATTTTCCATAATATGTGCTGAAGTTGCATATGTCAAATCCTGTTTATTTATTGCACGTATATGTTCCAATACCCTAATCTTAAAAGCTCTCTCCGTTTTACCCACATAAAATGCCCCACAACTACACATAGCCAAATATATCACACCTTGTGTATTACAGGTAATCAGATTTCTAATTTCATACTTTTTATCACATCGATTAACAACACTAAAATCTCTCCCTTTCTTTATAAATTGACATGCATTACAATTTTTACATTGATTACAACCTTGTGGACATTATTGGAGCATTGTAATTAAATGAATCCAAAAAGAACAGCACCGATGAATTCAACTGAAGGTATACAGAATGACAATCCTTTGTCTTATGTGGATAATTTGGTGACTAACACTAACAACATTAATCCGTTTCTGGCGGAAGTATGTGATGTTGATTTTCCTGCTTTGGAACCATCGTCAATGAAGGTAGCATTTAAAGAACTTGAGAGAACTATGCAGCAATTAAGAAAGATTTATTGGAATGTCACGAATTTAGAAGCCTACTTGCAATTAAAACGAATACCTAGAGGCTTGAGACTAATTAAGAATCCTGCGTTTGGCACAGATAACAATAACTTTATGCGAGAGTGGGAGACTATTTTAAGTGAAGCCAGTAGTAAATTGATGGAACTTATTATAAAATACAGTAAAGAACAGGAGAGTGTATTAAAAGAAGATCTGAAAAATAAGGAAAAGGAAGTTCTAAAATTTCGAGAGTCAGATGGCTTCATTAATTGTAATCAACACCTGCAGGAGTTTATTGTTAGATTGGACAGAGAATTGAAGGGAGCCAAACAGGTTAAATTTATTCGTGACAAAGGAGATTATAAGAACAATTGGGTTTACTTGTGGAAAAGGGATACTACTAAAGGAATTTTAAAACGGCCCACAAAAGTCTCTTTCAGCTATAGTACAGAAGGAAGTGGATCTGAAAGTGAAGAGAATGCTAGCACTTCTGGTTGTTTTTTTCACAGGGAAGAGACGGGATTCAAACAACCATCGCAACAAACATTACGTAGAAGCCCCAGATTGGTAAATTATGGCACAGTAGACGAACGAGGAGAGGACAGAAGAAGTATACAAAATCGAGAACAGAGGATGACCCAATTGGAGCATAATGGCAACAGGTGGAATACCAGAACAATGAGGAAGTAAATCAGGACATTCAAATAATTAATTTGTCTAGTTATAGACTGACTAACTCTGAGGAATTACTATTAAAAAAAGGATTGACTTTTTCACCTACTAATTTTTTAAATCCTGTACAGACTATTATAGATTTACATTTGATGTGCTGTAAGCTAAACTTGAAAGCATTTTTCAATAAGAAGAATGAATGTGAGCGTGACTTTAATCAAGCGGGTGTTCTTACTAATGTTGGTAATGTTTTGAAACCTAATTCTACATTTAATCCACCATTATGTCACGCTGTTAGTAAATTCCGTGATTTATGTGAAAAAGATCTGGAGAGGCTGTTTGATGATTTACCACGTCCACATTTTAATAATTTAAGCTGCAATGAAAGCAGGCATTAAAAGATTTACAATTGAATGCAGAATTTGTCATAAAACCTGCTGATAAGGTTGGCTGTGTTGTTTTATGGGACGTGGTAAAATATAAACAAGAAGTATTACGACAATTGAATGATGGCCTGTATTATGAAAATTAGGTGTGGACCCCACTTGGGATTATAAATCCTGTATTGATTATACAATAGATACAGAATTTGGAGAAGGAGTTATTTCAGGACAAATAAAAAAATTTTTAAAAACGGAATGTCCAGTTAAACCAACATTTTATATATTACCAAAAGTGCATAAAACTCTGGAAAATCTGCCTGGACGCCCTATAGTAAGTGGATTGGGTAGTCTTATAGAACCTCTGTCTTGTTATGTGGACTCGACTTTATGTAACTATGTCAAGAAATTAAAATCATATATTCGTGATACTAAAGATGTTTTGAGGATTTTAGATGGACTAATAGTTGGAGAAGATTGTTTGTTAGTTACACTGGATATTGACTCCCTTTATGCTAATGTCCCCCATGAGGGGGCGTTAGAAGCAGCAGCTAATTTTTTGAATAAATATAGGGAAAAAAGCGATGAGGAAATTGCTGTTATTTTAAAATTGTTGGAACATGTTTTAGGTAAAAATATATTTCTTTTTGATGGGGATATTTATAGACAGAAAATATGAATTGCTATGAGGCAACATGTACCAACAATAGCGAGTTTATATATGGGACATTGGGAGAATGAAATAGTATTTAATACGGAAAGTAACCCATTTTCTATAATGTCATATTATGGAAACATTTTATTGATGATGGGTTATTAATTTGGAAGAGCAATATTGTTATGTTGTAAGAATTTGTTGAGTGGCTACATGGAACCAATGAAAATTTGAGATTTACATTTAATGCTAGCTGTGATTCTGTAAATTATTTAGATTTGCAGGTTAACGGAGGGGAGGAGAAATTAGTACTAACCTATTTAGAAAGGACACTGATGGCAATACATTGTTATTTGCTCAAAGTTGCCATCCACCACATATAATAGCTAACATTCCTAAGGGTCAATTTTGTAGAATTAAACGTAATTGTAGCAAGCCAGAAGATTTTGAGAAAGTGGCAATGGCATTAAAAAATCGTCTTGAAAATAGGGGTTATACCAAGAAGATAATAGAAGAAGGGTATCAATTTGCCACTAATATGAATAGATGTGAATTAATGGCTGACAAAAATAAAACTAATAACAAAGATAATAGTTTTATTTTGTGACAACATACAGTGCCCAAAGTTATGAAGTTAATAGAATCATTAAAAAACATTGGCATGTGCTATCATGTGAAATGGGTTTGCAGGATGTTATAGTAAATCCACCGATTATGACCTACAGACATGCTCCTACTTTAAAGGATTTGTTGGTTCATAGCCATTTTACTACTCCAGTGAGACACACCAACAATTGGTTTGGAGAGCCTGTAGGTTGTAATCAATGTAAAAATTGTAATGCATGTCAATTTATAAAGAAAGAGAGAGATTTTAGTGTTGTTAATCGATGTGATAAAAAGTATGAAATTAGAAATCTTATTACCTGTAATACACAAGGTGTGATATATTTGGCTATGTGTAATTGTGGGGCATTTTATGTGGGTAAAACAGAGAGAGCTTTTAAGATTAGGGTATTGGAACATATACGTGCAATAAATAAACAGGATTGGACATATGCAACTTCAGCACATATTATGGAAAATAAAAATGAAGAAGAGTGTCAGGAATTTAAATTTATGGGTATTGAAAAGGTATTTACTGGCCCTAGAGGTGGTAATTTTCGTAATAAAATTTTAAAGAAAGAAAATGAATGGATTTTACGGTTAAAAGCATATCAAAAACCAGGTATAAATGCCCATTTAGAACTGAAACCTTATTTGGAGTATAGGTAAATGCTTTATAGTTTAAAATGATTACATATTTATATGTTTTTTATAATAGAACTCATTATATTTGTTATGTGTGTTTGGGAGCACTGTGTACTTAACTGGTTGATTTTTTTTATGTTATTGGTTCACCAATGAGAATATCTAAGTAATTGTGATGTCATCTTTCTTCTGTATTTAAATTGTGTGTGTTTTCTGGGATGCAGCTTTTGATAAAGGACCCAGTCCGAAACGCTTCAAGCGCATCTTGGTGCTTAATAAATTGGATTTTAAAGACTAAGTTCCGTGTCCGAGTTCTAATGGGTGAGCGTGTACTTTAGCTTGTTGAAAATATTTTCGTCTATGTGGCTAGATGCACCGCTAATTCCGAGTGCACGGTTCGTTTGTTGAAACATTTAGATTTAAATGAACTGTCGCACAGGTTTTCTTTGAAATTAACTTCGTTTATAGATTTGTGGAAGTAAAACCCTTGTGGACATTATTGGAGCATTGTAATTAAATGAATCCAAAAAGAACAGCACCGATGAATTCAACTGAAGGTATACAGAATGACAATCCTTTGTCTTATGTGGATAATTTGGTGACTAACACTAACAACATTAATCTGTTTCTGGTGGAAGTATGTGATGTTGATTTTCCTGCTTTGGAACCATCGTCAATGAAGGTAGCATTTAAAGAACTTGAGAGAACTATGCAGCAATTAAGAAAGATTTATTGGAATGTCATGAATTTAGAAGCCTACTTGCAATTAAAACGAATACCTAGAGGCTTGAGACTAATTAAGAATCCTGCGTTTGGCACAGATAACAATAACTTTATGCGAGAGTGGGAGACTATTTTAAGTGAAGCCAGTAGTAAATTGATGGAACTTATTATAAAATACAGTAAAGAACAGGAGAGTGTATTAAAAGAAGATCTGAAAAATAAGGAAAAGGAAGTTCTAAAATTTCGAGAGTCAGATGGCTTCATTAATTGTAATCAACACCTGCAGGAGTTTATTGTTAGATTGGACAGAGAATTGAAGGGAGCCAAACAGGTTAAATTTATTTGTGACAAAGGAGATTATGAGAACAATCGGGTTTACTCGTGGAAAAGGGATACTACTAAAGGAATTTTAAAACGGCCCATGAAAGTCTCTTTCAGCTATAGTACAGAAGGAAGTGGATCTGAAGGTGAAGAGAATGCTAGCACTTCTGGTCATTTTTTTCAAAAGGGAAGAGACAGGATTCAAACAACCATCGCAACAAACATTACGCAGAAGCCCCAGATTGGTAAATTATGGCACAGTAGACGAACGAGGAGAGGACAGAAGAAGTATACAAAATCGAGAACAGAGGGGACGACCCAATTGGAGATGCAATGGCAACAGGTGGAATACCAGAACAATGAGGAGGTAAATCGGGACATTCAAATAATTAATTTGTCTAGTTATAGACTGACTAACTCTGAGGAATTACTATTAAAAAAAGGATTGACTTTTTCACCTACTAATTTTTTAAATCCTGTACAGAATATTATAGATTTACATTTGATGTGCCGTAAGCTAAACTTGAATGCATTTTTCAATAAGAAGAATGAATGTGAGCGTGACTTTAATCAAGCGGGTGTACTTACTAATGTTGGTAATGTTTTGAAACCTAATTCTACATTTAATCCACCATTATGTCGCGCTGTAAGTAAATTCCGTGAGTTATGTGAAAAAGATCTGGAGAGGCTGTTTGATGATTTACCACGTCCACATTTTAATAATTTAAGCTGCAATGAAAGGCAGGCATTAAAAGATTTACAATTGAATGCAGAATTTGTCATAAAACCGGCTGATAAGGGTGGCTGTGTTGTTTTATGGGATGTGGTAAAATATAAACAAGAAGTATTACGACAATTGAATGATGGCCTGTATTATAAAAAATTAGGTGTGGACCCCACTTGGGATTATAAATCCTGTATTGATTATACAATAGATTCAGCTTTTGGCGAAGGAGTTATTTCAGGACAAATAAAAAAAATTTTAAAAACGGAATGTCCAGTTAAACCAACATTTTATATATTACCAAAAGTGCATAAAAATCTAGAAAATTCGCCTGGACGCCCTATAGTAAGTGGATTGGGCAGTCTTATAGAACCTCTGTCTCGTTATGTGGACTCGACTTTATGTAACTATGTTAAGAAATTAAAATCATATATTCGTGATACTAAAGATGTTTTGAGGATTTTAGATGGACTAATAGTTGGAGAAGATTGTTTGTTATTTACACTGGATATTGACTCCCCTTATACTAATGTTCCCCATGAGGGGGCGTTAGATGCAGCAGCTAATTTTTTGAATAAATATAGGGAAAAAAGCGATGAGGAAATTGCTGTTATTTTAAAATTGTTGGAACATATTTTAGGTAAAAATATATTTTTTTTTGATGGGGATATTTATAGACAGAAAATATGAATTGCTATGGGGGCAACATGTGCACCAACAATAGTGAGTTTATATGTGGGACATTGGGAGAATGAAATAGTATTTAATATGGAAAGTAACCCGTTTTTCTATAATGTCATATTATGGAAACATTTTATTGACGATGGGTTATTAATTTGGAAGGGCAATATTGTTATGTTGCAAGAATTTGTTGAGTGGCTACATGGAACCAATGAAAATTTGAGATTTACATTTAATGCTAGCTGTGATTCTGTAAATTATTTAGATTTGCCTGTTAACCGGGGGGGGGGGAGGAGAAATTAGTACTAACCTATTTAGAAAGGACACTGATGGCAATACATTGTTATTTGCTCAAAGTTGCCATCCGCCACATATAATAGCTAACATTCCTAAGGGTCAATTTTGTAGAATTAAACGTAACTGTAGCAAGCCAGAAGATTTTGAGAAAGGGGCAATGGCATTAAAAAATCATCTTGAAAATAGGGGTTATACCAAGAAGATAATAGAAGAAGGGTATCAATTTGCCACTAATATGAATAGATGTGAATTAATGGCTGACAACAATAAAACTAATAACAAAGATAATAGTTTTTATTTTGTGACAACATACAGTGCCCAAAGTTATGAAGTTAATAGAATCATTAAAAAACATTGGCATGTGCTATCATGTGAAATGGGTTTGCAAGATGTTATAGTAAATCCACCGATTATGACCTACAGACATGCTCCTACTTTAAAGGATTCGTTGGTTCATAGCCATTTTACTACTCCAGTGAGACACACCAACAATTGGTTTGGAGAGCCTGTAGGTTGTAAAAAATGTAAAAATTGTAATGCATGTCAATTTATAAAGAAAGGGAGAGATTTTAGTGTTGTTAATCAATGTGATAAAAAGTATGAAATTAGAAATCTTATTACCTGTAATACACTAGGTGTGATATATTTGGCTATGTGTAATTGTGGGGCATTTTATGTGGGTAAAACGGAGAGAGCTTTTAAGATTAGGGTATTGGAACATATACGTGCAATAAATAAACAGGATTTGACATATGCAACTTCAGCATATATTATGGAAAATAAAAATGAAGAAGAGAGTCATGAATTTAAATTTATGGGTATTGAAAAGGTATTTACTGGCCCTAGAGGTGGTAATTTTCATAATAAAATTTTAAAGAAAGAAAATGAATGGATTTCACGGTTAAAAGCATATCAAAAACCAGGTATAAATGCCCATTTAGAACTGAAACCTTATTTGGAGTATAGGTAAATGCTTTATAGTTTAAAATGATTAAATATTTATATGTTTTTTATAATAGAACTCATTATATTTGTTATGTGTGTTTGGGAGCACTGTGTGTTTAACTGGTTGATTTTTTTATTTTATTGGTTCACCAATGAGAATATCTAAGTAATTGTGATGTCATCTTTATTCTGTATTTAAATTGTGTGTGTTTTCTGGGATGCAGCTTTTGATAAAGGACCCAGTCCGAAACGCGTCAAGCGCATCTTGGTGCTTAATAAATTGGATTTTAAAGACTAAGCTCCATGTCCAAGTTCTAATGGGTGAGTGTGTGCTTTAGCTTGTTGAAAATATTTTCGTCTATCTGGCTAGATGCACCGCTAATTCCCAGTGCACGGTTCGTTTGTTGGAACACTGTATGTAGTGTCCATTCACAAGAAAGTTGATAATTGCAATCCAGTCAATTATAGACCTATCAGTTTAGTAGACAATATGTCAAAAATCTATGCTAAAGTAATATTAAACAGATTATTAAATTGGCTGGATCAAAATGAGATACCGTCAGTACTACAAGCAGGTTTCAGAAAAGGTACTGGGACTAAAACACAGATTTTTAATCTTGATAATTTAAAAGAGAAGTATTGCAAAATCAAAAAACAAAAACTATTTGTTGCTTTTCTGGACATCTCCGCAGCGTTCGACTCCATCATAAGGTCTCATTTATGGGAAAAAAATGAAGGGCCTAAGAGAAGATATTTATCTGTTAATACTAATAAAAAGACTGTGCAGGCACATGGTTGAAAATTAAATACAGCAACTCTTCTTACCAAAAACATTGATATCAGTGTGGGTGTTAGGCAGGGTTGTGTGCTTGAACCAACCCTGTTTAACATCTATACTAAAGAGCTAGTGTACTGCCAGGAATTAATCATTTTCAGATGCAGTCAGCCATTACTTCCTATATCTGAAGTTTTTTTTTTTTTGTTTGTTTGCTAATTAGAAGATGTGCCACCTCACAGTGCTGGGCTGATGTGTGGAGCAGCATTCTGTTTAGAAGGTAAAAAAAGTCGGTTCTGTTCCTTCCACTACCTCATCAGAAATGTGACCAAACACTTTAAGGCACCACAGTCCTTGCAGTCTGAGCAGTAAGATTGACAAGTTACCAATCAAAATGCAGGAAATTGTGACATCACTAGTAACCAAGAAGAGTCAGTTCTTGCTGCTTCATGTGAAAGAGAATATTCTAACAGTGAGAAATGGTTCTCATTTATTATTAGTGATCCCACAGTCATTTTGGTTTCACTGTTGATATAGTGGGAGGAACAGAACTGCCTTTTTTAGCCTTCAGACAGAGTGTTGCTTCACACATCACCCAGTACTGTCAGGTGGAAAATCTTATAATTAGAAACAGAAAAGAAAAAATACTTCAGATATAAGAAGTGATAACTGACTACATCTGAAAGTTTCAATTAATTCCAGGCAGTTTCCAGGTAGTACACTAACTCATTAATGAAATAATAATTTAATTAAATAATGCTTCTTTCCACTCTTCTATGATTCATGACCAACAAATACCAGTATTAGCCTATGCAGACGACCTGGCAATTATTTCAACAAGCAGACTTAGTCTGCAAAGGGCTCTGGAAAAACTAGACATACTATGTAAAAAACATAATTTAATTTGTAATACAAATAAAACTTAAATAATGGTCATGTGCAGTAAAAAAAAAGTATAGAAAATTAACTCTAGCAGGTAAATAATTACATTTTGTAAATGAATTCTCCTACCCAGGCATGCTTTTCTCTAGCAATACAAAATAGAATAAACAGATAGGGTGGTGTGCAAGTAAAATGCAAACCTCCACTGCTGCCCTAAAATGATTCAACTGTACACATGGAGATATGACTATTACTCCTATGATTAAAGCTATAAATGTATAATTAATTTATCAAGGCTTACATGCTGTGGAAATATGGGAAACTGTGAATACCACTAAATTAGATTCTATCCTTAATAAACTATACAAGCAGATGCTCAGAGTTATCTTTGGCACTCCAAACACACTTGCTAGACCTCAACTTGGACAAAAGTTTTAAACACCTAGCTCAGGGAAGAGTTATTAACTTTTGGATAAAAAACTCAGCCTACTAAAAAAAAAAGAATCTCATTGTTAATTGCCTTAAAGAAAAAAAAAAGATACTTACCCTACATCACAAAAATAATTGGCTCTATAAATTAAACAGACTATTGAGGGACCATAATTGTAATATCTGAGCAGGTGGAAAGATCAGAATATTAATTTAAACCCAAAACGCACTTAAATTATAACAAATAAAATTCAGCTAAGATCCAAACAAGATCACCTTGATGCTATTTAAACATTTAAAGTTTCAAAGTGGCTGATTCATAATACTATAGAACACTCTTTACAATTCTACTTGTATACCGTACAAATTCCTGAACTGAGGTATATACTTACCTTATACAGGTTTGAAGTACTTCAGAGCAATTTGTTAGAAGCTAGATATAGTGAGGATGACACTGTATCACTCTTTTGCAATTGTACATTACACGAGGAAGAGGATCTTCTACATGTCATACTTAGTTGTCCATGGTACACAAACCAATGAAAAAAGATTTTAGGTAAATTTATTGGCTCTTCATTTATTCCTACTAGTTTCATTCTCGATTTATTATTTGACTCTGAAAATGAGGATAGCCTTACAAATTTTGCAATATATCTATTAACTATCACTAGAATTAGAAAGCAATACAATCATAAACAAAACTAGTAAAAGAAGTACTATATATATAAAATATAAAAAAGTTGATCTGTATAAGAGCCTCCTCATTCTAATATAACAAATCCTCAACCAAGGTGGGGTTTCATTTTGAACTGTCACACAGTAAAGCTTATTCTAGTTCCTTCAGAGTCACTCTTGCTAGGAGTTCCCAATTAATATGGACCTTTTGCATGATACATTCAATGATATATTTACTGAACTAATCATAACAGAGAATGTGGGAAATGTTTCCTTCTATCTCAAAGACTTATTTACCAATAAGCCTTTTTTCCCTTAAAAGATATCTTGAATGGATGCTTGTTCACATGTACTGTTTGTAACTGAAAATGCAACAGTAAATGTTACGGTGAAGGCTTTTTAACTGAATTTACTGCCAATCTATGTCTATATTTTATATTTCTATAATTTTTGCATTAAACTCTTTTTTTAATGGAACAAATTGTAGTGGCAAAATGCTGGACCATAAATTATTACTCACTCAGTATAGTAAATTTTATTTAGGAACGCTTGTGTTTTGGTAATTAACCGAATTGACTTTCAGTCTATAAACTAGACTGTTCCAGTCCCACACCAGTTCCACATGACCACTAATCCAACAAATAGTCAATAGTGTTTTCTTTGTATACCTAGGGCCCAATTGCCTGCTGTAACTCTCTGTTTAAATATGTGTTAACTGCATTTCACTGTTTAACTATGGCCTGTTTTTGGCCTGCTTGTAGATATGTAACAACTGTTGTGTACCTATGTCTAACTTCACCCCCACTTTTGTGTAATATCCTGATTAGGTATCTGTAAATTGTTGTCCTATGTAATCTTGACATGGAGCCTTTGCAAAAGAGTCTTTGACTCAAAGGTTGTATTCCGATGCATCAAAATAAATAAATAAATAAATGACAAGTGGCTCCATCATCCAATGTCTAAATGAGGCTTGGGTATTTTAACCATTGAAGGAGGGGCCTGGATTCTGGTGTTAAAGCTAAGAAAAATAATTGGTGTGGTGGTGCCCCCACTCAGGAAAGCCCCTTGCAGTACAAGCATTAACTATAGATGTTACCTCCCCCAGGAAACAGAATATTTACCAGTCCCACACAGTTCCACCCCACAGTGCATTAACAATGACCAAAAAATAATAATGCTAAAATACACAAATGATAAAATGCAGTACATGTACTGGTTTGTCATGAAGAATGGAAGCAAGTAACTATGGAAGGGAAGGATACATTTTAGCCAGACAATGAAAATTCAGCTGTGCAGCAGCACTCCCAATGTGCCCTCCCCCATCAGTTACACACTCCTAGTTGGTACACCATTGTTAATGTCCTCAATACCAAGTGAGGTTCAATCAATAATAAAGTGACACAGCAGTCATTCAAATGTTGCTGGCACAAAACAAGGTTGATGAAAACATAGAAACATATAATTTGTTTGCAGAAAGGACTGCCTGGCCTACCCAGTCTGCTAGGTGATCCCTGCCTAATCTGTCTCTACAGACCCTAACTGGTTGTCAGCAACCCTCCCTCCTCAATGCCTATTGTCTAATATTTCCCTATGTCCTATATTGAAGCTCCCCACTGTTTTTGCCTCCATAACTTCTTCTGGTAGTCTGCTCCAGGAATCTACTACCCTTTCAGTGAAGTTGTATTTCCTTTCATCCTTCTTAAACTCCCCCATCCAGATTCATTGCATGCCCACCCCCCGTCCTGGTGCTCTTTCTCATTTCAAATAGACTCCCTTTCTGCACCCTGTTCATCCCTGTGAGGTACATGTAGGTCTCTGTCATTTCATAACTTCATGTGGATTACACATGCAAACTCCCAGAACATGGAGAAATAAAGCAAATCCAACAGTCTCAATCCAAATGCCTCAAGGCAAAAATAATGAATTTCTGCCCAGGCCATATATAAAAAGGTAACTCTAACCTGGAGCTTCTCACAGTCTACCAAACCTAACTAACCAAACAGGTATCACAGGGCCAAGGTTCCAGTCAATACTCAGAGTTCCATATGCCCCTTGGGACTCATGTGATGGTTTCATTAGTTTTTATAAAATGGATAGGCTAAACCAGCCAGAGACCTAGCTCACCATGCACGAAATCAGTTCCATGCATGGCTAAAAAAGAGGACAGAGAAGCAGAACCACATTTCCAAACAAAATCAGGAGCATTAGAACGTTGGTGTTGAAAATGCCACCATCTTCTATTCCCTCGCTAACGCTCCTGTCAAACTCATATTTTAGTTCACTGATAAAACGTTAGCATTAGGAGTGAAATTTATGTAGTCCCTTGCATGGTGTCTCCCCTCTTCTCCAATCCTATTATCCCCCTGCAGTCCGTGAGAGAAATCGCTGTCTCAGTCACCCACATAAGCTATACTGTACCTGATCCTGTATCCGGCCAGTGAAAAGAAGTGTCTGGCTCCTAATCGGTCATTAACTCCTGCCTTCACCCACAAACCGTCGCCGTAATTGTAGCGTGTTTCCATTCATTCAAACAATAAAAAATGTTTAACATCAAAAGGAGTGAGAACAGAAAGGCTCAGTCGACGAGAGAGGGGGAGAGACCATGCGTACGACGGCAGGACATAGCAACAGCTGCTGCTGGCAGGAGATGCATGGACTCGGGTACTGCAGGAGTAAATGCTTCAGCAGTTGTTTAAAAAAAATGATGGCCAAGGGCAGCACATAGAAGACCTGCTGGCTGGAGACACATGACTCAGTCTAGCATAGTCCATCCTTAAATGCTTCAGCAAATGTTAGCAGCAAAGGCTGTGCACACTACACATAGCAACCTGAAGTCACAAATGCAAATGACCTCATGAATATTAATATAATGTCCGCGGAAGGACTATTTTATCATAAATTAGCAGCATTTAATCTTTTTTCTACATCCAAGCAAGCTTTTTGTAGCTGTAAAAATTAAAATAAAGATAGGAACCCATTTTATAAGGGCAATATGACACTCCAGGCTTCTGCATGGAACAGATTTTACCACATGCCAGGGGCTAAAGGCACTCGGACAAGGCCTCATGACTTCTTACACCCCTAGCCGTGTGGTAAAATCTGTTCCATGCACACCCTGTCATGTCTTATTGTTTATGTAACCACTCCTTTGTCAACATCATTCTGAGGGGTGTATCGAGGTACTTTACATCCAACTTAAGGGTTTACCCAGGCCTGGGAAACTTCTTCAAGCCACACAGTACCCCCAAAGCCCTATCCTTACATCCTACATTCTCCTTTATTCCATACTTCTAGGAGAGAGGGGATGAGTCTTTTGGGGCAGTAGACTTGAAGGGATCTACACGCATGTTATACAGGCTTTTCCTATGGTGCTTTGCAACCCATATGACCACTTTTTGTGGGAAAATGTGGACTCTGTGACCCCTCATGGCAGTGCTGAAATCTCATGGGTCAAGGGTTGCAATTCACAATGGTACTGGTCAGGTGCATAGTCCTCCATCCTCTACAAAATCTGTTAGTTCATCTGGAGGTGCAGATCAATTTGTCAGTCCCTCATCATGGGCAGCAAGCCCATCTTTGTCACTCTCTAACAACATTGAGGATCAGGACAGAAATATATTTTTTCTCCATAATGTTAGGTTTTGACTGTGCCAAGGTGTCTGTCTCTTTATGAACCACACTTTCAAAACTTCTGATTAGGGGATTCAAGGTATTTGGGGAAAATAAAGACAGTGGTTTAAACAAGGCTTTTCTCATGCCTCTCAAATTTCTAGTGAGCATAACATTATCAAAATCGTTATTGTCCATCATTACAGTCTGAATTACACTGTTGTTTGTATCAGCCTCAGCTAACAATGTTTAAAGAGCTGATAAATTCAATCTATATAAATCAAGCAATGCAGAGTCACTGGACCCAATTCTCAAAAGGCCCTTAGATTGATGCAAGCTGCAGCAAAAGGTAGCTTACATCAATGCCGTGTACACCAGGGACCCTGTCCCTGATTTTCTAAGGGGCAGGGTCCAGGCGGCAAACTTCCATGGCTTGCAGCAATCCTGACCATGCACCAAATGGGGGTGCATAAGGAGGACTTGCCAGAAGCTGTGGGGTTGACCATGCACCAGTCCAGTACAGCACTGGTCACTAGTCCCCTCAGCACTGATATGCCCATGTAGGAACATGGTACACCCACTGTACTCTGGTGATCTAACAGTACCTCCCTGATGTCCCCATAATAGCACATTTTCAAACCCCCATCCCTGGTGATCTAGTGAACCCTCCCCCAATGTCCCCGTGATAGAGCCACTAGACTACCAGGGACGGGGATTGCATTATTTATTATTGTGGAGAGATCTGGGATTGGGGAGGGACTGCTAGACCACCAGGTATGGGGTTAGGCCTTTTAACTATTATGGGAACATTGGAGAGGGACCACTGGACCACCAGGGAAGGGGGTTGACATTTTGTACCATTACCCAGACATCGGATAGAGACAGCTAGATCACCAGGGATGGGAGTTTGCAAATTTTACTATTACAGGGACATCAGGAAGGAACCACTAGACCACCAGGGAAAGGGGGATTGATTACTCATTATTATGGGGACTTTGAAAAGGGAGAACATGATCACCAGGACAGGTTGGTTTTAAACCTATGTTTACGGGTGACATTGGAGCTGTGTGGGTGATTGTCACAATGCCACAAATAGGTCAGCTCTCCCAGGGGAGAAATTTATAAGTACCCTTAGACAGCCCTAGATGGTCTAAGGGTACTTCGAATTTCTACCTCTGGGAGAGTTATGAGAATCCCATTTATGAGGCTGTGGCAACTTGCATCTGCCACATGCCCCCTTGTGCCATGTCATAACCCATTTGTGCGTGAATGGGTGACCCACAACCTGTATGGGGCAGGCAGCCTGCGACTGATGGAGGCTGCCTTTGAAAATAGCTGTGGGGTCAATAACTGATGCAAGGTGCCACTTGCACTATTTATGTTTGGCATTGGCACCTTGTGTCACTTTTGGGGCTTTGAGAATTGAACGCACTGTGATCAGTAACATTAGTAACCTCAGTACATTCTATTACACTTAAATCTGTCAGTAAATTAATCATCAAGGTGTCAAGCATCTTGCACCCCCTTCTCAATAGTAGAATAATTTTCTCCTCCCATTGTGTACTGTTTCTTCGTATTAGTGTGATATTCACACAGACAAATTTTTTGAAAAATTTGAACAAGTCCACTTGGGTGGAGAATCGATCTGATTCTGATGCGGTAGCAAAGTTCAAACCTCTCTTCAAAGATTTATATTGATCTTCACATAATGTTATCTGGAGAGGTTGATTACTTCTGCGGTTTCTTTGTATTGCTCCTGAGAGATCTACTTTTGTCTTCCTTTTCTGCCTTTCCTGATTTTCCTGAATTTACTACCTTGGTTTCATTTGTTTTCCTTTCTGAATTTGTCTCACTGTAGTCACTCCTAAAAAAGGCTAATTAATTGCCACAGAACCTGAGGTATCTTCCCCAGCATCTGTGTTATTCCAAGTATTATTTACAGTCTGGATTGTTACCCTTGTTCCATTATTTCTAGATCGAGAATGACCTCTGTTAGTAGATCTAGCTCCTATGGACCAAGAGAAAATTATTCCCAACTAGCAGTCTTTATCATTCCTCTCATGTTTAGATTGTTTTCTCTTAATTAGGTCTTGTTTTCTACCAATTTACTGGATAATTGGTCAGTTAGTTCAAGGAAGCATGAGTGATTTTGATAATTAGAGTTCTTTGTGCATTTTAGAAATATATTTTTGCACTTTCAAATGTTTATCACCATTGTATGCAATTATCATGTCAATAAATGTTTTACTGCAGAGTGCAGCTGCTGCCACCCATATGGTTTTATGGGAAAAATTCCACAAGATGGTAATTTAGCCACTCTAAATGCTCTAGATGCTTGTAATTTAGCGAGACAAGTCTCTAAAGTGATTATATTATATGTCACATTAAGTTCATTAATTCTCAGCTTTTCCAGTGCTCCAAACAGATCTTTAGTATGTGAGTCCTCTGACCTGCTACTGCTGTTATTAGCTTCTGATATAACAGAAAGCTTGCCTCTTGTATGTTCCTTTCTGGTATCAAGGGCAAAACTCTATTTTACCCATTGCACCTGTTACTTCTGCTTGATTTACTTCAGCAGACATAGTTCACATACTGTATAAGTGCACTTCAGCAACATCAATTTCCAGAGACTGTAGGAATTTAGACTTTTTGCACTGACAGGCAAAAGTTCTCGTACTGCAAAAGCTGGGAGCTTCAAATGGCAGCACTATATTGTCGACCACGGCCACCCAGGCACACCTCACAAATCCAATACCACTCCAACAGCTGCGTGCACAGCAGTAGAAACCTGGTGCTGGGAAGGGGTTTGCAAACCCCTGCTATATGTGAAACACAGTCCGAAGGAGAACCAGCACTCATCATCCCACACTTCAGATGAAAAAAACTTACAGAGGCTTCATATGGGTATATAGAATCTTTTTGTTCAGTTTCAGCCAAGAGTGCAGTGAGAAATTCACTATACAGACACCACTTCAACACCCAGTACTTCAACCAGAGTCTTCTTCAAGGGGTGGAGTCAGAGTGGTAAAAATCCTCCTTCTATACAATTCAAGATGTGACATCATTAAAGCCCCCTATTAGCAACTTGATTTACTATAAACAAAATAGTGGTTCTGGGAGGATTCAGATTTGTGCATTCATTTCCTTTTTTAGTTGATTCTCTGTTATGGTCTACTGTACATTTCTGTGTAAAACTGTAACTGGCAACATTGCTAAAATAACAGCAACTGCATTATGGATTGGCCAAAAACATTATTTATGCTGTTAGATTTAATAGGTTCCTTTTCAATTTCTACTTTGTATACGTACTGTGATGTATTATAGTGTATGACTTTGATGAGGCACCATGCTATATTTTTTTTACCAACATCAAGAATTGATGTTATGCAGCAACATCTAAAATATATATGGGCTTATAAAAAAAGTAGCTGCTGTGGTAAACAAATGGTTCTTATTCATGGTTTTGTTAAATTACATTGTTTTGAGCCAGCCCAGTGGCTTGGAGGGCTGAGGCAGTGATGCTTTACCTCCTGCCACACTGGCGACCCATGTTTCCAGAGTGAGTGGTTTGCCGGGGGTCAGCTGGGGTGGGAGAAGATCGAGTGTCTGCAGGACAGCTCTCCTCTCCCGGGGGAGGGTGGGGACATGGACCAGCAGTTGCTTGACCCCTACCGGTGGCTGGGGGGATGACAAGCCAGGTCCCATAACATGGGGTGGAGATGGAGCAGTCGTCTGACATATGGTGTGCAGACACATGCGCAGTGTATCACTGGCAACATTGCATGCTCCCTGCCACAAGGAAAACAGAAAAAAAAGTTGTCCCATCAAGCAGAATGATGATGGTTCCCCCCTTCGAGCCACCCTGAGAGGACACCTCCCAAACTGGATCCATGCCAGTGGGTTGAGTCACTCCCCAACCCCTGCCATGAAGGGTAAGTTGTGGGGGCAATAGGGGAAGGGGTCCTGATCCTAGGAGATGGCAAGGGGAGAATGTCAGAGAGGTGGCCACCAAAACTACTGTCCTCCAGAAACTTCTACACCCCTAACCATGACCTTGTGATAAGAAACACAGTGTTCATAAACTGGTCCTCCCTATACCTGATGGAAAACATCTCTTCTGCTGCCAATCTCTTCACCAGCACCCTTCAAAAACTACAGGACCATTATTTTCCCATCAAATCAAGAAGGGTTAAAGGTGGCTGCACACGCTGGATAAAAAAATGAACTGATACGTCTAATGAAGGACAGGGATTCCAGCTGGAAAGTTTTTAAAGTGTCTCCATCCCCACATCTATGGAGCGCCTACAGGCAGCTACGCAATGCCTGCAAGCAGATAACAAAGTCTCTCAAAAAGAAATACTTTACCAGTCTTCAGCAAAACATACTGGGGAATCCTTGTAGCTTCTGAGCATCAGTTGGGTTCATACTAAATCCTAAGACCAACAAGCAAATAACATAACTAACATCCCCATCAGGCACAATCAATGACCCAGGGGGCATCGCAGACTTTCTCAATGCCATTTTTACAAACTTGACCCAGTACCTTAGCAAACTTCCTCCACAGCCTCCATCACACCTAAACAACAATGATAGCCCCCCCACTCCCCTAAATCCTGGTGCCTCCACCCCCCTTTCTATTTCAGAGCTATTGATGCCAGTATCATTACAAGACTCCTGAAAACCTTCCCTACTAGGGGCAGCCCTGGAAGTGATGGGCTCTACCCTGCTTTTCTGAGGATCATCTCCCCAGCCTTGGTTGGACCACTAACACACATTTTTAACCTTGCACTGTCCACGTCAACAATGCCGAACACCTGGAAACATGCAAATGTGATCCCCATTTTTAAGGCAGGAGACCCACTATCCCCTGAAAACTACAGACCCATTTCCATGCTTCTGCACTTTAGCAAACTACTAGAGAAGATTTGTCCATTCCCAGCTATCCAGACAGTTCAATAAGTTCAACCTCCTATGTCCCCTCCAGCACGGTTTCCAGAAACATCACAGCACCTCCTCTGCCCTGGCAGTTTTCTCTAATCACATCCTCAAAAACATGGACATGGGATAGGCCACGGGTGCAGTCTTCATCGACTTGTCAAAGGCGTTCGACCTTGTTGACCACCATCTCCTTCTCTCCAGACTTCGAGATTTTGGCTGTGCCCCTGGACCCATGGCCTGGTTCCGTAGCTACCTCACAAACAGGTCCCAATCCATGCTGATAGGCAAAGTTGCCTCAGCCTCCCTTCCTATAAGCACCGGAGTTCCCCAGGGATCAATTCTCAGCCCCTTTCTCTTCACCATGTTTATCAATGCACTGCCAGCAGAGAGCCTAAACTGCAATGCACTCCTTTATGCGGATGATCTAGTCCTGTACCACAGTGATAAGTCCTTGGAACCCATCTCCTCAAACCTTTCTGAGAACTATGGGTCGGCTGAAAAATGGTTCACATCCAGAAAACTCCTTGTCAATGGAAAAAAGATGAAGGTCATGCTTTTATGATCCAAGCCCTTCTTAAGCAAGGCCACCAGATCTAATATTGCCCTCACCATATGTACACCCACAGGCCCCCCACTCGAGCAGGTCACCTCTTTTAAATACCTCGGTGTTACCCTCGACCCCTCCCTCATGTTTAATAACCACACAACCCTGACCATAAAAAAGATCAATCAAAAACTTGGTGCGGCATACCGTGTAATTCATTTACTTTCACCTGAAGCTCGACTCGCCATTGCGCAAGGCAACCTTCCCCCTCTCCTGGACTACTGATCCCCCATCTACTTCCTCATGTCTCTAAAGCAACACTCCCACCTAAACCAGCATATAATGCTATCTGTCACTTTATTCTCAAAGCTCTCTCATTAACCCACCACTACACGCTCTACCAGTCCCTAGGATGGCTCCCTCTCCAGGCACACCTAAACTATGCTGCTGGCTGCCTGGTGGACAGTGCTCTCAGGAGTAACCAGCTTTCCCCCCACACTCCACTCTCATTACTAGAGCAGCCACTAGACCCCTGAGGGCCTTCTCCTTTCCTACCCTTGAAGTTCCTCGTGTCTCCACGGCAATGGGCAGCAAGGCTTTCTCAGCAGCTGTCTCCTCACTCTGGAACAGTTTTCCCGCTTCCATTCATACATCTTCATCCCATATGACTTTCAAATCTAACCTTAAGGCCTGGCTACTGTAAGAGTCCACCTGTAAATTCTCGCTAGGCAACATGGAAGCCCGCAAGCCACCTTAAGCCTACCTTTACTGTGGCCACTTGCCCCTTTCACCCCTGAGCACTACCAACATGCATGACTCTCATGATGACTAGCACAGTCTACCCGATAGGCTTCCCCCACCCTACCTGCTCCAGCAATCCTGACAGGACAGGTGTGTCTACTTTGACTATATCATTAGCGGTATGCCCATTTAAAACTGCTACTTTGTCTAACTTTTGTGTGAATGTTTAATATAACCTGTGCATATGCTAACCACTTCCACTCTAATCTCTGCCTGTTTTCCGTATCTACAGTTACCCCCATGCCTGTATACATTATGTAAAAATGACTTTCTCACTGACCTACAATGTTTGCTTGATCTGTATACTATAATGTAAACTGAGTCCTCTGTTGTTTTCCCTGTATTTTTTGTTTATTTATTTATACATCAGTTTACAAACCTTTGAGCCAAGGGCTCATTTACAAAGGTACCTCATCACAAAAAATGACAAACACAGTACAACCAGCATGTTACAACAATGTGGTTTACAACAAATTAGTTCAACAGGTATGTTTCAACAATGTGGTATACAATCAATTAGTAAAATCAAGCTGTCTTCTATTAGTTATAGAAATTTTAGGTTTCAGGTTCAGTGGAAAAGATAGGTACAGATGTTTAGTACTTGATTGGCAAAACAGTGGAGTTAGTTTTCATGCATGGGGGGGTTCAGAAAAGTGGGGGAGATGACTGAAGACATAACGGGTGGTGTTTGGTAGTAGGTTGGGTGCAGCCACTCAGGGAGCTTTGTCATAGCATTTGAGCAAGACCAATTTAGAAACAGTCACAGCTTCGTGTACTAAATAGGTGATATCAAAGGGAGGTTTTGAAACTGGAGATCATGAGAGCATCAGAGATAGAGGGGGGAAGTGTGTTGAACCAGGATGGGGCTCTGTAGCAATAGGCCCTTTGACCGTGCAAGGTCTTAGCCCTGGGAATTGACAGGGTGGTTTTGCCGGAGGTTCGAGTTTGTACTAGGGATTTTGTATGGTGGATGGAGGCTGACAAACCTGGTGGGGATAGACCAAGGAGAGTTTTTTTTGTTATGATACAGGTTTGATATCTGAGACGTTCATCTAGGTCAAGCAGCATGGACTTTGCATATAGCTGGCAAGTGTGCGTTAACCTAGGAACCCCTGTAATTAGCCTACAGGCCTTGTTTAGTGTAATGCAAATTTTGTTGAGGGCGGTCTGATCTGCAGCACCATACACTGGGAGCCCATAATCCACAAGGGACAGTATAGAAGATGTGATCGCAAGTTGGAGGGCCTCAGGGGGGAGACAGTTTTTGTACCGGTATAGGATGCCCAGAAGATTATTGGAAGCTGAGGCTAGGGCAGAGATGTGATCATGGAAAGAGAGAGCAGGGTCAAAGTAGATCCCAAGGTACTTATACGAGTAGACTTGCTCAAGTGGAAACTTGGTGCTAGAGAGGACACATAGTTTGAAATTGCTGGTTTTGTTTTGTGGGTGGGCCAAGATCATGGTTTTTGGTTTTTTGAAATTTATTACAAGTCTATGCTCCTTGAACCAGCCTTCAGCAACATTGTATGATCTTTGTAAGGAGTCCTGGAGGGCGATAGGGTTTCGATCAGAAGCAAAGATGACGGCATCATCTGCATACTGCAAAATGTTTCCAGTACAGGGACCTGGTAGAGTGTTGAGGTATAGTGAGAAGAGTAAGGGTCCAGGGATTGATCCCTTGGGAACACCATAGCAGATGGGACAGGTGTCGGAGAGATTCCCGTTAATTTTAACACATTGGGAGAGGGCAGATAGATAGCTGGAGCACCAGGAGACAGGCCCAGTGGCAAATCCAGAGTGGCTGAGGGCATCCAGTAGGAGGGGATGGGAGACAGTGTCGAAGGCTTTTGATAAGTCTACAAACACTACGCCAGCCAAAGAGCCCGAGTCCAGTGAAGAGTGGAGAAAATCTGAGAACTCTAGGAGGGCAGTACTGGTGCTATGACCTGCATGGAAACTGTGCTGTTCAGGGCAGAGGATGTTGTATTTGGTTTGGTAATCCGAAATTTGAGTGGCCACCATTTTTTCTAAGGCTTTGGAGAGTGGTGAGAGGATGGAGATAGGCCGGTAATTTCTGGCTAGGGACCTGTCTCCACCTTTGTGAATGGGTGTGACTGTGGCAATTTTCCAAGCTGAAGGAAATTGCCCCAAACAGAGGGATTTATTAAGGAGACTAGTGATTGGGGCGAGGACCAGATCCAATACCCGGAGAAGGATACAGGGATCCATGGTGTTACTGCCAGTACTATTGCTCTTTAGGGCATTGATTAGGTGAGGTCTGAGTTCTTGGGCAGAGACCTGGCGTAGATGGAAGTAAGGGCATGTGAGGACTGGGGCAGATGGGGGGGAGGGTTGAAAAAATCACTAGGGAGGACTGGGCTAAGATCCGTGAAAGAAGTATTGAGACAGTTAGATATAAGGGCTGGGTCAGTGGAGATAGTGCCATTGATGTTGATCTGGGAAGGTGGGGGGGGCTTGTGCTCCCATTTAACTGTTTGATATTGTCCCAGAAGGTTCTGGCATTCTCCCAGGAGGAGGTGAGCGAATACTGATAGTGATCAGCCTTAGCCTTTCTGATGGCCCAGGTACACTTGTTTCTTGCAGCAGCATATGCCTGTCTGTCACTGGGCTGGCCAGTTTCAGTAGTCAGGTGCCATAAATTATCCCTGTGCTTAAGTTGCTGAAGCAGGGCGGGGGTAACTCAGGGAGCATTCTGCACTTTGGAGCAGAGGGCTGTCAGAGGTGCGAAGATGTTGCAGGCTTTATTGAAGGTTTGGGTGAAGAAAGTTAGCGCTGTATCGATGTCAGGGGCATACTGTATAGGAGACCAATTAATTTGTGACAGACGTTCCTTGAGGTTTTTCAGACCACCTGGTCTTAGGTGCCACAGTAAGGTGGACTGTGCTATGGGTTTGGATACTGAGATAGTCCAGCGAAAAAGTATAGGGGAGTGATCGCTAAGTGAGTCAGGAAGGACTTGGATACCGCAGATCTGTTTCGGGTGATGGGAGAGGACAACATTGAGTAGAGTGCTAGTGCCCCTCTTCGGATTTATTCTAGTAGGATGGGCAATGAGTTGAGGCATATCAATTGCTGCAAAGGAGTCACGGGTAGAAGAGGACGAGGGGCTAGCCAGTTAATGTTTAGATCGCCCACTAGGATTTGGTAAGAGGAGTGGTGTAGTGAGGTAAGGTACTCTGTTGGTGAGACCAGTGCCAGTGTTTGATTTTTTGGGGGTATGTAGGCTGTAGTTAGATAGAGTGGGCCCCTTGAGGGGTCCGGAGTCAGTTTCAGGGTTAGAGTCTGCGCCCCGAAGTTGAGGGCAGGTGCTGGGAGGGCTAGTCCAGTGAGGGAGTCTCTGGTGTAGATAGCACAACCCCCACCCTGTCTTCCAGCCCGGCCCTCCAGGTAAAGGGAGTAACCTGGGAGGGAAACAAAGGAGTCTGGGGTGGAGTTTGATAGCCATGTCTCCACCAGGGTGATAATATCAGGTTTATGGAATGTGACCCAGCATTGGAATGAGTCAAATTTTTTCAGGAGGCTACAGATATTCATAGAGGCAATGCGAAGCCTGGGAGAACCTGCAGCTGAGCTGTTGTGAACTGGCCCAGGGTTGGGATGTATGTTACCTGACAGAAGTAGTAGAATAACTACAGATCTGGACAGGGGATGGTGAAAAGTATGTTTGCGATGGACATGGGTGGAGGAGGAGGGGAGCTTCAGGGCACATGGGATAGGCAGCATAGCACAGGCTGGGAAGGCTAGAATGATAAGCCTCCTGTGGGAGTCGGAGGGGGGAGCTCGGAGGAAGCTGGAGGGTGGGCAGGGTGAGCAGGAGCACATAGTGAGGGCAGGGTGTGCGAGTGCTAACTCAGATATGTAGGGGGAGGGTAGTACCAGAGCGCAAGTGGAGGCATCAGTTAGACAAGTCTGCAATAGCACTGTGATAGATGGGTGGAACAGTGGCATCGGACAGAGGATGAAAGCGAGGCATGTCAATAGGAGGAGCACATGCATTATGCTAAGGAGCTCAGAAGGCAAAGGTAGAAAGAAGTAGAATGTTGCCTGCCTATAAGCGTTAGTGCCACTTTGGGTCAGCGGTAGTGACACCACCTCTGGTGTACAAGGTACCAGGTTCAAGACTCTCCCAGGATATTAGGAGAATGGACCTGGGTAGGAGTCGTAATCCAAAATCCAGGTGCCTGAAACAGGCAGTGGTTGGGCCTGAAAATAGGGTGCTCAGTAGTGACTCCTAGTGGTCAATAGATGAGGGCTAGAAGGGAGAATAGGGGGTCTGAGTAGGTGGTAACTACAAGGTTGGATGTGCAGCTGGGGAATGCGGAGTAGCCGAGGCCTGGGGGAAGGAGAGGAGAGTTGAGGCAGATAGGTAGAGGTGAACCAGGGAAGCCCTGTGGCCAGGGTCATTACTGAAAATGGTCCACTGGATCAGTGCACCTACCTAGTTATCAAAACATAAATAAACAAATAATGGACCTGGGAGAAAAAGTACAGCAAAAAAAAAAAATTATATTGTTTTGTATGTAAAATATTTTACTGATCAGGCGATTGTTTTTTGTATTATTCATAGAAACATAGATTTTGATGGCAGATAAGGACCGCTTGGCCCACCCAGTCTGCCCATTTCCCTACCTAATGGATAAGCTGCAGATCCTAGTTAACCAGCAGCCTACTTCTTCCTAACCCCACCCCCTAGAATTGCCTTATGACTATCCCATGCATGCTTGAATTCCACCACTGTTTTTGACTCCACAACCTCCTCCGAGGCCATTCCATGCATCCACAATCCTCTCTGTGAAAAATACTTCCTTAAATTACCTCTGAGCGCCCCTCTATCTTCAAATTGTGCCCCTTGTTCTTGCACACTCTTTTTAAAAGATGCTACCCTCTTGGACTTTGTTGATTCCCTTGAGGTACTTGAAAGTTTCTATCATGTCCCCTCTCCCTCCTTTCCTTGAGGCTATACATATTCAGCTCCTTAAGTCTCTCTTCATATGTCTTCGGTGCAGACCCTGCACCATTTTAGTGCCCTCCTCTGGACAGCCTCCATCCTGTCTATGTCTTTGCAGAGATTGGGTCTCAGTACTGCACGCAGTACTCCAGATGGGGTCTCACCAACTGTCTGTACAGAGGGATAATAACTTCCTGTTTTCTACTGGTGATGCCTCTCCCTATGCATCCCAGTATCCCCCCAGCCCTCCTTGCTGCCCTCTCACATTGATTTCCCACCTTTAGGTCATCTGATATGATGACCCCCAGGTCCCTTTCCATTTTTGTTGTTGTTAGTATCTCACCCCCCATTGTGTACTCTTCCCCTGGGTTTTTGCTTTCTCAGGTGCATTACCTTGCACTTCTTAGCATTGAATCTAAGCTGCCATACATTTGACCATTCCTCTAACCTTGCCTTCTCATCCTTTCCACCCCACCTTGTGCATCAACTCTGTTGCAGATCTTTGTGTCATCTGCAAAGAGACATACCTTTCCTTCCAGTCCCTCTGCAATGTCGCTTATAAAGACATTGAAGAGGACCGGCCCTAATACTGAACCCTGTGGTACCCCACTAGTAACCCCCCTTTCTTCAGAGTGGACTCCATTTACTATTACTCTCTGTGTCCTATTCCTGAAAATAGGGTGCTCAGTAGTGCAGAATGCCCTCAGATATGTTCACAAGTTCAAGACCTCCCACAGCCACTATTTTGCTGATAGTAAATCAAGTTGTCAATAGAGGGGTTTAATGATGTCACATCTTGAATTGTATAAAAGAAGGATTTTTACCACTCTTACTCCACCCCCTGAAGAAGACTCTGGATGAAGTGATAGGGATGTTGGAGTGGTGTCCTTATTGTGATTTTCTTGCTACACTTTTGGATGAAACTGAATAAAAAGATGCTATATAGTCATATGAAGCCTCTGTAAGTTTTTTCATCAGAGGTGTGGGCTGATGAGTGCTGGGCCTCCTAGGGATAGTGTTTCCTAATGTAGCTGAATCTCTTCTCTCTGCACAATTCCTTCAGCCATGTGCTGAAGCTCCTGGTGCAGAATGCCCTCTCCTACCCCCTGTCATAGACAGACTGCACCTCAGTGAAAGCCTCTGAGCATGGTACCTCTCTAAGACCCCTGCCAGGCTCCCTGATCTCCCCATTTAGAATCAAAGCCCCCTGCCTAACCACGTCATTAGTCTTCTGGTAGGCAATGATATCCAACTCTTCTGCCCTTCCTGCTTCCCTAGTGATCCTCAGACTCTGCTTCCCATGCCCCAGAGCTGTGACACCATGTAGACACCTAACTTGCCTCTCCCCATCCCATTCCAAAATCTATCCCCCCTCACTATTGAGTCCCCACCAACATTTTCTTCCTCCTTCTCTGTTGTTCTCTACCATCCTCCTTGATGTGTCCACTATGGAGGACCACCACATCCTCCTTGCCTCCTCCTGACAATATTGCACCACCATAGTGGTGTAGGAATTTCAAAGTGGCACGAGTTGCACAATGTCCCTCTGTCCCACCACCTCAACCTTTCCAGAGCCTAACACAGTCAGGCCATTCTTCCTCCCTGGCAGCACCTTGGTGGGCAAATATGTCCTCAGAATCTGAGCCAACTTGGTCTGAAGTCTAGCAGCCTCTGTCAATCTGGAGATGTGCGTGCAGATGGGGCAGCACTGCAGGCTCAAGAAGGTCTCTGAAAACTGCTGCCCAACAGCCACTGCATTGGACCACTCTCAGCATTCTCAGCTTCTCTTCTTCTTCTTGTCACAGCATGTGGGGCAAACATCAGACACAGCAAATTTACAGATTTAAAACACACCGTGGTGTGAAATTTATTTTTCAAAAGTTCAAAAAATAATAAATGAAAAACAAATTGCAAAGAAAATCACTGCTTAACATCAGTAGTTTCTCACATAATACAGTCCTGGATATTAGAGCTCCTATGACCTTTCTCATCTGCACTCAACAGCTTGTCTACAGTAGCAGCCGATCCTGTCTCCTCCTCTCTCAGGACTGAGTCCCATTGGGCTAAACTGAAGTGAACTCAGTGACAAGGTTTTTATATCTTTTGGTGGGGTCACTTGACTGAACCCTTTTCTATTTACATGTCTGGACATGCTGTTTCATGTCTGCACATGTTGTTTCAAAACCAAGGAGGGGGGTTGTTTCAGGGGATTTCCTGGTGCAGTTAAAGGTACAGTGTATACCTCTACAGATATTGACTGTCTTTATCTCTGATCCACAATGACTAAGCACGTTTATAAAGTATACCACATTCTTTTGTTCAGCCTCATACGTAGAACTTTATACAGTAACGGTTTATAGTGTGAATTTATGAAAATACCTTAAGGATTTCTTATAACTGTACTAATCATGATATTATTATGGTTTTATATGACTTCAGAATCCTTTTTGTTTAAATGGGCTTTACTAACTGTATTCATTCCTATTTAAAATAGCCGTCATGCTTTTTGTACACAAAACGCACTTATGCACTTTACACAGCACCTCTCTGGGTGTTTGGCATCATTCCAGGGACTGTTTGGATGGAAATGGAAAAAGAATTGAAAGAGAGAACTAGTAGGAAGTTTAGTAGGGATATTAAAGAGCTACGCTAGGTGGCCAACCTAGGGTGGGGGAGGGGGAGAAGAAAAGCAAAGAGAAAAGTGTTAACTGTTGCTAGGAAATAAGGAGATAGAAAAGTGGTCCATCAGTCACAGCCAAGGGTGTAGCCTAACTCCACCACACTTGTGTCACCTGGATATACTTCTGCACCCTTACTCCTACTGGATGTTTCTAGTTTTCCCCTTTTTTGTGTGCCCCCCTCATGCCTTGTTTTCATCTCTTTATTCTCCTAGAAAGGGTATTTCTCCTATTCCCAGTTTTGACCTACCTTTTACCTTCTGCCCTTCCCAGCAGTGACTGTTACAAAGTACTTTACTTGAGTGGCAGAGGCCCCTGCTTTTCTTGTGGCCTCCTCTGGATGCCTGCCAATGCCTAAGATGCCAGTTACCTGTTCCACTCCTTCACTGTTCCACTCACTCACTGGGACATGAATGTGCTTGATAAACATTAGAGTAAAAGTGCTTTTAGAGTGCTCTTGTTAGAAGGCAATAACCCTTTGTCAGCTCTACCCCCCCAATTACATACCTGATTCACAGGGTTTCCTGAATCTACTCAATCCCAAGATTAATCTCTGAGCTAGTTTCCCACACCCCATCTGTTACAATTTTAAAGACAAGTTTCAAAGTGCCCCAGACACTTGTCTGCAAGTCTATTTTGTTTCACCCCACTTACTTTGCTACTTTCAATATGAAGTGAAATTTAAATAAATATAAATATACCTTTAAGGTAAAACTAGGTGCTTTTACTCCTTTCTGTCAGCAAAATCTGTTCTTCCAGCTCAGGACCCTAACTAACTTGACCTTTAAATTCTGTTGCCTGTGCCGACTCCATGGCCTTGAGTGATGGGGCAACACTCTGCTGTTGACCTGGGTTCATACCCTGAACCTGGATGTCAGAAGTGGAGAAAGGTAGGAGGGGAATTGACAGCATCCTTTGGATGCTTCTCTCTGGGGGGTGGGATATTGTGGGCTGCTCCCATAGCAGCTCCTGGTGGTGGATTATGGAGGCATTCTTGGTATTATGGGTGACCACATGATGCTGAATGCCCCTGCCTCCAGGACACCACCACAGCATGTATTGGGGGGGTGGAAGGGTGCCCCAGAACAGAGGAAAAATGGCCATCTGCAGTGCCAGGAAGACAGCCTTCAGTAGGCCTCACTACTGCCAATGACCACCCTTAGCAATGCACCTGGCCTCTGACTGACATCCAAGGTGTAATGGACACTTTCTCCCCCCCTGCTGCCAGCCCGGGTGGCACCCTGGCAGGGGTAGGCTGGACCACCAATACAGAATGTTGGCAGAGTTCCAGGGCAAGCTACAACAGGCATGGCAATGGGGGTTATGTCTGACAGGCAGAGGGTGCAGCCAGCATGTGACAGCCTGAAAAATTGGGGCTGCAGGGGCCCAGGAAGGAGCAAACAAAAAAAAATGCTGCCTTTTGCTGCCTTTTGTGGAAGTCACTAAGCCTCTGTCAGTTCCTTCTCCAATTACATACCTGATTCACAGGACTTCCTGAATCTACTCAACCACAATCTGCAATCTACTGTAAAATTAACAACTTAGGCCCAGATATGGACATGACACACCTGAAAATAGGCTCACATCCGCAAAGGCTGGTACTCCAGTCTAGTAAAATGGGAAGGCTATAATGTTGGGGTGTGCCATCCTTTACATCAGACATTATCATAAGGTCTCTTTTGCCCATCTCTGGTGCTTTCATCATTAATAACCAGGTGAAAGTGAAAGTATACACCACACTTTTTGCAGAAATTGGGGAGCTTCCCCTGATGCCTTGCCCAACATCTCCCTTCTTAACACAGTACATTTTGTTTAGGGGTGTAATACCATTTATTAGATTGACTGAATAATTTTCCCCCAAGATTTAAGACATCTATGGTCTCTTCATCAGCTTATTAATACAGTGTAACTACAGATGCATCAAAATTAAATTTCGCTGGTAAAATTCCAGTGAAATTGTGAATTTTGACACATGAAACATTTCATGAAATTCGTGGACTTCGCTGATGAATTTCGTAGGTGCAAAATGCAAAATTCCACCATCAAAATTGTGAATTTCACCCACATATTGTGGAATTTTGCCTGCAAGTGGCAGAATTCCACTTCAGAGTAGTGAAATTCCATATGTTCATAGGCAAAATTCCACATTTTGTGGGTGAAATTCACGATTTCACTGGTGGAATTTTGCACCAGAGAAATATTTTGCAAAACATACAAATTTTGTGAAATATTTTGCAGAACAAAATTCACAGATTTTGCACATCTCTAAGTGTAACCTGTTTAGGCAATTAATTATCCAGGACTGTGTGTGAGTATTGATGAGCAGAATGACTGCCACTACATGTCACTGCATTAGTAATCTGTCTCATTGCTTTTAAAGTACTTTGGTATGCACTGTGTACAAAAAGTGCCATATAGATGCAACATGTTCTTCTTCTAGACTATTTCTCTTTAAATTAAAGCAGCAAGTCATGGAACAGACTATTTATCTTACCAAAATCAATCTTCTAGGTGTAGTGTTTCAAACACTCTTTATTAAGTGCTTGAATAGTCAATTATGTGGGGCTGAAGAAAAAGAATCTCACTTAACTATTGTAGCAGCAGTGGGGAAGAAAGAAAAAGGACTGAGGGACAAGTGAATTGCAGACATGGCTCATAAGTGTGAAGCAGCCACTGGAGGTCGGGTTGTTCACATACACACAGTCAATTTACACACACACTGTGCAACTATTGGACTACCAGGAAATAGTGACCCATAAAGGAAACCAGAGCTTCTAAAAGCGCACTTCTTTTGATGCTTTACACAAATAAGGGGAAGATCCCTTACTTCCAAGAGAGATCCTCTGTGAGGTCCACAAATTTCTTTAATGCCCCAGAAGAAAAGGAAGGGATCATAAATTACCCCCATGAGGGTAGGTGTGACAGCTTTCCACTTTTCAGTTGCTGGACATGCTCCAATGCACCAATATTTTATGACTTATACATACGGAAAGTGCGGGGGCACGTTCCATTCAAATCTATGGGGAGTGATCTGCAAACACAATTTTCTGTCATTTAAGTGGTCATTTGCTGAAATTAGAGCCAGGGTTTAACTATCAAAGCCTTAATAGTTGAATCTTGACTCTAGTTTTAGCAAATGGCCACTTAAACAGACTAAAATTGTGTTTACAAATCATGCTTTGTAGACTTGAATGGCATGCTCTCTACACTCTGCTTATACATACATCACATGATTTTAGAGTGCGGGGGCATATCCAGCAACTGGAAAGTGGAAAGGGATCACATCGCTAGCCCCTTGGGGCCATTCACAATCCCTTCCCTTCCTTCTGGGGTACAAAAAAATCTGCAGACACACCAGAGAAGCTCCTTTGAAGGTAGGGAGCATCCACTTATTTCTTTTCAGGGTTCACAAATAGAAGGGAAGGTTCTCTTTAAATATTTACTTATTATAAATATATTTGAGGAGGACAATGTGGCATTAGGGAAAAGTGGAGCAGTGGGGCCTAGTGATGCCAGCCCATGCATTCCAGACTTGATTTCAAAGCTTTTTGTTCAATTCCCTACAGGGGCAAGGTTTATACTATTCCTGATCTATGACCTCACATAGATTGGAGCTGCTATAAACACTGTATGGTTTTATATGGCCCCCAATACAGACTTAAAAAACGTGACTTTGCAAATATTTGGCCATCACAGGAAGGAAGGACTAATTATCATCCCATGCCCCATAAAACATGGAGCATAGGGGTGATTGTCAATGTAACAAAGGTGACTCCTCCTACATAGTATGTGCTAGCATGTGTGTGTATTGCAATGTCTACTGCTGCTGCACTGGTGCTGCTAAAAAGCAACCACTGTGCTTTGCCTACATAGTAACTATGAATCCAGATAGTGACATATTCTGAGAGCACAGTTGAATAGTACCATTTGCAGTTGTCATGCAGTACCTAGGGGGACTCATCTCCATTCTAATGAGAGTGGGACTAACTATAGGTTAGGTCTCCTGTGGTGCATCAACATTGCTCAAACTCCCTATAATGTACTGTAGATTATATGGCATATATTTAGAAACAAATAACTTCCGTTAGTATAGGACAGTAGAGATGTCACAAAAAAAAAAAATTCTCCCATCACTAGCTTGAGTTGAATAATCTCCACTGTGTCTTGTTCTGTAATATGCAATGCAGACCTTCAACTTATAGTCATAATATTCCTCTAGCTAATTCAGCTGGAGCATTGGTTGACAAATTGTTTTTGCTGTGTTTACCTGGAATGGATATTTCACATTTGCATTGTATACTACCCCCTTGAGTACCCTTCTTAGTTTATAACTTCCCAGAAAGCTGACTGCTTAGCTCAAAGCTGCTGCATCTGCATATTGAGAGGGGCACATTCTCATGCAGAGAATATTATGAGGAGATTAGATTCCTACCACAGTCACTGTTTTTCACATTTGTAATTATAATCAATTTAACATGCCATGATTTCGTATCAGACTGTATTCCTACAAGGTGTAAAACAAAAAACTAAATAACAGAAAAAAATAGTAACCCTCTGGCCCAAAATTATCATCAGTCAACAGAAAATATGTGTGAGTATATGGCTTTATGTTTCCACCCTCACTCCACTCCCACTGGCTAGAGATGAACAAACTCTTGAAGTGTTTGGCTAATATGTAGTAAATAAATAACAAAATGAAACTGTATTATGATTTGGTGAGTAAGTCATCCTTTCCTAACCTGGGTGTGTGCTCTCCCTATTGCTGTCAGATGTCCTTCCTCTGATTTCTGACTACAAGGGTGAGGGTATGTGAGCATTATGGCCCCAGTTTAAGTTATGTCAGCTTAAACCTGGAAGCTAAATATGTGGGAAGCAACCTAATTTATTTTATACAGGCCCAAAAAGAGAAAATCTTCATTGCAATTTAGAGGACCTAACATAAATCCCATAATGTCATGAAAGTCACAGGACAAGAATATATTACACAAAGTTATACTACACTGTTCAAAGGAGAAAATTCAGTTAATTACTGTAATTGCCACTTATTTGCAAAGCAGTCAGAAGAAGATGCTACAGTTTATAAGCAATTACCAAGTAATTAAGCAAGAGGCTGTTTTAAATACATTTGTAGTTAGCCAGCCCAGTGGCGCTGAGAGCTGAGGCACTGGACGCCTTACCTCGTGCCATGCCGGTGACCCATGTTTGGGAACGGACATGGGACGCAGGGGGTTGGCAGGGAGAAGAAGGATCATGCATCCACAGGACTGCTCTCCTCAGGGGAGGGCGGATTGCAGCACTCGGCGATTGCCTGCCACCTAGCGGAGGCAGGGGGGTGGCATTTCAGCACTGGAGCTTGGGGCGAGAGTTGTGGCAGATGCTTGGCAGAATGCTCACGCCACCGCCGCTGGTACCATTGCATGCCGCACCCTCGAGGGGAGAAAATGGAGAAATGGGGGCCCTCTGTAGGATGATGATGGTCCCCTGCTACAGTGTCTGGGAAGGCACCACCCAAATACATATCCAGTCTGGTGGGTCGAGTCACTCCCCACCCCCTGCCATGAAGGGTAAGTCATGAGGTTCATGGGAGGGGGCCTCATACCTACAGCCGTGTGGGGCCGGGGACATCAGAGGGTAGCAGAGGACTCTGAGGAGGAGAAAAAATAGAAACTAAAAAAAAAAATTTGTACTTGCACTTTCTCATTAGAAGCCTATTGCGTTGGTTAGTCTGTTCCCTACCCCTTGAAGAAGGTGTGGGTTACAGAAAATGTGTCTTTGAACAGACCCTTTTTAGTTGATACCCCCAGTATGGCAGCCCCAATTGCAGTTTTAGCATTTATCCAGTCCAGATAATGACACCTTATACAGTTCTTAGCAAAATATGCACACACTTAAGCCACGCAGATTACCCACAGTTCCTCATTTAACATTTCACTCCCAGTCCTTTTATTCACTTATCAAAGATAAACATCAATTAGGGAGTTACTTTGGCAAGTTATTGCAGTTATTAAAATATTTGTTGTTTCCTGCTCCATGTTAGAAAATGGGCTTTTTATTTGGAGGCATCTGATTGGCTGGTACCCATTCCACAGGGGTACAATAACTTTCAATAGATGCCCACCAAATAAAAAGTCCAGGCACAAACCTGCCTCATGCCAAGCCAAGTATCCTTGTGCCCATACTGCTTCATCATTGGCTGAAGCACTGGGCACACAATTTCAATTTGCTGCCATTTCTTTTCATGTCGATTAGCGAGTGACTAGGTCTACTATCACAAAGTTAAATTTGAAGTGAAAAAAAATTGCATTTTTTCCCCCTCAAGTAGCAAACAAGATGCCCAGCTGCTAGTTGCCCTCCCTCCCCACTCTGTCTCAGTGAGTTGGCGAGCAACCCAATATACAAACAAAAGAACAGTCCTGTTTTCCCCTCCCCCCCGATTCTGTCTCGGGCACTCAGCGAGCAACCCAATATAGGGCATTTAAACACAAAGAAAAGCACAATCCTGATTTGTTTTTGTATTGTTATAATTAAAACTGCTGCTGCTCTGTCCCTACACTGTACAGAAGCTTACAGCTCCCACAGCTCTTTCGAGTCTCTGATCCATGAACACAGCTTGTTACAGTATTTCAGAGTGGGCAGCGCTGCTGTAGACAACTTTCCTGTCTTGCTCAGCCTGACTCAACCCCTGCTCCGGTCCCTATCACTATCACTCCACATCACTGAAAGAACTCTGTTATTTAGGACAGAAAAAAATTAAAAAAATAAGTTATACCAGCACAGATTGCAGAGATTGCTGGCATTGCTCAGTGTCTCCCATTGCTGATGTCAGGCTGTTCCACACAATCCAAGCTGCTGATGGACCAAGCACATGCCCACTCTAGATCACTTTCCCCATGTTTGCTGCTGGGCTCCTTGACAGTAATTTGAACAGGGCAGACCTTGTTTCAGTCAGCGATAAGACCCTGCCTGATCGTGGTACTGTCCTTCAAATGTAAAGTGAAGTAAACTACCATGGAAGCAGCTGGGCTTGAGGGGAGTGATGGCTAAAATGCAGTTTAGTGTCAAAAATGGTAACCAGACTACAGAGGTTGCTGGAAGTGAGTGCTAACATACAGCTACCTTATCGGTAAATTGGTAGACAGACCATGGAGGTAGCTGGTCCTGAGGGAAGTAAGGCAAAAATGGTAAAACAGAGCTTATATTCTTGAAGTACAGAAAACAGATGGGGAGGGGTTTGAAGACAACTGCTGAAGACAGCCACACTCTGGAGTGTCCAGTAGTACAAAACTCTGTAATTCATGCAGGCGGATGAACTATTTTATTACAAAACTGATATTAAATTAACTATTTATTAACAATTTATTTATTTATTTTTTAATTTTTTTACAGTGTCCATTTTCTAAGCACAATAATACCTTCCAGAGTGGGTGATATGGGTGGTGTTGGGCCTCATTACTCCCCTGGGTGGTCCAGTACTGCCCAATACTACCCACCCCATTGGGTATTATTGCTTACTTTGTGTCTGTATTTTTTTGGGGGGGTTGTACTTGCTGGCATTCAGTTCCATTATGGTTCTATCCAGTGGTAGAGGTGCAGAGCTGGTGGGAGTTCATGATGTCTGACTTGTCACATTGTGATTTTGTAGCATGGCAGATAGCATAAGATGCTACTTGTTGTTACTCTCCAGTGGTCATTTAGCGCTGAGGTTGATGCAGATAGACATGCACTTATTTATTATTTATTTCAAAAGCTTCACCAGGAGAGACATACTGAGCTGTGAACAACTCATTTCCAGATGTGTCCTGGGGAAGAGGGTAGAAAGGAGAATCTGCATGTGCAGTTAAGAACAGAATTTTTACATGTGCCTTTAGAGAACATAAATTACATAGGGAAGCAAAAACAGAAGCATAATACATTATGCCATAAATAACCATCAAGGTGAGCACAGAGCAATTACAAGATGTAATTTATAGGTTGATGCATCATCAGACAACGACAGCAGCCTTCAAGAATGGGGGAAAGGTGCAGGGGAGGGCATAGTAGCCAGAAGGGCTATCCCAGCAAAGGCCAAAAAGGAGTAGAGAAGGAGGAGAAGGGAGGAGAAAGAGCAGAGGGGGAGGATCAGAGTGACAGGAGGAGGGCAGGAGCATGGGAAAGATAATCAAAGGATTAAGGATAAAGAGGAGGAAAGGTGGGGGGAGGTAGATCATAAAAGTGAGAGAGAGGAAGGAGGGGAAGAGGGAGGAAGAGAGGAGGGAAGAGGGAAGAGGGAAGAGGTCAGGGGCAGGGGCAAGAGCAGGAGCAGAAGGGGTGGTGTGAGCATGAAGAAGCCTGGATAAAGAGGAAATGGAGGTGGCAGAACAGATAGGGAGTGGGAGAGAATTCCGGAGTTTGGGAAGTCAGAAGGAGAAAGCCGCTTGACCAGCAGAGAACCTTCTAGATGGGAGAGTTAGAGTGTGTTGATTTGAAATGCGAAGAGAATAGGTGGAGATGGACATAGAGGAGAAAAGAGAAGAGAGGTAAGATGGGAGGGAGCTCAGCCAGTATTAAGCTATAAGGAAGGCACCATAGGCCAGCCATCTAGCTTCAAGAGAAGGGAGAGAAAGAGAGGTGTAGAGGTAGCAGTGGTGAGTCAGGGGGGAATCTAGGGAAAGCCTGCTGAAGGAGTGAAAGAGGGTGTCCATTCTAGCCTGGGTAGACTTGGGAGCACTGCCATAGATAGTGTCAAAGTAGTCAAAAAGGGGGAGGATCATTCTCTGAACAATGGGTCTCAGGGCCATCAAAGGGATACATCTATGGTCTCTATACAAAGCACCTTGTTTAGGGTGGAGCTTTTTGTGCAAGGAGTCCTCATGTACAGAGAAGTCTAGGTGATGGTCTAGTCATAATCCAAGGTACTTGAAGGAAGTGATGTCTTCAAGTGGGGAACTGTCTAGAGTATGGAAGATGGGGAGGTCTGAAAGGTTAGATAGTTTTTGCCTGGTACCAAAAGTCATAGAGACTGTCTTCTTTGCATTTAAAGAAAGCTGCCTTTAACAGAACTAGTGCAGGATGTTGCTAACATCAAGCTGGAGTTGGTTTCTCAGTTCAGCAAGGGAGGAGCCGGAGGCAAAAATTACTGTATCATCAGCATTTATGTGTATGGATGCAGATGAACATGCAGAGGGGAGGCTATTTAGAAAGATGGAGAAGAGGATAGGTCCAAGCGCTGAGCCTTGGGGGACACCAATGTGGATAGGTAAAGGGGGGAAATGGAGCCACCAATTTTTACTGTTTGAGTTCTGTCCTGGAGGTAAGAACAGAACCAATCAGTGGCATGGAGAGAGAGACCAGCCACAGAAAGCTGATCTAGGAAGAGGCGATGAGAAACTGTGTTGAAGGCTTTGGTCAGGTCAACAAAGATGGGAGAGGTGAACAAACCCTGGTCCATATTGGTCAGAATGGCATCAGTCAGCCTGAGGAGGGAGGTGGAAGTGGAGTGGGATTTGTGGAAACCAGACTGGAAGAGGGTAAGGAATGAGGAAGAGTCAAGGAAGAAAGGGAGTTGTGAGAGAAGAGCATGTTCTTGGAGCTTAGCGAGGGTAGGTAGCAGGGAAATAGAGTGGTAGTTCCCCGGGGCAGCGCAGTCACCACCTTTGAGAAGGGGAATCACAGTGGCTTGTTTCCAAAAAGTGGGAACAGAGTCAAGGAAGAAAGAAAGGTTGAGGAGGATCACAAGAGGGGAGCAGATTGCAGAAGCAGAGAGGTAAAGGAGCTTGGGGTCAAGTGCATCTAGACTTGTACCCTTGATGTGGTTTAGGTCAAGGAGGGCTTCAAAAGCAGTATTTGGTGTGACAGAGGAGAATGAGAAAGGGGAGGGTGAGGTATGCTGAATGGGGGTAAGAGAGAGGGGAGGAGGAGGAGGAGGAGTAGGAGGAGGGAATGGAAGAGAGGAGGGAGGAGGAACAGGACATTTATTTATTTATTTATTTATTTATTTAAGAGTTTTGCCAGAAAGGGCACATTGAACAACAAGTTGCTTGTCTCATGGTGTGTTCTGAGGGACAGGGAGTTGAACAGGCATAATTTACAAAATATACATAGCTTTACAAAATTGGCGAGGACACACAGCTAGAATATATTGACAGTAATAACATAACAAAATATGCAAAATAAACCCAATGTGCATAGGCTTTCATGATTGAAGACTAACAGCAATAACAATGCATAGGCATTTGTAACATCATGTAGGAGAGTAACAATCAGTGAAAAAGCATCAGCCCTATAGTATTAAAATATGGATAGCAATAAGCAGTGGTCGAGAACCACTAGTGCAGTTGGTAGGGCAAGGGATGGAGGAGTAGTTATGCAGCCATGATAGAGTCAGTTACAGTTGTAGTATATGGAGAGAAAATTCTGCAATGCAGAGGAAAGGGATGATGGGGAGAAGGAGTGAGGAATTTGGGAGGGGAGTGAGTTCCACAGTTTAGGGAAGTGATGTGAGAAGGCAGCCTGGCCTACAGAGGACAAACAGTGGGGGATACCTAAGGAACAGGAGTCATAGGTCCTAAGTGAATGGGAGGAGGGAGAGGGGACAGTTAAAGAGGAGCTGAGATAGGCAGGGAGTGAGTCAAACCAGAATTTAGAGATGAATTTAGCACAGCAAAGGGGACATCTATTTTCTAGTGAGGGGAATGCCAGGAAGTGGTAGGTTTGACAGTGGTGATTAAGAGGAAGGGCTTCCAAGGTGAAGCGGTAGAAGGAGTTAAACAGGGTGTCCAATCTGTCTAGGGTGGTCTTGGGAGCGGCACTGTAGACTACATGACAGTAGTCAAAGATGGGTAGGATCAACTTCTGAACAAGTTCGTGCCTTGCCGGGAGAGGAATGCGATTCTAGTTCCTAAATAGAGTGCCTAGTTTAGGGTGTAGCTTTTTTAGGATGGCGTCCACATGGCCAGAGAAGGTGAGGTGTTGGTTGAGGCAAATCCCCTGATATTTGAATGAGGAGGTGTCCTCAAGAACCATCTCATCGAGGGTATGGAAGGTGGGCAAGAAGGGAAACCTAGAGAGTCTCTGCCTAGTGCAGAAGATCATGGAGACTGTCTTCTTGGCATTAAAGAACAGTTGACGTGAGCAAAACCAGCACTAAATGTTATTGAAGTCCCACTGAAATCAGTTAGCCACAATGGAGGGGAATGGCCAGAAGTGAAAAGGACCATGTCATCAGCATACATATGTACTGAGGTAGATGTGCATATGGATGGAGAGTCATTGAGGAAGATGGAGAAGAGTATTGGGCCCAACACAGATCCTTGCTGAACACCAGTGTTAATTGAAAGAGGGGAGGATATGGAGTCAGCAATTTTAACTGAGTTTGACCTACAAGGTAAGCCCGGAACCAATTAGTGGCAGCAGATGACAGACCTTCTGTGGAGAGATAGAGAGTGTAAAAGGAGGTGGTGGGAGACCATGTTAAAAGCCTTGGCGAGGTCAACAAAGATAGCGGACTTGACTTGGCCACAGTCCATCCCTGAGAGGATGGAGTCAGTGAGCTTAAGCAGGAAGGTAGTGGTAGAATGTTTTTTTACAAAATCCAGATTGGTAGAGAGTGAAATAGTTGGAGTTAGAGAAGTTAAGAAGAGAGTTGGGCAAGAACCAAGTGGTTTTGCAGCTTAGCAAGGGTAGGAAGCAGGGATATGGGGTGGTAATTCCCAGTGGAGGATGGGTCACTGCTCTTGGGGGGGGGATGAACTATGGCATGCTTCCATATAGAGGGGATGGCTGCCATTTTGAAAGAGAGGTTGAGCAGATCAGTCAGAGGGGCAGAAATAGCTGTAGCAGAAAGGTAAGCAGCTTAGGGTCCAGTCCATCAGGTGAGCTACCTTTGGCTGGATTAAAGGCAAGTAAGGCATCCAAGGTGTCCAATGGAGTGACTTTAGAGAAAGATAAGCAATTGCGCTGGGCATGTGTAGAGGGTGGGGTAGGGAAGGGAGCAGGCTGAGCAGGTGGTAAGGATGATAGGAGAGAGGAAGCACAAGAGGTGAAATAAGAGTTAAATTCATAGGCAATACTCATGCAGTTGGCAATAAGGGTGTTGTTAATATTGAGGAGGGGGTAGGAGGAGAGGAAGGAGGGGCGAGAAGATAGAGTGAATGACAGTTCAAAATTTAGCAGGATTGCTTAAGTTGGCTTTAAAGGTTGAGCTGAAAAAATCAGCTTTGGCCAAATGAGTGGCTTTGGTGCATTTGTTATGGAGGTAAAGATATGCTTCTTAGTCATTAGGAAGCTTTGAGAATTTGTGTTGCTTCCAAGCTTGGTCACATGCTTTTTGGCATGCTATAAGTTCAGGAAAGATCCATGGAAACTGGTTCCCATGGACTCAGATGTGGCGTAGAGATACATGCTTGTTCCACTCCTTGAGGATTTTATCTTTGAAGTAGTCTGTGGCTGTGACAATTGAGGTAGCTGCAGTTATAGGGGTCCAATTGGTAAGGGACCAATCGAAGGTGAGCAGGGCAAGATTCAAGGACTTATATAAGCGAGACACCATAGTTTTATGGGGAACCTTAGCTCAATGAATTCTTCTTAAGAGATAGGTCATGCGGTGGTCACTTAAGGCATCGGGTAACAGACTTGATCTGATGACTCTATGAGGATGAGAAATGAGAGCCCAGTCTATTAGGGAATGATTGTTCAATTTAGGGCTTATCCTGGTAGGTTCTTGAATAAATTGGGTTAAGTTATGGGTGGCAAAGTTGTTTTTTTATTTTATGCAGAGATGAGGATAGCCAATTTAATTTAGCCTTCCATGATATAGACTTCTCCTGATGAGGTATGGGAAAAAATAGAAGTGAATAGTTCAGTAACCACAGAGAGGCTGAGGCTTGGGTGGCAGTAGGCCCCAATTATAAAAATGGGGATAGAGCTGGTCCAGTGGCACTGACGGTTGTGGCGCTGGATGCCACACCTCACGCCATGCCATGCTGGTGACCTGGGTTTGGACAAGGGACGCCAGGGGTCGGATGGGGGGAGATAGTCTGGAGCATCCTATGACAGCTCGCCTTCTCCGGTTGAGGGATGGTGTTTATCCTGGCATGTGCTGACCCCTGGTGGAGGCTGGGGGCATGCTGGCATGTCAACACCTCGGAGGTTGGATTGGCCATGGGCGGAGGTTTGTGGACCAATCAACTCTGGAGTGGCATCATTGGGGGGGCGGAAGCTGAGGACATAGGGAGTTCACTCCTGATGTTTGGGCACACAGCTTCCACACAGAAAAGGAGAAAATGCCTGCCAGTCCTGGGGAGATGGTGTTCCGGGAGCTAGCCCTCATCTGCATCCACGTGATTGGCCACCTGGGACTGAAAGGCTGATAATCGGGGTGTAGGGGCCCCACCTCGTCCCTGCCCGGGGAGCAAACCGTGGCTCCATGGGGGTCCAGCATCAGATCAAGGTAAGGTGTCTTGCAGGGGTAGATTCCGAGGATCTCCTGAGGATGTGGGGCTGGCAGGATGAAAGAGGGGATAAACAGAAATATCAAAAAAAAATGGGGATAGAGGATGGGAGGGTTATTTGTAAGGTGAGTACCTCATAAGCTTTAGGCACAGAAGCTGAGAAATGGTGGTGTACCGGATAGCCGAGGTGACATATATAGCAGCCAGTATATAGTTACACCGCCATCCCTTCCTACTCGGTCTTGCCAGGATATAGAATACCCGGGTATGGCAAGAGGAGAGTCGGCAGTTTTGCTGTTTAGTTAGGATGATAATGTCTGATCTAGCGAAGCTGTTAAATTTGTTCTCAATATCAGCAGTAACTGTAAAGAGTTCAGAGATGCTGGTCCCTCTCATCTTGAGGACAGAGTTGGCAGACTGGGAAGGAGGAGAGAATAGTGAGTGAATAACCTTCCAAAACTTGAAGGGCTGGCTAATATTGTTTTGGGGGGTTGGGGAGAAATACTCCACCTTGGTGAGTTTAGTAGCCCTGGTGCAGGCAGGCATTACGTAGAGCTTGATACATATGATAATCAGTAGGGGACCCAGAGGATTTGTGAACCTTCCAAGCCCAATCCTGTGCATACAGGCAGGCAAGTAGCTTGGCAGAGATTCAAGAGAGGTGAGTACCTCAGACCCTAGTCTTTCTAAGGGTGGCATGGTGATCCCAGATTGAAATGAAGTGTGTTGAGAAGAAATTTAGAGTTGAGTCCATGTAGCTTGCAGTGACAATAGGTGACCAGTCTGTGGCTGCTAGTTCTGCTTTAAGTATATGTCCAGAAAAGGACCAGAATAATCTAATCTGGATGAGTTTGGGTGGATCTTTGATTTGGTGGACTTTTTGGACACAGTAGACCATGTGGTGGTCGCTAAGAGCATCAGGGAGTGTGCCAGATGCAAAGAATCTATTGGGGTGAGATGTTAAGTCCCAGTTCAGTAGGGCATGATTTAGAGTTTTAAGATCAGTCGGATTGGATCTGTGATAAGCTGGGAGAGATTTAGGGATCTGATGTTGTCGCAGAATTTGGAAATAGAAGGGGAAGGCCAATTCTTATTAAAGTCCAGAAGTATGAAGAGTTGACCAAAAGAGGCATGAGAGGAGATAGTGGAGAGGAGTTCAGTAATAGTAGTGTGAGGCAGGCCAGGGCAGCAGTAGACACTGGCAATAAAAGGGAGAAAAATGGTAGGGTGATTCTGATGAAGTTCATAAGCTGAAGGGGAGGAAATGAAGAAAATTATGGATCCATTCACATTTCTGGACTGTGTAGTATGGTACGGGCTGCACGCCCATTGGCTCACGCTGTGGACCAATGGGTGTACAGCCCTACCATACAGAGTCAGTCGGCGGGCAGCGAGGTGGCAAGTGGGTGGGGAGCTGCCACCCGCCACTGACTGGGGGAAGCAGGGCGGCAGGGCTCAGTGGGCAGGTGGGTACCGCTGGACCACCAGGGTTGGACTGGTTTGTCATAATTTATTACTGACTCCCGCAATCGGGCTGCGAGGGGTCCACTGGACCACCAGGGATATAAGACTATTATACTTCTTCATATGCCTGCAATTGGGCTGCGAGCAGTCCACTGGACCACCAGGGATATAGGACTATTATATTTCTACACATGCCTTCGATCGGGCTGCGAGTGGTCCACTTGACCACCAGGGATACAAGAGAGTGTATTTTCATGTACTTCTGCCTATGATAGGGCTGCGAGCGGTCCACTGGACCACCAGGGATACAGGACATTTACATTCTATTCATATGCCTGCGATCAGGCATCGGAGCGTGTTGCCACTTGTGCAGGGGGCGTCGGTCCCCAACGGCTGCAGCCTGGCAGAGCGCCAGGCACAAGTCGTCGGGGATCAGCGCACCTGCATACAAATGGGGCCATAATGAAATGCAAATGACCCCATTTGCACCTTGCATACATTATGGCCCCATTTGCATGTGCACTTTTGAATATCATGGTAGTTGCGCCTATCTCAACGGCACTTGTGCTAGCGTATCCCCCTGCTCCACTCTGGCCACTTTCCACTGGCACAGTGCCACTATGCCATGCACACTGTGGGTGGCCAAAGAGAGATATTCAATGATGCTGTGCCACGGCACAGCTCCGTTGAATATCACCCTGTCAACGCCCCTGCACATAAAGTTGCGCTGCACCCAGTCTTGTGCCACAGCCTGGCACAGTCTGAATATCCCACCCAAGTTGTTTACAACAAAGATGCATGGTTGTAATTTTCCAAAAATCATTTCATAAGATACATTTGTCAGTTTGCAGAGATAAGGCAGTTTCATTCAACACCATCCTTGGATGGAAAAACAAGTGATTTTGAAAATAAATTGGTCCTAAGATACATTTTCCAATTTGCAGAGACAAGGCAGTTTTGTTCATCATCATCCTTGGATGGAAAAACAAGTGGCTTGGCAATTTTATACTATCCAGCTAACATGCTCAGGAGACAGAAAACAATAAGGGGAATTTCACTCTATTAAAATAACTTGCTTTGAAATGCCAGACGTGTTAAATAACTGCTAAAGCAAGCATAATAGGTTATTTCTTATCAACTTTCTGTAACACATGTTTTTCATGAGATGTGGAACTGAACTAGACAAGGACTAGTCACATACACTCTTGTTCTTTTTTAGAACAGCTGCACCTTATTTTTAACCATGACCTTTTAAGTTACAGAAAAACATGTTTTGTACGAAGTGTTTCTGCTGAACATATCCAATTAATTTTGCTTAGCATATCTGTTTTTAAACATTGCTTATGCTGTTGCACCAATCTAATTAATTTTGCTTGGAGTATCTGTTTTAAACATTGCTTATGCTCTTACACCCATTTCTCTATATCTTACTGTTACCAATGCATTTACATAGTTTTAACAATTACCGCTTTGGACAGTGCAGCTTTGGAGGCGCGGTCGCTGTTGGGCGAATGCAGGGCACGCACCAGTAGGTGTGTCCCGCATTCCCCAATCAGCCTACATGCCGGTGCCACATCATGCATACATAATGTGGTAAGCATCTAAGAAAAAGGTCCGCTGCAATCGCTCAAAGCTGCATCAGATGTAGCGGTCCTTTTCTTCACCTTGCTGCGCCATTATGTACATGGTGGCACACCCGACACGCCGAACTACCGACTTTGGGTGCCAATCCCCCTGTCAGCTGCTTCTGCCTCCTGTGAATGTGCCAATGGGGGGAGCCCAGTCCCCGTTGGCATAAAGCATCCCCCCCATTTGTGATATGCTGAGGGGGGGTGCCCAATCCCCCTCAGCTCTTCTCCCCCTTTCCTTGTGTGCCAATGGGGGAACTCACTCCTCGTCGGCAGAAATAACCCCCCATGTTGTTTGCCGATGAGGATGCCCAAGCCCCCGTTGGCTACAGACACCCCCCCAAACAGTTAGGTGGTGCGCTTGGAGCCCACCCCAGCGTGCCAAATCCCCTGAAAAAAAAAACTGTCCCATGATGGGTTTTTTTGTTTTGGTTTGAACCTGTAAAAGGAAAACAGTTCCTTGTAGTCTCCATGACCCCACCCGCACCAACCCACTGCGCACCCTGCCTCTCCACATCCCCCCTCACCCCATACTTACCTCTGGAGTCCAGTGTGATGATCTTCGATGGATCAGGAACACGTCTGTACTCTTCAGAGCCGACTGCAAACTGAGGAAATGCTGGTAAGCTGTATAATGGAATAAACAGGGATTTTCAACTTTGCTGCATATCGCAGGCATTTTTGCAAATTTTGGCCCCAAATTTTCAACATGGGGTTTTTAGGACCCCTTCTCATGAATTCTTGCACTGTCATGGCATTATTTGGTCCCGAAAGGTGATTTCACAGTTACTGCACAGAATCACCTTTCAGGACTGCGTAACAAAATGACAGTGCCACTGTTCATGAGGGGGGCTCTCAAAAACCCTATGTTGCAAATTCGGTTGGAAAAATCCAAAACATGACTGTTTAACGAGCGTGCATAGCAACTGCACAACGCACACTTGTAAGTTAGCGAATTTGCAATATTTTCATGCCAGATTCTCAACATTGGCATTTTACCACACCTTCTTGTGAACTGTACAGCTGTCATTTTTCACATCCTGGCCAAAATGTGTTTTCGCACTTCCGGCGCAGAATAGAGCAGTCGTGGTGTGAAATCAGTGTTTGGGACACATTACAAAAATGATAGTGACACTATTCATGAGCAGAGGTCCTAAAATGCCTGTGTTGAAAATTTGGTGACAATACTCCAAAAACTGACTGTGTTACAAGCGTGCATTGTGCAGTTTGCATGCACACTCTTTGGCAAACTTCTAATATTTTCACTCCATATTTTCAACAGTGCCATGGTTCTGCATCTCCTAATGAACCACATAGCTGTCATTTTCCACATTCTGACCAAAATCTATTTTCGCAGTTCCAACACAGAATAGCATGGTCGCTGTGGAAAGCCCGTGTTCGAGACACATGATGAAAATGACAGTGACACTGTTCATTAGCAGATGCCCTAAAATGCCTATGTTGAAAATTTGGGAACAAAAGTCAATAAATTGAGTGTTTTATGAGCATGCATTGCACAGTTTGCATGCACACTCATGACTTTGTGAATTTGTAATAGTTTCACCCAGCTGTTCATCATTGGCATTTTTCCATACCTCTTTATGAACACTACAGCTGCCTAAAATGTGTTTTCTCACGTCCGGCACAGAATTGCATGGCCACTGTGTGAAACCAGTTTTTGGGACCGTTTGAGGAAATGACAGTGACACTATTCATGAGCAAACGTCCTAAAATGCCTATGTTGAAAATTTGGTACTGAAACTCCATACAATGACTGTGTTGCAAGTGTGCATTGCGCAGTTTCCACGTACCCTTGTAACCTCATCAATCTGCAATATTTTCATGCACATTTTCTCCACTGGCATTTGTGCACATCTCCTTATCAACAGTCCAGCTGCCACTTTTCACAGCCTGCCCAAAACGTGTTTCCACAGCTGTGGCGCACAATGTCGTGCTTGCTGTGCAAAATCACCTTTTCAGATACATTCACAAAATCACAGCACTATGTGTCTCTAGCTCCTCCACTCCCACTGCCAATGCCAGCGCGACAACATTCTGCATTGACAAATGCTTGTTTAAAACTCTTTTACACTTACATATTAACTTACATAGTTGCATTGTTTAGTCATTTATTAGCTACTTGAAACCTTTTCTACCTTTTCAACCTTTTGGTTTACCAACTACACATTGGCGTTGCCCTTAGGAAACTTACTAACATACTAAATTGCCAGCAGAATAGGCCAAACGGTCTTTCATGTCTGCTCGTTTGGTCAGCCCTGACCCTGGGAGCTGACCTTGCTCCCCCCCCTCGCCCTCTCTGGCTTCTCCCTTTATATAACTTTATAACATATATAAGACTTTTGCCACTGGTCACATTCTACAATCCCCACCTTGGGGGTGAGGGGAACCCTATGGGGGACCCTGAACCCCTCAAAATTAAACCTAAAAATATAGATACTAATTATTAAATGAAGGTTAAATAAACCCTTTTTCTTAAAATATTAGCCTATGTTAGTATTATATATATATATATATATATATATGTGTGTGTAATAAGTATGTGTTACACAAATTTGTTTTATTTTAATAACGTGATACACATATATCTTGTTAGGTAAGTATAAACCTTAATTTTACTATGTTAACATGTGTTATGGTATTACTATATAGGATAATCAGGTGTTAGTAGGTTACTTGATTTAACAATTTTGATATACCTATAATCAGTTATGCAGATACTATTCTCATAGCTTGGATATTTGGGCCATTCTCAAGTCACGTAGCTGCTTGTTATGTCTCTTAATGGTACTTCTGAGGCAACATTACATAATAATTAGTATTACAATAAGAATCGCCTGAACTACAACAAAAGCCTTAAAAGCTGAATCTAACCTGTTGTTAGTAAGTATTAAATTTAAATCTCCCTGGTGAATCATGTCCTTCATAACTTGTTCTGTATTATGCATTTGATTTCCAACCTCAACTAAGTGGGCATCTTTTCTGGCCAGTAGGGCCTTGAGGTTTAGGGTAAGGGTTTCAATAGGCACATTAAAGCATGGCAAATACTCTTCTATCTCTTGATGGTCAGGGTCACTTTGGATAGTTTCTTCCTTCAAAATAGGGATGGGCTTTAGACTAGTTTGGCCAATGATGGTATGTTGGGTAGGAGTAAAGCAAAAATGTGATATATTGATCTGACATGACAGGGGCCCATAGGAGAAGGTTTTTTGATTAGTGACTACACAGTATTGACAGTGTCCATTATATGTTGCCTTGACCATGGGTGTACGCCATTTAGTTAATTTAACTGGGCAGGTGACAGTAGCATTTGGGCTATAGTAATCATCTGGTCATTCATTTTCATATTCACATACAGGGGTGGTGATATCAAACACATTGCACCTGCATAAGTATCAATATCCCTTTACATCACAGCATGCGAAATGTAGTGCAACCCAAGTTTGTAGGTCTGGGAGATAAACCAAAAGGTAGGGGGATCTATTCGTTCTTTATTAACATCCTCCTCTAAATAACCTACTGAACGAACAGCTGCTATTTTGTCAAATACTGCAGTCTGGGGGTCAAACAAGCAAAGGGACCCTGTAAAAGAGACATACACAACATATCTCACAGTACGGGATCCCTGTGCATAACACTGTCCTGTATTGGGGTACGGAGTTACATAGCCTACATTATGAATGGTACCGGGGGATAGAGAGCTACACTCTTGTACACATTTCCAGTTTACCTTTCCTGTCCTGGACACACATTGAGAACAATACCATTTGGCCAACTGCCCATCTTTAATGATCTCTGGGAGGCATCCACTCTCCATGTCCTCTAGTAATTTAGTGATGGTGGTAAGAACATATCCAGTATATGCAGTACAGATGATTTCCCTACTTCTTCTCTTTTCCTGCCCATCTTTGTTATTGACCTCAACTAATTCATTATTTTTTTCTTTGTTTCCTCAAATAATCTTGCTATATCGTGCATATCAAAAACTCTAAGTCAGTCTTCTTGTGCTAATCCTTTAAGTCCATGCAACTCAACCTTATCTATTACTTGGGCTTGGATAGTCTCAAAGTATCTCATATGATTTTTAATGCTGTCCACATCTACCCTATTCCAGATGGACATGCCTGACCCAAATAAACCTGTGACCATTCCCACCATTCCTCCTACAGCTCCCAAACCTAAAGCATTGAGACATCTGGACCTGAATGTTCTTTGAGTTTCTTGCCCTGCTATTCTATCTTGGGCCTTCTGGTGGTGGACCACAAGTACATCTATAACCAGGGACACATAAAATAAGGACACATTAGCTGGAGTGCAGTGTCCAAACTCAGCCATAGTCCAATGGGAGATATTTATGAAAACAGGTACATGCACAAATAGTACATTATTTATAAAGTTCCAGGTATTGAGGTAGCAGTTAGTCCACTAGGGGGCCCTGGTGTCAACTGGGAACACTGTGGGGATGTATCATTAGAGGATTGCTCAGCTATGGTTGGAAATATGTCTTCAGTGGGGGTGGGGGTCACCTGTGTTTTATTAGTAACTTGGACCTGGGGCTTAGGAGGTTGTGCAGGGATTCCCAATGGATTTTGGGGCATTATTTCCACTTGCCCACATACTCATCTCTCCCTTGCCACCCAAGTAATGACACTTGGTATTTACACCTCCATGAACTGTAATCATCTTTCTGTACATCTTTTACTTTTACAAACCATAGTTATGATTGCAGTTTGTTCTCGACTGACACTCTTTTTTGATAATATGACCCCACAGCAACATAGCTACATGTATGAGATAGTGGCCCTGCTGCTCCATACACAGAATTAACAGCCTTGCCATGATAACCACACTTAGGTGGACAGCAGTATAGAGTACATGCTTTTGAATTGCCTCTAGTGTCCTTAATTGGTATGGTAAAATGTCCCCCAATGGGAATGGATTTATTTCGCTCTGGCTTGAACTACACCTTATATATGCAGTCATCATACTGGTTATTATCAACCCTTTGAATTCTTTTGATCTTGTTTGCATTTTCCACCCCTACTTTATGGCCCTGGAATAAAACTGTTCACTGTCCATGGAGCCGGATTACACACTGACACCAAATGACTATCTGAATAATGGCAGTGATGGGGGAGATCAGGTAACCTTTAACCACCCTCATTGTGTCTGGATCATGATATGTTGTTTTATTCTGTTTTACAAAAGAGGATCAGGGTTAGTACCTGCTCCTACTTACTGTACATTTTTCAACTGGTTAATATGGTACCAGTTTAACACAGACTGCTTTTTCTTGCCTGACAGTTGAATTACGTATACAGCAGGGCTTGCCTTGTCTACCACAGGAAAAGGCACCTTCCATGTGAGTACAAAGAGTGTTCCTTTTTTACATAGTCCTTTACCATAACTACATCCCCAATGTGTTGTTCAAATGGATGTACCTTTTTATCAAAATACTTTTTCATTTGCTTCTTTGTTTTGCCAATATTAACAGCAACAAATGTATTTACTTCTACAATATAATCTTGCATTTGCTTTACCCAATTGTCAGTTACAGCTCCTTGTAGGAGGGGGTCGCCATTGGTAGTAGCAGGTGCCCAGGGGTTTTTATTAACCTCCCAGCCATAGCCTAATATGGGCTAACACCAGTAGTCCTTATAAACGTAAATTCGATTGCCATTAAACATAAGGGCAACATTTTGTTGCAATGTGTGGGCTTATCAGAACAAAATTTAGTCAACATTGTATTTAAAATTCTGTTTCCCCTTTCTACCACCCCTGAGGACTGTGGGTGAAATGCCACGTGTAGTTCCTGCTTAATGTTTAACATTGTTTGCAGCTGTTTAAACATTTTTCCTGTAAATTCAAGTCCTCTATCGTCCCCATCTAGAAAATAACTTGTATAACGATACACGAGCTGCTGTGTAGGCTTCTTTGTTTTTCGTGGGGAATGCTTTTATCCATTTTGAGAAAACATCAATGACAACCAAACAATTAGTGTAGTTACCTGGCGTTCTAGGCAATCTGGTAATAAAATCAACTTGAATATGACCCAAGGACTGTTGGGTGCTTTGGTTGACTGTAATAGTGTGCTGTTGGAGGTATGGGGGTTGGTCAGTGGACAGGGGAGGCAGCAGTACCATTTATCTTGGAGATCTTGCTGCAGGGTGGGCCACCACATAACTGCCTTTACCTTTTCCAAACTAGTATCTAGAGAGTAATGCCCTCCTGTTGGGTGGGCATGATAGAGGTGAAATACCTCATATGCTAATTCTGGGGGAACACAAGCAACAGGATAAGACTGTTCATTTTCTTGATACATTAAGACTGAATTGGGGGGTCAGGTCCACCTAATAAGGTCTTGCTTGCCCAAGGGGTGGGGGCGGGCAAGGGACATTGCTGCAGATGCCAATTAACAACTACTTGGTAAGGATCATATGTAGACTAAAGATTTGAGATCTGAGAGGGTTGCAGGGTTTAATGCCATAATTGGCACAGGTATAAATCAAGGGGGAGGGCACCAGAGGGCACCTTTGTGTGCTGAAGCTTGATCTGCATTGTGGGCTGCTTGATTTCCTTCTGCTTGTGGGGTACCGGTGGAATGTCCCTTAGCCTTAAGGATAGCCACTGGGTGGGATAAGGTTTTAAGCAGATGCACTATATAATGTAACAAAAACACATAAGATAAAGGCCTCCCATTTGATGCCAAAAATCTTTTTGCAATATATAATGGAAGCATAGCAATAGTATTTACCACATATGCACTATCTGTGTACACACTGACTGAGCAATCCTTGATATTTTCTAAAGCACAAGCAACAGCTGCTAGCTCAGTGTACTTAAAAGAGTGTGGAGTACAAGTGTGGGAATGAGTCTACTGTGGTGCAACCACTGCAAAGCCAGTATCTGGCTTACCATTTACATGCTATGATGACCCATCGGTATACCAGTTTTGTGCAAGGGCTATCGGGGCTGTGCATGTGAGAGGCTGAGGGAGGCTGAAAGTCAGTGAGCACTCATGGGGTTCTCCAGTGTAGAGGAGACTGGCAGGTAGCAAAGTTATTTTCTTGGGAGTAATGTCCAAGTCTCTGCAGCAACATTAAAGTCCACTGTGACAGTCTCTAAGAGGAAACAGCAGTTTCTCCTGGTTATAGCCAATAGTTTAGTGGAGTGTGCGGAGTGTGGATAATAGTCTTTTGCAGTCCGATAACATAGGTAAAATACTTAACCGCCCAAAAAGTTGCTAGCAGGTGCTTCTCACAAGCTGAAAACTTCTTTTCGACTTCAGTTAACACTCTTGAAGAGTAGGCAAGTGGTCTGAGTTTGTTCTGTTGTTCTTGACATAAAATAGCAGCTTTGGCAGTTGGTGATGCAGATACTTCTAGATGGAAAGGCAAGGCTGGATCAGGCTGTACAAGGAGGGTTGCTGCTGCGAAGGCTTGCTTGAGTTGCTTTACAGCTGCAGTGTGTTCTTCTGTCCAGTGTGGTCTGATGTCACCATCCACTGAGGCTTTAAGCAGGCTGTAGAGTGGTCTCGTCAGTTCAGCATAAAGGGGACTAAAGTCTGTGGTAGCTAGTTAAGCCAAGAAGGGACCGCAATGCCATTTTGTAACAGGCAGATCAAGTCTCTGAACTGTCTTTACCTTCTCAGCATCTGGCTGCATTTCACTGGGAGTGACGGTAATGCTGAGGAAGGTCACCACCTCCTTTACCTACTGGCACTTCTTTGGATTGACTCTGAGTCCCGCCCTCTGCAGCAACTATAACATTTCACTTAATAACCTGACATGTTCCTCTTCTGTTTTGGTAGCCAGCAGCAAATCAACAACATATTGCAAAACAGCTTTAGGTTTGGAGAAATGAGTTAAAATGGCAGCCATTCTCTTATAGAACACTGTGGAGCTGCTACAGAAACCCTGGGGCAATCTTGTCCAGGTAAATTGTCTATTGCCCCAGGTGAAGGCAAACTTGTACTGAGAAGCTTTATGTAGTATTGGCATACTCCAAAAACCATTTTCAATGTCCAATGTGCTGAAAACCTTGGCTGAGGGAGGGATTTGTGACAATAGTGATGGAGTCTCTCGTACTATAGGGGCACATGCTGGGGTCATGGCATTTAGCCTTTGGTAATCAATATTAAGGGGATAAGTGCCATCCAGTTTAACCACGGACCAAACAGGGGAATTAGTAGTGGACTCGCAGTCTCTCAGAACCCCTTGCTGCAGTAATGACTGTATAATAACATCTACATCAGCCTTGCACTCATATGGAATCTTGTACTGTTTGTGTGCTAAATGAGCTTTACCAGTTATAACTTCTTGTTCTAACAAACCACAGTCATGTTTGTTTTTAGCAAAAACCTCTGCATGCTGATCAATTATCTGGCTTACAAGAGGGGAACTATGCTTGGGGAGGGGTAAACAGCTTGGTTTTTCAGAGCAGAAATAGCATGCACATCTGAAACCACAAAAATGTCATTATTTTTCTGACAGGCTTTATGCAACCAAAGGTGATTGTTTGTGTAATCAATTATAGCCCCTGTAGATCTTAGAAAATCAGACCCCAAAATACCATTTTTTTTGTCAACTCTTTTTTTACTCAGGTCATGGCTCCGAGGTCCTTCTCTCAGGCAACCAATCCTTTTTCCTGCCCTACCTGAGGTCCCATGAACTGTGCCTCTCTCTCCCTTCCCTCCGATGCCAGCACCCTCGGCTAACTCTATCTGGGATGGGTCACCCTCCTCCTACCTGGGCGCCCTCTCATCACATCAGTCTCCAGCATCGGATGGGGAGTGGCCACAGAAATCAAGGCAAGTCAAGGAGAGCCCGACATTGGGCATGGGGGACTGGTGCCATCACCTGATCCTCGACACCAGGTTTTTCCTTATTCTGGTACACCCCCCGATGTAAGGCATGCAATGTCGTCAGCCTGTGATATGGGTGTTCCCACCCACGTTTGGAGATGGCTGCCTGACATCATCCACAACTGTACATGCCCAAGCGCATAGCAAAGCCACCAGTTTCCACCGGGGCCACTGTTACACCGGGCAACCCTGGATCCCACCCCTGAGAGAGGAGAGCTGTCCATTGGATGCTCGATCCTCTCTCTCCCCTGCCGACCCCCAACAGCTCGAGCTTGTTCCTGAACCCGGGTCACCGGCATGGCGTGAGGTGTGGCATCCAGTGCCTCAATCCTCAGTGCCACCGGGCCAGTCCCAAAATACCATTTTGATCAAGAAAATTCATTAAATGTTCATCTAAATCAAAGGTACATCCATAGCATCAGAACCTTGAAAGGCAGATAGTGTAATAACCTTACGGTTTGCAAGTGGGTGCGGTTCTGGTTGTGAGGTATGTTCAATGGACTTGGAAGCTCCTGTATCAATAAGCATTGTCTGCTGCAGGCCTCCAGTTACAGCAGCTTGAATGATAGGTCTGTTCCAGTCATCTCTCTGAAACCTCACTATCGGCTGAAGGGAGGCCAGACATCCCTATGTGGAATGGGTAATTTCACTTACCACTTGCACAGCAGAGAACTTTTGCATCATTTGAGTAATTTCATCTAATTTATTAAGAACTTCTGCATTGGAGGGTGTTATGCCCCCAGTGACTGAGGCTCAAACTGGGCTGGCTGGGCAAAAACTGATGCTAGTGCACCTGGACGGGCATGGTACATCTGGGGAGGATATTGTGGCATGGGTTGTTGGGTGGTGGGTTGCAGGTAGGGGTATCTGGGTTTTATCTGCCCAGGCTGTCTGCAGTTATAGCAGATGACTCCCTGCTGTGGGTTAGAGTTGGTTCAGGGGGGTTCCTCTACTGCTGCTACAGGACCTTTTTTGTTGGGAGAAGTGGCTTTAAGCATTGTTCCTGCTTGTTTGATCATGGTTGCCTCATCTACTGTGGACCCCAAAAGCAACCACAGTTCTGGGAGGATTCCACTTAGGAACCATTTTTTGAATATCACATCTTCATATTTGGGTTTAAATTTCTCACCAGGTTTATTTGCCTGACGGAATGGGAAAGCCAGCCCATAAACACAAAATAACCTTTCTCTCCAAGCGACACCTGGCTACCCATTTTTTTGAGCTGCCAGGGCAAATGCCTGATGGAAATCCACTGTTCCTCCTGTTACCAAACATATTACCTCATGCAACAGGTATCCAAAGCACCAATTATCCCCTCCTATTGCCGTATCTGGCAGTGCCTGTCTAAGAGAAGGATGCAAACAATACAATACAACATCTCTTGCATCCACTTGTCTTAATTCCTCATGTGTCCTTAAAAAGGTTTGGATTTTTATGTTTAGCTCTGTCAAATTTATTTATTTATTTATTTATTTATTTTAGCCTTTGGTAACCAAGTAAGGCCCACTAGGCATGGTGCCTGTTTTCAGGGGCGACCTGGGAGCACTGGGAAATTAAGTGACTTGCTCAGAGTCACACAGTATGCAAGTGGAGGTTGTGAGGCTCAAACTCAGGTCTGGTCTGCTGGATGTATCAAGCTTGTTCACACCTCGTTCCTCTAACCTCTAGACTATACTAATAAATCATGTCCTGAATTTATTTGTCCCAACTCCTTGCCTAAAGCTGCTACATCTTGGGGGCTTAGCCACCATTCTTCAGTAAGGATAGTAGTAACTGGTGGTTGTGGTGGAGGATCGGGGTCATTTGGAGGGGCATAAGCTGCACAAGGTGGAGCGGGGTCTTGATGGACTTGTACTGTGGAGAGCACAGGTGCCATATGTGGCAGCTTTCTAGGTGGTGGCACAGGCACCATTGGGGCTGATGGGGAGGGGGGTGTATACTTAGGTGGGGGTGGCAAATACTTTATGTCAAGACACCTCTGCCTAGAATTTACACAATCATCAGGGTATTTTTGGCAATGCTTTCTCCAATCTGCATCATCTATTTCCCCCCAATTTACATTATCATCATCATCATCCCTTAAGGGGGCACCATTATAAGCAGCCACCAGAGCTTGATGTTTCCCATTTGGGCTTCTAACTCTTTAATGCACTGTTGGCATTTTTGATGATCTACATTGGGCTTAGAAGAGGTTTTGGCTTGTGAGAGGCATCTTATAGCCCCTTGCACCTCCTCTAAACATTTTTTTAATTGCTTTCTCTCTTCCTCCAAGAATTGGTTGTCTAACATTGCTTGAGCTGCAGCTGCCTCTTTAACAGAGGCAGACTGAGCAGTAAGAGAAAACAGTTGTTTTTTTCCACTTAATTTCCTAATTTGTTCCCATAACTTTTCTTTTGCAGCTATAAGAGCCTGTACTTCTTCCTTCCATTGACCTGCTGTCCAGCAGGAGCTAAACACAAGGACATTTGTGCTCTCTTTGTGTGACATACTCTTTTCCTTTAAGCATTTTTCTACATGCCCTTGGGCTTGTTTCAATGGGTCTTCATACCCTTTCTTACACTTAATTAGTTCCTGAACAAATTTATACTTATCAAGCTTTTTCTTTAATATCTCCATAGATCTTTACCTGTAGGTTCAAGTCTACTTGAACACTCAGAGTTTTGTTAAACTCTTTTTCCCAGCCCCACCGTTGGGTTATGACCCTTATCTGCGCGGACCTTGCTCAGATCACAAAAATGCTTTACCAAATCACCAGAATTAACACCAAACCAGCTTCTGGCTAGGTGTCACTAATTGTAAGCAAACCAAATATGCCTCACTGAGACAGTGAGATTACACACTGTACAGGTTCCTGGTTGGTAATTCTCAGTAATTCAATAAAGCCACCACACTGTATTATTTGCCAAATTAGCTGTGATTTATTAGTATAGTATCAAAAACACTAGCAGAAAAATCCTATTTTAACAATAAAAATGCAGCCTGGCATGATTAATAATCCTAGTTCACAGAAAGAGATACATTCTAACATAATTTTGTAAACATCAATAATACTTAAAACTTAGAGTCAAGTTAATTGTGTATTAAAAATAGAAAGAGAAAACAGAAAAATCATATTTTAACAATAAGAATACATCCTGACATAATTAATAATCCTAATTTGCTAAAAGAAATACATTCTAGCATTATTTCTAGGCATCAGATAGCCCACTACTATCTGGGTGTTTCTAATACAATTCAAATCTATACAGCCAATGGGGCAGTCCCATTGGGGTGTTTTTAACATGCAATCTAAACAGCTTGTAATATTTGTATTACAGGGCTATAGGCTTTCAGAGAAAATTAAGTGATATTACCCCTTTTCCTCTGGGTCTTTCCAGAGCATCTACGGATGACTTGGTCATAAGCTCTTTTCCTCTTGGAGAGACACTGGACATATAATTTAGGTCCTGTAGTTATTCCCAAGTTGTTTACAACAAAGATGCATGGTTGGAATTTTCCAAAAATCATTTCTTAAGTTACATTTGCCAATTTGCAGAGATAAGGCAGTTTCATTCACCATCATCATCCTTGGATGGAAAAACAAGTGGTTTCAAAAATAAATTGGTGCTAAGATACATTTGTCAATTTGCAGAGACAAAGCAGTTTCATTCATCATCATCCTTGGATGGAAAAAAAAGTGGTTTGGCAATTTTATACTATCCAATTAACATTCTCAGTAGACAGAGAACAAGTAAGGGGGAATTTCACTCTATTAAAATAACTTGCTTAGAAATGCCTGATGTGTTAGATAACTGCTAAAGCAAGCATAATAGGTTATTTTTTATCAACTCTCTGTAACACATATTTTTAAACATAAGCCATCATGAGATGGGAAACTGAACTAGACAAGGGCTAGACATGTACACTTTGGTTCTTGCTTAGAACAGTTGCACTTTATTTTTGACCATGACCTTTTAAGTTACAAAAAAACATGGTTTGTATGAAGTGTTTCTGCTGAACATATCCAATTCATTTTGCTTAGAATACATGTTTTTAAACATTGTTTATGCTCTTGCACCGATCTAATTAATTTTGCTTGAAGTATCTGTTTTAAACCTTGTTTATGCCCTTACACCCATCTCTCTATATCTTACTGTTACCAATGTCATTTACATAGTTTTAACAATTACCCCTTTTTGTGTTTGCTTGCATGCATGTGCAAGAAACACAGTGCGTCATCTTTTTTCACAAGCAGGTTGTGGAGGTGTGGCAGTGTTGTGGCCAATGGCAACAGTCCGTTTTTGGGCTGGTCTCTGCTGCGCCAATAGAAGAGCATGCTATCAATGACAGGCAGTTAATGAGCAGGACACTAGATCAAAGAAAGTGAGCCGCTGCAATCAGGGAGCACCTCGTCACTGCGCAATCAGCTGTTTTTGCTGTGAGATGGTTCATGACTGCAGCAACCAATTATGCTTGGTTTCTCGTGCTGTTATTTTCCCAAGGCATGTAGTCAGGAAGTTCAGCTGTGCTGGGGCTTGCTGCTTATTTTTCAGAAGCTTAGCATTTTTTGACAGTCACCACCATACTCCACCCACTGTAGCAGCTGATTTGTAATGTTTTATTTTTCTAATTTTCTTAATCATTTCTCCACCCTGCTTGCTGTGTGACCAGGAGCCAAACTGCACCCTCCCAGGCCCCAAGAAAGCACCAGTGGTTAAGTGGTTCCCTACCTGACACCTCTCCTCCTCAGTGAGCCAGTCTTTCAGCTCTGGTTCTGCCTCTGCAGACCACACATCAATTGTGAATATGTGAAAGGTCCTCCAGAGTCCAGAGGTGTGGCTAAATCTTGAGGAGTGGGAATCACGGTGGCAGACTGGCAGTGCATGCGTGTCTGTGTTGTGTCAGTCAGGACCCTGCAGTGAGGGGTCGATGGACTTCACAAGAAGAGGACATCAGGACAAGGAGGATGAGAGTGTAGTGAGACAGAGCTGTGCAGACCACATTGCTCGTCGTCGACAGTCGTACTCATCGTCGGTGGAGGAGTCCATAAGTCATCAATCTCTCTCTCTCTCTCTCTCGACCAGATTGAAAAAAAGTAAAAAAAAAAAAATAATAAGCATGCTGTGACTGCAAGAAGAGAGAGAGAGAGAGAGAGAGAGAGAGAGAGAGAGACAAGAGTGGGCCAGAGAGTCAGATAGCTGGTTTTATTTAATTTAAGTGGCAAGCCCCTTACTTTACCTGTTGCTGCGGTGATTAGCAATGATTATGGAGGAGGATTCCTATGGTTCAGCCAACAGTTGGGCCCGGTGGTCCATGACCCATCCCGTCCGATCCCCAAATCATTGTGCCACCACCGAGGCACCGCCTGTGGCGTGATCATGATGATAAGGGCCGTCTTATCCATCATCAGGACTAGGAGGCCAAGGGCAAGGGTAGCCTGATCTCATCTCAGCCAGGCCAGGGCAACCAAAAAGCAAAGCACAGGAGGAGCTGAGGTATGTTATTTTCTTGTGAACTGAAGTACTATGATGGCACTGGTCATTGGTGCACAGGCCAGCACAGAAAAAATAAATAAAAAGTAAAAAGTACAAAGGGAGGGGGGGCACAAAACAGTGTTCAGATTACCTGTCAGAAAGACAAGGCATGTCTGAGTCACTGGCTGGATGGATAACATAGCAGGGCTGGGGCGATAAAGGGAATAAGCTTGTTCCTCTGGTAAAATCTTTCTTCCTTCCTAATCCTTCCCCTCCCTCTCTCTTTCCCTGTTTTCTTTTTGTTTCTTGGTTATACTTCAAGGAGGTAAGCTGAGCTGCTAATAACTCATTTCCAGGTGTATTAGGGGGATCGTTCTGGAGGAGAAGAAATAATATTAAGTGCATTACAAAAGTAGAAGCCATAATCATCAGTATGGAATATCAAAGGAGCATAATCATACTAACTGTTTGGCAAATCAATGCAACAGGCTGGCTCAGGCAGTAGATACAAATTCTGAGGTTTTATTAGAAAAATAAAGTCAAAGGGTTACAGGAAATCAGCTTATCCATAATAAACATCCTAGAATGGCCACCATCGATAACCTTCTAACTAGCAAACAAAAACTAGGTTGTCAAAAACAGAAAAAACATGGTGTAACCTATCAACAACATGTGTGTGCCCCCCCACCTCCATCATCACAGCATCAGGAAATAGTAACAGAGATTAGACAGGGAGCACTACACATGCAGGTATGGCCGGGGTATGAGTGGAGCAAAATGGCCATGGCAATACAAGAGTGTGTGTGGGTGCGTGTGTGTGTGTGTGTAAGGGGGTCATGAATAGACAGTTGTAGGTGGGAGTAGCACAGTAATGAACAAGCATTTGTCAATGAAGAACGTTCGATTGCAGGTATTTGCACTGGTATTTGGCACTTGGACATGGCTTAAAAAAATCAGTGACAAAGAAGTACAAGCATTTGTCAATGCCGAATGTTGCTTGCTTCTATGTGCTGTTTAGGTATTTGGAAGTCATTGGAGTGCAAGTATTGAAAATTCACGAACTTACGAGCGTGCGTAGGAACTGCGTAACGCACGCTTGTAAAACAGTCATTTTTAGGAATTTTTTCACCAAATTTTCAACATGGCAATTTTAAGACTTCTGCTCATGAACAGTGTCACTGTGATTTTCTTAATGTGTCCCATACATTGATTTTGCACACCGACTGCGCCATTGTGCGCTACATGGGTGGAAACACATTTTGGGCAGGATGTGAAAAATGACAGCTGTACTGCTCATAAGGAGGTGTGGTAAAATGTCAATGTTGAAAATCTGGAGTGAAAATATTGAAAATTCGTGAACTTACAAGCTTGCATAGGAACTGCACAACGCACACTTGTAAAACAGTCATTTTTAGGAATTTTTTCACCACATTTTCAACATAGCCATTTTAAGACCTCTGCTCATGAACAGTGTCACTGTGATTTTCTTAATGTGTCCCATACATTGATTTCACACACCGACTGTGCCATTGTGCGCTACATGGGCGGAAACACGTTTTGGGTGAGATGTGAAAAATGACAGCTGTACTACTCATAAGAAGGTGTGGTAAAATGGCAATGTTGAAAATCTGGAGTGGATATATTGAAAATTACAAACCTATGAGCGTAAGGAACCGCGAATGCACGCCAGAAACAGTCATTTTCAGGAATTATTTCATCTAATTTTCAACATAGCATTTTAAGACCTCTGCTAATGAACAGTGTCATTGTGATTTTCTTACTGTGTCCCATACATTGATTTCAAGACACCCACTGCGCCCATTGTAGCCAGCATGGGCGGAAACACGCTTGGGCAGGATGTGAAAATGACAGCTGTACTGTTTATAAGGAGTGTGGTAAAATGGCAATGTTGAAAATCTGGAGTGAAAATTTTGAAAATTACAGACTTACGAGCCCGCGAGGAACCGCGTAACGCACACTGTAGAAATCAGTTTGCTTTTATTTTGCACCACCACGGGGTTTTGGGATCCCTTCTCATGAATGATATCACTGTCATGGTGTTATTCATGCCCGAAGGGTGATTTCACGCAGTGACTGCGACATCACCCTTCGGGCCCAAATAACGCCATGACAGTGACATCATTCATGAGAAGGGGTCCCAAAAACCCCATGTTGAAAATTTGGTGCAAAAATTCCAAAAAATGCCTGAGATATGCAATAAAGTTGAAACCCCCCTATCTAGCCCATTATACAGCTTACCGGCATTTCCTCAGTTCGCGGTCGGCTTTGAAGAGTGCAGACGTGTTCCCGGTCCACCAATGATCATCGTGCCGAGCTCCAGAAGTAAGTGTGGGGTGAGGGGTGTGTGGGGAGGCAGGATGAGCAGTGCGTGGGTGCGGGTTGTGGGATGGGGGGCTAGGAGAAGCGCCGTGGGACCGTTTTTCATTTACAGGTTTTTCAAAAAAAAAAGACAACATGGGATGTTTGCCACACTGGGGTGGGCTCCCAGCATGGCAGAAGGATGGCTGGGGGGTTCGTGGAGCCGAAGGGAGATTGGGCACTCCCATCGGCAGACAACGCAGGATGTTTGCCACGCTGGGGTGGGCTCCCAGCATGGCAGAATGATTGCTGGGGGGGCGTGGAGCCGACGGGGGATTGGGCACCCCTGTCGGCAGATGACGTGGGATGTTTGCCACGCTTGGTGGCCCCAGTGTGGCAGAAAAGATTTGGGGCGGCAGATAATGCGTGCATGACAGCGGGTTTTCTTTGAAGAGAAGACCACCGCTGTCATACACAGCACTGCGTCCGATTGGTGCAGGACTGCCACTCCTGCTCAATGGAGCAGGGGATTGCAGAGGAGGTGCACACCTCCAAAGTGTCCAATTTTCCCAAGACGTTCCTTGCGCATGTGCGCCAGCGAACATGAAAAAGGAAGATTTAAAGGGAAACACCAGAAAACCTAGTAAGTGCAGCTGCTGCTGCAGAAATGCCCGATTATAGCTTGTAGCGATAAATGTTTTTTTTTTTAATTACGTGCTGTATTTTGTCTTTTTACTTTAAAAGAACTGCACCATCTTTAATGTCTGACGAACAGTCTGTAGCCATCTCATGCACCCCATGTGGCTTCTAGGGTGTGGGTTATACTCTGCCATTAGTTGGTAGCCCTCATTAGCATAACCCACATGCCAGAGTCCACCTGTGGTGCACAAGATGATTGTGAGTGACTCTGCAGACATTACGAATGACATGATTCTTTAAAAGTGTGTTTCTTTTTTTAGATGAATCTCGTTAAGTTGTAAGAACTTGTTTACTGTTAGAGCAACAGGTGTGTAGTCCAGTCCTATAGCGATGGCACCCTCTCAAAGGAGGAGGCTCTGGGGTGCATTAATCTGATCCAAGGAAAAGAAGACAGATCCATTTACAGTAACTTCCTCACCTGCATACAGTGCTTCATTATGTAGGTCTGTTTAAGTGTGATCATCAAAATACATCTTATCAGGTTTGATTAACACAACCATTGTGAATTGTTGATCAGGGCTGGACAGCATTGTTCATACTGGGGGTGGGGTGGTCAATGGTCCAGGTCACACAGATTTGATTACTGCTTCAGGAACTATAAAATACAGGGGTCCACCTCTAGATGCTCACAGGACCTGGTGAGAGAAGGACCATCAACATGCAGGTAATTTTCATTTATTCCAGTATTTACTGACTGAGATACAATGGAATGTAAATTTAATACATGTCTGCACTCTAGGTATATCATTACTGTTTATGAATCGTGGGGGAGGGGCATTATGGACCTAGAGCCCCCGGAGCATTCAATTTTTGTAACTAGTTATTTCTTGAAAATTGGTGACCAGAAAAGGTACACTTTTGAGCCAAGCCTCTTTTCCAGGTGTTGTCTTGGGTAGGGAAACAAGGAGAAAAATACATTCAGTGGGAAAGTGTGATCAATTTTAACAAGACAATGTGCTGGTAAAATGAATGACAAAACTCAAAATAAACAGTAGAAAAAGAGCAGGCAGCATTCACCTGGTGGCATTGAGCGCTAAGGAGTCAAATGCCTTACCTCCAGCCATATCGAATACCTCTGTTCAGGAATGAGCACTGGCTGCCAGGGGTCGGTGGGGTGGGTGAGGATTGATCATCCCAAGGGCAGTGTTCCTCTCCTGGGAAGGGGTGGACAGCTGTCTCAGCCTCTGATTGCCAGCAGGTAGAGGCTCAGTGGTACTACAGGTCAACGAGAAGCTTGAAGGGAGGGGCTGCAGTTCTGCAGTCTTGTGTTAAATGGAACTGGCACCTGAAAATGGAAAATGGGGACAGGTGGGTCTCATGAAGCCCTGTGCACCCTCTCTTGACTGTGCTGGCACCTGACCACTGAGGACTTCTGGATTTGTGCACTGGGGGGATAGACAGACCTACCTCTCTCTCCCAGTCCAACCATGTAGGGGGGATCAGTGGGGCACTTAGCACCAGGTAGTGCAGGGGAGGTGGGCACCAATTAGGGAGGGCGTGGACAGGGCTGAGAGCCTGCTCACCTGTCCCAACCCAAGCTAAAAAGCTTTGTGTACAACCTCCACCCCCAAAAAAAAAAAAAAAAAAGGCAGGTAAAATGAATAATTCATGGCAGTATAAACAGCAGATTAACAGATAATGTGTGCAGTGAGGCTGAATTGGCAAAAGAAACAGCAAAATATACACAACCAGGGTAAGGTCAGGTAATTGTGATGAAAGGGTTTTTGGGAATCAAATCAATAAACCTCCAATGCTCTTGGGGTAGCTTTGAGAAAATGTGATATTTAGGCATCACTTAGTTAATAGTTTACTTTCTTCTGCAATTCTAATCCTTATCTGGAAGATAAGAAGGGGAACCAAAATGGTGCAGGGACTGCATCAGAAAACATATGAGGACAGATTAACTGAACTCAATATGTATACCCTAGAGCAAAGGAGGGAGAGAGGTGATATGACTGAAACATTCAAACACCTTAAGTGCATTAACAAGGTGGAAGAGTCTAACATGTTTCAATATAAGAAAAATAGCAGGACAAGAGGACACAGCATGAGATTAGAGAGAGGCCGATTAAGGGGTAATGTGAAGAAGTTCTTTTTCACAGAAAGGGTGGTAGATGCATGGAATGGCCTACCTCAGGAAGTGGTGGATATGAATACAGTGCAGGGCTTCAAACAGGCATGGGATAGGCATAAGTGAGCAATAGAGATGAGTATGAATAGATAGCCCATTAACAGAGCAAAGGCCTACAGCACATTCATAAGGTAGAAAAAGAAATGGGCAAACTGGATGGGCCTTGCTGTCCTTATCTGCCATCAACTTCTATGTTTCTATGTTCTATGTTATTTCTTGTTAACTAACGACATGTAGTAGAAAACAGAATCTCTGGTTGCCTGTCTGCAACTGATGGCATGAGTCTGTTTATGACATCACAGATTGTTGCTGTGGTGATAATGACATGGGGTAAATAGTGGACTGTGATATCAGCTGCAGAAACACAGCCCAAGCAGCTGTAGTGTCCGGGACAGTAACTGTGTTTACATGCAATGGTTCTCAGTAATGACACAAAAAGGAAACAGAATTACAAAAAACAGATGAAATAAATAAAAACAGAATGGTGCCTGCCTCTGGCATTTTTCAGTTTTCACAGTTGTATCAGGGGCTCTTTATTGGAAATAAGAACTGCTGTTTACATAGTTAACTGCCCACCCAGTTCAATTTCCATTCTAGTTATGTACAGTATTCTGATATACAGTACTGTGATCACTTGTAGATAAATAACCAAAGCTTTGGGGTGCCACAGAGAGCGGTTACTGATGTCATAGACTGTTCAGCATTGTGCAAAAGAGAGCAGCAAGTGATTAAAGGCTTTGACCTGCATTCCCCTGCCACATTCCCTTGCTGCAGTCCCCTGCCAATCTCACTGCTGGCTGCCACCTGCGGTCACCGAGGTGGCAATATTAAAGGAGGACTGAACTTACTTTATAGCCTAGAGGTTAGAGTAATGTGCTATGATTGAGCTTGGTACATCCAGCAGACTGGGGTTTGATTTCCACAACCTCCACTTGTATACTATGTGACTCTGAACAAGTCACTTCACCACCCAGTGCTCCCAGGTCACCCCTGAAAACAGGCACTTGTGCCCAGTAGGTCTTGCTCAGTTACCAAAAGAATTAAAAAAAAATCTGTAAAAGAATCTTTTTCCAGGAGAAACAGATTTTTTAAACATTGTTTCTAATTTTTTTATTGATCCATATATAAAGGCCTTTTAGAAACCTCACTGGGTGATTCTAATTTACACTGTAGTGGTAAGTGCTGTTAAGTTCCTGTGGCTGTGCAGGTTGCACTTACCTCTCAGGCCAGAAAATCACAAGGTTGTGGGTTCTAGTCCCACACCAGGAACCTGGGTTAAATCCCAATATACTGACACTGTAGTGCAGCATGCTGCACCCGCTCATGCTGAACTGTAATGCAGCACAAGAGGATGGTCTGCTCCTGAGGGGCTGTCTTTTGGATATGTTAAACTGCTATCCCAGCTGCCTCTTCTGTGGTTGTTCAGGTGGATGGTGGTATTTTCTTCTAAAATTTATTAAAAATTCTCACAGGCAGAGTTTGCTTTTTTAGAAGTAAATATCTTTCAAAAACTAGGGGCATTTCCCCAAATGTCCTGGCCCAAATTTCTTCCATTCACTAGAATAACGAGAGATGCAGCAAATTTAAATTCCGCCGGTGAAGTGAACGCGAAGTGGGCACTTCGCATTGCCACTCTGCTATTCAGAGTGGGCAATGCAAAGTTCTCACTCAGCCTTGTCAATACCACTTCACGTTAAGGTGGAATGGCAATGCGAAGTAAGGCAAAGTCATTGTTTTTAATGGACTTTGCATTCCTTGTTATGATTCTAAGTGATCCGCTTGGTGTTTCTGATTTGGCAGCCCCCCCACACATCACATGGCTTACAGTACTGTAACTCACATGTTATTTAGCTAGGCAGGAAGGAAGTGAGTCATACAAGCAGACACTTTTACTTTCTCCTTTACAGATATAGAAAGAGGAGTGTGTGTTTTGTGACTGCTGATACTTTGAGATCAGAGCGAGGAGGAACAACTATTAAAAACAATTAATCTTGTGATTCATGACATGATCATAAATCATGATTTGTGACTGTGATGATGAAGAAAAACACGAATGCCTATGGCTGTACTTCCCCAGGCCCCAGTGAGGTGTGGCACAAAACTCCCCGGCTTAAAAACACTCATTAATGAGTACAATGGTGGGGTGGTGAAGCATGGAGAGATACTACAAAACAGGTTTACAATACATCCAAGCAACTAGCAAAAAAGATAATGTTGTGATTTGTGACGTGATCGTAAATCATGACTTGTGACTACATTTGTGACCGTGATGATGAAGAACTTGATTTGTGTCACAAGTGACTCACGATAATGGTCCTGACTTAAAAACGCATATTAATGAGTACAATGTTAATGCTGAATTATGCACCACACCTGTCCAGTACTCCGAAGGGAAGCCAAAGAAACAACTGTGACTTAAGTTAGAGATGGAGATTGGGCCCTAAAGAGATGCAAATGCACAGACAGATTAAGATTGTGCTGCACACTGAAGAGATGCAGATGTAAAGGCACAACCCCTAACCAGTGCTCACCATCAGAAATTAAAATCTGGAAAAGAATACCTTTGCCGGTTGGGGCGGGCCGCAGGGTTGGCAGTGTATTGCACTGCTGCAGTAACAGTCACAAGCACGAGTACCAGTAAAGATATCACCAAGAAGTACAAAAATTACACAGCTGCAGTGGACAGCAGGTTCACATTGCAGAAATTATGTGGCACAATAAAAGGTGTCTGATTTGATGACACGCGTCACACACATACTCACAAACACATACACACACACACTAAGTAATGCATAGTAAATTGAAAACTTCAGTAATATAAGCACATATTTTAAACAAACTAAAATTATGCACTGCTGCACCACTACAATCAGCAAAAAAAAATGGAAAGAATTATTGAAAATATTACTGTGTGTACATTAACACAGTTATACAAGAAAAATCTCACCAAAACAGAAAGCATTGTCTTTTCTCCAAGTTAATCTACCTACGCCACAATTACACCCCTCCCCCAAAGCACACTTCGACTGTCTCTCAGTACACAGACTGAATGTTGTACATTAACATTCAAAATCCACACACAAACAATAAACGCTCGATGATATGAGCACAGGAGGGTATCCTATAATCCATGAACTAAAGTTTCAGCAAACAAAATGACTCAAAAAGGCTTTTTAACAGCTTTTAGAAGGTTTAAATCACATACAGCTCACAGAGCAGATTGTCTCCTACAGCTTCTTACACACACTACCCCAAACTGAGGCTGTGTAGAATGATCTAGAGCCCATGTGACCTGAAATCCCATAAATCACTGCAACATTCGCCTTTGGAACTTAAAAACAAAGCAAAGTGAGGCGAAGTACATTGTTTTCAATGTACGTCGCCTTATGAATTGGTGGAGTAGTGGTTTGGGAAGGCGGAGTAATGCAAAGTCATTGTTTTCAATGGACTTCGCGTTACCCATTATAACGCGAAGTACTCCGCTTTGCATTGTGGAGCACTTCGCTAATTCGCCTTAACTCTGTTAATCACTTCAGGGAGTGAATTGGAGCCACTTCACCCATCTCTAAGAATAACCAATAGGTCCAATCTTATAAGTATCTGAGACTGTGTTTGGATGTTTAACTTGGGGGGGCACACACATATAAATAATTTGATGACGAATGTAGGGAAAAGAATAGGGGCTTTATTCAGAGTAAAAATGAATATGAGCATGAGGATAAGAAAGTGAGTGGTTAATTCTGTGATTATTCCAATCTTTGATTATGGGGATATTTTGTATGCAAGTGGAATCAGGGGTGACTTGTTAAGACTGGACATCTGTTATGACAGGCTTGCCAGGTTCATTCTGAATGATGCTCTTTGTTTAACTCATAAATGTCAGTTATATAATTGACTAGGTTGGCAAATGCTTAGTGAAAAAAGACAGGAGCATTTAATTGCTTTCATACATAAATGGTTCGGAGGTAAATTCCCACCATATATATATTCACACTTAGTAAGCAGGAGAAAAAAAAGGGATCTTTAAGATCCACATCAGGAATGGATCTAGTGATCCCAAGATGCAATCTGGCAGTAGGATGTGACTCTGTCTATTATAGGAGGGCCCACAAAATGGAATAATATCCCTTACAACCTGAGGAACTCAGCTGGGAAAAACTCCGGGGAAGGAATACATACTTGGTTTACCAATACAGAACATAAGACAGTGCTGCAATACACAACCTACGGTTTGACCCTGAGAATAGGACTCCAGTGCAATATGTGCAGATGTACTACATTCTATGGTCTCTTCACTTAACTTATCTTTGTATTTTAAAGATTTTATATTATATATTCTGTATTTTTTAAACCCTGTAGTTCTTATTTAACTGAAACAAATGGTTCATGGACCTCATAAATTAGTTGTAAACTCAATTGAGTAAGTCCTGATTCATAATGACCACTTGAAATTGACTTGTACATCTTTAAATATTGTTGATGGTATTATCTAATGGTATTATCAATGCTAAGAAGTGCAAGGTAATGCATCTGGGAAACAAAAACCTAGGGGAAGTGTACACAATGGGGGGTGAGATACTAACAACAACAAAAATGGAAAGGGACCTGGGGGTAGTCATATCAGATGACCTAAAGGTGGGCAAGCAATGTGAGAGGGCAGCAAGGAGGGCTGGGGGGATACTGGGATGCATAGGAAGAGGCATCACCAGTAGAAAACAGGAAGTTATTATCCCTCTGTACAGACAGCTGGTGAGACCCCATCTGGAGTACTCATGGCAGTTCTGGAGATCCAGTCTCCACAAAGACATAGACAGAATGGAAGCTGTCCAGAGGAGGGCAACTAAAATGGTGCAGGGTCTGCACCGGAAGACATATGAAGAGAGACTAAAGGAGCTTAATATGTATAGCCTCGAGGAAAGGAGGAGGGGGGACATGATAGAAACTTTCAAGTACCTCAAGGGAATCAACAAAGAGGGTAGCATCTTTCAAAAAAAGAGAGGTGTGCAAGAACAAGGGGGCACAATTTGAAGATAGAGCGGGGGTGGCTCAGAGGTAATTTAAGGAAGTATTTTTTCACAGAAAGGGTTGTGGATGCATGGAACTGCCTTCCAGAGGAGGTTGTGGAGTCAAAAACAGTGGTGAAATTCAAGCATGCATGGGACAGTCATAAGGCCATTCTAGGGGGTGGGGGTAGGAAGAAGTAGGCTGCTGGTTAACTAGGATCTGCAGCTTATCCAGTAGGTAGGGAAATGGGCAGACTGGGTGGGCCACGCGGTCCATATCTGCCGACAAATTCTATGTTTCTATGTTTCTATCTTGCTGTATGGTTACTTTATGTAATAACACAGGACTTTGCTGAAAACAGGATTTGTATCCCAACAAATGAAATTCCTGCATAAAAATAATTTTTTAACAAATCAAATAATACCATTATGGATAAAATATTTTACTACTACTAGAATATCCCCAACAGTTGAATCTGGTTAAATCTATCAGTCAGCTTCTGCATCTCTCTCCTCCACCCTGGGACATAACTGAAAAATAGCAGAACTGCCTAGCCCTTCTTTCTCGGTCAGCAAAAGAACTAAATAAGTAAGTGCCATTTTAGAACTGCATGATGTAGTTTATATCCTTCACAACCACATAGCTCTATTGCATATCTCCTATTCACATGGATGCACTATGACAACAATGTAGGCTCTTGCAATTAAACTACATCATACTGTTCCAGAAAGATACATATCCGCGTGTGTAAAATCATAAACACCAATGGAGTTTATTAAAAAGCAAGTAAAGATGGAACAACAACAGAATGGGTCTAGTATTTAACATTCAGCTTCTACTTGGAAAAATTACCTATAGGGTCAGCATAGTTCTTCTTTAAGGAGTCTGCTATAATTTTATTTCTAAAGAAGCAGGGATTTTAACTGCACGTTCTTTGATTCCAATTTAATTATCTGTCTTAGGCTTGGATCATTTGCAGAACTGACCGTGACTCGATCTAATGTAAAGGAAAGGTGTGGTAACCCCCCTCACTCTGTCACTCACTCGCTCACTTACTCAGGTCTTACAAAGGAGTCCTTACGGGTTATTGTAAATATTTGCTTGTTCTATTATGTTTCCTCCGCAACCCTAACAATGTCAAATATCATACTTTAAACAGTATGTTTGCACGGTATGTAAACGTGTAATCAGTCATTATTAAGCTTTAAGTGGCAGTCATAGTACTCAAACCCAGGGCTACTGGATTTACCAAACTGGTTCACGGCTCACTACCCTAAACTTCTGGTCTATACTACCAGCCCCACTGTTTTGTTTTTCACCAGCCCTGTGCATTGGTGCTCTCTCCCTTCAGAGGTTGTAAATTATTTGGAAATTCAGTGTTTTACTTTTATTTCCTGAATTCTGGGAATGTGAGGAAGTCAGAAGCAAATATTTGAGGTCTAATATTGTAAAAACTCACCTTTTTGTTATAACTGGGTATACCTACAAGTTATTGCTAATTAACAGCTACATAAATCTAATCTCTCCTGCCATATTCTACTCCCATCCCCCAACCCTGAGGTGGTATGTATTTTATATATAGTATAAAACCCATATACATTTAAAGCAGCAGCATCTGACAGCAGTGAGAATTTTGACCTATACTTTAGATTCTGTTTTCAGCTGACCTTTATCCTTTTCACAGGTATGATACCCCTCTGTCCACATGTTGAGTTGGCTTTACTGAGATGAAATAACAGCAGTGCTCTTTTTTATGTGGGCTCAGACCAGGTTTCTCATCACTGTTCTGTTTCTGAACACCCACCATTACTTTCCTTGCTACTACTACTGTTCCCCGGGCTTCTAGGACAGCAGATGTACAAACCCAGCTGAGGATTTTGATTCAAACCTGGTTCAAGACATATTAAAAGGGGTGCACCATTTTATTATTTTAAGTGTGTGAGTGAGTGTGTGTGTGTGTGTGTGTGTGTGTGTGTTTGGGGGGAAGGACTAAATCATCCTCAGAATGAGGTATCTCACACACCAAGAGACGAGGAGCAATCAAAAATAAAGAATTTTCCCTGCTATGATCGGATACCCCATTCTGAGGCTGCCATTGTTTCTTGCCAGGTGTAATACAGCAGACTGTGTACGAGGATATTCTTGCTTAGAGAGGTTTCCTTGGTAACAGATTACCCAAAGAGCACAGCTCAAGAGGTGCTCTGTTACCAAGGGAACCTCAAGATACAAGAATCTCCTTGTTTGTGTATTACTGCTTTTATAGTGTATCGGCAGTCACAGCATAGAAAAGTGCACAAAACTAGTTAGTGATGATAATGGAGAATATACATTTTAACCTTTTATTTTTATGCTTTCTTACACACATGTGCAAGAAACATAGTGTCACCGTACGAATTTTCGTAGGTGTGGCACCTCCACTTCCAATGCCCTCAGCGTTTTTGCAGGCACGGCCACACCACACCAATGAATGTCCTGGTAATACGTAATAACAGTGAATACAAAATAGCGAAACAATAATAGTAACTCAATAATAGTGATGCACTAAACAGTGACTGTCACATTAGATCAACTGTCACATATGAACGATTGGAAGTTGCCGATACCCACACCATCAGTGAGCGGCGTAGAGTAAGAATCCTAGAGATAGGGGGGTCGGGGACACAGACCCATGTGTGGGGTGTGGGAGGCAAAGCCCCCTGCATTAAATGCAATACAAAACTGGATGGAATGGTATAAATGTTGCTGTGTGAGCTGCAGTAGCTGTTATGTGCTGCACTCTCATGTGTATGTGCTGTTGTTGTCGTCACTATTTTGGATTCACTGTTCTGACTCTCACTCTTAATGATGTGTTACTATCACATGGAGCCAAATGCCCCAGATGTCTATGACAGCCGTTCGGATTGCAGTGGCGTACCATTGAATACAAATGACTGCTACAATCAGCGGTGGTAATGTGTAGGCAATTTGCATACTGCCCTGCCATCAGCAGTATACAGATTGCCTCCATGTCACTGCCACTGATTGTAGCAGTGGTTGTATGCATGTGTCCCCCCCCGTTGTGTTCTGAGGAGTTGCCCAGTCCCCCTCAGCTCATGCACCTTCCCCCCTAAGTACACTGTATGTCCAATGGGGGTGCTCAATCCCCATCAGCTCCAGTGCCCCCTTCCCAAAACAACAAACTTCCAGGTGTCATGGTGGGAGCCCACGCCAGCGTGGCAGAAGTCCAGCATCCTCATGTGCCCCCCCCACTGTATGGCCAACAGGGGTGCCCAATCTCCCATTGGTTCCACTGCCTCCCCAAAACTTCCAGGTGCCATGCTGAGAGCCTACCCCAGTGTGGCAAAGTCCCACATCATCCATGTAAAATAAAAAAAAACCTCTAACAAAAAAAAAAAACGGTAACTCATTGACTCTCTTGCCCCCCTCCCACAACCTGTGCCCACCCTCTGTGCACCCTGATTCCTTACACCATACTTACCTCTGGAGCCTGGCACGACAATGTTCGGTGGACCGAGAACACGTCTGCACTCTTCAAAGTCGACCGTGAACTGAAGAAATGCCGGTAAGCTGTATAATGACATAAATGTTTTTTTTCAACTTTGGTGCATATTGCAGGTATTTGGGGGAATTTTGACGCCAAATTTTCAACATGCGGTTATTGGGACCCCTCCCCATGAATTCAGTCACTGTCATGGAGTTATTTGATCCTGAAAGGTGATTTCGCGGTCACTGTGTGGAATCACCTTTTGGGACTGATTAATAAAATGACAGTGCCACTGTTCATGAGGGGGGCTCTCAAAAAGCCTATGTTTTAAATTTGGTGGAAAAATCCCAAAAATAACTGTTCACAGTGTGCATTGTGCAGTTTCCATGCACACTATACCAACTTCAATAATTATAATATTTTCACTCCAGATTTTCAAAATTGGCATTTTTCTATACCTCCTTTTGAATGGTACATCTGTCATTTTACATAACCTGGCCAAAATATGGTTTTGCATGTCTGGCGCAGAAGAGCACAGTCACTGTGCAAATTCAGTTTTCAGGACAATTTTCAGAAATTACAGTAACACTGTTCATGAGCAGAGGTCCTAAAATGCCAATGTTGAAAATTTGGTGATGGAATTCCATAAAATGACTGTGTTACAAGTGTGCATTGTGCAGTTTCCATGCACCCTTGTAACTCTGCAAATTTGCAATATTTTCATGCCAGATTTTCAACACTGCCATTTTTTCACACCTCCTTATGAACAGTGCAGCTTTAATTTTTCGCATCATGCCCTAAATGTGTTTTCGCACCTGTAGCACACAATGGCATGGTCACTGTGGGAAATCAACATTTGGGACAGATCAACAAAATCACAGTGCCACTGTTCATGAGGGGAGGTCTCAAAATGCCTATATTAAAACTGTGGTTAAAAAAAAATCCCAAAAATAATTGGGTTACGGACGTGTGTTGCACAGTTTCTATGCATGCTCATGACTTTACCAATTTTTCATATTTTCATTCCAGATTTTCAACATTGCCATTTTTTTACATCTCCTCATGAATAGGGATGCAGTGAATTTAAATTACGCTAGTGAAGTGAAAGCAAAGTGGGCCACAAAAAGTGCACACTCAGCTTGTCATTACCACTTCGTGTTCAGGCAGAATCGCAATGCGAAGTAAACCAAAGTCATTGTTTTTAATGGACTTTGTGTTCCTCATTATGATTCTAAGTGATCCACTTGGTGTTTCAAATTTGACAGCTCCCCCCACACATCACATGGCTTACAGTTCTGTAAGTCATATGCTCTTTAGTTAGGCAGGAAGAAAGTGAGTCATTCAAGCAGACACTTTTACTTTCTCCTGTACAGACGGAGAGAGAGTAGTATGTTTTGTGACTGCTGATACTTTTAGATCGGAGCGAGGAGGAGATTTAAACTTTGATTTAGACCCAACAGCATTTTTAAAAGCTACATTTTTTGTCTTTTCTATACTCTTTTTTACTTAATTTGTTCTTTCTGTAAATTTTATTTTTCTTACCTGTATAAGTAGTTAGTTGTTTGTCTGTGTGACTGTGTGTGTGTGTTTGTGTGTGTGTGTGCGCTGTGTGACAGTGCAAGTAGTGATTGGTCAGACTGAGGGAGCTCAGTAGGAGAGATGGACCAGGGTGAGGGAATGTCTGGAACGGGGCAGCTTTGTAAGAGCTGGTAGTGGTAAGCATCATACTATGAGCATGTGTGGAGGGCATGGGTGCCCATTCCTGTTGGACCACTCAAAACTTGTGAGTGCCCCCCTGAAGCAGGACCAGCACCACCTCCTGTCCTGACTTTGAGGCAGTTGAACCACCACCACCACCAAGTCCAGCACCATGTCCTCTGGTGCAGCATGTGCCTGTTCCCCTGTGCCCAGGTGTGGATCCCATCCCTGTTCAGCACCGTGACCAGCAGGCTTACAATACATTTGAGTAACTATTAAAAAAATGTATATTGTGATTCATGATGTGATCGTAAATCATGATTTGTGACTGCATTTGTGACCGTGATGATGAAGAAATGTGAATGTCTATGGCTGTACTTCCCCAGGCCCCGATGAGCTGTAACTTAAAACTCCCAGACTTAAAAACACATATCAATGAGTACAATGGTGGGGTGGTGAAGCCTGGATAAATACTACAAAACAGGCTTACAATACATCCAAGTAACTGGAAAAAAAATGAATGTTGTGATTTGTAATGTGAATGATTGTGAATTGTGATTTGTGACTGCATTTGTGACCATGATGATGAAGGAACGTGAATGCTTACCGCCTACGTCTATACTTCCCTGATGAGCTGTAGCATAAAACTCCCAGACTTAAAAACACATATCAATGAGTACAATGGTTGGGTGGTGAAGCCTGGAGAGATACTACAAAACATGCTTACAATACATCCAAGTAACTAGAAAAAAAAATAAATGTTGTGATTCGTAACGTGAATGATCGTGAATCGTGATTTGTGACTGCATTTGTGACCGTGATGATGAAGAACATGATTTGTATCACCAGTGACTCGTGATGATGGTCCTGACTTAAAAACGTATATTAATGAGTACAATGTTCATGCAGAATTAAGCACCACACCTGTACAGTACTCTGAAGAGAAGCCAAAGAAACAACTGTGACTTAAGTTACAGATGGAGATTGGGCCCTAAAAAGATGCAAATGCACAGCCAGATTAAGATTGTGCTGTGTGCTGAAAAGATACAGACACAAAGGCACAACATCTAACCAGTGCTCACCATCAGAAATTCAAATCTGGAAAAGAATACCTTTACCGGTTGGGGCGGGCTGAGCGGGAGGGGCAGTGTACTGTACTGCTGCAGTAACAGTCACTAGTACTAGTACCAGTAAAGATGCCACAAAGAAGTACAACAATCATACGGCTGCAGTGGGTAGCAGCTTCACATTGCTGAAATTATTATGTGGCACAATAAAAGGTATCTGATTTGATGACACACATCACACACATACTCACACACACACTAAGTAATGCATAGCAAATTGAAAACTTCAGTAATATAACCACATATTTTAAACAAACTAAAATTATGCACTGCTGCACCACAACAATCAGCAAAAAAATGGCAAGTAATATTGCTGTGTGTACATTAACACAGTTAAACAACAAAAATATCACCTACACAGAAAGCACTGTCTTTTTCTCCATGTTAATCTACCTACACCACAGATACACCCCTTCCCCAAAGCACACTTCCACTGTCTCTCAGTACACAGACTGAATGTTGTACATTAACATTCAAAATCCATACACATACAATAAATGCTCGATGATATGAGCACAGGAGGATTTCCCATAATCGATGAACTAAAGTTTCAGCAAAATAAATTACTCAAAAAGGCTTTTTTAACAGCTTTTTGAAGGTTTGAATCGCAGAGCTCTCAGAGCAGATTGTCTCCTACAGTTTCCTACACACACTACCCCAAACTGAGTCTGTGCAGAACAATCTAGAGCCCATGTGACCTGAAATCCCATGAAACACTGCAAAATTCACGTTTGGAGCTTAAAAACAAGGCGAAGGAAGGCAAAGTACATTGTTTTCAATGTATTTCACCTTAAGAATTGGTGGAGTAGTGGATTGGGAAGGCGGACAATGCAAAGTCATTGTTTTAATGGACTTTAGTTACCTATTTGTAACGCCGGCACTCATTTCACGCTGCGGAGCACTCCGCAAATTTGTCTTCACTCCACGGAGCGAATTGGGGCCACTTCGCCCATCACTACTCATGAACAATACAGTTGTCATTTTCCACATAACACCCAAAATGTGTTTTCATCCCTGTGTCGCCAAATGGCATAGCCACTGGGCAAAACCACCTTTCAGCTAACAAACTGATAGTGCCGCTGTTCATGCGGTGGGCTCACAAAAAGCCCATGTTGAAAATTTGGAGTGAAAATACCAACACACGCCTATAGTGTTAAGGTTTCCAACTGTAGCTCCCCACCCTGTAGAGACTGACAGGCTTTAGGGGTGTGACTTGGAATCATTGGCTGTAATGCTCATGCCATTCCATCCCACCCCCACCCTGCAGCCAGTGACAGGCATTGTGGTGTACCTTGGAGTAGTCGGCCACAAAGTTCACCCCATTCTCCTATACTGCACCCACCTCAGCACATTTCATTATGGAATGGGGTAAGTATAATGCCCAAAGACCCTAAAGCACACCACAACACTTATCAGTGTCTACAGTGTAGGGTGAGGTAAAATGGCATGAGCGTTATAGCTGATGACCCAAAGGCACACTCCGATACCTGTCAGTCTCTGAAGGGTGGGGATGGGGTTGGCGTCACTTCAGTACTTCATGACCATTCCTATTATGCATTTCTAACTCCTGCACCACCAATGCCAATGCCAGCGAGACAACATTCGGCACCGACAAATGCTTGTTTAACATTGGCATTTTTCCAAACATTCTTATGAATAGTACTGCTGTCATTTTTCACATCCTGGCCAAAATGTGTTTTCGCACTTCCAGCGCAGAATAGTGTAGTCACTGTGGGAAATCAGTGTTTGGGACAGATTAAGAAAATCACAGTAACTCTGTTCGAGTGGAGGTCCCAAAATGCCTATATTGAAAATCTGGGGGGAAAAAATCACCCAAATAATTGCTATACAGGTGTGCATTGCATAGTTTCTATGCACGCTTGTGACTTCACTAGGTTTTTTATATTTTTGCTCCTGATTTTCAACATTACCTCTTTTTTACACCTCCTCATGAACATTACAGCTGTCATTTTTCACATCATGTTGGTAATGTGTTTTCGCACCTGTGGCACTAAATGGCACAGTCACTGTGCAAAATCACCTTTCCGCAAATAAGTTGATAGTGTCACTGTTCATGCAATGGGGTCACAAAAAGCCCATGTTGAAAACAGATTAAAAATATAAAGACATGCCCAGGGCCTTAGAGTTTCTGACCATAATACCCTACCCTGTAGGGTCTGACAGGTCGGGGGTGTAAATTGGGATTGTCAACAGTAATGCTTATGTCATTCCACCCCCGCAGCCAGTGACAGGCATCGAGGTGCGCCTTGGGCACTTTGGCCCCAGAGTTCACACCACTCTCCTATACTGCACCCATTTCAGCATATTTCCTTATGGAATGAGGTGAGTGTAAAGCCCAGACACCCCAAGGCTCACCTCAACACTTGTCAATATCTGTAGGATAGGATGAGGTGAAATGTAGAGACCGTTATGGGTGACAACTCAAAGGCACACCCCGATGCCTGTACATCTCTGCAGGGTGGGGGTGGAGTTGGTGTCAGTTCAACATCACTGCCATTCCTTTACTGCATCTGTCTAACTCCTGCACTTCCACTGCTAATGCTAGCAAGCAAACATTCAGCATTGACAAATGCTTGTTTAAAACTCTTTTGCACTTACATATTAACTTACATAGTTGCATTATTAAGTTATTTATTAACTACTTGCAACCTTTTTTACTTTCTCAGCCTTTTGGTTTGCCAACTACACATTGGTGTTGCCCTTAATAAACTTATATAAGACTTTTGCCACTGGTCACTTTCTACAGTGCAGTTCCTGCAGTCCCCTTAGAAATAGAAAGTCAGTATAGATAACAAATGTTTTCAAGAGTATGGCCTCTACAAACTTTGCAACTTACAATCAAATCTCTGTCCCACGGTCATTGTCTAAGGGCCTCAAAAAGGTAATAAGTAACCAGATTATCTTCTACCTGGATAAACATGACTTCCAATGTACATGGATAACATGGCTTCAGGAAACTACAAAGTGCCAATACTGCTCTGGTTGAGTACACTAACTTCCTTTATGAGGCATTGCATTGAAGGCTATGGTTGGGGATATTTATATTGAAGTGAACAACAAATACCAGCACCACTGTCAATGTGCAAGTAGGCTTTATTGAGTGCAAAAAATTCCAGCCACCACAGCTCGAGCAAACAACCTCAGCTGGTTTCATAGCAATCTACGTCATTAGGACCCTACTGATGACAGGTTGCTACGACTCCGGTCGAGGTTGTTTGCCTGAGCTGTTGCACCTGGAATGTTTTGCACTCAATAAAGCCTATTTGCACATGGACAGTGGTGCTGGTATTTATTGTTTACTTGGACTTTTTGTGTTTACAGCACAATGAGCAGTTTTGGAACTGGGATTGCTGATCTTTATATTTATGTTGACCTGACAAAGATGTTCGATCTCATCAATAATAAACTCTTGCTTAAAAGGAAATACTAGAAATGGATCTATCCATGGATACTGTGTCTTGGTTTGAGAGCTGCTTAGTTAATCAAGCTCAGAAGGTTAAAAAAGTGGGTCCAACCTCTGGTGACAGGACTGTTTCTGTTGGAGTGCACCAATATCCTGTACTAGGCCTATTATAATTCACTTTAAAAATCAACTGCACAAAGCTTGCATGTCTGCCAGAGTTCTTTTGTATGCACACAATGCAGTTTTATTTAGTTTTGTTGCTTGCAAGACACTCCAGTCATTGCAGCCTAGCAGGAGTCCTACACAGCAACCTTGAGTGGATCACTATTAATAGTGTGGTACTTAAGTATAAGAAGACAAAAAACTTGCTCTTTTGCAACTCACACCAGAAGAAAAACTTCCTCATTTGAGATCTACATTGCCATCAATAGAAATTTAGAGCAAGTCTGTCTTTAAATCTCTTGGGCTAGACCTAATACTTTGTTTACTACTCTGGTTGCTGACACAGCAGGGGACTGAGGTATCTATGTTAAGCAGTCCCTTCAAGACAAGGGCCCACATATTCAAAGGAGATGTGCTGCCCAAAATGGAGATGCATGGCGCATCTCAGAAAATGTGTGGAAGTGCGGTATTCGAAAGGTAGAGATGTGTCACACATTTCTGAATCCATGATCATGCAGAAATAATGTATGCAGTGCGAAAAAAGGGGTCAGGTAAATGAATATGCTGTACATCTGTATATTCAACCAAAATGTGCAGCACATTTGCCACTCATCCTAGAAGTGTGCTGCGCAAAGTTAGGCAGACAAAATGATAGCCTAAATCATCCATCTACCCACAAGAAGATCACAGAACTGCAGACAGGCCATCCTGAGATAGCTCTTGGAGTTGCACCAGGATGTGTTCCAGGCACCCATACACAGCAGTCATGCCAGGATGGAAGTACCCAAAGCCACAGATGCCGGCACACAACTGGCACTGCCCAGAGAGCCATCCCTCACATCGCACCCAGAATGTAGCTACCCAGCTGCCACACACCAGTACTGTCAGGTGCCCTCCTAGCACACTGGTGGAGCTTATGGCCACACTGCAGCACATATACCATGTGGCCTGCAGGGCACCACTTGATGGTGGCATATACCCGTGGTGACATCTGGGGCAACAGTGCCCAGGTAGCCTGGTGGTATGAGTGCAGGCTGGCATGGGCCAGGGACTGACCTGTGGCACATAACCTTAGTGGTACACCATAGGTGAACACAAGTGGGACCCACCGACCCTGGTCACCCTCTGCACACTGCCACTCCTTGCAGTTATCACCATGTTCCTTTCATATGAGGGGGGGATATGGGGCACTGCAGATGATTGTACACTGCATACTGAGCTGGTGTATCACATACATGTGGTGTACTAATCAGACTGTGTCACCCTGTGCCCTTCCCTGTTGCTTGTCCAGGTGGGTTCCTGTGGCCACTGTCCAAGTGGGTCCCCCTGTACCCCAGTCCAACCCTATACATGGCTATAGGTAATAGCACGGTACCCAGGCCAATGCAGCCTACCACCCCACACACAAACATTCCATCACACCTGCCTGCTAGACTGCAGTACCTCTTGTTCACCTTTGTGGGGTGGTGGTGCAGCCCAGCAAAGCTAGAACTGTGCATGCCCGGGGTATGCAAATAGCTTGAATACATTCCAGTAAAGAGCTGCGCATGTCAGGAATGGGATCAGAATGTAAAATGAGGCCATTTGCATATCCCAGCTGAATATTGCAATGTTGTGTACCACACATGTGGCCGCCTATTGCACATTTACCTGTGCCCCGCATAGGGCTCAGATCACCTGCCACGCTGCACATCTCCCACTGCATGATTGTGCATGTTCAGGATATTCAGCTGGAAATGTACGTTCACAGCTCATGGCAAATCTTCTGAATATACCATTTTTTTGTTCCAGTGCAGGCACTTGCCCGATGCAGCCTGGGAATTTTGAAAATATGGGCCCCATGTAGTATTTCAGAGTGGTGCCTGTAAGATATGTATCTAGCCTACAGTAGTTCTGAATGTACAGTAGCTGCCTTACTACTGTTAACATTGCCACATAGTAAGGGAACAATGTCATATGGTAAGGAGTTCCACACACCTACACACACATGCAATTCTTTGAGTGAAACAATTTCTCCTTTTTGTGGTCTTGACATTTGCTGGTTGTAATTGCTTATTATGTTTGCTGTTGCTCAGAGTCAGTTTTCTGAACTGAAATCCCATATTCTCCCTTAGACTACTGTAGTATCATTATGTATATTACATATATTAAGAACAGGTCCCCCTCAAACTCCTCTTTACAGACTGTTTAATTTCAGTGTTTTTTCAGTCTGTGTTCCATAGTCCATGGGTTCTAGGCCATGCATTTGTCTGGTTGCTGTTAGTTGAATTTTTTCAATGTGAGTAATGTTGTTAACACTTGGCCTTCCCAAAAATTGGGAGTTACAATCAGTCACTCACCCTCCACACAATTGGGAGCAATAATCAATGGCCTGAAATACAGTAAGTGGTATATAGTGGCTGCAAAATTCTTTTGGAACTATACACAAAGTGCCTTTTGATTTTGTTAATTAGGAAGTTAACCTTGTTGTAAATTGTTTGGCAGTGTCCCTTGCTTTTAAAGTCTGAGTTGCTAATCACACTGAGGTCACATTCCAAGTCCGATACCTTAAACAACTGCCCAAACAAGGTGTGTGAGTAGTGTTTTTTGTTTCTTCCCAAGTGTATGAGTGTTAGAAGACATACTCCATGTGTTTGCATAATCACCCAGTGAATCTAAATCTGCTTACAGTGTGTGGTTACCCCTACTGTGTATGGATTTCCATACACATAATATTGTTGTCATGGTACAGTTCAAAATTCAGAAAAGTTGTTAGGGTCTCCTTCTGATGTCACAATGATACCTTGACAACTTTTCAGCCTTGACCTGCCACCTCATTAACTGAAGATGTGGCTCAAATGATAAAACTCGGACAAAAATGGTGGCACCATTTAGAGGGCACTGACTGGTGGACCCAGAGAGTTTGGACATGCACAGTCATAGACAGCTGTGTGTTACCAAACCAAACTCCTTCATTACTTGTTTTTTCTTCTTTTAAAAATAAAGTGTGGCACAGATGGTCATAGATAATTTAATTTTGTCACCTGTACCTGTATATTTTCTACTTTGTATTGTTACACAGAAACATACAGAAGGGCTGGATTTTCAAAGCATGGAGCAGGGCTTGTGACAGCCCTGCACCATGACACTTAAGTTTTGGCAGTGCATCAAACACCTTAGCTGTAGCTGCACCCGATTTTCCAGTCTCAGGTGCAGTTGTGACAGTTTCTCTGATTTACAGCAGCATGCACCAATATCTATCACTAGCTCCATACAAAAAGCTCTCTGGAGTGCCGCAAGGTGGGCCACAATAAGATAGTTTAACTTGTGGCAGTTAGGTGCGTGGAATAGAAAATCCCGATCCCCACCAGGAGAATGCGGTAAGCCCTGTGTGCCATAAGTTCCGTGCACCAGGAGCTTGAGGCATTTGCAGACTTTGGAAACTCCAGTGCATAGAATTTGTCAGCAGATAAGGACCATTAGGCCCACTCAGTCACTAATATTTCTCTTCCTATTTTGTCCCTGCAGATCCTACCTGATCTCTGGTTACCCCCCCCCCTTTCCCAACTAAGATTCCTTTGTGCTTATCCCATGCATGCTTGAAGCCTACAACTGTTCTTGCTCCCACCACTGCTGCTGGGAGATTGTTCCAGGTATCCACTACTCTTTCAGTGAAGAATTATTTCCTCACATCCCTTTGAAATTGCCCCCCTTTCAGCTTCATTATATGCCCTCTTGTTCTTGTGTTCCTTCTCCTCTGAAAAATACTTACCTCCTGTACTTTGCTCGACCCTATGAGGTATACAGTATATAGGTCTCTATCATGTCCCCCTCTCCTTCCTATATTCCAGGGTTTCAATATTGAGATCCCTTAGTCTCTCCTTAAAGGGCTCCTGATGCAGCCCCTGAACCACTTTAGTTGTCCTCCTCTGAATAGCCTCCACCCTGTCTATGTCTTCTTGACATGTTGTCTCCAGACCTGGAAACAGTACTCCAGATGGGACTTTACCAGTGATCTATACAGTGGTGTCATCACCTCATTCCTTCTGCTAGAGATACCCCCTTTCTACGCACCCCAGCATCCCACTGGCCCTACCTACTGCCTTGTCACACTGCCTCACCACCTTGAGATATGATTACTCCCAGGTCTCTTTCCTGTTTGTTGACCACAATGACTCTTACCCCATATTGTATGCTGCCTGTGTGTTTCTGTGCCATAGGTGCATGATTTTGCACATTTTTACATTGAAACTCAGCTGCTACACCTTAGGCCACTCCTTGAGTTTTCTCAGATCTCTGCACATTTTCTCCACTCCTTCTGGGGTGTCCATCCTGTTATCCAACAAGAAAAAATGCCCCATTGGCAAGGATGTGCTAAAAATAAATACTGCTAAACAGATACAAAAAGTTCAGCACCATCCAACCAACCCACAAAGGAAGTAAATCAAAACACAAGTATTAATTTAAAGTGCTATTGCAGCTGATTTATTGCAAAAGAAGCCCAAATAGTCAGACCAACATCCTACTTCTCCAAAGGAGCTCTGGAAAGCAATCCCAAGAGACAATCACCAGCCAGTTTCACCCTAAGGTATCAGCAGGTTTGTTTGACTATTTGGGCTTTTTTTGCAATAAATCAGCTGCAATAGCACTTTAAATGAATACTTGTGTTTTGATTTACTACCCTTCTGGGTTGGTTGGTGCTGACATTTTTGAATCTGTTGTGTCCATCCTGTTGCAGATTTTGGTGTACTCTGTAAAGAGGCAGATGTTCCCTTCCAGCTCTTCTGCAATGTCACTTATAAAGACATTAAAGAAGACTGGACAGAGTACTGAGCCCTGTGGGCCCCCACCAGTCATTCACCCTTCCCATCAAGTGAGCTTCATTTTCCATCACCCTCTGTCTCCTATCCATCAAATAATTTAGTTCCCAATTTACTACCTTAGGCCCACCCCCAAACCGCCAAGTTTCATTATGAGCCTCCTATGTGGTACAGTGTTGAAGACCTTGCTGAAGTCTAAGTAGTGTTAGCCCTGGGCTTGTTAAGTGTCTTGCTCAGAGTCACACAGTGTACAAATGGAGGTTGTGGGAATCAAACCCAGGTCTGGTGGACTTACCAAGCTCATTCAAAGCTCATTACTCTAACCACTAGGCTATACTGCCACTTGCTCTTGATGTAATCAAATGTTCATTGTTCCAGATCCCCTTCCCCCAAAAAGGAGACATCACACTCTATGTTGTAGATTTGGCTGCTTAAGTCGGCAAAACCTTTTATTATCCACACAAACATAAATAATATCCATTTTTTTACAACATTGAGTTCCTCATATTTCTCTCTGTCACATTTTATTCCACTCCTCTTTATTTGTTTTCTCCCTCGGGCATTGAAACCCGAGGGGGTCTCGCTCCATTACTTGCCTGGATGTAAACCCGAGCTGGTCTTATACTTTCTGAGCAGGTCCAGTTCCTGCCCCCCTTTTTCTTGTCCACTTATCAGGGTGTCCATACCATTTACCTTCTTTCAGATCTTAATTCCTCCATATTTGCTTTCCCTGACCCCCCCTACCCTTCCCCACCCTTTTCCTTCTCAGATACTTACCTCCTAGCTTATGCTTACTTCCTAGCAAGCAAGGGAGGTGGGTGGGTCTTGAAATTTACTTACCCAAAGAAACCTAGCAGAAAGTGTCTGAGCCCCTCTGTGTTGCCCATATTAACCCCTTTGCTCCGCCTTTCCTTGCCTGCCTTTGTTTTCCGTTGGTCCTTATACCCCACCCCCTCTGACACACTCTGGTGATGTCATGAGAGAGACCTCCCCTTTTATGACCTCATTCTACCTCCCCCCAACCCCCTTGCCCCTGTTGTATCCTTGTCTCTTCCCAGGGTCAGCTGGCCTGAAACAATGGGGGTTGCCTTTAATGGCAACCCATTTTGTTCCAGATCCCCTTCCCCCAAAAAGGAGTCCTCACACTCAATATTGTAAATTTGGCTGCTCAGTTGGCAAAACCTTTTATTGTCCACACAAACATAAATAATATCCATTTTTTTACAATATTGAGTTCCTCATATTTCTCTCTGTCACATTTTATTCCACTCCTCTTTATTTGTTTTCTCCCTCGGGCATTGAAACCTGAGGGGGTCTCACTCCATTACTCCGTCTTTCGGATGAGACGTTAAACCGAGGTCCCATCTGCCTGGATTGGTGGTAGTTCAGGTGGATGTTAAAGATCCCATGGCACTTATCGAAAAGAGTAGGGGAATTTCCCCGGTGTCCTGGCCAAATTTCCCTCATTCACTAAAAATACCACCAACAGCTTAATCTGGTTCAAGGTCAGTTGGCATTCATCTGTATCCCCCTCCCCCGGGTCGTGCCTGAAAATAGGCAGGATTTGTCTAGTGCACTTACCCGGTCAACAAAAGCTAAATAAAAAAAATTAAAAACTTGCCTGGATGTAAATCCGAGCTGGTGTTATACTTTCTGAGCAGGTCCAATTCCTGCCCCCCTTTTTCTTGTCCACTCCTCAGGGTGTCCATACCCTTTTCCTTCTTCCAGATCTTAATTCCTCCATATTTGCTTTCCCTAACCCCCTACCCTTCCCCCCTTTGTCTTCTCATATGCTTACCTCCTAGCTTCCATTAGCTTGCCTCCAGCTTGCGTTGGATGGTAAGCTTCCCCTTTTTAGCAAGGCCTCCTCAACCACTGATCTATGCCCCTACTTAGTTCCGTGATGAATATGTGGTTCCCCATCTGAGATAGGTGTACCCCATCCATCCTGTACAAACTATGTATGCTCTCTTCTATCTCCTCATGTCTAATGGCAGCTCCTCCGTTCTCCTTCATAAACCTCCCCACCCTGCTATTCATTCTCTTCCTTACTTTTTCTATGGCCTTGTGCTGCCTGGCTTGTCTCCACACTCTACGTGGTATCATTTCAGACCACATGATTGTTATCTCTGGCTACCATGTCCTCATGACCTTGATATCCCTTTGTATGCTGTAAAAAAGTTCTAGCCAGGGGCCATGTCCCAGGTCATTCCCACCCAGGTGTATTATCAGGAGGTCTGGGTCTCTGTTGGTCTTTCTCATCTCTACCAGCAAGGGGAGGAGCTACCCCCATCTCATCCCCCGAATTCCTTTCCACAGGATCCTTAGTCCTTTGTGGTCATAATCCAGCTGCTTTCCACCTTTTTTCAGTGCAGCCTCCCTCTCCACCCAATACATGTGGGAGTGTCCCACTATCCATATGTCCTTCCTTTTCTGTATATCTATAACACATAAAAGAAAACAGTGAGGCAGGCAACCCTTTGCAACCCAAAACCCCCTCTTTTTTTTATATACCCTATAATTTTCTTCTTTCCTGTAGGAAGACAAAAACCAATAAAGTTAGTGTGTTGTACCTCTGATATATTTCTTGTAGCAGTCTGATGCCCATTGTCCCATGGCTTTTATGTCCTCCACTTTTTTCCATGGGAGGCGGCTTCAGATACTGCCCTGATCCAGAAGGAATGAGATGAGAACCTGTCCGGGTTTTTTCCCAGCTCCTTCATGCTCCACTTTAAAACCCCCGATACTTGACTCCCTTTTACCTCCTTCCCATTTTCATGTAAATAGTAGAGGCCCCCTTGCCTTGGCCTGACTCTGTGGAAGTCCAGCATCAGCCAGCATGGGTACATACCCGGGTTCCCTCTTGGCTCAATATTCACCCTGTATCCCTTGCCTGTCTGATCCATCTTCGACCTTGCAATTTTGAGGGTGAGCCCTGTCCCTCTCCATTCTATATCCCCCCATTGCAGGCCTTCTCCCGGGGTGGGTATAGCTGGTCCGACTATTTCGGACACTCTGAATGCCCGCCTGTATAAAACCATGTACAGTGCCCTGAATAGGGTTACTGCATACAGGTTGTAGCAAACCTCTGATAATTTTTTGAGTATCTGCATCAGTAAGTATTCCGTGACTGGTTCCCTCTTATCCCTCTCCTTCTCTTTTATTCTTTGCCACCCCATCATCATTATTCTTACCAGAATATTATTGCCCAGCTCCCCCCACCCCTTCATCCAGCAAACCCATCCTATGGCCGCTAGATGTACCCTTACAGTGGCGCAGGCCATTCCATCCTCCCAGTTCTCCACCACGAACCTCCCCATTTGGTCTTCTGTGACCTCCTCACTTACCTTCATGTTGTATTGAGATCTGAAAGCTTAGAAAACCCTCCATGAGCTTTCATAGGCTTTTAGGGTGTTGTCAGCCCATGCGCTCTGAAAGAGATATGTTGCTCCCTCCAGCCAATCTCCCTTAGTTCCTCTGGGATCCTCTGTCCCATTGGATCTGTGTTGGGAACCAGTGCCCGAAATCTTTCCATTTGCAAGTGGGAAAGGCTGTCAGCAATGGAGTTGTCTATTCCCACAATGTGCCAGGCCCTGAAACTCATATTGAGCCTCAAACCCTGTAGCACTAACTGCCGGAGGATGAGGAGCACCAATACCGACCTCGACCCCCTGTTATTTAGCACATCCACGGCTGCCCTGTTGTCACACCAAAATGTGACCCGCTGGTTCTGCAGCCATGGTCCCAATATTTTTGTCACTGCCCATATAGGAAAAATCTCCAGGAAGGTGATGTCCTTTGTCAGTCCCTCTTCAACCCATCTCCTTAGCCAGGGCTCCGCTATCCACTTTCCTTGGAAGTAGGTGCCTACCCCTTGCCCGCCTGAAGCATCAGTATACAGCTCCAAATCAGTGTTGTATAACCAATCCTTCTGCCAAATGGCTATCCCGTTGTGGTTTTTTATGAATTCCTTCCATACTTTTAAGTCTTCCCTGGTCTCCCTTCCTACACTGACCCAGTGATATGGCTTTGAAACCCCTGCCTTGGCCCTTTTCAGACGTCGTGTAAACACGTGTCTTGGCCTGATCGCTCTACAGGCAAAGTTCAAGTGCCCCATTAATTGCTGGCTGTTAAACAGGGGTACCCTTTTTCTCTTTCCTACCTCTCCGAGTAATGACCTTAGTTTGTTTATCTTTTGCATTGGCAAACGGAATTAACCACGTTCCGCATCCTCTTCTATGCCCAAGAATTCCAAGCACCTGCTAGGGCCTTCCGTTTTTCCCCTAGCCAGTGGCACTCTCAATTCCCTGCACATCTCTTGAAAATCCTCCATAATCTTCTGCACCCCTTTTTGACCTTCCCCTATGAACAAAAAAATCATCTAGGTAATGCACTACCATGTCGTGCCCGTACCTAGCTTCAAATACCAATTGCAGCCATGTGCTGAATTTTTCAAATGTGGAGCATGCCACCAAACAACCCATAGGCATGGCCTTGTCAAAATAATACTCCCCCTCAATCTGAAAACCCAGCAATTCCCAATCCTCCCTCCACACTGGCAGTAGCCGGAATGTGGACTTGATGTCCATCTTCCCCAGCAATGGGGAGCATCTTGCCCTGATGATCTCCACTGCATCCTCCAATGTCCCATATGACACCCTACTATCCTCCTCTGAGATGTGATCATTGACTGATTCTTTCTCTGGATAGGATAGGTGGTGAATTACCCTATATTCCCCTGCCTGTTTCTTTGGGACCAGGCCCAGTGGTGAGACTCGTATGTGCTGGAAAGGCGGGACTTTAAATGGTCCCTCTATTCTCCCTGCCTCTTTTTTGCTCTCGATCTTTGCCTTTAAAAGTGCCTCTTTGGCTTTTATTGAGCTTAAATTCTTTGTCTGAGTCCCACACCTCTTTCCTCGGTAATGTAAGCTGAAACCTTTTTGCAAATCTTCTGTTAACTCTTGCCCCACCCCCTTATTTGGATATTCATTCATTCATTGCTCCATTAATTTAGACCTAATCAGGATTCTTGCTAACTGAAACTGGCCTTTTCTACTTTCCCCTTGGTTGGAACCCTCTCCCCCCGTTTGCCCCCTCCCTCTCCATGTGCCTTTTCTCTGTATCCCCCTGTAGCCCCCTCGTAAGGACCCATTTCCTTGCCCCCCCCGAGGTTACCTTCGCCATATGATCTGCATCTCGCTGCTGGGTGGGCTCCCCCACATTTTGAACAGGCGTACCTGAATTTGCAACCTGGAAAGGAGCAGTGCACTCTGTTGTATCCCCAACAGCACTTCTGATACCGTGGCCCTTCCCTCTGCCACTCGCTCTCCCCTCCCCTGGCTACTGTCATGGTTTCCCACCATAGGTTATTATGTCTGGAGTCCCATCTGCAGTCCTCCTCATAGTTGGCCATTCAGGTCCTGAACTTCTCATCATACTGTAACCAGTTAGTACCTCCCATCATCTTATAGGCATTTCTTATGATCAAAGAGTTCGCCAGTAAAGGGATGCCCAATTCTGGCTTTTTCTCCAGGGCTATTGCGCTATAATAAGTGAAACCCAGGCTCCACACCTCCTATGATTTCTCTTTAAATCTTCCCCTCTTTTGACCAGAACTACTGCGGCCACCAACTCTTTCTTACTGAAACTCTCCTTTTCTTCATAGAGCTCTGCTGTTTTCTTATCTACCAACGCAAAAATGTCGACAAATTCTCCCTTCCAGATTTTTTCTTTTGTTGCCAGTGGCACATGGTCCCCTAATCTTACCCCTTCCCTTTGTGTTCCATCATTTCTTTTTTCCCCCTCGTCTCCTTGCTTTTTTACCTTTTCCTTCTCCTTCTCTTCTAACTCGTCCAGCACCTTCTGCAACTTCTTAACACTGTCCCCTCCATACTCTATAATATTTGCTCCACATATTCTTTCATGGTACTTTCCAGCATCAACACCGTACTTTCATCTCCCTGGGGTTCTTTTGATGGCGCACTCATTCCCTTAGGCCCCGGTTCCGCTCCTCCTTGTGGTCTGTTATTCGTGACCAGCCAGTCCTTGTCTGCTTCTGGCCAACTATCTTCGGGTGTGAGAATTTTGGGTACCAGTTCTGGGTGAGGCCTCCCCTCCTCTCTTGGGCTAGGTTCCGGATCCGGCATCGGCCTCCCTTGACTGGGTGCAGGTATAGAGTCGGGTATTGCAAGGGCTGTTGGTTCCCGCTCAGGCAAAGCTGCTCTAGGGCATTTTTGCACTGGTGCCCCTGTTCCCTTCCCTTTTCCTCCTGCCCCGTTCTGTCCCTTCTTCCTGACCCTGTCCTTCTGCGCTGGCACATCTGTCTTTTCCGTGTCCTCCACAGCATCCAGGACCTTGTGGGCCCTGTCCATGAGGTCCATGATCATTTTCATAGCATCCGCTTTCATCGAACTGCTTCCACGGGTATTCATTCTGCTTTTTTCCTGCTTGCAACACAGAAGATCTTTTGTTAGTTCCCTTCAATTGTTTTTTTTTTTAAAGTTACTGCCCCGACTTATCCTTTCTTTCTCTTTTTTTTTTTTGCGTTGCGCAGGGTGACACCCCTTGCCGAAAGAAACCATGGTGGAAAAACACGTGGTAACAGTATTTGCCTGCCATTTTCTTATTTTTGGCCCCATTCCTCGATAGCTGTGCTCTTGCCAGCATCATTAAACTGCAAAAAAGGGGTTTTAATGCCCCCGACCCTGACAGTTGACCAACAAAAAGGAGCTCCTAATATTTCTATGCGTTGGCATGGCTCCCGCCCCCTTTTTGCTACCCCCTTCAATTTCCTTTGACCCTCCTGCAGCCCTACCTGTTTTTCTCCCTCCCCCCAGGCAAACCTGCCTGCACTGCCCTTATTGCGCAGCCCTACACTCGTCGACACATGGGGGCCTACCCCTTTTTTTTTTGCTCCCCCTTTCTGCTTAGTGGCCCCGAGGGCCCTGGCAGGTACCTCTTAAATTGCCTTGCTGTTCAGTGCAGCAGCTAGTTCATAGTCCGGTTACTTTTATGGAGTTTACCCATGAAATCGCAATCTATCGTTGTTCCTGTGATGGAAACTAGTACCTCTGCCATAAACACTGGAAATTATTGAAAACGTGCACCAGGATATGTTATGCAGCACCCTGGCCATTTAACAATTGCCTTGCTCCAGTTCGGGATAATGCTGGCTCAAGCCACATTACTCCACCAATATAATGCCATTTTGTCCTACTAAGAAGTGTGAAAAAACAGGGTCCCTTCTCCTCCACTCCACCCTACCATGGCGTTCTCCCCGTGGCCCGCTCCTCCTTGCGTTTTCTTTGTCCATCCTTGTGCCCCCCCCACAGGCCTCCATGCCCGTTTCCAGCTCTTCCCTGCACAAGGAAAACAAGATGCTCAGTGACCACGCTCCAAAAACCATGCACCATCCCCACGACTCTTGTCCACGCTACCACCCAACCCCTGCCTCCCCCCACCCATCCCCCTTTTCCATTCGCTGCCCTTCCCAATAAAAGCTCCAACAACCACTTGGCTCCTGGAGCCCCTCTGCTCCTTTCGGCTCCAACCTGCTCCGTCCATCCATGTGCCTGGCCTTGCCACGTGGCTCATCCCTGAAGGCCCCAAGCCTCCCTTTCTCCCCCCCCCGGCTTACTGATTCCTGGCCCACTGCGCACCTTGTTTCTCTTTTTACTTTTTTTTTTGACACACTATCTTCTTCCTCCATCCATGCATACTGCCTGCCCCTGTAAATCCCTGCGATTCTTTGCACCATTGGCCCTCCTAATGGCCAGATTCACCTTCTTGTAGCTACTCTGCTTTTTCCAATGCCCCCTCTCTTCTCTTCTCGTTCTCCGCCTGACATTCCACAAAACTCCACCACTGCCGACTCCCCCCAGCTAACCGAATTAATTATCCCCTTTTGCCATGAAACTATGTCTTAGCTGTGGCATCTTCAAGTATTTTCTTTTTGGAAAATGCCTTGCGCCTCTTCCAACTAAAACTTCTGCCTTCTTGCTAGCCTGCAACCTCTACCTACTGCTTGTTAGGCCTAACAAAGGTGCTCCGCTACTGATCCATTAGTTTTTTTTTATATACTCCTTGATTAATTCTCAACTTTTACCGATCCACTCATTCAAAGCTGCATAGCTCTACCAATTAAACACTGCTATCCTCCACAATTTATTCTACATCCCAGAAGGAGAAAACCATAAAACAAATTTCTTAACCAGAATTTTACATCAATTTTAAACTTCCTATCAATGCAACTTGACCAAACCAAAAACTGATCCATCCATCAATCAGTTCAAGCTGTAATTATTTAAATAACAACTTAAAGCATTTTTTTCTTACCTTTTTGAGGAAACTCCCGACTGATATGCTAGGATCTTTCTTGAAATTTACTTACCTAAAGAAACCTAGCAGAAAGTGGCTGAGCCCCTCTCTGTTGCCCATCTTAACCCCCTTGTTCCGCTCTTCCTTGCCTGCCTTTGTTTTCCATTGGTCCTTATCCCCCACACCCTCTGACACACTCTGGTGATGTCATGAGAGAGACCTTCCCTTTTATGACCTCATTCTCCCTCTCCCCACCTCCCTGCCCCTGTTGTATCCTAGTCTCTTCCCAGGGTCAGCTGGCCTGGAACAATGGGGGTTGCCCTTAATGGCAACCCATTATGTAGAACCTTTGAAAGAAATCACTTGTGCTCAGAGGTAATTCCTAGCAACAACCAACCAATCAATCAATAAATAAACAAATAAATAGCAGACCCGCAGGGGCACATGATCCAACTTCTTATCTTTGTATCCTCTTACAAATTCATACATATTTTTAGAGGTATTCACCTGGCTTTTCATAGTACAAAGTGTATTACACAGAAGCTTATTACAGCCTAAAATTTCAACTTTTTAATGCAGGTATCATAGATTTGAGAGTCAGAAGTTATACAGAAACAACTACTAATAGGGCCTATTCTCCTTCTCCTTCTCTGTACTACACCTGACTAGGGGTATCATGAAATGTGTGTATATGTCTAATAAATAGACAACTGATTATTATATTTATTTATTTTTATGTATATACTTTATTCTTTCTTTTCTTTTTACTTTATTTGTGCTCCACTACCTGGGGAACTTTTTCCAGCATATTCAGGGGCTCCCAGTCTCTACCTTCCACCTTGACTTCTAGATCCTCTCACATTGTGTCACCCAGCACAACCTCCAGATCTGAACGCCCTGGAGGAAGGGCCACCCTATCCACCCAGGGCACTCTATCTCATAGTGTAAAGAGCCGGGTACACAAGTTGGCCCATGAAGAGGAAGTCAGTCTGGTATTGGGAGTGTGGGCTTAGGAGGCCTAGGTGCCATCACCTATCCCCAGGAGTGTTTTTTTTATCTTTTATAACTGTGGTTCCTGCCCCCGCAGACTGGCTGTAAGACAATGTTATGCTACAGCTCTGCCCCCTGCATACACAGCATCACTTCTTCGGGCACTTCTGACTGACGCCAGAGGCCACTCCAGGAGCTATCACTCCCCTGAACCCTCCCTGGGAAGAGAAAGCAGTCCACCAGATGCTCGATTTCTTCCCTCCTCTGCCGACCTCGATGGCCCGGGCTTGTTTCTGAACCTGGCTAGTTGAAGTGGTGCGAGGTGTGGCATCCAGTGCCTCATCCCTAGGCGCCATTGGGCTGCCAATTTTATTCTTTTATAACAAAATATTTATTGGCACAGTAAAAAAAGGCGGGGTTTTATCTTTGCTTTTTACACTGCATAGTAAAAAAGAATTTTTGCAGTCCAGGTCTGAAGCTACCAGCCCATCACAGAAGCTTAGGTGCATACTCACCCTTGGGGACTGATTACCTCCAGGAAAGGAGCCCTAGCTGCCTGATTTTCAGCCCCACAACCCACCCCACCCTGATCCTGTTTAAATACACTTAAACCCCGCCCCAGCTTACTAGCTCACTCCTACTGGCTACTGCCAGCCAGCTGCTCAAGCTTAAAGTGACAGCATCACTGTCTCTTGCAAAGCACTTTCCCTATCTAGTGTAACTCCTCCTTCTAGCTTTCTCAAAAAAACCAAGTACTGTACAATGGTTAACTGTACAACCTCTCTTTGACACCAGTGTGTCGGGCTTGATGAACTGAATCAAGCTGCCATTTCACCTATCAAAGGGTGCTATTTACTTCTGCTCCTTTCTACCTGGCTTGGTACAGCACCAAATGCCTAGCTGGGCCACTGCTACCCCCATCTGAACCAATACTGGGCAGTGCTTGTCTGTCAAATGCACCTTCAGAAACTGCCTCACTAGTCTGTGGGGAGCGACTCACTTGTCCTTACCTTACAAACATGGGTGGCCATATTCCCTCTACTAGCATAGGGGTAGTAATGGTTAGCTATACCCCAATAATTAAACCAGTGTCCAACCACTTGAATCATCTGAAGCCTTGGCAGTGGAAGGTACAAGCCAAATTTTGCATAAACCTTTTTGCCAGAAAGGTCATCTTTATGCTTCTGCTTCTCTCTGGCAACATTCACTCGAACCCAGGCCCACTAACTTCAACGGGCCTTGGTGTTCATAAGGTTAAAGGCCTAAAAATAGCCTCACTGAACATCTACAGTTTAACCACAAAATTTGACCAACTACAGGGACAGATGGCCCTCCATATCCTTGACATCCTCTGACCAACACAGACCTGGTTGACCAGTAGGATTAAAGATAGCAAAGTTGCCCTCAAAGACTTCCAAGCATACAGGATTGATAGAATTGGCAAGAGAGGTGGGGGATGCCTCATCTATGACAGGGACTCTCTGCAGTGCTCTGTCCTCCCTGGAACCAGGGTGTCTGAGGACCATGAGATAACAGTGTTAAGGGCACAGGTCAGTCAAAATGGTAAAAGTCTCATCCTTGCCACAATCTACCTACCCCCCCCAAGAAAGTCACAGCAGGCCTTCCCACAATTATGGACGTTATCAGCACCCTTCCAAAGGGGATGGAGCTTGTCATTACCAGGGACTTTATTATTATTTTTTTTTTACCTGCTTGGCATCTCTGGTCTGCATTTCATGTCCCAGCATCCGTCCTCCTCCAGCCACCATCTGGTTCTGCCTCAGCCCCCAAAGAAGCCCCCACTGCCCAATTACCCCGTGGCTTGCCCCCCATGGTGGGGCTGTGGAGAGTCCCCCTTACTTCCCACTGAACCAGGATCCAGTACTTGTCAGTGTTGCCTCCTGAGGCCTGGCATCTCCAAGACGGCCATCAAGCTGCCGTGACCGAGTGCCATGTTTTCCTGTTTTCTGGCCAGTGTGACTGTGGCATGCAAGGATGCCAAGGGGGAAGTGCACACACATCTGCATGCGCTCCCTCTGGTGTCATGCCCCAACATCACCACTTGCAGTGCAATGCCAGCTCACCACCCCAGCCTCCGCCAGAGTTCACAAGTGAGCCGGGAACTGGTATCCCCCTTTCCCGGAGAGGGAGAGTAGTCCCACGGATGCTCAATCCCTCTTTGCCACTGCTGACCCCCGGTGACCTGAGTCTGTTCCCCAACCCAGGTCACCGGTGTGGAGCTAGGTGTGGCATTCAGTGCCTCAACCCTCAGTGCCACCAGGCCAGCTATTACCTGGGACTTTAATATAAACTGGGATGGAAAGGAGGCTGCCCCTTTCAGGGATCTGATAGCCAGCTCCAACCTGACACAACTTGTCACCTGCCCCACCAGACAGAACTATAAGACAGAAAAGAGAACCCTCCTTGACTGGGTCCATGCAAGCTCACCATCCCAGATCTTTGAGATCAAGGTTCTCCCAGACATGCTAAGTGACCACTCCCCAATCACCTCCCTGTGGTATAATAAACTTACCAAAAGCCCACCTATCCTCATTGAAAGCAGGGTCTTGAGAAAGGGTAAACATGGAGCCCTCAAATCAGCCCTTGCCCTGCATGACTGGACTCCTATCGACCTGGTGCCTACCCATGATCAGGCCCTCAGTTACTTCATTAAGGGCTTTAACTCCATCTGTGACATCTATGCCCCACTCATGAAAAGAAAAATTCAGGGGCAGGCAAATGGCTGGATTGATGGGGAGCTCCTCACCCACCTGAAAGAAAGAGACATACTCTGGGAGAAGGCAAGAAACACAGGTAGCAAGCATGATTACCAGTGTTACAAAATAGTCAGGAACCACTGCACCAAGCTTATCCAGCTCGCCAAAGCCAACTATCATATGGCCCAGCTTTCCAATTCTTGGGGTGATGGTAAAAGATTCTGGGATAACATCAAAAGCATCCTTGGAAAGGAAGACAAGAAGCACTCTCAGCTGCTCAGTGTCAGTAACACCCCCACTACAGACCCTCTAGCTATTGCAGAAGCCTTCAATAAGACCTACACCGATCTTAACCCAGTGTTACCACCTGCCTATTTTTAACCTGGTTTGAACCATTCCAACAACGTATCTACCAAGTGTTCTCTCCTGACCTTCTATTTTAAAAGGGTGATAATGAAGGGGGCCCTAACTATGGTTAAGAAAATACTAGCAAAGACCAGACTGGGCAGTGATGGGATAGACATGAAACTACTATCCTTCACCCTGGATGTTCTTATAGTGCCCATTACCATGCTCTACAATAAGTCCCTGGCCCTTGCCCAATTCCCAGTGGTTTGGAAGCAGGCCCTACTTATGCCAGTGCATAAAGGAGGCGACAAGTTTCTGGTAGTCAACTATAGACCCATCTCGATCCTTTCCGCCCTGTTCAAGGCACTGGAAAAGACTGTGGTGGGTCAACTCATTGAATACCTCAGTAAATATAATCTACAATGCCCCAACTAGCATGGCTTCAGACAAAATCCCAGTACCACCACTGCTCTGTTGGACTACACGAACTATGCACATAAGACTCTGGATGAAGGCAAACTGGTGGTGTTTGTCTTTATTGACCTCACCAAAGCCTTCGATACAGTCAACCACACCCTGTTACTGACCCAACTACAAAATATGTGTGTGGTGCCCAGTGCCCTTTGCTGGTTCCAAGACTACCTGATACTGAGAAATCAATGTGTCAAAATTGGGCAAACAGTATCCAGCACAACAGAAGTGTCATTAGAGGTACCACAGGGATCAATACCTGGATCCCTACTCTTTAGCCTCTTCTTAAATGACCTTCCCACAGCCTGTGACACCAAACTCATACTATATGCAGATTATGCTGTGCTGCTGAGCAGCAGCAGCATGTCTCAGGCTGCCCTATAATCTTAGCTGCAGAACTCCTTCTCCAAACTTTAGGACTGATTCTTTAGTCATAACTTGCTACTAAACTACAAGAAGACCAAGGCCATGTTTATGTCCAGCCCCCACAACAAAAATAAGCACCACCCCCTCATCATCTCCTACTCATGCAGTGTGCTGCTGGAACAAGTCCACTTGTTCAAGTATATGGGGGTCATAATAGATGACACCCTCATATTTGCACACCTTATTGATTCTCTGGTCAAGACAGTCAATACCAAGATTGGTGTCTTGTACAGGCACAGAAAATACTTCTCTCAGAGGCCCTCCACCTCTCAGTCCACAGTTCCATTATATCTACTATTGACTCACCCTGGATGCTGAGAATGGCACTCACACCTGTACTCTATATGAATGCGCAAACTGGCAGTCATTAAGAAACAGGGTCAAATTGCAGACTTGCATCCTAGGGAAGAAGGCTCTATTGGGTAAAACACCACCTTGTGTAGGCAATTTGATCAAGGCAGCCAACTCGTTACAAGTCACCTGAGGTAGGACTAGAGGGGCCTTGGCTATCCCCTTCCATCGCACCTCACTTGGGCAACATGCATTTGCCTACTGGGCCACCCTGTGGATGAATGAACTCCCCGGGCACCTCTTGGCCACCGATTGTTTGGCCCAATTCAAAACTGACCTCAAACAGCACCTAATAACACTTTCTAAGTGCACTTGCCCCTAAGTCCAGCCACACCTGCACTCTCTGTTCCCCATCAAGCACTAGGCAGGCCTCCTGTACCCCCCTCTCTCTGACCCTTCTCATGACTTGCCCCAGCAATCAGTTTGCGTCATGCTCCTTCAGCACCCACCACCCCACCTTCCCCCCTCCCCCAACTCCCAGTCCTGTGAGTTTCCCTAACAGTCACTACTAATGCAGGCTGCCTGGCCATGCCCCCTCACACCCCACCATTTACTCTAGCTTGTCTTCTCCATTCATCCTCTCCTCACACCCCCCACTTCTCCCAATACCTTATTGTCCTTCTTCCCCCACCCTTCACCTCCACCGCAGTACCTACCTCTCTCTCGTACCTCCTTTCTTCACCCCACTGTCAGCTATCCCCATCCCTCTGAGCTACTAACAAGGCACTTTGTAGCTGCTTATTCCCCCCTCCACCCTAATAAAATGTTTTGTCTTGTTATTTTAACTTTTATTTATGTTTTCAATTATTCTGTTAAGTTCTGAATCCTAGCTGTATCATTCATAGTGATGTACCTTTGCTTTCTCCTATTGTACTTTGTTTTGCAATCTATGATGTGGAATAAAATGTGTATAAAAGAGTTTGCACTCAAAGATCTTTTCCTAATCACCAAATAAATATATAAATAAGAATTTAGTGGAATCTTGGTATTGTGACACCAGAAAGTGTTAGCTACTTAGAAGCCCAATGTATTTCAATGAGAAACTAAACAGATGTTTCTTCATCAAAAGAAACAGATGCTTATTTCAGCAACAAACTTTAACTTTTATATGTTTGCACTATTGTGGTCCATCTGTATGGTTTTACAATTTTTAAAACAATAATTGGCTTCTCTTTCCTTCTTCCCAATTAAAATATGATTATGACAACAATTTCATCTCCTAAATTTAAACAAAAGATCACGGGTTGTCACAAATCACATATTTCTACTAAATATATAATATTTTAGTGGTAGAAAGTGTTATTTCTCTTAAAAATCTGAAAACATGTTTGCAGTATCTCATTGAAATACACAGTCCGCATTGCCAGTGAAACCTTTCAGACATCATAATACATGTATTCCATTTGCTTCTTCTTTTGTTTTTAGTTGGCAAAATACAAATACAATTATGAAAATCTAATTAAAAATAAATAAAAACAAACAAAATGATTACAGAGGCAACTAGAGTCCCCAACTCTACATTCTTTAATATACACATCCTTACCAAGCACTTGCTCTTTAACTTCACTGGTGAAGTTGCAGAATGAATGTAGTAGGGTGACCTTCCTAATTTTGTACTCCTTTGTACAGCAAAGTTCTTTCTTTTTAATCTATTTTATGTCAATAAACTAAGTCCCCACCCATGTGCAGTGCATGTCCACCCCCTACCATACCACCAGCTAAAATATATTAAAGTTCCCTCACCCCTCACCACTGTAGCACCCACATCCATCCTCCCCCTTCCAATTTCCCAGTGAAATTCCTTGTATATACAGTATATCCTGATCCAAATCCTCCATATAATAACATGAAAAAAACTTTCCCCTCCTCACATTGAATAATCAGTTTCCCACCCCTGCCCAACCCATTCCAACCATAGTCCCAGTCAAATAGTGCACCTCCCACCCAACACACCCACAGAAACTTAACATCTTCCTCCCCTCTCATCAATGAAAAATGCAACAAAGATTAGAAACATAGAAACATAGAAGTTGACAGCAGATACGGACTGCAAGGCCCATCCAGTCTGCCCATTTCTTTTTCTACCTTATGAATGTGCCATCAGCTTTTGCTTTGTCAATGGTCTATCTATTCATACTCATCTGTATTGCTCCCTTATGCCTGTCCCATGCCTGTTTGAAGCCCTGCACTGTATTTATATCCACCACTTCCTGAGGTAGGCCATTTCTTGCATCCACCATCCTTTCTGTGAAAAAGAACTTCCTCATATTACCCCTTAATCGGCCTCCCTCTAATCTCATGCTGTGTCCTCTTGTCCTGCTATTTTTCTTCTATTGAAACATGTTAGACTCTTTCACCTTGTTAATGCCCTTAAGGTGTTTGAATGTTTCGATCATATCACCTCTCTCCCTCCTTTGCTGTAGTGTATACATATTGAGCTCCGTTAATCTGTCCTCGTATGTTTTCTGATGCAGTCTCTGCACCATTTTGGTTGCCCTTCTCTGGACTGCCTCAATTTGGTTAATGTCCTTTTGAAGGTTTGGCCTCCAGTACTGCACGCAGTACTCTAGATGGGGCCTAACCAGTGTCTTGTAAAGAGGGATTATTACCTCCCTCTTCAGACTTGTGATACTCCTACTAATACACCTCAACATCCCCCTAGCCTTGCCTACTGCTTTAGTGGTCTTCTTGGATGATTTCAGATCATTGGTGATGATGATGCCCAAGTCTCTTTCTTCCCTTGTGACTGCCAGCAACTTCCCTCCCAGCCTATAGGTGGTTTCAGGGTTTCTCGTCCCTATGTGCAAGATCTTGCACTTCTTGGCATTAAACTCCAATTGCCACTATTTCAACCATTTTGCTAGTTTATCCAGATCTCTCCTTATTCTGCCCACCTCATCTGGATCATCTACTCTGTTGCAGATCTTGGAGTCATCTGCGAACAGACAAAACTTACCCTCCAGTCCATCTGAGTCACAGAGTCACTCTGTGAAGGGTTAGGGAACCTGGCACTCCTTGTAATTGTCTCTGTATTTAAACCCCCATGTTAGGAAAACCCCCATAATGTAAAATCAAATAACAGAAAATAATGTTGGAATCCTGTTAAAATGGTGAGACTGAAAATGCAGAGCATTAAAAAGAAATACATACATCCATAAAAGCACTTGGTTTAGCACTGCTCTGCACTGCAAGATACCTTTAGTTAATAAAAGAAAGAGAGAATGAGTTTTTGAGTTATAAGTGCCCCCCGGATGAAAACGGCAGAAAGCTTTGGTAAGCCTGTGAGAAGGTACTAAGCCACCTGTTAGTTGTGGAAGCTGTTTCCCTCACTAGCTTCACGAGCTCTTGCTCGAGAGGTGTGTTTCTTAACATTTTCCTTGCCAGCTCACATGTTATGATGTGTGAATCATAGTTTATGTATTCAGTGCTGTTTAATTAAGTTTGTTTAAAATGCAGGTTATCAGTGGAAGCCACCACTTGGGGAAAATATATGATATGAATGGGCTGAAGCTGTAGTGAGTTTCCCTCTCTTCATTCCCTGCAGGTAGTTGTAGCCTAATAGAAAGAATAATATGGCAAAATAGGGAGCAGGTGGCTGAACTGAGGTTTTGTTGATTTCAGCCACCACTCCTAGTGCTTTAGAAGCAGTAGTGAAAGTGCTGCAATTTAAAGAAATGCAGCGTATTAATGAAGGCACTTGATTGAGCACTAAATTGTAAAATACTCCTGAGATAGAAAAAGAAGTTAACAGTTGAACATTAAGGTTGCTTCTTTCAGCTGCTGTTTTTAAATGTTCTGTGAGAGACAGTTAAATCATTTGTTTAGAAGCGATTAGTTCATATTCTGATAAAAGCCTGCAGGTTATGTTGGAGTCAAGAATTAGGTAGGGTTTAGTGAGAGGAGTAGGTGATGATATGCTGGTAGTACAAGTTAATTGGTCAGTGTGGCCAGCCAAGCAGTTGGTGCAACTATCATGTCATCATCAGCAACTTATTTGGTGTGAATGATTTAGTGATGAGAGAGCTTGATCATCTGCCACTGCAGGGGACAGTTTTCTTTATTCTCTGGTTTCTTCACTGATGTTTGTTGTATCCTTTGGGTGATGAGGGGGGAGGAAGATGTTCTATGACATTGGGTGTATTGGTTGGAGGTTGGGTGTACTGTTTAATTTGGACTGGAGTAGATGGTTGGTGGGAGAGAAAGAAGCTCTGGAGGCAGTTCACTTTGAAGCACCGGGTGTTTTATGTCATTCCTGCTTGCTTAATAAATTATCCTTTGTAACACTAAACTGTGGTGGAATGCTGCATCTGTTGATCTTGTCATACAAGGTGGGTGGTGGAGTGGGAAACTGATTATTCAGAGTCAGGATGGGTATTTTTTATACATAAGGTTATATGGAGGATCAAGATCATCATATATTAAAAGAAACTTGCAGGGATACTGTTATCGAGAAGGGAGGTGATACTAGGAGTGTAGGGATTAGGCTAACTTCAATATATTTTAGCTGGTAGTGAGGAAGCAGTGGCTACATGTTGAAGGTACTATGTCAAAACAGCACTAGCAAAATTGTGACTGCAATAAGAACACATGAACATGAGTGTCCACAATAACAGTGAGTACTAAGGAAAGCAATCATCCAGTGGAACAAATACTCCCCTCACTTATTAGTTCCGATCAAGTTGGTTTCATGAAAGGTAAGTCCTCGGTAGACCACTTATGTCACTTGTATCATGTCTTCTCAGTGTCCTGGGATGCCCCCCCAAGCAATGGCCTTGGTATCCTGGATGCGGAGAAGGTATTTGATAGGGTTGACTGGCAGTTTCTGTTCAGGACCCTCTACAGATATCGTTTCCCTTCCAGGTTTATTTAATGGCTGAAAATCCTTTACTCTGTTCCTACCGCTCATGTCTTCTGTAATGGAGTCCTTCCTTCCAACTTCCCCCTAGTGGCAGGAACCAGACAAGGATGCCCCCTATCTCCCCTGCTATTCAACCTACACTTAGATCCCCTCATAGTTTCCATACAGAAGTCCCCAGGGATACAGGGAATCAGACTAGGCACTACAGTGGAAAAAAAATGCGGTATATGCAGATGACATCATGTTGCATGTTACCCAAATCAAATCCTCTATACAAAACCTTCTACAGTTAATACATGAGTATGTCTCACTCTCAAATTACAAGCTTAACAAGGGAAAAAAAACTGTTTTCCCACTTAATTCCAAAGTTCTCAAACAGCACATCTTAGCCCTGGGTCTTACTTGGGCTCCTAAATCCTTAAAATATTTAGGTCTACTACACCTTTCAACCAGCGACAACCAGTTGTGTAAATTGAATTTTAAAGCACTGCTTAAAAGAGTACAACAAGATTTAAAACACTGGCAAGATCTTCCCTTAACCCTATGGGGGCAAGTGAATATCATTAAGATGAATGTCCTCTCACATTTCTTTTACCCTCTAAACCTTTTAAACCCGTGGCTTCCCAAAGCTTGGTTTAAACAATCCATTCATGTCTCTCCTATTTTCTCTGGAAAAGTAAGCCCCCGAGATGAGCTTTCTACAAATTGGCTGCTCTGAAAAACCTTGAAGGACTAAAACTCCCACATTTTGGTTTATAACACTGGGCCAGTCACCTTAGTAAATACCTTCGGTGGGCAGAGCCATTTGACCCTCTGGTGCCATCAAAATATGTCCCTACATGGATCAGGATAGAAAAGGAATTGATAACTTTGGCGAGGATAAATCCAGCAGCCCTAATTTTCCTGAAACCTAAGAAACTAACTCCTACCCTCTGTTATAACACGATAGGACATTCGGTCCATACACATTCACAACAATGCACCACCGTGAAGTATGAGAATATGTATAACTTATCCCAACCCATCTTACAAAATCCTAACTTTCTGTTGGGTGAGAAATTAATTCCCTTCAACTGGATCCCACAAATGCAGCATTGCATTGTAAAAGATTTCTGTAATCAAAGCCATGACTGACTGACTACATCTGAGCTCCTAGGTAAATTCAGCTTGGCTCATAAATGGTCCTTCAAAATCTATCAGATTCACCACATGCTTATATCTTATTTCAGGAACAAAGTTGCTCCTGACGACCTCGGTGAGTGGGTCCCTGCCTGCAGATTTTTAGTCTTAGCTCCATATGCTGTCTCCTCATTATATGCCATTCTGTATCCTTTGGTTTTCCCAAAAGTGGATGGTATTCCCAACTGCTGGAACAACCTATACCCTAATTACTCCTCCAGATGGCCTGCAATCTGGAAAACCTGCCATAAATATATTACACAGGACAGACTATGAGTAATGCAGGCAATTTCTTAATGATATGTATATGACCCACTATAAAATGTTTAAAATGGTAAGGGAGGAGACCTCAATATGTAACAGATGCAACGATGGTATGGGAACCGCGTTCCATTTGGTTTTGGGAATGTACCAAGATTTCTCCCTTATGGGACCTATATGTGGACATAGTAGATCCCCTACTCGGCTCTTAGGAATACTTCACTCCAGAGGTATGCATGCTAGGGGATTTTACAGGATTCCCATTCATGATTAGAAACTACCACATCACAATGATTGCTTTGTAAGTCAAGAAGGTGGTGCTAAGGCATTTGAAGGACTCCGTCCAACCCTTATATATAGAATGGTTACAAGAGCTCCTTCACAACTGAAGGATTGAGAAAATGATGGCTAGCCTCTCTAACCACATGGGATCTTCCAGAAAGAGATGGGAAAGTTTACATGCCCTGTACACCTTAAAATGTAAGATATATTTATAATCGACTAGATCAAATGTGTCTTTATTATGTACCCTTTTTGCTACTAGCTTTACTGGCACCAGGGGGGAGGGAATCAGGAGGGCAAAAGGGGAGGGGGGTTGGAGGGATATCTACTTCTGTATCCTGTCAAAGTATAACAATTGTGACATATAGGTGTTAAGAAAATCAATAAACTTTACATTTAAAAAAAAAAGGAAAGCAACCACCCCAAATCCAAACAAATGCAATGAATGAAACGACACAAGGGAGTTGGGAGGGAGGCAGATTAATTACAGTAACACTGGAGTGGATGCAAGTAAGGGAGTGGGAGAAACTCAGGGGTGGGCAGTTTACAGATTCTCCCTGGGTAGGAGGGTTGGGTGTTACTCAGGGAGCTGAAGAAAGCCAGGGTGGGCAGATTAAATATTGTCACACCGGGGGGACAAAACTCGGGAAGGGGAACAAAGTTGATCAGAGGGGGAGACATCACTGAAAGATGCTTTAAAATATTTAACTCCTTCTGCCACTTTACCCTTGACTCTCCCCCTCAAACCTATCACTGTGAACTTTATCGTTCCCTTGCCTTCCCACCACTATCAAACAGGTGCTTCTCCCACTGCGTCAAACTAAATTCCAAATTCTGGCTTGGTGAACTCCCTTCCTCCCTCTCATCATCTCTATCCATTCCTCCTCCCCCCTTCCATTCCCTCAGCTCTAGTGACACTTGCACATTGGCAGTCCCACACCGCTCCTCCCTCATTGGCCAGACTGGCTTTGCCTATTGGTTCCCTAAAACCTTGAACTCCCTCCCCCCTCAATTACACCATTTCTCCTCCACCTATTCCCTTGGTACTGCCCTCCACAATTTCCTCTCTCCCAGTTGTTCCTGCTTTAATCCTCCTTAATTCCTGTACTTAGTTTCCTGCCTGCCAACACCCTAGCCCCAGCAGGGTTCACAGCATCCTGGAGGGGCAACTGGAGTTGGCTGCCACCCCCACCCACCTTCTCCCCTTCCTCTCTCACTTCTCCTTTTCTTCCTGTTACCGTGCTTGTCCTACATTGAGCCCACTCTTGGTATTTCATAGCTCTAGAATTTTTCTGCTAGTTTATATTGTATCACCAGCTACAGTATATTATATCCTATTTTGTGGAATACTTTTGTTGTATTATTCAGATTGTACTGCCTGCACTGTGTTTTACTGCTGCTTTATTTTGTCCTCACTCCTACTCAGTCTGTAATTGTCTTCCATCTATTCAATGTATATGTACTCTGTCTCTGTCTTAGCCTCATGTATTCTCCTCCCCCAGGTCACACCATGAGACAAGTAACTTTTTGTTCAGTGTGCCCCCCTGGCGAAATATTTAAATAAATAAATAAAAGAAAAACAATAAAAGCAAATCAAACCTCTGGGTCAAAGGTACAGGCAAACCCACACTGTCAGAAACAGCCCAGCTTCGAACCCACAGATATGTGGTCAAGAAGCAGTGAAAACATTCCCTGCCTAACCTCCACCTTCCTCTACCTACTACACCACAGTGATGACACAGCTTCTGACCCACCCAAAGAAGCACATAATTCCAAGTAATCAGGTGAAGGTTCCTAGACGTATTACTGCTCACATAACCATGAACTATTAAAACCGTGTAGCTAACACTACCATCCCTATTTTTTACTCGCTGTAATTCATTTGCTCAAATTCACTCACTGTTTTCACAACACCCATGCTGAACATGGATGTTTTTTACCTTAAAACAGCCAACCAAAAAAAAAAAACTATGCATAATTGAACTGTGCTTGCAAAGGCGCCACTACACATAGTATTGAATTGCAGGTACTATGTATAATGGGGCTTGCCCTTTAAAGGCAGGTCAGGTTGTCCTGAGAACCAACCAGAAAGGACAATAGGAAGAGGGAGAGGGGGAGGGGGCGGGGTCAGCAGCAAAGAAGGGGAAGGGTGATGACCTCAAGGCAGATCACATGACAGGTATATGGATCTCACTGGCTATTGCCCAAAGGGAGGGGCCGGGGGGAAGGGGATCCCGGGGATAGGGGACCTTAGGTGCTATTTAAGGGCATGCAGGACCATGCAGCCCTCTTTCCTTGCTGTAATTTTGATTACAGCACATCGCTGGCATTTTTTCAGGTTAAGGCATTGAAGACTGGGGCCTGTCCAAGGCAACAGACAGAGGTGCTATTTTAGCTCATGGTTTTGATTTTTCTTGTTTGGTTGTGGTAGTTTTAGTGCAATTGTGAACCCATGGTATGATTTATAGGTGGAGATGGAGCGTTAAATCCTAGCAGTGGATTAGGTGGGGGTTTCATGCCCCACTCTTGGAGTGTAAAAAAAGGGGAAAAAAATTAATTAAAACTTAAAATGCTGGTGTGGAGGAGGTAGTTTGCCTTAGAAATCAGGCAGTAGAGGATTTGCAGCGGTAGGGCTAGGTGAGGGCCTGCGGTGGTGGCGAGCATCGGCAAAGAGCGAGTCTGCAAGCCTGGAAGCAGGCCTGAAGGATGGGTGTGGTGTTTGATGTCCATGGTGTAGACCAGGGAGTGAGTGATGGGCCACATGGCCCACTTGGCCAGGCGGTGGTTGCGAGTGGACTCAGTGTCCAGAGTGAAGGGATGTTGGCGGTGATGTAAGAAGTGGAGAGGCCGCGGTGTGCAATGCAGGGCCACGAGCCAGTGGGCAGGCCCGAAGAAAGCAGGTGTAGCCTTATGGCACTGTGAGCAGGCCGGGTAGGCTGCTGCATCAGGGGAGCAGGGCAAAGTGCGAGTGTTGGGCCGCTTGGCCCTTAGACCCAGGGGATACCGAGCACCTCGGGTCCATGGAAGGGGGACTTTGGCAGGGGGTAGGCAATGGAGAGGCAAATAAAATTATTATGCCGAAAATATAGCCAAATATTTTTAGTTAAAACTAAGGTATCTACATGATTTTTATTCACTGCATTTTTTTTCTCCTCACAAAAGCCTCTATCTTGGCTGCTCAGATTCCCTACTGGGTCATAATATTGTACGCTTGATAGCATACGGCATTAGGCGTGAACCCCGGACCTGTACGCTCTCCATGTTGGACCCCTCCTGGAGTTAGAATCCTAAGTGAGGGGGTCCGGGGGGAAATACAACCCCCCTAGCAGGGCTGTGGGGGGCTGTGCCACCCACAGAACAAAATACAACTAGAAATTGTGCAACACGATTAAGTCGCATGGCATTCTGCCGTGCAACATTTTGACCTCGTGCCTTCAGTTTCTGGGCATTGCTCATCTTTACTTATGTGATGTAGTAGACACTGGAGCCACATTTAAAATCCACATTCAATGTATACATTTATATGAATATTTTGTAGCATATTTGTAGACTCAGTAACATGGGGCGGGCAGCCCAGTGGGGGGACCAGGGAACAAGAAGCGGGGTGCTGCTCCACGTGGCTGGGGCCAGCTGTCAGGGCCTCTAAATTGCTGCAGTTAGGAAAAGGTTTTACATAGGGGAACTGTGTGGCTAGAAAATCGGCCAAGGGGGAGGTGGAAAAAGGAAGCATGCAGTCAAGGCACAGAAAAAGAAGAGCATGTGGGGGACAAGGCATGGGGAGGGCTCAGGGAGAGGCCTGCTTGGTGTCTTGGATACAACAAGGCTGGCTGGGGTGTCCCCAGAATGGATAAACGGGGTAGGCTTCGGAAGGAGGTCTGCTCTGCTGCCCTAGGAGGGTGACTCAACAGAATGGTGGGATGTGTAGCAGGACAGGGGTGCATGCCATGGTTGGTGTTTTCAACCCTAGGGTACAACGGGGGCTGGCTGCATAGAGGCTGGTGAGGAAAGTGCCCAACTAAAATGGGACTGTATATTGCTAGGTCACGTGGCTTGGAGAAGGACAAAGGCGGAGGGCAAGCACAAAGGGATGGCGTGGGTGATCAACACAGTCGGAGGTTGGCTGTTGGTGTAGCAGGCCTGAGATAGGCCTGGCAGGCAGAACAGTGGAAGGGGTGCTATGCAGCAAGGAAGGGGGATGCAGGAAGCAATTTCAGGGAAGAGCATAATGGATGGACAGGTGTGGGGGAGAAACCATGGCGGCCAAGGAATCCAGGGCTGTGGCCCTGCAAGGGCCGGGATGAAGAGCTGGCAGGCAGCTCAGCTGGGTAGGAGCCCTCGCAGGGATGGGCCCTGAGTTGGGACAACAGGTCAAGGACACAGACGCCCAGCAAGGCATCGGGCAAATTTCTGACTGGGAGGTGAGGCCTCGGAGGCCCTACTCACCTCCCCCTCCAGGCAGAAGGTGGCCTGGGGGACAGGGGGGCAACAAAAAACCCATCAGGATGCTAGGGACGAGGGCCACACTGAGTAGGATGTGCAACCACATTGGAGGGTCAGCCCAGCCAACACAAGGGGACTGCGAGGCAAACCAGCAGCAGTGGCCAAGGGGTGGCAGAAAGGGAGAGGGATGGCATGCATGCTAACCGACTGATTTTGTCATGCATCATATGCACAATGGACAGAATGGCACCTAAGAAAGCCACAGCATCAAGTGCAACCATGATGGCAGAAGCGGCAAAGCTAATGGCGCAGATGACAGAGCTGGTGGAGGCAGCAAAAAGGAGATAAGCGGAAGAGGAAGCCCAGAAGAAAAGGAAGGAGTGTGGTGAGAGGTTGTGCACCGGGAAAGGGAGCAAAAGGCAGAAGTGAGCAGGGCCCAGCCCACCTGCAGGGCCCAGAAAGGGTGTTGAGCCCACCCTGGGTCCGGCATGGAGCTCCCGGATGGGGGTAAGGATAATGTGGCTATGAATAACGAGGCAAATTTGAAAAAGTATGTTGAAGAATTGTTGGAGGACATGGGGGATGAGAGGATGGCAAAGCTGGAGCGGGCATTAAAAGCCATCAGGGACCGAGGGCAGCCAGGGAAGGATGATATGGGCACTGCTGGTAGTGTGCGGAAGCTGTATGATGGGCTGCCCAGCTTTACACTGGGGGACCACATTCCCACCTCGATAAAGTAAAAGATATGGAAAGGGGAATATGTGGATATCTTTGGTCTGGTGGACAAAGAGACTGCCAAGAAATATGAACTGAAAGAGTTGGTACGCAAGTCTGAGATGGCAGTGGCTTTGGCAGGGCACAAAGCAGAGGAGGCCAGGTTTAAGGGGAAGAGTATAGGCAATTGGCAGGCGGGGTTCATAATTTATAGTGCACTGGTTCTGGAGAAGCAGCTGGACCTGGGAATCCTGCTACTGACATACATGGCAATTATCAGGGATGCGTTCCGGGCTAAGCTAGGTTTTGAGGGGCTAAAATACGATGAAGCATTCCAGAGGAGAATGGCGGTGAAAGGTGACCTGAGATGGGATTGTACCCATGCCGAGTTTTGGGTCAGGACACTGTCAGATTCAACGGGGGGGGGGCAAGTCATGGAGCAGGTCAAACGCATAGCCCCGACCCCGGGAATTAAGGCATGCTGGGCTTTTAACAGGGCTTCATGCTCATGGCCGAGTTGCAAGTTCCGGCATACCTGTTCATGGTGCGGGGGCAGGCACCCAGCTACGTCATGCAGGTGGGGGGGTGAAAAAGGGGGGCAGGCCGGGGATCAGCAGCTGAAGCAGCCCTTTTGGGGTGGCCGGAGGGGAGGTCTGGTAGAGGACAGGGAGGCCCCAGCAGGGGGGGACACGCGCCCGCCTATGGATGAAACTAAGATGGAGGGGCAGCAGGAGGTGGGCCTATGCCCTCGCCGACACCTTAATCAAGTTGGGGGTGGTAGAGGCATGGACAGAGCGGTACCCAGACAAGAACAGTGCAGACCTGCTAAGGGCGGGGTTCAAAGAGGGTTTCCCATTGGGGTTTGAGAGGGCATGAATAAGTATGCAAGCAAAGAATTTGGTTTCCACGAGGGGGAGGGAGGACATTGTTTTGGGCAAAATTGGGAAAGAAGTTAGGGTGGGGAGGATCAAAAGGTCATTGGGGGACCCCCACCTGCAGGCAGTTCAGGGTGTCACCGCTGGAGGGGAGGGTCCCGAAGAAGCAAGCAGGGGAGTTCCGGCTCATACATCACCTGTCATACCTGGAACGGGAGTCAGTGAATGCTGGCATTCCAGAGGGACTGAACATGGTATCTCACACATCCCTGGACCAGGCAGTGGAGCTGATATGGGCAGCAGAAGGGGCATGGCTAGCCAAGACAGACATCGAGTCCGCATTTCAGCTGTTACCGGTCCACCCAGAGGATTGGGATTTGTTAGGTTTCCAATTTGAAGGGGGGGCTGTATTTTGACAAGGCTATGCCCATGAGGTGTTCGGTGGCATGCTTGACATATGACACATTCAGTTAATGGGTGCAGTGAGTGTTTGGGGATTCGTACAGTCACAGAAGGGTGGTCCACTATCTGGATGACTTCCTGCTGATAGGGGATAGCCAGAGAGAAGCACAGGAGATGCAAAAGGACTTTCAGGACATATGCAGGCATATAGGGATCCCTTTGGCAGCAGGCAAGATGGAAGGCCCGGCGTGCAAACTCAAGTTCCTAGGGATTGAGGTGGATACTGAGGAGGAGTGTTTTCAGTTACCTGGAGATGGGGTGTCATGCCTGAAGGGATTGCTGGTGCTGGTCAGAGGGACGAGGAGGGTGCCACTGGTACAGGTACAACAGTTGCTGGGACACCATAATTTTGCCTGCAAGGCCATAAGCCCAGGCAGGGTTTTCACACGGAGGTTGGGGAGAGTCACGGGCAAGGCCAAACAGACCCACCACTGGGTGGACATCAGCAAGGGGGTGAGGGAGGACCTCGGAGTGTGGGATACATTCCTGGAGTCATACAATGGAGTGACGTTTTGGCAGGAGGAGTGGGCCAATAACATGGACCTGGAGCTGTACACTGATGTGGCTGGAGGCTTGGGTTTGGGGGCATATTTTCAAGGGGAATGGGTGTCAGAGGCATGGCCAGACCAATGGAAGGATTGAGGATGAACCAGGGATATCACATTTCTTGAGATTCTTCCCATTTGGGTGGCTCTGGAAATTTGGGGAGAGCGAATGGCAGGACAGCGGATTTCCTTCTGTTGTGAGAACAAAGGAATAGTGGAGGTTATCAACAGGCAGTGTGGCCACACAGAATCAGTGGGCCAGTACTGAGGAGGCTGGTGTTATTGGGTTTGCACCTGAACTTATCCTTCAGGGTGCAGCACATCGAGGGGACAAGGAATGACATGGCTGACTGTCTTTCTCGTTTACAGATAGACCAATTCCGGGTGTTGGCCCCACAGACAGCACCTACCTGGACCAAGGTCCCGGCCTGGATGTGGGAGGTTGGAAGGGGAAAAGCCAGAGCACTGTATAAGGGGTCTTGGGTGGCCAATACTTTGAAGGCTTACGAGAAAGCATGGGAGAGCTTCCAGGCTTTCAGAGCCAGGTCAGGTTGGGAAATGGGGGAGCCGGTATGGGAGGAGCAAGGCATGAGGTAAGTGGTAAGGAGATGGGAGGAAGGACTGGCCCACTCCACCATGGTGGTACAGTTGGCAGGGATCAGTTGGAAGTGCCAGGACCTGGGGTGGGTGGACGTGGCAGGTAGTCGTACAGTCAAGCGGATGATAATAGGCTGGCAGAGGGATCAGAGCAAGGTACAGGATGGGAGGAGACCCCTCAGGGGCCCACTACTAGTGAGGGTTTTAAGGGTGTTAGATCAGGTTTGCAATTCTGTAAAAGAGGCATGTTTGTTTCAGGCCATATTTGCTATAATGGCGAGAGGGGCATTTTGGGTGGTGGAGATGGTAGTGCCCCGAAGAGGAGCAGCCCCAGTAGGGCTTTAGGAGCAGAACATATGGGTGGAGGGGAACACAGTTGTCATTCATCTCCCCAGGTCCAAAACAAACCAGCGGGGGGAGGTGCTAAGGTAGTACTGGGTAGGCAAGCAGATGGGAGGCATATGCGGTCCAGGCCATGACCGAATACAGTCAGATATGGGTGCGTGTCAGCAGGGCTTGGTTCATACATGGGGATGGTTCCCCAGTGATGGAGTACCAGGTTGGGGCAGTGCTAAAACAAACCATAGCATTTGTAGGGGAGAACCCGGCAGAGTTTGCCACCCATTCATTTCGGCAAACAGAACTGGCTGCTGCTGGGGCGGGGGAAGCTGAGGTCAAGCCGGTCGGAAGGTGGAAATTAAACTGCTATAAGAGATATGTGAGATGTTGACAATGGCTAATGGGTGTCCCTTTCTCTCCCCACAGCAGGTTCCAAGCGGCAAGTATGGATCGTGGGGCACTCATTCATATACTGGGCAGAGAGATTTACAGCCCGCCACAAGGATAGGAATGCAGCTGCAGCAGAGAGTGTAGCACACCAGAGTGCAATGGAAGGGCCTGAGAGGAATGAGGTGGACGCAGTTACTCCACCTGCTGGGGGAGTTGTGGGGCTGGTGGGGCCATCCGGACTGTGTGATAATACACACATGAGGCAATGACTTAGGGACACAGCCCTGGGAGTCTCTGATGAATGACATACTCACGGACTTAGAAAAAGTGAAGAGCTGGTGGCCCATGGTGGTAATTGGTTGGTCTGAGATCACCTCCAGAAGTGTATGGAGGGGAGTGCAGGGGCCACAGGTGATAGAGGTGGCATGCAAGCAGCTGAACAGGAAGATAGCCAAGGCAGTGATTGAGATTGGGGGGGGTCCACCTTCTCCATAGGGATATCTCAGTATGATCAGGAAGTGGTGTACCGAGGGGATGGGATCCATCTGACCGAGTTCGGCATGGGCCTGTTCCTTAGCCCGTTTGGGGATTTAGTGGGGAGATTAGCAAAAAGAGCTGAGGGGGGTAGCCCTGAGGGGAGCCCCATCTTCCATCAAGGCTGGAGATGGGTCAGTGGAAAGGGTGGGAGCAAGAAGGAAAAAGGGGGCAGGAAGAGGGGGAAGGGGTAGGTTCCACAGGCTGGGGACAAAGAACACAGGTGTGGGAGTAATGGGGGGAGGGGGGAAGGATATAGAGCTAGGGGGAGGAACAGCTATGTCCACACCTAGCGGGGGAAGGGGGCTGGTCCGGGTAAGTGTGGTACCTGGTTATGGTGATGAAAAGGGGAGGGCCAGATCACAGTGTCCGGACCCCAAGAAGCAGTGATGGGAAAGAAAGACCAAAAAGAAGAAGAACCACATGAGGAGGAGGAGGAGGAGGGGACTGTTATGTCCGAAGGAGAATAGGGACTGTTATGTCCAAATGTAATATGATTTGTTAAAGAGATGAAATGGAATGTAAAGTATGAATATAATTGTGCCTTTTATAAATAAATACTTAATGACAGCAAGCATCCAAAAGTTAACAAAGGAGTGGTCTGAGTTATTTCTGGGTGGGGATCCAGGGACAATGGCACCTTTGCTGGTGAATTTCTACTAGAGGAGTATATGTAATCTTCACCAAGCACTGTGTCCAATTCTCAGGTGAAAACTGATATAAAATAACACTTTGCATAGTACTATGCATAGCAAAGTTGCAAAATTTTGCGTACACCTACCCCTAACTCCTCCCCTAGAACTTTCTCACAAGATAAAAGGGGGAGAGGTAAGGTCAGAAAATTCCTAAAGTAAAGTCTAAGAAACACAAAGTAAGTGGTTGTACATTAGTGTTTATGCTCATAACATTATGCCACTTGGTTCATCTTTGTAGTTCTTAAAACACTTCTGAAAAGCATTTATCTTACTGTATAGCAAAAGAATACAAGCATTTGTCAATGCCGAATGTTTGCTTGCTGGCATTGGCATTGGTAGTGCAGAAGTTACAGAGCTGCATAATAGGAATGGCAGTGAAGTACTGAACTGAAGCCAACCCCACCACCACCACCCTGCAGAGAGTGACAGGTATTGGGCTGTGCCTTTGGGTTGTCAGGCATAACGGCCACGCCATTTCACCACACCCCACCCTGTAGATACTGACAAGTGTCACAGTGTGTCTTGGGGTCTTTGGCTCTTATGCTCACCCCATTCCATCAGGAAATATGGTGAGATGGGTGCGGTATAGGAGAATGGGGTGAACTTTGGGGCTGAAGAGTCCAAGGCATACCTCGATGCCTCTGTGACCCCCACCTCATGAACAGTGGCAATATCAGTTTGTTAGCTGAATACTGCTTATGCACAGCGACTATGGCATTTAGCACCACAGGTGCAAAAACACATTCCGAACAGGATGTGAAAAATGACAGCTGTACTGTTCATGGGGAGGTGTAAAAAATGTCAATGTTGCAAATCTGCAGTAAAAATATTAAAAAAACTGGTGAAGACCCGAGCATGCATAGAAACTGTGCAACGCACACCCGTAATGTAATTAGTTTGGGGAATTTTTACAGCAGATTGTCAACACAGGCATTTTGGGACCTCCGATCATGAACAGTGTCACTGTAATTTTCTTTATCTATCCTGAACAATGATTTCCCACAGCGACCACGCATCTCTGCGCTGAAAGTGTGAAAAAACATTTTGGCCGTGCTGTGAAAAATGACAGCTGTACTGTTCATAAGGAAATGTGGAAAAATGCCACTGATGAAAATCTGGACTGAAAATATTACAAAGTCATGAACTTACGAGGGTGCGTGGAAACTGCACAATGCTCACTCGTAACACAGTCATTTTATGGACTTTTGTCATCAAATTTTCAACATAGCCATTTTAAGACCTCTGCTCATGAACAGTGTAACTGTGATTTTCTTAGTCTGTCCCAAACATTGCTTTCTCACACCGACTGCACCATTGTGCGCTACATGTGCGGAAACACATTTGGGGCGACATGTGGAAAATGGCAGCTGTACTGTTCATAAGGAAGTGTAATAAAATGGCAATGTGGAAAATCTGGAGTGAAAATATAGAAAATTCGCAAACTTACGACCATGCGTTGGAATTGCTCAACGCATGCTCGTAAAGCAGTCATTTATAGGAATTTTTTCACCAAATTTTCAACTTAGCCATTTTAAGACCTTTGCTCATGAACAGTGCCACTGTGATTTTCTTAGTGTGTGCCAAACATTGATTTCGCACACCGACTGCGCCATTGTGTGTTACATGGGTGGAAACACATTTTGGGCAAGATGTAAAAAATGACAGCTGTACTGCTCATAAGCAGGTGTGGTAAAATGGCAATGTTGAAAATCTGGAGTGAAAATATTGAAAATTCGTGAACTTACAAGCGTGCATAGGAACTGCGCAACGCATGCTCGTAAAACAGTCATTTTTAGGAATTTTTCCACCAAATTTTCAACATAGGCTTTTTGAGAGCCCACCTTATGAACAGTGGCAGTGTTGTTTCATTATTCAGTCCCGAAAGGTGATTTCACGCAGTGACTGCAAAATCACCCTTCGGGCTCGATTAACGCCATGACAGTGACAGCATTCTTGAGAAGGGGTCCCAAAAACCCCATGTTGAAAATTTGGTGCAAAAATTCCAAAAAATGCCTGAGATATGCAGCAAAGTTGAAAAAACCTATCTATCCCATTATACAGCTTACCGGCATTTCCTCAGTTCGCGGTCGGCTTTGAAGAGTGCAGACGTGTTCCCGGTCCACCGAAGATCGTCGCGCCAGAGTCCAGAGGTAAGTATGGGGTGAGGGGGGTATGGGGAGGCGGGTGCGCAGTGGTGGGCACGGGTTGGGGGCAGAGACTGCTAGGGACCGTTTTTCAGTTTCAGGTTTTGTTTTATTTTAAAATGACGACGTAGACATTTGCCACGCTGGGGTGGGCTCCCAGTGTGGCACAAGGATGGCTGGTGGGGTGGGGGTCATGGAGCCGATGGGGGATTGGGCACCCCCGTCGGCGATAGCATATGTTGCCATGCTGGGGTGGGCTCCCAGCGTGGCACCCTGTTTTCTAGGGGGGGGCGGAACCTGGAGTTGGGGTGAGAGAAGCTCAGTGTTGAGGACGGTTCACTTACAAAAAGGGAGAAAGTCCCCCCCCGACAAAACAGTTCCTCATCTCTCCCTCCTGATGGTTACTTTTACACGGCTTATTTCATTCAGCAACTTTTGTGGAACAAAGCAATTTGGTGATAGTGTAGTAAAATAAGGACAGACTGATCATGGGGGTCAGTCAGTGTCGTGGCATGAACAACACAAGCATTAACTTCAGCAGCCTCTGATGCCTGTTACTCTCTCTTGCCTTAACAATACCCTCTGGTTATCCTAGAAGAGTTCTGATTTTACCTCTGCAACTGCTGTGATGTCTCACTTCAGTACACGGGGCTGACATGCAGTAATTCCTTGCCACTTTGTTGGGGGGCCAGGGAATGATCTACATCATCCCAGCCCCAGTTGGTCACTAGAGGACCCTGCAGACTCTGTCTAACTCACAGAAACTGGGATAGAGGAGATGAGTTCTGACTTCTCATCTTGACAAGACAGACTGTGGCTGTGCTGGTATAAAATTAAATTTATTGCCAAAATGTGCTTGCGGCTCCGGCTCAGAAGTAGGAGCAACAAACTACCATCCGATCAGAGAGGAGTTATCTCCTGACAGTTACTCCTGCAGTGTCGGGGAACTGGGCTGCACACAGCACTCTCAGCTGCTTCTGGGAGTCACAGCATTGAGCCCTCTGCTGGCGGCACCACATCATGTCAAGTGGTGGTTACCATGGGGACAGACACTCCCCTCGGACTGTCTGTGCCAGCACTCACGGTAACAAACTGAGCAGACACAGAAGATTTGAGGACAGATTTTAGTATTTCAGCAGGAGACTGCTGAAAATGCAGTACACGGTACAAACTAGGCAGGATCCGGTACCAGTGTTAGAAATGTGGTATTGTACTGGCAAAAATGGTATAGTTGGAAGGTCTGGAACCAGTGGACCGTCAGCTACACAGTGTGTGCGAGGGGGGGGGCGAGCACTCAGTATGCGTGCGTGTGTGTGTGTGTGTGTGTGTGTGTGTGTGTATGTGTGTGTAGGGGGAGCGCGCATGAGCAGAAGATATCTTATCGCTGCTCACTGAAGCGTAGCTCCCCCTTTCAGCTGTATGCCTCTGCATTTTGGAGCTGTCATAGACAGCTGGAGCAGGCATTGGAGAACTGTGGCCTTGCCTGCAAACACACTGACTGAATTGGAAGAGGGCTACCACACCTCCGGAAACTTGGATGATGGCACTATGTTTCTTGCACATGCGTGCACGTAAACATCAAAATGGAATAGGTAATTTAACTTTAAGCCTTTTTCAAGATGGCCACGTGAGTGGACATGTGTGCGGGAGCAGGCAGGCTCCAGTGTTTCCTTTCTGGTTTCTTCTGTTTCTAATATGTAGAAGGACTTAGCTTTTTTGTGAAACATCATCACCTCTGATATCCTGTGACACCCCTCAGCTCTCTGTCTTACTGACACTTACATGGCATACGTGGAATGAACTAGGGGAAGTTATAGTCTATGTGCTTTGTTCTCCCTGCCCCTTCAAATCATGCTGTTCTCTTTTCTCTCATGGCTATGCCTAGACAGACCTATAAGAAAGGCATTTTGGCTGAGCAAACTATTGATAAGCCAGGTAAATCAGGGAAAAAGGACACTTCCAGCACTTTACAGCATTTTTGGTCTAGCCAGCTGGGCTGTTTGTTGACACCTACGAACAATACTGATGTCGATAGAGAAGAGGCTCCTTCAAAAGCCACTGCTCTAACTTCAATGTCAACACAAGATCTGGATTTGGCTTTTCAACCACAGCAGCCAGTTCAACTCCTGACTGCTATTTCTCCAGTCCTACCGTCATTGCAAACATGCCTGCATTCAGGCATCATGGATTGCAATGTATCCAGTTCGGAAGAAAATTATTTAAATGCACCTGAGGATGGTATTCCAGTTTCTGAAGCAACTGCAGGAATATTGGCTGTGGCTACACTGGGGACTGAAGCTGACTTGCCCCCGTTGGCTAGTATGCTGACAAAGAAACTCACAACATTTCAAACTCAAAACAAACTTGTCCAAACTTGTTACACCTAACGCACCTAATGAACCTAACTTTGTGGCAGTAACACAGGGGATTTTTTTTTTTTTTGTCAGTGTGATGTCAGTTCAGCGGACATTGCACTGCAGCAGGTAAGAAATAACAGTTTTGTAATCTTTGAATTAGAGCTGCAGGGCCAACTCAGACTATCAGGGATAACTACATTGGGGTTTGTGCTACTTCAGCCATGTACAATGCATCAAATGTTGCCACTACAGTGCTGTTTTCAGTTCAAAATGATCTAATATGTGCTACTTCAGCCATTAAACAAACTTGGCCATCTGAAACTTCCCTTCGATGAACTACAAAAAAAAGACATTACTTTTAGGAGGGGAAATATATTGAATCATGGTGAGAAAGCTCAAAATCAGTCCTAATAGCTTTTTGCAGCCAATCACACCCAAGCAGAAAGTTGGGGAATCGACTCTTTGTTGTTTTTTTTTTTAAACAGTAGAGTACTTTCTGCATCTGACAAGCTGCATGGAAATCTGATCTTAAGGCCCTAAATAGGGACCAGGTTCAAACTGTTAATCTACCCGGTCATCTACTCCTCACTTTAGATGTGACTAACTTATCTAATATGGTCTCTTCTGAAGAGAATAAACACATGACTTTAAGGGATTCAGATGCAGTAATTCACGTAACAGGTTCTGTCCCCTCATTTACCTCCTCTCATTTTAAATCACCTTCATTTTGTCCTGAAGATTCCCATTCCTCATTTGAAAAGGAAGTTTTGTTGGATGCTAACTCAATACAAGAAACACTTGGTCTGCTTCCTGATGCAGTGGCAGGCATGAATTCTAAACTTGAAGCACTGTCAGTTAGGACTGAGGAAGTGGAAAATAGAGTCAGTGCAATATAGGATACCATTAATCCACTGCAGAAAACGGCTTCACTGTATATTGATCAGCTTAAAGCTCTCACTAAGAAAGTACAGGATCAAGAGAACAGATCCCAGAGGGGTAATTTGAAAACTGTCATAATTCCTGAATGGGTTGAAGGAACTGAGGATCCAGTACCATAGTCTGAGTAACTATTCACTTTAGCTGCAGGTCAGGTTTTTCCTGACCAAAAAATTCAACTCAGTCCAGCTCACAGAAGCATGGGCCCTAAATGATCCAATGTTAATCACCTGTTTTATTCACATTAAACCCCATTGTTTTCAGAATCAAGACCTTTTACTGTGTCAAGCCTGAACAGAAAAGGGCTGAGTTGCCAGAAATCTGAAATTTCAAGTACTGTATATCCTGACTTTAGTGTAGAAACCATGAATGACAGGAGAGCTTTCAACCATGTGATTAACCTTTCATGATAGAATTAAGCCAGAGATGGACATGCACCAGAAGTGGGAGATCATAAGGTCTTGACTGAGAGAGGCTACTAAACAGTGCACCAGGACTCTAATCAAGAAGTTCAGGACCAAGGTGCAGTGCTGGATGACCAGGAGGGTGCTGGAAGGGGTAAGAGCCAAGAGAGCTGTGTTTAGGTGAATGAAGATAACTGGTAGGGGGAAGGACAAGGAGTTGTTGCAAAGAGGGCCAGGGAAGTAACCAAGTTAGTAAGGGAGACCAAGGCCACCAAGGAGCTCAGGCTGGCTCAGGGCATAAGGGAAGGGGAAAATAAATTATTGAAGTACGTGAGGGAAAAAAGCAACTGTAAGGACTGGATAGTTTAGATTAGGAAGGGTGGGGGTGGGAGGAGAAGGAGGGGGAACAGGCAGAGGTACTGATCAAATACTTCTGCTCTGTGTTCATAAGGGAGCTAGGAGGACCACTACATCCATGGACTGGAGGGAAGGGGACGAGGGGAGAGGAGGTGACTGATGAAGTGATTCAAGAAAGCAGGGTATTGGAAGGTCTGAAGACACTTAGGGTAGATAAGGCACCAGGTCCTGATGACATTCACCCTACGGTGTTGAGGGAGATGGCGGAGGTGTTAACCGGGCCTCTGACTGACCTGTTCAACACCTCCCTGGACAAGGGTTATATACTGCAGTACTGGAGACTGGCTCATGTGGTGCCTATGCACAAGGGCAGCCCAAAGGATAAGCCTGGCAACTACAGACCTGTCAGTCTCACTTCCATAGTGGGTAAGCTAATGGAATCAATCTCGAAAGAGAGACTGGCAACTTTCCTGGAGGTCAGTGATCTCCATGATGGGCAGCAGCATGGGTTCATCTCAGGGAGATCATGACAGACCAACCTGATAGAATACTATAACTGGGTGACAAGGGAACTGGACAAGGGCCATGCAGTGGATATCCTATATTTGGATTTCAGCAAGGCCTTTGACTCAGTCCCTCATAGGTGACTTGGAGCAAAGCTGGAACACATGTGGGTGGGTGCAAAGATGGCTGGCTGGATCAGGAATTGGCTTGGGGATAGATTGCAAAGGGTGGTGCTGGGGGAGAACTCTCATCTCCCAAGCCAGTGACCAGTGGTGTGATGCAGGGCACTGTGCTGGGGCTGGTGTTTATTGGACTGTTCATATTGGATATAGCACATGGGTTAAAGAGCAGGAACAGTCTGTTTGCAGACAACACCAAGATGAGAACTGTAATGGATGACATAGAGGGATGGCAGAGGCTACAGGGTGACTTCACCAGGCTTGGTGAGTGATCAGTGAGGTGGCAACTAAGGTTTAATGCAAAGACGGGCAAGATTATGCACCTCAGGGCGAGGAACCAGAGGAGGGAATATTGGCTGGGTGTGGTGTGGTTATGGATCACTGAGGAGGAGAAGGACCTGGAGGTCATAGTAACAGGAAGTATGAATAACTCTGCTCAATGCAGGAGCATGGTGGCCAAGGCCAATAGGATGCTAGGGTGTATCGTGTGGGGATTCTCATCCAGGCACGAAGAGGTGATCCTGCCCCTGTACAAGTCCTTGGTCAGGCCATAGTTGGAGTACTGTGTGCAATATTGGCATCCTCACCTGAGGAAGGATATCAAGCTTCTCAAGGCGGTACAACACAGGGCAATGAAAATGGTGCAGGAGATGGAAGGCATAACCTAGGAGAAAAGGCTGAGTCACTTGAGTTTGTTCACCCTAGAGGAGAGAAGGAATAGGGGGGACATGATTTAGACTTTTAAATACGTGAGGGGATCAACAGATCTGGTGCAGAAGGGCTGTTTAAGCAAAGGAAGTGAAGGGACACAAGTGGTCATGGGCTGAGATTGGAGGGAGGCAGGTTCAAGAAGGAGATGAGAAGGCATCATTTCATGGAGAGGGTTGTGTTGAAATGGAGCGCTCTGCCTGAGGGGTGGTGGCATGCAGGATGGTGGGGAGTTTCAAAAGGGTATGAGACAGAGCACAGAAGGGGGCTGGGTAAAGGACACTGAGCAGTTCAAGGAGGGGGCTGGGCAAGGGGCAGCTGCAATATAGTGGTGCTAGCTGCACATACGAGCAGACTCGATAGACCGGAAGGCCTGTTTTTACTGGCAAGTTTTGTGTGTTTGTATGTTCCTAAAAAGGGATTAAATATGCTCTCTTCCTCCAGCTAGACTTCAACTTTTTTGGCATGGACAGGTAAGATACTTTGCTGACCTTAAAGAAGCTGAGACTTTGCTGAAAGAAGAGCTCCAGCATGAAAACAGATCAGGCCCCTCTGCCACATCGTCAAATAATTGTTTGGCTCTGCGATGGCTGTTGGCCTGAGTATTTGTGCGCAGCAGGTTTTGCAACTCCAGAACAGTTTTACTCCATTATAAACCAATACAGACAAGCAGCAAATGAAAGGACCAAGCAGGTCATAACATTTGTACTGTTCCTTGAAGTTTCTAAATTGTTGCTTTAGTCAATGTAATAACGTTTTTTTCATATATGTATTACCGTGACTGACGGTGGCTTGGACATTTAGTAGTTAAAACATTAATATGTCTGGGAAAAGTAAAGGGTTCTATGCAGTTTTGTTGGAAAAAGGGGGAGGGAGAAAGAAAGAACGGGTAGGGAAATGTCAATATATTTTGCTAGTTACATAATGATATTAACACATTCCTTTTCTATATCTTGTGTAGATTGATTTTAACTGTTCTCACTTTCTGCCCAAATCATCTAGTGCGCAGGAATATGGTAACACCAGATATTTTTCTCAGTTTTCACCTCTGTTGCTAGACTTTCTGATTACTTCAAGAATGGAGAGCTTACTCAGTCTCTCCACACTCATGAGGTAAATGTTTTTTTTTTTCCCTAAGGCTGCCTTTTGTTGTTCTAAAAGGGGTAGTCATGGTGTGATGGTGGGAAGTGGGTGGGCCTTTAAAGGTGCCGGGGGTGCCATTACTTGGGCGGGTATAGAACTTTTGGGTGTTTAATATTTTTCACTGGTGTTATTGTTTGTTAGGAGGGGTATTTAATATATCTATCAATTATGGTAACAGAAAAAAATCTATATTTGAACAAAAGGCTTTAGATAAGTATGATTTTTTGTTAAATAATTATTGTAAGGAGCCAGTTACACTTTGACAAATAACAATGCTTATATGACTATAAACATTATAACCTGGACCGTTAAAGGTCTGCATGATAGAATGAAGGCACATAACATTTTCAAATACCTGGGGCCAGATATTCAAAGGGGTTGTGCCTGGTGCAACAGAGTTGCTCTGGTGCAACCTTGCAATGTTCACTGGCTCGATATTCAAAAGGCCTCCTGGAACAGCATAAGTGCCGATGTGCCTTGGTGCAATGGTAGTGTATGCAGCACAAACGCAGGGGGTGTACCCATGCATATGCAACACATCCCGATATTCAGCACGGAATGTGTGTAGCATATGCAGGCACACCCCTGTTTTGCACCACATATGAGGGGGCTCAAAGTTGAGCCAGAAGAAAAAGGCTCAAAGCCAGGCCACCCACAGGTGGGCTGCTGTGTTGCAGGACACAACACAGCACCCACCAGCCGTGGGTGACCACCCACCCAGCAGGGACACAGTCCATAAGCACCCACACCCTCCCCATTGCCCAATGTGCACCCCACCCTCCCATATGCCCAATCGTGGACAGCAGTATGATAAACCCACCACCCAGTGGTCCAGTGGTTCCCCCACCCATTCAGCTCGACAATAGGCCACCAGGTATGGGGTTCTCTGCCTCTACTGCCCACGATCATCGGGCTTCACAGAGGGAGGGGCACCACTCGACCACCAGGTAGGGGTTGTTATTTTACTACTGCCCATGATCGGGCATACGGGGGGGAGAATTGACCACTAGGTATTCAGCTACTGCTGCAGGCAACTCTGCAGTGCATTGGGAGCATTTTGCCAGGCTGCCCTGTGCATCGCATGCAAATGGGGCCATAATGGAATGCAAATGATCCCATGTGCACCATGCATATATTATGGTCCCATTTGCATGCTCAACTCTGAATATCGTGGGTGATGCGTACAGTGCAACTGCATTTGCGCTGGAGCATTTCCAGTCCTCCCTGTCTGGGAAATGCACCAGCACATTGTTCTTGTGCAGGGCACATTCTGTGTCATATTCAATGGAGATGTGCCTTTGCACATCACCTTTGACTATCACCCTGTCCTGGTCCCAGCGCATCTCAGTTGTGCTTCACCCCCACTTGTGCCACTGCCAGGCACAGTCTGAATATCTGGCCCCTAGAGTATAAAAACACTAATATTATCTGCTTGCAATAAACTTAATTTTTCTGTTGGGGAAATGGAATTTTATTCTAAGAAGTGGGGGGATTGTTGAGCAGCTAACTACAAAAATGATGCTAGAGGGCTTGCAATTTTTATAAAAAAAACATACTCCAATTTAATTTGGTTGATCTTTTAGCAATCATGGGGCAAGATATGTGATTGCAGAAATGAAAGCAGTAGAAGGCTTCTTAACCTTAGCAAATATGTATGTTCCTAATATATCTGATTCAAGCTTTTTTGTGGCATTTTTTTTATTTAGTTATGTTTGATAGTCCATTTGTTATAGGTAGTGACTTCAATGTTGCATTAAACTGTAGGCTTGATAAATCTTCATCTTACTTAGACAATACGGCAAACACTAGGAAAATTATCAGATTCTTTATGGAGGATTTGAACTTGGGCCCGTGGCGGGACGCCAATTTAGATACATAGGTTTATTCCTTTTTTTCTTCTGCCCACCAATGCTATACCAAAACTAATTACTTTTTGGTTGTTCAAACCCTCCAGCACTGTACCTCTCAAACCTATTACAACAACGTAGTTTTTGAGATCATGCTTCAGTGGAAATTACAATTCACAAAGGCCCAAACTGAGGAAAAGATAGTCAACTCAGTTAAGAAGGGGATAAAACCTTTATAGGTACATTAGAGTGAAGAAAGACAAAGAGAGGGATAGTGAGGCTTAATAAAGGGAGGGTGGGTAGGCAGAGGACAGTGGAAAAGCAGGGATACTGAATTAATTCTTCTGCTCAGTATTCACAAAAGAAGAGGAGGGGGAGGTACCTAATCCAATCAATAGAAGCACTCTGGATGGGGGTCGATACCAGTCCTTTCACAGAAGAAAGGGTTCTGAAAGAGCTCCTAAAACTGAAGGTGGACAAAGCAGTGGGGCCTGACAGGATTAACCCCATCACTCCAAAAGAACTAAGGGGAGAACTAGTAATACCACTGACTACCCTTTTTAACAAATCATGGGAGGATGGTGCGGTACCTGAGGACTGGAGGAAGGCAGATGTGATTCCCCTTCACAAAAGTGTGAGCAAGACAGAGGCAGTAAACTACAGACCTGCCAGTTTGATCTCAGGGGTAGGGAAAATAATGGAATCACTTCTGAAGGAAAGAATTGTTGAGTACCTAGAGGCCAGTGGGGCACAGGACCCAAGGCAGCATGAATTTGTGGTGGGAAGGTCATGTCAGACAAATCTAATCGATTTCTTTGACTGGATGACCAAAGTAGTAGACCAGAGAGGGGCTGTGGACATGGCCTACCTAGCAAGGCATTTGACACAGTCCCACACAAAAGAATAATAAACAAATTTGCCAGCCTGGGAGTGGGTCCCAGGGTGATAGCCTGGGTAAAACATTGGCTGGACAACAGGACATAGAGGGTAATAGTAAATGGAGTCCACTCCAAAGAAAGGGGGTGTTACTAGTGGGATACTGCAGGGTTCAGTACTGGGTCCGGTCCTTTATAATGTCTTTCTAAGTGACATTGAAGAGGGACTGGAAGGAAATGTATGCCTCTTTGCAGATGACACAAAGATCTGCAACAGGTTGATACACAAAGGGGGTGGAAAGGATGAGAAGGGACTTGGCAAGGTTGGAGGAATGGTCAGATGTGTGGCAGCTTAGATTCAATGCAAAGAAGTGCAAAGTAATGCACCTGGGAAACAAAAACCCAGGGGAAGAGTACAAAATGGGGGAGAGTAGTAACAACAACAAAAATGGAAAGGGACTGGGGTAGTCATATCAGATGGCCTAAAGTTTAGCAGGCAATGTGAGAAGGCAGTAGGGATGGCTGGAAGGATACTGGGTTGTACAGGGAGAGGCATCACCAGTAGAAAACAGGAAGTTGTTATCCCTCTGTACAGACAGCTGGTGAGACCCCATCTGGAGTACTGCATGCAGTTCTGGAGACCCTATCTCCGCAAGGACATAGACAGGATGGAGGCAGTCCAGAGGAGGGCAATTAAAATGGTGCAGGTTCTGCAAAAGAAGCCATATGAAGAGAGGCTAAAAGAGCTTAATATGTATACCATTGAGGAAAGGAGGGAGTGGGGGACATGATAGAAACTTTTAAGTACCTCAAGGGAATCGATGAAGTCCAAGAGGGTAGCATCTTTCGGAAAAACAGAAGTGCAAGAACAAGGGGACACAACTTGAAGATAGAGGGGGATGGCTCAGGGGCGATGTGAGGAAGTATTTTTTCACAGAGGGGGTGGTGGGCACATGGAACGGCCTTTCTGAGGAGGTTGTAGGGTCAAAAACAATGGGGGAATTCAAGAATGCATGGGACAAACACAAGGCAATTCTTGTGGGGGGTAGGAAGAAGTAGGGTGCTGGTTAACTGTGATCTGCAGCTTATCCAATAGGTAGGGAAATGGGCAGACTTGGTGGGCCAAGCGGTCCTTATCTGCCGACAAAGTCTTTGTGTCTATGTTTCTATGTTTAAATTTCCTACTACTAAACACTGTCCAATGGATTTTCTATTTTTTAAAATATACAGTTTACAATGGTGTTAAAAACTGCTATAATAGTATATTTCCAACTTAACAACTCCCCTATATATTACCCCTCAATAATTGGTGGAAGCTTTTAAAATTATGATGAGAGGTAATGTATTTAACCTTACAACCTTTGTGAGAAAATCCTATAAACAAAAAATACCTGAATGCAGAAAGGGAACTTAATAGATTGGAAAAATACATAAGCTTTCTCCTGACCCAACGATTTGTCAGGAGCTGTTACTTGTAAAAAAATAATTCATTAGACTCTCTTCTTTAGAGGCAGAGAAGAACATCTTATGTTCTAGAGACAAACATTATGCACTTGGGGATAAACCCGATAAAGTAATGGCCACCTAATTGCAGAAAGAAAAACTGGCTCATACCATCTTTGCAATCAGAGATGAAAATAATGTTATAACAAATGACCCTTTGAAGGTTAACAGAATTTTTGCTAAATTTTATGAGAACTTTTATACTTCTGATAGATGTAAGTTTCCATACTCAGTCAGTAACTTTTTAACCATGTTAACTTATTTACCTTATCTATTGATGAAATCAGTTTCCTGGAGGCCCCCTTTTCCATAGACACGATCCTGTTTACTATTAAAACTACAGTATATGAAAATGCCACCAGGGGCGCTAAACAGGATGGCAGCTTAGATAACAGCTCTACAACCCAGAGGGATATATCCGTTATAATCCTTTCTTTTCTGACCAAGTTCTACCTCTTCAAACTACAGAAGTTATGGGATTACAGTACAAGAAATCTGAAAATCGTTTTATTATTGCAGAAAGCTTTAACTGTAGTGGAAAAAAATCTCTTCCAGTAGAGCAGCCTATCTTGAAGGGCAGGCCTACAGCATGGCTGAACTGCACATATCAGAATCTTGGGAACAGGCCTTGGTGGAAATGATATTTGGCCAACTCATGGCACAGATGTCGCAGGTCACCTTGATGACAAACTGCAATACCCAGGTAGTCCAAAACCTGGAGGCTAGGATGCTACATACTGAGCAGAGGGTCTCAAAGATGGAGAGTCAGATACAAGACCTGTCGGCAATACTAAGGGAGCAACAGCACACTATACAAATGATGTGCAGCAAGATAGATGACCTCAAAAACCAAGGTTGGCCCAATAACCTTAGATTCTTGAAATTCCAGGAGCTTGTGGAGGGGAAAGACAGTGAAGGGTTTCTGCAATTAGCAATATCAGAAATGTTGCAGCTAGATCCATTGAGACCCTTTCAGGTGGAACACACACACCACATGCTGGCCCCCATTCCCAAGGCCCAGGACAGGCCATGGCCTATTATCGCAAGATTTATAGATTACAGAGAAAAAGAGAAGGTCCTGGCCAGAGCTCGGGAAAAGCAGCAGGTAACATGGAGATCAAACAAAATCCTTATTTTTCAGGACTTTTCTAAACAGCTGTCTGATAGACCCGGACCCTACACCGAGGCAAGGCACACAATGCACAAACTTGGGCTGCCGTTCTCCTTGCGATACCCGGCCACAATGCTGGTAGTCCACAATGGGGTTCTGTTTTTTTTTTTTTGCCTTTCCTGACTCCCTCACAGAATTTCTATGCTGCAATTGGCCAAGAGAATCCGAAGAAAATACCCTGAAGCCCCTCCCAGCAAAAGGTAGCACAGAAGGGCTGGACCATCGCTCTCCACCTCAGGTTAACCTGTCCGGGGTCTGGCAGGATATTAGGGACCAGGCTTGTGAGCTCCCCCTGAGGAAGAACCGAAAGAGGCACTCTTCTAAAAAGCATGGACAAAGAGAACACGCCTCGGAACAAGAGCAGGCAGACATATCGGGAGTCACACACATGGACACTACAAATTCTGACTCCCTACAGGGTTTCCACACCACCAACAGGTATGAATCCCTGCAACCTAGATCTCTGGATACATGGCCAGACACCATTGATGCTCCCGTGGTTGGCAGGCCTTCTCCCCAGCTGATATCAAGTCACTGGACCCCTTCAACTTCCCCTCACCAGTCGCAGGATGGAGCCACAACTAATGGAGCACAGCACCCACCAAAGGTCTCCAGGGAGCCCTCTCCTGTTGTCAATGATCCAGCCTCCTCTGTGGACTGACCGGAGCAGATTCAAACTCCCAGGCTGAAAAATGGCGAGACCTCAGCAGCATGGTCAGATAAGTAGCACTTTTGTTTAATTCTTGGTTCTTTTGCTAAACCTTGGGGAAAATCAGGTCCAGGGTAAGGCAGGGGTAGCTTTCTCGGCAACCGCGGAGAGAGACTCCAGATGCTGTTCCTTTGCCATATCCATGTTGCTTGGGTTTGGTGACTGCCAGGATTCCCCCACCCAGGGCCTGGCCCTCGATCTGTGTCACTACCTTGCAGCTGGTACGCCCCGTTCCCATACCGGAAAGGATCCACAGGGACCGACAAACATGATCTGACTCGCTAGGGCTAGTAGGGAGCCCTCGTTTAACTTGATGACACAGAGGAGTATCAATTGCCTCCACAAGCTCTGGTAGATATTCTGAAGGGCTCAATACCTCTCATTGGTGGGGAAGGGTGAGGGAGGAAAGCATCCTGGTGCAGGGTTATCTCAAACGTACTGTTCCAATTGGTGTAATTGTTCAGTCTGTTGGGTATTAATGTTTAGGCCTTATAAGTTCACTATTGACCTGCTGTTTCTTTTTACATGAAAGGTTCAGGCCCCTCCAGGGTGGGCAGCTGGGTTCCTGACCCGGTTTTTGCTTGGGGGCTGGTCAAGCTGTGACCTGTATTCCTGAATCAGGGCCGAAATACCTGGTCCCTGATGCAGAGAGCCTCCCCAGAGGGACCAGATCACATATGTTCCCGGGTATAGTGGATTAATCTGCCCTCACATACTCTTTTCATAATAGTCACCTGTAATGAGAGCATTGTTGGTCCCCCTCAGAGGCCATTCCACGAACTAGAGGAGGCTGCTACCTTGACCCCTCTTCCCCCCCATCCTTCCACTCCATCATCAGAGATGCATAGCCCTACCATTAGTACCCCAATACTCATGCAAAAAAGATTGGTGCAGTGTCAACACCCCTCTGAGGCTACAAGGAGCTCACTGGATTAATACTGTGATTGTGTTGATGACGGTACCCTGTTGAGGAGTCTTTCTCCCCCAAATTCCCTCAAACACACATGGGGGTTCAACACCGCAGGATAGCACCCTGGGAAAAGAGGCCGGCCTACAGCAGGGCTCTGCAGCCAATGGGAAGCCTCTATTTCCTCAATATGCATGGAAGGTTGTGCACTCTGTATATAGTTGGTTTATATGTATATGTTATTGTTTGTTTTCAATGCAAGAGACACACACAGGGTTACTGCTAGATGTTAGAATGAGGTCAGTTGCTACTGTCAAGGAATGCCTGGCTTATTCACTCTCTCCATACCTGGTGCTGAATTACAGGGACTTGTCGCTCCTGGGTGGACTGACCTTGCTCCCAGCCTGCTAGTTACTGTGGTACATTTCCTGGAAAGATACTTGCTCCCTCTCACCAATAGGTGATATAACATGTTTGTCACAAAACGTCAGGGGTTTAATACCCCCAACAAAAGGAAACAGGTTCTGCAGCACCTTAAAAAGCTGGAAGTGAAGGTTGCGTTGCTGGAGGAGACCAAACTCACAGGAGGGAACCATGATAGATTAAAACGGGATTGGGTTGGTCAAGTCAGACATGCCTCAGCCCCTTCCAGAAAGAGGGGGGTAGCTATACTGCTTCACAAGCAGTTTCATTGGACACTGGTGCATAAGGTGAGTGACCCTGGGGGCAGATGGATGGCTGTTATCATGGACACAGGGGAGAGACCTTTACTCCTAGGTAACGTGTATGCCCCGAATGAAAACTCACCCTCCTTCTTCCATATGCTAGCCCAAGCGCTGCACTCCTTGGCACCTGGTGATACCCCCATAATTTTGTGGGGGATTTTAATCTCACACTGGACCCGCTACTTGATAGATCCCCGTCTAACACAGAGCCCCTCTCCAGGGCGTCACAGGCATTGAGCCAGCTACAACAAGATATGGGCCTTACAGATATCTGGAGGGTATTTCACCCCTCCCAATGAGACTACACCTTCCACTCCCCAGTGCCCAGTTCCCCTAGTTGGATAGATCTCTGGCTCACCTCTCCAGCAGTCACTAGGAACATCATTGACACCTGTATTCATCCATTGGTCATCTCAGACCATGCCCCTGTGCATCTCTCCTTCACCTGGGGCCCCCTTCCCCTACCTCTCCATCCTGGAGGCTGGATCCATTGCTGCTTCATGGTCCAGACTTTCCCCCCCTGTCTTCAAAGGGAAGCCTCTGAGTTTTTTCAGAATAGCCACATAGCAGATACTTCAGCAGGCAATACCTGGGAAGCATTTAAAGTTACCTTGAGGGGGGCAATAATGGGATTTGCAAGCAGGCACCACAAGAGGAGGGAACAGCACCATAAGGGGCTTGAAAAACAGCTCCAAGAAGTGGAAGCTACATTTAAGGTCCTCCATGTCCCTTCCCTCAGGTCAGAGGCAGGACACCGAGTGGCATCCCTGAAGATGCAAGTGGACAAACTTTTATCTAGGAAAGCAGAGATTTCTATTATTAGGCTAAAGCACAAATATTGGGAAGGGGGAGAGAAGGGGAGTAAGATCCTTGCCTACCGCCTCAAAAAGCAGCAAGCCGAAAAGCACATCACTGCCTTAGTAGATGCAAGGGGTAAGACCCACATCTCAAGAGAAGGAATCAATAGCATAATGATGGACTTCTATTCCACGCTATATAAATCATCTAGAGCACCTGACACCAAGGGTGTCCTCCCATTTATAGAATCCTTACACCATCCTAAAATCTTGGAGGGTCAGGCCTTGGCCTTAGATGCCCCAATTTCACTTCCAGAGGTACATAGATACATAGGTACATAGATACATAGATACATAGACAGTGTCGGCAGCTAAGGGCCTATGGCCCACCCAGTCTGCCCATTTGAGCTTGTAAGTTCAGTTTGTTTTCCTAGAAGTCTGTTGCCCCTTACCCCTGACCTCCAGAATTCCTTTATGTCTATCCCATGCATTCTTAAATCCCGTGATTGTTTCAGCCCCCACCACTTCCTCTGGCAGGGTGTTCCACTTGTCCACTACCCGTTCTGTGAAGAAATTCTTTCTCATGTTTCCTCTGAATCGTCCTCCTTCCAACTTCATCCCATGCCCTCTAGTCCTGGAACATCTTTTTCGCTTAAAATAGTGTTTTCCTGCACCTGTTCCTCCTGTAAGATACTTGTATGTCTCTATCATATCCCCTCTCTCCCTCCTCTCCTCCAGGGAGTACATGTTCAGTTCCTTTAACCTGTCTTCATAGGACTTGTGATGCAATCCATGCACCATCTTTGTTGCCCTCCTCTGAACCTTCTCTACCCTGTCTATGTCCTTACGTAGGTATGGTCTCCAGAACTGTACACTGTACTCCAGGTGGGGCCTCACTAGTGTCTTGTATAAGCGGAATTATGACCTCCCTTTTCCTGCTGGTGATGCCCTGCCTATACATCCCAGCATCCTATTTGCTTTACCTGTTGCCTTGTCACACTGTTTCTACCTTGAGGTCATCAGAGATGATAACCCCTAAGATCCCTTTCCTGCTTGGTGCATGCTATATCCTCACCCCCCAACTGATATATTGTGCCAGGGTTTTTGTGCCCCATATGCATTATCTTGCACTTCTTTGCATTGAATTTCAACTGCCAAACCCCTGACCATTCTTCAAGTTTCTGCAGTCACTTCTCATTCTGTCTACACCCTCTGGTGTGTCTACTCTGTTACATAGCTTTGTGTCATCAGCAAACAGTGAAATTCTGCCTTCTAGATCCTGCGCAATGTCACTGATGAAGATGTTGAATAGGACCGGTCCCAGCACTGATCCCTGTGGTACCCCACTGGTCACTCTTCCCTCTGCGGAGTGACAGCCATTTACCACCACCCTCTGTGTCCTGCCACCCAGCCAGTTACCTACCCACCACACTACTGTCCTGCCCACACCCATATTCCCCAGTTTGTGTAATAGTCTTCTATGTGGCACAGTGTCAAAGGCCTTGCTGAAGTCCAGATAGGCCATGTCCACTGCCCTCCCCCTGATCTACCTCCCTAGTCACCCAGTCAAATAATTCAATGAGGTTGGTCTGACATGACCTCCCCCTGGTGAAACCATGCTGCCTTGGGTCCTGTAGTCCATTGACAACCAGATGTTCCACCAATATCTCCTTCAGTAGTGCTTCCATGATCTTCCCCACTACCGAGGTGTGGCTGACTGGTCTGTAGTTCCCTGCTTCCTCTTTGTTCCCACTTTTGTATAAGGGGACTACATCTGCTGTCCTCCAGTCTTTGGGTACCTCCCCCTGTTTCCAGTGATCGGCTAAACAGGATAGCCAGAGGTTCAGCCATCACCTCTCTTTGTTCTTTAAGGACCCTGGGGTGCACCCCACCTGGCCCCATTGCTTTATCAGGTGGCAGAGACTATATTATCTCTTAAAAAGGGAAAGACTCCTGGAGGAGACGGGTTCCCCATCGAAATATGGCAATTTTTGCAGGCCACAATCTCCCTGATGCTACAAGTGTACACCGAAGTGCTTCAGGAAGGTGCCCCCCCAAGGAGGAGACCATTACTATCCTGCCTAAGAAGAGGAAAGACCCTCTAAAAGTGGCCCATATCTCTTTTGAATGCAGACAGTAGGGTGCTAGCCAAATTGTTAGCTAACAGCCTAAACCCGCTCCTCCCCAGTTTGATCCACCCATTCCTGGTAGGCTTTGTTAAGGGACGATTTAGTGCAGACCACATTAGATCACTAATAAACTTGATCCATAAGGCTAAAACATTTCCATCCCCTTCTGCAGCAATAGCAATAGATTTTGAAAAGGCCTTTGACTCCCTGGAGTGGGACTATGTCCAACAAGTGCTTGGCACTATGGGGTTGGGGTCAGGCTCCTGGGCCTGAATAGGGACCATATACTCATCTCCCGCAGCCAGGGTACTCACCAACTCGATGCTGTCTCCCCCCTTTATACTGGGTAGGGGCACACATCAGGGATGCCCTCTCTTTCCTCTACTCTTTGTCCTGGCAGTGGAACCATTGGCTGCAGCTATTAGGCAGAATCCATTAATCTCCGGGATATGAGTGGGAGAAAGGGAATACCCTACTCTAATGTATGCTGATGACCTGTTGCTTCCTATAGCAGATATTGCCACCTCCCTCCCTCTGTTATTGAGCACACTGTCAGAATTTAACACATTCTCAGGGCTCAAGGTTAATCAGTCCAAGACGGAGGTTCTCCTTTTGAACTCTAATTGTACCTCCCACATGGTTACCCAGCATGGTTCCATTGGGCTCCAGATGGACTCATGCACTTGGGCATCAATATCACTCCTAATTTGCATAAACTCTAGGAAATGAATATGAAGCCACTTTTGGCATCCATTCATACAGAGCTGGATAGATGGAGGCCTCTCTGACTCACGTTCGTAGGTAAAATTTCAGCAATTAATATGGTCACAGCACCTAAAATTATGTACCTCCTCTCTCACATTCCTTTGAAAATCCCTCAATACTGGTTTACTCAGCTGGGTACCCTCATATGGGAGGGCAAGAAGCCTAGGTACAGCAGAAATAAGCTGAGAGCGCATTGGACAGATGGAGGCTGGGGCCTTCCGTGGCTCAATGGGTATAAATGGGCTTTTTAGACAGCTCAGATGCCAAAATGGTTCACATCCCCAAAGCAAAACTCCCCCCAGTGGCTAAGTATAGAGAGAGAGAGGTCTGTGAGCGGGCACATTTATCTCTGTTGTTTATTTGCCTCCCCATGGCATTCAGTCTCACACTGTGATAGGCCCTTCTCTGGAGTACTGGGCGAAGGTGCATAAGAAGTTGGGTACCCTCACTTCTCCTCCAAGACTCACTCCACTATGGGGCAATAGTGAGATCACTATCAATAACCAATCAATTTCCTGGCCCTTGTGGGAACTAGGTGGGCTCTCAAAGCTCCAGGATATGTATATCCCTGGCACAGATACCCTCGATTCATTTGAAGGGCTGAGGAGAACATATGGAATCCTGTCCAGAGATTTCTGGTGCTTTGTCTAATTAAGGAGCGCGATCTCTGAATACACTCGCAAGCAACATCACAGGCAGCGAGTCTCCCAGGCAGAATCTTGGATGGCCCTAGAAAGAGGCCAGTCTAGCTGAATATACGCTGCCCTTAGGAACACCATTCCATCCCAAGCAGAGGAGTCTAAACATAAATGGGAGCAGGCACTGCAGGGCGACATCACATATCTGGACTGGAAGACATCACTCAGGCTTGCACATGGGATATACCCTGATACTAGAAGCCAGCTAATACAGAATAAGATTCTGCATTCATGGTATAGGACCCCTGCGGTACTTACCAAATCTCAGCTGGTCCAATTCGACCTCTGCTGGAGATGTCAGGAGCTCCCTGGTGACCTAATCCATATATTATGGCACTGTAGGAGGATCCAGCCCTTATGGCAGGCAGCTGGTGAGACGTGGTCCAGTATTCTTCAGAAGCCCATTCCTATGTGCCCCCAGCAGCTGATACTAGGAATACAGTCTTCAGCCCCCCACCTAAGTCTCTCAGAGATAAAATTGCTCCTGACCCTAAGCATGCAGGTAAAAAGACTCCTCTTGTGGAAATGGTGGACACAGGTAATCCCATCAGTGGAGGAGGTACTTAGCTCCTTGGTTCAGGTGGCCAACTAGTCTAGAATGTCACACACTGTAGTCGATATCCTCCCTAAATATATCAACATGTGGAAACCCTTTATAATGTACTTGAAACCTAGGGAGGGAATCAGCTGAAAAAGCTTCACTTCGCTTTTGTAAATCCTCCTCTCATGTTTGAGTCAGGAGCTGGGGTAGCAGAGACACTTTTTGTGGTTCCGGGGCTCCCTGTGCTAACAGCAACTTAGAATATTAAGAGTAATTACTAGTTTATTCACTGATGATTTCTAGATAGGTTTGCTTTGTGTGTGTTCTCTTGTATTTTGTAGTTCCTGGCTGGAGGGAAGCAGCCCTGGACCATCTTAGAACTCTACAGTTGTGCCAGCAATGCAGGTATCATCGAGAATAGTCCAGGTAAGCCAATTTATATGGTATTTACAGGACATGAGCACCAGTTGGTATTACTCCCATAGGTCACTTCCCGGCTGGACAGATGTTGTTCGTCCATCCAGGGAATTATATATTTATTTTGTTGCCCACTTGTTTAGGCTCTACTCCTCAAGTTATTGTAAGCCTGTCCCTCTAACCGTACTCATACAGATGTATGTAACAGGTCTGTAATATTATTGTTATGTATCCAACAGCTTTATTCCATGTAATGCTTGTTAAAGTCAAATCAATAAAAAACTTATTAACCATAAAAAAAATACAGTGTGTCCTCTGGAAAAGCCCACTATATGGATGGCTTCCTGGTAGATTTTTATAAACAATATGCTACCTTCTTGACAAAACCTGCTGTATTTTTTCGATCATACTTTAAACACATGCTCCCTTCCCCCATCTTTTTATATGCAAAAATAGTTTGTTTTCCTAAAAATGATAAGGACCCCAAATTAGTCCCCTCATAGTGGTCAATCTTTCTCCTTAATACTGATATGAAAATCTTGGCAAAATGATTACCTTCGCATCTAGAGATAGCAATGCATGATCTCTTTCAACCTGACCAGAATGGCTTTATAAAGAACAGGACATTGGAGGCCAGTGCAAGGTGTCTTATAAATCTTGTGGATTTTTGTAAACATCAAGAGGCCCTAGAAGAACCTTAGATGCTGGGATGGCCTTTAATTGGGTGAGTGGAATTATGTGGTAGAAGTATTGAAAAGATACAGATTTGGAGAAGTATTTATTAGTTGCATTAGAATTCTATACCATTCCCCAAAAGCAGATGTTCAGACAAACAGCAACATTTCTGCAACTATGTAACTGTCTAGGGCCACCAGACAGGGTGCCCGCTGTCTCCATTATTGTTTGTGTTGGCCATAGAATCCCTTGCAGTAACTATTAGGAATAATGTTAATATTAAAGGTATTAAAACTTGCATGGTAGTACACAAGATCAGCTTATATGCTGATGATACTTTGCTATACCTCATGGAACCTTTAACCTCTCTACCAGTATGCCTCTCTTTTGTTATGGAATTTGGAGAGGCTTCCGGGTATGAGATCAAGATGTCGTAGGCATTACTCACCGATTTAGCAAGGTAAAATCTCTGCCAGTGCAAAGAGTTTTTTAATTCACTGAAGTATGCTAGAGGATTGAAGTTCTGTCTGGACCTTTTAGTGGAAAATTTAGATGTTGGTGAGGGTTTAGCGTCAGTTCTAATACCAGCAATAAAGCAGTGGTCATTAACATCAGCTGAAAAAATTCTGGCATGCGAAAAAGAATATGGTTTGCTTACGAGAAGGACATCCAATAGGGTGCTGTTCATTGGGTTTTTCTTGTTCATGCAAATTGGCTCAGTAATAAGTTGTGTGAACCCATGGGAGTCACAGAATTGCTTCAGGGGTACCGAGACCTTAGTCAACCAATCATAATTAAGGTCTCCTATAATAATTGTTTCAATGGGGACAGAGCTCATAACAGATGACAGATGGGACAAGAGCTAAGGCCCCGCAGCTGGTGGTCTGTAACAGCCTATGACAAGGAAAGACATTGATGGGGAAAGTTCAACTTTAAGGGACAAACATTTGAATCCACCTGCAATAGAGGTAGAGTCTACGATGGAAACTGAAAATTTGTTTTTGACATAGATGACTACTCCGCCTCCCCTGGTCTGCCTATCGGCTCTAAATAGGAGGTAGTTAGGGATGTTAACCTCTCTATCTGGGGTGGATGCCTGAAGCCAGGATTCAGAGAGCACAAGTACGTCTGGTGCGGTATGAGTAATCCATGCCTGGACTGATGTAAATTTCTTTAAAAGACTGCAAACATTTGCATGCATAAAACTGACTCCTTTCAGTCTTGAAAGGTCGGATGGAGATGAAAGAGGTTTTTGTGGGACTAGGGTTGAGTTCAACATTACCTGAACACAAAAGCAGTAGGAAAACAATTTTCCTTAGGGCAGCGAGGAGTAGTTTGAAAGCACAAATCTTTCTGCATCTAGTATAAGTTTGAGTGCGGGGGTCCGGAGTCCAAAGTTTCCCCCTTGTGCAGACCTAGAGATGCATAGCCTATGGTCCATCCAGTATAGCACCAAGCCATGTAGGTTTTGGGTGGGTGGGGTGAGGGGCCACATATTGGTAACAAGATAACAGTCCCACCTCGAGGAGATTCCTCAAAGTGAGAAGGGTGCTGAGTCATGTGGTGGCAGCATAAGTTATACATAGTATTAATATAAAGGCAGTCTAGCAGTAGTAGGCATGACTGTATGTTGAGGTCAATTCTGCTCGAATGGTCTGTCACGTGGGGTAACATACAAAAGCAGGTAAGTAATTGAAACCACACAAGGACTGCCATGATTGCCCAATGTGTTAACAAGGTGAGAGTTGCACCAAGACTCACTAGCATACCTCTCAAGTGTCCCTGATTTTCAGGGACGTCCCTGATTTTGCCTCAAAATTTTACTCTGTCCCTCCTAAAATTTGTGTTTTTGTGGCTAAACAGTGGGAACTGTAAGCACTAAATGATGTCAAGCATTAAAGTTACAGACTTGTTCTTCCTTAGAAAATGCATTTTGCACCAAGCCCCATATTCTACCAGCTTTCTGGGTGGATATCTTTAATTTTGAAGATGTGTCCCTGATTTTGGTCCTTTGCCCTGATTTTTTTAAGTCTTGTCCCTGATTTATGAGGCAGGAGGTTGAGAGGTATGCTCACTAGCTAGGCTCTATACGACTCAAGGATCACTGCTCCTTGTTAGACTAGCTAAAAGAGACAGGGATCGATGGTACACAAAGATACATGAAAACAGCCTGATGGCACAGATGTCTTAAGGATTTATCTTCAACAGGCAGGGGTATCCTACCGATTGCGCTTCATGAAGAATATCAGGGAATTGCTTAGAGGAGACAAGTGAGCTCAAGAGAGGATCACCCCTTTAAGAAGTTACAGAAAGGAGAGACCCTTTAAGCAGTTGCTGTAATTGACTAGTGTGAGGCCTCAGGGGGCATGGATCACTGGAAAAGTGTACTTATTAAAGGAGGGAGGAGGGGGTAGGTGGCTGGGCGAAAAATAAAAATTGTCCAGAGAGTAGTACAGCAAGGCAGTGGCCGAGCTGTGTTTTGAAAAAGGCTCCTTGTGTGCTTCCTTTCTCAGTGAGGATCTGCAGCATCCAATCGGGAAGCAGCCACAGTCCCCAGGAGCCAGTCCAGTTATGGGGATTGAAGCCTGACAGCTCCGAGCTAGGAGCTGACCAAACGTACCTGCTTTCCTTGGTCAGGGAGTGGTGAGCTGGATGCAGAGGTCCTGATGCCAGCAGGTAGCAGCTTCAGGGCCACTCAGCTGAAGTGGAGAGCCTTGCCTGGGCTTGTGTCTAAAATAGAGCAGAAAAAAAAAGGCGGACCGTTAGTTGAAAAGCCAGAGACAAAGGTCAAGTAAATTGGTGGGAGGGCCCTTGTCAATTTGGTGCTCAAGGCAGGAGTAGGTGCAAATAGTGGGAGAGAAAGGTTCCTGCAGGGAGGTCTGGTCAAAGGTGCCAGGTGGGAATTTAGCAAAACAAAAGGCTGATTCAGGAGGTTGGAGGGAGGCCCCTTCAATGGGACCAGGGAGAGCTGGGAAGGAGGCGTGTGGTGGAGAGGACTCAGGGTAGTCTGGAATGGGTAGAGAAGATGGCCCAAAATGCCAGGCAATATTTACAGAATATGCTGGTTCAGGGGGGTGTCAGGAGAGGGAATCAGGGGTCCAGTAGATGGCAGAGAAACATTGTAGGGAATAAGGATGAATGAGAGGAACTGTGATAGGAAAAGTGTGGCAGAGCAAACAGCAGGCAGTGGTCAGTTCTAGCTATTCTACAATATTGGGCAATTAGCAGAAAAAATTCAGTAGTGCAAGTAGTAAGCTATATAAATGCCAGGCAGTTAGTTAAAGTTTGCTACAACTCTGCTAGGCAATTCTTACATATACAGTGTAATAGTTTATAGGTAAAATGTTTAAGCAATAGAAATATTCAGTAGTGCAAGACATAAGCTATATAGAATTTAGACCTAGCTAAAACAGCAGGCTATACAGTCAAAAATTCCAGGAGGAGAGAAAAAAATAGATATATATATTCACATGAGCAGTAAATTCAGCAGAAAAAATTGTCCAGAGAGCAGTACAGCAAGGCAGTGGCCGAACTGTGTTTTGAAAAAGGTGCCTTGTGTGCTTCCTTTCTCAGTGGAGATCTGCAGCATCCAATTGGAAAGCAGCCACAGTCCCCAGGAGCCAGTCCTATTACAGGGATTGAAGCCTGACAGCTTCGAGCTAGGAGCTGACCAAACGTACATGCTTTCCTTGGTCAGGGGGTGGTGGGCTGGATGCAGAGGTCTTGCCGCTGGCAGGTAGCAGCGCCAGGGCCACTCATCTGAAGTGGATTGCCTTGTTTGGGCTTGTGTCTGCTTTCCTTGGTCAGGAGGTGGCGGGCTGGATGCAGAGGTCCTGCCGCCAGCAAGTAGCAGTGCCAGGGCCACTCAGCTGAAGTGGAAAGCCTTGTTTGGGCTTGTGTCTGCTTTCCTTGGTCAGGGGTGGCGGGCTGGATGCAGAGGTCCTGCCACCAGCAGGTAGCAGTGCCAGGGCCACTCAGCTTCTGTGACTGGGAGCTGTCTGGTGTCCATAACAATTAAGGATTTATTTTATGGTAATACACTTATGTCATTTGAATAAATTAAAATTAAATATAACCTATTTACTCATCACTTTTTTCATTATCTCCAAGTGCGTGACTATACTATAAGATCAAACTTTTCTTCAACTTTATCACCCACTGAGTCAATAATGTTATCAAGAAATCCTACCCAAAACCTTTGTCTGCATTACATCAACTATTGCAGGATGCCAGGTCTTTCACTCTCAATCAGTTAAAGGCTAAATGGGAACAGCACCTTGGTCAAGTTCTAACTGAGATGGACTGGGATAATATAATTATGCACCCTTACCAAAATGTTATTCTGCCAAACTCCAGCAAATTCAAATCAATATTTTTGTACAGAACCTACCTGACACCTTCCAAACTTCATAAATTTAACCTGTGGCTTAATGAGAATTGTCTCAGATGTCAAAACAACACTGGTTCCCTCATTCATATGTTTTTTTTCCCCAAATGTTGGGATTTCATTTTTGAAATTTTACTATATGCTACCACCATTAAATTATTTTACGATCTATCCCAAATTCCTTTAGGGCTCAATGTAAAGAGCTATAACTGTTTGAAATCACAAGGAAAACTACTCTCTCTGGGTCATCTGGAAGCACAAAAATGCATACTGATGTCACGGAAGGATTCTACCCCCCTACCCCATCAAAAAGAGTTTGAATCTAATGGTTAAAGAGCTACTGACGCCTCAAAGAAAACTTTAAAAAACATAATAATTAGGCACAATTCTGCCTACATTCCATTTATAGTTTGTATATTTCTTCCTCCCCATCATTTATTACTAAGGAAATTTGCATGAAAATATGATCTGTATCCCTCAGGGTTCCTGTAGAGTCCATCTGCCTGTTTAGCTTACTCCCTATTTAAATTCATAATCCTCTTTTCTGACATCACAATCTATAGCCATTGGAGTGACTGTGATGTCACAAGCAGTGCTCTATTACTTAAAGTAAGGAGAAACCAGCAGGAATAGATAGACTCTTCAGGAGCAAAGTTCCTGTTTTCATGCAAATGAACTCAGTAATAAATAATGGGGAGGAGGAATACAGCACTAACGGGAAATACAAGCTGGACTGTGTCTAAATAGTAGGTTTTGTTAAAATTCACCTGAATGTGTCACCAACTTTTTAAATTATACTGTTTAGGGTGAATTCACTATTATGCCAGGTACACAGTTCAAATCTTCCTAGCAATCTGGAAACCATTTACTAATGTTGCACTGACATAAAATAATATTTAAGTTCTCTTCACAGATCTTTAAAGTAATTAGGAATTTGTTTTCTTTGTGTTGCCTATTTAACTGTGCTATGAATCATTTACTGTTTTTTTGTGCCAGCTCCCCAAGCCCGACGGACTCACCAGGCTCCAGCAGCTGCCCCTTCATACTCAGGCTTACCCCCCAGAGTGGGCCACCAATAGGCAAACTCTGGTGGCCAGAGGGGCTGGCAATGGAGCCGGCTCATTAGCGGGCGCCGGCATTTTATGGTCTGCAAACCCCACAGGGGCAGGGATGTGCAGTGACGACCAACATCCACCCCACCCCTGAATGTGCAGGCGCCAACCACCATGGAACTCCCAGCCTCCATTAGGGGGTCCATTGTGCATCGGATGCTCAACCCCACCACCCCCCAGAGTAGGAGAGCAGTCCACTGGATGTTCAATCCTACTCTCCCCGGCTGTCCCTCTGACTCTTGAGTCCATTTCCAAACTCAGTCATTGGTGCTTCAGATGGCAACTGTGCATTTGCACCAGCAGGCCAGCCCTTGAATAATTTACTTTTTAAACAACAAAGTTGAGATCGATTCAGTTAAAATGCTGATGATGTCTATTCCTTGTATATTGTGACGTATTGATGTCATTGCTATAGATGCCTTTTTCTAAGATTAATTTGTGTATCATGAATTCTGTTCCCATTTGTTGTTGATATGTTTTTGTTTATTTAATAAAGAAAAAAGGAATTAAACTTCACGGGGCTGTTTACTTTGTTAAGAGGTTTGTTTCATTACTCATAAAACAATGTGCAAAATATTGCTTCACAACACTATAGTATTTCATAATATACATTATATGCAACTATATGAAAGTCAATGGATGCTGACAAAGGGACAAATCCATGTATAGGCTGAGGATAAGCTTTAATTGAGCATACCTCAGCCATGGTACCTTACACCTTGATGCTCGCCTGCACCAGATGGCATCAACATGCCATGACTGCTGCACTCTATTTGTGTGGTTCTGCACATGAGGGCAAGAGGTGGCAGGGTTGGTGCTGTTCCAGACTTTGGGCATCCAATTGGATGCCTATGCTGAGCTGCAAGTGTATCTTGGACTCTGCATGGAACAGGAGATGATGGAATATGGCAGTCCTCCAAACTAGAATGACTAATTTAAACTATTGCTGGCTAGTGCTGTTATTACCCCCAGTCAACTGAGGAGGCTCTAAGAGCTGTGTGCCTATAGGGATGGAGCCAGTGAACCTTCAATGACCTTGTTGTGGCTGTGCACTGGGGCTGAATAGCTGCTATTGTAGTCCATAGACCTGGGTAGCATCTGTCCCATCCACTAATCTGCAACACCAGATTGCTTTGGAGATGCAGTGTATGACCTCATCTGCCCCTTGACCAACCTCCATCCTGCCTACTTGCACAGACACATGTGTGGCTTGTGATTAAGTGTGGAAAGGGCCAGCAGGCAGGGGTGTGAATGGAGATAGGTCTCCACATGTGGGAAAACTTTATACCACAAGCCTCGATATCCACCCCTCCACAGTTGTGGAATTGTTTCCGGGGCAGATACATTGATGATGTTATTGTTGTATGGGATGGGGATCAAATGACAGCAACAAATGTTGTGACTTATTTGAATAACAATGACTTAGATTTGAATTTCACATCAACGGCAAATTAAAATGAACTGACTTTTTTAGATGTCAAAATATATATAGATGACAATGGTAAAATCCATACCAGCACATATCACAAGCTGACCTGTGGAAATACATTGCTATCTGACACATACCCTTCAGGATGTACCATATGGACAGCATGTCTATCTTTACAGGAACTATTCTGATATCTCCACTTTTGACACTCAGGCAGAGGATTTATTGAAGAAATTTCTAGACAGAGATTACACAAGAAAGATACTCGAAACAGGAAGGGAGAAGGCACACAATTTGAACAGGGCATCTATTTTGACATCAAAAAGGAAAAATCAGGAGAATGATAAAAACAAACTTTTGTGACCCAATACAATAGTTTATTACGCAGTATATCCAATATTATTAACAAACACTGGCAAGTGTTAAAGGGTGACAGTAAATTATATGGTGTCATAGGAGATGGACCAAGGATCACTTATAGGAGAGGCGCAACTATAGGTGACAGAGAAACCAATTCTATGTATAAAAATCCCAATGTTAGGAAAAATTGGTCGCCAGCATTACCCTCAAGATTTTACGTATGTGGTAGGTGTAGTATCTGCAAACAAGGTGTTGTTAGAAATACATTTGTGCATCCATCAGGGGGTTAAAATGTACCAATCAAACAATTCATTAACTGTGATTTGGATATTGTAACTTATGTCATTTTTATGTTGGAGCGTAAGCGCAGCCAACATCTTGCGGTAGTGCAGATTTGGAGGCTCAGTCACTGTTGGGCGAATTGCGGGCAGGCATCAGTAGGTGTGTCCCTCATTCCCCAATCAGCCTGCATGCCGGCTCCACACTGTGCATACCTAATGTGGCCATGGGATCAAATGAAAGGTCTGCTACAATGTGAGTTAAGCTCGTCATATGCAGCGGACCTCCCAACATGCTTTCCCTGGTGGTGTAAAAAAGAAAATTAACATGGCGGCATACTGCTGACTTTGGGGGTGCCCAATCCTCCTGTCGGCATACCCTGGCCCAATGTATATGCTGACGGGGGAGCCCACTCCCCGCTGGCATAATGCATCCCCCCCATTTGTTATGTGCTGAGGGGTGTGCCCAATCCCCCTCGGCTCTTGCCCCGCTATCATTGTGGCGACGGGTGCCCAACTCCTAGCTATTGCATCCCAGAAAACACTTAGGTGGCACTCTGGGAGCTCACCCCAGCATGCCAAAGGCCTGCAAAAACAAACTGTCCCCAATGTATATTTTTTATTTTTTAACCTTTAAAAAGAAAACTGCCCCTCACAGTCTCCCTGCCTGCCTCCCACGCCCGCCCACTGCGCCCACTGCCCCTCACACCCTCTCCTCACCCCATACTTACCTCTGGAGTCCGGTGCAACGATCTTTGGTGGACCAGGAACACGTCTGCACTCTTCAAAGCCGACCGCGAACTAAGGAAATGCCGGTAATCTGTATAATGGAATAAATAGGGTTTGTTTCAACTTTGATGCATATCTCAGGCATGTTTTGGAATTTTAGCACCAAATTTTCAACATGGGGTTTTTGGGACCCCTCCTCATGAATTCTGGCACTGTCATCGCGTTAATCAGCCCCGAAAGGTGATTTCGCTGTCACTGCGCAGAATCACCTTTCGGGACTGATTAACCAAACGCTAGTGCCACTGTTCATGAGGGGGCCTCTCAAAAAGCCTACGTTGCAAATTTGGTGGAAAAAATAAAAAAAATGACTGTTTTACTAGCGTGCGTTGTGCTGTTTCCACGCACACTCGTAACTTTGTGAATTTGTAATATTTTCAGTCCAAATTTTCAAAATTGGTATTTTTCCACACTTCCTGATGAACAGTACAGCTGTCATTTTACATATCCTGGCCAAAATGTGTTTTTGCATGTCCAGCGCAGAATAGCGCGGTTGCTGTGCAAAATCACTTTTCGGGACAGTTTGAGGAAATGACGGTGACACTGTTCATGAGCAGAGGTTCTAAAATGCCTATGCTGAAAATTTGGTGCTGAAAGTCCATAAAATGACTGTGTTGCAAGCGTGCGTTGCGCAGTTTCCACGCACCCATGTAACTTTGCAAATTTGTAATATTTCCATGCCAGATTTTCAACACTGGCATTTTTTCATGCCTCCTTATGAACAGTACAGCTGTCATTTTTCACATCCTGCCCAAAATGTGTTTCCGCACCTGTGGTGCACAATGGCATGGTCGCTATGGGAAATCAACTTTTGGGACAGATTAACAAAATCGCAGTGCCGCTGTTCATAAGGGGAGGTCCCAAAATGCCTATGTCACAAATGTGGCTAACAAACTCCCAAAAATAATTGGGGTATGGACATGTGTTGCGCAGTTTGTATGCATGCTTATTGCTTCACCAATATTTCATATTGTCACTCCAGATTTTCAATGTTGTCATTTGTTTACACCTCCTCATGAACAATACAGTTGTCATTCTCCACATCATGCCCAAAAATGTGTTTTCATCCCTCTGTCGCCAAATGGCACAGCCGCTGTGCAAAACCACCTTTCAGCTAACAAAGTGATTTTGCCGTTTTTCATGAGGTGGTCTGACAAGCAGCCCATGTTGAAAATGTGGCATGAAACTACCACAACACGCCTACAGTGTTAGGGTTTCCAACTGTAGCACCCCACCCGGTACAGACTGACAGGCGTCAGGGGTGTCACTTGGGATCATCGGATGTAATGTTCACGCCATTGCACCCCATCCGCCCTGCAGCTACTGACAGGCATCATGGTGTGCCTTGCACTGTTCGGCCACAAAGTTCACCCCACGCACCTATACTGCACCCACGTCAGCGTATTTCCTTATGGAATGGGGTAAGTATAATGCCCAAAGACCCCAAACCACACCCTGACACTTGTCAGTGTCTACTGGGTAGGGCAAGGTACAATGGCATGAGCGTTATAGCTGACAACCCAAAGGCACACCCCAATGCCTGTGCTCTCTACAGGGTAGGGGTGGGGTTTGCATCACTTCAGTACTTCACTGCCATTCCTATTATGCATCTCTAGTTCCAGCACTGCCAATGCCAATGCCAGTGTGACAACATTCAGCATTCACAGATGTTTGTTTGCTCTTGCAACATGACACATGTGGGTCATACTGTGAGCTCTTTGAAGAAGAGCATTCAAGAACATTTACAATTAATTAAAGTGGATGTGCCAGTTACCCCTGTTGGAGTACATTTTTCAGAATTTCACAATTGTTATGTCTCTTCTTTTCGATCCGTGGGTATTGAAAGAAAACCAACACATACACAAGGTGGAAACTGTACACAGAAGTTACTTCAAAAGGAAGCAAGGTGGCTTTATTCAGTGGAGTCCCTTGCTCCAAGTGGTTTGAACAAGAACTTGGACATTATGCTTTTTTTACCTAGGTAAACTTATACTGACAGAACCAATTGAAGTGGATATTAAAGTGTAACTTGTATTTCTATTGTATGAATTTTATGTTTTGCTTCTTTAATTTGTTTGGGACACAGAGTCTCTGAGAGGAAGGTTATATATACAGGTTAGATGTAAAGCCACAGTCTGTCTATACATCAAATCAAATCAAATCAACTTTATTTTTATAGCACCTTTCAGAACCAAGACACTGTACATAAAACCAAATACATAAAAAGGACGTTAAAACAGATCATCCATGACTAGGGAAAGTTAAACTAAATAAATATGTTTTTAAATCAATTTTAAATCTATCGACAGTTGGGCATTCTCTCAGCCAATGAGGTAGTGAATTCCACAGGGTTGGCACTGAAAAAGCGAAGGCACGAGATCCAGATGTCTTCAATCGTACCCTGGGAATCTTCAGCAATCCCTCGTTGTGGAACGGAGAGGATGGAGGAGGCAGTAGGGTACCGCGAGATCTTGCAGGTAACCGGTTCTCTGATCATGTAGGGCTTTAAAGGTTAGCAAGCCAACCTTAAAGGTGATCCACCACCAAACAGGCAGACAGTGCAGCTCGCGGAGCACAGGCGTAATATGACTGGTTCTAGGAGTCCCAGTCAAAAGCCTAGCCGCTGCATTCTGCACCAGCTGCAGGCGGTGGATATCAACCCCTTGTAGCCCTAGGTAGAGGGAATTGCAGTAATCAAGACGGGTGGTGACAAAGGCATGGACCAGTGTTGGAAGATCAACTGGAGGAACCAGATGTTTCACCCAGGCGATATTTCTCGGAAGGTAAAAGGAGGATTTGACGACAGCTGACACCTGAGACTTTAGGGTCAGACCATCATCAAAAAAAATGCCCAGGTTACGCACCTGATCTGAGATAGTGAGCAGCATACCACCAAGTAGTAAGCCTAATGGTTGACCAGCCCCCAAACCTGCCCCCGGATGATTTGGGTCCACTACCAGCACTTCAGTCTTACCCAGATTCAGTCTCAGCCAGCTGGAACTCATCCAAAATCTGATCTCAGAAAGGCAATTATTTAGCACGGAGAGTGCATCCTCCTGTCCGGGCAGAAAGGAAATATGCAGCTGAGTATCATCTGCATAGCAGTGAAAACCCAGACTGTATTCCCTGATATCTCCCAATGGCAGAATATACACTGCAAACAACATGGGGGCTAGAATGGAACCCTGTGCTACCCCACAAGGCAGGGAGTGAGCACCAGAGGAAACAATTCCAGTGGCAACTCTCTGGGACCTGCCAGTGAGGTAAGAATGGAACCATTAAAGGACTGTACCAGACAGCCCACAAAAGAGCCGTAGGCGCTCCAACAGCACACCATGGTCTACAGTGTCAAATGCAGCAGAGAGATCAAGAAGAACCAGAATGGTACGTGCTTTTCAATCTCTAGCCATTAGGAGGTCATTCAACACCCAGACAAGGGCAGTCTCCATGCTATGCTTCTTCCTAAAACCAGACTGGAGAGTATCATAGACATTGTGAGTTGTAAGATGATCATCCAATTGCAAAGCAACCACCTTTTCAATAACCTTACCAACAAATGGCAGGTTAGAGATAGGCTGGTAGTTGGCTAGACAATCTGGATCCAAGGAGGGTTTTTTAAGGAGTGGTCGAACGACCACCTCCTTGAGGGGGTCAGGAAAGACCCCCTCTCCAAAGACTTCCAGACAATGTCAGCAAGGATTGGGCAGATAACATCTACACATCCCACTAAAAGGGGTGTAGGACCCAGATCCAAACTACAACTGGTTGAGTGCAATGTTTGGACGATCTTCACAATGTCAGTGAACTCCAGCTGGCAGAAATCTGACCAGACAGACTGAGTGCATGCCACTTCCTGTCGACCACTGCAATCCCTCATAGGAGAGGTTGGACCGATGCCAGACCTGATGCTGGCAACCTTATCCACAAAAAATCAAGCAAACTCCTCACATCTCAGCTGAGAAAAAGCTTCTCTGGGCTGGAGACAGATTGGATTGCACAATCTGTCAATGGTCCGGAAGAGCTGAGCCAGTCGATTCTGTGAGGCAGAAATCTCCCTGGACAGGAATTCTGCCTTCTTATGGGTGATTTCTGATTGATAGCCATCGTAATGTGCCATCAACCTAAGCCAGTCAGCATCATGGCCAGACTTCTGCCAGGCTCTCTCCATCCTTCTGCCAACTCGCCTTAACTCCTTCAAGGAGCCATCAAACCAAGGGCCCCTTGGGCGAAGAGTGAGAGGCCAAATACAAACAGGAGCAATCTTGTCCAGAGCATCTCCCACAGCCTTATTATAGGCTAGTACGAGATCATCTGGACTCATGCATTCACCCGACAAGCCCAATAGGTCCAGTACCGCCAGTAGGTCACTAGGGTTAATGCCCCCTTAAGGGCGGTACTGAACCATCTCCGAGGGGCAGACCTTTAAGGGGAGCCTTAAAGCTGAACCTTATGGTGTGATGGTCAGACCAGTTGACTGGTTCCACCCCTAAATCAGCAATCTCCATACCCAAAAGAAAGATCAGATCCAATGAATGACCCCCTACATGGGTCGAGAAGGTAACTACCTGTGTTAGGCCCAACGTCGTCATCAGCTGGAGGAGATTTTGACCAAAATGTGAGAGTTCATCATTGACCCAGGCATTGAAGTCCCCCAGAACTATCAATCTGGGGGACCTCAACACCATGTTGATGATGAAGTCTGCTATCTCCTGCAGGAATTCTCCACCATCTCCTGGTTGACGGTAGACGAGGAGAATCCCGCAACCTACACCCTCTCCCAGGATATATTCAAATGATCTGATACTTCCCAATGGCACATCCACAAGGCCCAGCTCAGTCTTAAACATAATGGCCACACCCCCGCCCCTATGATCCAACCTTGGACGGTGTATCACTGAGAACCCGGCTGGAGTTGCCGAGGCCAATACAGGGCCTGGATTTTCATCCAGCCAGGTCTCAGTGATGCATGCCAGATCAGTTGATCCAACAAGATCAGTTATAATAGCTGTCTTGTTTTTAATAGATCTGGCATTGCATAACACCGCCAAGGTGGGATGAGCTGTCGGGGAAGAACTTGGCACCTGCCCACTAATGTCGGAGCCCTTGGGTATGGGGACAAGACAAGAATAACCTCTATCCTGACTCCATTTCACCCCAGGGCATCTTCTGGACCCTACAACTCCTATCCGTCCTCCCCTTTCCTGTCCCCTACCAGGTCCTGCTCTCCGCCTTCAGTTACGCTTCCTAAGTATGCCCAAAGCACGACACCTAAAATAGGTGTCGGATGACAGTGGGGGACATTCAAAGGGACATAATTCCCTGAGCCTGGTGGGGGAATAATGCCCAACCATCACTAAACCTCCCCAACACATTATAAATAAAACCAGATAAACTAAAACCCACCCCAAATAAAATAAATAAATCTAATCTTAATAACAATACTAAATTAAATATGTTTTAATATCTAATAAAATATATCAAATGTCTTTACCCCCCCCTCTTAAATATCCAAATAATTCACTCCTCCAGTCTCTCTCTCTCTCACAGAGGAAAGGGGTGATAAAAATAAAATAATAACAGAAAAAAAAGTAAATAAACAAAACAAAGACATACCCACTATCAAATAATCAAATAATTCATTTCTCCACTCTCTCTCATAGAGTGGGGGGGGTCAAAAATCCCACACACTGTCTCTCACACATTGGCAGAAAACAACATATATAAACAAATAAAACAATACCAAACACTTAACACTTATTCAAAAATATAAATAAAATACTGAAACAAAAAGTCATTTGATTTCTCAGTTCATTTATAAATCCCGATTAGTCCAGCACTTCCTGTTACAGAAAACTAAAACTCCTATTGTCCTTTAAAGTAGATGGATATGCCCAGGAGCTCATGCCTGAACACTACAGGGAGCCACACAATTAGGCAGTTCAGTTATGAAGTACTGCACTTTATGCAATTCACTTTCAAAAAAGAAAGAAAATGAATCAAACATGCATGGCAAGGATCTTCAGCTCCCTGAGGCCCTCTCACAGCCTCGGGAGACTTAACAAGGCACAGGCACTCCCACTGTCTGTCCAAGCCAGAGGATGGTAAAGGGTTATGAGTAATTTCAGCCCCCAGGCCTTTCACTACCTGGGGGACTAACAATGAAGCACAGGCACTCTCACTGCCTGAAAGTTAACAATAAATAATAAAAGAGTAAAAATCTGACCAGGTGCAGGCAGCAGGTCTTCAAAACGAAAGTCCTCACTCATGATCCATATGCCAGGAAAGTGGAGACCCCAGAAATCCCATAGAAGGCACCGCAGCCAGAAAGTATCCGCAGCCGCTTCCTCGGTTCTCTATCGACGCCAGCTTACCAGTTGGCCTCCTAGAGAACCTAAGCAAGCTGACAGCCCGCTCCGTTGACTACCTGACAGAACCACTGCTCAGCTCCCTGAGTGGCCCCAAATTTCAGCCACCAGTTACCCTACAGGGACAGGCCAACCACTGCCAACAATCCAATTCCTGCGCCTAAAGGCGCCACCACAGGACCGTCCAGTCAGGGGCTCAGTTCAAAACAACTTCACACAAATCCTCTCCTGCACTGCACCTAGTCCCAAGTCCAAGCTCCAAGTAATCCACTGCCTCTCCTCAACTCCTGTCCTCAAAGCTTCCTGTCTCCGGCCCAAAACACAGCTCTGGACTAATACAAATAGAAAATCCCAGTAAGTCCGACTAAATCCAAAGAAAGACACAGGTAAATCAGCTCAGGTCTTCAATATATGCAAGATGACCACGGGCAGAAACAAATAGCCCCAGTTCACCCTACAAGGTCTTTGGAATGACCTGATGTTGCTCTACAAATTAGCTGAAGCAAAAACAGGTAGAAAACAAGCCACAACAGTGACAGATGGGAGACGAAAATGGGCAATAAATAACAATAAACGGGAGTCAAAAACGGGAGACAAAAATGAAGAAAATAAAATCACACTCTAGCTACAACTAGCTCTACAGCACGCCCAACCTGGCGGCCATCTTGAAATCATTGTTTTAATTTAAACCTATCTAAGGTGTAAGATGTTCTTTTCTTTTTTTTTTTTTTTTGGGTCTTCTTCACCTCCAAGGTGGAGAGTTCAGCACCCCAGGCCCTGCTCGTTGCTCCACTATGTCCAGGCTTTACCCTCCTGGATGGGGCTGCTGAGCAGGCACCCCCTCACCAACTAATTTGGTCTCTTGCCCCTGGCTTACCCGCCAGGGTGGGGCCACGGGAGTGGCACACTCCCAACAGACCTTAGTCTCAGCAGGAGTAGTGGTGGAGGTGGAGACCATCATGAACAGAGCCAGCATTTCTTTTTTTTTTTTTGCAAATGACCATATTTTATTAAACCAACTTATACAGATTGTACATACAATGAGTAGATTACAGGCGATAGGAGGTTTATAAAACGAAAAAGCCCCCACCCTCTCCCCATAACCCTCCCATGTGATCTCCCCCAGCTATCCAACCCTCAAAAAAAAAAAAAAAAAAAAAAACTTCCATGGCATCAAACAGACTGTGGACATAGACATTCCTCAACTCCGGCTAATAGATGCGAATTACATTAACAGAGCAAAATCATGGAAAAAGGGAAATTAAAACCAAGCCCTAGGTATTCGTAAAAGGACAAAAGGAAAAACCTCTGCCAGAGTATGAGCTCAAAAAAAATACTAGGCATAGGCTAGGGAACCATTGGACAAGTTCATGAAAAATTGATATATTACTAATAAGGAAAGAGCAAATAATAGGTAATAGGTAATGGACAATAGATAAAGGATTCTAGATAGTAGATAATATATAATAGTTAATAGGTAATAAATAATAGATAATGGATAATAGATAATAGAGACAGGGGGAAGGATAAAGGGGAGAGAGAGAATCAGAATAGACGAGAGCAGAGCAGAGGAGTAAAAGAAAATATTAGGGAACACCACTAAATTCCAAAATTAGTTTTAAGATATTGAAGAAGTCTCCCCCAATATTGGGAAAAATTGGCAGAAGCCTTAGATAATCTGAAGGCCAGCCTTTCCGCATAAAATGCATTTAAAAATTCTTCCCACCATTCCTTATGGGAAGGAACCCAGTCTTCTCGCCAGTGGCGTAAGATTAGTAACTTAGTACCTGATGAAATCAATGCTAACTGATATTTCTGCTTTTTACTTGAGATACCGGCGCACCTCCCAAATATACAGTTTTCTAAACAAAATGCAGGTGAGAGATCGGTGTATGGACCCGTCCACGCCTTCACCAAGGTCCAAAGCTTTTGCACCTTTGGACAAAACCAAAATTTATGAATGGTCGACGCCAAAGGGTCACTACAATCTTTGCACGTCGAAGAAGGCAGTCTGCCTACCTGGTGCAACCTCGCTGGAGAAAAATATATATTATGTAACAATTTAAACTGTAAATCTCTTAGCCTTTCTTGCTTAATATAAAGATATGTATCCTTCCAAATATTGCCCCAAACTGCTTGCGACCAGTCTAAGGCCAAATTAATTGATCAATGTAGGGGCGACTGAGCTGAGGAGGGGACACTCTTCTCTGAGATATACTTATATATTTTAGATATACTTTTTCCTCCCAGACAAAGGTCACCTAATTCCTTAAAAAATACACCTGCTCTGTCAGAACAACGGCTCTTCCCCAGAAAAGTCTTAACAGTACTATGAATTTGTAATAATCTAAACCCAAAAAGGGGTCTTACCCCAAATTTTAAAAACAATGACAATGACGACAGCAATGAGTCCCCTGAAAAAAAGTCTGCCAAACGTGGCTTGGGGTAGAAAATGGAAAAGGGTTTAACAATGGGTCGGCTACCAATCAAGAAACTGGGATTTTTTAGTACGGGTTGGGTAAGATCAAATCCTGGACGGATGTTAAACTTTGCACACAATTGATGCATAGCTCGGATGTCCCATCCTAAGGGGGTATCTCTAGCTATTTTGGGAACCTTGGCCCATGGAATGTATAGTAGAGATTCTAAGTCCAAATTAAATTTTTTAACAAAGGCCTTGTCAAATGCCAGACCCGGTGTAGATGCACTCAAATCATAGGTCCATAGAGCCGCCCTGGCTGCGTGTATAGCCAAGTAGTATGTAAAAAAATCTAGTAATTTCAGGCCGCCCTTATCTCTCGGATAACACAACTTGTGATAGGCTCTACATGGAGGAGCCCCACCCCACAAAAAGTTTAAACATAACTTATTTAGCGGTCAGAAAAAGGACTTGGGCAGATAAATGTTTAGACAAGAGAGGGGGTTAAAAAGCTTAGGTAATACTACCATTTTAATTGTATTGGCCCTACCTGAAAGGGATAAGGGGAGTTTTAACCACCTGTCCAAATCCTCTTTGATTGATTTTAAAGATGGTTTAAGATTAAGACTAACCAGATCTTCTAGATTCCTAGAAACCCAAATGCCTAAATATGGTAAGGCCTCTATCTGCCACTGCAGGCTCAAGGAAAAACAGCAAGCTTTGGAGAGACAAGATGATAGTGAATACAGCATAGTCTTCGACAGGTTTAACTTATAACCGGAAAATTTCTAAAGCTTGCAGTAAGTTTCAGAACTTGAGGGAGTGAAGTAGAAGAGTTTGGGATATGCAATAGTAAATCGTCCGCGAAAGCCAACACTTTAAATTCCTCAGTTCCAATTTTAATTCCTTGAATTAAGGGGTCAGAGTTGATAACTCTTATCAGAGGTTCAATGTACAGGTTGAACAAATATGGGGATAATGGCACCTGCAGTTCCTCTCCTTAAAGGAAAGGCTTCCGAAATCAGATTATTGCACTGAATTCTAGCTGAGGGGCATTGATACAGAACTTTCACCATACTAATGAAACATTTTGGGATGCCAAATTTAGATAGGGTAGCAAACATTGATGACCACTCGACGCGGTCGAAAGCTTTCTCTGCGTCAAGAGAGACCAGGGATGCTTCCAACCCTGGGCTCTCCGGCGCAGAGATTAAATAAAATAACTTTCTGAAGTGGTTGGCCAGGGAATGTCCCTCTACAAAGCCCGCCTGTTCTGGACTAACTAAGTCACCCCAAACCTCCTTAAGTCTAAGTGCCAAAATTTTTGCAAACATTTTTACATCCAGGTTTAATAGGGATATTGGTCTATAGTTACCTACCAACTCCGGAGATTTATCTGGCTTCAGGAGGAGAATGATCCTGGCCTCAAACAGAGACTTGTCTTTAACCCCTCTTTCAACCCAAAAAAGATAAAGCTGTTTCAACAACGGAACAATAAACTGCTTAAAAGATTTATAAAAAGAGGGGTAAAACCATCTGGTCCTGGTGCTTTCCCGATTTTAAGAGAATCAATTGCTTGCCCAATCTCCACCTCAGAAATAGGGGCAGCTAAGCTTTGTCCTGATGTTTCCGACAAGTGGGGAAAGGGAATGTTAGCCAAAAATCCCTCCATTTTTGCCTTACACTGTGGTGAGGGGAGAGTACTTGAGTAAAGTTCTTGATAGAACTCAACAAATCCCTGCAGAATGCCCTCAGGATTAGTAGTTAAGTTATTAGATGTCGGATGTCTCAGAGCTGCAACCCACCTAGCAGTGGCCTTCTGTTTCAATTGCCAAGCTAGCAACTTCCCGGCCTTGTTACCCTGACCTATATAAAGAGCCCGAATCTTTGCTGCAGAAGAAACCACCTTATCTCGCAGAGTATTAGCATACCATGCTTTCAGGGACAATAATTCCTGCTCCTGGCTCCCAGACCTAGAACCCCCTTGAATACTCTCTAGAGCCCTGATTCTCCCCAAACATTCTTCCAAACCTGAAATCTCCTTAGCTTTGCGCTTAGACGCTATACAAATCAATTCACCTCTCCATACTGATTTGAGTGCAGCCCAAGTATAGTCCACGGCCTCTATGGACCCCAATTCACATCAATCGAGCCCGACAAGAAATTCCTAAAATGTGAGACAATCTCAGAGTCTCTCAAAAGACTGTCATTCAAGGACCAGGAGTAGGATCTCGAGAAAAAAGGGGTTGGTAGCCACTTCAAAAATATTGGGGAATGGTCAGAGATAACTCTGGGCAAAATAGTCACCTCCACAGTATCACCCAGACAGTCTTTGCTTATAAGAAAGTAATCTATTCTCGAGAATGATCTATGGACCGGGGAAAAAAATGTATAATCTCTGGCAGAAGGGTTAATCAACCTCCAAGGGTCCACCAACCCCAAGGAGGAAATAAGCTCCTCTAGAGCAGATTGGGCCAGAGAGGATTTCGCCCCTCTACTCCATGAGCGGTCCAATTGATTAGATTGGGTTAAGTTCCAATCACCACCTAAAATAATTTGGGCCCCTTGGAAGGGAGCTAATATTAATGCTAGTTGAACAAAGAAAGCCGGTGACTCCTGGTTGGGTCCATACACCGATCCCAGCACTAAACTAACTCCATTAAGTTTACCAGAAACAAATATATACCTGCCATTGGGGTCCGAAATAACCTCAGAGTGGATAAACGGGATTCCCCGCGCAATCAGTATAGCCACTCCTCTACTACTGGGCGAAAAGCTAGAACCAAAAACCTGTCCAACCCATTTTTTTTTGAAATGCATTAACTTATCTACCAAAACATGTGTTTCCTGCAAAAACACCACTGCCGGCTTGTAATGAGCCAAATGGTTTAGTATAATAAATTTTTTGCAATTATCCTTCCCCCCCTTAATATTCCAAGATAGAATATTCAGCCCACTAGCCATCAGCAGTTACAAATTTCCCACAGAAGAAATGGATAGCTGTCCCCATACTAACTAAAGCCTTTAGCCAATTAAAAAGGAGAACAATATAAACCCCCTTATCTAAGTTGCAAAAGAACATAAGCCCCCTAAAATAAAACCCCCAATTGAAAGACCAGGCCCGTAGCCCACTCCACTGCCTCTGGTTCATGAAACGCTATAGAGGCCGGGCCCCCCCTCCATCAACATACCTCAAATAAAGGGAGGAATCCAAACAATTAAATAACAAATAGAAGAAAGAAATGTACCTCCCTTTAACACCACAAGTTTAGGATAGGTACTGAATATATGTTGCAAAATTCCAGTGCTCTATATGTAGTCTGGGAACACATCAAGGCCAAACAGGCAGTTATACCTTGCTCCCATAGGGACTGAAAAACCACCCGACCGTGGAGCTACCATCTAGCCACTAAGGGCCCCAAACCCTTAGTTGCCCCAAGGAGTTGGTGACGATTCCCTTTGGCCTGATTGTTCCCCTTATAAAAATAACTACCAGACACAGTTACATTGCCTGAACCCCGACTAAACATCGAACTTCACCACCAACTGGACCCTGGAAGATCTTAAGATCTATGATTACAGTATTGATAACATTGGAAACATAATGCAGAGCTACAAAAATAAGTCCGTCAGCTCCCTCTTGTGGGGAAAACGTAAACGTCTCTGCTTCCTATCCAGGTTGAAAATCAAAACAAATAATAAAATTGTAATGGTATAAAACAACTCACCCAGCTACAGTTGGTTATTTAAAGAGACCATATGTCCATTTCAAATCCTGGGAGTGATGTTAGAAGTAACCACAGACGTCTTCCCCTCGAAACTGGTAAAATTCAAAATAAGTTCAGTTGCAGCAGACTGAAACTCCAGAGTGACACATGGACAGGCCACATTTACCATCGCCAAACCCAGGCTCATCCTTTATTTTTGGGAAAAAGATCAGGGAAATAGGTCTCTAAAGCAGCGAGGGCATCTTCTTCCATTTCGTACCGCTTGATCCCCTCTTTTGTGGATACCTCCAATCTTGCTGGATATAACATTCTGTGGCGAATTCCAGCTGCCCAGAGCTTCGAAGTTAGTGGACGAAAAGCCAGGTGTGCCTGCCTCATCTTCCAAGTAAGATCTGGTACCAAGCGGAGCTTCTTACCGTCCCACTGAAACATAGATCATTTTCTGACTTCTCTCAAAATATGCTCCCGATCCAAATAATTCAGTAATTTGAAGATTATTGGCCTTGGCAGATCTGAGGGTGCAGGCTTTGCTCTCAATGCCCTGTGGCCTCTTTCTATTATGTATTCTGGACCATTAGGCGATGGGCCCACTGATTTATTCAGTAACTTTTGTAAGAAGCAGATGGTATTAGCCCCTTCCTCGCCCTCTGGGAGGCCCAGGAGAACCAGGTTATTGCGTCTGGTCCTGCCCTCTAAATCATCAAGCCGATCGGTTAACTTCTCCAGGCTCCGCTTATAATCTTTTGCCGCGAGCCCGCTCTCTCTAAAGCCCTTTCTATAGATGAAATCCTGGCTTCTGCGTCGGTAACCGTCTGGCAAGCTGTGTAAGAGCTGGTTTAAACTCAGCCACGTCTTCAATGAGCTTGAAGAGGGCATCTTTGATCGTCGTCAAATCTTCGTAGATCTTTGTGGGAGCAATGGTCTCTGGCTCATTAACTGGAGAAGAGCTCCGCCGCGGCCGCTTGGCCTCTAATTCTGTCTCCAACGCTTGCATATTTGGATGTCGAAGCAGAAAGACAGGATCTCCTCAGGTAGCTCGGGGTAACAGGCAAGTAAATGGCCAGAAAATAAGCACCGATCACTGTTTAAACAAACAAAACTCGCTGTCGGAGAGGGAGACCCGCTAAAACACCGCTACTCCTCCATGCGCGTCCGGAGCCAGCATTTCTTTGTATGCTGGATTCCTGGGGGCAGAAACATGCAATGACAACCTGTGTCCTCCCCAACCCCTGAACATGTGGTGCTTGCAATGGCGGTACCCCCAGCCTCCGCCAGAGAGCCGCAGAGCACCGGATACTCTTCCCCCCTTCCTCTTGGAGAAGGAGAGCAGTCCCAGGGATGCTCGATCCTTCTTCCCCCCCGGCTGGAACTCTGACTCCAGAGTCCGTCACCGAATCCAGAATGTCGGCACTGCCAGCCGATGCCTTGACGCAGCCCTGACAGGCCATGTAAGATGTACTTTAATAAAAGTCTCTTAAATATTGTATAATACTTGTGGTACAACAGGAATACCATCTGTTGTTTTTAAGATATGTATTTCAGTATTTACCCCTCCCCCCTTTTTGGATCTCCTTTTTTGGATTTTTTTATAATGGTTTTCTCCCCCCCCCCCACTCATTTCCCATCCTTATTGGTCTTAGTCCTGTCTTTTCAGTTATCTTTTCTTTTATTTCTCATATATTCCTGCTTTTTTAGATTGTATTGATACATTAATCAAGCAAGCACCTTGTAGTTAATTTTATAGGACTGGGGTTCACAGATGGATTTTTTAAATGGTTTTTCATTGTGTTTGGCTCATGCGGGTAATATGATGCCAAAATTTGGGGCTATGCCTTTAAAATTTACTTTATAAGCATTTGTTTCTCATTGCTCCAGACCCCCTGATGATTTGTCACATAGAGACCTGAAGCATAGGGGTTTAGTTCCACTATCCTCTTGAAGCTCTGCTGAACAAACCATGAGTGATTTGCACTGCAAATTTGTTTTTCACTATTTTTTTCCTTGAGTGCTGCTTGTTCATTTTTATGTTTGCTTGCACGCATGTGCAAGAAACATAGTGCCATCATCCGAGATTTCGGAGGTGTGTCACCCCCTCTTCCAATTCAGTCAGTGTTTTGGCTGGCGTGGCCCCTGTAAGCCAATGCATGCTGGAGCTGTCTATGACAAGCACCAAAATGCAGTGGCATACAGTTGAAAGGGAGCTACGCTTCAGTGAGCATCGATAAGATATCGCCTGCTCATGCGCAGCTCCCCCTACACACACACACACACCCACGCACGCGTACTGCATGCTGCCCCCCCAAGCACACACTCTATATGTGACGGGGTGCCCAATCCCCATCGGCTGTGCTGCGCTCCCCCAAAACCTTCCAAATGCCACTGGGCTCCACCCCAGCATGGCAACTCGATGGTATAGTAGCGAGGGTGCCCAATCCCCATCGGCTTCACTGTCTCTCCCCCCCCCATGCTATCACCGATGGGGTGCCCAATCCCGTCGGCTACTCTTTCTCTCCTCCCCAGTACAAGGTGCCATGCTGGGAGTCCACCCCAGCATGGCAACCATCCATGGTTGACGGGGTGCCCAATCCCGTCGCTCCCACCGCCCCAGCCGTCCTTCTGCCGTGCAGGGCCCACTACGCGTGGCAAACATCCCGCCGCTCTTTTTTTTTTAACATGTAAAGCAAAAACGGTCCCACGCAGTCTCCCAGCCCCCGACAACCCGCACTCCACCCACTGCGCACCCAGCCTCCATACACCCCCCAACCCATACTTACCTCCGGAGCACGGCACGACGATCTGCGGTGGACCAGGAACACGTCTGCACTCTTCAAAGCCGACCACAAACTGAGGAAATGCCAGTAAGTTGTATAATGGGCTAGATAGGGTTTTTTCAACTTTGTTGCATATCTCAGGCATTTTTTGGAATTTTTGCACCAAATTTTCAACATGGGGTTTTGGGGACCCCTTCTCATGAATGCTATCACTGTCATGGCGTTATTCAGGCCCGAAGGGTGATTTCACAGTCACTGTGTGAAATCACCTTTCGCGACTGATCAATGAAACGACACTGCCAGTGTCTCATAAGGTGGGCTCTCAAGAAGCCTATTTTGAAAATTTGTGGAAAATTCAAAAGACAGTTTTACGAGCGTGCGTTGCGAAGTTCCTACGCACGCTCATAGGTTCGCGAATTTTCAATATTTTCACTCCAGATTTTCAACATTGCCATTTTACCACTTCTTCTTATGAGAAGTGCAGCTGTCATTTTTCACATCTCACCCAAAACGTGTTTCCGCCCATGTAGCGCACAATGGCACAGTCGGTGTGCGAAATCAATGTATGGGACAAATTAAGAAAATCACAGAGATGCTGTTCATGAGCACAGGTCTTAAAATGGCTATGTTGAAAATTTGGTAAAAAAATTCCAAAAAATGACTGTTTTATGAGCGTGTGTTGTACAGTTCCTACGCACGCTTGTAAGTTCGCAAATTTTCAATATTTTCACTCCAGATTTTCAACATTGCCATTTTACCACACCTTCTTATGAGTACTACAGCTGTCATTTTTCACATCTTGCCCAAAATGTGTTTCCGCCCATGTAGCGTGCAATGGCACAGTCAATGTGCGAAATCAATGTACGGGACAAATTAAGAAAATCACAGAGACACTGTTCATGAGCAGAAGTCTTAAAATGGCTATGTTGAAAATCTGGTGAACAAATTCCTAAAAATGACTGTTTTACAGGCGTGCGTTGCACAGTTCCTATGCATGCTCATAAGTTTGCGAATTTAATATTTTCACTCCAGATTTTCAACATTGCCATTTTATTATACTTCCTTATGAACAGCACAGCTGCCATTTTTCATATGCTGCCCAAAATGTGTTTTCATACATGTAGAGCACAATGGTGCTGTTGGTGTGCGAAAGCAATGTTTGGGACAGATTAAGAAAATCATAGTTACACTGTTCATGAGCAGAGGTCTTAAAATGGCTATGTTGAAAATTTGGTGACAAAAGTCCATAAAATGACTGTTACGAGTGAGCATAGTGCAGTTTCCACGCACCCTTGTAAGTTCATGACTTTGTAATATTTTAAGTCCAGATTTTCACCAGTGGCATTTTTCCACACTTCCTTATTTACAGTACAGCTGTCATTTTTCACAACATGGCCGAAGTGTGTTTTCACAGTTTCAGTGCAGAGATGCGTGGTCGCTGTGGGAAATCATTGTTCAGGACAGATAAAGAAAACCACAGTGACACTGTTCATGATCGGAGGCATCAAAATGCCTGAGTTGACAATCTGCTGTAAAAAAAATCCCCAATTTAATTATATTATGGGTGTGCATTGCACAGTTTCTATGTACGCTCGTGACTTCACCACTTTTTTAAATATTTTTACTGCAGATTTGCAACATTGCCATTTTTTACACCTCCCCATGAACAGTACAGCTGTCATTTTTTACATCCTGTTCGGAATGTTTTTGCACCTGTGGTGCTAAATGCCGTAGTCACTGTGCATAAGCAGCTTTTGGCTAACAAACTGATATTCCCCCTGTTCATGAGGTGGGGTCACAAAAAAACCATGTTGAACATTTGGAGTGAAAATACCAATGAATGCCTGAGGTATTAGGGTTTCCAACCATAATGTCCAACCCTGTAGAGAATGACAGGCATCAGGGGTGTGACTTGGGATTCTTGCCTGTAATGCTCATACCATTCCACACCCTGCAGCTAGTGAGAGGCATCGAGAGGTATGCCTTGGACTCTTCGGCCCCAATGTTCACCCCATTCTCCTATATCGCACCCATCTCATAGTATTTCCTAATGGAATGGGGTGCGTATAAGGGCCACAGACCCCAAGGAACACCGTGACACTTGTCAGTGTCTGCAGGGTGGGGTGTGGTGAAATGGCGTGGCTGTTATGCCTGCCGACCCAAAGGCACACCCCAATGCCTGTCACTCTCTGCAGGGTGGTGGTGGGGTTGGCTTCAGTTCAATACTTCACTGCCATTCCTATTACGCATCTCTGTAACTTCTACACTACCACTGCCAATGCCAGCAAGCAAACATTCGGCATTGACAAATGCTTGTTCTTTGTCTGTATTAGTCAGCTTAAGTTAGATAGTACTCTCACACATGGGCTTAAATGCATGGCATTTTTGCGATTTGCTCTTTGAATTGGGTGTGGTCTTTTTTAAATATTGGACCCTAACTATTATAAACCTCAAGTAAAACAACACTGCTAACACCTCAATACAGCAGTGCTCCACTGTTCTGACACAAAAATGTTTTTCTAACTCAGCTAGAAGTGGGCAAAGTCAGGGAAATTTCCTTATGAAGAACATCTTGAAAATCCCTCAGCTTTGGTTTGCCCATTACCCCATTTCACAGAGTTTTCACCTGACAGAGTATTCACATTTGCCTGGTGAAGAATACACATAGTGACCTGTGCTAGCAACATTATCAGTTACTGTATATGACACTGTAACCCCCCTACAAATGGGGGTTCCCAAAAAGTCTTCCTTGAGCTTGCCTAAATGCTCACTGCCAGGCTGGTGTCCTGCATTTTTAGCAGTTTAAATGTGATTACCAGAGCCTGTATATTGTATACTGTCTCTTTAAGAGCTGCCTAATTGCAGTTTAAGTAATCTGAGAGGGAGCTCTGTAGAAAGATGTAACTATTTACTGAAAATCATTTAGGGTGATAATGATAATGTAGTTTGTTTAACCTGCCTTCTTTGTAGCAAGAACTGTTTTGTTTGTCTCCACTATCTTGGTCCTGGACTGCAAATTGGACCAAACAGTACTGGTGGGACCTAAAAGGTAACTGAACTACAGGAGCTGTCTGAATTCAAAATCTGTAGGAACTTTAGTTTGGAGCTTTTTTTGCCCCTTTTTTGCAACTGAAGGGGGAACTCTTGCTTTGACTGACAGCCAAATGAGCCAACCAAATCTTTTGGATCTTGGGGAAGTCCCGGGCTGCTTTCAGTTTTCAGTTAGTTCTGAGCTGGGAAGTGAAACAAGAAGGAGCTGAAGTGATTCTGAGCAGCAATCCTGAGTGGATTCGTATGGGAGAACTCTGAAAAGGCTTTTAGCCTGCATGTTGGTGTGCTGCTCCTGGAAGGGAGAGAAGAGAATTATTTTGGACTAAATCCAAGTTTGTGTGACTAAAATAAGCTACTGAAGTGGGCCAGGCTCAACCTGAAGAAGACCGAAGATTTTGCTGAATGAGACTGGCCTGTCAGAAGTGTGCAAAGACTTTGTGATCGTGACCGGGGAGCGCTTTGCCTGGTACAGTAGAATTCCCTTACATGTAAATGTGCTATGAGCTGCTAGTGGGTTGTGAGTTAGTCCCCCACTTTGTGAACTGTGTTCTGCTTGCTGGAAGCTGCATCCAGCCCAAAATGTACTGCATCTGAATTTGTCTCCATGTGGTCTGGGCCTTGCCAGACTAGCCCAGCTAGACTACCCACTGCACAGAGAAGCCATTGACAAGAGACCTGCCTGGGGATCAGCCCCCTGCTCCACACTTGAACAGGAACGACGCCTCTGCGACTCATGTGGGCCCTGCTTCTCCTGGCATTCCAGATCAACCACCTGCAGTCTCGATTTTTGTCCAGCCTGTGTCCAGCCTTGGGTATCGTGAGTAAATACCAGGGTAGCTCCCTGCAATAACAGCTTAATCTGAGTGTGTCATCTGATTGTCTTGTTGTTTCATTTCCCTTACGAACTGAGCTTTCTGGCTCCAGATTACAAATATTGTGTACTGTGCATGTTGTGTTTTCAATCACAGGGCCCCAACCAGCTGCAACCCCGTGCATCGGTCCTGGCTAGCCCATCTCTTCTCCACCCGGGTACACAGAGGTGGACTGTGTGGGGGGACTCAATGCGCATCCATAACTGCAAGATTGATATAACCTTTAAGCTAATTAACCTGATTTTGCCCCTCCCTTGTTCAAGTCCCCTGAATAAATCAGATCTAACTTTTTCTGCATGTAATCTGACTGTGGTTCCAGTTTGTGCTCAAAGTACTGTACTGTTGCTATTTGCTGTGCATAACCTTGTTTTACAGGGGATCCCCAGGGTCAATCCAGGGGAACCAGCCCTGGTGGTAAATGCAAACCATGTGGGTACATGTGTGGTGTACCAGGGGTATTGTGAAAGTGATTATTGTACAGTGTTTGGGCCACTAGAGGGGAAAAAGGGAGGTTATAGTGTCCCAGAGGGCTGTGCCCAGGTTAGCCTTGACCACTACCAACCCTGATCTCTGGGTGGAGGCACCCGTTTCAGAACTCAGGCCCCTTAACCTGCTACTAGCCAAGCAGGCAGGGGTAGTAGCCCTTGGGATAGCACCACTTAGGGGTTTACAACACTATGCATTAGTTTTCACTGGGCAAAGTAACACATTGATAGGGAAAACTGCAGCATTTCCTTTTTCATTTAACAAAGATTTCAAATGTAGAGCCTATCCCCACCCACTTTAACATACTATAACCACCCCCTCTCTCCATGCAAACCACTGGTGTGCCACTACTCCTCCATGGTCTAGAACCCAACCTCCCTCTTCCCTCAAGCCACACAGTAGCCAAAGGATATACATTTAAACCTGCAAAAAGGGAATGCATCCCACGATGGAATGAGACATATTCACCCTTCAGAGTACTGCTACAGAATGAATGGATGATGATACCTGTATAGTAAACACCTGACTGGCTGACAAGCAGTCAGTCAGTTGTGACTGTTGACGAGGACATCATTGTTCATTCATTCTGCAGCAGGACTCTGAAGAGCAAGAACATCTTTAACACAGGCTGAAATATCACTGCTGGGGACTCATTCTGAATAGAACAGATGCACTTCCCAACCCACTCCTGCAGCCACTAGCGGCTCTAGCCTCAAATGGTTACCAGGGCACAGCTGGGGTACAACAGATGGCAGCCAGGGCACTGATATATGGTTACTATGGGGGAAGCTCTGCACCATATGGGGCACCAACTGGGGCACAGCATTTTTTACCAGGGCACGTGCCCTGGCGGGCCCTGGTGTAGAGCCACCACTCCCTGCAGCGAACTACAGGTACCTGCAATGAGAAGTGAGAGAAGGTTTGTTGGGAGGAGGTAGGCAGAGGGCTAGGATGGGAAGGGGGGTGAGCAATTTTAATGTGGAAACTAGGAATTATTTTGAGCTCTTGATTGAAGCAATTCTCCCTAGTCCCACAAGAAACATAGAAACATAGAAGTTGATGGCAGATAAGGACTGCAAGGCCCATCCAGTCTGCCCATTTCTTTTTCTACCTTATAAATGTGCCATCGACCTTTGCTCTGTCAGTGGCCCATCTATTCATACTCATCTGTATTGCTTCCTTATGCCTATCCCATGCCTGTTTGAAGCTCTGCACTGTGTTCATAGCTACCACTTCCTGAGTAGGCCGTTCCATGCATCCACCACCCTTTCTGTGAAAAAGAATTTCCACACATTCCCCCTTAATCGGCCTCCCTCTAATCTCATGCTGTGTCCTCTTGTCCTGCTATTTTTCTTATATTTAAACATGCTAGACTCTTTCACCTTGTTAATGCCCTTAAGGTGTTTGAATGTTTTGATCATATCACCTCTCTCCCTCCTCTGCTCAAGGGTATACATATTGAGCTCCGTTAATCTGTCTTCATATGTCTTCTGATGCAGTCCCTGCACCAGTTTGGTTGCCCTTCTCTGGACTGCCCAATTTGGTTAATGTCCTTGTGAAGTTGTGGCCTCCAGTACTACACACAGTACTCCAGGTGGGCCTATTGTCTTGTAAGAGGATTATTACCTCCTGCAACTTGATACCCCTACTAATACACCTAACATCCCCTAGCCTTACCTACTGCTTTAGAGGTCTGCTGGATGATTTCAGGTCATCGGTGATGATGATGCCTAAGTCTCTTTCTTCCTTTGTGACTGCCAGCAGCTCCTCTCCCAGCCTATAGGTGGCTTCAGGGTTTCTCTTCCCTATGTGCATGATCTTGCACTTCTTTGCATTAAATCAGTGGCGCTCTTCTGACCATTTGCTAGTTCATCCAGATCTCTTTCATTCTGCCTGCCCCATCTGGATCATCTACCCTGTTGCAGATCTTGGTGTCATCTGCAAACAGACAAGCCTTACCCTCTAGTCCATCTGCAATGTTACTAATGAAGATATTGAAGAGGACTGGCCCCAGGACTGATCCCTAAGGTACCCCACTTGTGACTTGCATCTCTTCTGACTGTATACCATTTACCACCACTCTCTGTTTTCTGCCTGTCAACCAGTTTGCCTCAGTTGACCAACTTCTGACCCACCGAGCCTACCCAGCTTATTTATCAATCTTCTATGTGGAACAGTGTTGAAAGCTTTGCTGAAGTCAAGGTAGACGACATCAACTGCTCCCCCTTGGTCCACCACTCTGGTTACCCAGTCAAAGAAATCTATGAGATTAGTTTGATGGGACCTTCCTTTTGTAAACCCATGCAGTCTTGGATCCTGTGCCCCTATGGATTCCAGATTTTGCACTATCCTGTCCTTAAGGAGTGCCTCCATAATCTTGCCCACTACTGAGGTAAGACTGACTGGTCTGTAGTTCTCTGCCTCCTCCCTGCTACCACTCTTGTGGAGCGGGATCACATGAGCCCTTCTCCAGTCTTCTGGGACCTCTCCTGTGCTCAGAGACTCACTAAACAGTTCTGCTAGGGCATAAATGCCCTAGCGGGAGGACTCAGTAACTCGATCTGTTATGACAAGGCCTAAAATCAGTGCAGCTGAACTGGGTGGAGAGGGTTACAAGTGGTAGAACTTATAGAAGAAAGGTAGGGGTAACTGAGGACTCTAATGTTAGATAGAGAATTTTGTTTGCTGCACTTGCCCAGAGGAGAGGACTGGGCATTTATGCCCTACAGTGAGAGCACGCAGGATCAATCATAGGGCAAGGGAACTTTCAAGAGGGGGTACAGGGAGGCCAGACATGGTTGTAAATCTAGAGACCATGAGATCTGGCCAACTGCAGCACAGTTGTAGTCAAGGCAGTCTCCATTTGTTAGGCAGGGAGCTCAAGGAAGTTGCGGAAATGGAAACCTTTTCCGAAGTCCTACAAGTGCAAAGTGATGGAGAGAGCAGAATATTTAAGATTAAACTTTTCCATACTTAGCTAAAGGGTGCTGCAGGTAGGATGGCTTCCTCTTTATTGTGGACTGGGGTACTTTCTAGAAGGATAACAGCCTATTCAAAAGGGATAGCTTACATCTGCTCAGAGGGCAAGACTCTGTTGGGGCAGAAGATAAATATCTTTACAAATAGGCATTTAAACTAGACAAGAGTCAGGCAGTGATGGGGCACATGCACTGACACATAGCCGAGGGTCTATCAGGCTTTTCTCTATTTTGAAGTTAATAACAGAGGATGGGCAAAAAAAAAAAAAAAAAACAGTGGAACAGGGGTGGCAGAGAAGAGGAAAAACAGGGCAATTTGACAGGTATTCTACACAAATGCTAGGATCCTGGCCAATCACAGACTTCCAATAATGTTGACATGCTGATGGTGGTGCAAGCTCTTATCACCATCTTCTAGGCCTACTATACCTCCTCTGTACAAAACACATTTCTACTTTCAACTTGATTCAACAGGCTAGGGAGTTGTGTACTCACCATGAAGTGAGTGGAGAGGCAGCAGAATGCTCAAGGAAAAGTGGATGACCATGAATGGCAGCTCAACTTGGCTTACTCTGACACCTCTGAGGCCTAAGGTTCTGTGACCTCCTTGGAAGCATTTGCAGTTTCACAATGCACATGCCCAAAAAGGGCAAAAAAATGGATATTATTCTGTGAGAGCACTGTGATATTTTGGTGGTGGTTAATGGGAAATTGGATGAAGGCAGATGATATATCAAACTTCTGAACACCCTTTCAGATGCTACACATGAGCAACTGACTGCCACTTTTAAGCATGTGGATTGTCTTGTGAATCTGGTCCTCCAATTTGCCGCCACTTGGGCCCAGATTTAAAACATCTGCTTGTATGGGCTGACTGAGGGCATTACAAGCTCAGACTTGGGCACCTTTTTAGACTTCTTTTTCCAAACTGCATTGAAACTAGGTCCTGATTTTGAACTGAATGTGGAGAGGGTTCACTATGCACTATGCATTGGGCCCTAAGCTGGTGGATTCTAGTGCCCAGCCCCAGTTAAATATAACGTGAAGCAAGAACTGCTAATAAGCACATGGCATGGAAAGAAGCCACATATGATGGACTGCAGCTATTTTTTAACAACAGTTACCCTCCCCAAATAATAAAAAGAGGTGCCACTATATCCAGATTCTATAGGAACTCTGCAAGCAACAGCTATGATTTCAGACTACCTTCCTGGGTCAGTTAACAGTCTTCTTCCTGGAGACCCAGAAATCCCACAATTCAGCAGGTAAAACAGCGGTAGCCTTGTTGGAGACAGACATTGCCATTGATTGCTGTAATGTGCAAGACCTAATCCAGAAGGTAACCCAGGAGGCCTGGAAAAGCACAGGACCAGCACAAACGCGTTTTGTAGCAGAGAACATGAAATGCATCATCACACAACTGCAGGCAATGCAGTCTTCCCAGTCCCTGCTCCTTCATATCCTCTTCAATGATAATCTGAGCTACCTGATAAGTACCTAATTTTATATATATTGTACCCCTAGTACCACGGTTGTCAGGAGGTGAGCATGGAGAGCTTAGGCAAGACAATCCACAGTGCTCAGCCCTGAACTCTGCCCTAATCGTTAAATTTTTTCCTACCTGAGGCATTTTTCTTTTCTTTGGCCAGACAGAGCTCTATGCAGGGATTGAGGAGAGTGAAACTTTGCTAGTGGGTTTGCTGCAACAAGTGCTCCCTGTACTGGGTAGTTGATCTGTCTGGTACTGTACAATTGAAGAGCCCAATGGTCATTTTTTATTGCTTCTGATGCAAATAACCTGGTGGGGGTATGGTGCATGGGCAGTACTGAGACACGCTACCAAGCTAATTAGAGTTCTGCATTATGACATATGGGGGAATGGTCTGAATCATGGGAGTGATGATATATGATGGTCTGTGGCATTGGTTTCTTTCTTCTCCTCCTATGTGTGTCTCACTGATAGCTGCTACATATCAGGTCTTGGCTTGTGCCCCAACCTGAGCTCTTGGATAAGCGCTGTGCTTTAATTTGGTGTATTTTACTGTCCCGAGGACCTTCCCTGGTTTTCCTGCTCCCCTGCCTGCTATCAGATCCCAAGTGGCAGCTGCCTGGTGCATCAGTTTCCTGACTTTGTGGATCCTGCACTGACTGGACTGGGATTGGACTTCTTCTTGTCTGCTGAGGACTTCATGTATCTAAGTGTTTTTTCTGGGACTGCTCCTATTACCATTTACAGATCTTGGGCCTTGCGTTTTTCGGTTTCCTTCCTCTCGCTTCATCACTTTGCAGGACCACATTTGATTGGGAGACTGGGCCTGGTGCACTTTTTTTCTGCAGCAACCTCAGCACCTCAGCTGTCCATCATTTTCTGCCCCTCCCCTTTGTCCTTCCCCTAATAACCCTCTTTTTGTCCTTTGAGGTTTGGCTCCTTGGAGGCCAAAGTCACTCCGGAATTCACTTTTCCTCTGGAATCAGGGGTATCTATACTACCAACTATTCCCCACCCCAAGTCATAGGATAACTCCTTTTGGAGAAATTGCAGCCTTGAAAGCCCAGTAATGATATGTTTTACTGCATAGTTCTGTCTGTATGCCTTTTGTTTTCAAAGATATACTGCTTACTGTTTGCTGTTGACACCTGTTCACTTCTGTTTCACCAGAATATGAGTGTGCCAGGGTTCCTACTTCTGCCACTAGATGGCAGTGCTTAAATACTGTGCTGCCTGTTCTGGGGGGATTTTCCCCTTGTTTCTCTGAGGAGAAGCAATTTTGTAGTGTATAACCTGGCAGTATGGTACACTGCAGGTGCACAGATCTGGGAGGGTGGAAGACAGGGATACTGAGCACCTGGCCATACTATCAAATAATATTTATCTCTTTGTAATATGTGAGTCACTAAATTGAAAGTTTACTCTGTAAATGTCAGTGATCTTAATAATCCCATCAAAAGGGCCAGGGTAGTAATTGAAATTAGGAAGACGAGGCCATGCATTGTTTCCATGCAGGAGATGCTTCTCTCACAAGCTGAGCAAGCATAATTAGTCAAATTTGGGTATAGTGTTTACTCTTCTGTATTTAAGAGAGATAAACGCTCTGGGGGTTATGATTCTGACTGCCATGCAGCTCATTTTTCAAGAGCATAAGGTGGTAAGGGACAGGGAAGGATGTGTTCTGGTCAAGGGAGAGAAAGAAGAAAAGTTGCTCACAATGGCCTATCTGTACCTTCTCTCTAACTCTGACACCCTCATTTATTTGACATGGGCTGAACATGGTCTTGAAGAATCCAAAGGACCTCCTATTCCTAGATGGAGATTTTAACTGTCTCATGGAGAAACAAAAAGATGCTGCTGACATAAGGATGGGACACACTGTGGCCTGTCATAAATATTTCGGAAAACAAATGCAGAATTTCAGATGGAGCAATCTCTGGAAGAAATTTAACCACACTCCACAGATTATACCCATTTTTCTCACCCGCAATAAACCCCGGTCATACTGATTAGGTTTTTGTTCCATGGGAAGATGTATATAAAATCTGCTCTTGGGAGATTGGCCCCATCTTGTATTTGGACCATGCTCCTAAGTTTACCAAATTGGATTTGAGGCTATTCCTCAGAACCACTAGCTGGATGTTGATACCTTCTACATATCGAATCAGCCATTTTTATGTTGATTGCACACATGCTCAAGAAACATGTTGCATCAGCTTTCTCCTCAAGCAGGTTATGGAGGCGTGGCACTGTTGTGCCCAATGCCCCCACAGTCTGCAAAGGCTTGTCCCCCATCCCCTAATGCCGTGGCACTCTGCTGCTGACACTAGTTCAGCCAGCGTGCCACAACCTTCTAAAAAAGTAGCCACTGCAGTCATGGGCCGCCTCATCATTGCAGCATCAGGCATCTGCTGCAATGAGGGAGTGACCCATCATTGCAGGGCGGGATGTGAAACACCCGATATTGTTTGTGAACATGGTGGTGGGTTGCCGCCATGTTCACAAACAATATAACCCCCCCACCATGTTTACTTGCCGACAGGGGAGCCCACTACCCGTCGGCATTCTGTAACCCCCCTCCCAGTGTTGTTCCTGCAGACGGGGTGCCCAATCCCCATCGGCATAATGATGCCTCCCCCCTGTTTTGTTCCTGCTGATGGAGTGCCCAATCCCTGTCAGCATAATAATACCCCCCCTTCCATTTCTATAGTTGAGGGGGTGCCCAATCCCCCTTGGCTCTTGCAGCTCCCCTCCCCCTTTCCTTGTTTGCCTACAGGGGTGCCCAATCCCCCGTCATCTAATGCACCCACCCACCCACACAGGTGGCATGCTGGAAGCCCACCCCAGCATGCCAAAGCACCCATTAAATAAGAAAACGGTCCTCCGATGTCTTATTTTTTTTTCCAACTTGTAAAGAAGGAAACGGTCCCTCAGAGCTCTCCCAGGCCCCTCTCCCACAACCCGCACCCACCCACTGCACACCCTGCCTCCCCACACCCCTCTTCACCCCATACTTACCTCCGGAGTCTGGCGCGACGATCTTTAGTGGACCAGGAACACGTCTGCACTCTTCAAAGCCGACCGCGAACTGAGGAAATGCCGGTAAGCTGTACAATGTAATAAATAGGGTTTCTTCAACTTTAGTGCATATCTCAGGCATTTTTCGGACTTTTTTCACCAAATTTTCAACATGGGGTTTTTGTGACCCCTCCTCATGAATTCTTGAACTGTCATGGCTTAAATCCACCCCGAAAGGTGGTTTCGTGGTCACTGTGTGGAATCATCCTTTGGGGCCAATTAATGAAACAACAGTGCCAGTGTTCATGAGGTGGGCTCTCAAAAAGCCTATGTTGCAAATTGGGGTGGAAAAATCCAAAAAATGACTGTCTTACGAGTGTGCGTTGCGCAGCTGCTACGTACACGTGTAACTTCGCGAATTTACAATGTTTTCATGCCAGGTTTTCAACACTGGCATTTTCTCACATCTTCTTGTGAGCAGTACAGCTGTCATTGTTCACATCCTAGCAGAAATGTGTTTTCGCAGTTCCAGCACAGAATAGCACGGTTGCTATAGGAAATCAGTGCTCAGGACAGTTTAAGAAAATGACAGTGACACTGTTCATGAGTAGAGGTCCTAAAATGCCTATGTTGAAAATTTGGTAATGATACTCCATAAAAATGACTGTGTTACGAGCATGCATTGCGCAGTTGGCACACACTCTCGTAACTTCACAAATTTATAATATTTTCACTCCAGATTTTCAACATTGCCATTTTCCCAGACCTACTTATGAACAGTGCAGCTGTCATTTTTCCCATCCTGGCTGCAATGTGTTTTCGCACTTCTGGCGCAGAATAGAGCGGTCACTGTGAGAAATCACTGTCCAGGACAGACTAAGAAAATGACAATGATACTGTTCATGAACAGAGGTCCTAAAATGCCTATGTGGAAAATTTGGTGATGATAGCCCATCAATTCACTGTGTTACAAGTGTGCGTTGCACACTTTCCATGCACCATTGTAACTTTGCAGATTATTATTTTTTTTTTTTATAATTTAAAATTTATTGAAAGTTTCACTATACACAATGGACAGGGTCAAAACATCCATAGAATAATCCTTGAGACAAAACAGATTGACTGACCCCATCTCCCTCCCCCCTAAACACCCCCCGAATCCCCCCAACACAGTCCCCAAGGTTTGACAGTCCATGACCACAGAGAAATTAGAGAAAGAATATTAAAAATTAGATAGTATATAATGTATGAAGCGAGGCCCAGATCCGTTCATATTTGGAATTATTATTATTGATACTCGAGATAGTCTTCTCCACTCGGAGATTAAATAATAGCTCGTTTAGCCATTCAGAATAAGAGATAACCTCAGAACTCCTCCAATACTTAAGTACCAATTTTTTAACAGACATGGAAATTAAGGCAATATGGAACTTGCGCTTATTAACTGCAATCTGCGAGTAATCCCCGAAAATACAAACCTTTGGGATGAACAGGTCTCTCAGCTCAAGGAGTGGGTCGGCCTTGTCCCTTATAGCCTCCCAAAGGGGTAATATCTTAGGACATTCCCAGAAAATGTGGAGCAGAGAACCCTCTGCCTGAGCACACCTAGTACATAGGCTAGAGGAGATTATACCCCATTTAGCCAGCTTCTGGGGATAGTGGTAGAGATTATGGAGAATACGAAATTGCATCAATCGTAGCCTATCTTGTGTTACAAAACGATGGCAGTTATTCCATATAGTTCTCCAGTCCTTATCCCAGTTTGGAAAAAAGGCTGACCAGAACTCTGTAGGGCTAAATGGTGCAGGGAAACGCCAACCATACAAAATATTGTACAACTTGGAAATACTTCGGGGAGAGTTAACCAAAGGGGCTAATTCTGTAAGGAAGGCAAAATTGTAAGATATAGGAATGCCCTCCCCAAATGTTTTAGTGAGAAGGTGTCTAAGCTGATGTACCTTGAAATAGCCACTTCCCTTGAGCCTGAATTTCACCACAATATCCTCAGTTGATAACCAAGTACCATCCTCCCTGAGGAATAAATGAACCTTCCCTTCACCTAAGCTAGGTAACCATCTGGGGGACAACATTCTGTTATCTATTTTAAAAGCAGGAGAGTTCCAAATTGACTTCTCCCCATACAACCAATTTTTATATTTTAGGAATCTGCACAACTGTGAATGAATCCTCAGGGAAATTCCGATTGTGGTACCATTTAGCTCCTTAAGTATCGAGACTGTGTTGAGGAAAAATAAAGCAGAAGGGCAATGTTAACCAAACGGATCTTTGCCTCTATTTTAAGCCAATGGGCAATAACCTTAGAATAGGAGACCATCCACTTTAAGTATTTGGCTGCACAACAGGCCCAGAAGTACATCCATATGTATGGGAGTCGTAGACCACCCATGGACTTAGGCACCACAAGCTTATAAAAAGCTAACCTAGGCTTCTTTTTGGACAAGATAAAATCACCAATCAAACTTTGAGCCTTTTTGAACCAGCCACTTGGCACACAGATGTCAAGTAGCTAGAGAGGATATAAGAGACGTGGGAGAATATTCATCTTGACCATGCTGACTCTCCCCCAAAAAGAGATAGGTAGCACCGACCATCTAACCAAATCGAGAGCCACCATGGACAGTATGGCCTCCGAGTTGTGTTTAAAGGTACTCTGTGGCTCTCTAGTTAACACAATGCCCAAATACAGCAATGAGTCTTTAGACCAGGCCAGACCCAGGGAGGTAATATCATTCTTAAAAACTTCATGATTTAGGGGAAACACAATCGACTTCCCTACATTTAATTTGTAATTAGATAATTTACTATAATGTTCTATTATATCCAACATGGCGGGAATAGAAGTTTCTGGGTGGGAAAGGTGCAAAAGCAGGTCATCCACATATGCTGCAACTTTAAGCTCAGTATCGAGAATGCTGATCCCCTGGACCTTCAGACAAGAAATTAATTTATGGATTAACGGCTCTAGATAAAGATTGAAAAGCAAGGGAGAAAGGGGACACCCCTGCCTGGTTCCGGAATGCAAGATGAAGGTCCTAGAGAACACTCCATTCCCTGAAATCTTAGCCATTGGTTGCTGATACAAGGCCTTTATCCACAATTGAAATTGTTGAGGAAATCCAAAGGAATTTAGTGTTTGAAGTAGGAAACTCCAATTGACTCTGTCAAAAGCATTCTCGGCGTCCAGAGAAACTAGTGCCATTGGCAAGGAAGCATCTCTGGACACCGAGAATACATGTGAAAGAGTGCGGAGATGGTCTGCGGAGAATCTGCCTCTCATAAAACCTACTTGGTGCAAACCAATTAAATCAGGGAGAACCAAGCTGAGTCTGTCTGCCAAAATCTTTGTTAGAATTGTAATGTCTTGGTTCAACAATGATATGGTTCTATAACTCTCAACACATTCTAACACATTCTAAATCTTTTCCCGGTTTTAGAAGGAGCACAATAAGGGCCTCAAATAAAGAGGAGTTGGCCTGCACCCCTGATAATATATAGTGGAAAAGAGACAGAAGATGGGGAGTAATTTGTTCCTTAAAACACTTATAGAAATTTGCTGAAAAACCATTTAGTCCAGGTGATTTATCTGAAGGTAGGCCCTTTGTCACCTCCAGGATTTCGGACTCCATAATAGGGGTTATTAGCCTCCTACCCTGGGACTCCAAGAGACAAGGCAGATGGGCCTCCACCAGATAAGAGGAGAGAATAAGAGCTGAGGGGGGGTTAGGCATTTCGCCGTATAAATGGTCATAATATGTTACGAACTCTGAGACAATCTCCTGAGGATTAGATTTGAGAGTTCCATCAAATTTGGAACAAATCTGGGGGATAAACCGAGTGGACTCCAGTTGTTTAATTCTCTGGGCCAGTAGTTTGCCTGCTTTTTCCCCATGTTCTATATAGGAGGCTTTGGTACATAAAACAGCAAACTCTGCTTTCTCATTGAGCATAGCTATATAGGAGTCCCTCAATTTTGCCAACTCTTGATTAGAATCATCAGACGGATTTGAATGTAGGCTAGTCTCTAATGTTCTTATCTGGGTTAGCACCTCCCTCAACCTGACCTCCCATCTCCTTTTCTTTGTCACAGCCATCCCAATTAGGATGCCCCGAAGATATGCCTTAAAGACACACCAAAGCATATCTAGCCTAATATCTTGTGTAGCATTCAAATTGAAAAATTGTGTGATATGTTCCTTAATTTGGTCTCTACACTTAGAATCCTTAAGCAGTTGGTCATTCCATTTCCACCTGGTTTGCTGTTTGGGCAAAGAAGTTAGGGCCAGCTTGCAAAACACTACAGAGTGATTGGAGGGTGGACCTGACAGGATAGAAGAACCTGTCACCCCTGGTAACAAGACCTGAGACACTAGTAAATAGTCAATACGGGAGAAAGACCTGTGAACAGGGGACACAAAAGTGTATTCCCTGTTCGTAGGGTGTAGGACCCTCCAGATATCACAAAGGCCCAGTTTATCTATTAGTTCATGTAGTGCACATTGTGCAGGGGAAAGGGGAGTCATGTGAGAGCTAGTACGGTCTTTACCTGAGTCTGCCACTAGGTTCCAATCCCCCCCCTAAAATAATGGTGGAAAGCAACAATGGAAGAATATTATTAAGTAATCTCGTTAAAAATAAAGGGTCATCTTTGTTAGGGCTATAGATACTGCCTAACACAAAATCTACAGAGAACAAGGTGCCCTTAGCCAGAACAAATCTGCCCTTCGGGTCTTTAATTTCCTGGGTGACCTTAAAAAAGGAATGCCTTTATTAATAAGAATTACAACCCCACAGCTATTTGAAGTTCCTTGAGCTGAGAAGACCTGTCCAATCTGCATCCGTCTCATCTGAATGGCTTCCGAGTCAAGTAAATGAGATTCCTGGATAAAAACAACATTACCACGTAAAATATCTAAGTGCTTCAATATCTTATATTGCTTAGTTTTTGTCCGGACCCCTTTAACATTCCAAGTTGAGAAACAAAGCTCTCTAGCCATTGTACAAATACAATATATCACTGCAGTAAGTAAAGTCACAGACTTCATTGAACAGAAAACTCACGCAACCTGTGTCCCCCCCCAGAAATACCTCTCCAACCTTCAAACCCCCACCACCCTACTGACCCCATCCCCAAACTATCCAACCATAACACAAACCCCTAATGGCATACCCATCGACTCCCCCGCCAGCCCATCTCACCCAAATCTCCTATGCATCGCTAAGCAGCACTCCTACAAAAACAGCCACTCCCATCCTCCCACCCACCCTTGCAGAAAATCAGTATAATAACTGTCCAAGACAAGATTGAAAAATAATACCAGTTCAGCTCGCTTATGGGACCCACAAACACCAAGACTAGGTATGAGACCCACTATGAAAGCTAGAATAGTAGTGTTAACAAAACTCGAGAACCCTATCTTTATTCCAAACTCCACACAAGAATGGGCATCGCTCCTGATACAGAACAACCTGAAACAGTGTATCTCCCATCCCATGCCTCGCCTCAAGGCAAGAGTACACGAAGGGGGTAAAATTGCCACCCGGAGGTCCAAACAAGAATAGATCTCCCCCTATAATCCATCAAAGCAGAAACTGACAGTAAGAAACAAGAAAGAGAAGGGATATTATTTAGCAACACAGACCAAAGACCCAGACTCGGGGAGCTCCCCCTGAAATAACAAGAATAAAAAAATCGAAATGAGCCGAGCTCCAGCTCCGTCCCAGAACAATAATCGTGGCTCAGCACCCAACCTATATCCTGATTACCACCCATTCTGCCTTGCCGCATCTTCAATATTGTGAGGGCTGTGCTAAAAACCAAGGAAATACTCCCCTCTAGTGGTTGCCAAACAGAACTGCATGGAGATCATCCACCATATATAATCCCTCAGTCCCTTCGCAAGGGCTGCTGTGTTTATAAACCTAAAGGGCTTTCTACCTCGCTGACCTCCCTTAGAGTCCGGTAAGCCCTGCAAAGCCAGCCATCGACCAACCTCAAGAACTCTCCTCACCAGGGCTGTTAGACTGGCGTGGAACTTCTGTACCCCAGCTTAAAAGAAAGAGAGGGGAGAAACAGGATTGGCCCTGTATTAATCACAAACAGGGTGCAAGCGCCACCTTAACCTAAAACCTCATCCCTGCAGCCCAAATCACCACTCTGGATGGCCCTTCAAGAAACTGCCCCCTTTACACCCCGAAGACCTTCACTGTCCCACCAAAACGATGCCCTATACATAAATGGGCATTATCTTCCCATAATTTTTGCCAGGGACGTCCCCACTATTCTCCTTACCCTCCTCCCAGTACAACTAAAATGTACCTGCCTAACCAAAAAGTTTAAAGATATTGCAATTCTTCATTTTCTTTAATCCCAAATAGCGAAACAGTCGGGAATAGATAACAATAAACCAGAAAATCAAACACTAAACATTTCCAAAAATTCTGTTACATCTCAAACTGACAAAAGAGTCCTCTCTAATAACCCCCTTGCTATTAAGAGTCTTTAAAGAGGTCAGGCATAGCTTTTCTCAGTCCATCCATAGCAGAATCAGAATCCTCATATGAGTGCCACTCTCTGGATATCTGAACCTGTAACGTCGAGGGATATCGCATTCTGAATTTTAGGCTATCCATGAGAGCTTCTCACTACTGGGTGGAAGGCAGTCTCTGCGTTGGCTCCTCACAGAGAGCGGCAGATCCCAGGGTGACTCTAATTTTGTTCCTTCCATTGTAACTCTTGTATATTCTTCAGCTTCAGAAAAATGCTGTTTCTCCAAAAAATTGAGAAAGCAAAAAATTAACGGTCTGGGAGCGGCCCCCATCGGAGGCTTAGAACGCAAAGCTCAATGGGCCCTTTCTATAATGTAATGGGGGCCATAGGGAGAGTGTCCAATAATTCTCTTGATAAACTTCTGCACAAACAGAACCGCATCTTGCCCTTCTTCCATCTCAGGAAGTCCAATGATGACCGCATTGTTCCTGCTGCTATGACCCTTGAGGTCTTCAAGCTTTTGTTCCATCTTTGTAATTTTTTGTTGAAGTGTAGCCACCTCAGGACTCTGTTTGTCCACCTTCCTTTCTAATGAAATAAGACGAGCCTCAACATCCGATGTTCTCAATGCTATGTCCTCGATAGCCTGAGAAAGAGATTTGATTTCAGAAGCAAGGTTTCTTGACTCTTCTTTAAACGGCCTGAACTCGGCCAGGAATCCGGCGAGGGTTAAGGGCTCTTGATCTGAGCTTGGAGGTGCCATTGCCTGCACTGATCCTGCAGTTCCAGCCTGTGGTTTCTTAGGGGCCTTCTCTGTGGTGACTGGGGGTGTGTGTTTAGGCGGAGGTTTCTTCTTTTCGGCTTCCATACTTCATCGGGCATGCCAATTTCACCCTTAAAGGCTTCCCCCAGCAGAATACAACTTAGATCAGGCTCTCGATTTTGGTAAACTCAATAAAAATATATAAAGTTAGCGGCGGTGGTCAGCAGAGAACGGGAAAGCATCTTCTCAGGCCTGCTGCATCACGTGATCCCCTGCAGATTTGTAATATTGTCACACCAGATTTTCAACAGTGCTATTTTTTTCACACCTCCTCATAAGCAGTACAGCTGTCATTTTTCACATCCTGACCAAAATGTGTTTTCACAGTTCCAGCACAGAATAACGTGGTCACTGTGCGCAGTCAGTGTTCGGGACAGATTAAGAAAATGACAGTGGCTCTGTTCATGAGCAGAGGTCCTAAAATCCCTATGTTGAAAATTTGGTGACAAAACTCCATAACATGACTGTGTTACAAACGTGCATTGAACTGTTTCCAAGCACCCTTGTAACTTTGCAAATTTGTAATACTGTCACACCACATTTTCAACAGTGCCATTTTTTCACAACTCCTTATGAACACTACAGTTGTCATTTTTCACATCCTGGCAAAAATATGTTTTTTGCACTCCTGTCAGACAATAGCACGGTCACTCTGGGAAATCAGTGTTTGGGACAGATTAAGATCGACAGAGTGAGAGGGGGGAGTGACCGAGCTCAACTGAGCTCTGTCAGGACTGCTATGGATTTGTTTGTGGGCAGACAAAGGCCTCATCACAAGAGTCCACTACAAAAGAGCAGCCTGCAGCACTGGGAGAAACAGAACGAGAGTGCGAGTGAGGGAGGGGGAGTGAGCGAACTCACTGAAGCGCTGTCAGGACTGCTGCGGATTTCTTTGTGGGCAGAAAAAGGCATCAATACGGGCAGGGGCACACTACAAAAGGCCAGCCTGCAGCACTGGGAGAAACAGTATGAGTGAGTGAGACAAGGGGACTTCGTGAGCTCAACAGAGCTCGATCAGGACTGCTGGGATTTCTTTGTGGGCAGAAAAAGGCGCCAATGCAGGCAGGAGCCCTGTACAAAAGGGCAGCTTGCAGCACCAGGACAAACAGAAGGTGCAATGAGAGGGGAAGACTGAGCGATCTCAACGGAGCTCTGTCGGGACAGCTGCGGATTTCTTTGTAGACAGACAAAGGTGCCAATGCAGCCAGGAGCCCCATACAAAAGTGCAGTCTGTGGCGCCAAGAGAAACAGAATGAGCGAGTGACAGAGCGGTACTGAGTGAGCTCAATGGAGCTCTAGTGTGACTGCTGCAGATTCTTTGTGGTCAGAAAATGCGGCAACACAGGCAGAAGCCCAGCACTAAAGGCCAGCTTGGAGCCCTGGCAGAAACGGAATGCGAGAGTGACAGAGGGGGAGTGAGCGAGCTCAGTGGAGCTGTGTTGGGACTGCTTCAGATTTATTTCTGGCCAGAAAAAGCCACCAGTGCAGACAGGAGCCCAGTACAACAGGCCAGCCTGCAGCACCAGGAGACACAGAATGAACGAGTGAGGGAGGGGGAGTCAGTGAGCTCAACGGGGCTCTGTTGGGACTGCTGCAGATTTGTTTGTGGGCAGAAAAAGGCAGCAATGCATGCAGGGGGCCCAGTACAAAAGGGCAGCCTGCAGTGGCAGGAAAATCAGAATGAGTGAGTGAGTGAGCTCAACAGAGCTGTACTGTAACTGCTGCAAATTTGTTTATGGGCATAAGAAGGCAGCAACACAGGCAGGAGCCCAGTAGAAAAAGGCAGCCTGCAGCATCAGCAGAACAGAATGAGCGAGTGAGAGAAAAGGAGTGAGTGAGCTCAATGCAGCTTTGTTGGGACTGCTGCAGATTTCTCTGTGGGCAGAAAAAGGCACCAATAGAGGCAGGAGCCCAGTACAAAAGGGCAGCCTGCAGCGCCGGGAGAACCAGACTAACTGAGTGAGACAGGGAGAGTGAGTGACCTCAACGGAGGTCTGTTGGGGCAGATGTGGATTTCTTTGTGGGTACAAAAAGCTACCAACACAGGTAGGAGCCCAGTACAAAAGGGCAGCCTGTAGCTCCAGGAGAAACAGATTGAGCGAGTGACAGAGGGGGACTGAGCCACCTCAATGGAGCTTTGTCGGGACAGCTGTGGATTTCTTCCTCAGCAGAACAAGGTGCCAACGCAGGCAGCAGCCCAGTACAAAAGAGCAGCCTGCAGCACCAGGACAAACAGACTGAGCCACTGACAGGGCCACTGAGTGAGCTCAACAGACCAACGCAATCAACATTCGGCATTGACAAATGCTTATTAGAATATGTACAACAGTAGATTGCAGAAGGTCTTCTGTAAAATGATACACCTGATGTGTAATCTGCTGTTCTCTGGAACTCCGATAGGGTGGTGTGAGGGGTGCTATCATTAGCCATGCTGCTCCAAAAGAGAAGGATCAGAGTGCTCACTGGAAGGATTTGTTCTGTATGCTATATTTCATATTACAACAGCACAAACAGGGTACTCTGGCTGACTGGGGGCAGCTAACAAAAACTAAAAATGGCAACATGATTTAGCACTAGCTCAGACAGAAAAACTCTGCAATATACTATAAAAGGAGTCTGAGGACTGCCCACCTTCTGGTACATAAGCTAAAGGGGTATAAAGCACATGCCTCAATCCCCAAGATACAGCACCTCATCATTGGTGGTATGACTTGGGATAGAGGTGCAGTTGTGGAGGCATTCAGTACATATTATGCACATTTATACACTGCAAAGGCACTACAGCAAGTATATACCCCAATGGACTTTCTGGCTTCCCTGGGATTAGCCAAGATTAATGAAGAGTCTGTGAATTCTCTTATAACATCCATCGAAGGTGAGGAGTTGGAAATAGCCCACTGTAATCTATGGCAAGAAAAATGCTCGAGACCTCATGGCTTCCTAATAGAGTTTTTAAAAACATTTTCTGAAAACCTATCTCACCTCTTGCTCTGGCTCTTTATTGCACTGGGGGAAGGAAATCTCCTCCCACAGACTCTAGGAAATACACAGTTATTTTGGTAATTTTGAAAGTAGGTAAACCACCTATTCTACATGAGTCATTCTGCCCTGTTTGGTGTTAGGCACAGACTATAAATAATTTATGCCAATCATTGCACACAAACTGGACATTCTTCTCCAAAATTAAAATACCAAACTGACTTTGTGAGAACACCGAGCAATAAAGTCTGCCCCACTGCACAGTGTGCAAGTTTACACATAGAACACTGGCACCAGAAAAACAGCACCACCCCTTCCAAAAGCCAATTAGTACCAAAAAAAAAAAAACAATTGACAGAAAAATCTGAAAGTGCAAAAAAGTTTATTACATTTTGGAGTTTGTTGTCCCGACTGCTGTCTCAATGAGGAGTGACCACTTTGTACCAGGTTATGTAATAAACTGTTATGCACTTTCAGAGTTTTCTGTCAGTGATCATTTTGGTACGTATTGGCTTTTGGACAGTCAGATGGTATGTTTCTTTTTTTGTGAGAACAAAATAGATGCTGCACAGTATTAGAAGATCTGTATCAGTCCACCACCGTTCCTTTAGATCAAGTATCCCTTTCTCATCCTTGCTCACCCCTAGCTCAGACTAAAAAAAAAGAGTTCTCTGACCTTTCTCTGTGCCTCAGTCTCCCAGTTTGGCTTCCCCCACATTTTCTGGACCTAAACTTTGCCATCTATAATCAACCAGAAGTACAGGTACAGGCCAATACACACCTCTCTTCCTTTTTCAAACTTTCTTGGAGCACCCAACAAGGGTGCCTGTTGTCACCTTTGCTTTTTGCACTATAAATAAAGCCATTGATCCAAGTGATCTGACAACATCTGGATATTTCAGGTTATATGTCAGAAGATGGGGTGGACCATCAGATTGCACTGTATGCTGACCATGTCCTCCTGTATCTCACCACCCAGAGATGACTCTCCAGTGATCTGGTCCCATCTAGATCGACTTACTTCACTATCAGGATATAAATTAAATGAAAAAATACAGAAGTATTGGTGGTCAACATTGTCCCCTCTCTGGGTCTGAGAGCTTATAATCTTTTTTGGGGGATTTACCCAACTCTAAATACCTGGCTGTCAAACTTACTGGTAATAGCTCCTAACCAGTTGTGGCAAATTTTGTCCATCTGCAAATGCAAGTGCAAGCAGATTTTGACTGCTGTTCTATGCTAACATTAACTCTGGAGCACAGAGGTTTTTTTTTTATTGCAGTCATTGTCAATTCCAATTCCCCCAAGAACCTGGGGGACTTAGCATAAAATGATCTCAGGATTTTTTCTGGAAGGAAGAAATCCCCTCATGTCAAATATGCAACATTAAGTCACTCAAAGACTTATGAAGGTCTGGCATTACTGAACGTGTAACATGCACAGTTGTAATCCCTTCTATACTGGCTGCAGAATTCCTCAACTCAACAATGAGTGCAAGTGGAGAGGAATTTTTTTTTTTCCCTGAACTGCAAGAATGCTGGTTATTGGACCTAGTTACTGTTCTTTCAGGGGCTTCAATGTTTTCCATATGTTGCTACCATTGTGCAGTTTGTAGATGCACAATGTCTAGGTTCTGGTTTCATAGCAGATTTCTCCGCCTGCTTCCAATCCACCTGCACCCTAAATTCATGTCAGACCACCTGTACACAGGCTACAGACATTGGAATCATATGAGTCTTCTCCATCAGAATTTCTTAGTTTATTGTTCATCCAGAACATAAAAAATGTTGGACATTACAACAATAGATACATATAATACACGTGAGACTGATTTGAACACATATCTCATACAGTTAAAATAATGAGTGCATTGAACAATAATCAAAACACAAATCTTATAGGATTAGAACAGTAAAAACATTCAACAGTATAATAGGCCAATTATTTTAGAGTATTATACACAAAGCAGCAGCAAATACGTATTAGCAAGAGAAATCTCAAAACTAAGCTTGCAATGAGAGAAAATGTTTCCTTTTGGATTTAATTACTAGTCCAAAAAATTTAGCAATTAACTCAGCATCAGCTCTACTTTTAGGATAGAATAGAACACACAATGGATCATAGTCCATTACATGTTTTATCAAAAATGCTGTAAGAATTTTATCACAAGCAGTATTGTAGAGGGGACATTGTATTATACTATGATAAAGAGTTTCATGAAAGCCCCTGTTTCATCTACAGAATTCCTGTATATGTCCAATGTTAGATGACTTATTAAAATATGTATGTTTAGAGACAAGAGTGCCTACCCTAGCCCAATTGATCATGTTCCAAGTATATGGATCTATGGGCAAGGAGAGGTAGTATTTTAGAGTTGAGTCAATGTTACTTAACCCAAACCATAAAGCTTGTTTTTGTAACCTAACTTGCATCATCTGTTTAGACTGGGCATCCATAATGAGTTTTTGTTTCAAGATATCCTTGAAAAGGGGCAATATCTTTAGCCCTTTTTGTGACTCTTCCTGAAGATGAATCAAAGAGGTTTTTGAGAGAATTGTTTTAAGGCATTTCAACAAAGGTGATGAGAAGCCGTTCACAGCCCAGGCTTTTTTCTCTTCAAAACAAGACTTTGGGGGTTAGGTTAGATTGATTATTTAATACAATAAGTGACCAGCCTATTATCTAGTATAGTAGATATAGGAAACCTACCTAATTCAGCTCTCACCACTGAGTTAGCAGTTGATATAGGTACCTGCAAAAGAGATTTATAGAAAAAAGATAAAGGAAGCTCTATGGTATCTGGTATATAAGTGCCCCAAACTTTTGCCCCATAGAGCAGGATAGGGTTAACCTTAGCTTCAGTTGCAACTAATGCTGGAATAACTGTATACCCTCCATATTTATAGTTAAAATGTAATAGGGCTTTCATAGCCAATCTGGCTTTAGAAATCTGCTCTTTCCAATGGAGAAACCATTTGCAATTGGCCGTGAATTTAATACCAAGGTATGTATATGCAGAAACTACCTCAACTAACTCGTCATCCAAAGTAATTTTTGAAAGAGAGGGGAATTTGTGATCCCAATACTATGACTTTAGTTTTTTTAGATTAATTTTCAGTGCAAGCTGATCACATTTAGACTTTAAGAGATTTAATTTTCGTTGAAGACCAGAAATAGATAATGACAGAAGAAGCAAATCATCTGCATAAGCTAGTGTGTGAATATTATTATGCATAATTTGGGGGAAATCGAGTGTAAGAGTTGAATCAAAATACAATAATGAATCAACATATGTACTGAAAAGTAATGGTGCCAATAGACAGCCTTACTTCACATCCTGAGAGGTGTGAAAAATTCTGATACGGTTCCCTTATTGTCAAATCTTATGGCTGTAATTGTATTTGTATATAACAAATAAATTGGAGTAAGAAGATTAAGAGGGATTCCTCTTTTAATAAGACTATCCAACAATGTTCCTCTATTTACACAGTTGACAGCAGCCGAGAAATCTATGAATAAAGTGTAAAGTTTCATCTGTCTATAATATTTATATTTTTCAAGGAGATGTGCTAATGTGCTAAAACAAAGATATTAGGCCAGATTTTCAAAGGGCCCTTAGATCCATGCAGACTGCGTCAAACAACCAGCTTGAGTGAGATTTAGGTGAGCCAAATACTGTGCACCACATTTTTCAAGAAAAGCATTCTCTGTGACTCAGTCCCCCAAACTGACGCAACTGCATCAACAAAATTGTGTAAGGGATGAGAATGATGCAAGCTGCACCAAAATAAATGGTGCCAGTTGAGTCAAAAATGGTGCAAGCTGAGTCAAAAAAATGACTCAAGGAATGAAAATGATGTAAACTGAGTAAAAAAATGGTGCAAACTGTGCAAAAAATGGTGCAAGCTGAGTCAAGAAAATAGTGCACGTTGAGTAAAAAATGATGCAAAGGATGAGAATGACGCAAGCTAAGTAAAAAGAAACAGCAGATGAAATGGCCAAGACAAAGTCCCCAAAATGTTCTAAACTAGTCCTGTAGGAGAATACTGGCCCTTAATGGTATCATAGTCAGGTCTGACCACCTGCTGTGGGCTCTTTATATGCTCTAGTGTCCCTTAGACCAGCTCTGGCTGGTCTAACAGTGACATGCATCTTAAGTACAAGAACAGGACTTGCATTTTTTGAAAATGCCAACTACATAGATACATACATAGATACATAGACAGTGTCAGCAGATAAGGGCCTATGGCCCACCCAGTCTGCCCATTTGAGCTTGTAAGTTCAGTTTATGTTTTCCTAGAAGTCTGTTGCCTCTTACCCCTGACCTCCAGAATTCCTTTATGTCTATCCCATGCATTCTTAAATCCCGTGATTGTTTCAGCCCCCACCACGTCCTCTGGCAGGGTGTTCCACCTGTCCACCACCCGTTCTGTGAAGAAATTCCTCCTCATGTTTCCTCTGAATCATCCTCCCTCCAACTTCATCCCATGCCCTCTAGTCCTGGAACATCTTTTTCGCTTAAAATAGTGTATTCCTGCACCCTGTTCCTCCCTGTAAGATACTTGTATGTCTCTATCATATCCCCTCTCTCCCTCCTCTCCTCCAGAGAGTACATGTTCAGTTCCTTCAACCTGTCTTCACAGGACTTGTGATGCAATCCATGCACCATCTTTGTTGTCCTCCTCTGAACCGTCTCTACCCTGTCTATGTCCTTACATAGGTATGGTCTCCAGAACTGTACACTGTATTCCAGGTGGGGCCTCACTAGTGTCTTGTATAGTGGAATTATGACCTCCCTTTTCCTGCTGGTGATGCCCCTGCCTATACATCCTAGCATCCTATTTGCTTTACTTGCTGCCTTGTCACACTGTTTCCCTACCCTGAGGTCATCAGAGATGATAACCCCAAGATCCCTTTCCTGCTTGGTGCATGCTATATTCTCACCCCCCAACTGATCCATTGTGCCAGGGTTTTTGTGTCCCATATGCATTATCTTGCACTTCTTTGCAACAAATTTCAATTGCCAAACCCCTGACCATTCCTCAAGTTTCTGCAGGTCCCTTCTCATTCTGTCCACACCCTCTGGTGTGTCTACTCTGTTACAGAGCTTTGTGTCATCAGCAAACAGTGAAATTCTGCCTTCTAGGTCCTGAGCAATGTCATTGATGAAGATGTTGAATAGGACCAGTCCTGGCACTGATCCCTGTGGTACCCCACTGGTCACTCTTCCCTCTGTGGAGTGACAGCCATTTACCACCACCCTCTGTGTCCTGCCACCCAGCCAGTTACCTACCCACCACACTACTGTCCTGCCCACACCCATATTCCCCAGTTTCTGTAATAGTCTTCTATGTGGCACAGTGTCAAAGGCCTTGCTGAAGTCCAAATAGGTCATGTTCACTGCCCTCCCCTGATCCACCTCCTAGTCACCCAGTCAAAAAATTCAACGAGGTTGGTCTGACATGACCTCTCCTGGTGAAACCATGCTGCTTTGGGTCCTGTGGTCCATTGACAACCAGATGTTCCACCAATCTCTCCTTCAGTAATGCTTCCATGATCTTCCCCACTACGAGGTGAGGCTGACTGGTCTGTAGTTCCCTGCTTCCTCTTTGTTCCCACTTTTGTATAAGGGACTACATCTGCTGTCCTCCAGTCTTTGGGTACTGCCCTGTTTCCAGTGATGACTAAACAGGATAGTCAGAGGTTCAGCCACCACCTCTCTTAGTTCTTTAAGGACCCTGGGGTGCACTCCATCTGGCCCCATTGCTTTATCAACTCTTATTACTTCCAGTTCCTTCAGGACCCTTTCTCTTGTAAAGGGACTTGTGTCCATTTCTGCACCATTCTCACCCCTTGTACTCCCTTCAGACCCATTACCCTCCTCTTCCTCAGTAAAGACTGAGCAGAAATACCTGTTCAATATGTCAGCTATACTGTTGTCATCTGCCACGCGACCCCCATCCTCCTCCTTCAGTCTCACTATCCCTCCCTTTGTCTTTCTTTTTTTACTTATGTACCTGTAAAAGGGTTTGTCCCCTTTACCCACTGATTTTGCAATGTGTTCTTCTGTCTGAGCTTTGGCTTCCCTTACTGACCTCCCTGCCTCCCTTTGCTTCTCCTGGTACTTTTCCCTATCCCCTTCTGCCTGTGTCTTTTTGTATTGCCTGAATGCAATCTTTTTGGCTCTCAGTTTCTTTGCTACCTCTTTGGAAAACCATAATGGTCTCCTCTTCCTTTTCCTCTTGCTAACCTGCTTAATGCATAATTCTGTTGTTCTTGTAATCTCCATTTTAAATACTGCCCACTGTTCCGCAACCCCTGATTCCTGTCCCATTCCCCTTAATGCCTCTTTCAAGTATCTCCCCATTTTCCCAAATTCTGCCCCCCTAAAATCAAGGATATGTGTTTTTGTGTGGTTTGGTTTTGCTCTTTCTGTGATTTCAAACCAGAATGACTAGTGGTCACTGTTCCCCAGGTGCTCCCCCACTGTTACCCCCATCACACTGTTCTTGTTTGTGAGCACAAGGTCCAGTATTGCCTTCTGCCGAGTTGGTTCCATGACCAGTTGCTTGAGGAAGGCACCCTGAAGGGAGTCCAGGATAAATCTGCTCCTAGTTGATGCTGCTGCTGGGATGCTCCAGTCAACATCTGGAATATTGAAGTCTCCAACCAGTACTACTCATTTCTTGTCTGCCATCCTTGGATGGCTAGCATCAGCTCCTATCTGTTTCTTCCTCCTGGGCTGGTAGTCTATAGACCACACCTGTGTGGATGGCTGTCTCCATTTTCCTTTCCAGCTTAACCCACAGTATCTCTCCCCCATTTTGTTCCTCCTGAATCTCTGTGGCCCTTATGTCATTTTTCACATACAGTGCCACTCCTCCTCCCTTCCTGCCTGCTCTGTCTCTTCTGAACATGTTGTAGCCAGGTATGGCCATCTCCCAGTCATGGTTATCATTACACCAGGTTTCAGTGATGGCCACAATGTCCAGGTCTGACTGCACCATGACAGCCTCCAGATCTTCCATCTTGTTGCTAAGGCTCCTGGCCTTTGCACACATGACTTTCCATGATTTGACCTCCCTAGACTGTTTTGCTGTTCTACTCCAGCCCCTTCCTTGGTTGTCCTTCATCCCTGGTTCTCCTTGCTGTCTGCCCTTCTGCTGAATTTTGCCCCTTTTCTGCCTATCCACCTCTTGGGTGCTAATCTCCATCTTTTGCGCACTGCTTTGTAGAGATAGCCACTCCTCTGGTTCACTGGTTCCAATGCTAGCTGTGGGGGTGAGCAAGTAGGTATCCTCCTTGCTGGCCTGCCACCCCTTTGCTAGTTTAAATGCTTGTCAATGTAGTATTTAAACTTATCATTGAGTGCTTGATTCCCTCCAGGATGGATGCAGGCCATCAGGCTTGAATAAACCTCCATCCTCCAGGTGGGTCCCCAGTCACTAATGAATCCAAACCCTTCCTCACAGCACCAGTTCTTCAACCATGAGTTAAAGTTCCTGGTGCATGCACTCCTATGCTTTCCCTTGCCTCTCGCAGGTAGTACTTCGGAGAAAGTGACAGAAGTAGCTACTTGCTTGAGACCCCTCCTCAATTTCCTAAACTTAGGGGATAGTGCATCATTTTGGTGATGCAGGTATCCCTACCAATATGGCACAAGCATTTTTTTTTGATGCAAGCATGGGGCAAGCCACAGTGGTGCATGCAGACCTGTTTTTGACATGAGCACTATTTGAAAATCAGAACTGGTGCAAAGTTTGATGCATCCTGCTCCTTGCATCAGTTGTTTTTGATGCAAGCACCCTGCATCATTCTCTGGCCTTTGAAAATCTGGTCCATTATCTGTTGTAGAAAAACTCTGGTGAAAACCTGCTTGAAAAGTTGATAAAGGAGATGTAGTTTCTATCCAGTTTTGTAAATTCTCTAATAGTATTCTAGAAAATATTTTACCATTGATACCTAATAAACCAATTTGTCTGTAACTAGAAGAGTGTTGAAATTAACCTTTTTTATAAATTGGTACTATAATTTTTTTTGTCCAAGATGGTTGAATAAATGTTTCCTTAAGACATGTATTGAACAAATTAACAAAAAACGGAACCCAGTAATTCATATGAGCTTTGTAGATTTCCCTGGGTATAGTATCTGGACCCAGAGCCTTATTATTATGTAAAGGAAGTATGACCTGTTCTACTTCCACTAGAGTAATATTCAATGGTAGAGAGCATTCCAACCTCATCCAGTTAAGTGTATTATTATTATTATGATGAGTTAAAGGTTCATTATTGAAAAGAGTTTTATAATACAACACCCAAGACTTCTTAGGAATCTAGGAAGGCAAAGATGGGAAAAAGAGTTGGTGCCTTCACCGCCAACTGCCAAACAATATTTAGTATCCTTTGTATCTATAGCCTGGTACACAAAACTCCATTGTTTTAGAGTGTATTCAGCTTTTTTTTTATCAAAAACATTTTATAATGTTTATGAGCTTTATTTCATTTAACAAAATTAGCTTTAGATGGATTTTTCCTTACATATCTGACTATTTTCCCTAATTTACATTTCTCTGTGGTACAGTGAACATCAAATCAGGAATTAAGAGATGGTTTATTATTTAGAAATATATTTGTTCATTTATTTGTTGATAGCCAAGCTCCAACTGTTTACTCATAAATTTAGCATCCACCTCATCTTGGGCAAATGTAAAGAGTTGAGAAAAAGTTCTTCTACATCCCTTTCAATTACTTCATGATAATGCTATGGTTACATTTGTATCCCCTAGGGAGACCCTAAATCTGACACAGGAGGGTGTTTTCTGCTACTTTGAAGACAGAACATATCTAGGGGATAAGGGTACCATCTTTAATGATCTTGAGCACCCTATTTGATTTTCTTGATGAAAGCCCTTATGGGGACACACTGGAGTCACTTATGTTCCCTGTTCTAAGGTGTCCTATACAATGTTAATTCCATATCCCTGTTAAGTGCATTTGAGAAATAGACAGCTGAGCTGGGATCACCTCTTACTCCAGGGCCCATAATATTTTGCTGGACAGGAGTCAAGGTCTTCCTCAGCATCTCATGCAGCAAGGGCGGTGTTATGTAATGCTAGGTCCATCAAGAACAAGTAAGCTATTATAGCTTATCTTGTAGAAATGGTGGACCTGGCATGCATCACTGAGACTTGGCTGGATGGAAATGCAGGCCCAGTTTTGTCTTCTGCAGTTCCAGCAGGGTTCTTGGTGATCCACTGCCCGAGACTGGATCGTAGGGGTGGGGGTGTAGCCATCTTTTTTAAGATTGAACTGGGCCTTATGGATGTTCCAGTGGAGACCACCAGATCCTTTGAGTGTGTTATGGGTGAGGGTGTAGGTTGCAGGATACCCCTCATCTACCGTCCACCAGGTGATGGGGGTTTATTCCTACAGGAGATTGTGGATTTTGTCATCAATATGGTATTGGAATTTCCCAGATGGATAATTTGGGGGCATTTCAATGCCTGTGTTGATAACAAACTCTCACAGTTTGGTCAAAATCTCCTCCAGTTAATGACAATGCTGGGCCTTCACACAGGTTGTTACCTCCTCTACCCATATAGGAGAACACTCATTGGATCTGCTGTTCCTCCTGGGGGTGGAGAAAACTGATTTGTTGGTGGAACCAGTCAGTTGGTCTGACTGTCACACCATAGAGTTCAGTTTTGGGGCTCCCTGAAATGGACCTTACCCTGTGGAGATGGTCCGGTACTGCCCTTTGAGGGGAGTTACCCCAGATGGTCTATCGACGGTGCTGGACCTAACGGGATTGCTGGGCAAAAGCACAAGTCCAGGGGAGCTTGTTCTAGCCTATAATGAGGCAATGGGAGATGCTTTGGACCTGATTGCTCCTGTCCATGTTCGACCACTCACTCTTCACCCAAGGTCCCCATGGTATGATGGGTCCTTGAAGGAGTTGAGGTAGAGAGGTTGAAGGCTGGAGATAGCATGGTGGAAATCCAGCCTGGATGCTGACAGGCTTTGATTGATGGAACACTATAATGGCTATCTATCAGAAATTACCCATAGGAAGACAGAGTTCCTGTCCAGGGAGATTTCTGTTACACATAACTGGCTGGCACTACTGTTTCATACTGTCGATGGATTGTGCAATCCAATCTGTTTGCAATCTGGAAGAGCTTTTTCACAAATTAAGTGTGATGAGCTTGCTTGGTTCTTCACAGATAAGGTTGCCAGCATCAGGTCCGGAATCGGCCAGGCTCTGTCCATGAGGGGTTGTGGAGGTCGACGGGAGGTGATGAGTACTCGGTCTGTCTGGAAGGATTTCAGTCAATCGGAATTCATGGACATTGTGAAGATTGTCCAAACTTTGCACCCAACCTGTTGTAGTTTGGATCCAGACCCTACCTCCCTGTTGGTGGGAAGTGTAGATGTTATCTACCTGATCCTAGCTGAAATTGTATGGAGATCTTTGGAGAGGGGAACCTTTCTGGACACCTTAAAGGAGGCAATCATTCGACCACTCCTTAAAAAATCTTCCTTGGATAACGACAAGCCAGTTAACTACCGACCTGTCTCTAACCTTACCTTTGTTGGGAAGGTTATTGAGAAGGTGGTTGCGGTACAATTGAACAATCACTTGGTAACTCACGGTGTCTATGAGGCTCTCCAGTCTGGTTTTAGGAAGAGGCATAGCATGGAGACTGCTCTTGTTCGGTTATTAAATGACCTCCTAATGGCAAGAGATCAAAAGGCTCGTATCATCTTGGTCCTTTTTGATCTCCCAACAGCTTTTGACACTGTGGACCATGAGGTGCTTTTGGAGACCCTGAGGCTTCTTTGTGGACTGTCAGGTGCAGTCCTCAAATGGTTTAGATCTTTTCTGATAGGCAGGTCTCAGAGGGTGGTCACAGGAATTTATACCTCTGATGCCCTCCCTCTGCCTTGCGGGGTGCCCCATGGCTCCATATTGGCACCCATGTTGTTTGCAATGTATATGCTGCCCTTAAGAGATATCATCAGGTGATACAGCTTGCATTGTCACTGCTATACAGATGATACTCAGCTGTATATGTCCTTTGTGCCAGGACAGGTTGATGTGGTCTCTGTGCTAAACAGTTGCCTCTCTGAGATCAAAGACTGGATGAGCTCTAGTTGGCTGAGACTAAATCTGGATAAGACTGAGGTGCTGGTTGTGGAACCGGGTCACCTGTGGGTGGGTGTTGGTGCTGGGAAAATGTCTGGCCTTTGGCTTGATGGTGCCCAGCTCACCACCTCAGATTGGGTGCGAAACCTGGGCATTATTTTTGATGATGGTTTGACCATGAAGCCTCGGGTGTCAGCTGTGGTCAAATCCTCATTTTTCCATCTGAGGAATATTGCCAGGGTGAAACACCTGATTCCCCCAGGTGACTTTCCAACATTGGTCCACGCCTTCATTAGTACCCGTCTTGACTACTGCAATTCCCTCTACCTAGGGCTGTCAGGGTTTGATATCGCTGCTCACAGCTGGTGTAGAATGCTGTGGCTAGGTTGTTGACTGGTACCTCTAGGTCCAGTCATATTACACCTGTCCTGCGCGAACTGCACTGGCTGCCAGTTCAGTGGTGGATCACCTATAATGTAGGCTTGCTTAGCTTTAAAGCCCTACACGAACAGGGACCCAACTACCTTAAACATCTCCTAACTCCCTACTCCCCCAATCGCCCATTCTGATCCACCAATGAGGGATTGCTGGAAATTCACAGAGTTTGTCTAAAAGCATCTGGCGCTCATGCTTTTTCGTTTGCAGCACCAACCCTGTAGAATTCTCTACCTCATCGGTTAAGAGAATGTCTGACCATCAGCAGTTTCAAAACAATGTTACAAACATATTTATTTTCATTGGCCTTCCCAGACTAATTGACTGGGATTATAATGATTTAATTTTTTACATTTTTAATGTATGTTGTCTGTTTTTATTGTATTTTATTGTATTTATAATCTGTACAGTTCCTTGGTTTTGAAAGGCATTATAGAAATAAAGACTGATTTGATTTGATTTGAAGTAGTGCTGAGGAAATACACACAGTCATCTCTTCAATGAGGTTGAGAAATTTAACTGGAAGTGTCTGTTGTGTTTCTTTATGACCCATGTCCAAGAGGTACTTCAGGGAACAGCAGACAAAGCAGCATGTTGGGGATGCTGTGGGGAGCTAAAGTTATCTCATATGCATATTCTCTTGTCCTATGAGTGACTCCAGTCATTCTTTTCAGCCTTGGAGAAGACCTTACAAAACATCCTTTACACTACCCTGTCACTAAATGCACAGAGGTCCCAACATTAGGGGAAATGAGATCCATATTGAATGACATCTACTGTATACGATAGAGACTATAGGCTCCATTTTTAAAGGGAAAACTATGACACAAGGTGTCTGTGCCAAGTATGAATGATGCAAGTGGCACCTTGCATCATAGTTTGCAGCAATCCCGATTTTCAAATGATGGCTGTGGTGAAATTGGGATGTAATGCACCCAACCTGCCCTGCACCACACATGCAGCAAACGTGTTTTTGGCTAGGTCACAAGGGGGCTTGCACCACAGTGGGGCTGCACCATCCCCTTTTTTGGGGAGTTTGCAAGCCTTGCCATGGATGCAGCAAGGGGCTCCACTTAGACCAACCAGGAGGTGGTCTAAGTGAACTTGCACCAGTGACACACACTGTGGTGAATGTGGGTGTGGGAAAGTGGAGGTCTGGTGGCAGAATGAGCACAGGGGTGCCCTAGGACTGTGGTTACTTAACATTTGGGAAGCTGGTGAATAGTTTTGCTATGTGTGTGTATTCAGAGAATAGCAAACAGTGCTTTGTACTGTAACTTTGGAGGGCTTATAAGTGTCTATAGGGTGGATGGAACAGTATTACATTTTAAAAGCTGATATTATCTGCAGTCCATAATAGCAGCTCACAATCATCAAACCTGACAGCAATGATGGGGAGGTGCACCACTACCAAGTTGTTCTTGAATGGCTTTAATTTTCTTTCTTAAAGGAATTGTTCTGTGTTTGTGTAATAACTATACTTCATTTAATGTACATGTTCTAGTAATAATAATTATTTACTGTCATTTGGGTGTTAGTATTCGCTAGGCCTAAAGCCAAGTTTCTTCACCACATTATAACTAAATCATTGGCATGGTGATTTTCTTTTTTTATTTTCCTTTTTCAGTTGTCAACTTGCAGATTTTATAAATGGTGAACCATGATATAAGACTTTATCTGTTTTAAGGGGTATGCCACAATATCTGGCTGTTGGTGAAGCTCCTGGCAATGATTCTCTTCTATATAAGTTATCCTTATTATGTAACCTCTAGTAGTTTTATATGTTATGTTTAAGTAAATGACAATGTATATACTATGATTAATACATTTTTACTGAGTTAACAAATCTGATGGCAACTATTCCTAGGAGGTGTCATGACAACAGTGGGCACCCTCAGCGGGTGCCACATTACTTCCTATCATGCCCGCTGTCACCACGACACCTCTTAGGTATAGTTGCCATCAGGTTTGATGATTGTAGGTTACCAATAAGGTTTGCAAATGATGTTAGCTTTTAGAAAGTAATAATTTTCCATCTTCCCAATAGACACATATAAGCCCTCTAAAGTAACAGTACAAAGCATTGTTTGATATTCTGTATATACACATACATAGTAAAACTAATCATAAGCTTCACAAACTTTTAGCAGCCATAGTCCTAGGGCACTCCCGTGCCCCTTCTACCCCTGGAACACTCCTGGAAAGCATGTTTCACCACCCCCTAAATATCCCTGCCCTTCTACTGTTGTGCTAGGTGGGGGGGGCACAACCCTGCAGCAATTCCTTCAGCTGTAACAATTCTTCAGTGCTATTCTGCAGGTGCATCAACTCCCTTTTTTTTTTTGGCACAGGGACCTCAGATTTTGCAAAATTGGGTACAGAATCCCTGGTGCACCTGGAGTTTGCCATAGCCCTAGATCACCACAAATTACAACAATCTAAGGGCTGCTTGAAAACTGAGCCCTTTGACATTTTCTCTCAGACAACAAGTAGAGAAATGCAGCAATAAATGGAAGAGATGGATTTTGCATGTGATGATGATGATGATGACTTGATCTTTGTTCCATGATAGCTTGGAAGGGAATAATGATACATGGATTATTTATTTATTTATTTATTTTGCTTTTGGTAACCGGGTAAGTTCACTAGGCAGACAATGCCTATTTTCAGGCATGACCCGGGAGAAAACAGTTTACAGACAAAGAATTTACATGTGACGCAGCACATGAAGGCAGTACAAATCAGGGTAAGAAAACAGTTTACAGACAAACAATATACATGTGACACAGCACATGAAGGCAGTACAAATCAGGGTAGGAAACAATGTATAGGTCTTAGATATAAACATATTGACATAATAAATAGTGAAAGGTGGAAGTACTGTGAAATCAAATTATAGACAGTAGGGGTAACATAAGAAAGTTCAGAAGTAGATAGGTAGTGAGATACAGTACAATAAGTGCTAAGACAGTGGAGAGGGACAGCGAAGTAGGGAGAGAGGAAAGGGATGGTGTAAGAGAGTAGGCAAGCTTGGATTAGGAGAGGAGGGAAATATAAAGGCGGTAGTCTAGATGGAGATGAGGAGAGAGCAGAGAGGGATGAAGGTTCAAGGTGGGTTAAAACAGGTGCAGGGGTGTAAGGTGTGAAGGTATTCATGGTGTAGTTTCTTAAAGGCAGCATGGGTGTTAGTTTGACGGATAGAAAAGGGTATAGAATTCCAGTATTTAGGGGCTGTGTAAGCAAATGCACGCGTGCCCATGTTTGTTCTGCATCTTGGAACATGCAGAAGGGCTTTATCGTTGGATCGTAATACATAAGTGAGAGGTTGTAATTCCAAAGCAGAGGAGAGGGATAGGGGGAGGCCTGTTATGGTGACAGAGTCAATTAATGATCCAAAGGACTGGAGATGATAGGCGGAGGGGCTAAGCCAATTTATGTCCAAATAGAGTTGGCAGTGGTGCTTGAAACGCGGTGCAGCAGAGGCATAGCGACAGATGTTGTTGTAAGTGGTGTCCCATTTATGGAGGGAGGACTTAGATGCGGATTGGTAGATTGAGGACCCATATGCTAGTGCTGGTATAAGGAAACCTTGAACCATGGCTAGTCCGGCTTGAGGGGTGAGGGGCATAGCTGGAGCGATAGGCACTTCCTATCTTGGCATTTACGGACTTACAGATAGTTGAGATATGAAGGTCAAGGTCAAGAGATTCATCCAGGGTGACACCTAGATATTTAAAGGATTTGACAGAGGTTAGAGGGGAGCTGTCTGCACATGAGATGATAAGGGGGTTTAGATTTGATTTAAGTCTAGCCTGCGAGCCAAACAACATTGAGTAGGATTTGCTAGAGTTAAGGACTAGTTTATTATCAGTGAGCCAGGTCTGGATACTCGAGAAATCCAAGGCAAGGGGATGGTTTAGAGAAGTTGAAGTTTTTGCACTGTGGTAGATGACCAGATCGTCAGTGTAGAGCAGAGATGAGCAGTTCGGTGCAGTTAAAGGAATGTCATCAGTGAAGATAGTAAAAAGTAGAGGACCAAGAATGGAGCCCTGGGGTACTCCCACGTGGATCGGTGCATGATCTGAGATTGCTGAATTAAATACCACAACTTGTCTGTCAGTCAGGTAGCTTTTGAACCAGGTAATGGTATCTGAGGAGAAACTAAATGACCGAAGTTTTGCAAGAAGAAGTGTGTGGTTGACCAGGTCAAAAGCTTTAGTTAGGTCGATGAAAATTGCGCCTGTCAGAAGGCCTAGGTCCATGGCGGAATAAATGTCACTAGTCAGCTTCAGCAGGGCAGAGGAGGTACTGTGACCTTTATGGAAACTGTGTTGAGAGTTAGAAAGGAGGTTATATTTTTGGAGGTATTCGATTGTTTGGGTGGCTACTAATTTTTCCAAGATTTTGCTTAATACAGAGAATATAGCAATGGGATGATATTTCCTGATTTCCTTTGGGTCTCCTTTTTTGGAATAGGAGTGATTTTAGCAATTTTCCATATATTTGGGACTATACCACAGCATAGGGACATATTGAAGATTTTGGTTAATGGGGAGGTTATGAAGGGGGCCGCAGCTTTCAGAAGCCTGGGTTCAAGACCACCTGCTTCAGGGCTAGTATTTTCTTTGATGGAAAGAAGTAAAAGTCCTACTTCTCTTTTTTGAATGATCCGAAACCTAAAAGGGGGGTTCGGAGGAGGAGGTGTGGTGTCGCATTGGGGCAGAGCAGTGTGGCCAGTTGGGAAAGAGGTCAGGTAGCTTGATAAATCTGAAAAATGGTGATTAAAGGTATTGGCTATAGTTACCGGGTTGTTGCAATGAATGCCGTTTAACAGCATGTCATTTGTATGGGCCTTTTGATTAGAACCCAGGAAGGTTTTTATGGTGGTCCAGAATTTCTTGGAGTCACCAGAGGCTCGTATTAGTAGGTTTCTGCAGAAAGCGCTTTTGGATAGATGGATGTCCCTTTTGCAAGCATTTCTCAGTGAGCGGTAATGGCAGTAGTCAGATTCCATACCTGTGGACTTAAAACGATGCCAGGCTTTATCTCTGGCCCTTATCTGGGCTAGCAGATCTTTTGTTTATAGGGAGGGACTACAGGTTCTGACTGGCTATGTTTTTGTGTGATATCCTCTTTCTAGTACTGTAGAGAAGATAGTACCCCCTGGCTTGCTGTCGTATGGTACTATGTATTCTATTTCATGGCAGCATTTGCTCAAAGTTGTCTGTTGTTTCTGTGTTTCTGTTTACCTGAAAACCTGAATAAACATTATTTATGAAAAAGGAGCTTGGCTGATAAGATGGAAGAGTGGCAGGCATTAGCAGGCGAGCTGAGGATTAGCTAGGTTTTCTGCCCATTACTGAATCCAGGGCATCACAAAATTACAGATGAGAACTCATTTTACCTGGCCATACCCTATTTATAAGAGATAGGCGGAGACTAGGGTTTAGCAATGTATGCTATAGACACATCAAAATAGTGGAGGACACAATTATGGTGAATATGAGGTGCAGAATATATATGACAAAAAGTTGTGGAGGAGGGAGCAAAAGCCTGAGGATGGGGGGGGGACTACAGGCAGCAGAGTCAGGGGTGACAGTCATAATGTGATATTTCCACCTCCCTAAAATAGATTGGGCAGTGCCAGAGACAACAAGTAACAAAAGTCAAGGATTCATCAAGGTCTTTGTGGACTGCTTACTTCCGCAGTGGGTGCAAAAAGCTGCAAGGGGAAGTTAGCCTTTGACCTTCTATTGTCAAAACAAGAAATTATAGATGTCCTAATAGTAAAGGACCACAACCACAACACTGTGGGCTTTGACATAGTTTTGCAGACACAATGGGCCTCTTCAGTTGTGTTTGTTACAGCTTTTCATAGGGCAGTTCTGGTAGGATGGGGGAAAGTATCCTGGACAGACTGAAAGGGCTAAGATAAATTGAAGGGGTGAAGGGGAAATTGGCAACTATCAAGTGGGAGGTACTGCAAGTGACAAAAGTCTATAATTTACAGTATGTTAGCAAGGTTAAGGAGCTAGTGGAGCCAAAACAGGCACACAGAAAAATAATACACATTTTAAGAAGTAGTCAGCTCTAACTTTTTATTTCTGAAGTATTTTTCCTTTTTCTTTTGCTCATCAGAAAGTTTCCTATGTGATACCAACATACTAACATACAAAATTGCAAGCAGATAAAGGCCTTATGGTCTATCAAGTCTCCTTGATTGTTCAGCTAGCAACCCTTATACTGCAGCTGCCCCTTCCTCCACTCCCCCCCTTCAGTTACCTTCCCCTTACTCTATCTGATCCCCTTTTAAAGCAGCCCACTGTTCTACAGGATACCACTTCCTCTGGCAATGCATTCTACCCAGACACCACCCTCTCTGAACCTTCCCCCTTCCTATCTCAGATCATGCCCTCGAGTGTTCCTCCCCCTCCTTAATTTGAAAAGCCCCTTTGTGACCATCTTATTTATTCCCTTCATGTACTTGAAGGTTCGATCATGTCCCCCATCTCTCCTCTCCTCCAGGGAGTACATGTTCAGTTCCCTCAGCCTGATCTTGAAGGGTAAGTCCCTTAGCCACAGGATCATTTGTGTTGCCCTGTGCTGCACCACATCCAGTAACCTAATGTGTTTCTTCATGTATGGTCATCAGAACTGCATGCAGTATGCCAGGTGTGGTCTAACCAGTGACCTGTATAACGGCAGGATCACCTCCCCCCTCCTGGAGGATATGCCTCTGGTAATACAACCCAGCATCCTGTTGGCCTTTGCAGCTGCCTTTCTACACGGTGCTGAGTGATAAAAGTGTGCTGGATGTGTGAAACAGCCCTTAGCCTGAAAGCTGACATATCAAACAATACTACTCCACACCACATCATCAGCATTATGATCTCACTAACAGTAACATCACAGGTGAATGACCTGGCAGTCACTCACTTGCTGCTCCTAAGTAGCAGTGATGTTACAGTCAGTGATTTCAAAGTGCTGATGATGTAGTATGGGGCAGTACAGCAAGATATGTCAGCTGCCAGGCTAAGAGCTGTTTCACACATCACACCTACTAACATCAGGTAAGCAATCTTCTAATTGAAGAAAGAGAAAAGGAAAAGTACCTCCGATATAAAAGGTAGTGGTTGGCTGCTTTAAAATTTTAATTAGTTTTAGGCAGTACACTAGCTCTTTAAGGAACACAGAAGACTGATTTGGTTCAGTCAGGATTAAAAAAGGTGAGCAGAGAAAAAGAAAATGATCTGTTTAAAATACTAGAAAGACCAGTTGGAGGATAGCAGGGATGAGTATGTGAGCAAGATTAAAATAATTTGATTAGGGAACCCAAAGCAAACTTGATAATGCAAGGAGTGAAGGAGCATTCTTTAGTTACTTAAGATAAACAAAGAAAGACTAAGAAAGGGACTGAAAGACTAATACAGATTTGATAAGTATATAGGAGGATGGGAGAATGCAGAAAAGGTTAACATCCTGAATGAATACATTAGTTTAGTCTTCACCAGGGAGGCTGGGGAGGGGGGCGTTGCTTGAGAGTAGGATGCAAGGGAAGAGGATGGAGATTGGGTATTACAGTAGACAGGATTCTTAAGTGTTAAAAGATCTGAAGATAAACAAATCACTGGATTCTGATTGTATTCACTTTAGAATCTTTAAGGAAAATTAGATAACTTTGTTGGAACCACTAGCAGAGCTATTCAACTGCACAATAGGGGTAATGGCTGCTGACTGGAGGGTATAAGATATGGTTCCATTACACAAAAGCAAAACCAAGAGGAAAAAGAGACCACTCTGGTTCTCAAAGGAGGTGGCTCAAAAGTAAAGGTTAAAAGGGTAACAAGGGTAGCACTCAAGAGGTATAAAGACACACACGGGGAAGAGAACAGAGGGGAGTATCGGGGAAGCAGAGGGTGGCAGTAAAAGCAGTAATGAGTGCAAAGGTGCAAACAGGAAAAATAGCACAAGGGGTAACAAAAGGAGACAGGACATTTTTTAAGTACATAAGTGAAGAGAGAAAGACTAGGGGAGGGACTGTGAGGTTAAAAAGGGTGAGGGGGACTGTGCAGAGGAAGATGAGGAAAAGGTAGACATCCTGAAAAAAATACTTTGTTTGGTCTTCACAGAGGAAGGGGAAGAAGATGGGCCACATAAAAGAAACAGGAGCACTTGAGAGAGGTAGACACTAGTCCATTTTACAGATTATGGAGTCCTGAAGGGACTTGCAAATGTGAAGTGGACAAAATTATGGGTCCAGATGTGGTGCATTCAAGGATATTGAGACAGCTCAGGGAAGTGCTGGATGCACCTCTGACAGTCTTCTTTAACACCTCACTGTAAACAGGGATGGTTCCAGAGGACTGGAGGAGGGGAGCTATAGTCCCACTCCACCAGAGGAAGCTAACAACTATAGGCCAGTAAGCCTGACACTGGTGGTGGGGAAGTTAATGGAGACACTTCTAAAGAAAAGGATTGCAGATTATCTTGAAACCTTTGGGTTACAATATTTGAGGTGGCACAAATTCATGGTGGGGAGGTCAAGTCAGACAAATCTGATAGATTCCTTGACTGGCGACAAGGAAAATTGATCGGGTGGGGCAGTGGATATGGCCTACCAAGATTTCAGTAAGGCTTTCAACACTGTTCCACACAGAAGACTTATAGAGAAGCTGGGCAACTTAGGGGTGTGTCCTAAGGTGGTAAAATGAGTAAGAAATTGGTTAAGGGATAGGTGAAAGAGGGTAGTGGTAAATGTTGTCCACTCTGCAGAAGGGAAGATGACCAGCAGGGTACTTCAGGGCTCAGTACTGAGACTGGTGCTCTTCAGTGTGTTTTTAAATGACATTACAGATGAGCTGGAAGGGAAGGTCTGTCACTCTGCAGATTGCACCAAAATCTGCAATAAGGTGGACACTCTAGGGGAAGGGGACATGGAAAGAATGTGCTAAAATCTGAGAAAACTCAAGGATGGTCAAGGGCATGGCAATTGGGTTTTAATGCAAAACAAGTGCAAAATCATTCATTTAGGGCATGGAGACCCAGAGTCAGATTACAAAGACAAGAGGAGAAGAGGTACCAACATTCACCAGACAGGAAAGGGACCTGGCTGGGAGTGGTCATAAATGATGACCTCAAGGTGGCCAGTCAGTGTGATGAGGCAGTTGGTAGGCCAATGGAATGCTGGGGTGCATAATGAGGGATATTACTAGCAAAAGGAGGAAGGTGGGGGTAACACTGTATAGACTACTGGGGAAACACACCTGAAGTATTGTGTCCCGTTCTGGAGACCACATCTCAGGAAGGACACAGACAAAGTGTAGGCTGTCCAGAGTACACATTATCCACATGCAGAATTGTTTTGCCCCCCTAGCCAGGGGAAAGAAACCAGGTGAGGAAGTACGAAGAATCAAGCAGGACAAACCTAATACAAGAAAGCAAGAATGAGGTACAAGGAAGGAGAGGAAGGATACACAGAGCAACAGGAGGATTCTGATTGTGGGAGACTCTATGTTGCGAGAAGTGGAGGCACAGTCCATCAGTGTGAAGGGAGTTGAAACCACAGTGAAATGCATGCCAGGAGCATCTGCAAGGAGAGAAAAGAACAGAATAGGACAGCTGGTGAAAAGAGATCGGGATGTTGAGGGGATCATTGTCCACCTTGGGATAAATGACATAGCAAATAGGACTGTGGAAGAAGCCAAGGCAGACATGTAGACCCTAGGGGAGAGCCTTAAAGAGTGTACAACACATCTGGCCTTCTCGGAGGTATTGCTGGTTTGGAGGCAGGGTGGAAGGGAGGACAGTTCAGGAATGACGAGATCAGGGAATTCAACCAGTGGCACCAGGGTTGGTGTGCAGACAATGGGATGCACTACATTGGAGACTGGGGGACCTTTTGGGACAGAAAGATCTTCAAGCATGGTGGTCTGCATTTCACCGGAGAAGGAGCGAGAACTCTAAGGCAGAAGTTGGAGGTCTTCTTGGAGAGTTTAAACTGGAAGATCTCCAGCACAGAGAAGAAGACCTAAATGAAGATGCAGCAGAAAGATATGAAGGTAAGGGGATCAGTGAATGGAAGGGAACCCCCCCAGCATCGGACTAAAGGAAACAGGCATGGCCATGAGCAAGGAGTGGCCATAGGTAAAAAAGGAGGGACCTCATGTAAAGTACAGGAGGGACAGACACAGAAACAGGGGGATAGTACTTAGTTGTAGCAGAGGGAGGAAGCCTTGATTGGAAGGTTATGAGCACCAATGCCCTCAGCCTCAGTAACAAAATCCTGGAATTTGTGGCATTAATGGCCTCTGAGGACTTGGATATCATGACAGTCATAGAGACATGGTGCAATAGCAACCAAGCCTGGGACCTAGCCATTCCAGGGTATACACTGCACAGATGGGACAGGGAAGGCAAGAAGGGGGAAGGGTGTCATTGTACATCAGGGAAGAGCTAAAAGCAACAGTCCCACAAGACAAGTGGGGAAGTAGAAGTGATGTGAGTAACCCTGGAGGTGGGGAGGGGAACAGTACTTAGAACAGGAGCCATAAACAGGCCCCAATGCAGGCAGAGGATATAGACAGAGAACTGCTGGAGACTACAGAGAGCATGGCAACAAAGGGTAAATTGCTGCTGATGGGTGACTTCAACTTGCTGGATGTGGACTGGAGCATCCAGGCAGCAGTCTGAGCCAAGAGTAAGGGATTCCTGCAATCCCTGCAAGGGGCAGGTCTCACACAGCTAGTGAGAGAGCCTACAAAGGAGAATGCAATTCTGGATCTTGTCCTAAGCAATGGGGACAGGATAAAGGAAGTCACAGTGGGGGACAGCCTAGGGACTAGTGACCATTGAGCGGTTGGGTTCATCATAAGGATGTTGTAGGAGCCTAGCCACACAAGGACTAGAATCCTGGATTTCAGGTGGACAGATTTTCTTTAAGATGAAGGATGAATTCAGGAAGGCTATGCAGTTATATGATGACATAAGGGGAGTGGTGGAACAATGGGAAAAGATAAAGGAAGCCCTGTATCTAGTAGCAAACCATTGCGTCAGGCCCTGCAGCAAGAGCAAAAGAAGGAGGAAATCTCTGTGGTTCTTGAGGGGAGTAACAGAGCTAGTAAGAGGAAAAAAGTTGGCATTTCTAAGGTACAAGGCAACACAAAGCAAGGAGGACAGGCAAGAATACTTGGAAACACATAGGGAAGCGAACAAGGCAATAAGGGCAGCAAAGGCCAAAACCAAGGAAAAACTAGTTAAATTTGTTTTTGGAAGGTGGTAAGGAATTTTTTAGGTATACTAGCGAGAGGAGGAAGGGGGTTGTGAGACATAGGGAAGAGGGAGCCAGGGTAGTGGAGAAAGACATTGACAAGGCAACCAACCTCAACAAATACTTCTGCTCTGTATTCATGGAGGAAGACAATGGGGCGGTCACCCATTAATTGATAAGGGTAAACAGGGAGAAGGGGTGGACGTTAGACATTTTTCAGAGAACAGAGTAAAACGAGCGCTAAAATGGCTTAGGGTGGATAAAGCTATGGGGCCCGATGGGATACACTCGAGGATCCTAAAGTAGCTCCAGGAGGAACTGGCTAAACCTCTTGCTAAGCTGTTCAGTGGATCACTGGAAACAGGCATGATTCCGGAGGAGTGGAGGAGGGAACAAGTGGTACCCCTGCACAAAAGTGATAGCAAGGAGGAGGCAGAAAACTACCACCCAGTCAGTTTGACATTGATAGTAGGAAAAATGATGGAAACCCTGGTTAAGGAAAGACTGGTGGACTACCTAGAGACAAGGGGGCTGCTGATACCAAGGCAACATGGATTTATGGCAGGGAGGTCATGCCAGACCAACTTGACTGATTTCTTCAAATGGGTGACAAAGGAAATAGACCAGGGCAGAGCGGTAGATGAGGCCTATCTGGACTTCAGGAAGGCCTTCGACACAGTCCCACACAGGAGACTAATACACAAGCTGGAAAATCTTGGGGTGGGGACAGAGGTGGTCATGTGAGTTAGAAACTGGATAAGTAACAGAACGCAAAGGGTGGTGGAGAGATCGGGTTAGCACACAGGAGGGATGGGTAACCAGTGGCATACCCCAAAGATCAGTGATGGGACCAGTGCTCTTCAATGTCTCTATAAGCAATATTGCAGAGGGTCTAGAAGGGAGGGTTAGCCTGTTTGTGGATGATACAAAGCTATGTAACAGGGTAGATACACAGGAAGGTAGACAAAAAATAAGGAGAGATCTGAAGAGGTTAGAAAACTGGTCCAAGGAATGAGAGATGGGTTTTAATGCAAAAAAGTGCAAGATTATGCACCTTGGTAAAGGGAATCCTAGGGTTCAGTATGAACTAGATGGGGTAACACTGGAGGTCATCACAGAGGAAAGGGATCTAGGTGTTGTCACAGAAGACAACCTCGAGGTGACTAAACAGTGCGACAAAGCCATCAGAAAGGCTAACAGAATACTAGGGTGCATAAGGAGAGGTATAACAAGTAGAAGGAGGGAAGTGTGGTACCATTGTACAACTTCCCAGTAAGGCTTCACCTGGAGTACTGTGTTCGGTTCTGGAGACCCCATCTCCAAAAAGACATAGACAGGATGGAGACGGTACAGAGACGGGTGACAATAATGGTGTCTGGGTTGCAGCATAAGTCATATGAGGAGAGACTCAGAGCTCTCAATATGTACTCCTTGGAAGAAAGGAGAGCGAGGGGGACATAATAGAAACCTTTATGTATCTGAAGGGGATCAACAGGGTACCAGTGGGGAGCAACTTTCACATGAAGGAAAATAGCAGATCAAGGGGGCAAGGCATGAGCCTTAAAGGGGAAAACTTAAAGGGAACTTGAGGAAATTTTACTTCACTGAAATGGTAGTGGAGAGATGGAACAGTCTCCCCCAGGAAGTAGTGGTGGCAGCCATGGTTCAGAGATTCAAGAATGCGTGGGATAGGCACATGGGAATTATCAAGCTAGGACAAAAGGGAGGGACTTGTAGCATCTAGGGTACCTTAAGCATTAGAAAGAGGGATAGGGCAGATTGGATGGTCCACAAGGCCCTTTTCTGCCGACAACATCTATGTATCTATTTATCTATGTATGGCAACTGAAATGGTGCAGGATCTGGATTAGAAGCAATAAGAAGAGAGACTAACTTACATCGGTATGTGCACCCTGGAAGAGAAATGGGCGATATAACAGAGACCTAAAAATACCTCACAGGGTAAATAAGGTACAGAAGGGGAATATTTTTCAGGAAAAAAAGATTCATGAGAACAAAGAGATGCAATGAAGCTGGAAGTGAGTACATTCAAGAGAGATGTGAGAAAGTACTTCATGGAAAGAGTTGTGGATGCATGCAACAGTCTTTTAGTGGAGTTGGTGGGGAAAAAACAGTTATGGAATTCAAGAATACATGGAACAGACATAAGGGAATCTTAATGGAAAAAGGGGGTCAGAAATCAGGTAGGGTTTTTGGTAATCTTATAGGCAAGGAAAAGATAAATAGACTGGGTGGGCCAGGCAGTCCTTGTCTGCCAACAAAGTTTATGTTTCTATGTTTCTAAAGCAGGGATTGTGAAAACCTTAGATATTACACACAGGTCGTCTGCTCTCTATTGTGGGCAAACTCCTAGAGACAATAATTAAAAAGAAGATATTAGAGTGCCTAGATAAGTGGAGGTTATGGTATGAGAGACAGTATGGATTCATGAGAGGTAAGTCATGTCAGACATATCTGATAAGCTTTGATTCCACAATTAAATCAGTAGACACAGATCAGGAAACTGATGTCCTTTGCCAGGATTTCTGCATGGCCCTTTAATCCATGCTGCAAAGGGTACTAATTAAGGAAGTGGAAGATCAAAGGATAGGTAATACTAGACTAGGTGAATAGACAACCAGCTATGTGGGTAGACATAGAGGGTAGTCCTAAATGACAAATTCTCTGAAGTCAGGGATGTCATGGATGGCTTCTGTCAGGGTCAGTCCTAGGACCCACACTCTACAATATGTACATTATTGAGATAAGAGACAGAGTAAAAGGGACAGTTCTGGATGTCACCAAGTTCTACAAGAAGGTAGATGCAGTACATCTAAAGGGATTGCCAATATGCAAAGGGATGGGAAAAGATTTAAGAAAAGGCCAGGCATCTGGGAGTTGAAATTCAATGCTACAAAGTGCAATTTAATGCACATTGGGAAAAACAACACTGCAACAGTCCACTGGATTGATGGAATGAGGCTGGGACAAACTAGAGAAGAAAGGTATTTTGGGGTTATCATTAGTGATACTATAAAATCCATCTTACAGTGTGGTAAGGCTTATGGAAAAATCAGTAGAAAGTCAAAGTGCATATGGAGGGGTTTTATCACCAGGATAAATTAGGTGAACATCCCATTTTTCAGGTCCCAGGTGAGGCTACACCTGGAGTACTGTGCACAGTTCTGGAACCCACATCTAAGGAAGAACAGGAACAAGTTAAATACAGACCAAAATGGGGTGACTAAAATGATACAAGGCCAAGAAAGAAATTCATATGAGAAGAGGTTATGAAACTAGAATATATATCCTTTAGAAACCAGAAGGGAATGGGGAGATATCATGGAAGCATTCACATTTCTTTATAGGATAAAAATTGTGGAGTCTTCTGAGCTGTTTAAATGATAGGAGTGCTCATTCAACAAGGGGGGACAACTACAAGTTCATTGGGGTAGTTTCAGAGGGAAAATGAGAGTGTACTTTTCATTAAGCAGGTGGTTTGCCTAGCAGTGTGGTCAGTGCTAAAACTGTAGCCAGCTTCAAGGCTACATGGGCCACATTTAAGGGCATATAGGGTGGCAGAAAGGGGGACATGGAGAATGAACATGAATCTCTGTTGAAAGCATCCTCAGATTGCTTTATTTAAATGTGTGTATCACTCCTAGTAGCTAGGTTCCTTGGGAATACTGAATGGACTACAAGTCTTTTTCTGCATGTAAATGTTTGTGTTTCTATCTAACAACTGTGTTTAAATATAACAAAAATGTCCTCAAACATATCATTTGGTTGTGATGACAATGTGTCATTTCAGTTCTGCTCCTTTCCTGATCTCTCAGGCCCACAATGCTTTCATGGTATCATTTTAGTCCTTGATCTGTATTTTTTTTTTTTTACCATATCACTTTATGTAAAGTTTCCTTCAAAAAATAATAACACAGATATTTATAATGACCAGATTCATCTTATGTAGCAAGGCATTTGACTTTCTTATTTTAGTTGGAGAAAAACAGCACTGTGGCTAAAATGAAATCATGCTGATTCCAATTAAATGTTATGGCTCTGAGAGCTGATAGCAGAGATAGCAGTGAGAAAAAAAATTAGAGTCACACTTCAATAAGAGTATGTTGTTATTAATACTCCTCAACATGACAATAACACAAATTGTATATTCAATCCCAATTATCTTTAAGCTTGAAAGAATAATAAAAAATCATCACGGTAATTATTAAGTTATTTGTTTGGTGATGAAACCATGACTAAGGAGATGATGTTAGATCATGATCTCCCTTTGTGGCCTTTTGACTAATCGACCTCTAAAAACATGAATGATGACTTACAATATTAATTTGCATGGAGATATGAAAAAATTAAAAGAGTTTTCCTTTAAGTATTGCTATCTCAAGGTTTTCATCCACATTATCAGTTGTATTCGAATACCCTATATTTTATATAACTTTTCTTGCACCTAAAGTGAACTAGTGTGCAATAGACAATGCTCCCAAACCTTATTGTACTACTGTATGAGTGTTCAAAAATAACTGAGGATACTGATGGCTTCATGATTTCCAATTTAAAACAGAAAAATGACAATCTAAAATAGAACAGAGATGGAGGTCAAATATTCTCAACATAACCTGCATGCACTACTGCCTTACATTCTCCAATACTCTGATAAATATTGTTAACTTCTGTTATACTGCATGCTCTCCATTGCCTATGTCATTGCTCAGAACTATACACAGTACTTCAGATGTCGTCTGACCAGTGCCTTATGAAGTGAAATTCTATCCTCATACCTTCCTGCAGATTTATATTTTGATACAGAGCATTCAGTTTGTCCTCCTGATCACCAACACGCACTGTTCTGACAGCTTAAAAGAACAGTTTGTAGTCACTCCTACAGTATGTTGTTTTCCTGTTCATTTTGCCCTAATTGAGAGCCCCTGAGCTTGTACCATTTTAACCACATGTTGATTAAGTGCAGCTCTTTTGGTTGTTTGTTGCAATTATGGACAGATATAACTGTAACACATCTGAATCACAGATAAAACCCCTATCTGTTTTTTTTTTATTTTTTTTTTGTGGGCAGATGGAGTAGCAATCATTACTGGTATCAATAATTAATAACCAGAACTCAGAAGTAACCACAGACCACAGTGGTCTAATGACATCAACCCTGCTGGAAATAAGTCAGCAGGATGTCATATACGGATGGAAAATACAATAAGCTCAATGCCTTACCAAGAAATCAAAGAACTAGATAAGAAGGGCAACTTTAAAGTATGATAAAAGCAAGGCAAGCTCTTAATTAATCCCTGTTAGCATAAAACATGAGGCAAGGATTTTTGATAGGTTTAAACAAATAAGAAATATATTACCACAAGTTTCTGTATGTCTCTTCTTATGTGTTTTGTTTTTATTATTAAGTCATGTTTTAAATTGTGCTGTTAGATCTTACTGAAATGTGGCCTAATTTATTATCCAAAAGCCAGGGGCAAGTAGTCTATGCAAGGTACAATGAACCTGTCTCACTTACAGCAGCAGAGCATGCTACCATGACAGTTTTGATCTACCTGTATACCTATTTATTCCATTTTAGATCACCCCTTACCTTCTCTCTTGTACAATATCCTTCTTTTTACCATTTATAGACTGCTTTAGCACTTTCATTTTACATTTGAAATAACAAAAGGAGTGCTTATTTTAATATAGCTCAGACCAGTCTTTCATCAGTTTTCTTGGCAGTTTTTGTACACCCATTGTCCCAAAAGGTCAGAGATCACTGTTGCATACTGGTTCATTTTAGTAACTAGTAAAGTGATGGCAAACAATGTGTGTTCAAAAACAAGAGAGAATACTGATCAAAACCTATAGTGAGTCATATTAACTAGAACACTCCTTTTTGTATATGAAATGTAAAAAAATATATAAAATAGAATAAACAAGTACTGTGTACAGGTAGATCACAATTTTCACTATTAACATGCCCTGTTGCTGTAAAGTGTAATGTTATAATTAAAGTCATATATGTAATTGGCTTCCATCTACTGTACTTGTCCTATAAAATTATGAATCAACATATGCCTAAATGTAACATCTTAAATGCTTTATTTGTAAAGAAAATACATTGCAGAGACTTGAGAAAATGATCATCACACATATAAAATCATGACTATAATTTTATATTGAATTTTTTAATTTTATTTAAGTCTTTGGTAACCGGGTAAGGCCCACTAGGCACAACTGCCTGTTTTCAGGGGCGACCTGGGAGCACTGGGTGGTTAAGTGACTTGCTCACAGTCACACAGTATGCAAGTGGAGGTTGTGAGAATCAAACTCAGGTCTGGTCTGCTGGATGTATCAAGCTCATTCACACCTCGTTCCTCTAACCTCTAGGCTATACTGCCAGCCCATACTATTTTTTGTTCAGATGGAAAACCTGGTATAAGTGGAATCTGACAATAGAAATTGTCTCGAGAAGGGTCAAATCAGGCCCTGCTCTACTTGGGAACAGAATTCAGCTTGATCACATGAAAAACAGGCTGCTTCCATCACTGACTTCAGCAAGGAGCTTTTTACCTTGAATATTAAATTCTTACTAAAGTTGGATGCAGCTTTTATATCTATTGGGATGGGGATCAGGAGAGGCTCATCCCTCAGTTTAAGTCACTGTAGCTGCATCTGTTGGTTTGATACTAGTGTATATCAAGTACTCTTATCAGACCTCTCCAAGAATTACTCCCCTGTGCCATCTCAGTCAGTTTTTCTTTGATTCCATTTAGCTTTACAGTTTTTTATTGCAATGATAACATATCTCCTTTTCAGTCTGACTCAAAGACCCTTTCCTTGTGGGTGACCATTCTCAGCTTTATGGTCAATTTATCAATTTTTCATACATCAAGACCTGAATAAGTTTTGTCTCAGTGTGCTTTCTCAACTGAACACACTTTTAAGTACAGTACATTAACATTCCCTGCCCATCTGGGGTCCATAGCCATCTTACAAAAGTTAATTATAATTACTATCCCTGGAAATAAATATACAGATTCACTGGATTTATATAGACCATGTTCACAACAACCCCCTTCCCTGCATCTGAAATATAGGGACAGCTCAGAACAAACCACCCTTGCTGAGAGCAGCTTTCTAAAACCAAGAAGGTCATAAATTGAGGACTATGTGGACCTTCTATTTTTTTTTTTTTTGCACAGGAGTGGTCAGAGCTAGAGTTCCCATAGAGTAGAGGGAGACACAGCTATTGCAGGAAGAGAAAAGTAACTGATATTGTTTTTTATTTTATTTTAAATGCATTTATTTTGAAGGTTTGCACTCTACTAAAGGATGATTGCAAACAGGCTGGACATGTTAATGTTTAGAGCTCATGTTTGAAAGCTTTAAGTTCATAATAACTGAGCTTTATTTAAATGTTTTTTGAGAATCCTAGTTCTGAATGTATGTGAATGCAATTTTGCTTTCTATAGAACTCCGACAGGCAGCTATTTTTTTTATTTTAGGCAGTTATGGTACAGTAGCATTAGCAAGACAGAGTCATAGATAGGGTCTCAAGTGAATTAGTGGTAGGCATTTTAGTGTTTGTTATTTTTAGTTTAGGATCCCACCTCCTTTTTCCCCATGCTGTGCAGATACGGTGTCCATTTCATCATAGTTCATTATGCCCAGATTGTGTGGTTAATACTGCACTAAATACATCTTAGGTGAAATTGCTATCTGTAATCAATCTTTTTTTTAAAATTGTCTGTTTATGCCACCTCACTGTGACTGCCTCTGCTATTCCTCATTGTCCCCAAGCTACCTGGATCTGCCTGTCCCTGGTTCCCTACAACAACCTACCTCCAAGCATCACTGGCTTCAGAACCTCCAGAGTGGGGAAGATGGGGAGGGTGGTTTCTATGGTTGGTACGTGTTCGGTCCACCAGGGCCATAATAAGCATCAGCGGTTTTTATTTCTGAAGTTTTCTCCCAGTCCCCTGAGAAGCTGGCATGCATGTAGGTCAAGTGAGTATGTGTACATCATTGCATGCTACTGGTCTGTATCTCAGCCTGCATCTCTCTCTCCCACAGAGCCCTCAACTGCACCTGTGGTCACCCAGGTGCCAGTACTGCAGTGATGATGGTGGCTCACCCACCTTGGAGGAATTGTGCATCCCCTGGGATGCTCAGTCCTCCTCTCTTCAGCTGACTCCCGATGATCTGATCTCATTCCTGGACTGGGGTCACTGTCATCATAAGTGTTAGTGCTACTGCTGCGCCAATGGGCTGGCCGCCTCTAATCAATTTTTGAGGTAGAGAGAAGTTGAGCTAGCAGCACTGTTGGCAGGGTCTTGCTATGGAGATTAAAGACTAATCTCAGTGCAATCAGCAGCTCTTAGGCTGTTGTAGTCACACTGGAAGAACTGGAGTGTAGTCTTGTTTTTGCCTGCTGGAGAGCGGAACTAAGCAGCTGTTTTGGAGTGTGCTGGGAGGAGCATGGTCAGTGTTTCAGCTTGGGCAGAGTTCAGCCTGCATGTTTTTAGACTAGCCTTCTCAGTGGAACTGAGTATCAGGTGGCAGCTGAGAGTTTCCGGAAGGGACTCTTTTGACTTCTCCTTCTTTTCACTGTCACTAAATGTTTGGAGAACTTTGCTTTCATGGATGGTACAGGAGAAGAGGGTGTGAGGATTGTTTCCCCCCAAAACTTTTGAGATGTGTTACCAGGATGACAGGGGACTCCACATGGAAATAGTGGGTGGTTAGAGAACCCATGGGTTCTAAACTCTTGCTTAAATATTGTTGTATCATGGCTTTAGGGTGTAGTAAGAGAGAAACCTGGAGCATCCTCATCAATATTTAGATGTTTTAACATCCCTGGTGAGAGCAGAGACTGTATACCAAATACCTCTGCAGAAACTGTTTTAGACATAGTGTGGAACATTATTTGTCAGTTATTTAATGCTACACCTAAGTCTACATAGTTTTTATTTGGGTTCTCCTTCTATTTTTCTGTTACTTTTAAGTAATTTAATTAAGGTCTTATTTTTCTATCAGTGAAAGTAGGTGGGAGTGGATTAGTAGAGAGTGGGGGAGAGTGGCTTGTTCAGTCAAGCAGATTACTATTGATTGTGTCTTAACTGGTGTGACTCTACAAGGAGACTGAGTAGTATGAGTGGTGTGGTCTGAGTGTGTTTTGTGGGATTTGTGAAAGATAAGTAGGGTGGGATGGTGATTGGTAAGTGGGCAGCTGCTTAATATGTTGGCAGTGTGTGTGTGGATACTCAGGCCCCCTCTGCATAGTTACTCCCCATCCCAGCTGCTGAAGCTCTGCCCCTTTGATGACACCTCCTGTAAGTGGTGGCATATAAGTGCTGCAGGGAAGTCAGCATCATTATGAGGTGGGATAGTAGGTGGTGGGGTATGGCGGGTGCCAATGGGGGGAACTATAGGGATGGCAAGGAGCAGAAGGTCCCCAGAAGTGAAATGTGACAAAGAGGGAGGCCAGAAATTGTTGGTGCCCATAAATAGGGCTCCCACCAGAGTGGAATGGCAGATAACTAGTAGATCAGTAGCCTCCTTTGTCCCCCATGGCAGTGTTCTGAAATATCAGATCAGTGAGAAACAAGACACCCGTCATGGCTGATTTAATGTCTTGTTCTTCACTTGATCTGGCTTGCAATACAGAGACCTGGTTGAGTGATGACTTATTTATTTATTTAGTTTTTGATTACCGAGTAAGTTCTGCAGACAAAGAAATTACCTATTTTCAGTCACGACCCTGCCCGTCCTGTTTTGGAGGCGGCTGTCCTGGATGGGTGTTCTGTAGTGCACTGCCCTCAGAGCGATCATGGAGGGAGTGGCCATTTGTTTCAGATCTAAGATTAAATTCACTGTGCACTCAGATGGGGAAATGTCATTGTTTGAATGTGTGTCCATAATGGGACTCCAGGTGAAGGCTGTATGATCTTTCTGGTATACTGGCCTCTGGGGCATGAGATGGAGTCCCTACAGGAAATTGAAGGTTTTGTCACTGAGAAAGTGTTAGAGTCACTCAGATGGTTGAGTTTGGATGACTTCAATGCCAGGATTGAAGACAAACTCTCACAGTTTGGTCAGGATTTCCTACAGTTGATGGAATTACTTGGCATAGCACAGGTAGTTACCTCTGTGACACGTCAGCATGGTAATGCTTTGGATTTAGTTTTCTCACTGGGGCTCGGGATTAACAATCTCAAGAATGATCTGATCAGTTGCTCTGATCACTGCAGAGTGAGGTTCTTATTTATTCCCCACCAAATAGTGCACCCCCACTGGATATGGTTCACTACCTCCCATTGAAGCGGTGGTCCCCAGAAGGACTCCAGGCAGTGATGGATCTCTCATCTGTGATGGCTGCTTGTGTGACTGCCATGTGCTTGATTGAACCTCTTTTCAGGGATAGAATGCAGAAGGTGGGAATGGTCAGCTTATTAAAATCAAATTTCTATTGTGTCAGGCAGTCCTCTTTAGTTGATGATACACATTCTTTTTGAAATAATATAAGGAAACGTTTAAGTGGAGAGTGTAATTCTTTAATAATGTAGATGAAATATTCTGTCATGACTCATTAAGTGTAGCAAATAGATTTAATTACTGTTTCACAAGTGAAATAGAGAAGTTAGTATCTTCTCTGCCACCAAGTAATTCTGTAAGAAAATAACAATCCTATTCCTCAATTTTATTTTTGGGTCATTAATGAACTTACTTGTTTGAAATATTTACAAAAATTAAGAATAAAAACTTATGCAGATCCAGATAGACTGGATTTAAAACTTTTCAAAATTGTACTCAAGGAAGTGGTGGTTCCTATAACAAAATTATTAAATTTTTCTTTGATGTGCAATGAAGTTCCTATATCCTGGAAGCATGCACTTTTTACACCGATATTCCAAAGCGGAGGCAGAGAAGACATTTTAAATTACAGATCAATCTCTGTTCTCTCACCACTCTCCAAGGTCTTAGAACAGATTACACATGACAAGATTATAGATTATTTGCAAAAATACAACTTATGGACAGTTGAGCAACATGGTTTCAAAAAAATAAAGATCACAGTACTATTACAGCATTGGCAGAATTAACAAATTTCATTCATGAGGCCTTGAACAGTGGCGACCTAGTTGATTCTATTCACATTGATTTATCCAGAGTATTTGAGTTGGTACTGCATTCAGAACTGATTGATTCTTTAAGTCAGCTTGTTTTTTCTATGTCAGTTATGCCATGGTTTAAAGAATATCTAACCAACCAAATACATCAGGTTACAATATATACAACTTTTTCAGAAATTCTTTGTGTAAACTTAACTTTTCTCCAATTATCAATTCTTGGCCTCTGTTACTTAGTCTTTCTTTGAACTATTTACCTAGTGTCATAAAATTTTCAAGGATCTTGTTGTATGTGGATGGTAGGGTAATCTTCTTTCAAATAAAGAATTAAATAACTTAAATACAGTACAGTCTGATTTATATGCTGTTCATAACTGGTTTATTGACAATAAGATATCTTTAAATTCAGAAAAGACAAAAGTCATGATTTTTCATTCCAGGAAACAACTACATCCATTGCAATCTATCTCTATAAAAATGTTAGAAGAAGCTACCTTGGACAAGGTCAATGAATATAAATACCTTGGCCTGATCCTTGATATCTGCCTTAGCTGCCATCAGCACACTGAAAACCTTGTAAATTCTGTTATCAAAGATTTGGGATGGTATATGGAAATGCACTTAATTTTACATCTGATGCTAAAAAACTGATTGTCTTGACACATATTTTGTCAATGATAGATTATGGTCCTTATCATTTACTCTTCCACCTGCAAAACTTCTCTGCAAAGAATTGCAATCCTTGAGAACAAAGCATGTAGGTTTGGATTTGACCTTCCCTTAGATTACAATACTTGATCTTTGCACAGTGTCTTGAATTGACAATCATTACAAATAAGAATGAATCAACAATTAGGTTGTTGGGCATGGAAGATGGCAAATGGACATGTGCCAACTAAGTTAACATTGATGGTGAAAAAAATATCTTTGCCAAACTCTAAAACTAGGTCAATAGAACATTTATGTTTTAAACTGCCAAGATGTTATGTAAATGTTGGCCAAGCTTTGCATTCTATTATTGAGTTTGCAACTTTTGGAACTCACTACCTCAAAACATCAGGACATTGATGAATTACAAGTCTTTTGTAACAACTTTAAGACTTTATTTCAGGGCTGTGCATGGGCTGAATATCATTTCCTGAAAACCACAAATAGTAGGCTTCCTGAATATTTGGTTGTCTTTCTTGAATAGTTCACTATTCTGTCACTATTCCAGAATTACTATTCGGTGAGATTTCCAAGTCTCACAGGACTTTGTTGGCCAATCAGAAGCTGTTTCTTGAGCTCATGGGCATGCACACCATGTGACTTCTTCATTCTGCATTGGTAGAGAACAGGAGATAGTTGTTTCTGAGATCTGGATTTGCAGTACTTTTGAAACCTTAAACTTGCCAGAAAAAGAAGTAATTTCTTGCTCAACAGGCTTTTTTGGATCAGTTTTATTTGTTTGATCAGTGTCAGAAAAGATAGGCTTGGGTTTCTGACTGAGTAATTTTGTCCTTGTTGCTGTGCTCAGTTACAGGGACCAGGAGGGCTGTCTGCTATTGCCCCTCCTCCACTACTCTCTGACACACAGTTCCAGTGATTTTTTTTGGTGAAGCACATTTTGCTTTTGTGTTTTTTTTCTGCTATTGTCTGGTTCCAGGCTTTGTTCCCTGCATGACTGAAGGGGGTGTCTGCTTACTCCTCCTCCTGTAGTTCACTGTGCATGATTTGCCTATATGTGCATAATATTTGATTTTGTGATTCTGTGCCCTGCGTGTGCAGCTCACTGCACAGAAGAAGAATGTGCATGCTTTATATATTTTTTCATGAGGCTGGTCCCCATGTGTGCACAGCTCTGTGCACACAGTTTTTGGAAAAAGCGTCTGCAGTTATCAGCCAGTCAGGCCTGACACTGAATTAATATTGTTAGTCATCTGGTTCCAGGCTTGGATCCTTGTGCAACTGAGGAGTGTGTTGGCTCACTCTGTGTGGGTGAAATATATTTTTTATGAGTCTGTGCCAGGGTGTGACAAACAGGTTAGCCAGGTGGCCAATGGCCACTAAAAAAAATGGTTTGGCTACTAGATTTTTAAATTTACTGGCCATCAGGTTACCTGCTGACAAAGTGATTTTTGAATCCTTAAAAATGATAGCCACTAAAAATAATTATTTGGCTATTAGATTTTGAAAGCTAGTGGCCAAACTGTCCACCAGCACTAAACTGATTTGTCTCACCATGGTGTGCCTTCTGTGTGCATTTGATTTTTTGTTTTTATTAAGCTGTTGCAATTCTTAGTGGGGCAGTACTTACTCACTGAGTTAAGTGTGTGTCATCTGTCAGCTCCTTCCTCTGTTCCATGTTCAACTAAAGAGGTTGCCCTCTTTGTTCACCTTCTTAGTAGCATTGTTTTTTTTATGTGCTGCTGCTTTTTGTGGTACAGTATTACTGCTAGGGTTGTCATGAGTATTACTGTAGTTCCACAAACACTAAGTAAAGCACCACACACATAGGCATTACCAGTAGTTTGTGTTTTACATAGCAACCACTATTCACCTGAGCCATCAAGGCTTAGCAACCTTGTAAACATTCTTGGTCCAGCCTCAGCAATGCATCTGCACCATTGATTCCAAGTGGTGAGTTATAGGATGATAGACACACAAAAGTACAGCATATCCAGGAAATGACTGCCAGTGTGACCCTGGGCTGCCAATCACAGTTAAGAGCAGAGCATAAAGTTGCCAACACATTTATTTGTTCTGAGGCTGGAGGATGCCAATAAAGCCCTATAGCTTTGACTGGAATCTTGTCTTTGTCAGGGGCATCTTGGTAACATACAAACAAGCTGGGCATGATTTTCAATGGTGGACACAGGGCTTGTGGCAAACCTTGCATCCAGTGCAGTGTTGATTGCAGATGCACCATACACATTGGATGCAGCACAGTCCAATTTTTCAAGGTGTTGCTCAGTTTGCAACAGTTGACCCTATTTACAGCACATTTGCCCAATCTGTGCTGCAAGTCCCATTGCAGAGGTCTCCCAAGGATGAAAAGTTATGGCAGGGGGGAGCTTCTGAAAGGGGCTTGTGTCCAGGAGTTGAGGACGCCAATGTCCGAAAATTGCAAACTCTCTGGTGTTTGATGCAAGTCACCAGGCTCTATATGGACTACCTGAGAGACCTTCTGACTCCTTAACAGACCTCTTATCCCCTCCACTCCTCCTAGGTCAGATGCTTTGCTATTCCCAGGGAAAGGCTCAACATTTCTGGTGATCGAGAAATTGCACTGACTGAGCCTACCCTGTGGAACAGGATAACTCGATCTCTATGGGAGGCCCCATTGGTGGAGACTTTTAATAGGGTTCTAAAGTCCTTCCTGTTTCAGGAAGCTTTTTGGGACCAAGAATTGCTATCCTGTGTTTTGCCACCACCTTCTTATAATGCTAAGAGCTGACTGTGTTATCAATGTGTTTGCTCTACTTGCACATTTTTAAACTGAAATACTTTTGGCTGTTTTATGTGTTATTCGTGTGTATTACTTCTGCTGTAGGGTGCTCAGAACCAATGGAATTGGGTGCCAAAACAAATATGTCTACTCCCAGACTCCCATTAGAATGAAATGGGGCAGGTATCAAAACATAAACAAATTTAAAATCCATGAAGTTTAAAGTTCACACTGTTGGGAACCAGAAAGTTAGCTTAGTCTGGGCTGCACAGCATGGACAGAGTTCATGGATCAATTAAGGTAATTCAACTATTCATTAACAACTTACTGTATATGATGATCCTCAGCCATCCACCTCTGCTCCTAGTAGAATAAAGAAATGACGTGTGACTGCATTGAATAATGGAGAGGTACAGTACTGGAGGTAGGAGAGAGGTGAAGTACTATATAAATGAATTGAAACTGAATGTACTGCATGTTCCACTATGATGGCATTTAATGTACTTCTATGTTTTAAATCAGCATGTACTGTAGCAAATATAAAACTAGTGTAAACATTGAAAGAATTTGTATTGCATGACAATGTAATTTATATATTGTAAGATAATGTAATTTGCTTACAAATGAGACATAAAGTATCAAGCAGGCCACGAGAAATCAATGTACTGTATCAAGTGACATAATAGAAGTATGTTACATGATAGAAACTTTGAAACATTGTACATTATGGGAATGGTGAGTGACAGTGAGCAGTTCATTGCTGCACTTTACTGACAGCTGTTTCCACCAACTATCATTAAATTTTGAAAACACAATATGTAAAGTTGGACCTGAGTCTCTGGGAGCAGAAAATATTATTAGAACACTGTACTATGAAATAAAGTCAATGGATCACCATGCTCCTGATGTAGGGATGTGTAAGGGACTGAAATAATCATTATTGTGTAAATGCTTGTGCAACATGACTGTGAATTTGGATACTGTCTCTCTATGCCAGCTATGGGGCTATCACCCTCTCAGGAGGCTAAAAAGGTCTTGAGGAGGGTTCTACCCCTAGAGGTGTTGCAGAGATGTGGTCTCTTAGAACAATGGTACCTAGGGGAAGAAGGTCTTAATTACCATTGAATAATAAGCACATGCTTCCCAGGGAGAGATGAGACATACTGTAGTCAATGAGCTGTTATCTTGATGGGCAGTCCTAAAAATTATTGACAAGGAGGATGAGAATTAAAATGAGACACCATCCAGTTTAAACTCCTAGTGGATTGAGAATGTCATTATTTTAAGACTGTTGGCATGGAGGGGAAGATGAAATCCCTTGTGGAGGAAAACTCTGAGGAACCATGGTCTAGGTTGCTACCCCCTAAGCTGAGCTAACTATTAAATCCAGAAGAGGACATCAAATATGCTGCTTCAACTACAGGATGAATTTATCTCCTTCTGCCAAAAGACTTCCACTCACTTAAAGGTGTTGTTCTACTGGTTGAGTGACTAGAGAAGCCTTGCAACAAAGGGCTTCACCTATGTGGTGGTAATGGTGGCTGAAGCCAGTGCCAAATCAATGATGAGAGTACTCAAGGAACCCCAAGGAGAATGAAGACTTACTGACAGATGCTAAAGGCTTGGCTGCTCAGTAACTCTTCTCTGGAATGGTTTACAGAGCTGGAGCTAAGCCCTGGGGCAAGGCTCATGAGGGTACTTTTGGAGCCAAGCACTTGTGGGGCAAGGCCTTAGATAAACCCTTGAAGAGTGAGGTTAAGCATGCTGAGGAGATCTAAGACCAGGTGACTGACACTGAGGGCATGTGCCTGAATGAATAATGGAGGGAGTGCTTGAGTAAGTAGACAGATAACAGGACATGAAGGGGAAAGCCCTAGTAGGCAGAGTTATCAGGAGAACATGGACCAGAGTAGATAAACACAATACATATGTGAGTCCGAAGGAAAGGGCTTGGACACATCCTGGGCAGGTTAGTGGAAATAACAGCTGGGGCAATGCAGCAACTGTGAGCCCAATATGTTGTAAAGGGCAAGGATGTATTTCGGACTTGAGCCAAGAGAAGCAAACCATTGAGGGCAAAAGCCCAAGTCACAAGAGAATAGAGCTGAATACAATGGCAGAAAGAGTAGGTAGAAGCCCATGAAAACAACAAAAGATGGACAGAAAAAATAGCAAGGGCAGGGAGACAGGAAGTGGCAGGTAGGCAGATAGCAAGAGAGCAGGAGAGAGAGCCAACCACAAGACATACAACCAGAATGGATGAGTTGTGGGAGGGTGGGGAGATATAGCAAGCATAGATACTGGAAGAAGCAGGGAGCAACAGCAGGCAGAGAAGAAACAGGGAGTGCACAAGTGGAAAGGTGATGGGAGGGGCTACAGCAAAAAACAGAAAATGAAGACAGTGGAAGTGATGGAGAAAGTGCTCACACAGGAAAGCCCACCAAGAAGAAGCAGTAGCAGCAGAACAGGAAGAAACAATGCCCTGGCAAATTAGGCACCCAAGGGCATGGGGCAGATAACAGTGACCAAGGGAATAGAGGCAAGGAGAGAGAGAGAGAGAGAGATGACAAGTCAGTATGCCCCAAGTCATAGCCATGTAGCAACAGAGGCAGGGCAGACAGCAGCAGGGGAATGGGCAGGAGTAATCACAGCCAATTGGCTACAGCGAAGAAACCTGGCATCCAAAGTACACCAGCCAAGAATACCTTAAATGTTGTTGATTGGATGCATGATGTGTGTCAGCCACTGCCCCACTAAGCTATGGGTTTAGCCATTTGGGAATTAATTCCCAACAGAGTCACAGCCTCAACATACACAAGTCACTTGAACTCCCAGTACTTCACTAATACTAGCAGTAAACTAAGGTATTGTAGAAGAACCCACTGAAACTGAAGTGTTGCCTTTCAGTCATGTTATCCTTGGTAAATGCACTCTGAAATCAACAAAATAAGGTAAACCCAACATAAATTAAAATACCAGTGATACTGAGTAGTGCCATGGCTTGAATAATAGCACATCCATAAACACACACATGCTTACAAACATGTTCTGCACATTGCAGTTTGCAGTGGTAGTGCTTTGCCCAGGGGGCTTTATCAATGTTACAATATGCAGTGGTATTGCCTGCTACTAGAGAGCTATCATGTTATTACCACTGGCAATGACTGCTTCCTACTCCACAGGGTCTTTATTAATGCTGTGACCAGCTGTGGTGACTCTGACCCACCTGTCTGACAGAGCTTGAACTACCTACCCCCAACAAAACAATCATTTGTCAATGCCGAACGTTCGCTTGCAGGTATTTGCAGTGGTATTTGGCACTTGGACAGGGCTTAAAAAAATCAGTGACAAAGAAGTACAAGCAATGCCGAATGTTGCTTGCTTCTATGTGCTGTTTAGGTATTTGGAAGTCATTGGAGTGCAAATATTGAAAATTCGCGAACTTACGAGCGTGCGTAGGAACTGTGCAACGCATGCTTGTAAAACAGTCATTTTTAGGAATTTTTTCACCAAATTTTCAACATAGCCATTTTAAGACCTCTGCTAATGAACAGTGTCACTGGATTTTCTTAATGTGTCCCATACATTGATTTCAAGAATCGACTGCGCCATTGTGCGCCATATGGGTGAAACACATTTTGGGCAGGATGTGAAAATGACAGCTGTACTGCTCATAAGGAGGTGTGGTAAAATGGCAATGTTGAAAAATCTGGAGTGAAAATATTGAAAATTTAGAACTTACGAGAAGCATAGGAACTTCGTAACGCACACCGTAGCAGTCATTTTAAGGAATTTTTCACCACATTTTCAAACAGCCATTTTAAGACCTCTGGCTCATGAACAGTGTCACTGTGATTTTCTTAATGTGTCCCATACATTGAGTTCACACACTGATCTGCCCATTGTGCGCCATATGGGCGGAAACATGTTTTGGGCAGGATGTGAAAATGACAGCTGTACTGCTCATGAGGAGTGTGGTAAAATGGCAATGTTGAAAATCTGGAGTGAAAATATTGAAAATTCGCAAATGTATGAGCCTGCGTAAGAACTGCGCAACACATGCTCATAAAACAGTCATTTTTAAGAATTGTTTCACCAAATTTTCAACATAGCCATTTTAAGACCTCTGCTAATGAACAGTGTCACCATAATTTTCTTAATGTGTCCCATACATTGATTTTGCACACCAACTGCGCCATTGTGCGCTACATGGGCGGAAACACGTTTTGGGCAGAATGTGAAAAATGACAGCTGTACTGCTCATAAGGAGGTGTGGTAAAATGGAAATGTTGAAAATCTGTAGTGAAAATATTTAAAATTCGCAAACTTACAAGCATGCGTAGGAACTGTGCAACGCACGCTCGTAAAACAGTCATTTTTAGGAATTTTTCAACCAAATTTTCAACATAGCCATTTTAAGACCTCTGCTAATGAACAGTGTCACTGTGATTTTCCTAATGTGTCCCATACATTGATTTCACACACCGACTGCGCCATTGGGCACTACATGGGTGGAAACACATTTTGGGCAGGATGTGAAAAATGACAGTTGTACTGCTCATAAGGAGGTGTGGTAAAATGGCAATGTTGAAAATCTGGAGTGAAAATATTGAAAATTCGCAAATGTATGAGCGTGCGCAGGAACTGCACAACGCACACTCATAAAACAGTCATTTTTAGGAATTGTTTCACCAAATTTTCAACATAGCCATTTTAAGACCTCTGCTAATGAACAGTGTCACCATGATTTTCTTAATGTGTCCCATACATTGATTTTGCACACCGACTGTGCCATTGTGCGCTACATGGGTGGAAACACGTTTTGGGCAGGATGTGAAAAATGACAGCTGTACTGCTCATAAGGAGGTGTGGTAAAATGGCAATGTTGAAAATCTGTAGTGAAAATATTAAAAATTGCGAACTTACAGCGTGCGTAGGAACTGCATAGCATGCGCTAGTAAAACAGTCATTTTGAATTTTCACCAAATTTTCAACATGGGGTTTTAGGACCCTTCTCATGAATGATGTCACTGTCATGGTGTTATTCGGGCCTGAAGGGTGATTTTGCGCAGTGACTGCGCAGTGACTGCGAAATCACCCTTCGGGCCCAAATAATGCCATGCCAGTGACATCATTCATGAGAAGGGTTCCAAAAACCCCATGTTGAAAATTTGGTGCAAAAATTCCCAAAAATGCCTGAGATATGCAATAAAGTTGAAAACCCCCTATCTAGCCCATTATACAGCTTACCGGCATTTCCTCAGTTCGCGGTCGGCTTTGAAGAGTGCAGACGTGTTTCGGTCCACCGATGATCGTCACGCCGAGCTCTGGAGGTAAGTATGGGGTGTGGGGGTGTGGGGAGGCAGGGTGCGCAGTGGGTGGGTGCTGGTTGTGGGCGAGGGGGCTGGGAGATATGCTGTGGGACCGTTTTTAATTTACAGGTTTTTCAAAAAAAAGACGTGGACATTTGCCATGCTGGGGTAGGCTCCCAGCGTGGCAGAAGGATGGCTGGGGGGCCGTGGGCCGAGGGGATTGGGCACCCCGCCGGCGGAACAACGGAGACGTTTGCCAGCTGGGTTGGGCTCCCAGCATGCCATGAAGGATGGCTGGGGGCCGATGGAGCCGACAGGGGATTGGGCACCCCGTCGGCAGATGACGCAGGGACGTTTGCCATGCTGGGGTGGGCTCCCAGAGTGGCAGCAAAGATTTGGGTGTGAGGATTAGTGTTGGGGATGACAGCGGTGGTTTTCTTTGAAGAGAAGACCACCGCTGTCATACACAGCACCGCGTCCGATTGGTGCAGGACTGCCACTCCTGCTCAATGGAGCAGGGGATTGCAGAGGAGGGGCACACCTCCAAAGTGTACTATTCTCCCAAGACGTTCCTTACGCGTGCGCGCAAGCGAATGTAAAAATAGCAGCATATGGCCTGGTCACAGCTGTCAGTATGTTTTCTTGATTGGTATAACACCACCAACAGAAAGTTACACAGGCAGCATCAGTGGTGATAAATAGTACATGAGCAGTATTGTAAGCAGCTGGGATTGAGTTGAAGACATTCTTGTCAGGCACTCCAAGGTCTGTGTGCATTGGACATGCATACTAGTTAGAGGTGTGTAAAGTAAAGAAAACTTCAGTTCACAATAACTTGACAAATTACCACAACTTCATGAAGATCTTCATACTTCTCAAAGTCGAAGTTCACTGTATTGTCAACTTCATGAATTTTCAAATACAAAAATTCACTGGCAAAATCCACTGTAATGTCACTAAAAGGCTGAGTCATACAGTGCTGCTGTATCATGAGACAAGAAATTACAAAATAGACCCGGAGAACTGTGTTGTGTGCAGTCATGGGAAATGTGTTCTGGAGTGAGGATCTGTCTATGTACTGAGAGCTCAGTCTGAGTGATTTGTACTGCTTTATGTTGCATAAAACAAAATTGTTCTTGTCCTGCATGTGCATAACTTAATTCTGAGTGTTTTTGACTACATATTAGTTATTTTTCCTTCCATTCTCCTACTGAGTTCTGCTTTCTGGGCTGAACCACTGGTGTGTGTGGGGCAGTCTCTAGTCTGCAGTCACAGGCTTTGTTTCAGTTCATTCACTGTCACTGTCAGTTTATTTTTCTCAAGTCCCATAATTTGTACACTCTCAGTGTTTCTGTGCTGCTGAAACACTGAAAACTGAACTGGGCTCTCACAGTTAGTTGTATAGCTGTAATATTTTAATATTTCTGATTGTTTTTTTGATTTACATTGGTAACCCTTTCCTTTCACTTTGAAATATTTGTTTTAAACTGATAGTAATTTGTTTTACTATTGTTGAAGTACTTTTTTAATGTGCACATTACTACATGAGTAGTAGAGAGAACTGAAAGATTGACAGGCAGGAAAGACAGGGAAACTGGTGGTGACCAATGGTAGTAGTTGATGTGGGTGTGATATAGTGGGAGATAGAAGTATATCTGCAGTGTGTTATTTCAAAATGCTTTCATCACTTGATTTAGCTGCTCCGTTACGTGACAGAGGCAGGCAGAGCCAAGATCTATTATCTGAAATGTCCTCAAACTCGTTATCACCAGTGTGAAAACACAGTGTTGATGAAATATCTGAAAAAAAGTCCCCAATAGTTGGTGGTACTGAACTGGAGTCATGTGATGCCAGCATGAGGGTGAGTAGCAGTAAAGTTAAGCTCCCTCTATCCCCTTTCCTATCTAAGTTCAATAGCCCATAATTTAACATTCAAGCAAACAGACTTGCTTTTGCTGCTTCTTCTTGACTACTTCTGAAGGGAGTAGAGCTGCCAGAAATGGAGTTAATGGATGCAGAAGCTTTTTCAGAACCAGTGTTTTGTCCGACTGAGGAGTATCCTTTGCCAAAATTAGAAGCCAAAAGGCCACGCCGGAGTTCGTCACCACCTCCCTCAGAGACAAAGATGCCTGAAGATCTCTCTCCCATCCAAATCTTTACTGAGCTACACACCATCAAAGAAGCACTCTTCTCCTTTATTACTGATATGAAGGAGATAAAGCCCACACTTAAGGACCTATCAATGCGTGTAGCCGATACCGAGGTCGGTATTTCATCGGTGGAGGACTGACAGAATAAACTAGAGCCAGAGATGGTTATGCTTTGGAAATCAGTCTCTAAATTGGAAGACTGTATCAATGACTTAGAGGACTGAAACAGGAGAAACAATTTGGTTTTGCTTGGGCTACTGGAGGATGAGGAGGACCCGAACACCATCACATTTCTCCAGAAGTTGCTAGAATAAACAGATGGCTGTAACCCGAATGGTCCAAGCTATATTATCAAAAGGGCTCATATGTCCTTGAAGGCAAAGCCTGTGCTGGGGGGAAGTGCAGAGACCCATTATTTTTAAATTGTTAAATTTTTTTGGACAGACACTTTATTCTGAGGGAGGCAAGGAAATTGTTGGCCATTTTGTGGGAAGAAAAGGGACTGAGGCTAGTCCCGGACTTAACCTTGAAGGTCTGGCAAGCATGGTCAGCATATAGGCCACTGACTACCAAGCTTTGGGCAGCCAATATTCATCACTGGATGCTCTATCCTGCAAGGCTAAAAGTAACCAGCCAAGCTGGAATTAAAAGGTTTGAGTTGGCAGATTTAGCTGTGAAGGAGTTTGTTACTATCTTCCCCTGACCTCTTTGGGAAGAAAGCAGGCTGATTGAATTGCTGGTAATATTAAACAGTTGGGGTAATCCTGTTAAAAGAAATTCTCTTAAAGTAAAGTTATATCATTAAGTTAGCTGATTCATCCGAATTGTTCCTTATTTAATACGTGGACAGAGACCATTGCACTTTTCATTTTATTGGATCAGAGGTTATGGAACACAAATTGTAGGCAGGTTGATTTCCCAAAAATCTCCTTTGGTTATGTGGATTCTGTGTTTAATGGTTTGAACTGACAGGACTATTGGTCACTGCTTGGTTTGGTGCCACGGTCTGTGTATCTGGATTGCTCAGAGTGAACAGCTGGAGCTTGGGTGAGCTCTACACTCAACGGATCTTCAAGGATTTAACACATGACTCTTGGTTGCTTTGAGATCTTTCTAAAAAGAGAAACACACTGTAACAGAATGTACTGACTCAGTGCATGAGCAGATGTTCCCCCTGGAGGATATAGCTTATTCATAGTGCGACTCCACTCTAGCTGTTGATTATGGTTGCATCGTAGAATATCAGTGGCCCCTCGTGATCTTACTTGATTTCGCTGTGTCCCTGGTTATGATGTCGATCTCTGGTGCAACACTTTTTTCCTTGCAGCCTACATGAAGTGATTGGGTTACTGAACAGGGTGGTAGCTGCACCGTGGTCTTCAGTGATGGTTCAATACAAAGACAAGTGATCTTCACCAGCCCCGCCTCCTTTTTTCTTAGGGCTAGAACAGCATCCTTATGGTCCTCAGTATATGATTTTTCACACTGGAACTCACACTTCATTTCTTTTGAATGTTATACAGTTGTCCATTGTTGCCCCTGATTTGATTGCTGACAGCTTCAAGGACTTTATTAACATGATTCACTTATGGGAGAATATTTTTACTCATTATATAATGCTGGGTATATTCCTGTTCTGTTATTGTTTATCTAAGATGGGGCACTATGATACAATATTCTAAGAAGCTTAGTGAATAAGTATGGAACATATCTGAGAAGGGTTATGACCCATAGCCATGTTTATTTTTTTTTCTTGCATTGCATATGTGTTCTATCGTTGGTGCCAATTTTCTTTGTTTTCTTACCATAATCCTATTGTGGGATTTTACTTAATATTATTTGGGGTGAATTGATGTATTGTATATTGTAAAGGAGGATTGACCAATCATTGCCAGAGTTGGCTGCTAATTTGGATCGGGGTCAGGGGTTGGGGGAATTAATTGCGTAGCAATCTAGGATCTAACAAATTGGGGCTATTGCTACTTTTTTGTTTTCTTCTTTTTAGTCCTCCAATCAAAGGGGGTGGAGGGATGCTTCCTCAGGCAGTATCACAAGCCTTAACAGGAGGAGCAGGCTGGGGGCCAGGAAGATAGGGTTTTGCATTGTATGGTACATACTTTTCTTATATTTAGTGTTCTCGAGTGGGGGTTATATGGTAAGGTAAGATATTTTGTTTGGGTGGGTTCTCGGGGGGGGGTTCCTCTTGCACCACTCTTCAGAACAAGGGACTGTCTTTTTTAGGGCTTTATAATCATGGGCAATAGCTTTAATGTAATAAGCTGGAATATAATAGGAGGGAGGGATAATTCCCCAAAATAGATGGTCTTGAAACATTTGTCCAAATACCACCCTAGAGTTGTTTTTTTGCAGGAAACTCATCTTATGAGGAGTCAAATAAATCTACTTTATAAGTTGTGAATGGGACAAGCCTATGGAGTAGGGTTTAACCCCAGACACAGAGATATAGCCATCTTAATTGAAAAGAATTGTCCTTTTTCAGTCATACAAATATTCAAGGACCCAAAGGGGACATTTTTATTTGTCCAGGGAAATCTAGGAAATGTTGATTTAGTGTTGGGTATGATCTATGGTCCAAATGAGGACACTACTTCATTTTTAATCTAGTTGGTCTCAGTTTTGGCTCTCTATTGTTGATATTTGGTTCTAATAGGTGGAGATTTGAATATAGTAATATTTTATTTATTTATTTAGTTTTTGTTAACCAGGTAGGTAGGCTAGACAGCATAGCTGCCCATTTTCAGGTACAACCCGGGAGATTACAACAAAGGGTACGTATTATATGCAAATGACTTGAATAGATCATATAGAACTGGGGGGAGGGAGATGCGTTACCAGCACATTGATCGCTTTGGGAATTTGTGTCCCAGTTAAGATTAGTGGCTCTGTGGTGGTTGTTGTAGCCCATTGCTCAGGATTTTACTTTCTTCTCTGCTGCCCATAGGGTATATTCAAGATTAGATTATTTTATGGTCAGTCAGCAATTGCTTCCTTCCCTTTTAAATTGCCAAATTTATCCCTGGGTAATATGGGACCATGCTCCTGTGGCTTTATCGCTGGAATTTCCATGTTTCATTCTGAGGTCTCTTTCATGGTCCTTAAATAATTTGTTACTGAAGGATATAGCCTTAGTTTCTTGTTCTAAAAGTTTTTTGAAAAGACTCCATCCAAGTAAACAAAGGTTCAGCTGAGGTGCTTGACACCCTCCGGGCAGCATTAAAATCCATATGGAGGGGAGAATTATTACACCTCACAAAAGAAGGCAGCAGGCCTTAGTGGATGGCTGGCTCCAAATTATCTGTTTTGTTTTTTATAAATAAGAGCTCTAACCCAGTGTCAGAAGGGGAGCTGAGGCAGCTGACACAGCTCATAGCTGATTATGCTACATTTCTTTTGAAGAGGGTGACCACCAGGTTGAAAGTGACATACAATGGGCAGGACAACAAGGCAAGGCTGGCAGACTGTTAGCTCTGTACTTTAAGCAGAGGGCTGTTTCCAAATGGATTTTGGTGATTAGAGACCCCCAAACCAGCTCATTCATCAGTAATGCCAAAGATATGACAGCCAGAAATTTTTAAGGAATTCTATCAATCTCTATAAACTGTACATATGTGTCAAGCCAGGATGAAGTGCAGAAATGCTGCAGAATATCACAGAATACTGCAATTTACTGCAGTGGCCATTGTAAGTCAATGGCAATTAAGCCAGTTTGTCATGCAGGATTTTTTGACATGTCATTACTGCAAGTTATTGCACTTCATTGTGGCTGACACATCTGTACCTCTATGCCCACATTGCTCTCCCAGGAATAGCTTATGTCTGCTTTTCTTAAACAGGCCAACTTGCCTACCCTGTCCAATGAACAGCAAGCATCATTGGTGGGTCCCATCACTGATGTTGAGATTCTTCAAGAAATTAACTCCTTGCCATTGGACAAAGCTCCTGGACCCAATGGCTTCTCTACCCTAGTTTATAAAACTTATAAGGAAGATTTGCTATCCCTGTTAGTTTCCCTGTTTAGTTATTGGAGTGAATCTCCTATTGTTGAAAAATCCCTGTTTGAGGTGAGGATAGTTCTCCTACCATAGCCAGGGAAGGACCCCTTTTTGGTGGAGAACTATTGTCCCATTTTCTTGTTAAATACTGACATTAAAATTTAAGCTAAAATCCTTGCCTCATGACTAGCCAAAGTATGGCTTTTGCTAATAGGTCCTGAACAAGTGGGCTTTGTCGCTGGTCGACATGCAGGTGACAACTTTTGAAAGCTGTTCTGTCTCCTCTCTGCATCCAGGGATCCAGACCAGGAAACTGTCCTGGTGTCTCTGGATGCAGAGAAGGCATTTGATTGGGTTGCATGGCTTTACCTTTTCGAAAACCTAAGTCGTTATGATATCCCTTTGGATTTTATCCAGAAAATCAAAGTTTTATATTAATGCCCCTCAGCACATATATTTTGCAATAATGAGTTGTCATACCTCCTCTGGTTAGCAAGTTTAACATGCCAAGGTTGTTGCCTATCATCATTTTTGTTCAACTTATACTGTACATAGAACCCCTGGCATGCCAGATTAATAATATGAAGGACATTAGAGGAATCAAAATAGAGGGTCTTGAATTTAAATTGTCTATTTGCAGATGACTTGCTTCTCCATTTATTTAAATGGGATACCTTGCTTCCAAGAGTTCTTCAACTAATAACCCAGTTCTGTACATTTTCTGGGTATAAAATAAACATGCATAAGAAGGTAGTTTATCATTAGTCACATACTGGTATTAAATCTGAGGTATTAGGATTGGGGTTACAGTGAGAATCAAGTGTTCTATCTTATTTGGGCATTAAGCTAACAAGGGACTTACACAAATTGAAGGCCCTTAATTTGGAGCTGTTGCTTAAGCAGCAAGAAGGGGATTTACTTAGATGGCGTCAATTGCCTTTGTTCTTTTGGGGTCGAGTTTACGTGTTAAAAATGATGGTGTTACCAAAACTATTTTACCCATTAAATAGGTTACATTTCTAGTTGCCAAAATCCTGGTTTACTAAAATTCACTCATGTTCAGATTTCATATGGGCGGGGAAACCTCTCCATTGGGCCAATGGAAAATTAATTAAAGCTCACCACTTGGAGGGTTAACAATTGCTCGATTTCTTTTACTATTACTTGGCTATCCATAGGGTGAGATATTTTCAATGGGCTGAACATGGAGAAGGTGCTTGGCCCAGTCCTAGTTGGTCCCTCATTGAATTAGCTATTATGCACAAATTGTCCTTACAGTTGTTATAGTTTGTCCCTTGGAAGGGTTTGTCTATGGATTTGAGAGATACTCCTATGGGATGGGATGTCAAGGCACATCTTCATCTGTGTAAGGGTTTAAGATTGAACCATCATAAAGACCTCAGACAGCCTTTGTTTAATAATTCAAACTTGCATATTGCTGACACCCCACTTTCCTCTGTGAGATGCCAGAACCTGTCAAAATCTACCCTAGAATCCTTAGTGGAAGGGGGACAGATGATGCATGTATCTGCACTTATGCTGCACTTATGATAAAGTTTTCATTAGCACTGAGCCTCTGTTTTAAAATAGTTCAGATTAGGCACTGCATCCTTCAGTTTTTAGGTCCATGGCCTTGGAGCTCTGTGGCAGGTGAAATTTTTTCCATTCCATCTCAGATATCTTTTAAGGATAAGCCAATCTCCAAACTATATTTCAAATTGGGAATGATGTCCTAGAATAAGTCTTCCTCAGTGGCATACTATTGGAAAAATATACTTGACTTAAATCTTTCTGATACCCGTTGGCGTAGCATTTGGTCTGATATATTTTGTTTAGTTAAGCAAGACCTCCTTTGAATTTTACAATTTAATATACTACATAATCTCTATTATACACCCTTAAAACTTTTCAAATTGGGTAAATTGCAGTCTCCCATTTGTGAGGAATGTAAATTAGAGGAAGCTATGTTATATCATAAATGATGGTCTTGCCCCATAAATTCAGTCATTTTGGCAATTGGTTAAGGGGGGAATTGCACAACACATTGGCCTATCCCCCTTTCTGATGGATGATGTTTGTGTTCTGGGTGACTATTCCAGAATTCCTACAGTGAAACAAAAGGTTCAAATAGCTATAATATCCTAGGTGACCAAATTAGTAATATTGCATAATTGGAAGGGAGACTGGTCTCCATCCTTATTAGAATGGTGGCAGGAATTTGTAACTGCCCTTAATGCAGAATGAGTTGTGGCTTTTTTCTAATTTAACATGGAAGAAGTTCCAGGATTGCTGGTCTACTGTTTGTTGCACTACTTTGCATAAGCGTTTTGGATAGTAAGGCATATACTATTACTCTTCATCTTGCGCTCTCTTTACCCAGTCCATGATTAGTCCTTAGTTGTTTCTGTTTATAGGTTTTGGTAACCTTTAAGAAGAATGTGAATATGGGGGAATGAGTAGGGGAGGGGGTTAGTGGGATGTTAGGGTTTAAGTAGTGAGGTAATTCAGTTCTTTTTTCCTTTTTAATATTTTGTGCATGCGTGTCTTGCCTTGCATAGTTGTTCTCATTGATCTTGTGTGTAGTGGTTCCTTTTTTAAAGTGTCAAGTATTGGAAATTTTAATAAAGTTTATTTAATTGAAAATAGTTGGTGGTACTGTACCTGAGTCAGAAGAGAATGCAGTGGCGGATGTGTGTGAGCGCCCCTGATATCTCAGGAAAATGAGGAAGAGGAGGACCTGGGAAAAGAGGAGAGGGACAAAGAGGGTGAAGGTGAAGGTGAGGATAATACTGTCATCAATCATCCATGGGAGACTTAAAAAGACAAAACAAATAAAAGGTGATAAAATAAAATCCATGATTGTTTCAATGATGGAGGTAGTTAAGCTATACCATAAAAGATGATGGATGTCACCTATGCCAGAAAAGAAACATATTTTTGTCTGGTGGCCAGTGCCATCACAATTGGAGTTCCACATAAATTTTTTCAGCATTCAGCATTTCTTGTGTAGAACTTTTTATGTTTGCACTTGCACTTATGAAAAGAAAACATGTTGCTGTGATGGTGGGTTTGAGAGGTGCATCAGTGTCTGTCCAATGCAAGGCAGTCTACTAGGGGATTGACAGTGTCAGACCAATCATCAGCTAGGCCAGTCATGATACTCATTAGTGCTTGCTGTGTGGAAAGTTTGTGAAGTTCAAAGAAAAGTGACACCCAAATTATGGGGCAGCTCTTTTCTTTGATCTATGTGACACAACCCAGCAAGCACAGCTGATTGGCATCATGACTGCTGTCATCCTCCCAACTGGTAAAAACTTTCTCACCTTCTACCAAATATCCCTCCCACCTCCTATTTCTTCCCATACCTCTTCTAAATGTTTCAACACCAGGGTGACCAGTCCTCAGTGCTGGCTAGTATCCGCACTCCACCCATTTCCACTATACAACACTGGGGAGCCCACCCCCACTACTGCCAAGTAAGACATTGGGGGAACCCAATCCCCAGTGTCAGTACCTAAAATAAAGCAACCATCTGTTTTAGTTTTTTTTTTTCATCCTTAAAAAAAGAAACTGGTCCATCAATGTCTTTTGTCACTCCCTTACCCTCACCTACCTTCCGGGGGTCCAACTTTGTAATACTCTGTGGAGCAGAGACACGTTTTTACTGTTTAACAGCAGACCAGAAACTGAGTAAATAACATATGCAGTCAATGTATTTTAATGCATTTGAATTTGCACTTATAACTTGGTCTTTTTTTATATTTTTCCCCCAAATTTTCAACATGGCCTTTTGGTGATTCCACGTCATGAACAAGGTAGTAGACATTCTTTAAATTGAGCCTGAAGGGTGATTCACAGTCACCTTACAAAATCACCTTTTAGGCAGGATTTGAAAATTTGAACCCATGGGTTCATGAAGTCGGGTCATAAGAAGACTATGTTGAAAATTTTGGGTCAAAATATTTAAAAAAAAAACATCAAGGTTTTGAAGGTACATTGAAATGCTTGAACACTTCCTGACACCTTTGGTAATGTTCAATATTTTTACACCAAATTTTCAACCTTGCCTTTTTTTCACACCACATCATGAATGTTACAGGTGTCATTTTTCAAATCCTGGACAAAATGTGTTTCTGCCCTTCTGTAGTGAATGACATTTTGGTAAGTATTTTATAAATGACACCTGTCTAGTTTAAAAAAAAGGGGTCATAAATAGGTTACATTGAACATTTGGGGCAAAATGTTACAAAACAATGAAGTTATGAAGAAACGTTGCATTTTTAAAAAGATGTTTACTCATAATGTTGTGATGTGTGCAAATTGTGGCCTCCAGCTTTCAACATAGCCCTCTTGTTGCCCCACCTCATGGACACAACAGGTGTCAGTTTTCAAATCTCCTCCAAAACATGTTTTCACATGTGCTCCACAAAGTCACCTTTTGAACTGGAATTTTAAAAAAATTCCACCCACTGTGATCAGAAGGTAGGGCCATAGAAAGACATTGTTGAAAATGTGGTTAACAAAGTCAAAAAACAACAAAGGTATCAGGAACCATGGATTTTTTTTCAATGTTTACTTGTAACTTTGTGATTTTTGCAGATTTTGTCCCCAGATGTGGAACATTGTCTTTTTTCTTATTCCACCTGGTGAACATGACAGGTGTAACATAGGATTTTTGTTACCCCACCTGATAAACATGACAGGTGTCATTTTTCAAATCCCATTTGAAACATATTTTGCAGTTCCTTTGTGAAACCACCTTTTGGACAATATTTAAACAAAATCCACCTATAGGTTCATAGGGTAGTTACAAGTTCTAGGGTGTGAACCCATTTATGAACTCGCTGTCATGGATCTGATGGCAGAATTTGACATTTTCTATTTCCCTTATATGAATCTAGATTACATTTAAACTGGTCCATATCTATACTGTTAACAACAGTAGCTGGTAAGGAATTCCAGAGACTTGGGGATCGTTGTGTTATGAAATTATTTATTTTAGTTGTAAAATTTATCTTAGTTTGTAATTTTAAATTATGTCATCTAGTATTCCTAATATTGTCCGAAAATTGTAAACATAGTCTTTCAAGCAAAGCTTTATCTCTAATGGCCCTATAAATTAGGCAAAGATCACCCCTTATGGCTCTATATTCAAGTGAGTAAAGACTCATGGATTTCAATCTTTCCTCATAAGTATAATTATGTACATTCTTAATATTTTTGTCAGTCTCCTTTGCACTTTTTCTACAGTGGTTTTAGTACCTATAGTAGTTGGACCACAGAAAGCTGAGCAATAGTCGATATGTGATCGTACCAAACTAGAAAATAACGAAACAAATACTTCAGCTTCTCGACTCTTGATATGTTTGTAAATACAGGCTGTGATACCTGCACACTTTTTAATGGTTTTATTTATATGTGTAGAACATTTCAAATTATTTGAAATTGTTACTTCCAAGTCAATTTCAGTTTCAACTGTTTGTAACAGAGTATTATTCAAGGTATAATTTAAAAGTCTATTGTTAGAACCAAAATTCATAACTTTGCATTTATTTATATTAAAAGCCATTTTGTGTTGCTTTGCCCAAAGGGGCAAATTATTCAGATTATTTTGCAATTCAATTATTGATTTAGCATCGTTAATAATACAGCCAGTTTTGCTGTCATCAGCATACTTATTTATCCAGACCCCATTAGTTGTTTCCATAGTAGATATTAATATGTTAAACAATATTGGCCCCAGGACAGATCCTTGTGGTACCCATTTGTGACCTCTGAGCTATCTGAAGTTGATCCCTTAATTGTTACCCATTGCTTTCTATATTTCAATCAAGAATTTACCCATTTAGTGTTATAAGGGTTTAATTTTGTTTTTATATGTTGTTGTAAAAGAATAGCATGTGACACAGTATCAAACATCTTTTCATAATTAGCTAAATAACATCCACAGGTAGACCTCCGTCAAGTGTAAAACTAACAGCCTCAAAAAAATGTATTAAGTTTTTTTGGAAAGATCTGCCATATGTTAAACCATGTTGTGTAATATCAATATTTTCAGTTTCAAGGAGATGACACTTAATCCTTTGTAATAATAATCTTTCCATTAATTTACCAACACAAGAAGTAAGACTAATGGGTCTGTAATTGATGGTACTCTGTCTACTGCCATTTTTATGAATTGGAGTCACAGATGCAATTTTCCAATCCATGGGTACAATAACTTCTTTAATTGATTTATTAAATAAGCAGGTTAATATTTCAGAAAGCTCAGTTGTCATTTGTTTAAGGTAAAAAGGTGATATATTATCCAGCCCTGGAGATGAATTATTTTTCATAGATAATATTGCACTGGTAATGTCTAGGGGAGTAAAGGAAATTGGGACATTCATACTGCTAAGGTTATCTAAGTGTATCTCAGTTTTGCTTTTATAGATACCACAAAAGTAGGAGTTTAGTTCCTCTGCTATTTTCTTTTCATCAGTTATAATATCTTGATTTACTTGTAAAGGGCCAATTCTTGGTGGATTTCACTTTATAGAACCAATATAATTATAAAAACTCTTTTTGTTATTTTTTTGTCTTGACGGCTAAGTTCAATTCCAATCTTTTTTTATAGCTTTTTTGGTTAGTTTGGCTTTATCTTTGAATTTAAGCCACCTATCTGGTGTTGGATGTTTTTTATATCCATTGTAAGTTCTTTTTTTAGATTTTATTAACTTTTGCATCTTTATGTTTAACCATAATGGAGTCCTTCTCTTGTTATGATTATATTTGTTTCAAGATGGTACCCAATGATGAATACAGAAATCAATTTTTTCTTTAATTTTACCCCAAGTACTTTTGGTGTTAAGATCCTCGATTTCTGTTGTCCAGTCCCAAGAGTTAAAATAATTTTTGATTTGGGGAAAATGTGCTTTATTGAAGTTCTTCTTTACTGCAATACCTTTTGTTATATTATAAAAATGTTTACAGGACCAGAATATTGTATTATGGTCGCTGTCCCCTAATGGCATTAACACTTTTGGTGGTGAATCAATATTTTTAATATTTGTAAGTATAAGGTCAAGTATTGCATTTGACCTTGTTGGTTCATTAACAATTTGTTCTAAGTTTAGATGAAGAGTAGCATTTACAAATCTATTTTCAAGCAAACCTTTCCCTTATAATGATTTCCAGTAAATATTCAGCAGATTGAAATCCCCCATTATAATCAAATCATCATTAGTTTCCAGACTTTCAAAAGTACTCATAAAGGCTTCATTACCCATACTACCCAGGTTAGGTGGTCAATTTCATTAACCTATAGTTAGCCATTTAGTTGCAGCTTTGATTCTGGCCCATTATATTTCTGTTGAATTGAATGTATTATTAATTTCAAAACAGCTAAGATTTTCATTTATAAACAAAGCTATACCACCCCCCTTAGTGTGTATATGATTTTTTTGAAAGGATTGATATCCTTTTATATCATGTTCTCAGTCTGAATCTTGAAACCAAGTTTCAGCTACTCCACATATATCCACTTGTTTCTCAATAAGAAGACTCTCTAATTCACCCATATTATTTCTCAAACTCCTAGCATTTAGAAGGAGAATTTAAAGTTCAGATCCATATTTAACTGAGGGATTGTTATCTTGATTATATATTAAGTGAGAGTTATAAATTTTGTTTATTGAAGGTATCATATTGGTAGCAATGGGTTCAGGAATAAATCCTAAGTGCATAGGTTCTTTAAATTGATGCCCTATCCCTCCTGGGTTCAGTTTAAAGCATTTCCAATGTAGTTGTTCCCATCTTTACTAATGAGGTCCTGCCTATATTCAAATTCCTTCCAATGAGTTATACAATCTATTTCCTGCCTCATACACCAGATACATAACCAATTGTTAATGTGTTTAATTTTTCTATATTGGTAAATATCAGCTCTAGCTACCGGTAGAATTTCAATAAATGCATTTTATTTCTGACAATACGTTTGTCATGCCAACATACTCCTGCTTAATACTTTGTATACTTTGGTGAGCAATATTGTTGACCCCTGCATGTATAATAACCAATGGGTTGTCTCCAGCATTGGAGATGATTTTCCTAACCATCCTTGTGATGTCGCTGATTTTGGCACCTCTAAAACAAGATAGTGTTCAATTGCTGTTTTCTGGGCTACATATAACCCTATCAGGTTGTTTAATTATAGAGTCTTCTAATAAATAAATTTGCCTGGGGTTTATGGTGTTATTTCATTTTGATTGTATTTGATTTTCAGGAGTTACATGAGGTATGTGTAAGGGGACTAGGGTTTGAGCAGTTTCCATAGCTTTCAATAGAAGACCTTTTTTGGGGGCCACAGCCGAGCTAATATTAGTTAGTGACTTATGGCCATTACAAATTTCTTGTCCCAATTGTATTAAATTTTCAGGAGCAACATGAGGTTAAAAAAATGGAACTAAGTTTTGAACAGTTTCTATAGATTTCAAAATAAGATCAGTGTTGGGGGCCAATGATGAGCTAGAAATACTTATTTTGTGTCCTTCACCTATCTTGATCATACCATTGGGTCCTAAAAAGACTATGTTGAAAATTTGGGTCAAAATGTGAAAAAATAACAACTAATAATAATGAAGAAATGCTGAATCCTTTCAATGCTTACTCATAACTTTATTTTTGCAGATTGTGGCCCTAATGTTCAACATATCCCTTGTCTTACCCCACCTGATGAACATGACAGATGCCATTTTTTGAATCCCTTCTGAAACATGTTTTTATAGTCGCACTGCAAAATCAGCATTTAAATGGGATTTAAAAATGCCCTTGAAAATTACATATTGCCTCTCAGGTCACCTATCCTGTGTAAATACAATTTAAAAATATATAAAAGCAACTGGGGCAGTAAATAGGATGGCAGCTTAAAGATCAGCTCCACAATCCAGAGGGAAATATCCTTTAAAATCCTTTTTCTGCCAGCTGGTGTTATATTCTCACTCTACTGTACTTGTGGGGTAATACTCAAGCTACACTAATTTAGCTTCATTGATGCAAAAAGCCTTCATTTGCTGTGTGGAAATCACTATTTTACTGAAGAGCCTCCTGGATGAGGTAGGCCTGAAAATATGGCTGAAAGCTGCTTGCCACAAACCTGGGAGCAACCATCAGTTGAGGTGATGTTCGGCCAACTTATGGCCCAGATAGCACAAGTCACTGTGGCAACTAACTGAAACACCCAAGTGGTTCAAAATTTAGAAGCCAGGATGCTGCATACCAAACAGCAGGTCTTGGTGAAGGAGGAGCATGTTCAGGACTTAAGGGCAGAATTAAGAGATCAACAACGGACCATATAGATGCTGCGCAGTAAGATGGATGACCTCGAGAATCGAGGTCACTGTAATAATCTTCTTTTCCCCGGGCTTCTCCAAGCATGTAGAAGGCAAAGATACTGAGGGATTTCTATAATTGGCCATTGCTGAAATGCTGCAGTTGGACCCATTGATATCACTCCAGGTGGAACGTGCACACCGTACATTAGCCCCTATGTCTCAGGCCCAGGACAGACCATGACCTATCATAGCATGATTTATTGATTTTAGGGACAAAAGAGAAGGTCCTAGCAAGAGCTCGTGAGTTACAGCATGTAGTGTGGAGATCAAATAGGATCTACATCTTTCAGAACTTCTCTAAGGATCTGTCGGACAAATGCCAGGCATACTCTGAGGCAAGGCATAAAATGCACAGTATTGGACTGTCCTTTTCCTTGTGTTACCCAGCCATGATGTGGGTTATGCATAATGGGGTCCCGAACAGTTCTGAATCTCCTGATGCACTCATGGATTTTTTTACGGTGCAACTGGCCACAAGAATTCAACACCACTACCCCAGGAGCACTTTCAGCAAAAAACTGCTATCGACGGGTTGGTTTGCCGCTCCTCTCCATCAGTGAGCAGGCCTGCAGTTTGGCAAGACCTCAGGGAGCAACACTGGGAACTCCCCCCAAAAGCACACCGATAGAGGCAATTCTCAAAGAAACATGGCCACTGGAAGCATCCTTTGGAGAGAGGGCAAGACGACACAGAGGGGGCCAAAAGCATGGACACTGTAGCTCCAGATCCGTTACAGGCCTACCACACCACTAATAGATATGAAGCTATATAACCCAGTTCTCTGGATCAACACCCAGGCATCATGGATTCAACTGTGGAAGGCAGGCCTTGTCCTATGTTGCAGCCAAGCTACCTGTCCCCATCAGCAACTCCTCACCAGCTGCAGAATGGAGCTACAGATAGCAGACAGCAGCATCCACCAAAGACGATGGTAGAGAGAGAGGCCTTCTCTACCGGTGGAGATCTCATTTTCAGTTTGGACCGTCCTGAGCGCTCTACATCTCCAGGGCAATTGATCAGAGAAAACCCACCGGCGTGGTCAGATAAGTAGTCATCCTTCTGTTTTCTTTCTATTTCTGTTCTTTTAATCCCCCCGGGAGTTGTAGGTATGGGATAAGTCTGGGGTATCTAAATTGATAGTCAGTAGACAGTCTCCTTGGCTGACCCATCTGCTACCCTTTCTCTGTATTACCCACATAAGGGAACTTTCAAGCCCTTTTTCACCCCAGTCTTGACCCCCGAGTTGCACTGCGATATGGCAGAGAAGATGCCTCACTTCTATACAGGAAGGGATTCAATGAGGCCTACCAACAAGCTCTCAGTGGACGTCCTGATCAAAGGACCAGGCACATCTAGATGGAAAAGAAGTCCTTTTATGTACCATCTGATTAAACAGCAGAACTTTTGTGGGTTCTACCTCGCTTACTTGTGTGTGGGGGGGGTGAGGTCCACTGGGAAGCTGTGTCATATAATATGAAAGTATTTGTTGGCATGTGTAAACTGTTGCACTGAATGGGTAGCCAGGATGTGTTTTATGTGAGGCCCTAAATGGTGAATGGCACAGGCCTGTGTCCTTCTGGTATGTTTTTTTTTTAATTATTTTTTCTATTATGGGGAGGTCTCCCAGCCCCCGCATTGGGTGGCTTACAGTACACTCTTCATAGGTGTGATGAGCCTGATCTCACCAAGACTTTTGTTGTGAGAACATGTTCGCACCCATCAGCAATAACCGTAGGCTCGCCAAAATAGGGGGCAGTTCTCCCCCACTTTCTTTTCTGCAAACCCCCACCTCATTAGAAGCATTGTGTAGTCCCACTTTAACTACCCCAGCTTCTGAGCTACACTGCTGGAGCAGCTGTCTCAACCCTCTGGGGTTGCAATGAGCCATGTGGTCCAACTTTCTTATTGGTTTGCTCAATTTTCTCGGGGGGAAACCTGCTCCCCCTGCACTCACCATAGTGCTAAGGAAGGATAGATACCACTTGATAACACCCTGGGAATAGGGGCTGGCCTACAGCAGGGCTCTGCAGCTGAAGAGATGCCTCTATATCCCCAAATTGCACGGTACACTGTGCACAATGTACAGTGGCGTGAAAAAGTATTTGCCCCCTTCCTGATTTTCTCTATTATTGCATCTTTGTCACACTGGATGTTTTCAGGTCTTTAGAGAAAAAGTAATATTAGATAAAGGGAACCTGAGTGAACAAATAACACTTGTTTTTTTTTTAATTTCACTTATTTAATGAAAAAAAGTTAACCAACACCAACTGGCACTGTGTGAAAAAGTAATTGCCCCTTACACTTAATAACTGGTTATGCCACATTTAGCTGCAATGACTGCAACCAAACACTTCCTATAATTCAATATCAGTCTTTCACATCGCTGTGGAGGAATTTTAACCCACTCTTCCTCGCAGAACTGCTTTAATTCAGTAACATTTGGTAGGTTTTCGAGCATGAACTGCTCGTTTCAGGTCCTGCCACAGCATCTCTATTGGGTTTAAGTCTGGACTTTGACTAGGCCACTCCAAAACTTTAATTTTACTTCTTTTAGCCATTCTGATGTGGACTTGCTTTTGTGTTTTGGATCATTGTCTTGCTGCATGACCTAACTACGCTTCAGCTTCAGCTGACGGAAGGATGACCAGACATTCTCCTTAAGAATTTTCTGGTACAGAGCAGAATTCATGGTTCCTTTAATTATGGCAAGTTATCCAGGTCCTTGAGCAGCAAAGCATCCCCACACCATCACACTACCACCACCATGTTTGACTGTTGGTATGGTGTTCTTACTGTGGAATGCTGTGTTTGCTTTCTGTGAGACATTATGGGATCCATGTTGTCCAAAAGTTCCACTTTGGACTCATCTGTCCATAGAACATTTTCCCAAAAGGCTTGTGGATCATCCAGGTGCTTCTTGGCAAATGAGAGACGGAGTTTATGTTCTTCTTAGTTAGCAGTGGTTTCCGCCTTGCTACCTCACATGAAGCCCATTTTGCCCAGTCTGTTTCTGATTGTGGAGTCATGAACACTGACGTTAGCTGAGGCAAGAGAAGCCTGCAGTTCTTTGGATGTTGTTTAGGATCCTTTGAGACTTCCTGGATGATTTTACGCTGCGCCTTGGAGTAATTTTGGCAGGCCGCCCACTCCTGGGAAGATTCACTACTGTTCCAAGTGTTCTCCATTTGAGATTATGGCTCTCACTGTGGTTCGATGGAGTCCCAGAGCCTCAGAAATAGCTTTGTAATCCTTTCCAGACTGATAGAGGGCAACAATTTTTTTCTGATCTTTTCAGGAACTTCCTTTGATCATGGCATAATGTGCTTGTTGAATCGTTGTGCTGGCAACGTGACTCTGATGGTAAGGGTCAAAATAAGTGAGGTTTATATTGAGCAGGGCTGGCTGTAATCAAGCCTGGCTGTGTTCAATCAGCTGACTTTAATTATCCCTTTAATTGGGTTGATTTAACTAGGGGGCAATTACTTTTTCACACAGTGCCAGTTGGTGTTGGTTAACTTTTTTCATTAAATAAATGAAATAAGTAAAAAAAAAAGTGTTATTTGTTCACTCAGGTTCCCTTTATCTAATATTATATTTTGTCTAAAGACCTGAAAACATCCAGTGTGACAAATATGCAATAATAGAGAAAATCAGGAAGGGGGCAAATACTTTTTCACGCCACTGTATATAGTTTGCTAATGTGTTTATGTATGTTTGTTTCACAAGAGACACACACAGATGTTTCATTATTTGTTAGTATAAGGTCATCTGGTATGGGCAGGGTATATGGGCTTTACCCACTGTCTCCAAATCTGGTGGCGCTCTATAGAAATTTTCCTCTTCTGGTTGGGCTGCCCTCACCACCTATCTGCTGGTTGTTCTTGATATATCTCTTAATTAAATATTTGCTCCCTATTACTAACAGGTGATATCACTTGTCTGACATGAAACGCCAGAGGGCTTAGCACCCCAAACTAGAGGAAGCAAGTTTTGGGCCACCTTAAGAGACTGGGAGCAAGGGTAGCCTTCCTGCAGGAGACCAAACTTACTGGGGGGATCCTGAGAGACTGAAAAGGGAGTGGGTAGGTCAGGTCTTACATGCCTCAGCTTCCTCTAGAAAGAGAGGGGTGGTGATTCTGCTTCACAAGCAACTACAATGGAAATTGCAGAGACAAGTGAGAGACCCTGAGGGTAGATGGGTGGTGGTACTCATGGATACTGTGTAGGGCCCTCTGATCCTGGGTAATGTATACACTCTGAATGAGGACTCACCCTCCTTCTTTCACAAGTTGGTCCAGGTGCTGGGATCCATAGCTCCGGAAGACACCCCCATTTTATTAGGGGTTGATTTTAATCTTACTCTGAACCCTTTTCTGGATAGATCCCCTTCCAGTCCTAAGCCCCACTCCAGGGCTACAAAGGCAGTGGCTCAATTACAACAAGATTTGGCCCTTACAGACATCTGGAGAATATTTTACCCCTCCCAGCGGGACTACACCTTTCATTCCCCAGTACATAGTTCTCTTAGTAGAATAGACTTCTGGCTTACCTCTCCTACTATTACTAGTAACACTGTTAATACCCTTATTCATCCCTTAGTTATCTCAGATCATGCCCCTGTGCATCTTGCCTTCACATGGGGCCCCCCTCTCCCTAAGTCTCCAGCATGGAGGCTGGACCCATTGCTATTTCATGACCAAGACTTTCCCACTTGGCTTCAAAAGGAAGCAATGAAATTTTTTTTGGCATAACCTCATATCAGATACCTCTGTGTGTACCACATGGGAGGCATTCAAAGCTACTCTAAGAAGGGCGATAATGGGGTATGCGAGCCAGTGCTGAAAGAGGAGGGAACAACATTTGACTGGGCTTGCATGTCAACTCCAAGAAGTGGAGCTTGCTTTTAAGGCCCTTTGCATCCCTTCCCTTAGGTCATAGGCAGGTCACAAGGTCACCTCTCTGAAGATGCAAGTGAATGAGCTGGTCTCTAGAAAGGCAGAGATTTCGATCATTAGACTCAAGCATAAATATTGGGAAGGGGGAGAAAAGGGGGGTAAGCTGCTGGCATACCGTCTCAAAAAGTAGCAAGCCGAAAGGCATATAGTGGCTTTAGAGGATGCAGGGGGTAGGACCCAGACCTCAGCACGAGGTATTAATCAAACAATGATGGACTTTTACTCCTCGTTATATAAATCCCCCAAAGTCCCAGACCCCCAGGGGGTCCACCCATATCTGGAGTCCCTACATCTCCCCAAAATCTTGGAAGCCAAGGCTAATGTCCCAGATGCCCCAATCTCAACCCAGGAGGTGGCAGACACCATCCTCTCCCTTAAAAAGGGAAAGGCCCCAGGAGGGGATGGTTCCCCTATTGAAGTGTGGCAGCTGTTGCATCCTATAATCTCTCTGGTATTGCAACAAGTATTTACTGAGTCACTGCAAACAGGGTCTCTCCCTTCATCCCTTAGGGAGGCCACCATTACTATCCTACCAAAAAAAGGTAAAGACCCTCTTAAAGCGTCCAGCTACCACCCTATTTCACTATTGAATGCTGATAGCAAGGTACTAGCTAAGATACTATCTAATAGACCTAATCTTCTCCTTCACAGTTTTTTCCACCCATCCCAAATAGGCTTTGTTAAGGGCTGCTTTAGCGCGGACCATATTAGATCATTGGTAAATTTAATCCATATGGCCCAAACATTATCTTTCCCTGCTTCTGGCATTGCAATAGTTTTCGAAAAGGCCTTTGATTCCATGGAGTGGGACTATGTCCAACAAGTACTTTGCACTATGGACTTGGGGGAGGGGTTTCGGGCCTGGATTGGGGCAATATATTCATCCCCAGCTGCACGGATACTCACTAATACGATGCTGTCTCCCCCATTCATACTGGGTAGGGGTACCCATCAGGGCTGCCCACTTTCCCTACTACTCTTTGTATTAGCAGTAGAACCCCTGGTGGCCACTATTAGGAAAAATTCTCTAATTTCCGGGGTCCAAGTGGGAACAAGGGCATACCCTACTCTTATGTATGCAGATGACCTGTTGCTCCCTATAGCCAATATCGTCACCTCCCTCCCTCCCTCCTCTACTGTTCACCTTGTCAGATTTCTCTACATTTTCAGGGCTCAAGATTAACCAAGCCAAGATGGAGGTCCTACCTTTAAACTCTAAGTGAACCTCTCAAATGGTTACTCAGCATGGGCTCTGATGGGCCCCGGACAGGATTACCTACTTGGGCATTACTATCTCTCCTACTCTGCATAAAATCTCAGACCTGAATATGAAACCACTTTTTGTGTCCATTCGTACAGAACTGGACAGATAGAAATCTCTTCAACTGTCACTTGTAGGTAAAATATCCACAATTAAAATGGTCACAGCACCAAACAATATGTACATTATCTTCTCTCCCACATTTCTTTGAAAATACCTTGTTATTGGTTTACTAAGTTAGACTCCCTGCTGGGATCTTTTTTGTGGGAGGGTAAGAACCTAGGTACAGTAGAAATAAGCTCAGAGCTCATGGGTGGGAAGGGGGCTGGGGTCTTCCATGTTTAGAGGGGTATAAATGGGCCTTTCAGCTGGCTCAGACATTAAATTGGTTCCTTTTCCCTGAACATAACACTCCCCAGTGGCTGGATATGGAGAGAGACGTATGTCAGTGTACTCACTTGGTACTATTGTTATTTAACCATCACCCTAAGGGCACTCGCTCTCATCCTACTATAGGTCCCTCTCTGGAATATTGGGCCAAGGTGCATAAGAAGTTGGGTGCCTCCCCATCTCCCCTAAGACTTACTCCACTATGGGGCAATAATGAGATTACCATCAATAAACAACCAATTGCAGGCCCTCATGGAAATGTGGTGGTATCTCATTGCTTTGAGATATGCTCATTCCTGGTACAGATACCCTTAATTTCTTTGAGGGCCTACAGAGCTTTTATGGGATCTCTCCCAAAGACCTCTGGCAATTCCTTCAAATAAGAAGCACCATCCTTATGTACTGGCATAAGCAGCAACAAATCTCCCAGGTAGAGTCATGGCTGGCCCTAGAAAGAGGACAGTCAAGCCGGGTATATGCGGCCATTCAGAGCACCATCCATTCCAAGCAGAGGAATCCAAGCATAAATGGGAGAAAGCACTGTATGCCTCTATTATAAACCTGGAATGGGAGTCTTGTCTAAAACTAGCTCACAGGGCATATCCTGACACCAGTAGTCAATTAATATGGAACAAGAAAATTCACTCCTGGAACAGGGCTCCTGTAGTCCTCACCAAGGCAAAGCTGGCTCACTCTGACCTGTGTTGGAAGTGTCAGTAACTTCCAGGTGACCTGTTCCATATACTTTGGTCCTGCAGGCTGATCCAGCCCCAATGGCTGACTACCTGTAAGATGGTGTCCAAAATACTTAGGAAGCCTGTGCCTCAGTCTCCTGAGTTGTTGTTATTAAGACTCCGGTCCCCAGACCCTCACCTTCATCTCTCCGAGTTGAAACTACTTCTGACACTCAGTATGCAGGTTAAAAGACTCCTACTGTATAAATGGTGGTCCCAGATAATCCCCTCCCTTGGGGAGGTACTTACCTCCATGGCTCAAGTTGCCAACTGGGCCAGAATTTCACATACTGTGACCAATACCCTCTTTAAATACACTGCCCTCTGGACTCCCTTCCTTCTGTTTTTGAAACCTATGGAGGGAATTGGCTGAATAGGCACAACTATGCTACTATAATGGTCTCCTCTCATGGTGCATTTAGAGGCAAGTGCTGGAGAGATTGTTATTGAGTTATAGGGGACCCTGCTCTATGGATGACATGGTACAATATCAGTAAATGATTGTATCTTCACTGACAATGAAGACCTGTTTGCTTTGTGTGTGTGAGCTCTTGTATTTCATATTTTGTAGGCTTAAAGTAGAGGACAGCGGCCTGGGCTTCTCATAATTTCTGATTCTTTGTCAAATACCGCAGAAACTAGCAGGATGGGGCCAGGTAAGATATGTTTGAATGAGTTAGCAATAATGCAATGTACCAACTGCTGATACTTTCAAAGTTAATCTCCAGCTGGATAGGTGTTGTACATCCAGGCACAGAGTATTATCCTACTACTTGCCTGGTTAGTACGTTCAGTTTGTTACTATTTGGCCAGCATGTTCCGTTCTCTGCTTCTACAGACATGTGTAACAGTCTGTAAGATCTTTACAATATATCCGACTGTTTTAATGTTTGTATTGTCTTATAAGTCAAATCAATAAAACTTATTAACCATAAAAAAATAAAAAATGTATAAAAGCAGGACAACACTGAAAGGGGGATATTGCATCTCATCTATTCTGTCATGAATTTATACTGTATATTGTAAAAATGTTTAAAAGCAGGGACACAGTACAGCAGAACACTTACTGAACTGTACATTTATGCTAATCCATTCTGAGATGTTACTGACCCAAAAGATGAGACTGTGGCTATATCAGAACTTTGTCAGACTGAAGTAAACTGTGACAAGAAATGGTCTCATTTTGGCAAAGGTAAGCAGCATACCCATCTTAAAGTAAAATATATGACTAGGTGACAAGCACATCACTGGAACGTGTCTGCAGGTGGTTTGGTATTTAGAAGTAAAGATGAGGTGGAGGATATTATAGAGGAAAAGCCAGCTGTGGGGAAGGAGGAGGAGGGGGAGGAGGTGGAAGTCAGTAGTACCCTAAAAAGTTTAAAAATCATAGATGAACATGAGCAACAGAAGCTGCAGCATCACCCTGACAAAAACACCCAGACATTTTACAAGTTTCTTGACATCTTCTTCATCTATGACATATGAGCAACATGGTACCTGTATAAAACTGTTCCCAATAAAGCACCCACACAAAAAAGATCCAGCCAATTATGACTATCATTTTGTCTAAGCAATTTAAATTTCCCAACAATCATTCAGTGGCCAGGGAATTTAATTACACCATGTCAGAGTAGATTACAATTGATCTTTTCCAATTTTCATTTGTTGAAAATGCTGATTTCCTTCATTAGAAGCATGCCACAAATGGAAAAAGCCATCCAATACCAATATTTCACAATTGTCAGTCCTTGAACTGAGGGATGTTGGTAAAAAAGAAGTTTCACATGCTCTGCAGCATTCCACATAAGCAATAAATATCTGACAGCGTGGGTGGTATTGGGCTATAATGGACTGCCCAGGAGCATAACGAGTCCCAACGCCGCAGGCGGAGAACCTTATAGCCCCTAGAATGTCAGGTATAGCCTAGTACTGACCACCATGGAGGGTATTATTGTGCTTAGAAAATGGGCACTGTAAATTAAAATACATTTGATAAAAAGTGTTAATAATAAATTAGTGTAAAATATGTTTTTTAATAAAATAGTTCCTCTGCCTGCATTAGAATAATGTGTTTTTTTGTTTTGTTTTGAGCTATGTACGTTTGTCCTACTGGAGATTCTTAGTTTACTACTGCACTATGGAGCTGCTGGAAAGGAACTAATTTCAGTTTTAAAAAAGGACCTTGACATTGCAGAAGCAAGGCTGATGAGCAGGAGATGTGGAAGTTATAAAATAAAGAGTTCAATACCGAGTGGTATGCAGTTACCACAGTCATGGAGCACTGAGGTAGCTTTGTCATTGGTAACCAGGGGAGTGATAGTGGGTCTGGCAGTACAAGTCAATTCCTGTTTTAATTTTTTTTAATTTGATGATAGAAGGAGATGGGGATTTGCTTGCTTTAGTGTTGGCAGTAGACATTTTGCAGAGACACTAGGGAGCAAAGGATTCTGTTACCTGAAGTGTACTAAAATGGAGCAGTACAGTAGTGAGACAGAATCGGTACTATAATGAATTGCTTGATTCCCTTTGCTTTTGCTTTTTTATTGAAGCTAGGGTCCTCAGAAGGGTTATGTGTGTTAAAAGTTTCATAGTTGGACAGAGGAGTGTTTGTGATAGGTGGATGGTCACAATATACAGCTGCGAGGAGCTACTGGAGTTCCATAAATATACATGGTGCCAGAAAACAAAAACATTGGAATTGTAAAAAATAATGATATTTCTATGTTTTTTCTTTATGGATTTACCATTCCATTTGTACCTGGAATACCATGCAGCATGATTAATTTGTGGTTTTGATGCCTTCTGTAATACTGCACATTGATTCCAGTTGAGGGATTGTTTGGTGCCTCAACGAGAGAGAGTGGTATCTCTGATACCACTGCAGTGCATGAGAGGAGTGGTATTTTCTTTGTTTTCTGTACCGCAGATGGATGTCCATCAGCAGTATGGAAAATTAAGAAAGTGATGCTGTTCACGTGCTCAGTACCAGTATTGGAAATAACGCTCTCTCACTTCAGAAAGTGTTCACTTCATTGACTGGAATGCATCTTACACTGCACACTGCCATTTGGTTTTAAAAAAAAAATTGCTCATTTTGGTTTTCTTGCAAAGGAGGAGGACAGCAGCCCAGCTGCTATTTTTGAAGCTAGTTTGGTGAGTGGGGAGAAATGGTGGCTGGCGAATGTGAATATTCAGAGTGCCCAAGGATTCATTAACAACTGGGGCACTATGAAGAGGCTCTTGTTTTACTGTGGGCTCAATCAGAAAATAAATGAATCTCTACTCTACATTTCAACCAATGAGATTCATTTATTTTTGATGCCCATTTTCTAATAGTTCATTCATCCATATCACTACTGATATTTTGAGTAGTGTGCCAACAGCTGCTAGCTTGTTTATGTAGGCAACAACACAATGAGTAGAACTGGGATGAGTTATTTTCCTTGGCAGCAAATACAAGTGATCAGATTATAATGGAAGCAACATGCTTAGAATTACCAAGTATGCAACATTGGCTATGCAGAGCATGCTTGATTCACACACTGGGAAAATATTTTGAAATCAATATTTGAGGAGATTGACACTTGGTTCAACTCACTGGGTGGGATTTTCAAAAGTCAAGCAATGGGAAAAAATATTAGTTACATCAAGTGGGATTTTTCAATGTCATAAAATGGATGCAACTTCTAGTTATGTCTGGTGGGACATTCAAGAGGCATAACACTAGGCTATTTTCAAATGTTTGACTTACCTGGAGAACTATTTGTTGTTTTATGGTTCTTTAAATCTAGTTTATGAATTAAATGCTTGACATTAATGTAAGTGCTAGACCAGGTTACAGTTGGTCTGAAAATTGTGTCCAAGTGCATTTATAGTATGCCTGAATTGTGCATACTGGATATAACTAAGTCATTGTTTTGAAAAGTAGACATTGCTATGTCCTAGCTTTGGACATTGGACGGAGGGACAATTTTGCTCAGGTCTGAAGCTGTACAATAGAAAATTGCATCTAGACATAGGCTTTGAAAATATCCCCCGCTATGTTTAAAAGCAGGCTTCATAGCCAGTGACTGTGGTGCAAACTTTGCCAAGGCTGTTAGTGATGGGGGTTTGTTTGGGTGCCCTGTTTTGTATGCCATCTAGCAGGGTTGCTCAAAATCCATTTAATTGAATCAGATTTGTTGGATTCTGATCGGATCTTCAGATTTAGGATTTTCATATTTTCAGTCTGACAATCCTGAATCTTAAAGTGAATCCTAAAAACCTATTTCACACAGGCATTTAGGATTTAAGATTTCAAATCCAAATCATAAATCCAATGTTAAGGTCATTTCAGTACTTAAAATGTGGTCAGATTAGGATTATGAGGTTCCTAAAATCCTAAATCCCAAAATTGGAATTGTCTGATTCTGAGCATCCCTACTATATAAACTATCTAAACCTTGTTGTGCAAAAATTCCTGTCACAATATGAAATTAAGGAAGTGATTACCCTGGGCCATCGTGTTTGTGACCATTTTGCAAGGTCTGGAAAGGCCAGGGACCAACTGTGTGCACTACAACTCAGAAATGGCCTGCCTCAGCACCAGTTAATGCAGGATGTTGCAACAAGGCAGAATCTGACGCTGTGTATGAGGAGTGGATATATGAACAGTATAAGGCCTTATCAGTGTATATGCTGCTTCATACAAACTGTGACAGTTCAGGAGCTTCTATGTCACTGACAGAATAGTGAAGGTTTATGAATAGGCTGATTTTAATTTTGAAGCCTTTTAATCATGCTACACTAGCAGTGAGTTCTTTTGATCATGGCACACAGGCACTGAGAGGGGACACTGCCGTTATTAGCCAGACCATCACACTGCTCTGGGTGCTGATGCAGGCCATCTATAAAATATATAAAAATATATAAAAGGTTGTTAAACTGATGTTCCAATAAATAAATATAATGTGCCACATAAGTTTGAGGAAACAAGTGGCTCTGTGAGCTGTGCATTGTTTGAACACATGCTTAATGTATTAGATCATAACAGATGCTTGAGTGTTATCCTGTCATCCTTGAATTTTAGTATAGATAGATAGATAGATAGATAGATAGATAGATAGATAGATAGATAAACATTTTATTTTTATGCAGGAAATACATGTTGTAAGAGTAGTTATATTTACAAGATGGTCCTGTTTAAATCCTATCAATTGTTCCAAAATACATAAAATTCCTGAAGACAGTCTTAATACACAGTTTGTTACACATATGACAAATTTAAAGACCATACCAGCAACAATTATTCCATCTATACACATTTACATATAAGTGGGAAACATTTATCCAAGGCATTTGTAAAATCTTGATGTGAGGACAAAGTGCAAACTATAAATGGCGGATCATTCCAGAGTAATGCTGCTTGACATCTTAAAGTTTTATATCCATATTTTGTATTTGTTTTGGGGTGGTAGAACTGATATTTTAAACTCACAGACTATATTATTATTTCTGCCAAATGCTGTGCGTGTGATGTAATGAACCGGGTTGCAGGTGAAGTACTTATGAAGAAGTTTTATCCATGTTTTAGTGTTTCTTGCTGTCAATGCCTTACAGTTTAACCTGGCAAGCATGGTACAGTGATGTGCATTGAAAATTACGCCTTAATACAAATCTAGCAATCCTGCAGTGTACCCTAACCAATTTGCTCAGCAATTTTTTCTTTGCTGTGCAATAAATTATGTTTCCATATTCCAATGTAGACATTAACAGCTGTTCCACTATTTTCCTTCTAACTGACATATTTAGACATTTTGTAGCTTGCTAAGAGCTCCTAATTTCTTGTTTTTCCTTCTCTACAAGGGCACGGGGTAATTTCACTGCACACAAAAACCGAGCAACAATTAATACTGCAAGCTTAAGGGTGTGCACTAGAATATCATCAGGCAAAATCGATAAATACAGCGCAGTACATGTCCTTAAACTTTATGGGCTTCCTTGTTTTTTGTGTGGGACTGCGCCACCTACACACACCAATGCGGGGGGCTTTGCCCCCTATGCCCCCCATGGAATTTAAATAACAAACTCTGGGGGGTTGTGGACTTCAGGGATGGAGAGAAACTCTGTTAGGGTGATTTTTTTTTATGTACTGCAGAAAGTTGCAGCATGGGGAGACCTGGCGGAACCAAACCATGGTACCAGGTCTCCCATTCTGCCATATGTTGGTGCCCTTGCCACTCCACCATGGGAGCAGCTCAACCAGGCACCCAGCACATGGCAACTTGATCAGTCCAAGCAAGAGCATACAGTGATGGGGTAGCAGTATTTCCCTAGTGCTATACTACCCCAGTCACTGTAAATCCATGCACTCACTAGACAGGGTGGGTAATACTGTGCTGTCTTTCATGTGTGGTTTAGACCTGGTACACTCTACAAGTGCTGTAATATGATCAGCGAAACTTAAATGCTCACCAAAGGTTACTCTCAAATAGTTAATTTACCAACCTGATCAATGTTTTCCTTATTGTCCATAAGTATACAAAATTGAGATGTAGTCCTTTCTAATGTAAACTGCAACAGTTTAGTTTTTTTTTTTATGTTCATCCTCAGCCTTGACCTGGTAAACCACTCCCCCACTTTATCAAAGTTATTCTGAAGTATGTTCTGCCATTCAATTATATCCATCCCAGAGGCACCTATAGCTATATCATCAGTATACAGTTTTAGGTCTGAAGTCTACAATATTTGTTGTAGTTCATTAGTAAATAATAAAAACAAAAAGGGTCCCAGAACAGACCCATGGGGTACCCCACGATTTAAGTTTAGAGTTTTTGAAAGACTTTGGGCAACCAATACTCTCTGGGTATGCCCCATTAAGTATGACGTCATCCAATTTCATGGTCCCTCTGTTATACCCAGGCCTCTCAATCTTTCAAGTAATAGGGAGTGGTCCACCAGGTTGAAGGGTTTGGACAAATCTATGAAAATGACTGCAGTTTCTAGTCTGGCATCCAGGGAGGCACCCACAAGATCATTAAATTCCATTAATGCAGACATTGTATAGTGCCCCTTCCTGAAGCCAGACTGGAAAGGTGCCAAAAGTTTATGCTTGTCCAGATACTTTGTTAGCTGAAGATGAACATGTTTCTGCAAGTTCTGTAACAATGCTGGACCCACAGTAAAAATGGGAGTTTTCAGCAATAAATGATGATGGTCACCAGCAAGTTGAGCATCTCCAAAGACTCCGTTTTAATAGTGTACATGGTTTGCAAATGGTAAAAAGTCAGCATAGTGACAAAAGAAAGACAGTATCACCCTCACCAACAATTCACATGGGAAGCAAGAGATGTGGAGATACCACATCAATATCTTCTAGTAAATTGCCCACAAAGTCAATTGATAAATCAAATCTTCTGTAGGCAGTTCCTGCACAGGTTGGCACTGCAGATTGTGAAGAAGAGGAGGAGGAGCCATTGGAGAATGCCAGACTAAAGGTAGCAGCAAGATCTGTTGAGGCATACGTGGCAGACTCAAAACACCTTGGAGCTGAAGATGAACCCCTCCTGTACTGGAATAGCAATGTAAAAGAGTGGCCTGCATTGGAAGATGTGTCTTTTAAATATTTAAGCTGAATGCCATCCAGTACTTGTCCAGAATGTGTGTTCAGTACAACAGGGGCAATCATCCCAGACAGACATGCACTCCCAAAATGTTGCTACAGTATGTTGACGTTAACATCTATTAAAATGAATAGTGCACAGATACCACCAGACTGAAGTGCATTCATGTGGGCATGACTGGCACACCTGGATGAAACAATAGAAGGACAAGCACCAAACACAAAGGTAGATGTGGAACTAATAGAGGTAGAAATCCCATGTGGGGAAAATTCCAATACTGAATATGCAGAGGGGATATTCATTGTGGAGCATGAGGGGCAGGAGGCAGATCAATTTAAAGGACACAGAAGGAAGGAGGATAGAATTTAACTGGAATACAGTTTTAATGTTTTCAATATCAGATGTTTCATTGCTGCCTCATGTTTCTTCAGATATTAAAATTTTCTCACACATTCTGTGCTTTCTCAATCATGTTGATGCTCAGTTGTACAGTTTTACATTTTAATGTGCAATGTCTTATATTGGCATCTGATGCCTCTCTAAGTCTCCAGTCAAACCATGACTATTTAACCCAGTGAAGATGCTACACATGGTTAATGTGAACTTGCTGTCTTGCCTGTCCCATGCTGCATTCTTTCATGTAGCCTGCTCCTTTTCTCATTCATAAACCACAAAGTGGAACTTTGCCTCTGTATGATGTGTCTCCAGCCAAACCAAGACTCCTAACCCAGTGTTAATGATATACACTTTTAATACTGTGTTAATCTGTATTCTGAACATATGATTAGATTATCTTTTGTAAATGCCTTTGTTTTGTATGTGCCTGTTCTTGTTGTCTCTGACCCTCTGTAACCTCCCAGGTTATGTCTGAAAATAGGCATTTATTTGTCTAGTGCACCTACGTGGTCAACAAACACTAAATAAATAAATAAACCTACTTCTGTTGTCCTTCTGCCTCTGCTTCCAGCCACCAAGCCACCACCTCCTCTCCCACTTCTGGGGAATGTCATGCCATTATGTAGCATGTATATCACTAATGTGACGGTAAATGTCATTCTGTTTTTAAGGTTGTTTTTTTTTTTACCTTGTTTACTTTCATTTTCCTTTTGAAGTACAAATGACATGGAGTGGTTTAGACTCTCAGTAATTTCACTCTTTCACTCTTGCATTCACAGATCTCCCATCCTGATGCCTTCTTCTCAGCAGGCAGCGAGTCACCTCCTCCTCTTGCTCCGCTTCTGGGTCACCATTGTGCCATTACATGATCTGGCCACACTTATGTGATGGTAGGTATCACTCCATTTTTTTCATTTATATTTCCAGGTTTCATTTTACTGGTACACCATGATGCAGTCCAACAGAGAAACATTCATTTTAATTGTGTCTTCACAGATGATAAGTATCTGATTAGACAGGATAACTGGACAACAGATACACCATGTAGCCATCACAGCGGCCAACTGAAGAAAATTAATTTCTCTCTTTTCTTTACATGTAGCAGGTCTGTAAGACTAGACGTGGATAACAAATATACTATGCAGTCAAAACAGTGGACAACTGAGGAAAAATTATTTATCTCATGATTTCTAGGAGTGGACAACAAATGGATATAGTATGTGACAATACCAATGGCTACTTTGCTAATGTCTAAATAATGTTCTGTTGTTTTCACATGTCTCCTGTCCTGCTGTCTCATCCAAAAATCAACACTCCTTCTCCTCTGCCTCCTGCGTTTGAGGCAACATCATGACATTTCACAGCAGGGCCATCACAAAAGTGATTAGTATTTTTGCCTAATTTTTTTTCTTTTACTTTTTTATTTTCAGTTTCCTTTCACAGGTGCAACACAACATGGATTGGCTAAAAGTCTCAATAATTTAAATCTTGTCTTTACATGTGTCATCTCCTCATCTTTCTGGAAGTAATAGCAAGAGTGTCTGTGGAGGGTCTCAGTCTATCAGGGCAACTGACACAGTGCAGCAGCAATATCATATTTTAGCAGCATAAATAATTTCAGGTTAAGGAGATATTTTTTGGAAAGTGACAAGAAAAGTGGCTGTGAGGGACTCAGTTTGAGTGTGCAACTGACAGTGCAGCAGCAGTGCCGCATAAATAGCAGCATAAATAATTTATGGTTCTGGGGAAATTTTTGAGAAGTGAAAAGAACAGAGGCTTTGGAGGGATTCAGACTGAGAGGGTGACTGACAAAGTGCAGCAGCAGTGTCACATAAATAGCAACATAAATAATTAATGGTTCTGGAGAAAATTTTGAGTAGTGACAAGAACAGTGGCTGTGGAGGGACTCAGTTTGACAGGGCAACTGATACAGGGTTCCATTTCATATCAGAGATCACTAAACAGTTATCGCCATTGCAGTGACTGTACATCACCGAAAATCAAAATGGTGAAGTGCACTCCCCAGTGAATCTGACAACAGCAATGATAAAGCAACAATATGTCTATGCGGGAGGCTGCGCCCCCCACATCCACCCCCCATGAGGGGCTTTCCCCCCCATACCCCATAAATTAGGATTCTCAAATCCAGGGGGTGCACGTCGGGGAAGGGGAGAAACTCAGAACCCTCCAAAAATTAAGTCCTGCACACAGAAAAACAAAATAGTATCCCTACCCAGCCCTGAACCTCCCTTACTGCAGCCCACCATCCTCACCACCACACCAGAACAACAGCTTGGCAACACACTGCCAAACTACAGCCCACATATCTTCTCCTTTCTGAACACTCCTCTTCTGTTCCTTCACCCTCTACTACCTCATAATTGTTTCCCCTAACCTGGCACTATAACCACACATCACTACCTTTTCAGGGTAGCTCTCATCATAGGCACCCAGACTGAGTAGCTCAAAACTGAGTCGCTCAATTTGAGTCGCCATTATAACATGTTACCACATTTTAGCAGCACCATTAAGTTCTGGTTCAAGACAATGTCAGAAATGAAGAATTTTCTATATTGCACCTCAACATTTATGTGTTTTGAAAAAAAAAATGATTAACAAGACAAACTCAGTCTGAGAGTGTAACTGATACAGCACAGCAGCAGCATAAACACCATATTTTAGAAGCATAAATAACTTCTACTTTGGAAGACCTCCTGATGACGCACATGTAGAGTGCAAAACCGGTAGGGGGATATATGACCATCTGGCTGCTCATGGCGTTGTTTTAAATTGTTTTTTAAGTCAACAAAGCTGATGTATTGGTGGAATTCCTTAGAGGAGTGCTGTTTTTTGCTGTCCTTTTTGAACCTGGCACACTCCCATGCGGTGAAGCATCATTTTGCTGTGTCTTGCTTTGGGTGACAATTTTGGGAAGTGAGACTTGCATATCTTGTGCTTGTGCAATGATATGCATGAAAAATGAAGTGGTTAACATAAGGTACTCTGTCTGGGAGGGGACTAACATACGGTAGCACACTAAGACCAGAGTAAGAGATTAAAGAGGAAGTTTATATTTTGTGATTCCATGTCACTGCAGTGACAGGAAATTCACCAACCATCACTGCAGTGATGGCACAACATTGCCAACTGGCATTGTGCCATCACTGTACAAAACTGTGTTTTTTGCGGGGGCTCTGCCCCCTGCACCCACTGTGATGGTCTTTGCTGTGTTCTCGTCACTGCGGGAATGGTATACCATATTTTGCTTTACATTTTTACTATTTTATTATGTCATGAAGACAAAACAAAGAGATAAATAGGAGATGGCAGGATGGAGTTTAACAGCTACATATGGGTGGGACAGAGGTGTACTATGACAGAACTCCACCATTCTCTCCAAAAGCAGATGCTGGTTGGTTAGCTTAGTCTGTATTATGCCTTGTGTGGACACAACTTATTGACTGAGGTCCCTCACCTTTCTGTGGAGTTTTTCCAGCTCCACTTTGGTGGAAAACACTCGAGGAGAGGGAGGAAGATCTGCAGCTGAGGTCTCAGGTTCTTTATACAGTTTTAAAATATTGCACCCTGACCATGCTAGAAAACTGTCATGCAGTATCATCAAAAAGTGTAACAATTTGTAAGGCTCAAATTCATCACCATAATATTTTTCATGTGAACATAACTAAAAATATATTCATTAAGCAATAATTGTCTCACAAACATAATTTTTACATTTGATGCACATGCAACAAATGTTTTGTGAGGTGTGCAAGGGGATTTTGGAGGCGTGTCACTGCTAAGCACATTTTAATTCACAAATACCTGGGGCTCAGCAATCTAGACCAATTACCACCCATTGTGGTGGTGACACAACTCTATGCTTGGTGGGCTGAAACTGCATGTACAGTACTTCAAAGGACTGAAGTTGCTCCAATCAGAGAGGGTTTAGGTCCTTTGATTTGCATGAAGCCATATCAGCAAACAGCTGAGCAGCTAGCTTTCAATGTCAGGAGCCTGCCTTTGGAACAGTACCTCTAGCATGCGCATTACCATTGATGCTGATGTGTATGCCGGAAGTCATGGAAATTCCTCACATTCCTCTATCCACAACACAATTTTCCCTGATTTCTACTGGCACACCCCCACTCTACCTTCCCTCTCAGTACCCACCACCCCACACTACCCCCACACTTCCCTCAGCAAACATAACATTGACACGGGGGGGAATCCAATCCCCCAGTGTTGCCAATGGCATGTCATAGCTTTTTTTTTTATAGCTTGCCATAAAGAAAGCCTTCTATTGATCTCTGTTGCTGGTGCCCCAGTAACTATCCCCCACCCTATCCTCCCTCTCAGCACCCACCACCCAACTCCCCCTACACACACACAAACAACACTGACACTGGGGGTGCCCAATCCACCAGTATCATCACCTTAAAGATGAAAACTGTCCCCTCCCACTCAGCAACTTATCACCGGAGGTCTAACACTGTAATTCTTTCTTGACCACAGGCACATCTTCACTCTGCAATGCTGGACTGTGAATTGAGGAAATCAGGTAGGTGGTCCAATGCATTTCAATGGGAATTTGAATTTAAGACTTATTTTCTATGCCCCTGTTTTCCCTGGTGTTTAGTGGCATCCCCTCACCTGACCCTCCCTCTCACCACCCATCACCCCACACTCTCCACAACACTGTCACCCACAAACATTACACTGACACTAGGGGTGCCTAATCCTCCAGCTCCATTCCACTACCATCATGTACATTATTTTTCATAGCCTGCAACAAAAAAAACTGTCAATTGATGTCTGTTGCTGGCACCACTGTAACTCTCCCTCACCCAACCCTCGCTCTCAGCACCCACCACCCCACTTCTCCCACACAAACACATTGACACTGGGAGTGCCCAATCCCACAGAGTATCCACCTAAAAAATGAAAACTGTCCCTCTGTGGGGTTTTTTTGTTGAAAAAAACTTGAAAAAAAGCCCATCAATGTCTGGTGTGCCATTATTCCACCCCCCACCAGACCCTCCCACTCAGCACCCACCACCCCATTCACCCCCAGCCCTTATAGCACCCACGCCCCCAGCCATTGCTTATCCACTAGGGATCCAACGCTGTAATCCTTTCTCAGTGGCAGACATGTCTTCACTCAATGCCAGACCATGAACTGAGGAAATCAGGTATGCAGTTCAATGTATTTCAATGTGAATTTGAATTTAGTGGCATAACTTGGCCATGTTTTAATATTTTTGCCCCAAATTGTTGACATGCCTATTTTGGGACCCCACCTGATGAACGATTAGAGTGACAGGCAAATCTATCCTGAAAGGTGATTTTGGGGTTGCTGTGTGAAATCACCTTTTGGGCAAGAGTTGAAAATGTTCTCTGTTCTTGATCATAAGGTGGGGTCATAAGCAGGCTAAGTTGAAAATCTTGCATAAAAATAATAAAAAACAACAAAGTTATGAGCCTACATTGAAATTTGTGAATGCAGGCTCATAACTTTGGTAATTTTCAATATTATGACCCCAACTTTTCAACATAGCCATTTCTTCATAACACCTCATGAATGTGACAGCTGTCCTTTTTCAAATTCTGAACAAAACGTGTTTTCGCATCTGGAAAGGTGATTCTGCAGTTGCTGCACAATATCAACTTTATTGCAGGAGGTGAACATTTTCTCCATTCTTGTTCATGAGGTGGGGTCATCACAAGGTTATGATGAAAATTTGGGTCAAAATATTAAAAAAACAACAAAGTTATGAGCATACCTTGAAATTCATGAATGCAGGCTTGTAACTTTGGTAATTGCCAATATTTTGACCCCAAATTTTAAACCGAGCCATTTCTTCACAGCACCTCATGAACATGACAGCTTTCTTTTTTTCAAATTCTGTCCAAAATGTGTTTTTATACCTGTTGTGCTGAATGATGTTTCAGTGGTGCGGAATGACATTTTGGTGGGGATTTGAAAATCTTCACCTGCTGGGTCCAATAGGTGGGGTAATAAGAAAGCTATGCTAGAAATCTGGTGTACAGATATGGTAAAATGCCCAAGTTATGACTGAATATCACACTATTTCAGCATTCACTCATAACTTCATTAATTTTCAATATGTTTACTCCAAACTTTCAACATAGCCATTATTCCATGCCACTTTATAAACATGACATGTGTCATTTTTAAAATCTTGGATGAGATGGGTTTCACATCTCTGGTGAAAAATGACATTCTGGCCAATATACTGTAAATGGTACATGGAATGTCTATGTAGAGAATCCTAAAACAAGCATCTTCAGAAGTTGGAGTCAACATTAACAAAAACAATGCATTTACCAAGCATCAAATGTTCAGTAGTGACAAATGCTTTTTTTTTGTTTTTGTTTGTACCAGTTATTCTGAAAACCCCACTGAGCATGCTCAGAAGCTAAATTTTAAAATTGTGTAACTCAAGAATCAATTACAATTTTTTTCACAAAACCTTCAAAAGGCACATCATTGGGCCACACCCCTCCTACCCTGATATTTTGAACACAATTTCAAATTGATTCTGCTCTACAGGTAAGCAAAACAAGGCAAAAAGTGCATTTTTAAAGGCTTTTTTTTTAATTTCCAAATCTCAGAATCTGTATGAGCTACCATAATGAAACTTGCAGTCTTAAGAATTTGCCGCCTGGACCAGACATGCAAAATGCATTCAATTCTTTCAAATGGCTCCACAGTTATAAAGGTGCAAACATTTGGGGTTAACATCAAACAGCCTGCTCAAACCTAACCATACAGGCACTTCCACACCTGTATAACACACAGACAGACAGACAGACATATAGATATATATATTATACTGACAGAATTGCACCACTATAGTTAGGGTTGAGTAGGTACTTTAATGATGAACTGCACTTTTTGTACTTTAAAAACTTCATAAGAACTCAACGGATTTGCATAAACCTTTGAACGTGTAGTTCCATTGGATAGCTCCCTGCATATAGTAAGTTTAATTCCTGTAAGATGTGCAGATTCTGAGCTATTGATAGTGCAAAAAGTGAATTTTGGGATTTTTTTTTTTGCTGCTTTTATGAAGAGCTATAGTGCCCCAATGATTTTGGAATTTTGGTCTGAAAATGTCCATGTAGAAATGGACTGGCACACAGATGTACCTTTTGCTAGTTTGGTGAAAACATGTTAATATGTCCCAAAGTTACTAAATTGTTAAATTTCCAGTTCTGAGCATGCTCAGTAAGCACTTCAAAATAGTTGTATGAAACAAAAAAAAAATCCTTTTTTATATGGGGCCAATACTTTTTGTGAGTGGAAAAATCCATCAGGTTTCCATTTTTTCCTTAAAACAACAAATTTAAAAGCCTTAAAAATGACATCCTGCAGACACACCAATGCATCTGTCTTTCCCATGACGACTCCTTTAGGTGGATTCTGCAGTTTACTGTTGTAGAAATTACCTCAAAATGTATTTCTTATAACATTTTAAATCTATGTGGCTTGCTTCCACTTTTCTTTGTTTGGCGATAGTACTAAAAGTTTTGTATCACTTCCTGTCCTCATTATTATTTAATCTTTCCCTGGTGTCTTGTGGTGCCCCCCTCCCTGGTGTCTAGTGGTGCCCCCACACATTGTAATATTTTTACTTTCCCTGGTGTCTAGTGGCACCCCACACCATCTGATCACTTCCCCCAATTATTGAATGTCCACTGGTGTCTAGTGGTGCCCCCACCATCTGATTGCTGTCCCAATAATTACTAAATATTTCCCGTTTTGTCTAGTGGCATCCCCCCACACTCTGATTGATGTCCCTGTAATTATTAACTTTTCCCTTGTGTCTAGTGGCACCCCACTCTCTCTGATCACCATCACAACTGTTTTCTTTCCCTGGTGTATAGTGGCACCCCCCACCCTCCAATCGCTGATCTGCCTATAATACTGAAAAGTCACTCAACATTTTCTTCTTTTTTTAAACTTGTAGAAAAGAAAACTGTCCCTCATTGATCAGACCCCACACCCCAACCTCCCACTCAGCACCCACCATCCTGTACCACCCAGACCCCCCCACACACACACCCTCACTCACCTGAACAGGTCCCATGGTGAAGATCCACTCTCCCATGGAAGACACAGCTTGCTGCTGGGAACACTGACTGCTATATGAGAAAGTAAGGTAGGTAAGTGTGGTCAGTGTATTTCAATGTGGTTTTCAAGTTAGATGCATGACTGCCATTTTTGCATATTTTTACACCAAATTTTCAACATGGCCTTTTGTGGACTACACTTACATAGTGTGTGTGGCAAATTTTTCTACAAAAGTTGCTGTTTTGCTTTCCAAACTTTCATGGAAGCAAAAGTCTGACTTTTGCAGAAATTTCACCGGTGGAAATTTTTTTTCTTACAGCCCTAGTTAGGGGTCAGACAGGAATTCCAAACACAGCACACCTGGCTCCATACAAGTTAACAATTATGCCGTGTACAGTAGCTTGAAATTTAAATGTAAAACAGTACACAGAATATGGCGGCCATCTTGAGTGTTTTTTTTTACCCCACTGCAAGTAAATCAAGCAAATAACCATTTTTGTCCTGTTTTTGAACATTTATCAGTCTGTCTATATACATGAACAGTAAAGTACAACATGTTAGCACTTGTAAACTTCTTTTTATCAATCACACTTTTTTACTGAACTTCAACATTATCCAAGAATTCATTATAATTCAAAAACTGCATTTTTTTTCACCAAACCATCCAAAGGAATGCCCTTGGCACAGACCCCATCATCCCTGAAAAGTTCATGAAGAAATGTAATACAGTCTAGGCTGTAAGTTTTTTTCACTTTTTTGACCCTCAGTACTTTGAAAACCATACAGGATGCCATGACTTAACTTTCCACATCTTGAGACTCTGACAGCCTGACCATGCATGCCAAATTTCATGCTAATTCGTTAAATGATGTCAAAGTTATTAAGGTGCAGAAATTTGGGTTTAACATTGAACTGCTGAGCCAACCTGAACCATAGTGGTGCTACCACACCACTAAAATCAAAGGATGGCAGCCTTGATACAATGCAGTAATGCTAAAGTATGATGAAAAATGCTGCAGTATGCTGCAGGGAATAGTATAAATAAATGGCAATTAAGCCTTTTCTTACTACACTATTTAGTGACATATCATTTACTGCAAATTATTGCATTGTATCATAGTAGGCTCTGTTGTGTGTATATATATATATATATATATATATATATATATATATATATATATACCTACTGCATTTACTACATGTATGTGTATACATATAAATGTATGTGTGCATATATGTATATAGCTATAGCTATACTGTAGCTATAGTTATAGATAGATAGATAGATATAGATATAGATATAGATATAGATATAGATATAGATATAGATATAGATATAGATAAGGTTATAGATATAGATATAGATATAGATATAGATATAGATATAGATATAGATATAGATGCAGATACAGATCCAACTATAGATATATGGATAGTTGGGGTTGTATAGACAGTTCTATGTTAAATTCAACATTTTGTACCTTAATAACTTTGGCATTTTTTTCATGAAATAGACAAAAATTTGGTATGCATGGTCATCCTGTAAATATCTCAAGATGTGGAAAGTTGTGTGATGGTATCTTGCATAGTTTTTGAGATATACAGTGGTAAATAGCAGAAAAAATACTGTTCCCCATTGATTAACATGGGATTTTTTGTTCTCATCTACAGATCAGAGGGAATAAATTTGTTTCCTGACATTTTCAGGGATGATGGTGGCAGTACCAAGGGTGTGCCTTTGGATAGTTTGGTGAAAAGAAATGATACCATTTTCAAATTAAAATGAATTTTGTGATAGCTGCCAGACAGGCAGGTTGTTGAAAACTATTCAAACTACTAATTGTTAAGTCCCTGCTCAGAGAAATACTGTTTGTGGTTCCACCATCTTGTTTTTTTCCCCTGTTTAAAATGTGATCTCTAAGGAAATCCTACATGGCTTTGGATGACCAAGACCTGTATTTAGGTCTCAGTCACATGCTTAACAAGATTATTTTATTATTATTTAAAAAATGTCAGGTGAAGTATGTGTTTTGGGGGCAAGAATCATATTGCCTTGTCTCTTGCTTTGCAAGGATCAATCAATCAGAAAATAACCATTCAAAGTTCTTTGCAGTTTGAACTTCACTGTTCAAACTGCAAAGACTTTGAACAGTAAAGGTGAATAGAGTTGTGTGAAATTGGGAAAATTCTGAATCTGAAGAATTTCAATGACATTTCACTAAATTCAGTAGAATTTTGTAGTTTCATCAGACTTTCATAGAATTTTGAAAATTTAGTACATTGGTTATAATTCAGCCACTGTGCATGCTAGAGCTCCAAAATGTAGCATGTATACTCAATCGGTCGATGGACAGCAACTTGTCAAATATCTTGAAATTCAGATGGATAGTTTAAAAATTAAAAGTGCTCAAAATGTTGTCATTTTATTGTTTGTGCAAAATTTCATGAGTATGTTTATCTGCATATACCTTCACCATCTATTGTGTCAGGGACCTTAAATTTGGCATGATTGCTTGCTGATAGGTGTTCTAACAATGTGCCAGATTTCACAACAATATAAGGCATTGTCTCAAAATTACATGTGCTCAAAATCTGCCATTGATTTTTTTTAAGGAAATTTCATGAAAAAATGTATCTGCATATAACTCAGGTACCTTTGGAGCTTGACATGTGTAAATTATTACAGATAACCTTTTTATAATGCTTACTGAATTTTCCAAATACGGAGAGATTTAGATACAAGATTTTTAAGTTACAGGGGTTCAAAACTTTACTATGTAAATATTTGCAAAACTCTGTGAAAACTATCAAAAATGTGGATATTTGTAACTTCTGTTCTGTTGCATGCATAGAGTCAACGTTTGGCATATATATCCCTGTGTCTAACACAACTGGATACACTGGTTAAGCAGTTTTAATTTTGCAGAAGAAAAAAAATGATTAGTAACATTTTCTCACATATCTATGATAGCATTTACTGTAGATGAAGCATTCAGAAATTATTTTGTAACATTTTAAATTAACAATGCACATATAACTACTTCATTTGATACACTGGGCTGAGCTTTTAACTGTCCTGCTGTTCCTTTTTGGGTGACTATCCCCACCTTCTCTGTTGGCACAGCCAGACTGACTCCGTTGAACTACTGATCCCACTGATATCCTCTTTGTTCTTTAAAGTGACAAACTTCCATAAAACATGAGTCACCTACCCCTTTTCCTATTGCCCTACCCTGTTGGAATAGTCAGAATTATTTCTTCCTGCTGCCCAAGACACTGTCTTCCCCCACTACATCTTTTTGAGTACTTCTAAATCCTAGACTTGCATCTACACCAGGCTCCCTGGATCATATATTTACTGAATGTGATCTTTAAATATCCTGCATTCAGGTTGGAATTGTTGACACGCTTTCTTGCTCCAACCTGGGGGTCTACCACTATTGTGCTATCCAGTTCAGCTGTCCATTTCTTGGTGAAACTGTGCATCTAACTCCAGAACCTGGTGACCCCCTATGCTACCTGACTCTTATACCCCTATCCTTTAATTAGAATCCCCCAGATAAGGCTGAATGAAATTAGAATATTCCAGTTTTATGGAATTTTTCATGAAATTCTACAATTCTTACAAAGACTCTTTGGATTTGACTTTAAGTACAGATGTTACTTTGCAATTTCTCACAGCAAGCAATTAACAAAACTGGCACACACAGTCTCCTTGTAAGGTTTGTGAGCCTGCCAAATTTAATGGTATTACATTTTCTAGTTTTAAATTTTCAGGGATTTAAAAATCTGTAGTTTAGATTCTTACAAAATTAAATGTTTAAGTGTTGTGAAAGTTTGACTACTTTTAATTCAATCCTATTTAAAGCTGCAAATATGAACTTTTTCAAAAATGACCATGTGGTATAGTAGTTTAAATGTTTCAACACTGATTAAATTTGGATATGTAGTTTTAAAATTAGGGGGAACTAACCAAAATGTAAATTTTGGCAACATGTTTGGCAGGCTATGACTCAGTCCCATTTAAAGTTAGAAAACTATGTTCATATGAAAATGTAGTCTTAACCTGTGTATCTGCCAGGTTTTGTGACATTTCAATAAATAGTATCAAAATTATAGTAAAATTACAGAAATACAGATTTTGGAAAAATATTTGGCTACCTATAACTCAGCTCCCACTGAAGCTTGAGACTTAAAACATGATGTATATATGCATTCTAGGCACTTCTATAAATTATGATAATGTGGAGAAATTTGGATAAGAAATTTTAAAATGATCTCAAAATAACTGAAAATTAAATTTTGATTAAATGTTTGGTCATCCATAACTTCACCCCCTTTCAATCTATGACTCTGACATTTGGTACACTATTCTGAGATAAGGGGTACTGTTTTTATTTATTTATTAATTTTTTTTAGGCATTTTCTCCCCGGGCCACCTGTCGGCCCCAGTCTCCTCACATGCTTATATCCAGCTGCTGTCTGACCCACACACTCCCACTGAAGTCAATCACCCATTACCCCTTGGCTTACCCCTCCATGGTGGGGTTGTAGGGGGCAACCAACTCCTCCACCAAGTCTGAATCTGTACTGGCGATCCCCTCCTGCAGCTGGCGTGGGTACGCGCAGATGGCAATCAAGCCACTATGACTGGGATGCCTCTTTTTCCTTGTTCTGCCTTTAGAGGTGGAGCATGCAATGCTGGCAGGGGGCATGATGTGCATGCATCCACATACAGCATGCTTGCCGGCTGCCCCACCTCCAACCCTGATCTTTCAGGACCAAAGTGTCAACACCTAGCCTATGTTAGGTGTCAGGCTATACTGGTCTCAGTGCACCATTCCTCCCCAGGAGAGGAGAGCTGTTCTGCAGATGCTCAATCTTCTCCCACCCCTGCTGACCCCTGGCAACCTGAGCTCACTCCCAAACCCAGGTCACCAGCATGGCGTGAGGTGTGGTGTCCAGCACCTCAACCCTCAGTGCCACAAGGCCAGCCCATAAGGGGCACTGTTGACATTCCAAATTTGTTGTTATTTGGACATGTACTTTTACAATGATAGCAAAATAACTGAAATTTAAAGTTTGTGAAATTCCACAGAATGTTCGAGAAAATTCTGTGGAATTCCATGGAATTGGAATGGTCATTCTGCAGGCATTCTGCAGGTGGAGTTTTATATTCCACACAGCTCTAAAGATCAAATTTTAAAAGCTCACTGGTGTCCAAACAGCAGATCTTAAGGAAAAACTGGCATTTGTCTTACACTTGACTGACATTTTTTTTTAATTCACTAGGACTTAGTATTTAATTTGCAACATAGTTTTTACTCATTTATGATCCATTTTCACTTCATTCTTTTTTTTTCAGTAAGAATATCCAGTGGAGCAGAAAATGACTTGCTCTGTTAGCCCTTCTCTGTTTAGAGTTTTTTTTCAGTCTGTAGAACTGTTTTTTCTGGATAGGTATGAGCAAGAGGTCAATTCGGACAACATTTTTGTCCAGACTATTTCTGTTCAGCCTTATTCTTGTCAGCCTACCATTGGTGACAACTCAAGTGACACTGACAGCACTAGTATTCCCTCTTCTGTGAATACCAGTGATATGTCTGCACCTCAGAGCAGCAAGTCTGTTCCTGAATGGTGAGTGTGTAGTGAAATAATAGTATAAGGGTTTTTGGTTAAATTTTCATTATATTGGAAGTTTGTGTTTGTTTTCTGCCTGCTGTTACCACATATACAAATTGCAAACATGAACAGTTGGAAATGCACATAAAAAAATTCTGTACAGTAAGTTGATGTAATGATGTATTTTTCTTGATGGGTGCCCTGGCTTTTATATATCATTTAGAGCTCTGTTGAGTTACTTGCATGGAGTATGATTTGTACAGGGTCAAACGTTAGCAGGTACAGTAACTATGGTGGGAATCAAACCATGAAAGTTACTGTAACTCATTTAGTGGTTCTGACCTCTTCCGCTCTGCTATCATTAATGTTGTTGGCAGTGTGCATATTTGATAAAAAAAACATTAGTTTTCCTTTAAGTAGGAAGTCTTTTCCATGATCTCATGCTTGACCTCTCTGTGCCTCAGTATGCGAACTACCACATCAAAATGGACAATAGATCCACATTGAAAATGCAGAGTGGCATCTAGGATCAGAAGTTTAGTGGAACTCCTGTGGGCACAGTTAAACTTCACTGTATAGCTGTGTTGAAATAGTAGTATTCATTCTGTTACTGTCCCTCTTTAATTTTTTTTTGAACAGTGTGGGTATGATTTAAACAATGGTTGGAAGTGTTGCTGTGAAGTGTGTAGTTCATTGTCATCTCAGATGGAGTACTCTGGCACAACATGTATGCTTTGTGTCAACAATGTAGAGACTTAAAAATCTTTAATCATATTCACTGCCAATGTTTACATCAAAAAAATCAGATCAGTTTCCTAGGAGACAAGTAAGGATCAATCAGTAACACAATAATAATTGGTAGTCAGTAATGTTTTTCAAGGGCCTGGATTTTTTTTATTTTTTTTTAGGGAGGGAATGGGGAAGCATGATAACACAGTGGAAATGATAATGCAATGTATTGGCTGTGGCACCAAACTGTGAACCACTGAAGATCCTAAACACACCACTGCATTGATATCTATGGGTTGTCATAAGTGAACTGGTTTACCACCCTGTATTTCAGACAAGCTATGTGTAGAAAATTGGTGTAGCAGCAAGGCCCCTCCCCCTCGCAACTCCCAATAATAAGAAACATGTTTCCCTTGTCCACTTCTGTGCGAATGTCATATTCTAAATAAAAATAAAAACTATTATTATTATTACTGTACTTTACATCTGCCCATGCAGAAGAGCATTGACCTTTTCTTATGTCACTTTCCCCACTCCACCCCAACTCTTTTTTCTATTGGCAATTCTAGTAATTAACTTGTTTCACATGCTAACTGCATAGATTGTGATGAACACATTCTGGTTCATGTAAATGTAAAAAATCTAAGTCTTCATATTCTCATTTTATTTATGTTATTTATAATTTATTTGTCTGAGCCTGTGTTTCACTCCTGTGTCACTCTGACAGCTGTTATCTTGCTGAGCTTTTCTTGATGCATGTTGATGTGCACTAAATGTAAAAATGAAATCAAAAGTCAGTGTGCTGGAAAACACTAGTAAAAACTGCTCTATATTTGCAACATATTTCTAAGAAATGCTGTGAACAAAATTCTAAGTAAGCAACTATTCAAATCTGCTGCTCATTTTAAATCACATTCAATTCATCTGCTTTCATTACTGGGATCTGACAGTGTCTAATTAGAGCTGTTCCTATACTTTGCTATGTAATCACAGTATTTTGTAGTATGCATAGAACTATTTCTTTTGACAGCAATTGCATTCAGTGTATCCTTGTATACTCTGGCAATTCATTTGAAGTTATTCAGATCCGTCTACGATACATGTCAAGAACAATACTTATCATTTTGCTAAAAAGATCATCACTGCATGTCACTTGGATTACTACTCTGAGCCAGACATCGCTATGAACAACTCCCCTCACCCTAACCAAGTAGCATATAAATAATGAAAGATACGTATCACACCCAGATTCAATATTGAGATACTTTTGAAGATGGGTGTTGAGATTTTATGGTGTATTATCTAAACTATACACTTATCATGCCTAAGTCAAATCATTAAAACAAAAATAACTTTATATTGGTACACCAAAATGCTTTCTGATTTTTTAACAATCTGTATGTTCTTATGCCAGTGGAAAGGTTCTGTGGGGTTGCCTAACCTCAAGCATGCTCTGTCTCCCTGATCTAGTTTAAATCCAGTGTAATGTTCTCTGCAAGGTACCCTTATCATTAGCCAAGACTTATTAATCCAACACTAACCTATCCATGCAGTATTGCCCGACATGTTCAGTATCCAGAGAGTGAGCGTCCTGGCAGTAGGAAACCTGAAGGACATTTACAGAGGTAAGGTAGAAGATGTGATGGCTTGCTACCTTACCCCTGTTGATAGGCTTCAAATACTGGAGGAATTGGGAGGCTGGCCAAGCTCTCCCAGTGGTATTGACGGCTAAACTACTGGCAGTTTGGTCACCGTGCTCTGGGAGGCACGGTTCAATCCCATGCTGCATCCAGTAAAATTTTAAATATTTATACCCTTGTTACAAATTTTTTGTAACTCCGAGGTCCAGTCCCCCTTGAAATTAATTATTATAGTTATGGGGTGTGTGGGGGTGATGCCCCCCACATGTGGGGTTCAGGGGCAAAGGCCCCTGAATTGCCTTTTGCATTTTTCAATCAGATGCACAACTTCGTATTGTTGGGCATCTAATTGATTCAGGAACATGGATTTTGGGCCAGTGGGGTTGGTATCCTGAGACTCAGGATATTAAGTTTAGGGGTACCATAGTATATCCCTCTGCAAATCTACTTCCAAATAGCAAATTTCATTTAATTTCATTCATTTTTATTTACACATTTTTTCACATTATTACATTATTATTATTATTACATTATTTACATATTTTCACATTCAGTAAAGCACAAAGCATGTAAAACAAAATGTGGTCATGACTATTTTTTATACTGTCAGTAGCAGCACTTCAAAGATACTGAAAGCAAGTGGTTCCTCTCCCTAGTCCCCGTACCTGACATCATGGGGAAAAAAACTTAACAAGACTGCCAGCATGCCATTTCACCTGCCTGTGACTATTATGGTCTAAGAGCCTTTATTTTGCACCTGCACTTTCAATAAAAGTTGTTGTATGGAGTCCTGGACAGGGTGCTTACTTTTGTACTTTTGTGGGTTTCCTAAAACAAAAAAAAGGAAAAATTCAGTTCCATTCTTTAACATTAAACTGCTGCAAGGAGAAGGTGGCAAGACAGCACAAAAGACACCTCAGGCACCCCATGTAATTCCAGATGTAATTCTACTCTGAGAGTTCATTGTCTTTGTGCTCAGGACAGCTGATCAACTGCTAGCTACTGTATCAATGGCATGTGGGTGGCTGCCTCTTCAGCATCTTCTAAGACCCTAATCTTCTACCACATATGATCATCTGAAGTAACATTTAAACTGTGAATAATTAGCACCCCCTGTAAAGCTTTACAATCAATAGTATCCTTTTTTGTAATTGGGGGGAGGCTGTCAGATGTGTGCTTCCTCTGATGTGCTATGCTACCACAAATTTTTGTTTGTTTTCTTTGAATGTGAGAATTCTGTTTCTTTTATCTTGGGGATTCCACTTCTACCTGTTCTTCTGTCCTCCTGTTTCTCAGATTTCTCATTTCCTTTCTGTTTTATCCAATGAAAACAAGCTGTAAACTTATGGCATAAAGTTTAATACAAGAATGACAGGATAGCAGAAATAATAATACAAAAAAAAATAGCCAAAAGTCCTTTTCCATGTAATTTCAACAGAACCAAGCCTGATTTTTACTTTCTCTTGAGTATGTTTTTAACCAAATTAGTTTTGTGCAGTATGTTCATCAGGAAAGCAGCAAATCTGAACTGAAAAGGTGCACTCCCCTGCTTACAGTATTTGGTGCCACTGTTTCCTAACACCAGAAGAGGATTGGAGGAGTTGTGAGTGATGGGAGCCTGCTTCTTTCTCCTCCAACCAAATCTGGATTCCTGAGACACCTGCTGGCAAAAGGGAAAGTTGCGGGAAAAACTATGCATGGAAAAGTGCCACCTGGTGCATTTTCAATGCTGGTACTGAAACAACATTTAATTAATTTAACTCAAAGCTGCTGCATACCACCTGGCAATGTATGCCCATACAGCACCGCATAACACACCTCATTCTCTGCTGCTGCAGCTACCGCAAATAACACATAATACTAGGGTACTGTGAAACTTATCTGTGACAACCATTGTATTTGTCTTACCCAGTGTTGGGTAAGTTACTTTTTCTATTACTTTCTATTATGTTTGGAAACTTGTTCCAGGAAGCTCTGTGAAGTCACTAGCAAGGATGGAGAAGTACTAGAAAAAGTAATACACCTTACAATTATAGTTACTTATTTCTTTTTTTACAAAAACAATACAAAAATAATGAATAACTATAACAGGTTACATTTTTTGAAAGTAATAGGTTAGTTACTAGTTACTTCCAAATAAATGTAATCAGTTACAGTTACGTATTTCTTTTGTATAAAAAGACATAAGTAATTGTTACTGTAAGGAGTTATTACTTTTTCCAGTACTTTTCTATCCTTGCTAGAGACTGCACTGAGATTTCTGAAACAAGTTTCCAAAATTAATAGAAAGTAATAGAAAAAGTAACTTACCCAACCCTGGTCTTACCCATAATTCTCCTTGTTGTGATTAGGGCAAATTTGTCCGAAACCTGATTTAGTGTTTTCTGGAAATATTCTAAAGCCTCATTTACATCTTTCATAGCATTTAATAGGGCCAATCAATTTAGTTTTTAAATAGACTTTCAAATTTGTTGCACAATTTTCTAAATGTTATTAATTTTGGTAACATTTTGGGCCTTTTGTTGCTCCATATACAAAATACTGGTGTATGGTCACTAGCTCTATCTGGTATAGTGCCACTAGCAGAGATATTTCTTTTGTTCTTGATCAAAATCCAGTCAATTAGGCTACCCTTATTTGTCTTGTTATTCTCTCAGGTTGTTTCTTTTATAACCTGATCTAGAAGTACTTTTAACAAGGATATTTTGCGTTTTCCATTTTGTGGCCCTAACCAATTAAAATTTGCATGACCAAAATTAAGAATTCACCATTAAACTAAGAAATACCAAACAGTATAACTGTTTGGTATTTCTTAGTTTAATTTTAACCATACTGTAAGTAGCTCACATAACATTTCTGTTTTTACTCTTTCAACCTCTAATATTTATATTTGATTGGCTAGATAGAAAAAAATCTCGCCCCCGCATTTATTAAGTCTGTCATGTCTAAAGCTTGTATATCCTGGCAGATAAATTTCTTGATCCCTTATTTCCTCAGTCTGCCAGGTTTCATTAATTATCATCATATCCAGTGCATATGTAGTCATCTAGGCTTTGAATTCACTCCATTTAACTCTGAGGCTACAAATATTCATGTGAGTGACTCTCAGTCCTGGATGGTTGAAGCAATATTTTTTTGGATCGAATGGATGGTTACAAGAAGGCCTTGGATATGGCTTGATATCCCCTGCTAACAATAGTCTTGCTTTAAAGGTTAATTAGAGTGCTGGCAGGATTGTTTTCCTTTTTAGATAGTGCCCTAATGTTACTATGTCCCTAGAATTTAAAAGTTAAATATTAAAAGTGTTCTCTGTCAAAACATAATTTTGCATAACTTTGCCTCCATGATCCTTACCATGTAATTTATTTCCATAATTTATATTGCTATTTTGTATTAAGAAGTCTGCTGTGCGAATGCCTAATATATACAGTACACTTGTTAAGCACCCTGTGATTGTCATGTTTTGGGAGTGCCTTTCTTACTGCACTTGATGCAGGAAGCACAGCAAAATATGGTCCATAAAAGGGTAGACCCCTCATCAGCAGGCGACTACCACCCCATCTGCATTCTTCCATTCCTTGCCAAACTGCAAGAACATATAGTTCTCGCTCAGCTCTCTTTGTTCCTCAATACATTCTCCTTTTTCACCCCTTTTCAGTCTGGCTTCAGGAAGAACCACTCCAAATCCACCTCTCTACTCTGGCTCACTGACTCCATCTATGTTGGCATGGATCAGGGACAAATTATTTCCGCCATCTATGTTGACCTTGCCAAGACCTTCAACACTGCCTCCTGTTTGCTTCTACTGGACAAGCTGTCTACCATTGGGTTGTCTCTTGCTGCCAGCAGCTGGTTTAAATCCTACCAAGTGGGCAGATCACAATCAATCAGAATCGGGGACACTCGCTCCCTGTCACTTTCCATCCACACTGGGGTCTCACAAGGCTCAGTCCTTGGTCCAGTTTTCTTCTCCATTTTCCTCAATGATCTCCCCTCAATCAGCCAGTCTGCATCCATTCACATGTATGCGGATGAATCCGTCCTGTATGTATCCGGTCCCATATCCCCCATGTTGGTGTTCACAATTCAGCAGGACTTTGATAATGTCCAGCAATGGCTATGTACCAATCAGTTGTTCCTAAATGCCAAGAAGACAATCTCCATGACCTTTGGCACACAGCAGAGAGTCACTTGGCTCCCATCCTCCCCCACCTTCTGCACTTTTGATAGAATCATGTTGGAAGTTACTACCTCCTTCAGATAACTAGGGGTATGGCTTGATAAACACCTTGACTTCTCTAGTCATGTTGATTCTATTCACAAAAAAAACTGCTACCCGAACTAAGTGCCCTTTTCTGGAATTGTGAATCGATCCCCTTGTCAGCCTGCAGAGAAATTCTACTGAGAATGATCCTTCCGACCTTCAACTACAGTGATGTAGTCTAAAGTGCCTCCCCCAAAACCACCCTAGGCAGACTGGATGAAATCTTCCACTCCTTCTGTTACTTCACACTTAACTGCCCACCCCACACTCACCACTGCTCCTTATATAAATCCCTGACACTCCCCTCCCTCAGTGATCGTGACCTGGCTCACTGTGCCAACTTCACTAGTAAGTTCTGGCTCAGTGTGCTGCCATCTTACTTCTCGATCTCATTACCCACCCTCAATCCCTGAGAAGAATCTGTGCCCATACCCAAACCATCCTCTCTAGGTTCTCAGATGCTGTTCAGGCATCCTTCTGTCAACACTTTTCCATGCTTTGGAACTCCCTCTCTGCCGACATTCAAAATGCACCTTTGTCCTGTGCCATCTCCTGTCTCATGTATGCTTTCACTATCCCCTCATGCAACTGTACCTACCTAAATTCTTGATCTACCTACCTCTATCCTAAGGTACTCCTGTTTCCTCTGGAGCAGACTGTCTACCTCCCCATACCCTAAGCGATTTGCACTCCAAACATGTATGTTACCCCTTGATCCTATGCTATTATACATGTAAGTTGTATGCTACTCCTTAAAGCAATGTTAAAGCAATCACTAATGTATGTTCATTCCTCATATTTGTTTTGTAATGCCATTCCTTGTTTTCCTATTGCTTGCCAAATGTCACTGTCTTTACCTGCTGTAGTCATACCACTCCCTTCCCCCCAGAACACATCTGGAAAAAGTTATTTTGCTCAGTATGTCTTTCAGGAGAAATACCATGGCATAGTTGACACCACCTAACCCAGCAATGCACACAGTGACAGAGTGCAGCCAGACAGCCAGTCCCTGTGATGTCATCAAACGTGGGCCATGCCACAACATGCACATGGGAGGACATACATCAGGACATGCTGTCCATAGGCACAGAACAATGTAGCACAAGGAAGAGCACAACAACAATCAAAATGGGCAGCAACAAGGTATGATGGCATGCAGCCAGTATGAAAGCACAGCAAGGCATTTGGTGCTGTCGTCACACACTGCAGCAGCTTGCACATGGCAGGCAGACGTGCATGGAACCACCAATGGCACATACGACCACAGGCCATGGACCACCACTGGTGGGACAACAGTGGGCCAAATACATGCTCAGTACAGTGCTGCACAAGCTGCCATGGTACATGCCACACACACCACTAGTGGGCACAATAACAGGTGCAGGAGTGGCAACAATGCACACCATGCCATGACAGTCCACCATCCCATGCACCCCCCAAGCATGACAGGTGTGCATACACCAGGCACAGCAGGGACAGTGGAGTGGCAGCTGGGTGGGAAACAGCATATCCCCTTTGCCTCAGTATGCAAGAGACAGGCATGATGGGCGGTGTGACACAAGTCAGGTCATCAATATGGCACAGCACCAACCCAATGCAGGCATAGCGTCTGACCACTGGACTGCCCATGCCAAAGCCCCCCATGTCACAGCAGCAGCCATACTGCAAGACACACACATCTGCAGTGAGAGGCTGACTAGATACCACCATGCACAACCCTTGTACCATACAGTGTGCAGTGCAGTGGCCTGCACCTAGAACACACATGCCATGTGAATGGCAGAACAAGAACACCAGCTATGGAATGTAAATGGCAACACTGTCTGGGCACGCCGACATAAGCCCATACAACACAGGGAACCCACACAGCCCCCCCAGCCACAGTGTACAGCAACCACCCACCCAGACACTGGCCACACTGTGCCACACCGGTGGGCAACACAGTACAATGGTGCACATGCCCTGGTACCATGCACATGGCCGTACACTCAGCGGCATGGGTAATGACAGACCATGGAAGAAACCTCACAATCCAGAAGCACAGCACTATAAATATAAATATAACAAATGTACTCATGCAATAGGCCCCTCTGCCCACTGTGGCATGGCCAGCATGGCTGTTCCACACAATTCACTCTGCAATAGAAAGAGGTAACAGCAATGTTAGCACATGACACTGCACTGATCATGTTAGCCAGAGTAACCCATAATCCCACCCCCAAAACAACAGTTGACATGGAACAGCCCATGAACAGTGACCAAACCCATAATGCTGGTACACAGTGGCCCCTCCAGGCATACTGTACCATAGCCATGTGCACTAGTCACACAGGTGATACTGCAGTGGACCTGCATCACACACAGGTGGACATTGACATGAGTGACACACACACTGTGGTGGAGTCAGACCATGTGCCTAGGAAACAGCCCTCCTGCAGTACACTGGTGTCAGCCACAGGACAGTCCTGTGGAAGATCCGCCTGCCAGCATTCCCAAGACTGGCAGTCTGTGCCGTGGCCATGTGTTATGGTTGTGCACAGCAAGACTGCATGGCTACATCCAGGGACACAGCAACAGGCGCCACGCAGTGTCCAGCACTGCAGAAACTGTGGATGTGGTTTGGCCATCTTGCGTCCCCCCCAGCCACTCTGTTACATGGTGCCACCAAGATACCCATGGCAGCAGCTCTGCCATCTGAGTCACATGGGCAGGTATGTGTCAGGGGACAGATGGTCATGTCCAAGTACACCACCCAACACACCTGCACACCTGGGTGACCACACACACACACACACACACACACACTGGAAAACAGATGTACACATAACGCATGTATGCACTGTGTGGCAACACCTACTTGGCATTTGCGCCATCCCATCCCACACCATCTGTCTATAGCACTCCAGCTGCTGTTGTAGCCTGAGCTGCAGATCTGCATAGTGGTGTCTGCATTTCTCTCCATCCTGTGTGATGCCTGTCCTTGCAGACAGGTGGTGGGCAATCGAGGCCCACACCTGCTGTCATGGCAGGTCACCCTCCCTGACCTACCCAAACAGGCATCTGTGCCACAGCTGCACAAGCTGCACAAGGTTAGTGGTCTCTACCTCCCCCCAACGCCTGTCCCTGTGCACCATTGCATGATGCCTACACCTCACTGCCATGGTGCTCCAGATGTGGTGGCTATTGGAACAAACTGTGACACACCCTGGACCTAATGTAGTAGTAGTAGTAGTAGTAAAAAATTTTATTTTTATACAGGAGAGCAAACTTTAGGTCATAGACCTATTTTCAAAGTTGTCCTGTGGCAATGGCAAACTGTACAATGCAGTCACATGGCATAGCACCACACAACCTGGAAATGAGCACATTGCAGATGCACGACCCTGCCACGATCTCTGCACTGCCTTTTGTGTGCATGCGCACTGTGCTGCACAACTGGCTGTAGCATGGTGTTACATCATGCTGCACTGGTGTGTTTGCATGGACCAATGACTGTATGTGCATGTGCTGTTGTTGTGCAATGTCACATAGCACTGCGCACATGCAGCAGCGCCATGCAAGGCATCGCCCACATAGCCCAACATTACCAGTTTTCCCAGAGCTATGCGCATTGCATGGCGCTAACACAGCCCATATTCAAACAACCTATGTAAATGAGGTTAATTGTGTATGCACGGGGCAAACAGGGTGATTAGCATATCATTACTGGCTTATTTGCATGCCAAACAGGCATGATTGACCTGCAGTGCTATATAAGAGCAAACAATGCTCCACCTGTTTTGTCATTAGGGACTGCAGTACTCAGCAGGTGTTAGAGCTCTAACAGCAACACACAGAGGAAGGTGTCTCAGGAGACACAGCAGCAACAGACAGGTCTGTAGACCATGTAGGCCAGGAAGCTGTACTGTACAGGGAGGGGTGTAGGCTGTGCTCTGCACTGTCCACACATGTGTATGGCCACTGAACCCATATGGGGCAGCAGCCATGCCTGCATGCTCCCTTGACAGCACAACAGTGATCTGTCAGTGGTGTACATGGGCAATATGCATGTCCACCAGCTTGCCAGCATGTCCCAGCTGTTATACCTGTGTAGACCTAATCACAGTGCATCTTGGACAATACTGTGTGTGGCTGATCCACACAGTGCAGGTGCACTACACCCCAAGAGGGGGGATGGGGACATACATAAGCCTGCATATGCCCCTGGCCGCGTGTGGCACTACATGTGCTGTGGCTGTGTAAGAGGCCGTGCACACCATATGGATGCAGTGTCCATCATGGCAATTGCACAAGGCGCAAGGGGATCACAGCCACAGGGTGGCACCACAGGCACTGTCTGTAACATGCACACAGGATTAGCCATGCGACATTGTGGCATTGTGTGGTATAGCCTATCAATATGTGGTGTGTGTGGCATGCACATGGCCTGTGCTGCACTGCAACGGGACATGCATGGTAGGTGTGTAGGGTGACATGCACAATGTGAACTGGTTCTGCTGTGCAATGCATGTACACCACAGTGCATGATCTGTGCCTTTCTACATGTCCCTCACAGGTGCTGCAGTCAGACAAGAGCTGATCCAGGCCTTCAAGTTCTCACATGATGAGCTCAAGGCTCTGGTACATGGGGACAAGGTACGGGAGCAAGTGCTTCATGGGCACAAGGCCACTGATGCGGTGGTGCAACAAATGTGAGACAAGATCACAACAGCAGTGAATGCTGTGGGTGGCCATGGACATAGCATGGATGCAGTCCATAAACTTTGGAATGACATGCTACAATGAGCAAAGGAGGAGGAGGCACTATGGCTACATGAACACCTAAGGAAAGGTGGAGGATCACAGACCATGGCACAGTGAGAGGGGGACCCACTTATGACCTTGGTTGCCTTAACACTGCAGCCCGTGGTGGTTGGTGGTGTCATCGGTGGTAGGTGTGAGATGCAACTCACACCACCTAGGACAGGTATGGTACAGCATGTGTCCACCTGACACAACATGACAGCTCCGGGGCTGGTGGCACAACGTCCTACTGTTGCGTTGCATGCATTACACACCCATGGTGGAGGTCACATTGTGCTCACTGTACTCATGAGGCGCTGTGGTGTGCCTGTGTTGCCTGTGCAGGGCATGCAGCACTGCACTGGTCCTGTTGCATGTGCACTGTGTTCGGGGGTGTGTGCATGGGAACCTAATCTGCATCTCCAGAGACTGCAATGTATGGGTTGCATGGGCGTGCTGTGGGTCAGACACCATACAGGGTGCATGTAACGGTGGTGGTACTGGCCTACTGTGCGTGGTAATTCTCACTGATACTATAATGTATTGTTTCACAGTGGTGGGTGCACAGCAATCAGTGGTCCAGCACATGGCTGGGACAGCAGCCATGGTGAAGGATGTGGAGGACACAGCCAACATGCCATCAACGTCTTCCATGGGGGCTCTGTGTGGCTCAACAGCAACAATGCACAGGTGGCAGGCCTCAGGACATGGTTTCAATGTGCCTGTGGGTGAAGACAGCTCCTTGGATGAGGATGCTGGACAATTGGGGACTGGAGTTGTGCTCGAGGATGTGCAGGTGGAGGATCTCAGTGATGGACAGGTGGTCATCCTAACTGTCACTCTCCAAGGGATCAGAGTGGGAGTACTACTTGCCAGTGGAGGGGACTGTGTGTGGCAGCATAGGGGTGGGACCTGCTGGGGTGCAACACACATGAGTGCCATTGGGAGGACCAAGCCACCAGTGGCATCATGGCACAACAGGACATGGGCCAGGGTGGTGAAGTGTGTGTGTGTTGCTGGACATGCAGTGCCATCCACAGGGTGCAGTTCAGGCTCCACAACATGCACAACACACCACCGTGCCCATGCAGCTGCAGGCCCAACAGCAACTGCCACCTGCACAGCGTCCCCACCAGGTCCAACATCAGCCACCACCTCCAGCGGAACAGGGCAGTGCTGCACCTGTGGGACCAGATGGTCAGGGGTCCTGGCCTGTGCTCGAGGCTGCCCTGTCATCCCAGCAGCATGCCCAGCTGGACTTGCATACCTTTAGGTGAGAGGTGCGGCATGAGCTTTCGCTGCTGAGGGAGACTGTGGGCACAGACCTTGCCATGCAAATCAATGGGCAGAGGACAGGATGAAGCATGTCCTAGCCACACTTGACCATGGCTTTGCGGGTCTCACTGCCGCTGTGGCAATCTTGCCACTGTGCTGCCTGAGGTGCACAGTGAGCAGTGGGGTGAGCATGCAGGACATCATGGCAACAGCACATGTGTGCACGGGCAGGCCTCTAGTGGTTGCAGAGTGGGAACAGGCTCCAGCATGGCTGAATCTCAGTCCTCCACTGGCACCTCATGGCATCGTGGCTGGCCAGCCACCCTGGCTGGGTCTGCAGGTCAGCAAGAACTCAGGTGTTCCACCCTCCCAATATCACCTCAGTCCTCCACTAAGATGTCATCCACACAGAGCACTCCTAGCTCTGTGTCCTGCACAAATGGGGTGCATCATGTGCATGGTGGTAGTCACCACAGATAGGCACTGCTGCCATGCACACACACACACACACACACACACACTCACACTCACACACACATACACTCACACATGCACAGCCATGGTCCATTTCCCACAGTCACCTCATCCCAGGCACCTCCCACCACACCCCGTTTACTCATGCCATGGCTGTCCACCTTGATCACGTGAGTGTCCTGCACACATATCCAGGTCACATACTAGCACTTGCACTGTATATTGCACATACTTTGCACACTGTCATCACTGTCATGGTTGTCTCCACATATTAAAGTCTCTATTCTTGTAATGTATGTTGACTGTGTTGTGTTTACTCACCCTCCTGTCTGGGCCAGTGTCCTGATGATGCCACTCCTGTGCCCTAGGGTCCTGCGTACCATTTGAGAATCTCTCCTCTTGAGTTGCTCTACTATCACCCAACCTCTGGCTCTGGGTCACTGTCAGCCTGTTCTTCAGGTTCAGGTGCCTGTATCCCACAGTTGTGTGCCATGTTGTGTAGCATTCAATAGGCTAGGATGATATGGCATACCTTCTGAGGCCTGTACTTTAGGGCACCACCTGACTGGTGTAAGCAGTGGAAATGAATCTTTATCATGCCAAAGACCCTCTCTATGATGATCCTAGTAGCAGCGTGTGCCTCATTGTACTTCTCTTAAACTACTGTGGCAAGCCGGAGTACAGGTGTCAGCAGCCAGGGTTGCAGGGGATAGGCACTGTCCCTTGTGGAGAGATGTGCACCTGTTAGTGTTGTTGTTCTGCTGTCTGCCCCTTGCCGCAGTGTGTCCCCTGTGTTGCTATGCCACACCCCCATCCTTGCATACCCCGCCTGTCCCCACCTCCACTGTGGTATGTGCATGTTGTGCATGCTTCTACTCACTAACAAGGCGCCCACTGGCTATCCTACCCTCCTCAAAGGCCTGGCACAGCCGTGACTGGTGCCAGATGCAGGAATCTGGGCACTGCCAGGGTACTGCTCAAAGAAATTGCTGATTTGCCCTGTTGCATCGCACACCACCTGGCAATTGATGGAGTGGTACCCCTTCCTGTTCATGTATAGTTCACTGCCATCACCAGGTGGTGCACAGATGGGGACATGGGTGCAGTCAATGGCACCAAGTACTGCTGGTAGGTACACGACTTGATAGAATTGCTGCATGGTTTCTCTGTGCCCAGCTGTTGTGCTGGGGAATGCAATGAATTCACCAGCATGTGGCAGGAAAGCATCTAGGAATTGGGTCAGGAGGCATGAGGTGGAAGACTACAATACCCCTATGGTGTCCCCCGTTGGTCATTGAAACATCCCTGTGGCTAGGAAGCACATCGCTGCTGTCACCTTCTCCTCAACTGTCATGGCATGGCTGCATCTTGTGTTGGGCTGCAGCTGTTCATGCAGGAGTTCACACAGCTGCCTCAGCATTCCCCTGTTCATCCTGTACTGGCCAGTGATGTGCTCATCAGGCAGAGTCTTGAAGGAGACTCTGGTCTGGTACCACCTGTGTGAAGCATATCTTCTCTTGGCCTGCATTGTGGGCCATGTTGGGCCTGCTCCCTTTCTTCCTCCTCCACTACTGCTGCCATTAGGTGCAGCAGCACTGCATTTGAGCCTATTGTCATGTTGACTTCCTGGTCTGGTCCCTCCCCCTCTGAGGTTTGCCCTGGGATAAGACCTGCATTTTATAGGTGGTAGCCAGCACCGTTCTATGTGTCGTGCAATGCAGCCTTGCACAGCGGTTTCTCTCTGAATATCCCATTGCACATGTATGCTCATTCCTGCCCCCTCACTTTGCCCCTTGCATACATTATGGGTTTGCCCTGTGCTAATGCATTTTTCGTGCCCTATCTACTCCTTTGAATATTTTGGACCTGCACAAACCCGATGCTATTCCTGTGCTAACGGTTTACATGCTGCGCAATGCTTTGAATATCTGGACCCTGTCTTTAAAACTTTAAATGTTTCAAATGTACATAATTTGCCTTTTTACTGCATACCTGTATTCCTAGTTAAAGCTATGAACATAATCCACTTGTGTTGGGTGATGCAGTGCATCTCTTTCCTCAGTGTCTGGTCAGGTGACAGTGAGGAATGCAGGTAAGTGTATCAGGCCTTAGGTGGGTGGGGGCATGTGTGAGGGTATAACCTGGAATGCTCTGATTCTGTCAGTGCTGTAATGGTGAAGCTGTGGGTGTGAGTAGAGCAGAGAGAAGAAACAGGTCCTGAACTGATGTTCGAAGCTGGGGAGGGCTGGAGAGACATGAACAGCTGCCCTCTCGACCCCGGGTGGTCCCTGGGTTTTACAGTGGTAGCAGTCCTGGTCCATTCTGAAGCAAGGCTTTAAATAGTCCATAATCTTTTGTGTGCCTTTGAAAAGGTGACACCAAGGCTGAGGCCTTCGGAGTTTGATAAAATATTTTCCACTGCCCATTCTGGTTCTTGCTTGATGTATTGCATAGAGAAAAATAAAATGATATACCATATAAATGGATTTGGAAATATAAGTAAACCATTACTGTCAATAGAGGGTGATCACAAGGAGTTTTTTTACATTGGTTGGTGATTTATAGTAAACTTTTTACTTCTGTACTGATTACTCAGTATCTTGATTTTAAGACTCCATTGTCATACAGGTTTTAAAAATACAAAGGTGATAGGCACACTGGGATTAAAGACTACTTTAAGATTTTTCCAATTTGCAGTGTGAGGCACTGAGCAGACTCAAATGCTGCAAAAGAGCTGTAGAAGCAACATGAAGAAGAAGAAAGTATTTTATCATGTCCTGAGTATTTTAAGACCTGGCATTATGAGGAGAACTTTGAAAAGTTTTAATATTTAGACACAGTTCAGATTCTATTTTATGGTTGCTCTGTAATTTGCATCCTTCTTTCTATTGTGAGCATGTGAATGAAAAGAGGTGTCGGTGAAATCTGAACTGCTGGACCTGGACCTGACCAAAACAGTAAAAACCGAATCAGTTTGTATGGTCAAACCAGCCAGACCAGACACAGCTTGTATGATATGGCTGTTCTGCCTGACCAGTCAGTCCAGTTTTCACCATTTTGGTCTGTCTTTTACAGCTGGTCTGACTTTCATGTAGGGTGATGAGTATAGGTGAAATCCAGACTGTCATACTTCAACTGGATCAAAACAGTAACAGATCTGATCTGGGTTCAATTATCTGGATTTCAAACATACCTTAACATGTATGTAATTCAGACCAGCCAGATCAGATAGACAAAAATGGTGATAACCAGACTGACTGGTCTGGCCAGTACGGCCAGACTGCAAACTGCAACTGGTGTGGCTAGTCTGGCCAAAGCAGCCTGTCAGTTTTTTAATGTTTTGTTTTGGTCTGGATCCAGCAGTCTGGATTTTGCCCTGCAGACTTCATACGATGCCAGATTAAAACAAGCAAAATAAAAAAAGCTCAAACAGGAAGCCAATGATTATAAAAATGAAACTGTATTTAATTGGAGAAATAAAAAAGATCATAGTAATTTAAAATCTATATTAAAGAAAAATACTCCAGCCACAGACCCTACGGTTCTGGATTATACATCTGGGCCCGAGTCAGACAATTCAAGCAATGGCTCTTATGTTTTACCCAGACATCAGGAGGAACAAGATTGGAATTACCAGAATTCACCTCCCAACACATATCAGGACCAAATGAATCAAGGGCCCTGTTGGAGCAACTGACAAACACACTTCAGATTCCCCCCAAAATACAGCAGAGGACGGGGGGGTGAGGTGGAAGAGATCGGGAAATAGCTTGTGGAGATTACAGATTAGCCACATAGAACAGAACAATGTTATTAATATGTGATCTAGGACTCTATCTGATGTAGAGATTGGTGGGTTAAACAAGGGACTTACATTTATACCAACTAAACATTTTGGAATTAGCCAAGCCCTCATAGATCTTAATTTGTTTGCTAGATAGCTGACCCTTAAGACTGTCTTCCAGAAAGAACTTTCTCCTGCCAGCCAAATGGATGTAGCGGAGTCTGAAAAGTCTTTCAGAGCAAAGTCCAGCTTTTGTCCACAGCATGGGGCCGCAGTATTTACGTTCCTCAGGATGTGTGAACAACATTTGATAAAAATTGATTTGAACTCCACAACTGTAAGGAAAGTATGCCACAATCTTACTTTGCCTGAAAACAATGCTTTGAAAACTTTGAGAGAAGACAAATCAATAATTATAAAATCAGTGGATAAAGCGGGGGCCATAGTAGTGATGAATAGCTTAGACTATGAACAAGAAATAATGAATCAGTGAAAAGATGTTACTTTCAATCAAAAACTGACTGGAAAGTTGACTAGGGTTTTTAAACAGCGCGTAAACTCATATTTGACTTGAGCAGAGAACCAGGGTTGGCTTAGTAAGAAGGAAAAAGAGTTCTTAACTGTTAAAAAAACAGTAGTACCGACTATGTATAACCTCCTAAAAATGCACAAAAAGTTGGATATTCCACCCGGATGCCCTATTATTTTGGGGATCAGGTGGTTTACTGAGCGCTTGTCAGATTTTGTTGATGCGCATTTAAAACCCTTAGTGCAACAGGTGCCTTCATGTATTAGAGACACAACTGACCTATTGAATACAGTTAGTGACTTAGACATGGACCCAGGGTCACAATTTGCAATATTGGATGTCCAGTCACTGTATACATGTATTGTATTCAACATGGGGAAGGACTAGAGGCCCCTAGGTTCTTTTTAGATCAGAGGGAAAATGTCAGTTACCCCCCCAACCCCACTGAGTTGCTACTTGATCTGTCTCAGCTTATTTTGCAGCTAAACATGTTCATTTTAAAGGAAAATATTACTTGTAAGTAAGAGGAACAGCGATGGGAGCAACATTTGCGCCCAGCTTTGCCAGATTGGTCTTGGCTAAATGGGAACTTGATGTGGTCAGGAGCGCCTCCATGAATCCATTTCTTTTGGATTTGGATCTGTGGAGGTGCTTTATTGACATTATTTTGATTATCTGGAAAGGGGATGAAGATGGCCTCCGAGAATTTGCTGAATTTGTGAACAACAATAATTCAGCATTGAAATTTACACTTACTGTTTGGCAACATAGGGTTAACTTTCTAGATGTTACATTGTACAGAGATGATCAGGGCAACATTTTTTCAGATCTTTTCTTTAAAAGTGAGAACCAAAATATACTGTTCTAGGCCACTAGTTTTCATCCTAAGCATGACATTAAGGCGATACCAAAGGGACAATTGATACGAGTAAAGCATAGCTGTACAGATGCAGATGTTTTTAGGGATAGGGAAAACAGCAGATATAGAGATTTGCACAGAGAGGGTACAGTAGAGAAATTATTAATTCAGCAGTCAATGCTGTTCAAAAAAATGGATAATTCAGTATTGCTGACTACCAAAGTGGAAAACAATCAGCAAATGGGTTTAGATAATCCTAGATTTATCACCACGTGTACACTGGGGGAACAGAAACTTAGAGAAATTGTTACTAAACATTGGTCTATTCTTTCTAGTGATCATAGATTTATGTATCTAGCAGAACAAAAAACAAATTTTGTTTTTAGAAGAGCCAACAAGATTGGCAATGCAGTTGTATCAACCATGTATTACCTACAGCCACAAAAAAAATGTTCTCTGGACAATTCCTAACATTAATAAAAAATGTGGACATTGTATGTACTCTGAATATTTAATACAAATAATTCTACAGTACATCCTAGGGGAAATGCCTTCCTCAATTGTAATGAAGGTGTTGTATAAATTTTAAAATGCCAGTGCAAAGCATTTTACTTTGGAAGAACGGTCTGAAGTTTTAAATTACGTATAGGGGAGCATGTTAGAGCTTGGAAGAAAGATAATGAGAAATATGCTTTTGGGAAATGTGTTTAGAAAACAAAAGAGTTTGCACAAGACTAGTTTTTTTGGCATTCACAGAGTACAAAAAAATCCAAGGGGAGGAGACTGGGAACAAATGGTTAGTCAAACTGTAATAAGACGAATATTTAGAACCTGGGCTTGTCACCCACCAGGTTTAAATGATTCAGTGGACATAGTGCATCTTCTATGAATTAGAAGTGTCATCAATATGTTAGAAGTTATAGTATAAATACTGCTTCTACTGTTTTCCTATTGTCAGGGTTGAAATATTCTCCTCCAGTTGAACAAACTGTTCCCTCCACCCCTTCCCCCATTTCCCTATGGTTTAAGATTGTTCTGCTCTGGTTCATTTTATTTTGAAAATATATTCTACCGATTTATATATAAAAGTGCCATTTGGGACTTGATAAATAGAGCATTCACTACAAATTTGAAATGTTTTGAGTCAATTTTTCTACTGTACAATATAACTGTGTGCAAGTACTTTTAATTTGCTTTCTTAATGCTTCTAGTTACCCACATGAAACAAAGTTGTCTACATATAAAGTTCTACAAAGATCCAGAGGCAAGACAAATAGAAGGATTGGCCAGGAGGAAATGAGCTGAATTAATAAAACAAGAGACTGAATTTAATGGAAATGGGATTTTTGAATGAAGCAATTTAAAAGTTTATTTTATAGATTTGGGTAATTGCAGTTTGAACAATGACTGATTTCTGTATATATTTTTCTATATGTATTTTTCTGCTGTTAAGTCTAAATGTCTGCATGTGTACAAGTAGTTTTTCAACTAAAATTGTACCCTGCTGCCTTTGTGAGGTATTTATGTATTTATTTACTAGTTGTTTAATGCTGTTCCTCGTGAGAAATAGGTTGCTAAAAATGTGTGTGATTTTAACATTAGTATAAATGAACTAGCACTTTAATTGCACAAGCACTTATTTAATTGGTTGTAATTTATCGGTTGCACAATAAAAGAAATAGCAAAGTGTTAGTTCCTTAACCTCTGGAGAAGCTCTGCCCAGGTGAAGCAAAACATAAGGTTTTCTCATCCTTGGGGGCAATGCTGTAGTATTTGGAACTGCCTCCCCCTTTTGTCTCTTTAATATTTTTGATGCTGCTTTTAATGTCTTGCCGAAAACCTTTTTATGCACTGTTTTGCACCACGCTGAATATACCTGAGTAAAATGTAAGTACAAATTCCCTTACATGGTTTGATCTGGGAGTGATTTTCAAAGCATTATACACACTGAAGTGCATTGAGTTAATAATAGTCTAGAGTGGGTACCCCACGTTTTCTTCTTCTCCAGACTTCATATTCTTCAGCAGTTTGTCTACATGTGATGTCATAAAAGCATTTGTCCATGTCTGCATTGTAGCTTATACGAAATTTATTAGAAATGTGGAAGTCTGAGTCTGCAGATTTTGTAGCATGTCACAGTGTCTTGGCAATTGTCAAATGACTACCCAGTCCAATTGCATGGGCAGGAGGGCATTTTTCCTACCATGAAACAGTCCTGGTTTGCAGCATACTTTTCTCTCTGTACAACTCAGGGGAATATAACTGTCAAAGAACACACACTAAAAATGTAAGTTAGACAGACCCTTTTATTTATTCTTTAACCAGTACGTAATGTGTTCTGTATACAGTAATTAGAGTAGATAGATACACATATGACTGGGGAGTTAACAAGGACATTAACCAAATTGAGGCAGTCCAGAGAAGGGCAACCAAATTGGTGCATGGACTGCATCAAAAAACATAAGAGGACAGATTAACGGAGCTCAATATGTATACCCTACAGCAAAGGAGGGAGAGAGAGAGGTGATATGATCGAAACATTCAAACACCTTAAGGGCATTAACAAGGTGAAAAAGTCTAACATGTTTCAATATTAGAAAAATAGCAGGACAAGAGGACACAACATGAGATTAGAGGGAGGCCAATTAAGAGGTAATGTGAGGAAGTTATTTTTCACATGAAGGGTGGTGGATGCATGGAATGGCCTACCTCAGGAAGTAGTGGATATGAATACAGTGCCGGGTTTCAAACAGGCATGGGATAGGCATAAGGGTGCAATACAGATGAGTATGAATAAATAGACCATTGACAAAGCAAAGGCCGATGGCACATTTATAAGGTAGAAAAAGAAATGACAGACTGGATGGGTCTTGAGGTCCTTATCTGCTCCTTATCTACCATCAACTTCTATGTTTCTATGTTTAAGCACGTGCACCAGTCAACTGATAAAAAAAAATTTATAAACCTTAAAGGTAGCCAGGATTCTTATGAATAAGAACAGCAAAAGGAAAAAATGACAGTCTGTGTTACAGACAAATCACCATTCATAAAGACAGAGCAGCATGTTATGCTGAATCACTCCTGTAGTTTGAAAATAGAATATGTAGTGTAGCAACAATATTTTACATAAAAGCAGTCTCCTGAACTACAGTATCTGCTGGATTGATTCTCACAATCCCAGTGCGATTATTCAATATTTTTGTACTGTGCCAGAAATTAGATTTTTTTTTCTGGATATAATTTAAACAGGGCATTTGGCATTAGTAAATTAAATTGATGGTATTTAAAACAGAAGCATAGTGCACATAGCAATTTCAGATAAGATGGAAACAATATATTGTTATTAACAAAATGTGATATTATGGTGGTTAGTAAATTTTCACACATAAAATTAAATTCAATATTATTCTTTCCTTATGATTCTGAGCTTGGATTGTAAAAATCCAGGTTGTAAAGTCTGATGCAGTGCATAAGCTTTGAACCCCCCTCCTTATCCATCACCAACAGAATATTAAAATGTGTATGAACAATACAGTATATTTTAAAGCAGAGTAAACCAAGAATCAAAAGGATATATAAAGTATTGTGCAGGCCACTTGTATCAAAAAATTGTTCTCATCCCCAGTGGTAAAGAAAAAAACCCTCATAGCCTCTGCAACCTCTACCTTGCCAAATGAGTTGTTGCTGTGAGGACAGAATCCTGAGCCACACAGCCACATGAGCTGCTGCTGTGAGAAAAAAATCCTGATCAAAGATGTACTACTGATTAATTTTATCAAATAGCAGTAAATGAGACAGTAGGTGAGATAATAGAACCTACCATGGTCTGAGTGATCGGATTGGTTTGAATTTTGCTAATAGAGTCAGTGAAGCTTTCAGCATGGCTACCCAAGTGTATTGAACTGTACAATCACAAACTAGCAAGCAGAAGTTCTTAATCTTGTTGTTTTCAAAGGAGCCATTATTGCAGTTAAAGAGAAAAATGGTTACAGACAGCAATGGTAACAATTTCCAGAAGCTGAGTGATAAGACCTTCCCTAAGATCTGGCCCGGTGGCACTGAGGGTTGAGGCACTGGAAGCCACACTTCATGCCACACTGGTGACCCGAGTTTGGGAAATGATTCAGGTTGTTTGGGGGTCAGCAGGGGAGGGGAAGGATCAAGCATCTGCAGGCAGCTGTCCTTCCCCAGGGGAGGAGGGTTAGCACAGTGTACTGTTGCCTGACACCCAGCAGTGGCTGGGTGTCAGTGCAGGTATGCTGCCAGAATGGGGAGGGCCATGTTCAGGATGCAAGACTGCCTCCATGGAGGCAGATCCCAGCTGCTCCACCCATTGGACGACCATGGGCCCGGGGGAAGACATCAGAAAAATGGAGCTGGCAGGCTCCATGATGGCCCAGCTGCCTCCACACCAGGACCGGAGAGACGAGCCCCTGCAAAGAGGGGCTGGAGCCACCTGCCAGCTCTGCAACAACAACAACAAAAAAAGACCTACCCTAAGGGATGTGTGTACATCTTATATATAGCTGAGGAATCCGCCACTGCATTGCTGCGTGAGTGAGTGGCTGGGCCAGCTTGGTGGGGGAAGGGGTTATTCCTTGCTTGCTGGGTGACAATATGAGCAGCTCACTCTTAGAACTAGGGGAAGTTTCCAGCCAGCAAGCAGAAAACACTGTCACAACCATCTTAGCTGATCATTTGCATGTCACTGACTAACCCACTGCAGCTTGAGCAGCAGTGGACCTGACAGAGACACACCACAGAAGTGCCATTCATCATAACAAAGTGTTTGCTGAATATGCATGAGCAAGCAAAAAGAAAAAGTGTGTTAGCGTTGATATTTTTACAAATACTCACTATGCACTCTTAGTGCCAGTATCAGTGAAAAGAAGTGATTAGACATTAGAATGGGAGGGTGGCTCACTTTTGCTGTCAGGATGATGTAGGTATATGCAGAAGCCGGCACTGGTAGGCAACCACAGTTTAAAAACAATTAGCCTGTCTGACATTCAGGATATTTTTGATTGCACAATGCTAGGTACAGCAGACAACAGTGCAGGCTGTATGTTGGGGTTTCAATAAATTACGATTATCTTAAAATGTAACAGTACTACATAGCATATTTAATGTTGGCTATATGAGGTCTACAAAGGTAAAGCAGCCCATTGGTTAGATCATCAGTGAGTCCAAAAATAATTGCTGCCTTAAAGAGGTAGTTTTACCAAATTGATTTTACCTGACTTAGCATCTATATATCTCCAAAAAGTAATGCTCTTCCACAGCAAAAAAAGGAGATGCAAGCTACAAATCACAACATTTGTTGTATTTTATTTCACCAATTGTGAGAGCCCCTAGCACCTTGGCAGAGTGCCTTCAAGGGGGCATAATACTGAGTTTTAACCTCAAGCATTTAAATACAATTGACATAGTGGCATTACACAATCTTTAACCAATCCAAACTAAATACATGTTTTAACCAATAAAAAAGGGACAAGTGAAGGTAAAAAGGAAAGGAGGGGGTGGGAAGGGTTGGGGGTAAAGGCAGTGGGGAAAGGAGAAGGTTTTGGGATGAAAGGGAGAGAGAGGGAGGAAAAGGGGAAAAGGGGACTGTGGAACAAAGGGTGGGGGAGGGGCTTGGGGTTAGAAAAAGAAGAAAATTATTTTTAAATGAAACTGAACATTAAAATTCAAAAGAGAAGGGAAATTATTCCCTAATTCCCATTATTAATCTTGCAATCTGAATTATGTACAAATTATGGATACCAGTATAAAAACCTTGTCTATGTACTTTCACAAGGGTTCTCCTGGAACACTAGGGATACACCAAACTTGTTAATGGAAATGGGTTTTAAAGCTGGAATGAATAACCAGGCTAGACAGTTTCTTACTTTACTTATCTTTAGCCTATCAGCAATTCATAACTTGTATTTCTCTTTAGAATACACACATATCCAAAATAGTACAAAAAATGTCATTTTTACTTTTACAATGTTTATCTTACAGTTGTAGAGGGATAGATACAGAAGAACTGCAGTAAACCCATCTAGACCGGAAAATACTACTGGAGTGCCAACTGTACCGGAAGGAAGATTTTTCTTACATTTTGCAACCTGTAAAATTATAGAAAAATACAATAAAGATCATTATCCAATGTAGTTAACAATGTACAGAGAAATTCATATAATGAATATCTAGTTCACACCACTTTTACAATTCAAAAGTATCTATTCTTTTAGAAAAGGTTTAAGGTCCCATCTTTCATTGAGTCTGAAGGCAGCCACTGTATTCACCTTAAAGATCCAAGAACTTTCTTTCTGTAACAACTTATTTGGCCTATCACCTCCTCTAAGATTAGCTTTTACATGTTCTAATTCCATAAATTTTAAATGTAAAGCATTATTGTTATGTACAGTAGAAAAATGTCTTCCAATAGGTGTGTCCATTTTTTCATTAATAATGGACCTCACATGTTCCTGAATTCGTTCTTTTAATGGTCTAATAGTTTTCCCAATATAGAACAGGTCACAAGTACACCATAACATGTATACCACAAAAGAAGTTTTACAAGTAATGAATTCTCTAACTTCAATAGTAACATTATTTGGTAATACCAAACTGTTACACACATGCACATATTTACATATGTTACAATTACCACATTTGTGGTTGCCTATAGGCATCTATGGTAGCCATGTATCTTTTTTAGGCCTGTTCTGAAAAGAATTGACTGTTCACCAGTTTATCCTGAAGATTAGCTGTACGCCTGAATGTTATTCTTGGTTTCTTAGGGAGAATGTTATTTAAATCAGGATCACTTTTCAGTATATCCCAGCCGTTCCAAACAATGTTCCCTACAGCTCCTGAAATACCATTGTATTCCAGTAAGCATGTAACTTGACAAGTCTCATTTTGATCTTCTTTTGTCTTCTTGACTAAAAAATCCTTCTGTTTTTTACCCTTAATTCTGACTAGTGCTTTGTTTAGTACTACCTCTTTATAACCTTTCTTCCTGAACCTTTGCAATAGTTCTGCTTGACGCTCAAAATCAGTATCAGATGTACAGTTTCTCCTTATTCTAACCAATTGTCCATATGGTATGGAATTCCTCAACTTAGCTGGATGTGAACTGTCATTTCTTAATAGTGAATTGGTACAACTTTCTTTTCTATATCCTTTAGTATAAATACATCCAGTTCCTTTGTCGCCCTCTAGTGTAATGTCTAAAAAATTAACAATATTCTCATTTATAATTGCTGTAAATTTCAGATTTAAATCATTTTGATTACGCCACTGAGTGAATTATTTTGCAGTTTCTATATCCCCATTCCAAATACTGAGGCAATCATCAATGTATCTTTTCCATTGTATGATATTTTCTGCATTTCGATTGGTATTTGAATTATAAAGTGTCTCCAATTCCCATAATCCCAGGAAAAGATTTGCATGTGCTGGGGCCATTGATGCCCCCATCACAGTGCCACGTATTTATAAACAAAATTCATTATTGAATTCAAAATAATTGTGATGCAATATAAATTCTAATATTTCTTTTAAGAATTGTACTGGGGCACCAGTATGTTCTTGATCTTTCAACAAAAAATATTGTGCTGCTCTAATACCATCAGCATGCCTTATAGATGTATATAAGGCTTCTACATCTATGCAAATCCATAGATAGTTTTCATTCCATGTTGAATTGCACATCTTATTAATGGTGTCCCTGGTATCTCTCAAGTAAGATGGTAATTGTACCATACTATATTGTAAATACAAATCCACAAATTCACTTAAATGCTCTGTAATGGAACCAATGCTGGAAACAATTGGCCTCCCTGGTGGATTTGCCATGCTTTTATGAATTTTGGGAAGACAATATGGGGTTGCAACTACTAGAAAATCACAAAATAGATATCTGAATTCTTGATCATTAATATCTCCCCTATGAACAGTTTCATCCAATAATTCAAACAGCTGCTTTCTAAACATAAATGTTGGATTACATCAGAGTTTTTTTATGATTGTTTACATCAGACAATAAAACTTCCACCATTTCATTGTACCCTACTCTATCCATTAACACAATATTACCACCTTTGTCTGCCTTTTTGATTACTACTGCCGAATTAGTAGTTTATTCTTTAAGGGCCTGTCTTTCTATGTTGGTTAGATTTAAAACAGTTGTTTTTTTTACTGTTTTTGTTCAACAGTTCTCTCACCTTGTATAGTACTGTGTTTTCAAAAGCAGACACATTATTATTAATGATAGAAGGACAAAAAACGGAATTATTTTTAAACATGATGTTCCGTATTTTCTTGAAATCTGGTATGGATAGTCCTTCCATTTCTAGTAAGTCAGCATTTTCTGAGATATCCATCTCCCTGGTTCCTACAGCTTCTCCAACCAGTTCAGAGGGTAACTGATCCTTAATTTCTCTTGGGTCTCCATCTATGTCCATTTCAGCCAAAAGATAGTCTAATGTCTCATCCAATGTCCCTTAATTAATTTTTCTAGTTTCCAAAAAAAAACATGTTTTCACTAATATTTAAATCTACTTTTCTTGAAAAGAATATTTTCAACTTGATTTTTCAAAATAACTTGAATAGATCAATGAAAATAGAGAAATTATCTATGGGTGAAGCCAGGACAAAATTCAAACCCTTTTGGAGCAAAGTGTGTTTTGCCACAGAGGGGTTCTTATTCCTTCAAACTTCGAGCGCGATGCTTGAGAGGTCCATGGGAATCAGATCCCCAAGGTGACAAATTACATTGATTGTGCATAGAGCTGCTCACCCTGTATTATTGATAGTGTATAGTACTATGCGAAATTTGTGTTTGTGAGTTCTTTTGCTTTCAAAATGAAATGGACTCATGCAGTCTCTAGAGGTTATAAAATGCTGTTCTACCACAGTAGGGCAGAATCACATTCAATGACCTTTGAACTGTGTCTCAACAGCATTTTGAAAGGGGTGTAATTCAATATAGAACTGCATTCCACTATGCACTACATATGAATACTTCATTCGCAAAGGGCAGTACCATTTCAGCAGACTCATGGCCATTTTGAAAGGGGAATATATCTGAGTGAGTTGCTCCTGTTACTGGTTAAAATACACCAATGACGAATATCTTGCAGCAACATCAACAGGGTATCACCAATTTGAAAATGAGAACCATGAACTGTGTTGAGTGAGCTCACACATTAAGCACCTGAGGGAGTATCTAATACTGTGCCAGGTATAGGATGGTATCTGCTTCTGCAACAGGTCAGCATGTCTAAAGCTTCATGAAGTAGTTGTAGGTAGACTGAGTGTGAGCCTATGCATAGATTGGGTGAACCATAGACTGTCAAGGAGACACCTATATATGTGTTGAGATCAGACTGTGTTATACTTGAATTACATACTAACATACTAAGAAGCCAGCAGATTAGGCCCTATGATCTAGCAAGGCTTCTTGCTAAGCAGTGTCTTACCACGGCACCATTGTTTTCCCGTCTTTCCTTATAATGTCCCCCACCCCGAAGCAGAGCTCTGGGATGAACCCTCCCCTGTACCTAGCCCATCCTTTCTTGAACCCCTCCACAGTTGCTGCAGCCACCAAGTCCCCATGCAGTGCATTCCAGGGCTTCACCACTCTCTCAGTGAAGTATAGTCTCCTAATTTCCCTCTCAGCCTCCCCCCTTCCAGCTTCATTGAGTGGACCCTGGTGGCTCCTCTCCCTCTGCTGAAGCACCCCCTCAAGGCCCACCCTGTTTTAAACCCTTACCTGTGATGACATAGGAAGGTGTGTAAATTAAGACCAGCTTTATAAGAGTTTTGATAGTAGTGGCTACCATGTCCATGTGATTTAGGCCATGCCTGATCAGGGCACCCAAAAGTGATCTGGATGTTCAATATTCCCAAACTTTATTGGTCATGAACTCTACATATGCCATATGAAATAGGACCTTAAAACCTCTTCAGTGGCAATGGCCTCAACTGAAGACAATTTTTTTTCTAGTGGCACTGGCTACACTGGAACACACACTTCCCATATGTCATGATTTTACATTTTCGGCAATGTGGCAACTGGCCACGATGGATCACCACTTCCCACATAGCATAGGATTTTACATTTTGACAATGTGGCAAATGGTAACAATGGAGCACACTTGTGCTCAAAATTAACACAACACACACCAGATGAGTAAACTTTCTCTTTGGGCATTGTCCACCATGTGCTGATCAACAGGTGCTCTTATGGAACCTACAGTGCTTTAATGGTCACTCCATATGGGGACTGCCCATCTGTCATTGCCATTTCCATACACAGCCATTCTTTCAGAGTTACATCTCAAAACTTCTAGTAAAACAGTTGGAAATATGCTTCTTGGAATGACTTTCACATCATGCATATAACAACACTACTTGTAAGTGTAGAACTAAAGTCCTGAGCAACGTGCCAAGTCTCTATGGCGACCCCACGAATGCCAGCCCACTTTAAGAAACATGAGAGCAGTCTCAAATTAGAATAGAACTATTCTATATTTTCCCTTTATCTGATAGATGACTTCCCTTAAAAAACATGTACTTTCCTCTGGAAAGCACAATGACAGATTACTCATGGTAGGAAAACAAACAGGCAGCTTAAAAGTCTTGGATCAAAATCAGGGATTTTCCCTTGGATCCATCCTGGCATTCCTTTTTATCTATCGAGGAATAAAAAAAATAAACAACTCCTGCTTAAACAACAGGTTCCACCACTTCTCTTGGAAGGTAGATGTTTCTCATTACTAGTGTGAAAAAATAGGCTTTTCTCACTGAGCTCACACTGCAGTTCTCACTCCTCCAACTGCTCACTACAGTCTCCACTGACAGAATTATTCAAGATTATTAACCTCCCAACTCACTGCCAGCTGCCACTGCATAGTCTGCTGTGACAGTTATAAATGACATCATCTCTCTCACTGTAGCTGAGACCAGGTAAGCACATAGGGAGCCGGTGAAAAACCCATGTTATCAGTCATTCACCAGCTGTCTTCCCTACTTAGCACTGACAGTGATGGGATTGGCTGAGGCAAAAAACATGTGGACAGAATCCAGGAATATGGCCACCATGGTGGGTGCGCCATAAGGTGCAGTGAAGTTCTCCATCCTGTTTGTGATTCTAGAGTCAGCCCTACCTTTCTCTTCATTTGTTTTACCATTTATTGTTTTACCATTTTATCTTTGTTTTGTGAATCTCTCATCTTGAGTCAGTTTTTAAACTGGTTGTTTTCAGTTAGATAGGGTTGCCCAGTAAATGAGTTAATTTTTGTGCCTCTGAGCATTATCGGGGCCGTTACCGACAGGCCTTGAAGTGTGCACTGGGGCTGTCTGACTTGCCCCTACTACTGCTCTGATTGTTAGAGAGACTTCCTGGGACTTTGTGAAAAATTGGATCTGCTTGCCTGTCCTGTGTTCCATGTTTTTATGGTTGGGAGATTGTCAGCAGAAGAGGTGTGGGTGTGGAGCTGGTGTGGAGCTGAGGTAAACTGAGTGAACAACAAGAGAGTGGATGGACTCCCTGTGGGGAGAGTTCTCAGCCATGTGGATATGCATTGTGGTGTGGAGTTGGTGTGGAGTCTGCGAGGACCATACTTCCAGTGTCAGCTTGCCTTGCTGAACAGTCAAGGAGTCCTTTGTCCCCAGAGGTGATTGCTGATGTTGAGTGACTCTGAGGGAGTAATCTGGATTTCTTGCCTGTTCAGACTGTGGACCCTACATTTTTGGTTGGCCTGACTGCTGGAATCTGCCCTGCTCGGGTAGACCGGGCTAGGACTGGTTAGGGAGCTAGCCTGTGGATGCACAGTTTGTCTAGGTCCTTTGCTGGGCCTGCCAGCAGGCTGACTCAAATGAGGAGCCATGGTTGCGGAGCAGATATCTCTGGTGGCCGGTCTTCACAGGTAGGGCTCTCAAGTTTGGATTATCGATATGTGCTGGATTCTAACTCTTCAAGGAGGTCCCCACTTGTGAATCATTTCGGCTGAGGAAATACAGTCAGATCTGAATTTTCTTTTTTACTTGGGTGGTGAGAGGACCTCGTTCATCTGTACTCCCTGGCAGTGAGAGGGCCTGGGGTTTAAACTTTACTAGACCTTATTTTCTGACTACCATATGCCCAGTGAGAGGGAGATTACCGGAGTTTATTTGGGCAGTGTGAGTGCTTTGTTTATCTGTACTCTCAGGCTGTGAGAGGGCCTGGGGGTCTGAACTTCACCAGGCCTTATTTACTGTCTCCTGTATACCCAGTGAGAGGGGGTCACCAGAGTTTTATTTTCATTTTACTTTCATATTTGATGGTTTTAGTTTTTTTTCAATATTTGAGTTCTGTTTTCCAATTTGCAGTTTCTAAAGTGGAAATTTCTCTGCTGACTGAGACACTATTTTCTTTTAATTCTGTACTGCTCACCCAGACTGATTTTGCTTAACTGAGACTTTGTGCTGAAGACTGAAACATCTTAGCAGCTCTAGAACTGGTTTTATTTCAATTTGTTTATTTCTTGTGTTGGGCATATTATTATTGTTTATGTGGGGTGGGTATTTAGGTTTTATTGATTTGTATTGTTTGAACCTATCCCCACATGAGAGAGAGTGGGAGAGCTTCACATAAGGGGGCTTAATTTAAATGTTTAGTATTAGGTTGTTTATTTTTGTGTTATTTATATTTATAGTTTCTGTAGGTGATAGCTACGGAGTAGGGTATTGTGTTGTTCTGGGTTTGTGTTGGGGGTTTTCTTTTTCCTTTTCTTTATGAGCTTGGTGCATTTTGATTATGTTAAGCCTTCCTCCCTAGTCATGCACTATTTATCCTCTGCTCTCTGTGCCCTCTGCCTTCCCCCCCTTTGATGTTTTCAACTTACCAGGATTGTAGAGCGCTGGGTATTGCTCATAAGAGGGATGGATGGGGATGGGGCTAAGGATGTGGACAGCTTAGGATGAATGAGCGAGGCCCTCACATCAGGGTAGTTAGATCCAGAAGATGCCCTGGGGCGAAATGGAGTCTGGAACGTGGTCTCTCATGTCCCCATACCTAAGGGCACCACCATTTCTGCTGGGCAAGTAGTCAGGGTGGCCCCAGAGAACCGTCCAACTCAAGCGGTGTTATGCAGTGGCAGCTCAATTAAGAACAAGACTGCAATTACTGACGATCTTATCGGAAACAGCTGATTTGGCTTGCATCACCGAGACCTGGCTGGATGAAAATGCCAGTCCCATACTGGAGGCTGCAATTCCAGCCAATTACTCAGTGATGCACTGCTCAAGATTGGACCATGGGGGGGGGATTGTGGTCTGTTTCAAGACCAAATTGGGCCTCACGATTGTACCAGTTGAGAAGACTGAGTCATTTGAGTATGCTGTAGTAGCAGATGTAGGTTGTAGGATAGCTCTCATCTACTGTCCACCTGGGGATGAGAAATGATCCCTTAAGGAAGTAGTAGACTTCATGATCGACACGGTATTTGAGTTGTTCAGATTGATGGTCCTGGGTGACTTCAACGCCTGAGTTGATGATGAACTCTTGCAATTTGGACAACACTTCCTCCAGTTGATGACATCACTGGGCCTTACACAGATTGTTACCTCTGCTACTCACAAACATGGTCACTTTCTTGGTCTGTTTTTTCTCCAGGGGATTAAAGCCTCCAATTTGGGGGTGGAACCTGTCAATTGGTCCGATCATTACACCATGAGGTTCAATTTTTGCACCTCCCACCGTAGGCCTATACCTGTGGAGATGGTCAGATACCGCTCTTTATGGGATGTGAACCCTGAAGGCCTTGCAGCAGTACTTGACCTCTCAGAATTTCCTGTGGCAAGCAGGAATCCAGAGGCTATGGTGCTGGCCTACAGTAAGGTCATCTCCACAGAGCTGGATTCTATCTCTCCCATCCATGTTCATCCTTTCTCCCTTCACCCTCGGTCCCCTTGGTTAGATGGGACCCTGAGGGAGTTGGGGCAACTAGGACGAAGGTTAGAGTGATGCTGGTGGAAATCTTCCCTTGAGGTCTATCACCTTAGATTGTTAGAACCTTATCAAATCTACCAATCAACAATCTCCCATAAGAAGGCAGAGTTCCTGTCTGGGGAGATTGCTGCCACTCAGAACTGACTGACCCAACTCTTTTGAACTGTGGACAGGCTCTGCAACCAAGCCTGCTTGCAGTCTCGAAGATCCTTTTTGCAACTGGAGTGCAACAAGCTTGCTCAGTTCTTTGGAATAAGGTGGCTAACATAAGGGCGGAGATCTGCCTGACTTGCTCAATGGGGGATGCTACTGATCAGTGCTTGGCCACTGTCCCTCTTTTTTTCTGTAGTACCTTTGACTCGCCGGAGTTCGCAGATGTCATGCGGATTGTTCAGGGAATGCATCCTACGTGCTGTAGTTTGAACCTGGGCCCAGCTTCCCTGATTATGGGTCATTGTGACATCATTGACCCAGTCCTGGCATGGATAGTCTGATGCTCCCTTGATTTGGGTGAGTTCCCTCGCTCCCTGAAGGAGACAGTGGTGACACCCTCCTTAAGAAAGCGTCTTTGGACCCAGACTCTCTGGCTAACTACAGACCAATCTCAAACCTCTCCTTTGTAGGGAAAGTAATTTAAATAGTGGTGGTACAGCTGGAGAACCACTTGACCATCCATAACATCTATGAACCTCTCCAATCCAGTTTTCAAAAGAGGCACAGTACTGAGACTGAGCTGGTTAGGGTGCTCAATGATCTCCTGATGGCTAGAGATTGGAGAAGCCACTCCATCTTGCTGCTCCTCGATCTTGCTTCAGCTTTTGATACCATGGATCATGGGATGCTGCTTGAGTGCCTGAGGCTCATCTGTGGCCTGACTAGTACACGCCTCAGGTGGTTTAAATCTTACGTCACTGGCAGAACTCAGAGAGTGGTGTCTGGGATTTATTCCTCTGACTCTGTCTCACTATCATGTGGGGTTCCTCAGGGCTCAGTGCTGTCCCCCATGTCATTTGCAGTGTACATGCTGCCCCTCGGAGACATTGTAAGACAGTATGGGCTGAGGTTTCACTGCTATGCTGATGATACCCAGCTCTACCTGTCTTTCACACCTGACCAGGATAGTGGTCTCTCAATATTTAATAACTGCCTCGCTGAAATCCAGGATTGGATGAATTCCATCTGACTGAAGTTGAACTCAGGAAAGACTGAGGTGATGGTTGTGGATCCTGGTCATCAGATAGAGTGGTAAGGAGCTGGTCAGTCTTTTGGGACTTTTTCTTGGGGGCTCCCAGCTCCTTACCTCCAAATGGGTGCAGAACCTAGGGGTGGTGCTTGATGATGGGTTGACACTGTGATCCCAGGTGTCAGCAGTCATCATGTCTTCCTTTTACCATCTTATGAACATCACAAGGATCAAGCACCTTGTTCCATCTGGTGACCTTCCCATGTTGATCCACACCTTCGTGACCTTGCACCTTGATTATTGCAACTCCCTTTACTTAGGGCTACTGGGGGTTGATATCCATCACCTGCAGCTAGTGCAGAATGCTGCAGCCCAATTGTTGATGTGGACATCCCAGTCATATCACATTACACCGGTGCTGCGCGAACTGCACTGGCTGTCAATTCAGTGGTGGATCACCTTCAAAGTTGGATTACTGACTTATAAAGCCCTACACAGACTCAGCCCTGACTACCTGAAAGAGCTTCTGGTACCTTATTGCCCCAAGCGACAGATCTGTTTGGCTGACCAAGGGTTGCTAGAGATTCTGAGGGTATCTTCAAAATCTTCAGGGGCCCGTGCATTTATGTACGTGGCCCCAGCCCTCTGGAATTCTTTACCCCATCAACTTCGGAGGTGCGCGACCGTAGGGAGTTTTAAACAGGCACGCAAAACTTTTTTTTGGCACTAGGCCTATCTTAATTAATCTTATGGAAAAGGATCTCAACAGACTGTTTTATACTAGTTTATAATTTTTTTACTGATTTTACTCACTTTTATGTATAGTGCCTTGATACATTGAAAGGCACTTAATCAAAGATTATTATTATTATTATTATTATTATTATTATTATTACTGTAACCACTGGGGAGTGGGTGTTTACACTTCCACTATGGAAGAGAAATGAAAGCTGGCTAATTACTTCTAACTATGCTTGTGTTGATAACTGTACTATGGAAGATTGTTTTATTCTGTAGCTGTTACACATACTAGCCAGCTATTTGTTATTTACAAACTAATAACCAGTTCTATAAAATTGCATACAATGAGTGACAGTTAGTTAGCAAGGATTAATTCATGCATTGGATTGTTTATTGCAGGTGATGTCTAAGGAAGTGTTCAGTACCATTAGTTTACTGTTCAAGTGAAGAACCACACAATAAGAAGCATAGGAATGGCATAGATAATCTAGACAGAAGAAGGGTAGTATTTGTAATAAAAAAGTGTTCAGTAATATAATTAATATGAGAGTAACATATAGAAGTATTCTATTTAGTTTAATAAATAATTATTTTTTAGTGTTGTTTAAATGTCTGCATCAATTACATTGGGGGTGGCATTAAGGGTAGAATGTGTCTATTCACAGATGGCATGAAGCTCTGCAGGAGAGTGGGCACAGCTGAGGGGGTACAGGACCTACAGTAGGATATGAAAAAGTTTGAGAAGTGGTCCAGGACCTGGAAGCTTGGCTTCAATGTCAAGAAATGTAAAGCTATGCATATCTGAGCCAAGAATCTCAAGACAGATTACTACGTGCGAAGAGTCTGAGTATCTGTATCAGAGGAGGATAAGGACATTGGAGTTATTATCACTAGTGACCTGAAGCACTCCATGCAGTGTAGGAAAGCAACAGTCAAGGCAATCAAGATGATGGGATGCATATCTAGGGGGGCCAGTAGTTGGAGAGAAGAGGTTATTCTGCCGTTGTACAGGTCACTGGTAAGGCCGCACATAGAGTATGGAGTTAAGTACTGGTGTCCACATCTCCTAAAGGACACTAACCTGCTGGAGAAGCTCTAGAGGAACAGATAGTAATGTTCTGGTGTCAGATTGATAATGCTGTTTTGTGACGTGCAGCTATAGGTAGCAAATAATCAACTTCCTAGCCTTTCTATTTATTTTCCTAAATAGATGGTTGAGAATTGGATTAAAGATGTAACTCAGGAAAGCCATGATTCAATGCAAATAATAGAAAATAACCTCAAACAGACAGATCAGATATATGCTGATGCATGTAGCATTTTTAATGTGACTGAATCACACGAAGAGTATCACAGTTCACTAATAGATCTTGACCCAGTCACTGACGATACATTGATGTCACATGATGTGGATATTCAATATGAGTTGGAAGTGAATAGTGAACTAGTAGTAGATGAAACTTTTATACAGAACAATGTAAAAGTTCCAGATAAGGATGATATATTGCATTACCATATGTATGCCATTCCATCATTGAAAGTGAAAACATTTTCAAAAAGTATGTAAACAACTCAGAAAGGATGTGACAAATGTCAGTAGTGTAATTTACCTATCTCCAATTACCCATCAAGAAGCAGGAAATAAGTCATGCACATATTTTATAACATTCAAATGTTTGTTATTTATTTATGTTATATTTTTCTAACAATAGGTGTTCAAGCATCCACTAAGAAACAGTCAATAGGCACGATGGTAAAACCAAAAATGTTGCCAAAATATTATGAGCCTATATCATCAGACATTTCAGATGAGGGCTCTGATGACATAGAGTTTATTGATGATCCAAATGACAAAGATTGCAATCCTGATAGTGATGATGATGATACATCATTACAGAACAGGTGACTACTACATTTTTTATTGTATCCTGCATCACAGTATGCTTGCTTGGAATGTAAATTAGAGTAATGAACAGAACATTATATCACATATCATGTGACTGTTTACTGCATGATATTCATGTTGATGCAGATAAACACATAAAGATAGTTTGTATCTGTTTATAAGGATTGTGTTCATGCTGGCCACGTGTCACTTAGGGTTGAGGCATTGGATTCCCCAACTTGCGCTATGCCAGTTGCCTGTTTTCTGAAATGGGTTATTGCAATTGTGAGTTGGTGGGGGTGGGGGGGAGACTGAGATGCTCTCCCCTCTTGTTGATTGCTGGATTGCGTTCTCAACACTGTAGCGACCTTAATGGAGATGGGGGATGCATCAGCTGGTGCACCTACATATGGGTTTGGACAGTGGACTATAGAATTGTATATTGATCTATGTTAGAGTAGAAGTTCTCCATCATCATCTCCTTATATAGTGTTTCCATAACTTAGCACACCAGTGATATCTAGATGACAGATGTAAAGTTCATGGCAACTTACATATGTGAGTTAGGAGGTCAGCAGAATCCTGTCCAATGCTGCCCTGAGATTGATAACTTAAGCACTTGGAGTTGTATGAAAATACGGCTGCTCCTAACAATCCATAATTTTATTATGAAGAATGGTGCACCACAATCACTGTTCTGCACTACTCATGTTATTATTTTCTTCTTCTGCTGTCTGATATATAATGTGACTGTGATATGGGCATCATCCAATAATTTAATCCTGAGTTAGTTTTGTTTCATCTATCTTACAAATGGAGTAGATAAATAAGCTGTAGAATTGAGATTGTAACCATACTTGAGATTCATTGTAAAAGATGATGGGCTCAATTCCAAGATGAATGTCGCAACTCGCAGGCGTTTGTGAGTTGTGACATTCGCCTCTACGCTGAGGACACTGAGCCATATTCTAAGAGCAGCAGGGTCCCAGCACCTGTGACCTGCAACTTGCAGCAGGCGTAGGCATATGGCTTCAGCATGGTGCAAGTGCCTTGCATGCCGCAAGTCATGGCCCGCTGCAATCAGCACCCCCTGGAGGCCCCCTCACCCTGGAACACCATAACAAACACTGGGGGCAATGGGGGCTGAACAGGTAGCACAGGCATCCAGGAGGCACCTTACAACATGGACTCTGGGGTCTCTGACATACAGGGGGGCATGGATGTGTTGGGGGGGCATGTGGAGCACAGCAAGACCTGTGCCATGGCACTGCAGAGTAGGGATCTGTCTATTGGCACTGATAGATGCCCCTTAGAGCATCTCCGGGATGTTTTAACTCCACTGTGCCATTTCAGCTCCTAGAATTATCTAAGTGAGTTATGACAGCCACTCTTTTAGAATAGGGCGCAGTTGCTGCCATAACCCACCCTTGCACCATTCCGTTGCAGGTTGCGGTGTGTTGGGTGGCATAACCCACATATGATACAACCCGCAATCAGCATAGTGTAAGGCACTTTTTGAAATGCCAACTGGTGTTATTCCTGGCATAAGGTGCGAGCTGCACCATTGGGTGCAGCATAACTAGCCTTGTGCTGGTGTAACACCTCTTAGAATTGGGCCCCATGTCTTGTATTGTACAATAATTTTTTTCCTTTTTTTGCTCACTTTGAAATAATATGCACTTGTTTAGTTCTCTTTCCTGTAGTTCAATTAGAGAGACATTCTACATAGTGGCTGAATCATGCTTGTTGCAATTATTCTCAATCTGCATCTACTGTTACATGCCTGACACACTAACAGCATTTAGCCAGATCATAGGGAATATGGTCATTGTCATGCAGACTTGCTTAACATGCAGGTAAAGTTAGTGTGGTAATGATTCCCAATTAATACACATAATTCTCATACTCTCGCTCATATTTAGTCGCATATTAACTTGACAACCAGATATCTCGCTAATAACCCCTGGGAGTTCCTTATCGCTATTACAACAAAAAAGTGTTTTGTTTAAAGAGTGATAAACCTTGTTCAGCATATGATTAGGCTGTACATGTAGGTTAATAAAAGATTAACATACAGTTGCTAGAATGTTTGCAGCCAAACCCTATAGTGCACAAGGTGGGCCTTGTAGGCAGGTGACAGGGAGGACCCAGGACGGGGGGGGGGGGTCCTGTCAGAAATGGAGCTCATCAGAGAACCCACTGGCAGGAAGTGACCATGCCATGGTCTGGTTCCCCTGTAACCTAGGGGGCAGGGTAGAACATACCAAAATTACAGTGGTTGATTTCAGAGGAGCAGACTTCAGGGGGGATGGAGAGGATTCTTATGGTATACCTAGATGAAATCAGACCAAGCATGGGCATGGAGGCCCGGTGGGAAATTATTAAAAAGGGGCTCCTGTATGCTCAACCTGTACTCACTGGAAGACAGAAGGAATGGGGGGGGTGGTATGACAGAGATCTTTAAATATCTCAAAGGAATAATCTGAGTAAGCATTGAGGGGGTGCTTCAAATGAGGGAGGTGGGGACCACCACGGGTCAATCAATAGAGGCTGAGGGGGGAAAATAGGAGACAATACTTCACTGAGAGGATGGTGGAGCCCTGGAATGGGCTGCCTAGAAGTTGGCAGCTGCTGCAACTGTGGAGGGGTTCAAGAAAGGCTGGATAGGTATAGGGGGAGGATGCATCCCAGAGCCAAGCTGGAGGGTGGGAATCCTGGTAAGAAGGGAGGGAGATGGGGAAACAATGGTTCCTGAGGAAGACACGGATGATGGAGCAGACTTGATAGACCATATGGCCTAATCTGCTGGCTTCATAGTATGTTAGTATGTTAGTATAATACTAAAAAAGTAAAATATGTATTTTTGACAGAAAGGTTTACACATGGAGAAACCAAAATTTGTCTGCTGGGATCCCTGAGTTCAATATAACCCTTTCCTCTGCTATTCTATTTGCTGGTGCCCTTCCTTCTAAAGTGCTCCGAGTGATGCAGTTTGCAAATGTTGCATCAATCAGCAGATCTACATTCTTTACACATCAGAAGAAATTCCTGCATGCTTGCATTCATAATGTCTGGGTGAAAAAACAGGCTATGTTGAGATCAGACGTATACAACAGTAATATGCCACTTCTACTAGGAGGAGACGCAAGATGCGATAGCCCAGGATACCGGACAAAATATGGTTGCTACACAATTATGGATGTGTGCAACAGTAAGGTGCTCCACCTGGAGCTGCTACAGGTCAGTTAAAAGTTGTAGATTGGATACTCTTACTAGAAGTATGATTTTTTTTTAAATCATTGTATTTCCCCTGTCTGTTTTGTTTATATCTTTAACAGAGCAATGAAACTAGAGGTAGTTTCCACATGGAACTTGAGGGATTAAAACGATGTTTAATTGAAGTTGTTAAATGGGGTAGAACTGAAGCTTTGGTAACAGATCATCACAGTCCAATAGAGAATTATCTGAGGGAAAACTGGTCTGAGTCTTTCAGCCATTACTTCGATGTGTGGCACGTTATCAAGGGCAAGTGACTGTATAAATTTTTTTTTGTTTAAGTCAAAAGTAATAGTTATTTGCATACCAAACTTGCATGTTTTTCATGTTACAACCACGATATGTCTTGGATATGGGAATTGTTAAGTCCCTCAAAAAATTAACTGTTTTCAAAGAATGTAAAGTCATAGGTATCTGGAAGCAGTCCATAAATAATCATGTGTACTGGTTAACTGGTACATCAGAAGGGAATGGCGATTTAGCAGAGGCAAAATGGAGAAGTGTTGTGAATCACGTTAGAAATGTACACACTGAGGGAGTCACGTGATGCAACTAACTGAATAGGACGTGCTGTGTCTGTGCTGTGCTCACCTGACTTTCTTTTTTGGCTTATTTACCTAATTTCAGCAATAAACAGCTTGAGATCTGTTCCCCATTGCTTTCAGAAGGTTACCTGGCTCCCAAAAAGCAGACTTTGGCTTAAAATGGAAGCAGAGATGCAACAGGCGGATCCTTGGCATATGCCGCCTGTCACACCAGAAAAACTTCCGAAAGCCAGGGCAAACCCTCCCACTACAGGCCACTCACAAACAGCCTCAGTTTCTCCTTCTGTGTGCACAGAACCAACTCTGCTTACCTTGGAAGGGTTTCTCCTAGAGTTCCAACCCTTCAAGAATGAGATTCGTTCGTTAGTATCAGATGTGAAGGTGATCTTGGTTGCATTAGACGACACTAATAGGCGCACTTCGGATCACGAGGCCAGCATTATCTCCATGGAGAAGTGGGCAGACACATTGGACTACACACCATCAAACCATTAAGAAATTAGACAATAAAATCAAGGACTTAAAAGGTAGAAGTCGATGTAATAATGTTGTGGTAATCGGTACACCAGAAAGGGAGGAATGTTCGGACACCATTTTATTCCAACAAAAGCTGCGGAACAAACTAGCAGGGCCCTCCCCCTTTGGGTCTTCCTACATCCTCCAGAGAGCACATTGAGTGCTTAGGCCCACACCTCCACCTAATGCCCAACCTAGACCCTTGATAGTCTGCTTTCTCAATTTCCAGGAGAAACAGCATGTCTTGCAGAAACTGAGGGAAATACCAAATGTTCTATGGGAAGGACAAAAGATCACACAGGACCTGCCAGCAACTGTCTGCCAGTGCCAGACATCATTCCACCTAACAGTATCAAAATGCATTGCTTCTGGAATAAAATTTTGCATGGTATACCCTGCAAAGCTACAAGTTTATCTGAATGGATCCTGGTCCTCGTTTGAAGAGGTGGACCCTGCAATGGATTTCTTCAATCAGAAACGACCTGCTCTATTCACCGGCCACTGAGAATGCTCAGAAGTCTACAGGCTTTACCCTTTTGTGAAGTATGGAAGGTTTAAAGTCGTTGAATCATGGTCTTACCATTCTATTTAACTTTGCATAATAACCTATCTAATTTGCTTATTAATCTACACGGCTCCATGCCACAGGGCACTTCCACCAAGCTAACTCATGGCTGACACAGGGAGCCTTTCTTTGCTGGGGACTTTGGCTAAACACATTATGTGAGTTACATATTTGGCCACAAGCTCTCTTGGCAAATGAACATTTAACTCTGTTATTGGACAGTCCACAGGAATTCCACCCTTGATTTACTTTGATCTACTGTCCTCCAACGCGATATCAGCATTTGAATGCTCGTGTAACTTTCACTGCATGGTGGACATCACTGCTGTTCTGGTCGCCAAGGGTTTTTTCTTGAAATTTAATACTTTTAGTTTACTTTCCATTTTATATTTGCAAGGTTTAAGAGATTGCATTAGGTCTACTTGGACTTTCTCTGTTCACAGGCTTCATGATACTGCATTGGCATGATTTCTTTATAGGTAGTTGTACTTTGTCAATCTCTCCACAGCACGGGGAGTCACCCTCAGCCAGAGACACTGAGACTTCATCATTACAAATATGGAGACTAAATAACAGAAATGAGCACTCCCTCAGTCCACTACGGTTTCTGCCTGAAGTTGTTTATTGCTTTAATGATCTTTGATTAGTTCATAAGGGGCAAATGTTGTCCTGCATAAGGTTTTTGACGTTAAAGTGATCAAACTGTTTTATTAGATCAAATGAGACCAAATGTGTTAATGTATTTTGGAGGATTTAGAACTTTCTCTTGTCTCCCTACTTTTGAGATCGGTTGTTCTTCTTAGTACTAGCCTAAATGCTTTTCACTGGGATATCCTCCACTAGGTTCAAGCAGTTAATGAAAATTCTAAAATGGGGAAACTCTATATTTCTTATTTCTACCAATGATTTACAACAAAACATGTTTAGTTGCAGTTGGGTAAGTGGAGGAAGGGAGGGCCTTCAGTCTTCTGATCACCATGGGCCAGTGCTTTGTGGGGGGAGGGTAGTTCTTACTATTGCATTACAGGCTGTAGGCTGATAAATAGAAATATTAGTAAGAATTGTAGTTTAGTTACTAAACCCTTTTTGGCTACATTGTTCATTCTGATGGGTGGGAATTTGGGGGACAGCGAGGGATTAAAAGGGAGGATGGGAGGGTCTTCATCTTTATTTCTTAAAAAGTGGGTAGAATGGTGCCAATTTAGAAATCAAACAAGGTATACGAGCTGGTTATTCTTTTTAGAAATACAGGTATTGGTCTTAAAACTTGTATTATGTGCGGATGGCACAATCTTTTAAATTTTATACGTGGAACGTAAAAAGGGGCAAGACACCCTCTCAAACGAATGAAGCTGCTTAAACATTTAGGAATCTTGCATTGTGATGTGATATTGTTATAAGAAACCCACCTACTAGAAGCTGAAGGTACCCTATTGTGGAGACAGCAGGTTTGGACAGGTCTTTGCTGCAGGTGACTGTCGAAACAGTAGAGGGGTAGCTGTTCTGCTTACCAGAGCTTTTTCCTTCACTTGTGAGCAATGTATAAGAGACAAAAATGGCATATATGTACTGGTTAAAGGCAAACTACAGTCATTTAAAATATTGTTAGGTAGCATATACGGTTCCATCTCCAACTCCCTCTCCTTTTTCAGGGAGCTTCTCTCCGTACTGACACCCTTCTTAGATACTCCAATGCGTCTAGGGGGAGACTGGAACATTCCTTTCAATCCCCTTTTAGACAAATCAATGGGCTTCAGGACCAGGGGTATTTTCCCTACCCAAAAATCCATCAGGGATCTAGTTGACCATATGGGATTTTGCGACTCATGGAGGGTACTACATCCTAAAGAAAGGGAATATATGTTCTGCTCTGCTGTCCATGGCTCAGCATCTCAAATAAACTATTTCTGGTTGAGTAAATCCCTGTTACAAGGGCTAATGGACAGCAGATCAGAGCCAGGGGTAGCTTCAGATCACTCTATAGTGACCTGCCATCTCTCCCTCTCTTCCGACTGGGGATCAGATAAACAATGGAGATAAAAAAACAACTACTGAAGGACAAAAAGGTCACAAAAACATTAGCTTATGTGGAATCTTTTAAAATTACCAGCTGGGGCACCACCCACTCCCCATCCATGGAATGGGCTTCAGGGGGAACTTATTAAAATGTCACTAATTAAAAAGCAAAGAGAAGCTCAGGATACTAAACTACTCTTAGATCAAATTAGACAGAAGGAGAAATATTTATCCACTAGAACCTCAGACTCTGAAAAGGAGGCACTAATAACGTTACAGGACAGATACTCTGAATAACTCAGAGAAAAGACTGAATGGGCAATTCTAAAGTTGCAGGCCACTTATACTGAACAAGGGGAAAAGGCCAGGTGGCTTTTGGCCCTCCGACTAACAGAAATAGAATCTTCAAAATGCATCACTGCAATACAAAGCGACCCCCAAAGACCTATTTTAATTCAGGCTAAAGATATTGCTAACAAATTTGAGCAATATTACAAGAAGGACTATGCCCAAACGTCCAACTGCCCATCCCAGGTTAAGGTAGATCATTATCTAGATAGCCTACCCTCCCCACTCTCACCCCCACACAAGTTGAGGGACTAATTGCACCTATTACTGAAGAGAACATCGATCGAGTTATCAAAGACCTACCCTCAGACAAAGCCCCCGGGGCTGGATGGGTAATCATCTAATTTTTATGAAAAGTTTGCCCCCCAGCTGGCACCATGGTTACTGACGATCTTTCAAAACATATTAAATGAGGAAGGTCTGGACCCCAGAATTCTAGAGGCAACCATTGTCATCCTCCCTAAACCTAGAAGGGACCCATCATAAGTTTCCAACTACTGGCCTATATCTCTCCTCAATTGTGACCTAATAATTCTTGCCAAACTACTATCCCATAGAGTAGAAAAAGTACTCCCCTCCTTTATTAGCTCCGATCAAGTTGGCTTCATGAAGGGTAGGTCCTTGGTAGACCATCTCCGTCACTTGTCTCATGTCTTCTCCTCATCCCAGGAGTCCCCCCAAGCCATGGCTCTGGTCTCCCTGGATGCAAAGAAGGCATTTGAGAGGGTTGACTGGCAATTTCTGTTCAGGACCCTTCACAGATTTCTTTTCCCTTCCAGGTTTATTTCATGGTTGCAAATCCTTTACTCTGCCCCTACCGCTTGGGTTTTTTGTAATGAAATCCTCTCCTCTAACTTCATATTAGCAACAGGAACCAGACAAGGATGCCCCCTCTCTACCCTGCTATTTTACCTATACTTAGAACCCCTTATAGTCACCATACAGAAATCCTGGGGATACAGGGAATCAGATTAGGTATGACAATGGAAAAGATAGCTGTATATGCGGACAATATCTGGTTACATATCACCCAAATTAAATCCTCTGTACAAAATATTTTGCAGTTAATACAAGAGTATGGATCCCTCTCGAATTACAAGCTTAACAGAGAAAAAACCTTTGTTTTCCCACTTAACCCCAAAGTGCTCAAACAGGATGTCTTAGTGTTGGGCCTTAATTGGACTCCTAAATTTATAAAATATTTAGGTCTATACCTCTCAAATAGTGATAATCAGTTGCGTAAGTTGAATCTTGAAGCACTGTTTAAAATAGTGCAGCAGGATTTAAAACAGTGGCAGGATCTTCCCCTAACCCTATGGGGGCGTGGGAACATCATTAAGATGAATGTCCTCCTATGTCTCTTTTATCCCTTAAACCTTTTAAATTTATGGCTTCCCAAAGCTTGGTTTGAATCAATCCATTCATGTCTTTCTGATTTCCTCTGAAAAGGTAAGCCCTAGAGGCAAGCATTCCACAAATTGGCTGCTCCCAAATCTGTGGGAGGATAAAAACTTCTGCACTTCAGTTTATATCATTGGGCCAGTCATTTAAGCAAGTATCTCCAATGGGCAGAACCATCTGTTCCCCTGGAGCCATCAAAATGAGTCCTCTCATGGCTTAGGGTAGAAAAAGAGTTAATAGCTTCTGCTGGGATAAACACAGCAGCCCTACTTATCTTGAAACCTAAGAAATTACCCCCTACACTTCATTATAAGCCGGTAGGACATTCGGTCCGCACTCACTGTCTGTTATGTACCACCCTGAAGTATAACAATACATATGACCTTTCCCAACCTGTTTCAAAACCCTAACTTTCGGCTGGGTGGCAAATTAATTCCCCTCAAGTGGATCTCACAATTCCAGCATTGTGTGGTAAGATATTTCCATAGTCACAGCTATGATTGGCTGACCACACCCAAACTCTTAGCTAAATTTGGCTTGGCACACAAATGGTCTTTTCCAATCTATCAGATTCATCATATGTTTATATCCTACTATAGAAATAAAGCTTCCCTGGACAACCTCGGCGATTGGGTCCCTGCTGGAAGAATTTTGGCTCTAGCTCCACATGCTGTCTCCTCATTGTATGCCATTCTCTATCCATTGGTCTTCCCAAAAGTGAACGGCATTCCCAACTATTAGAACAATCTATACTCCAACTCCTCCTCTAGATGGCCTACAATCTGGGAAACCTGTCATAAATACATAATGTAGGACAGACTATGATGAATGCAGTTGCAATTCCTCAATGATATGTATCTGACCCCCTATACAATGTAAAAATGGGAGAGCTGAGACCCCAATACTTAACAGATGCAATGATGGCATGGGTACCTTATTCCACTTGTTCTGTGAATGTACTAAGATCTCTCCATTGTGGGATCTCATTAAAGCCAAGGTAGACCCCTTACTTGGCTTACAGGAATACTTTACTCTGGAGGTCTGCCAGCTAGGGGATTTTACAGGTTTGCCATCAATGGCTAGAAACTATCATATCATGATGATTTCTGTGTCAGTCAAGAAGGTGGTGCTAAAACACTGGAAGGACTCATCCGACCCTCATATATACAATGGTTACAAGAGCTCCTTCATAACTAAAGGATTGAGAAAATGATGGCTAGCCTCTCTAACTGCTTGGGAGCCTATAGAAAGAGATGAGAAAGTTTACATGTCTTGTACACCCTATGATGTAAGAGATAGATTCATAACCAGCTAAACCTAATATGTCTTTATTATCCTGTGCTACCTTTTATCCTTAGTCTCACTGGCACCAGTGGGGATGTGTGGGGGAAAGATGAGGGAGGGGCTGGGGGAAGATTTTTAACTTCTCTATCCTGTCAATGTATAACAATTGTGATATATATGTGCTGAGAAAATCAATAAAGTTTTAATTAAAAAAAAAGAAATGTACACACTGGAAATGGTTATCTATTTAACCATTGTGCACATGGGCCTCTTGAAGGACGTGAGGCACATCACAAATAGATATTACCTGGTGGGTTAAGTTGATTATTTGCTGATTGACATCATATATCCGAATATTGTCTGCAAGTGATGATACCTTTGAACACACACGACTTGACTTTTAAGTCTGCTCTACACGCCTCATCTTGTACGTCATACAATCACTTATCACCTCATAATTTGACAATACCTATATGGTTATTGGCCATGATTTGTTAATGGTGACAGTATATCCGGAATACTTCACTTATGTTTAATATATTCTGCATATATATATAAATACTAAATATGTGCCACTTTATATTAGCGCTGTGTTACAGTGGTGTGGTTATCAAGACCACGGTGCATAAGTTGAATAGTCCAAATGTAAGTTTGATTAAAGAACAGTACATAACATTTTCATTTCAGAGGCTGAACTCTGAGTCATGTTTCTGAGGTTATGGACAATCCAGAGAAAAGGCACTGTTACATAATGATGTTTACCTTTTTTTCCTCTCTTTGTTTTTTTTTCTTAATTTCATTGTGGTGAGAAGTTTGGATAATGTGTGTATTTAAGGGAGTCAATACTATGAATAGCAACAACATGCTGGTGTCTTCTTTATACATTGCAGATTATGCTAGTCAGCCAATCATGAAGCAGTAGCAAGCAAGCAAGTTTATTTATTTGGCATTTTGTCATTACAAGACAATATTAAACAAACATTTAATTACATACATAAATAACATAATACAAACTCCAATTACAAAAGGAAAAAGATAAAAACAAGTTTATACAATTAACTCCTAATTTATCTACTTCTGTTATCCATCTACTGTTAGCTAAATATTGAACTTAGATTCCTTACTGCAGTATGAAGCCTTGGCTACGTTTTTTCCTTATATTTTCAACTCCAGTAAGAAATATTGCTAGTTCATTAAAGAATTTATGAATTCTCTGAGTTGAAAAGGAGATCCAATATATATTTAGTAGGTATGTACAAAGACCCAATAAATTTTCCTAACCTTTTGGTATGAAGATACTCATACCAAGGGCATCTTAAAACCACATGGTTGAGATCTTCAGGTTCCTGTAGTTGACAAAAACAATTCCAAGAAATACTTTCGTCTTTATTATACCTAGCCTCAATATTACTGTTAGGGAAGACTTCAAACCTGAACTGAATGACCACACTTCTAAAGCGAGGATTCTTGACTATATCCAAATAGGATTATAATGTATGTTCTCTTGTGTTATTAGTCAGCCACGTGGCCACTTTTAAGTCTCTAATTGCTTCTAGATCTATTGTTTGTGACCACCACTCTTTTATAGATTTTGTGACAATTTTTTTTATATGCCTCATTAAGACAAATTTCCTTTTCAACCCTGGTCATCAGATATTTGAGTTTAGCATGCTGTAATATTGTTTTAACATTTCCCAACCATCTATTTTTACCATATTCCAGATACTGCATTTTTTCCTTAAGACATTCTCCCAGGATTGAGTTGTTTCCTTCTGTTGTTAGTTTAATCCAGTAATTAACTTGCCTTGTATGTACCAGATCTGAGAAGCTTATCTGTCCCAGCTGTGCTCTAACACATTTGGAGTACTATTAGGTATCTTTAGTAATTGCTTATATGTTTAATTTAATATACTTTCCATCTTATTTGTGCTTTCTACCCCCCAAATTTCTGCAGCATATAAAACCTGGCTGATCACTTTTGTATTTATTACCTTAATCATTGATATTACCGTATTGCCTCCATAGAGAATATTGAATCTTTTCAAAGCCTCCAGTGCCTTGAAATTTTTTTTTATACAGGAATCTCTATGTTTATTCCATTTGTCACTCCCAAATAATTACATTCATTTACAAATTTCAACTTATTTTTCATAAATGTAAGTGCTCTATATTTTTTCCTTTTTCCGAATACCATAACTTTCATTTTATTTGTATTTGGTTTTAAATTATGCTCTATGCATAACATTTCCATTTTATTTAAAGCCCTCTGCAGACCCAAGTGACTTGTACATAGTACAACTAAGTCATCAGCATATGCTAAAACTAGTATTCCTTTTTTGCCAACTCTTGGGATATGAATATCCAGATTATCTAGAGCCATAATAATATTATTTATATATATGTTAAACAAAGTTGGTGCTAAGACACACCCTTGTCTAACACCTATTTCAGTTTGCACTTTATTTGTTAACAGTCCTGTTCCTGAATAGTTTATTTTTGCCCATGTATCTCTGTAGATTCTTTGGATTAGTATAATCAAATTCTTATCTATTCCTAGATCCCTCATCTGTTCCCAAAGTAATGTTCTCAGTATTGTATCAAAAGCTGATGAGAAATCTATGAGCAGCAAATAATAATTGCCCCTTTATGTTACAATATTTTTCTATGATATGGTATAACACAAAGATCTGATTTATGGTTCCAGCTTTTTTCCAGAAACCAGTTTGTAAGTCAGATACAGTTTTATTATGCTCTAACCCTACCATTAGTCTATTTAAAATCAGTTTGACATAAATGTTTGTGATAGTATCAAGCAAAGCAATAGGTCTGTAATTTGCTGGATCGGCATACAAGCTCTTCTTGTGTATTGGTACAATATGACTCCCTACCCAACTATCAGGTGTATAGGCATACATAACCATTAAATGATATAGCTTAGTGAGAGATTTTACCCACCAGTCCACATTAAGTTTTATTAAATCTATAGAGATATTATCAGGTCCTGATGATTTGTTGTTAAAACTTTCTATGGCTATTTTAACTTCATCTTCTGTAAACCAAATGAAGCTATCATCAATTTAATTTGAGTTTATGTTTTGTATAGCTTTCCCTGTAGAAAATATGTTTACAAAATAACTAACCCATACCTCTGGATCTATATAGCAGTCATGTTGTTTATATATATATATATATATATATATATATATATATATATATATATGTTTATATATTTGTCCCTTTGGCCACAAGAGTCCAAAAAGTTTTGTCATCATTCTGTTCTATTGCATTTTGCATACTATCCTATAATTCCATCTGTTAAAGATGCCTTTGTGCATCAATACCCTCTTTATATTGCCTAAGGCTGTTTAACTCGCTTCTATTCTCTTTTGTTGGATTCTTCATTACTTTTCTTATCATTTGTGACACTTTCTTCTTCCCATCTCTACAATCTTTATAGAATCAATTTTCATATATTTCCCCCATATTATTATTATTTTTTCCTCACTAAATTTTGTTCAAACTGCTTATAGTGTATCATTATTGTATCATATATATTTATTGGATCAATCTCATAATCAATTTTAGGGGCTACCTTCTATATAAATTCAACACTAAGGGACTCAGCCTTATATACTAACATTTTATCCAATTTGATCTTATTATTAACAATTTGTATTTCTGGTTGTTGTTCCCTATTAATATCTTTCTGATTTTTCCTATACAATATCAGTGGGTAATGATTACTTTCTGTTCTGTTTATAATTTTTAGATCTTGATATTTATTATAGATATACAGGGTTATCAACATATAATCTATAATAGTGGAACCTCTTGCTGTTATACAAGTTATATTGCCCTCACAATCAGAGGGCATATGTCCATTCAAAATAATAAGCTGCAGGGTCTCAAGAAGTTGTTCCATTTGCTTATTTTTATCTATATGTTTCTTCTCTATGGAGAGTCTATTAGGTATACTCAGCACCCTTAATAAATCTTTTGGTTCACCTTGTGACCTACATTTTCCATAACGGGGTATTAAAATCCCCCATGCAAAGTAAGTCCATGAGTTCATTCATGACCAATTTTTTTTTTATATCTTTTACAATATGTTTCATAAGCTGAAAATCATATGCTAGTGATTTTTCTGGGGGGGGGGGTTATACACGTTTACCAGGATTACATTTTCTCCCCAGATTCTTAATATTACAATTATATAATTCATTTCTGCTATAGAATGTTCAATTTTAATATAGTCCACTATCCTAATGTATACAGCTAGACCCCCCTATTTTTCATCCTACCTTCTTTACTTTCTGTGCTGGAGCATGTTCTCAAATGTAACCATTTCTGTTGATATTTTCTGCTTGTTCATCCCATTTATTGCAGTCCTATTATATCCATTTTATTTATATAATTATAAAATTCTTCATCTACAAATTTGGCGATCAGTCCAGCTATATTCCAGGACACGATACCCAAATATCTTTCATGGTTCTTGAGATATACATTTGCACAATTGCTTAGACTATCCTGAGATTCTTCAGTCTCCTGTATGTCTATTGTAATTTCATTGCTGAGTCAATTATCAATGTCATTCCCCAATAGGTGAAACCTATTGGAGGTTTCAATATTGTATATTTCCCTCTGTAATTCCAATTCAGCTTCTGATGTTTCCTGTGATCCCCTATTTACTTCATTTAAGTGTATTATTAAGATGCCCAAACTATCTAGTTTAGTACCGCCCATCTAGATTTTTTCTGCCAGTCTTTTGTTTTAGAGTACCAGGTCAATTTGGTTTCCTTCAGCTGAATCTTAATAAACTTTTCCTATATCCTTTATGTCATCCTTGTAGAACTTGATACCCAGGAGACTGTCAAATAGATACACCATCACTTCCATTAACTGCTCCTTAGTTTCCATTCTTCTACTAGAGATACCAAATATTGACAAGATAACATCTGATTCATTGTTGTTTTCTTGTAAGCAGAGATCATGCAATGAGTGAACGTTATCCAGTCCTTTGATCAAATCAGACTTGGTTAGATTTTTCATATGCATCAATGTATTAATAGCCACAGGATAGTCCATAGGTAAGTTAAATCCAGCTAAATAGTATGAATTCCTCTAGACATAATGTGCAGCTCTCTCATGCTTAAAAAAGCAGTATTAATTCTTCTGATGTCACATCACTTGTTCTAACTGCATCTATAATATCATCCTCCAAAATCTCCAATCCCAGTATCTCACTACACATGATCTTCCCCTGTTCCATTAGTACCAAACAATCTTCAGCTTCTTCTTTATGGTCTCCTCTAAGTACAATAATGGAACCTACCTTCCAGTTTATCAAATCCTCATTAAGGGAGTCAATACTATGAATAAGAAGCAACATGATGGCATCTTCTTTATACACTGCAGATTATGCTAGTCAGCCAATCATGAAGCAGTATTAGTTATGCTAATGTGGAGTACAGTATCAGCAGTGTGGAACATAAGGTTTAGCATTACTAGCAGTAATTATACAAGTTTCACATGTACATACAGATTAAGTGTGTATAGAGTTAGGCCATAGGTTTGATACCTGTTGTTTTCATCATGGAAGGTACTAAAGCTGCCTCCAAATTGACTGACACATTGATGAGGAAATGGTTGTTGAGTGTCATTTGTATACTTTAACCTTATGGTCAGACGTCATCTGTGGAGGCCTTCCATTCAGTTATTAATTAGTTTGCACCAAAAAGGTACCACTTCTCTTATCTGGGCATGTATAGCAGGTATAGTAATACTAGCCCATATAATCAGCTACTCATAAATATACACAATTCTCCTGATACGTTGTGCAAGCGTCTGGAAGTAAATGCATTGGTCTGATAGCACATCAGTTGGTAGGATGGTTGCAAGGACCACCTATTCTGCTATATGAGTAATATAACAGTAATTATCAGTGTCAGTGTCAGTGGCTCAGTAGGTAGCACACTCGCCTCTGAGGCCGGGAGATCAGAAGGCTGTGGGTTCAGTTCCCACATCTGGCACTTGGGTTAATATCCCAGTACTGACACTGTAATGCAGCATGAGAGGGGTGCTGCATTTCTGAGGTGTCGTCTTTCGGATGAGACGTTAAAACCGAGGTCCCATCTGCCTGGATTGGTGGTAGTTCAGGTGGATGTTAAAGATCCCATGGCACTTATCGAAAAGAGTAGGGGAATTTCCCCCGTGTCCTGGCCAAATTTCTCTCATTCATTAAAAAAATACCACCAACAGCTTAATCTGGTTCAAGGTCAGTTGGCATTCATCTGTATCCCCCTCCCCCGGGTCGTGCCTGAAAATAGGCAGGATTTGTCTTGTGCACTTACCAGGTCACCAAACGCTAAATAAATAAATAAATAACTAAATAAATAGATAAATTATGCATAAAGTTGATCATCATATATGAGAGTTTTAAAAAATATGGAGTTCTATTTACAGAGTTATGAGTAGTCAGACAGGATGTCTGATGTATTTTATTGTGTTAATTGTCATATGATTCATGAATTTCAGATTACTATTGGCAGTATTGCAATACAACAAAAACTCTGCAAGAGATCAATACATGAACAGAAGCGGTGAATAGGTGTACAATGTAGTGTTCCCTAAATTCAAGCATGGCAGGCATTCAGTGCAGAAAGTTTGCACAAGTTTCACATTTGGTAATGTACCTCTCTCTCTCTCTATATATATATATATATATATATATATATATATATACAAATGATATTATGTCATAGTGGTTTGGATGGGGGTGGGGAGGGGGAGGTCATGTCCTATCAAAGAAATGAGAAAGAGGACAGAGTAAGTGGGCCTGGTGATACTTTTCTGCTCTTGTAGAAACAGAAACATAGAGGTTAATGATGTGACAAGCAGAGTGCTGCAGGGTTTATACCTGGAGTTAAACATATTCATTTTCAATATATGGTAGGAGTTCAGGGGAAAAAGCTGCCTCTTTGCAAAAGACACTAATATCTGTGGTAAGATGGAAAGTGAGGAAGGGGTCAAAACAATGACAGATGAATCTGAAGGGCTTGAAAGATAGACCAGGGGATGGCATTTGAGGTTCAGTGCCAATATGTAAAGCACATCAGGAGCAAAAACCTATATACGCACTATCTGAAATGGAAATGGAAAAGTAGTGTTAGATAATCTGCAGGCCGCCAAACCAGTTATAGTTAGGGCTGGGCAGAATGGGCGGAATGGGTGTGATAAAATGGATATCCTTAAAGTGTGGGTGTCAATGCATAACCTGGACATATTAACAATTGTGGAAACCTGGCTATCACCCAAAATTCCAGACTCAGCAGTCACCCTACCAGATTATACAATTTTCAGGCTTGATAAAACCTCAAAGGGGGGGCGGTTGCACAGTCTACCTAAAAATCTCCATCGGAGAACTAGCCACACCACCAGTGGATCTCATTGGCCCTGCCCAAATACTAGCAATAAAAGTACTCCTGAGTGCACACGACAAAGGCTTTACCATTGTCTCAGTCTACATACCACCCAAGGACCCATCTCCTGGCCTTCACAGTATCTTGGATTATATATGGGCACAAAAACAGCTTTCCAAGATGATTATAATGGGTGACTTTAACATAAATTGGCAATCTCCAGCAAATGGGACTATAAAGGACTCCTTAGCATCACTGCACTTTTCCCAACTTATCAACCTGCCAACTAGAATAAATTACAAAACCAGGACCAGCACCACTATTGACTTGATTTTATCTAACCACCCAAACCACATCTCTAATGTTTCTGTCCACCCAGAGTCTATCAGTGACCACTCCCCTATCACATGTTGCTGGTCAAAAAAGTTCCCCACTCCTAAACCTATTATAATCTACAACTGAATGCTAAAGCATGGTCACCTAGATCTCCTAAAGCAACAACTCAGATCACAAGAATGGACCTTTTTAGACTCTGTAGATGACATTAATGTGGCCCTGGAACATTTTATCAACATTTTCAACCTGGTCTGCAATACCCATGCACCACTGAGAAAAATGAAGGTCCATGGGATGGTTAACTCCTGGATCATGCTGGATCTAGTAAACAGTATGAAACAGCGGGACCATCTTTGGCAGCTAGCCAAAACCTATGGGAAACAATGTGATCTACAGGCGTACAAAGCAGCTAGGAATGCCTGCACGAGGGCAATCTGCTAATCAAAAAGAAGGCATCACAGAAAACTGCTATCTGACTCTTGGGGTGACAGTAGGAAATTTTGGTCGAATATAAAAGGCATAAGTGGCAAAGAAGAAAAATCTCTCCAACAATGTTTAGCCACAATGCAAATACCATCACTTACCCGGTCACTATCGCCAACACATTTAACACAGCTATCACCAATCTATCCGATGTCCTCCCTAAAGACTTCTTTGATGATGCTCCTACTGTGACAACTGGGCCCACTGATAACAAAAGTCCTGACCACCCACCACTATACTTCAAGCGGGTCTCCACAGCCCTGGGCAGAAAATTCCTAACTGAAGTCTTTGGGAAATCTAGATATAGTGGGGACTCCCTCGACCTCAAACTTATCTCACTCATCCTAGATGAAGTTCTTCTGCCTATTACCAAGTTACTAAATCTATCTATCTCTCTATCACAGTTCCCTGCATCTGGAACTCTGCACTGGTTATCCCAGTGCATAAAACCAGTCATCTCACTCAACCTTCTAACTACAGACCAATATCAATCCTCCCCCTATATAGAAAGTTCTGGAATATATAGTAGCAAACCTACTTGTTTGCAACCTAAAGAAGTACTCATTTCAATACCCTCAACAGCATGGTTTCAGAAAAAATCACAGCATGACCACAGCCCTGCTAGAATTTACTAGCTTCATACAAAAATCTTTCGACAAAAACAACCTTGTTGGAATGGCCTTCATTGTTATCTCAAAGGCCTTCTATACCATTAATCATCAACTCCTCCTTGATCAACTCACGAAAATTGGCCTCTCACCTGACACTCAAAAGTGGTTTGGGAGCTACCTGTCAGATAGGTCCCAATGAGTAAAGATAGCAAGCAGTGTCTCAAAACTACAAGTTGTCCAGCCAGGTGTATTGCAAGGATTTATTTTAGGCCCTCTCCTGTTTACCATCTTCCTAAACAATTTACCAAATTCATGTCAACAAAGGATGCTCCTATATGCTGACGATGCCATCATCTTTACAAACCACCCTGATCCCTCTTTTCTGGAACACAACCTCCAGCTTGGCTTCCTTGAAATTCAAAGATGGTTCAAATCGCACAAACATGTACTCAACTATAAGAAGACTAAACTCTTACTCTTCTCAACCTCCTGTCATAAGCATAATGTGTTTGCCTTGTCAGTCAAAATAACCTTGGAAGTCCCTCTTGAACAACTACAACAGTTCAAATACCTTGGGGTTACCTTGGACAATCACCTCTTTTACGTACCACATATTGAGACTGTCACCAAAACAGTGAATGCAAAATTAGGTCTGTTATTTAGGTATCAAAAAAGTCGGACCCCTGAAGCACTTAAACTTGCTATCAACAGCTTAGTTCTATCCATTATAGATTACGGATTGGTTATCTATGGCGCTGGCTATGTCACATCTCTAAAGAGGCTAAACACAACACTGAACAAAGCCTGTAGACTACTCACTAGTGCTGAGCCCCGCACCCACACTTATATCTCTACTTGCAAACAGGCTGGCTCAATCTACATGGTAGAATCAAGTACTATTCACGTATACTCACAAAAAAGGTGCTGCAAGGAACTATGCCAACTGGCCTCTCCTGTCTTCTACCCAGATCCCTAAAGGCTTGCTATACTCGGACCTCTGACTCAGACCTCTTACTAGTACCAAGGTTCAGAACCACCCAGTGTCAACGATTCTTCCTGTACAAAGGCCCTATGTAGCTGAATTGTCTGGACCATGATCTTACTGATGTTCCTCATCCTACTCAGTTCAAACATCTCCTACATCAGTATATTATGAATGAAAACACTTGTGATTGCCCCATATAATCACACTACCAGCTCTCTTGTACCCTGAGAATGACTGGTTCTATGACAAGGCCTCTGGCTGCCTCTTCTCCTCCCCCACTTCCTTGCCATCACCTCCCCTTCCTATAGTACTGCCCTCTCCTTAGCCACCACTTATTCTGCATTCATTGGCTACTGACTTCCCCCTGCCCAACTGTCCTCTCCACACCTTTTCCCTGGCTTCACTACCCCCATCCTATCATCCTTTCCTTCCCTGTACTCCCTCTCTGCTTTCTTTCCCCACATTTTTCCTTGTTTCACACATGACAGTTGCCACCTGGCAGCAACTTTCTCCCTCCCCATAACTACTTGTCTTCCTCCCTACACTCTGACTATGAACAACTTGTATTAATGACTTTTACTGTACATTGTAATCAATCTGTTTTTCCCCTTGTCTTCATGCTACCCCTCCCACAATGACATGAAACCTTTGTAAATAAGCTGTTCTGTGCTCAAAGGTACTGTAATCTGAGAATAAATAAATAAATAAATAAATGTGCCTTTCACTGCCACACGTTACATAAATACATAGACATTGTCAGCTGATAAGACCTATGGCCCACCCAGTCTACCCATTCTGTATCCCATTTATTCTTAACCCTGTGATTGTTTCAGTCCCAACCACCTCCTCTGACAGTGTGTTCTACTTGTTCACCACCCATTCTGTGAAGAAATTATTCATCATGTTTCCTCTGAATCATGCTCCCTCCAACTTCATCCCATTCACTCTAGTCCAGGAACATCTTTTTCAATGAAAAATAGTGTAGTTATGCACCCTGTTCCTCCCTGTAAGATACTTGTATGCCTCTATCATATCCCCTCTCTCCCTCTCCCCCAGATAGTACATATTCAAGTCCTTCAGCCTGTCCTCATAGGACTTGTGATGCAATCCCTGCACCATCTTTGTTGCCCTCCTCTGAACCTTCTCTACCCTGTCTATGTCCTTATGCAGGTAGAGTCTCAAAAACTATACACTGTACTCCAAGTGGGGCCTCACTAATGTCTTGTATAGTGTAATTATGACCTCTCTTTTCCTGCTGGTGATATCCCTGCCTATGCATCACAGCATCATATTTGCTTTACCTACTGCCTTGTCACACTGTTTCCTTACCTTGAGGTCATCATAGATGATAAACCCAAGGTCCCTTTCCTGCTTGGTGCATGATATATCCTCACCCCCAACTGATATGTTGTTCCAGGGTTTTTGTGCCACATATGCATCATCTTGTACATAATTGCATTGAATTTCAACTGCTAAACCCTTAATCATTCTTCAAGCTTCTGCAAGTCTCTCCTCATTCTGTCTACACCCTCTGGCATGCCAGTCTGTTACTGAGCTTCATGTCATCCACGAACAGGAAAATTCTACCTTATAGGTCCTATGCAATGTCACTTATGAATATGTTGACTAGGACCCATCCCAGCACTGATTCCTGTGGTACCCCACTGGTCACTCTTCTCTCTGTGGAGTGACAGCCATTTATCACCACCCTATATGTCCTGCCACCAAGTCGGGTAGCCACCCACCGCACTACTGTCCTGCCCACTCCAATATTCCCCAGTTTGTCTAATAGCCTTCTATGTGGCACAGTGTCAAATGCCATGCATGAAGATCAGATAGGCCTTGTCCACTGCCCTCCCTGGGTCAACTCCCTTCTATAAGAGTATAGAGAATAGCAATTTAGAGAGAGTTGCTCACCCTTTTACTGTACCACCTCCACTATGCTCTACATGTAGACATCCATGCAAGGAAGAAGCAGTTAAAGGGATGCATTCAAGATTTAATGAGATATAGGTACTTATATTTTTAACAATTGAATATACATGTAACCCAGTTGTTTCCAAATCTTAAAAATATGAAGCAATGAATAATTCAAATTCACTAATTGTCAACAAGCATGCAAATTGTTGCAATTCTCAAAGATATATGTAGCGTAATATGCTGTTAAATAAGTTAGCAATAAGACATTCCAGGGTGTTGGTTGTTATGTAACAATCACACATCTAGGTGCATGGTGAAGCATGGGGCCACAAGCCGAGTGTCCTCCCGAACCTAGGCGTGAGGTTGTCACATAACAACCAACACCCTGGAGTGTCTTATTACGATTATAAAATGGGTAATAAGCATGAAGCACAAACATATCAAGTTATTTATGGCCCTTCTCTATTTGCACTGTACAAAGATGTCTGCCAGACAAATACAAAAATACCATTCCATATTTCAATCAATGTGCTTGCCTACAGTAATGTTAAAATATTAATTCTCTGCAATTATATGAACCCTCATCCCCACACTCAACCCACATAACATCTTAATAAAACAGTAACAGTTAATATGCAACATTTCATGAAAAGATGCCTTCCTGTTGCATATCAGGAGTACATACACCACCCGATATTAGTCAGAAAGATATTATTGTTAGACATTATCTATACTAAGCACTAATGCAATGCTGGGTATCGGAATCCGACAAATGTACCATCTTCAGGAGATGGTGGAAAATTTTGTTGAAAGACTTTTGTAAAACATGAGGGGATCAGAATACGTATGTGTCTACCCAGTATACCCCAACACCATTTAACAAAACGGCTATATGATACGTGTGTATATTTCTTGTGGATTGGACCGCAATATGGTCTGACGTATTGACATCTAAGTTCACTCCATGCTAGTTGCAAACCTCAAACATACAGAAAAATAATGTTGAAACCTGGGTGTGGTGTGATGCAAGTGGAACTGGTTTCCTGCAACATCAGCTGAACCATGGTAATTTCAGCACAGCATTTGCTTTCTGCATCTGTAGTCATTGGCACACACTCATGACGCAGGCACCTGCAATAAAACATAATACAAACAATGAAAGCATTAGACAAACAGGTTTTTACATTCATGTTACCACCCCATTGAAATGGACAACAATATGACAGCCTGTGTGCACATCATTGACCTTTCAACTACCAATGCATAACTGTTTAGCTGTCTGGGCCTGCAAATTGTAAAAATTGTATTTTTCACATCTGTTTCAACTACACCGTCTCAATAGTGAATGATACAGTTACACCAGTCATTTCCCTGGGTCTAGATTTCCCTATTTCAAGGACCTTTAAGTGGAGAAGGGGGAACAAGTCATGTTGTGACCAACTGAAGTAGATCCAGATGAAGTTGTTGATTATATTTCTGGTGGTAGGTGGTAAACTAGGCCATGACACGAGGATAATTCACTACTGTCATTAAGATGTTCTATGGTATCTATAAAGTCAGCTTGAAAGAGGGCACTGGTCAGTGATTTGCTGTCTCATCCAAAAAGCTAGCACCTCATAAGTACATCAATCTACTAATGATGCACTACGTTGTCAGTGTCAGATGTTACCATAAGTAGCTATTGTGGGACAACAACCAACTGATGTTTGCTCTGGAAACTGCACGACAGCATTGTATGAAAATGATTCAAGCACAAAATACAATAATAAAATACAGTCAGCGAACCCCAACAACCTAGCATACACACATACCTGAGTATAAACTTTTGTACTACTTCATGGTTTTGCACACCACACAACTCAAAGTTGACATACTATGGTAGTTAGAACTGGATGTAATGAGAGGGCCATCTGTGGTTTAACAAAAAAACGTACTGCATACTTGAGCAGACTACTTAGTCACAATGTCATGAAATTTGATGCCAATTTCATGTGTTGCTATGTAAATGGTAAGGGTTTACAATAAGGATTACCGTGAAGACTTAGACTAGACACATGAGGCAACATCATGGCAGATTTTGTAAACACAAAACAAGGTATGATCGAATTAAAAAACAAATGGACCTATACAAAATTTATGGGTATGCCTTATTATGTAACACATCATTTAGGATCTGCTGTGTAGGAAAATGTGTAAGACTGACAGATTAGGTAAATCAAACAATATCTATATGATATCTAGTGTTTTTTTTTATTCTAATGTGTGTTTCTTTGTGACAGATAATAATGACCATACCAGTTGACATTTCTAGCTTTGACACATTGATCTTCATTGTACAAATCATCAGCCTCCTGTTCACCTTCAGAATCTGATCCAGAAGGTTCGAATTGATATGGCAAGATACCAAAACCAACTGGTACTGAGTTCAGCTGTTCTCTAACAATGCTCATGTCACTGGAAACTGACATCTCACTTTCAGCACTGTATTCAGTATCACAACTGGAGCAACTATGAGATTCAGATGAAGACATGTTCCTGTAATTAAAAGCCAAAGGCTAAAATGGGGGACTGAAATACATATACATGAGTAATGCAGAACAGCTTCTTGGTGAATTTTAAACTATTTTCAAATACATCAAGCATTATACATACTCTGTATAATCTGATATTGCGATGTATACATCATTATACTAAAATGATTTAAAAAAGTTAATAAGTTAGAACATATTGTCATTTCTAACAAGTAGTACTACTGGTTACTGTTACCTCTATGTTTGGTGGTGCTAGGATGTTTTGAGTGGAAAGGGTTAATAATTTGTCATAACAGACTGAGACTGAGTATGCAGAACAAATTGAAACATACTAATGATATACTATGTTGCTGCTACTAGCAGATGATGGTGAAAGAGGGTACCAATCCACATATGCTAGATTCCACTGTACTATAATCAACACCTCAACTTTAACAGACACTCATAAGATTTCATCTGTCATGTATATATCCACAAATTACAGCTGTGATCTGGGCCCGTAAATCACCCTGGTACACACCACCTCCCCTTTTCAAGTGCTCAATTAAACCCATAGGCCCTCAGCCTCCCCCAGTTGCATTGTAATTCTGTCACCCTTCTACTCCCCTTCACACATAGTACTAATAAAAACATCAATCCCACAACCATTACAGCACACTGTTATCCCCTTACTGCATCCCATGCATCCTTTCCATGCCTGGTAATTAACCTCACGTCTTCACTTCCAAGGTGGTATCCGCTGATGTTGCCCTGACCCCTTCCTACCCAATCTACTAAGATTCCCTTACCTGGTACAAGCCAATTCACTTCTGTCTCTGTCTTCCTCCAGTGCCCTGGCCTGCAGCCTGCATCTGAGAAAAGCTGTATATTGAATTTTATCACTCTATCCTCATATGCTTTATGATGCAAGCCATGTACCATCTTTGTCTACATTCTCTTGACAATATCCACCTTGCCGACATCCTTTGGCAAATACTGCCACAATACTTATACACAGTAATTCACATGAGGCCTATCCGTGTTTTTGTTCATCAAATGGTTAAATAAAGTGATTGATTGATTGATTGATTGATTGAAATCCACCAGCGTCAACCTTGTATTAGTGATACATTTACATATGCACCATTGCATGCCAATGGCTATCTCTGCAGCCTTTGCACTCTGTCTATAACAACTTAGGTTGACAGAAATGATAGCAACCAGATCCCTCACTTCACCGGTGAATGACAACCACACCCCACTGCAATATCCCTCTCCTCTTGCTTCCAGTGTCCCAGGCTCATTATTTTGAAATAGTTATAATTTAACCTCATTTCACAATGATTATGCATGCATTGTGTTTATCCTTATTACAAGACTGTTGATTAAATGATAATTTTTCTTTTTTTGGTTTTGGAATAAAAACAAATGCAAGATTTTGATATGATAGAATTTTTGAAATATTATTATTTCAATATGTGTGACATATTAATTTCCAGATACTAGAATACTATCAATTTATTAAATTGTTTACACTCAATAAACGTGGAATACACAGATCATAAAAAATTACTAACCTGTATGCCAATTTAATTTTCTTTGTCAAACATGCTATTTCATAATTAAATAAATATATCATAACAACAAAAGTGTCAATACTGCAGTGATCATTGTGATAATAAATAAAAGGAGAAAACATAAGCCATTTTACAGCTAAATGCAGGGATGTAGTGCAATTTGTGGTATGGGGACTTGGGTGTTGGTGTGTGTGTGTGTGTGTGTGTGTGTGTGTGTGTGTGTGTGTGTGTGTGTGTTTGGGGGATGCCTGTACAGAAATAGACCAACCCATAAGTGGTTGAAATGATAAGGGCTATTACTACATATGAAACTGGTCTCACAAATGTGGGATAAGAGGCAATACAATACTAACATACTATGATCCAGCACAGTAGGCCCTATGGTCAGTCAAGTCTGCTTTATCATCCATGCCTTCCCCAGGAACCATTGTTTCCCCATCTCCCTCACTCCTAACCGGGATTCCCACCCTCCTGCTGGGCTCTGGGATGCACCCGCTCCCCTGAGTGTATTCATGAGCCGGGTTTGTGACCCCCAGGTGTAGCACACTGCATTTCCCAGCACTGAACGTTAGCTTCCATGCTCTTGACCACCTTTTCAGAGCCTCTAGGTCCTCCTGGAGAGCCAGCTTCCCCTCCTCCCCTTTCACCACTGCCCACAGCTTCGACTAATTGGCAAAGATGCTCATTCTGCTCCAGATACCTCTTCTGATATCTGAGATGTAGGCATTAAACAGGAGTGGACCCAATACCGATCTCTGAGGGACCCCACTAATGACCCTCCTAGAGGATGAAACCTCCCCCAACCCTCACCTTCTATACATGTCCCGCTAGCCAGATTCCTATCCACCTAACCATCTGTACCCCCTCCCCATATTCTCCAGCTTTCACAGTAGCATGGCATGTGGCACCAAGTCAAATGCCTGCTGAAGTCCAGAAAGAGGACATTCACCAGTCTGCCCTGATCCAGCGCACTAGTCACCCCCTCATAGAACTCAACCAGGCTGGTCTGACACAGTCTTCCACTGACGAAGACATGCTGGCACTCATCTAAGTGACTCCATGCCTTCAGAAATCCCCTTCAGCATCTCCTTCAAGATGACCTCCATCACTTTGCCTACTACCAACATCTGGCTAACTGGCCTATAGTTTTCTGTCTCCGCTCATGAGCCACCCTTGTGTATAGGCTCAAAATAGGCCATCATCCAGTCATGAGGTATCCATCCTGACTGCAGTGATGAGTTTAATCGGTCCATCAGGGGAGTGGCCAGGGTATTGGCCATCTCATTAAGAACCCTGGTATGTATCCCTTCTGGACCAAGTGCTTTATCTTCCCTTAGGGCCTTGAGGGCTTCCCTCACCCTCCCACTGGGGATTACAACATCCATTTCTTCTTCTTCATCTTCTGGTCTCCCATCCCTCTCCCCTTGAAGTGACACCCTCACATCCTTAGGAAAGACTGTGGCAAAAAAATAATTTAGTACCTCCGCATTCTCCCTCACCTCCTCCACCCAACCACTCACCCACCTCTCACCCTCAACCTACTAATTGGACCCTTCCATTGTCTTTTTTCCCCAATATACCTGAACCCTTTGATCCCCTGTGCCAATCTCAGCTCCATCGCTGCCTTGGCCATCTTCATTAACCTGGTGACTCTCCTGGCTACCTCATCATACTCCCCCTTTGATATAGCCTCTCAAGGAAATTTGCGTCAGCTATAAGCAGACTATTTTTCACTCGCCGCTTGCTGGACCTCCCTTGTCCACCAGCTTGTCCTCTTACCTTTGCCTCACTTGTGTCTCTCCCTTGTGCATGCCTTTGTAGCCTCCAGGAGCCCCTTTTTAATAATTTTCCACAGAGCCTCCATGCTCATGCTTAGCCTGATCTCATCTAGGTATACCATAAGGATCTTCTCCATCTCCCTGAAGTCCGCCTCTCTAAAATCAACCACTGTCCTTTTGGTATGTTCTACCCCACTCCCTAGGTTAAGGGAGAACCAGACCATGGCATTGTCACTTCCCACCAGTGGGTCCCCAAAACCTAGATCTCTGATTAGCTCAATGTCTGACAGGATCACATCCAGGACACACCCTTCACTTAGGTATCATAGGTACATCAAGCTAATATGGACTTGCGTCCATGGTGGTTGCCAGAGGTATTAATTAACACAAAATTTAACATGGTCCCTAATAGCTAAGTCCATGTTAAGTTTGAAGGAGTCCATATTTTGTCTAACTATTACCTTGGCTGGGAGATGGTTCCATGTTGATACCACCCTGTGGCCAAACCAGGTACTTCTTCACAGGGTATTCCATTTGCTCAAGTATAATTGCTTGGAATGTCTTCTATTACTGACTATTGTCACTAATAGCTATTCCTAGTTCATTACTAAGGGTAGGGTCAATTAATGCTCTGAAAAGGAGACCCGTGACTCCCCTCAGTCTTCTATACTGGAGTGTGTACATGTTGAGCAGTCTCACCCTAGCCTCATATGGCTTGTCTCCCATCCCTATGATGGCTCTAGTGAATCTTCATAGTACACTCAATTCTTAGGATGTCTCCCTTGTAGTATGGGGACCACACCTGGGCACAGTATTCAAGGTGTGGCCTAACCAAGGCAATGTATAAAGGGTGTAATAATTCTCTCTTATGCCTGAATATACAATTGAGGTTTTGATTAGCTTTATTAATTTGGATTTTACAGTGGGATCTGAATTTTAAGTCAGGGTTGGCAATTATTCCTAAATCCTTTTCTTGGTTGGTTTCAAGTAGAGTATCATTCCCTAGTTTGTACATACAGTGTTTGTTGTGTGTTCCCAGGTGCATAATTTTACACTTAGTTGGGTTCAGAGCTAATTTTTTTTATTGCTAGACCAAGTTAGTATTTTATCAAGAGCTAGTTGAAGGGCAGTGCTGCTTGCTGTATTGTTCACCACAGTACCTAGGCGATAATCATCTTCAAATTTTAATATCCATATATCAGGGTTATCAATGGTGAGAGTGGAAACGTAAATGTTGAAAAGACAGGGGCCCAAGATAGACCCTTGGGGGACCCTGCTTGAGACAGGAGCCCATTTAGAATATTCACCATTTATAATGACTCTCTGCTTTCTTCCCTCTAGCCAGTTAGCAATCCAGTTGACAACATTGGTTTTTAGTTTAAAAGCTTTCAGAGTGACAATGAGCTCTAGATGTGGTAATTTATCAAACGCTTTAGTGAAATCTAGGAATACAAGGTCTACTGAATTACCCTGGTTGATTTCCTTAGTAGCTTTTTCATAGAAGGATAGTAGATTCATTTGCCAGGATGTAGATTTGGTGAACCCATGTTGGAATGTTGGAGAGGGTCAGATAACCCAGTTTGATGAAAACATTTAAGAATGAGGTCTTTTATAATATTTTCTAAGATCTTTCCTATTAAAGAGATTAGTCTGATGGATCTATAATTCTTGGGGTTGGTTTTTGGAACTTTCTTATGAATGGGTACCACGGTCGCTATTTTCCAGTCATGTGGGACTTCCTCAGTATCAAGAGAATGTTGGAGAATATTAGTTAGAAGTAGACAGATAAATTCAGTATGCTTTTTTAACACCCTGGGATGAATTTCATCAGAGCCTGGTGATTTATTTATGTCTACCCTTCTTAAACTGTCCAGAACTTCATCATGTTTAATGACAAACTGCCCGGGAAATGAGCTCACAGCTGTACCTGGTAGACCAAAACTGATCTTGTTGAATGCCGTACAAAAATATTGATTCTATATATCAGCAACCTCTTGGTTTCTAGCTATCATGCAATAGATATCATGTTAGAACAGGACCTATAGTATCTGTTTTACCCCTAGATTTGTTAACATGAGCAAAGAAAGCTTTTTTTATTAGCTTTAACCCTAGTGGCCAATTGGATCTCATGCTGGGATTGTGCTGACTTAATCTTAGTTTTTATATTTTTAACTAGTGATCAATACTTAGAGAGAAATGGGTTAACCCATTTTTAATACAATGAAAAAATATGTTTTTTTTTGTTGATCAAACGTTTGATTGTGGGTTTCATCCAAAGAGATGTGTCTTTGTGATTGTTGCCATATTTTTTTATTCTAGGAATATTATCCTTTATCAATTGTTTTAGTTTATTGATCATAAGCCCCTATTTAGATTCTACTGAATGACTGGTAAACAATTTATGCCAATCCCATTGGGTTAGGCTAGTTTTTATATTATCAAAGTTTGCTTTATAAAAATTCAAGGTTTCAGTAACACCAATAGTTGTTTGTTTTATGTTCCCAGTGATCTGAAAATGAACAGCATTGTGCTCACTGTTACCCAAGGGTGCATTAATTTTAATATTGGATATACAGTGTTCAGTGTTAGTTAAAATAATGTCTAGTATTTTGTCATTTCTGGTGGCATACTGAACTTTTTGTTCTAACCTGAGTTCATTGAACATGTCTAAGTAGAGGCTGTCAGCATTGCTTGTTGCCGATGCCATTGTCCTATGAATATTAGGTAAGTTAAAAATCACCAAAAATCATGAGGTTATTGGATGGATCAAGGCTCCCAATATAATTTAATAATTTAGTTTAATTTTCTGGGGTCATTCAGGGTGGTCTGTACACTAGACCTAAGATATATGAGGGACCTGTCTGGGGGGACAGTTTTACCCAATGTGTTTCCAGACTAAGAGTATCTCCAGGGGTTTCCTTACATGCAGTTGTTTTTTGAAGATAGATGACCACACCTCCACCCTTCCTGTGGTCCCTACATCTGGAAAAAAAAATATATCCTTCGATAGTTTTGTCCCAAGGATTGGTTTTGTACCACCAGGTTTCCATGACTAGGGCAATTTGAATGTTGTTAGTTACTATCAGGTTTTTAAATTCATCAAATTAATCAGTCAGACTTCTAGCATTAATTAATACACCCCTCCAGCCTGGGTTATTAGGGTTAGGTTCATTATTGCTCACTTTGCAGGGGTCCTTAAAATCCCTAGGAGCCCTCCCCCCATATTCCAGTTTAAATGGAACTTAAGGACCTTGTTTATTTTTTTCCCCAAAATCCTGGTACCGAAGTGGTTTCGCTGAAGACCATCCCCTTTAAAGCAGGCTGGATTGTTAAATGTAATGGAATTGTCCATGAATCCAATGTTTTCTAAAAGACAATATTGTCTAAGCCAGTTGTTTTATTTTTTAATAATATGATTTTTGTATGAGTATTTCCCAGTAGGTGGCAGGACCCCAAACAATATAATTTCACCTTCTTTATTTTTGATCTGGCTGACTATATTTTTATAGTCAGCCTGGATGTCTGTCATAATATTTGAAAAACGGTAATTGATACCAACATGTAAGATAACTAAGGGCTTGGTAGTATTCTTAAGTAACCCATCCAGGAGGTCAATGATGTCCCTATTCCATGCCCCGGGGAGCATACTTACTGTTGTATATGCCTTACGCCCTTCACAGACTGCATTGTCAATCCTCCTTAGGATTGAATCTCCTATTATCACAATATCCTGAGTTAGGTGTGATGTTTTTTCAACTGAGTAAGGATCTGTGGGGGCAGCTAGAAGTGAGGAAGAATTGTTAGGTGGCTTGATGGTCTTTTGGGTAGAGTTTTCAACTGCGTCATCAGCGTCTAATGGCAAACTTTCAAATTTGTTAGAAGGGGTAATAGGCAGAGAGTCATGTTTGAGAGGAAAAAAGGGTAGATACACTAGTTTTGTGTAATGATTTAAGGGGAGAAATCAACACTTTTGATTCATCATTATTTATACAGTCAGTGTGAATTATACTAGTTTCCCTGACTGCTTCATCAATGAAGTTTTCAAGTAGTTTAATTTCTTTCTGGGTCTCTAATCTCCTGTGTAACTGACAAATTTCTTCCTGTAATGTAGTAATAAGGGTACACTTATCATACTCAAACTCCTGGTTAAGTGCCTCATCTGTGTACATTTTACACTGGGAGCATGATTTTCTCTTGTTATTCTTTCCTCATTTCCCCTTTGCCTGGGCCATTGTAGAGTACTAACAGGCACAAGGACAGTGACAATTTAGCTGTCTGGTTATGTTGTACACCTGAATCAGATGCAAGGTCTTATGGCTGTCCAGTTCCCCAGTGTCCCCAGCGGACACAGCAGATATGTGCAGACACGCATGTCTCTGCTTGCATCTTGGTACTCGATCGCGTCCCACTCTGCTCGTGCCACTCACAGCAGGGCTCGCTAAAATAGCTCAAATGTCCTGGAAGTAAACTTCAGAGGTCACAAGTGATGCTAGTGACAAACTGTGTAATTTAAAGTAAAAAAGCCTCAAATTCACCCTTGAAAGGAATCCTAAATACAGGATACACACAAATGTGCATATCACTGTATCAAGAGATCATCACCAGCTGGGCTAGGAATGCATCCTGGAAGACATGCAGCAGGCACTGCTCTCTGCCTGATAAGGATGCCATAGTTCCCCAGTCTGCTTCTGACATATTCAGGTCTCCCAGCACCACAATTATGCCCTCTCCCTTGCAACAGTGATCTGTCAGGCTAGCCACCAGGCCTTCATCCTGCTCCTCCCTCTGCCCGGTAATCTACATACTACTCCCATCTTTGCCCTTTTCCCCCGGAGCCTGCAGGGTGACCTATAAGGCCTCCACCTGATCCCCTTCTTCCTCAACCCTACTTAGCCCTATGACATCCCTAAAGATAAAAGTTACCTCTTCCCCTTCTGTCCACCCTATCCCTTCTGCATGTGGTCTACCCTGGTAGGTTTAGGTCTCAGTCATGTGTGGAAGTGGCCCAAGTCTCTGTGACAGCTGCCATATCCACCCCCCTCCACCAATGGCACCTGAAGCTCTAGCATCTTGTTTCTTGTGCTCCTGGTGTTAATCAGGACCACACTCAAATGTGCCCCCTTGCCTCCCGTCCTTGGGCCTCCCTGTCACCTGCCTACAAGGCCTCTATTTGTGAACTATTAGGTTCTCCTGCCCTGTTCCTCTGCCTCCTCCTACCCACAGCAGAAGGCCAGGGCCTTCTTGCCCTGGTCTGCCAGGTAGCCCCCTCCCTGGAGAGGAATTCAGTCCAGTGCAGGGATAGATTGAGCGGACATAGAAAGATGTCCACCCCAATATGTATTACAGAAAATCAGTTTTTCTTAATCCTGGATAAACACAGACTGTACTGAAGCACTGATTATTGTAACAGGGAAGCTGACCGAATGCATGATATGTCACTTAGCTGCACACATTATAACTATTCTGAGCACGATTGATGGACCTGTGTCCACACAGCATATGCAAATTGTCAAATCCCTACTGAACACTGGTACACTCCAGAGGACATGCCATGCTGGGTAATTTGAATGCACACCCATGGCAATACTACTATTATGGGATACACTGACAAATACTTGCTCCAATCATGAATGCCTACAAGATGGATGCAACCAAACCACCACAAATCCCTCTGCTTCTGCACCAGATGGACAGGGGGGAGGGGGGTTAGAGCATAATAATTGTGAGAATACCCATAAATACCTCTGCGGCTGTAATGAACTACTGTTGATGCAGAAGCTCTCTTATTTTTGACACAGAGAGCATGTTCTTTCAGAATATGGCATCGGGTACATGACGCAGATGGCATGGGGTCATAATGTCACAAGACATTATGTCTCATGGCAAAATTTCGCTGCCAGTACAGAGTGATTTCTGCAATGAGGCACAAGTCTTGTTTTTGTAGGGGGGGCATCACCCCCACACCCCCATTACTCCAGGGGGGTTTAATTTGGGGAGCGCACTACATTTAAAAAAATAAAAGTTTCAGGAACTGGGAATCAAACTCGGTCCCAGATGCAGCACCTGTGTTCCTGTTGCTGTGGCTCAGTTCAGTGAGCCATGGCAGCTGCTTGGAGGAACCCACTCCCAGCAGAGATCTTATCCTCTGCCTGGGAAAGTGTGAATGGTCCAATACTGCATACAGCAGTAAACACGGCATTGCACCATTCGCTCACAGCTACAGCGCTGTACCAGTTTAGCCATAATGTCATACATTATTAAGTATGTGACATTATGATCCAGTAGAACGCAGACTACTAAAGCCTTTTGATTATCACTCATATAAGATGAGTTAGAGGTAATATGAGTGGTTGGACAACAGTGGGCTCAGGGAGGGTGAGGGTGGTGGAACAGAAGTGCATCCCTCCAGTTGTACCTGTTCACAATTTCTATGCCATTCTGGAAAAGAGTGGTTCCTCTATGGAGGCACCCACAGTGGAGACCAAGTAGGATACTGGGAACCTCTACAAAGGAGACCCACAGGAGGGTGGCATGGGACCCCACAGGGGAAGGAAACAACTCCTGGTGGGGGACTCCATTGTTAGGAAGGTAGAACTGGGGGAGGAAGAGGAGAGGGAGGTAAGCTGCCTGCCTGGTGCCATGGCTTGGAGAGACAGGGAGTGAATCCTCAGGATTGCAGGAGCAGCTGCACTGGGGAGGGAGCTGGATGTCATTGTCCACCTAGGGACAAATGACCTGGCTAAGAAATGGATCAGAGCAGTGCACAAAGCATTTCTGGAGATGGGGGGCCTTAGACAAATAGTATACTTGGTAACCTTCTCAGAGGTGCTACCTGTCTATGGCATGGGTGAGGCTAGGGTGCTCCACACCATGGGATTCAATCAGTGGTTGAAAAACTGGTGCAGAACTCAGGGATTTAGCTTCACTGGGGACTGGGGGTCCACCTGGAGGGATGCAGTCCTATACTGGTGTGATGGTCTGCATCTGTCTAGGAGGGGAACCAGGATTCTAGGTGATAGGTTTAAATATTTAATTGGCAAGCATTTAAACTACCCAAGGGGGGAGGCGCTGGAAAGAAGCAGGGAAATCCTAGTCCCCCCAAAATTCAAAGTACTAAGTGAGGTAGACACCAGCATAGAGATGTTGATAGGGAGAAGTGCAGGGGTAAATGTAGAAAGTGACAAACACAATAAGGACAGGGATGGGGAAAAAAGGAGTAAGGCCATCAAGAAATGGAGGGTAATGAGTACCAACACCCATAGTCTGGGCAACAAGCTCCCTGGACTGGTGGCCTTGATGGAACAGGGATGCCTGGATATCATAGCAGTCACAGAAACATGGTACACAGAGAACCATTAGTGGGATGTTAACATACCAGGGTACACAACCTACAGGAGAGACAGGGAGGGCAGAAGGGGGGAGTAGCTCTCTATGTAAGGGAAGGGATAAAAGAAACTGAACAAAAGAGTAAACAGGGAGGAGATGAGGCACTGTGGGTCACCTTAGAGACTGGAAATGGCACCAAAGTCTGCACAGGGGTTGTATACAGACCCCCATGTCAGAGGGAGGGAATGGACAAGAATATGATAGAAGGCATACTTAGGATGGCAGAGAAAGGGGAGATACTGTTGATGGGGGTCCTTAATATGCCAGATGTCAACTGGAGCACCTTTGCTGCAGTCACATCCAAAAGCAGGGCCATTCTTGATGCCCTTCAGGTAGCATGTGTCAGACAGCTAGTTTTGGAACCTACTCATGAAGGAGCAATCTTAGACCTCGTACTCTCAAATGGGGACAGTGAGAGGATCTCAGATCTAGAAGTGAGAAGACATTTGGGAACAAGTGAGCACCAAACAGTGTGGTTCATGATAAACTCAGCAACACAGTCAAGCCATACAGAAGTGAGGCTACACAGTCAAGCCATACAAAAGTGAGGGTTCTGGACTTCAGGATGACTGACTTTGGCAAGATGGGACAGTGCCTTAGAAAAGCACTAGCAAACAGGCTAGAAGGAGGGGTGGAGCAACAATGGGGAAATATAAAAACTGCCATCACGGAGTAAACAAGCCTTTGTGTGAAGCAAATAAACAAATCAAAATGAAAGAAAAAGCCATTCTGGTTCTTAAAAGAGGTGGTGGTGAAGGTTAAGGAGAAAAGGATAGCATTTAGGAAGTATAAGGAACTCTGAAGGAGCAGGACAGAGAACAATACCAGTTAAGGCAGAAAGAAGCAGGGATGGTAGTCAGAATAGCAAAGGCACAAACTGAGGAAAAGATAGCCAACTCAGTTAAGAAGGGGGATAAAACCTTTTATAGGTATATCAGGAAGCGTAGAAAGACAAAGGGAGGGATAGTGAGGCTGAATAGAATGGATGGTGGGTGGGCAGAGAGTGACAGTGAAAAAGCAGGGATACTGAATGAATACTTCTGTTCAGTATTCACAAAAGAGGAAGTGAAGGAGGTGCCTAATCCAATTAACAGAAACACTCGGGAGAGGGGAGTTGATCCCAGTCCTTTCACAGAAGAAAGGGTTCTGAAAGAACTCTTAAACCGGAAGGTGGACAAAGCAATGGGGCCAGATGGAATTCACCCCAGAATTCTAAAAGAATTAAGCAGAGAACTAGTGACACCACTAACTACCCTTTTTAACAAATCTTGGGAGGATGGTGTGGTACCTGAGGACTGGAAGAAGGCTGATGTGATTTCCATTCACAAAAGTGGGATCAAGACAGAGGCAGGAAACTACAGACATATCAGTTTGACCTCTGTGGTAGGGAAAGTGATGAAATCACTTCTGAAGGAAAGAATTATTGAGTACCTGGAGGCCAATGTTGCACAGGACCCAAGGCAGCATGGATTCACAGAGGGAAGGTCATGTCAGATGAATCTAATTGATTTCTTTGACTGGGTGACCAAAGTAGTAGACCAGGGAGGGCTGTGGACATAGCAGTAGTTGTAGTAGTAATAGTAAAAAATGTATTTATACAAAAATGTTGCCATTAGGGTTCTAATAATCCCTATTTACAAGGCAATCCTGTGCTGTACAAAATTTAAATGGTTACAAAAGTTACAAAATACATTTCATTCTATTACACATACCAATCATACAAATTGTACCACAAATACAACATTATAATCAAACAACTTGTATAACATTATTTATAACTACCTATTACACAAACATCTAAAATGCAATTCATGTTTTACTGTGGTTCTATATTCTAAAAAAGACAAATCTTGGTCTCTGAGAAAAGGGGGAAGTCTATTCCAACTAGTTTAAACTTTATATTGAAGGGTCATACTACTAAAACTATTTTTTAATTTTGGAACCAAGAAACCTCTGGCAGCCAGTTTCCGTAAATTTAATCCATGGTCTGGTTTTATTAGTTTACTTGTCAAATGATATCGTGAATCATTTTTAAACAATCCTTTTATCTGATTTAACCAATTTCCCTCTGCTCGCTGATGTAATGTATTCCAACCTAATTCAGTGTACATCACACAATGGTGAGTACCAATATCACATTTTAAGACAAATCTAGCTACTTTATTATAAAGAACATCCAAATTTTGTAATTGTTTTTTTGAAGTATGTCTGTAAATATGACTCCCATAATCAATCACTGGTAATATTAATTGATTTGCTATGTTTAATTGCATTTCTTTTGTTAAACAATTTGAAATACGTCTCATTACCCCTAATTTTGATTTTTTTTTAATTAATTCTATTACATGTTGATAAAAATTTAAGTTCTGATCAACTTGAATACCCAAGTATTTATAAACTCGTGTTTGCTCCAAGAATTTTCCTTCCCGAGTATTAATTATTATTTTTGGAGTTAATTTACTTTTCTTCTCAGTACCAAAATACATTGTTTGTGTCTTTTTATTATTTATCAAAAGTCCAAGCCATGAGAAGAACTTCTGCATTACTAGAAAATCACAATGTAATTTTTGTACTATTTCATCTGAATTTCTACCTGATGCAATCAGAACTGTATCATCCACGTAGAGTCTAACTTGTGAGTTTTTATCAACCTTGGTAGATCATTCAAATAAACTTAGAACAAGAAGGGTCCCAGGATTGAAACCTGAGGTATCCCTCTTGTCACAGAACCCAAACCAGACTTGTGACCATTAAGCATTACAAATTGGAATCTCTTATCTAGGTATGATGCAAACCATTCACAGGATTGTTCCTTCACTCCCATGTGTTTCAATTTTTTAATCAAAGTACAATGATTCACTAAATCGAATGCCTTTGATAGGTCCTTGTATACTGCACCCACCAACTTCCCCTTCCCCAAGGGAGTAGCAACTAAATCTAGGAAGTCCATGAGTGTGGTAGCTGTGGACCTATCCTGTCTGAAGCCTGACTGAAACAGAGTTCTTTTCTGATATTTTTCTAAATATTTAATTAACTGTCCGTGAACAATTTTCTCCAAAATTTTTGAAACTGTTGACAATAATGCTATAGGACGATACTTTGATGTGGCCATTGAGTCACCCCCCTTATCAATTGGGATTATTCCTGCCTGCTTCCATATTGATGGATACAGACCCTCCCTTAGGCTCCAATTAAAAATATCTCTCAGGATGGGTGATATTTCTTGTACAGCTTCCTTTAGGAGTCTATTTTCTATCTTATCAGGACCACACACCTTATTTATCTTTAAATTATTTATTATTTTACATACTTCTGAAGTTGTCACTGTTTTAAACTGAAACATTGGTGCTTAATTTTCCTTACAATTGTCAAATTCTTTATTTTGATCCATAAATTGAACACTTTTCATTTTAATTTCTATTCCCAAATCTAACTTAGGAAGTTCAATAAAATATTGATTTAATAATTCCGTAGCTCTTTCTGCTTCAAAAACAAATCCGTTATGACTGAGTTTTATTTCTATTTGATTTTTAAAAGGATTTGTAAGATTTTTTTTTATCAAAGACCAATATTTCTTGGTATCTGTTGATTCATTGATCCTTTGTTTATAATAAGTGGCCTTTGATTTCCTACATTCCTGAACCACCCTATTTCTTATTTTTTTAAAACTATCCCATGCATCAGGTTTCAAAGTTTTGTTTACTTTTTTCCAAAGTAGATTCTTTGCCGTAATTAACTTCTTTATAGTTGAAGTCACCCAGGGCAAATGGTTTTGTTTTTAATTAACTTTTTTCCAAGGTGCAAATCGGTCACATGCCTCAATGAATATTGATGTAAATTCCTGTATGGCTAAATACATGTCAGGAATTAGGAACATTCTATGCCATGGTAATCCCTGTAAATACTTTTGGAATAACTGCTTATTAAATTTTGTATAACTTCTTTTATACTCTATTGAAGATTTAATTTTTGGAACTTTTTTAATTCCCAAATTTATAACACATCTAATTACATTATGATCCCCCAAATTTGGTTCCCCAACTCCTTTATTTACTACAGTCAATTCTGGGGAAATAAAACACAAATCCAATATACTACCTTTACTTGTTAATTTTCCTTTCCTTGTAGGTATATCAATTATCTGTACCAAGTTTAAACATGTCATAGAATTTTCCAAGACCTGACCCCTTGGACATCACCAAGCAGCATTAAAATCACCCATCAATATCACATTTGTTTGGCCTATACATTCCATTATGGTATGTGAGAATTTCTCAAAAGACGTGGTATTAATCTTGGGTGGAGAATAGACAACTCCCACAATCAAATTAATTGTATGGAATTTTAACAACAGGCATTCAGTTCTTTCTATTTTCCCTGTATATATTACCTCAGAAAGACCCAAGTAATATCTAGTATAAATTATGACCTCTCCCCCCCCGTGACCCTCGATCTTGTCTATAATAATAAAAATCATTAAGTTCAATTTCAGGTTGAAGAATATCTTTTTTTAACCTGGTTTCTGTTACTATAGCTATATCTGGCTTTTTGAAATCTACCCATGCTCTGAGGAGGTCCATTTTTTTTAATTAAACTTCTGGCATTATCTAACACTAATTTTATGGCCCCATCCACAGGCCCTGGGTTGGTTTCTATATCCCCACAAAGAACTAGGGATATCAGGAGCATCTGCTCTGTTGAAGAAAAACTTCTACAGGGAACAAGCCTGAGAGTGTCCTGAATCTGCTGTCTAATCACCTTGAAGGGATTTCTCCCTCTTGTTAACTTATTTGTTCTTAATTGCCTCATTCTGGTTTGACAGAGGTTCAGATACACACCAGTTCTGTTCGCTGCAGAATCAAATGTAACTAATCCACAGAATTGCATTATGCAAATAATACCCACCAGCAGACCCATCAATTTAATAAAGATGCTCTTCATCTTCTTACTTAATTATTTCAACTTAATTTAAAAGAAATCTAAAGAAAAGCACTAATCTTATAACCCAGTTATAAAATTCGCTAATTGATAGGTTAGCTGAATGAAATTACTATACTTTTATTTTTAACGTAAAGCACTTAAAAGTACTGTGACCTTAACAATTCAAAAGTATCTATGAGCCAGACAGTCCCAATTTAAAAGATATACCTCAAAAGCATTATGAAACCTTATATAATGTCCTTCAAGTGTCAAAAGAGTTATTTTTAAAACCCTTTTTTCTGTTCCTGAGTGGCACTCACACCACTCATGCTCGCACTTGTGCAGCACAAGCTTTATGTGGAGCAGCCCCTCCTCCTCTGATGACGCTCTTTGTTGGTTTCACTTCCTTGTTTGCCCAGTTATTGGCAAATTAAATAGACAATGGGGGTTATCTTCTCAACAGCACTACAGCTTGATCACAGGGTAAGCAAAACTGTGCAGTTCTTAGCTGGACTAACAGATGGAACACAACCTCAGAGTTACCTGGATCAGTTCTTTATACAGCGTGAGCTTTGTGTGGTGCTGCCCCTCCTTCTCTGATGATGGTCTTTGTCAGTTTCACTTCCTCATTTGCCCGGTTACCAGCAAATTAACTAAGCACTGGGGGGTATCTTCTCAACAGCACTGCAGCTTGATCACAGGGTAAGCAAAACTGTGCAGTTCTTAGCTGGGCTAACAGATGTAACACAGCCTCAGCATTACCTGGAGCAGTTCTTTATGCAGCGTGAGCTTTTTGTGGTGCAGCCTCTCCTCCTCTGATGAGGCTCTTTGTCAGTTTTACTTCCTTATTTGCCCGGTTACTGGCAAATTAACTAGGCACCGGGGGAGGGGTATCTTCTCAACAGCACTGCAGCTTGATCACAGGGTAAGCAAAACTGTGCAGTTCTTAGCTGGGCTAACAGGTGGCCTACCTAGACTTTAGCAAGGCATTTGACACAGTCCCACACAAAAGATTAGTAGTCAAGTTAACCAGACTGCGAGTGGGTCCCAGGGTGGTAGCCTGGGTAAAACATTGGCTGAACAACAAGACACAGAAGTAATTGTAAATGGAGTCCACTCAGAAGAAAGAGGGGTTACTTGTGGGGTATGGCAGGGTTCAGTACTGCGTGTAGTCCTTTTTAATGTCTTTATAAGTGACATTGCAGAGGGACTGGAAGGAAAAGTATGACTCTTTGCAGATGACACAAAGATCTGCAACAGGGTTAATACACAAGGAGGTGTGGATAGGATGAGAAGGGACTTGACAAGGTCAGAGGAATGGTCAGAAGCATGGCAGCTTGGATTCAATGCAAAGAAGTGAAAAGTAATACACCTGGAAAACAAAAACTCAGGAGAAGATTACACAATGGGGGGAAGTAGTAACAACAACAAAAATTGAAATGGACCTGGGGGTAATCATATCAGAAGACCTTAAGGTTGGCAAGCAATATGAGAAGGCAGTAGAGAGGGCTGGGGGGATACTGGGATGTATAGGGAGAGGTTTCACCAGCAGAAAACAGGAAGTTGTTATCCCCCTGTACAGACAGTTGGTAAGACCCCATCTGGAGTACTGCATCCAGTTCTAGAGACTCCATCTCTGCAAGGACATAGGATGGAAGCCGTTCAGAGAACGACAACTAAAATTGTGCAGGGTCTGCAAGAGAAGCCATACGAGGAGAAACTAAATGAGCTTAATATGTATACCCTTGAGGAAAGAAGGGCTGGGGGGCATGATAGAAACATTTAAGTGACTTCCGGTGACGTCACGGGAGTGATGGGACGCTAGACTGCAAAGCTCCGGGACCCGTCCACAGAAATCAAACTTAACCCTCCCGTAAACCACATACTACAGAATTTCAGAGAGTAAAGATCTACTCCATAATGACTACTAGAAGTAACAAACCAAAAATGGTGAAAAACAACAACCCCCAAACGAAGTTAAAACAGCTTACTATGAATGAGGGAAGGGAGGGCTATGCGGCCTCCTCACGGAGAGAATGCAACCTCTCGGAATCATCAGTCGATGCAGAAGACAGCGAACTTCTGCTTCCGAGGAGGGCCGAGAGAACTCTTCAAAAAATATAATCGTCAGTGCAGAAAATTGAATCTTCGCTAGCCGATCTGCATCAAGATGTAAGAAAAATAGACGGCAAAGTGGCAGAAAATGCAGCCAAAATCACAGAAATAGCAGAGCTGCAAGATACTGACAATAAAGTTCTCCTGTATTTGCTACAAAAGGAGCGAGAAACATAAATCAGACTGGAAAACATGGAAAATCGCTCCCGCCTAAATAATTTCCAGGTCCATGGAGTTCCAGAGGGTGCAGAGGAGGGCTATGCAAGTACAATAGACTTTATGCAGCATTTACTGTGATCCACACTGGAAATACCCTCCGACCTGGATCTAACAATAGACAGAGTTCACCACTCCTTGGTCCCGAAGCCAACCACTATGGAAGCAAGACTCCGATCATGTGTAATTAGGATGGTGATGTTCCAATCGAAGGAGTGGATTCTTAAAGAAGCGTGGCGACTTAAAGATCTGAAGTTTCAAGGGCACAGTATTTTCTTTGAACAAGACTTCTCCCCAGCATTACAACAAGAAAGGCTTAAAGCTAAAGCAGTTCTGAAGGAGGTTAGGGAGAAGAAAAAAGTAAAGGCACAGCTTCTATTCCCGGCTAGGCTATGGTTCCACTTGGAAACAGGCCCGAAAATCTTTGAAAATATATTAGAAGCCACTCTGCTACTGAAGGCATGGGACATCACACTCCCAGACCTAGAGTTAGAGGCGTTCGAGAGAAGACTTCAGCAGAATGTATGGCATACCGTAGATCGAGGAGTCAAGAGGATGCAACCGGGAACTATTCTGAAAACATTGGTGAAGGAAGCGGAGAAGATTATCCAGAGAGCAGAAATAAGAGGAGTGCAGCCGAACCCGGGCCAGCAGGCTGGAGCATCCCCTCAACGCTGAGAGAAGAGCCCGCGATGCTCGTGCAGGCTGGTAATGCAACAAAAGAATTGGAAGAGAGAGAGGCAAATCAAAGGAACTCTAAATAGGACTTTAGGCAGATAAGTTGCTCCTGAGAGGGCTGATCACTTTTTTTTTGCTTTCACATTTTTTATTACCTGATTATTATCTTTCTCTTCTGGCTATGATTAAAAGGGTTGTGAGCACTCCTTGGGGTGGAAACTGTAAAAAAAAAAAAAAGAGGGAGGGAGGAAATGACAATATAAAAGGTAAACTCAGTAAATAGTAAAGGTAAAGGGCTTTGAATCAAATGTAGGAGAAGTGGAGGTAACAGGGGAATAGAGGAGGCCTGACCCCAAGAAAAGCCCACCTCGATATAAGGGTCTGCCAGATTTAAAGTTATGGAGGCACAGAGATAGGGTGGGGTAATCCTCCCGCCAAGTAACGTGTCACCGGAGATTACACGGATCTACACGAAAGCACTTGGAAGCCCACTCTTGTGTTTGGCAGGCTGGCGGGACAGTCCACTGGTGAAATTGGCAGAGTAGGGCTGATAGGTAGAGGGTTGCTGGGTAGCTGCTACGCGGCCCAAGGCCTGGGGCCAAGGTTTTCCTGTTTTTGGTCTTGGCCTATCGGTTTACCTCTTAGGTCCAGGGCGTAAAGTGTAGGAGGGCCGCAAGTATCGAGGCATGGGGGAGGTGATAACAGCAGGTCTAGCCATCGGTCTATAGTGAAGTAAGAAGAAAAGAGGGAGAATTTCTAGTGGATCATGGCACATTAGAAATTGAACCCTCTGTTGACCCCACTAAAGAGAGTGGCCATCACCTTGGAGGATGAAGCTAGGGGGAAGACTGTGGGAAATAAAGGGGGAAGCCGGGGATCCACTGTGCTGTGGAGTGAGATGACAGCGGGGTGCTCATCAGCCCACCAGAGAGCCCTTAAGGAATCGTAGCTTAGGCCAGGCGGTTGGGTGAGGTGATCTCCGCAGGAACCAAGGGATGTTACCAGATTAGGGGCGGTACCTCTGCCTGGGCTTTAATGGTAACAACGCTTGTGATGTGGGCACTCCTGGGTGTTGTGGGTGCAAAAGTTTAGATTACTAGATGGGAGTGGAAACCCGTGCACCCGCTTTGGTTCCCCAACGAGGTCTTGCTCGAGAGGCAACACTGACAACGATTAGTCCTAAAGGCTAGACTCAGCCAGGTACATGAGGGGGTTGTCTCTAGAGATTTCACATGCTATGGTGGAATGATCAAAAGGGGGGGAGAAAATACAATAAGAAGGATACTGTCACAGAGAGATGGGATGGGTCCTGGGGAGTGGGATAGGGTTCCTGAGCAAGGATACGTGACGTGTAACTTCAGAGTGGGAAAAAACAGCTCTGAGTCTCTTAGTGAGAGACAGTGGGTGTGAGATACACACACCACAAGTGTAGCGAGGCTACCGCCCCACCCTCTCTCCTTTGATTAAGGGTAGATAGGGATTAGGGGCAGCACATAGGAAGCTAATTTAAAAGTTGGTTTCTTAGCAGTTAAAAGTTTTGTTTTTTGTTGTTTTTTCTTTTATTACAGTGTTAGACCATGGTTGGTCGAGTTGATAGAAGTTTAATGGTTGACAAATACTCCAAGTTAGGAGTTAACTGTCTTTTCTACACATTCTTTATTCCTGTTATAAAGTTCTTGGTTTGTACTGGAGTAAAGATTCAAAATGTGACACTGAAACATAAATGAGACAAGGTTAGGGGCACAGAGAGGTTAAGAAGATTCAGGGAAGAAGACACACTCAGGGAGACTATTGCTTCCATCACCCACCAGGGGTCTCCAGACATAATAAAATGGCCCACTTAAACATTTGCTCATATAATGTTAAAGGAATAAACTCTCCGATAAAGCATACGAGGGTGTTGCAGGAACTTTAGAAGTTGAAGGGAGATGTGATTTTCCTCCAGGAAACACACTTATCAATGCCAGAGCATGTTAAATTACGATGAGCCTGGGTGGAGAAGGTGATGGCAGCATCACACCACTGTTTAAAAAAGGCAGGGGTGGCAATATTAGTACGCAAAGGTTTACACCTGGCAATAGAAGCAACAGAAGGGGGAATGCAAGGAAGATATGTGAGGATGTTGGCGAAAATTCAGGGTAAGCTTATTCACTTCATTAATATTTATGCCCCAAATAAGCAACAAGAAAGTTTTTTTGGAAAAATCTTCCAGAAGATAGCCGGTCTGCCACAGGGTCAAATGATGCTTGGAGGAGACTTCAACACTGCTCCCCACCCACTAAGAGACCGCTCCTCGAGGACAGAGGCCACGAACAGAATAGCCTCCAAAGTTTTAACCACACTGACAAGAGAATTGGGTCTGGTAGATATCTGGAGGGCGCACCACCCGAAAGAAAGAGACTACACTTTTTATTCAAACCCCCAACAATCATATTCGAGAATAGATCTCTTTTATACAAATGTTACTCACCTATATGAGGTCAAAAGTTCCAAAATACATAACATAACCCTATCAGATCATACCCCAATATCGATAGGGCTAGCCCTTTTACCTCAGGGCAGGCAAACCTTGTGGAGACTAAATGTCTCTCTATTGAACAACAAAACATTTGTAGAAAGATTAAAAGAAAATATTAAAGACTTTCAAACAGTTCATAACCCAACAACCCACTCTACATTGCTCAAGTGGGATACCCTTAAGGCGGTGTTAAGGGGAAGTATAATCAGTTTTGCCTCTGCCCAAAAGAAAAATGAACATGCAACTTATAATAGGCTGATGGCTGAATTAACCGCAGCAGAAAAAAGGCATAAGGCCGATCCTTATGACAGGCAGACCCAAAAACATTTAGCCCGAATCAGGAAAAATCTACAAGAGTTCGAAGATAAGAAAGCGGAGGGATATCTGAGATTCACATATCAAAAATATCATAAGGTGGGGGGGAGCATCAAAACTTTTGGCCTTTAGCTTAAGAAAAGCCCAAATGGTTAGATATATTCCCTTTCTACAAGACACAGGGCCACAGGGTGTAAAATGGGAGGACCCAGGAGAAATAGCACTTCAATTTCAAAAATTTTATCAAGAACTGTATGGGGAGGATAAAGACGAGGTCCTAACCAGAGAGAGAGTGAAAACATTTCTGAACCCCATCAACCTCCCCAGATTATCAGAGGCAATGAAACAGGAGTTAAACCGCCCCATTTCAATAGAAGAGATAATGGGGGTTATTAAACAGTTACCAGGGGGCAAGACCCCGGGTCCGGATGGACTCAGCGGAGAATTTTATAAAAAACTAGGCCCTACAGTAGCCCAGATACTAGTGGAGGTCTTTAACAAGTGTCTAGAAGAGGGTAGAACCCCAGAGAGCTGGTCCCAGCCACTAATTACAGTAATTCCAAAAGTGGGAAAAGACTACACAAAATGTTCTTCATTCAGACCGATAGCCTTATTGAATCAGGACCTAAAGATACTCACAAAAATACTCTCCATTCACCTACAAAAACATATTGAATTATTAATTCACCCTGATCAATCAGGCTTTATACCACTCCGCCAGCTAAGTGACAACGTAAGGAAACTTTTAAATATTATTCAGAAGAAAGCGTCCAACACAAAAACAGACCTGCCAATTTTTCTGGATGCAGAAAAAGCCTTTGACAGGCTAAATTGGACGTACCTTTTTCAGGTACTAGAGAAAATGGGTATTGAAGGGAATTTTCTGACCTGGGTAAAACTATGTTATCGGGATCCCCAGGCGAGGGTAAGGGTAAATGGCACACTATCCTCCCCCCTTAAAATTGGAAGGGGAACAAGACAGGGATGCCCTCTTTCACCCCTGCTGTTCGCAATTAGTATGGAGCCCTTGGCCCAGGCCATACGACAGAGCAAGGAAATAAAAGGAATAGAAGCCCAAAACACTACCCATAAAATATCACTGTACGCAGATGATACCCTAATTTACCTGAGCGATCCAGAAACCTGCTCCGCACTTGTTGGATTTACTGAAGAATTTTGGAGATATCTCGGGTTTTAAGATTAATAAAGAAAAATCGGAGGTACTGGCCTTGGGGAAGGCTCCAGATCAGAGCCTGAAAGAAATGACCCCCTTCAAATGGGTGGATACCAAAATTAGATACTTAGGAATTTATATCCCCGTTCAAGAAAAACGAATCTATAAATACAACTATGGCTCGTTAAAACAGCAGATATATGCCGATATAAATAGGTGGTCTATTCTTCCCCTCACATTCGCAAATAGAATAGAAACAGTTAAGATGAACATTCTTCCCAGCTTCCTGTTCCTCTACATTAGTCTCCCCCTGCCTATCCGTAACAAAGACTGGAAGGATCTAAAGAAAAAGTTATCAGACTTCATATGGGCAGGGAAAAAAACAAGAGTTTGGTGGGACATACTAATAGAACATAAGAACAGAGGGGGGATGGGGCTCCCAGATTTCCCCAAATACTACTTGGCTGCCCAGTTATTGCCAGTTATTAAAATGTTGACATGTGGGAAGAGTCATGGATGGCGGGAGATAGAAGAGGAAGACTGTCAGTTGGGTCCCCTTTGTTTATTACCTTGGAGAATTCTCCCTAAGGAGCTAAAACAGTTAAAAAAATACCCTGACACAGCATACCATGTCGATGTGGCTGAAAGCCAGACAGGAGTGGGAAATACCAAGACCAGTGTGGGAATATCTTCCCTTATATAACATGCCGGGCTTTCCTGTCCATAGGGGAGATACCCGCTTGATGGATTGGGCAATTAAGGGATTGAAATATCCAAGGCAGTTCTTGGAAGTGGACCATCTTAAATCATTTATAGAGATGCAGAGTGAGTTTACCTTAAAGGAGACAGATGTGTTCAGATACATTCAATGCATCCACTATATACAGAACAACATAGGCCTAACAGAGCTGGCGCAACGCACACAACCCCAGTAATATTAACTTACCAGAGGAGTATCTCACAAGACACCAAGATGTACATCTCACAAATATACAAAACATTAGTAGAGGACAGGGGCACATTGGCTATTCAGAGGGTAATAGATCACTGGAATGTGGAAACAGGTCACGGTATTCAGGAGAGTAAATGGAGGGGTATCTGGAGGGGAGTTCAGCAAACAACGAGTTCACCCTCCTGGAGAGAATTCAGATGGAAAATCAACATCCGGTTCTTTAGGACCCCAACAGCCTCGTACCACTATACCTCCCTCTCCTCAGATGGGTGTTGGAGAAATTGTGGGTCCAAGGGCACACACCACCATATTTTTGAGGCCTGCACCCAAATATCTTCTTATTGGATAGAAATATCTAAAGAGATCATTAAAATTCTCTCCCTGAAGACAACATTGGAGTTCAAAAACTTGGTACTTGGACTACCCCCAATAGAGTTGAAAAAACAGACCGAGAAATATTTATTTTATGTATTGGTGGTGGCGGCCTTGAAGTCCCTCACCCAGAAGTGGCTTAGGGAGGACCCACCCTCGATGACCCAGTGGTACAATAACATTAACCAAATGAAGGATATGGAGGCCATTACAGCCAGGTTAAGATTGACCACAGAGAAATTTAATGCCAGATGGCTCCCTTTCATGGCACACATAGAAGAAAAAGTGGGCACCCCTATCCTGGAACAGATGTTGCAGGCCTAAGACAGAGGCAGGCAGCAAGGGTTCGGGTCATAATTGATTACCTGGGGACCTTACTTCAAGTGTCCTTCCTATATTGTGTCTATAAATGAAGACTCTTGAGAAAGAGTGGGCAACCCCCCTGACATGGTAAGATTCCAAGTTGTCACAACCCTTAAAAGAACATAGAAGAAAAGTGATTCTTCCACAGTGAACATGGTAGTGAACATCTATTAGGTGCGAATAGGATTTTATAAGTTTAAGATTAAGACTGGTTATGAAGATCTGCAGTAATAGTAGAGACACCCATTGTTTTATAGACTTTACAGCAAGGTAACCGGTGAGAAGAAGCAAAACGGACAATTGAATGAACTTTGCTTAAAAATAACCTCAGATATACTTTGATGTATTTGCATGTATTCTTAGGAAGGATATGATTATTGAATATAAGGATGTATTTGTATTTTTTTTCTCTTTTTCCTAAATAAAAAGTTATTTCAAGTTCAAAAAAGAAACATTTAAGTACCTCAGTGGAATCAACAAAGTCCAAGAGGGTAGCATCTTTCATAAAAAGAAAATGTGCAAGAACAAGGGGACACAATTTGAAGATAGAGGGGGTACGGCTCAGGGGCAATGTGAGGAAGTATTTTTTCACAGAGAGGGTGGTTGACACATGGAACAGCCTTTCTCAGAAGGTTGTGGGGTCTAAAACTGTGGGAGAATTCAAGAATGCATGGGACCGACATAAGGCAATTTTTGTGGGGGGTTGGAAGAAATAGGCTGTTGGTTAAATAGGATCTGCAGCTTATCCTCTAGGTAGGGAAATGGGCATATTAGGTGGGCCAAGCAGTCCTTATCTGTCATCAAAGTCTATGTTTCTATGTTTCTATAACCCAAGATAAATGTTGGAAATCAGGAGTCTGATACATCTGCCTGACATGCAGCATACGCAACATATTAATAAATGCACTGCAAGCATACTGGAAATTTAAGGAATGACTGCTAGTCCACTGGGTATCCTTGATGATAATAAGTAATAACTGTGATGTGGACAGATGTGATCATATAAGATGAGGAGTTATGTTATGTTAAACACATATGGATCAGTTTTACTACATAAAAACAAATTACATTGTGAATGTGGAATAATATCAATGAATGAATCATACAACTGTATAAAGGATTTAGGGATGGGTGGAAGTGGGGGTGGTGAGTAGGGGAACATATAACTAAAGCATTATTAGCAGCAATAAATGTGGCCAAGTTCTACTTATAAAGCATCAACCTGTTTGCTTGTAATTAGGCAATAAGGCACTCCATTGGATGTGTTAATGGTTTGTTAATCCCGCTCTAGGGATGTAATGTGACATGAGGATTAGCTGAGAGTTACATGCCCGTATAGTATGATTAACTGACCATTAACATAACCAATGGGAGTGCCTTATTTCTATTTTATTATATCCTTATTAGATGAACATTAGCATTTCACATTCTGATTCAATGAGACACACAAGAAGTATACTGAAATCACTCAGTGATGAGTCATGGCACAACACCGTCAGACAGTTCTGATATTATGAGACATTTAAAACATGCATATCTTATTGAGTGTTCAGTTTGGAAGTTTATTGTGTATTTTTTTTATTGAAATGCGAGAATATGACCATAATTAAAGACTGTGTGACATATCACTATTACATGACAACTAAAGGTTTTTACAACACTGAGATAACCTGCTGTTCTCAAATGTATTATTTGGTCCTGACACCCTTGCCCTAAATGTGTACTACATGCTAGATTATATGTTTACCTACATATTTTTATATATTTAGATAAAATGTTTGCAACTAAAACACTATTGCTGTGTAATATCGGATGTCACAGTAACAAAGTGAGTCACTACATCAAAGTCAGACACTGATAATCAGCAAGCTGAAGTTAACTGTGATGTTTATTTTACACATTCAGTGACTTCACTAGTACCTTAACATTGATTGTGAACCACTTTGGGTTACATTGAGAATGACAACTCTATATAACTCTTGATTCTACTTCTTATTCTTTTCCCATAACACACATATTGTAAGCCACTCTCAGCAATTGAAACCAAAATAAGAACATAGCCAAAATCTTCATTCCTCATATAAGAAAAAAAAACATATTTCTCCTGTGCCACACAGCTGAAACATGCAGTACTATTATGTAGAGTGCATTCAGCACACTCAGTGATCTTTTTAGTTCCACACTTTTCTTAGTTCCCCAACTGAGACTGCAGTGCATAAAATATGATAGTATAAAAGATGCTGACTGGCAGGAAATCTTCATGGGCAGTGATAGTCAGTAACTGGACAGTAACTGACCAACATACTCTGGATACAGCAACAGGCACTGTCTGCCCTTCTACTACCCAACATGTGCAAGGAACAGTAAAACACATAAACTACCCAAAGATACACAGGCTTCATGGACAGTAAAAGGTGATAAATGAAAAAAAATAGTGTTCGACATTCGCCCATATAGTAATGAGTGATAAATGACACTGGAATGTATGGCATGCTCTGCAACAATAATAGACACCAACTGGTCAGGGACAGGGTCACATACTCCTGGGACAGTAATGGTGGGAACTGACTGAGGCTAGCAAAGTTTACTTTACACACAGCACTGAGTATTATATAATCAAGACAACAATTTCTTACCTGAACTACTTGTAATCATACAGAGGGGAAAAATTACAAATGCAAATGACACTACCAACCTATGATCTTGAAACAGGTTACATACCATACACTGAGAAACCAGAGATTAAGCATTGTAACAAAACTAGCGCAAATGTGAGTAAGCAAATATAAATACAGAATTCTTACAAATCATTTTCAATATGAGACAATGCATGGGCATTTTGGAAATTGGGGTGTGAGGGAATTCATGTAATTTTATGGTAGTATATTGCAGGCACATATTCATTTCTTGCTAATGCATCTGCCATTCACTAGCAGTTTCACTTTCTGGAACTTGTCAGGACAAAATATCACATTACCCTCGTGCTGTCTCTCCTTGCTCTGAGTGAAAGTTATTTAAATCAAAATAGAAAAGGAACCACATAGAGAGTATAACACAGACACTGCTCCAGCAAACATTTTTCATTTTTATATAGAATATACCAGTTTCCCTCTCCTTCAAAGTGTACATGACTGAGTTTTGCTTACATTTACTATGATTAACTTCAAACGCTCTTGACAGGCTTATGCTTTGTATGAGAATCTAGGAGACAAATGAGAAAAAAAAAAGAAAATGTCAATGCTTGTAGCCACAACATGTAACATTGTCTAAAATATCAGAAAATATATGTTCATGATATGTACAGTGATGAATAAAGAGATGTCTCACCTCACTGCTTAAAGTTACTGTCACTTTAAAATATTCACGGTCTGTTGACTAACAGTTTGCCTTCCACCACATCTCTGATGCCAGTGCATGACACCCATTGTCTTCTCTCCTGTGCTAAACTTCAAAGCAGGACAAAGTGAAACATTTAAAAAAGGGCAGATTTCGACACAACTTTTAAATGATGGGATGGCACATCATCATCTATCCAGCCACCCCACTTCTACCTGATTTTAAAGCCTGGTACACCACACTACCTCTTTAAATGTTTATTTTCACAGCAGATTGACAGGTACAGATGCTAACAGATAGGTCTCCAGTTTTTCTAAAATTGTGCCTGTCTGAAATGTTTATTTTTGTAGGTAGAATAACAGGTGTAATAGTGCATAAGGTTGGCCGCCTATGCTCCCCAAAATTATGTCTTTCTGACATGTTTTATTTTTGCAGATAGAATGGCAGGTGTGGCAGGCAATGAAGTTGGTCCCCAGTGTTACTGAAATTATGTCTGTCTAACATGCTTATTTTTGCTGGCAGAATATCAGGTACAGCAGCCCATGGGGTAGTCCGCTAGAGTTGTTGTGAAGTTTTACTTCTCTGACAAAGTTCTGGTGAAGTTGCAGGATTCACCTTTTGAATTACTCCATGAAGTTCCCACTTCACACCCTCGTCTGACTTCACCTAACATTGCCTATAAAGGTGGCAAAGTTAGGCCAAGTTAGGTGAAGTTAAGTGAAGTTGGACAAATTTAAGTCAATTCGCCTAGAGAAGTGGCAACTTTGCCATGCCAAAACTTCACAAAGTAGGCACTTTGCAAATTTCACCAACTTTGTGGATTAATTTGCAAAGCAAATTTTATCCACTTTGTCCATCTCTATAATCCACCAGTGTTTCCAAAAATTATGGCACTCTAACAGATAAGTCAGAGGAGGCTAGGAGTGACTAATCATAGGCACACTAGAATAGATCCCTGAGTAGAATGAGGAAGCTTGCCAAGTTCTTAAGTATTTTTTTATGGCTGATCCAATGGACTCATTGATGTCATCATCATCCTAATTCTTTTTTATCATCATCATATTGCAAACCCCATCTCCATCTTTGTGGCCTGAGTTTGAACCAGGCAGGAACCGAGGCAGAATTTTAGTTGCCTGCTCTTCTTTAGTCTGTGGCAGCAGATATGTGATGCTGTTGCATGGAATACGGTGGCTAATTAATTTATAATAATGTGAGTCTTTCAGCATTTTAAGAAAACAAATCTGTATGTTTGTCAGTAATGAGTCAGTAATGTCAATGGCTCAGTAGGTAGCACACTAACCTCTGTGGCCAGGAGATCAGAAGGCTGTGGGTTCTATCCCCACATCAGGCACTTGCGTTAAATCCCAATACTGACACTGTAGTGCAGCATGAGGGGGATGCTGCATTCCTGAGGTGCCGTCTTTCAGATGAGACATTAAACCGAATCCCCACCTGCCTGTTCAGATGGATGTTAAAAATCCCATGGCACTTCTTGAAAAGAGTAGGGGAATTATTTATTTATAATTTAAAGACAAAATGAGTACAAGAAAATTACTACTGACTAATCCATAAACAAAAAATTCAGAAACATAAACCAAGTATTATAACATACAATACTCTTAAACATTAAATAGCAATGATGAAATAAAAAAGAAAATCTTAACACAATCCATATTACCTCATACAGAAAGATAATAAAAATTAAAAAAATAAAAAAATTAAAAAGTTCAAAGTTCAAAACCAAATATTAAAGTCCAACTTATTCCAGTACATTCTAAAAGTATCAGAGTCCAATGTCTATAACTCCTGGTTCTTCAAGACTCTTAATTTGTGCTGTATGGTGAGATACAAGTCCCAAGCAGAAGTCTGTTTTTGCTGAAAAATAAAAGCACATCTAGTCTGCCATATAAAATAAAGACACATATTCATCAGAATCTGAAAGGTGCCCCCACGAAACTGCATCCATGGCCCAACATAAATACCATAATACAAGTGCTGAATCATAAAAGTATGCAGAGGAAAACCCTTCCATCTTTCTTTCAAGACATCTCAAAAATCCTGAATAAAAGAACAGTGAAAATACAAATGACCCAGTGTCTCCACTTGTGTAATACATAAGGGTCATAAGCAAAAATGATCAGTTACCACCTTGTGTTTGTGAGTCTCCCTAATATTTATTCTATTATGGATGTCTAACCAGGCTATATCCCACATTTTCTGGGGGAAGGCATTGTTCTCCAAGTCTCAAAAAGATCTGTTTCTGTTCCACAGCTGACATATGTGAAAATGGTACCTCAGTAAAAAAAAACTGTTCCATAATAACATGATACATACTAGACAGTTGTGCTACTTGCCCCTTACCAATATACCATTTTTTAATATAATAAAAACTGCCCCAAGTCCCCAATAAATGGTATTTCCTCTTATTTTTATGGATAAATACTCCCTCTTCCCATTTTCAGAAAATATCCTTCAACTCCCTACTAACCCATATATACCATGGTTTCCTCATATGCCATATAATACTGCAAGACTGGAATAAAGAAACATTGTGAAAAAAAAACACTAAGGGGTTAAGCATACCCACCACCCCTTCCTTGATGGGTAAGTATTAAATATTCCTTCTAATTGGATTTAGCCTGCTCCCCCAAAAACAGGAGAAAAGATGTCATCAATTTAGCTTCTCAGCTTCTGGGGATCAGATAAAAATGACTAAGAAATAAAAACATAGGCATGAGAAAATAATTTATAAGAAACAACCGTTTCTGTTTACTCATCTTCCACACATTCAGTTAAATAACCCACTCTCTCCTTTTATTCAAACAATGCTCCCAATTATAAGTAGCCATAACTCCAATCCTAAAATAGATACCTAAAATTTTACATGGACCACCAGTAACCAAGACATCAGCGATCTTAGTACCTTCCACTGTCTGGTTCTGCAACATAAAACAAATACTTTTGTCTACATTTAATTTTGCACCAATCACAGATAATAATTACTTTGAGTATCCAATACATCAGTCCCCCTGATTCCACATCCTGAACAAGAAGACATAGGTTGTCTGCAAATGAAATAGTCCTCAGTTCCAGACTATCAGACAACCTCACACCAGACAAAAGAGGGGACATGTTAATGATTCTAAGTATTGGGTCAAGCATAAAAATATAAAGCAGTGGGCTGAGCCAACATCCATGTCATACCCCCAAAACAAACTACATCTACTGCTCAGCCATCCATTTTCATAAGGTCTCACATATGCTAATTCATAGCACATATATATCCAATTACAAAATATGTCAGGAATCCCAAACTTCCTTAATACTAACCATAAAAAATCATATGAAACACTATCAAATGCTTGTGCCTGATCAAGGTTTAAAATAAATCCTGATGCCATATTCGCTGATCCTTTATCCATTAATTCTCAAACCATGATGAATGCATCCACTATATTTCTACCAGGAATAGAACCAAATTGAGAAGAATGAATCAATGATGCAGCCACTTTTGCCAATCTATTAGTTAGCAACTCTGGAAAAATCTTATAATCTACATTTAATAATGTAAACGGTCACCAATTTTGTAATTTGGTTCGTTCTCCCCTTTTATATAGAAAAATCATATAGCCCTCATACATACATACTGTCAAGCAAACAGTCTTCCTGTAAAAAGGAATTTAAAACTTTCAAAAAATCTCCCAGAATCAAGTCCCGCAACACTTTATAAAATTCTACTGATAAACCGTCCGATCCTGGTGCTGTAGCATTATGCAATGTTTTAACAACACAATCCACTTCAGCAGATGTAAAATCCAACTGCAGCAGCAGGCCCACCAATTCATCATCAAGAGTCAACAGGGATGAGGCTTGCACCAACTGTTCCATTTGACACATGTCACCATGGGAAGAGCCAAACTGTAGTTTGATAAAGGACTCCAGTGTATTCATTATACCCGTTATCAGTAACCAGATTTCCCATTTCTGTTTCCAAGGCTGTAAATTTCTGATGCTTAGTACATACCTTACAGTCATCAAACAGATTGATTAAAAATTTTTTCCCTTGGGTTTTAAATTTTTGTTCCTTCTCCAAGGATATCCTTCTGTTGTATTGGACAGATGCCATTTTATTTTTTACCAACTGAATCTCTTTCGAATGATCACCCCGGTCAGTGGCCTGCAAGGACATCAACTCTCTTAGTTGATCCTGAAAAAGCAAACACGCTTGATATTTTTCTCCCACATTTTGTCTGGAATGAATTTGAAAGAATGCCACTAAACATAATTTAGTGTCCTCCCACCAATCAATCAAGGAGTCATAAAGAAAAACTACAGTCCGCCTATCCTGCAGGATCATAGAGAGCTCCTTCACAATATCTGGCTGTTCTAACAAACTAACATTTAAATACCAGTATCTTCAGCCTGAAACTCTTAATGAGTGAGAAGCTATCTGCACCCCTATAAGGGCATGATCAGAAGTTTCTACAATCCTAGTTTGTGTTTCATACAGTGGCAACTCCTGAGTCACAAACAAAAAATCTATCTGGGAGGACAACTTACCCCTATAGAAAGTGACTTTGGGGGTCTGACCTTCATGTAACAAAGCATCTTTTAAATGTACTTGCCTTAACAATCTTTTGAGAGCTAACACATCACAAAATAATTTAGTAGTGGGTTGCTGTAGTAAATTAATGTTAAAATATCTCTCTAAAGGCACTGGCGACTAGAATATAAATAGGGTTGACATTTTTGCAACAGATCAATCCATTCTACTTTTGGCTGGGGCCCATATATGTTAATCATGTGCCATTACACCCCTTTGTATGAGATATCCAACACCATTGCCCTATCTGGATCAATCTCCACTAGCATTTGAATCACAATGTCTACCCCCGAAAACAAATACCTAGACCAGAACATAGCTCAGTACCAATATACCAAACAGAATCCTCCTGAAACCATTCCATGGCCACTTTTTGGGTCTCAGGTACTGTGTAAAGGCAGGTGTCCTGTAAAAAAATAATATTATACGGTAGTGCTCGTAACATAGAAAAAATTGATTTTCACTTAAAGTCAGATCTAACACTGTTGACATTCAAGCTTGTGAATCAAAAGGAATGTAGATCCACTATTACTTTTTTAGATTTCAGAGAACTTGATCTAGTTACCCTCTTTTTCACTTTTGCTGGAACCCAATCTTGTGGAACCACCTCGGTGGGGGGGTTCACTCTGCGTGGATTGGAAGGAAACATCTGAGTCTTCCTCATCCATCAGCTCCCCTTAACTTTGAATTGGGTCATATCTATTGGTTGTTGTAACAGGGTCGGGTAGAATAACCACTGAGTCATTTTTCAAGCGAATACTATGCTGTTTTGGGATGGGTCAAAATTCTGAAGACTCCAGCTTTTCCACCTCCACTATTCATGTCACTAATCCAGGCACAGATGGGGGGGCATAACCTTCACAGCCTCCTCCTCTGGGCTTACTGGCATTTTTGAGCTAGGTGCAGTACTCTGTAATTGCAACACCCTTCTAAACAGAAGGTAATGCTATAGAGACCTGTGGGTGTTCCTTTCTCGGGGTCAGAGTCTTTTGCTGAACATCACCAGGCAAATTCTTCCTGGTTGCTCTGTTTATGTAGAAGTCCTGTTCCATATTATCAGAGGATTATGTGCTGCCAGTGGACATGCAGGGAAGGTATGATCTTCCGCCCCACATAAGTTGCAAATCGGCAAAGCTGTACAATCTGGAACTAAATGCCCCAGTGTCCCACACATCAAATATTTCAACTCCCGACAGGCAGAATTCAAATGTGAAGTGGAACCACATCTTTAACAAGATTTAGGCTGGCCAGGGTAGAATATAATACCCCTGTCCCTACCAAAATAAAAACAATTAGGTAAATGTTGTATTCCCTGTATCATCAATGCAAGCTGTACAGAAATTCACCAGCCCCCAGTCCAGAACCCATTGTCATCAATCACTGCTGCAGGATAGTTATTAACTGTACACCTTTTCTCCAGCCATACTAAAATATCATGAACATTAACCCCCCCATTGTGAAAGAGAACTGCTATTGTTCGTACTGTGGATTTTGTTATGGGGATAGCCACAAATGACTGCCAAGGCTGTGTATCCTTAACTGCATAATATGAAACCCAGAATTTATCCAACAGACCTGCAGATCTGAAACTAATGTCATAGTTCAGATCTCCAGAGGCATGAATGCAGGTGTAAAATGGAGTGACTTAATCAATAATTGTTTCCTCACCAAATTACGGTCTGGTGGAAAATCCATGCCCCCTCTGTATCGCAGATGTACAACAAATCTGCAGTTTGCTGATTGTACCAGTTTCCGAAATGAGCTAGTGTAGCTAGCCTGTTGTGATTGTTTTTTTTTCTTTGAAATTCTACTACTTGTGGAGTCATATCCAGAATCTCATTATCTCCTGGTAGCTTACCCGTCGAAGAGTGCTACTTACTCTGCGCCTCCATAGCGTCCCCAGGCACTGTTTGTCCTGCACCATTCAGTAGGCCTTTGCCTGCTTATCATCCATAATAGGTATGGGAACCTGTCGGTCCAACTGTTCCTCATGAGTGCCTAGTGCCTGAGGGGTCTGTCGTCCTGCTGCTAAACCTGGCAAAACTTTTGCGGTCACCTACAGATTCTTTGATGAACTACTAGGTGATCCTAGCAATGGGACACTCGAGTCCAGAACACAGATCCCATCCAAAAAAGCCAACCTGCTTTTTGCAAAGCCAACTAAGGTGCCCATTCTGCTTCACTAGCAGTGAAAGAGAAAGAATCATCTTGTAACTCCTCCAGGTTCGGGCCTTCTCCGACTCCCAGGCCTCTATCAACCCCAATACAGCTACTTTTCACCATAGCTGGCATAGTCAGACTCTGCAAGTAATGCTTCCACTTTTTCTGTTGATTATAGATTCTCATCTGAAACAGACATATCCAACAAATGCTCTAAATTCTGAGCCTCCTTCACTATTAAATTCATATTTACCTCCTCTGTTTCAGTCTGAATATCAGCCCTCCGTATAGTACCATCAGAGGTAACTCCTTCCAAGACAGTGCTGTGCACAGCACAACCATCTCCATGCTCAGTTGCTTCCATACTGATTTCCTCCTTCTCTCTGGCTGGGGCAACAGCTCCCCCTACCTATGAGTAGGGGAATTTCCCTGGTGTCCTGGCCAAAATTTCCCCCCATCCACTAAAAATACCACCAACAGCTTAATCTGGTTCAAGGTCAGTTGGCATTCATCTGTATCCCCCTCCCCTGGGTCGTGCCTGAAAATAGGCAGGATGTATCTAGTGCACTTACCGGTCAACAAAAACTAAATAAATAAAGAAATGATAACCCCTAACTGAACAGAACTTTCCCTCAGAATTGACATTACATGGTGAACAAATTAAATAGTGCATTGTTATAGAAGACAATGACTGCCACCCTTGAATGTTCACAGCCAAATACAACAGTGGCTCATAATCAGTACTGCAGATCTTTGAGTAAATTGTGTATGGCTCCATTACACAGTCTGAAGCTTTATGGCTAATATTTTTCTTCTGCTCCTTCTCCTTCTTCACATCATTGAAGTCCTCAGTACTCAACTCCTGAAACTACTGCCCACTGTGGTTTGGTATGGCTACCAGTGTGGCCTGGTAGTGTTGCTAGTCTCCAGTTTTTCCATTAATGGATCTGGACCAGGACTGGGATCATTTTCAAAGGATCGTTATTTCTGATGCTTGGATCCCATTGTTAGCTTGATTATCATTGTTCTTGGTTGTTGTACATTCCTTTTGAATTGTATGATTCTTCACTTTCTGAAAAGCATCTTGCCCCCACCCACAAAGTGCTGAGAGGTCATGTTTGCATAGATGCTGGAATGGGAGGGGTGGGCAGTATGGCCATGGACCAACCATGTTTATAAGTGGTAGAATATGGCCCAATCACATTTTGCAATTGTGTTTGTGTACTAGTAGGATAGACTGTGCCTTTGCTGTGTTCATATGTTTAAAATGCAGGATGTGCAGTAAACGGAGTTACTTACAAATCACTCCTTTTATGGCTTTCAGGGTGTCAGCACAATGTTGGACCATGAAGACATGAAGGAGTGAATAGAGCTGATAGGGGTGCACTGAGTTCATGGCCTGCTGAGTTAAGGCATAGTGGTCAATCTTTAAAAATGAAAAGAAAGGGCTAGGCCTTTGAGGCACATCAAGGAATTCTGCACAGCAAGCTACTACAGAAGAGTGAGTGGAGAACTACTCCACAGATTACTCATTTTTCTCAAGAAAAACTAACCTAATTGTCAGGTGTAAACTTGTACCCGACAAGAACAACAGAACACCTGGAGGCACTAAACTCTGCTGTATTCCTAAATTTAAGAAGTGAGAGCACATTTACACTTCAGACTTTATCAACACCTCCCCCCCCCCAAAACCAAATAATTCAAGATACAGGGGAATTATACATGTGTATTCCAGAATATTGTTTATTACATCCAGTTCAAGAACGGTCCACATATAGGCTATGGGGAGGGGGAACTGGACAATCCCTTCAGACCTGAATGAACTCACAGAGTAACAACATTAACATGAAAAGTACTGTACAACCAGTGGGACAACATTTCTCTCAATCTAATCACTATGTTAGACCAGCCTGCCCTGCCTTCCCATATGAGGACACTCACTACTACCATGACAGACAAGGGAGAATGTATTATCATATATTATGCACTAATGGTCACTAATGTACTGATATGTTGTTCTATATTAGGGCCTAGTCAGGAATCTCCTGTTCAGCCAAATGTCTAATGAGTTAGCTAGAAATGTATATTATTGTCCTTGAAGGACATCTAACAATAGCTGTGAGATTAGCAGCAAAATGTGACATAATTATATATACAATAATAATAATATTCTGCGATCTGTAGTGCCACCTATGTTTCAAAGACAGTATGTTTAGCCTAGCAAAATCTTTGAGAAGAACCATATTGTTCTTCTAAGTTAGTTACTCGGCAAATAACTACAGTGCTTGCTACAGAAAAGTTTAACAGTACCGCTTTATGCCACTCATTACTGTAGCAGTACCCTGGTGTGCCGCTTGGTACTGATGTGACGGAGTTGTAAATATGGCATTACAGAATATGCTTTAATTAATTTCTTCATTTGGTCTCTAGATGGCAATCACAGCAAATTCCACACCGACTGCTTCCAGGAGTGTGATTTTACTATTGTTTTAAAGGAATACTGTTTTCCACCAGCAGATGGCATAGCAATAAATCCTTCCCCTTGTTGTTTAGCCTCCCCCTTTCCAAACATCCCGCTAATTAATAAAAAAAGTTTCTGTTGTAGTCTAGCAGATCTCGATCCCCAATGCTACCCTAATTATGAAAAAAAATGTTCACCATTTCCGATGTCACCGCACTATATTAATAATAACACTTCCATTCATTCTGTAGTCTAGTGACCCCCCATCCATTCCACATGTCAACCATTTGCAGCAGCACTACTGTATGTATGCCCAAGGGGCTGTAAAATTATTATTTGTGCCTGACATACTGTACCATACACAAATTTAGTCACACAACCAATGGATTGAAGTCAGAAGTCCATGCGTGTGTAAGTTGTATCAGTGTGTACTGGTGAGTTCACTCCCCCCATTGTGAGCTCAATTTTTTTAAGCTGTCATCCATTCATTTTGAAATTTTTTTGCTTGAGTAAGTATAATGTTACTTAGTGCTGTGGCCAAATGCTTTGCTTGCTAATTAGCCGCTATACTAGTTCTGATGTTGCCGCAATGGGGAAAATAAATAAGTAAACAAATAAAAAGAAACAAGATGAGAAAGCGAGCATCTTATTGTAATTAACTACTGTAGTTATTTCCACTCCAGATAGCCGTGTGCTACACTGCGGGACTGACAGATAAAACGTTAGTAGTCTAATTGGGTGGATTTTCTTGTAAATGATTAAAGATGCTGCCTTTGGCTTAGCAGATGTTTATCAGTTTCAACCTTTGAGAGGCGTGAGTGAAAATTAATTTAAATAAGCTTCTTTACAATTACACAGTTGCGCTCCTCATAATAGAGTAGAATTATTAAGAACTTAACAGGACAAGATCAGACCTGATATGGCAAACCCAGAATTTGTACCTGCCCCCACCACAGTCCTCACAATTGCAGTATTGGAGCATTGTTGTTTAATCATTGCCACAGCTGCAGTACTTGTCCATTGTCATGGTCTGCCTGTCTCCCATCGCCGACACACACATTGATTTTTTTTTAACTCTTCTTATCAGATGGCCGGGATGTGACTTATGTCAGTGGCATATTTAGAACTGTAAATTCAGTGAATTCAGTGTCCAGCCATAGCTCTTGTGGCTTAGCAAAAAAGTCAGAACTGGGAAAGCTAATTAGGCATACTGCAAGGATTCAGGCAGTAGGGGCAATAGAGAACATCAAAGGAGGAGTAACTGGAAATAATGATTATGTGTGAAGTAAAATAATAAAGCACTCAAAGTGCCTTGGACAGCAAAGGATTACAATTCAGGTTGTCTGCCACCTTCCACATTAATAATTAATAACAAGTTCCCCTCAAGTGGTGGTACAGTGTCCCACAACCATGGTCGGACAGGTAAGAGGTGGACTGTGCTGGGTGCTAGCTTATTTTCTGGTATGGGAAGGGTGGACTACATGCTGTGTCAGATGGCCCTGATACCATGGGGGGGGGCACTTAATTAGTTCAACATCAGGAATTGGGACAGGTGGGCATTGTATTATTTTTTTATTATTTTTGCAGCTTCGGGGATCAGTGGGGTGGATTGGAACCCCAAGGTAGGGGAACCTGTAATTGTTATAATAATGGGCCAATTGAGAGTCTGGGAGTGTCCCATCTATGCCCTAAGGTATTGAATGTTATTAAGATAATACAGATGGCCATCGATCAGGAAGGTGTTTTTTTTTGGGGGGGGGGACATCACATAAGGTTTATTATGTAATGTACTTTGTGATGAACATTTGCCAAGGCCATGTTCACAGCCCATCCCTGGTACACCACTCCTGTCATCCATTAAAGGAACCATATAAAGTTAGTCTGACAGTATCATCTTGTAAGTAGCATGTGATATCTATGATCAGCCATTTGATTACCCTCATGCTAGTCGATCTGTTTTTCAGGTTTGACACCTTTGCCCCCTCAGTCCATTACTTTTCTTGCCCCCACCTCCTCCATACTAACTTTCTACCCAATTAGACTACCAACATTTTATCTATCAGCCCTACAGTGTGACACAGGACTATCTGGAGTGGAGAGAACTAATTCATTACAATAAGATGCTCGCTTTCTCACCCTGTTTCCATTTATTTATTCATTCATTCTATTGCAGCAACATCAGAACTAGTATTCCGGCTAATTAGCAAACAAAACACTTGACCATGGCACTCTTACCAAGATGTCATTCAAGCAGTTTACAGAATTCCTTGTAAATGTAACTGGATCACAAACTGTTTTTATTTGGGGAATTTTATAAAAAAATGACTAGGAAATGAACTGTGTGAACTGAACATAGAACTAGGACAGCAGCAGGCAGCAGGTGCTTATAATAAAATAACAAAACTTGTAGGGAAGGTTTGGAAGATCAGTTAAAAAGAAATTATGTAAGTAGTAAGAACTGCAGTGATCTGAGCTCCATCTTTATACTGGTACTATTTAAAATATCCCTCCCACTACCTCCCATTGTGTGCTGGCTACCCCAACTTTATTTATGCTGATTGTTAAGGTAATGTATTATTTCTGAACTGTTTGCACCTACTTAATCCCTGACAGCAACGCGTCTTCCAATTAGCATGAACAAGTCCTATCATCAACCAAGTTACATCAGGTTAGTGATCCAGTGGAAGGCTAGCAGTTATTACTGTTCAATGCTAAAATATTTGTGCCCAGTTCCGATGACTTCTCATGGACATTTGCTAGCTCCTTGCATGGACTGAAATCCCATTTTCAAAACATATTACTGGTCAAGACTAACACTTACCATTTAACTGTTATAAACATTCTTCCCAAGAAAGGCAATGTTTACTGCTAGAACTGCAGGAAATCTTTTCCATGGTACTAAAGTGCCGCTTTTCAAAATATATCAGACATGTTTACATATTTTCCTATATATTTCCCAGGGATATTCCAGTTGAGAGCCAGTATCTCATTTTTCAAATATGTCCTGCTTTTACAAAGTTTTATAGTATATTTACGTGTGATGGGGTGGCCAAGCTAAGATGCAATATCTCTTTTTCAGTGGAGTCCTGCTTTAATCCATTTTTTACAGCGTATTTACTCATGAAAGGCCTGTTGACAAACAATATCTCGCAAGGGTTCTGTTCACAAACATTGACCCTACCTTTATCCAGGACAGAACAACAGTGATACTACATCTTAGTTTCACTGGAGTCCTGCTGTAACATATTTTCACACTGTATTTTCCCCAGATAGGCCAACTGAGATGCAATACCTCATTCACAGTGTCATTTTGGCTTTGCCCATTTTCCCAGCTGTGGTATGTAAAAATTATCCTACCAGATATATAAATATATATTATTCATTTAATTTGGTAGTGCTGAGTATGGCTATGGCCGTGGGGAAACAAAAGACTGCAAAACATTTGACTGGCCTCTGATCACCCTACTTAAAAAAAAGCAAAAAATCTTCCCCTTACAGTCTAGTGGTGCCTCATTCCTCCACCATTCCCTGTCCCCATCCCCCTACTATCTCAATTATTCCTCCCTCTATGTGCTTACCCATCACTCATCCTGTCAGCTGTCCTTATGAATTATTCTTAAAAATTATCCTTATAAATTATCCCTCCCACTCCCTCCCTCTGTGTGCTGCTCATCCCCTACCCATTACCCTTCCTGGCAGCTGGCCTTATAAATTATAACTCAGTGAAGTGTGAGTCTGCTGGAATGCAGAAAACTGAGTACAGTAGGTCCAATACTGGGTACAGAATAATCAGGCCAAGCACTGGCCTCCAATAGCCCTCTTAAAAAAAAAACAGAACACATTATTATGAGATAATACAGATGATCTAAACAGTGATTTCTTCAGCTGGCCTAAGGTTAAATCAGGGGCCCAATCAATTAGCTGTGGCAAATCTAGTTTGTGTACACATCCAGTAAGATCAAAGAGTAAAAAAAACCTGCAGTTGAAAGAGCGGTCACTAACTCAGAGAGGAGTGACCAGGAAGAGAATCAGACTCAGCCTCAGATGAGTATTAGTTAGAGAAAGAACATCAACAGGATGGCAAAGCACAACAGAAACTGGGAAGACAAGAACCAGGATGGTTAAAAGGGGCAAAAAAGGCACAAAATCACAAGACAGGACAACTGAGGAAGTCCAAAAGGAAAAAGAAGTAGATAATCTGGTAACTAACATTTCAACAGTAGAATTAATTGCTTATCAGCAAATTGTGCTGAACAAAGGATCATCATTTGTCCCGACCCCCAAATTGAGCTTGTTTGATGTTAATGTTGACCTTTATAAGTTTTTCAGAAAAATCTGATTGACATTTTTTTTGTGCTAAAAAAAGCAGCGCTGTAATTATGGCAAGAACACTGCAAAAGGTCTCCTTGAACAAAATGGATGAACAGAATTTATACATCATGTTGGATCTAACTGAGGAAAATCAAGGTAATACGAATACAGACTTTATATGGACCCATATGAGGGATGATCATGAACAAGATGCAGCATTTGCATCATAAGTACAGTAGTTGGTTGAGAAACCAGCACATGGAATGAAGAATGGAATAATTTTCAACCAGAATCAGTTGTTGTGCCAAAGGTATATAATCCACACATTATTACCTTTGAAACTTGTATAAAGCATGATGTAAATGTATTCCTAGGTGCAGGGAATAATAGAAGGAGCAAGTCAAAGTTAATAAAATCTGAAATATATGTATCATTAAGCAATAAGGCATGACCAGGGGTTATGTTAATGGTCTGTTAATCACCCTCTAGGGGTGTAATGTTGCACGAGGCATAGCTGAGTGTAACATGCCCCAGAGGGTGATTAACCGACCATTAACATAACCCCTGGGAGGGCCTTATTGCTATTATATTAAACTGTTTTTTAACCAGTGTTAAACTATGTTCAGCATATGGTTAAGCTCTACATGTATGTTAATAAAAGATTAACATAAGGCTGTTAGAATGTTAACAGCCAATCAGAAAGCACCATTTCTCAGACTCTTTATATAATCAGAATTAAGTGCATTGTCCAATGTCATAGTAAAGCTAGCTGATAACGGCAGCAAAAAACTTTCCCAGGCAGTCTAGTGGTGCCTCACCTCGCCACCATTCACCATTCCCATCTCCCTACTATCTCAATTACTATTCACACTCCCTTCCTCTACATGCTGATCACCATCTTTATCAAGCACCCAAAATTCACAGTAACAGGTCATGTATTGTAAGCAATGCAAACATTTTATTTTCAAAATAGCAATAAAGTCGGCTTTCCACAATAGAGCTTTTCCATTATGCACTATTTGAAACCATAATGCCTTTTCATACAAAAACATATAAAGCTCTACTCCACTTATGATATGTATGCATCTCAAATTTATAGGTGAAGTACATAACTACTATGAAAAATCATTAAGGGTTTATAATAGTGGAGAATGGGGAAACTCTAATTTGAAAACCTCTCTGTGCTACCATTTTGGAAATAAAATGTTTGCATTGGGTAAGATACATGACTCTTAACTGTGAATTTTGTAGCAGTTATATCTAGTTAGAATGCTACTAAAGTGAAACCCCTTCCAAGTAAATATATTTCCATCACATACTACAGCTTTTCCCAATATGCTGGAAGGAAGGGACTGGGGGGGGTGCACTTAGTTACCAGTATTGATCAATATTTAAACACATAGAACCACATGTGTTAAAAAAGTTGCCAACTCAATGTTGTCATTAAGTCCCATACATTCTCTAGCATGTACAGTAGTTCAAAATCTAGAAACTCTTCCTCTGACCTGCAGTGTAACCCTTTCAAGATTACCACACCTTGGACCAATACTCACTGTTTACAACCCCACAGATGTGATACCATGTACATTAATACACCACAGGCACATTGCCTATTGATGTGGCAGCTTTTCAGTGTGTTTAAATATACTGTAGATCCCATCTAGTAACTAAGTACACCTCCAATTCACTTTATTCCAGCATATCATGTAAAACATCAGTATGTGATGGAAATATATTTATTATGAATGGGTTTATTTATTTATTTATTTATTTTATTGATGTATATCGGATAACACCTTTGAGCCAAAGACTCCTTTACAAAGGTTCCACATCATTGAAAACAGAGACATCAGGGACAATAGCAACAACTAACACAATAATTACAGAAATGGATACAAAATGGTTACAAATGGATACAAAAATGGATAGAGACAACACAGTAAAGCAGCTGAAGATACAGAGTTACAGAGTGCTGCCAAACATAGATACACAGTGCAAATGGTAGTAGGTAACAACACATGGTAGTAGGTAACAAATCATGCACTGCAGGGTGGTGGTGTAAGCCATGACCTGGTGGTTATTTGCAGGCCTGAGATATCCATTGTCAAACTATAGGAGTGCCCAGGGGTGGCTGGACCAGAGTCCATAGTCCATAGTCGTGGGGGGAGGAGGTCAGATTCAAGGGCGGTCACAGACTGATTCATGAGTGATTAGGTCTCTTAGTTGGGACTTGAACTGACCAAGTTTGGGTTCTGTGAGGAGGGATTTGGGGAGTGAGTTGAGCCAGTTAGGACCCAGGTATCTAAAATTTCTTTGACCTGAAGTGGTCTTGCAGTGAGCTACTATGAAGTAGGTTGTCGCCGATTGTCAAGTGAGGCAGGTGGACAATGGTGCCTGGAGTAAGGGGGAGAAGGCAAGTGGGAGTAGCCCTGCTGTTATTTTTTTAGCAAAGAGGTAGGCTTGATATGTGAGCCTCCCGTCAAAGTTTAGCCAGTTTGTTGAGGTGTAAAAGGTGCAGGTATGTGTGAGGCTGGTGCAGCCTCTAGCAAGTCTACAGGCCTTATAAAGGGTCAGTCTAATTTTGTTTAGGTACCTGTTGTCGGCTTCCCCATAGATGATGATTCCATAGTCTATTAGTGATAGTACAGATGCAGAGACAGCTAGGTGGAGAGCTTCTGATGGGAGGCAGTGCTTGTACCGGTGAAGTAGACCAATATGCACATTGACAGTCGTGCTTAGTATTTGGATGTGTTCATGGTAGGTGAGCCCAGAGTCTAGGGCAATACCAAGGTATTTGAATAAGGTAACCTGCTCAAGGGGGTCATTTATGGAGTTCAGTATGAGCAGGAGTTGTCCTATGTTCTTATTTTGGTGCTGTGAAATATCATGGATTTTGTATTTTTTGTAATTTAATACTAGACTATGTTAAATGAACCAGGATTCAGCTTCTGTGAAAGATTTCTGGAGTGCAGAGCGGAGGTCTACGAGGTCAGTGTGAGAGCTGTAGAGGACGTCATCATCCGCATACAAAAGTAGTTTCCCTGATCAAGCCTTGGATAGGGAGTTGAGGAACAGGAAGAAAAGTAGTGGGCCAAGAATAGAGCCCTGTGGGACCCCTGACCTGACTTGGAGGAGGGAGGATGGGGTATGGGCAATCCAGAATGTCTGGGTTCTCTCAGACAGGTAGCTGGCATACCAGCCAGTGGTTTCAGGGGCAGGCCTATCTGTGCGAGGGAATCCAAGAGTAGTGTGTGGTGCACCATATTAAATGCCTTAGAAAGGTCTATGAAGACAGAACCAGCAGTGTGGTCATTATCCAGAGATGTGTGGAGGGTGTTTGTAAATTCCAAGAGGGCTGTGCTGGTACTGTGGTTATGGCAGAAGCTATGCTGCTCAGGACACAGGAGGTTATATTTGGAGAGGTAGTCCATTAGCTGGATGGCCACAATTTTCTCCAAGGTTTTTGAGAGGGGAGGCAGGATTAAGATGGGGCGGTAGTTCCCAGGCAGGGTGTGGTCACCACTTTTAAGGATAAGTGTGATGAGGGCAGATTTCCATTTAGAGGGAAACTGGCCCAGCAATAGGGAGTGGTTCAGAAGCATGGTGATGGGGGGAGAACTTTGTTGAAGGTGAGCCTAAGTAGTTTAAGGTCTAGCTTATCACTGCTGAAACAAGATTTGCTGAGGGCCTTGAGTAAAAGAGGGGCAGCATCACACTGAGAAATGGTTTTAAAGCAGAATGGGGGGCAGAGAGGGAGCAATGTGGTATTGGGGGGTTGGGGAGAAGAAATTGGGGGGAGAACACCAGTAAGGTCGGAGAAGGAGTCATTAAATGTATCTGCAATCAGGGCAGGGACCATGTAGATAGACCCATTGGCCCTGATTTGGGAGGGAAGTGCAGTGAAGGCTTTGCCACTGAGCACTTTGAGGGAGTCCCAGAAACTGCGAATATTTAGAATAACTTTGTGAATAAATATTTAGTAGCATTATAATATACAGTAACTCCAACATGGAACACTTTAGATCATATACAGTAGTTTAAATCAGATGTATTATTTATTTATTGAAATTTGTTCACAGACAGAGCCCACTGAGACAACAAAGTCCCTTTTTGAGGGGCTACCCGGAATTAATTAAAGATGAATGTCACATTAGCATACAAGAGATAAAGGTAGGAAAATTAATCGCATAGGTTCATACATAAGGAGCATACAGTAGATAAAAAGAAAATAGGTAGCAGTAGAGGAACCCAGATGTACAGGGTAGGTGTACAGGTGGCCTGCCACTAGCCAATGTAATGGCAATTAGACACAGAAACAAGACAAAACAGGTCAAAACTCAGGAATGTAAGGGCACCAACATTTCAAGTGCAACAGCACTGATTTACTACCAGTAAGTGAGATTTTAGGGCATTTTTAAAAGAGCACCAAGTAGAGCAGTTTGTCACAGCTGCGGATAGACTGTTCCAGAGTGGCAGGGCAGAGCTGGCAAAGGATCTGTCACCAGCTTGGGTTCTAGTCCTAGGGACTTCCAGGACGGGGTGGGCAGTAGACCTCAGGTCATGTTTAGCTATTTTGAATAGGAGAAGTCCATTTAGGCTAGGGGGAGCTGGAAGTTTGGCTGTTTTAAACGCCAGACAGAGTGTAAGTTATGCAAGCCTGGCCTCAAGTGATAGCCAGCTCAGAGAGGTGAGAACATTGCAGTGGTGATCATGGGCATGGGCGGAAGCTGCAAAGCAGGCAATTTTGTGATAAGGGACTCAGAGTTTGTTGAGTTCAGGGCCTCGAAGAGGTTATAATAAGGGAGCACCATAGAGAAGCACTGGAAGAATGCTACCAATGGTGATTGCCATATGGGTTTCCCTGGAGAGGAATCCGGCCAAGTCTGTATAAGAGGCCAGTTCTTTGATGGAAAATTTTGGTGGTAGCCTCAATGTGCAGGCTCAGGGTTAGCTCCTGATCCAGGTGCACTCCAAGATATTTTGTGGATGCCCATACCTCAAGTGTAGTCCCATTGGACGATGAGATCTGTAGGAGGTTTGATCTATTGGCTCCTAACTGTTTGGTACTGAAAAGCATGGCCTTGAATTTATTGAGGTTCAGGACTAGTTTCATATCCACTAGCCTCTTTTCCAACTCTCTGAAGTCCATATTGAGGTTCTGGTTTAGTTGAATTAAGTCCTTTGAACTCCTATAGATAATGGCATCATCGGCATACAATTGGATGTTGGTCCCTCTGCAATGCTTTGGCATGCTATTGATGAAGACAGAAAATAGCAGGGGTCTGAGGATGGATCCTTGGGGGACTCCTTGGTGCACTGGCCTAATTATGGAGGTTGTACCCTTCCATTTTACCAGCTGCTTTCTTCCACAGAGGTAATGTTGAAACCAGGAGGAGGCAAGTGGATCAAGTCTGAGGTTCTGAAGACAGGTAACAAGGATATCATGGTTCACCAAATCAAAGGCTTTCATAAGATCCAGGAATAGGGCACCAGTGGAAGGAGTGCACCCCCTCATCTGCTACCCATTGGAAGTATATCATATATGAGGATACCAAATCAAGAATGTAATTAGAGGCTGTCTGTGTATCAAGTTCTCACATTGAAACACACCAAATGTCAGGCACCATTAGAAATAATATTGGTGTGTTTAATTTCAGATTTTATCTGCTTACTATGTGTGCACCCACTCCCTTTTTTTCAGGTGCATGCATATTGTAAGATACCATTGATACGTTGAGAAAAGAAATTTAACACAATGTGTTTTTATAGTATGTACCATTAATACTGAACTTATTTAAATGATGGGACAATGAGTTTTACACACTCCTAATGTTATAATGCATAATGTCAGCCATCCATCACCCGTCCCCCCAACACTCACACAGTCATACACATTTCCAGTTGGTCCTGTCTCTCATGTTCAGGACACATACCCCTGCTCAGTAAAATAAAAATTCAGATTACAAGCCACAGTATGCCCCTCTTTGTACTGGCAGTGTGAAATTCCTTTCATTATCACAGAAAAGCCCCCCCCCCCACCACCATAGTCAGGCTGAATGGAGGAAAGTAAGGGAGCTGATTTGAAAACAATAGGCTGAGAACTGCTACTGTTGGTATACATCAGTGGTGGTTTTTGAGTGATGTGACAGGGTGGGGGAGGGTGAGATAATGTCCTCAAACACAGTACGTTTATTTCTTCATTCCACCCCCACTGCCTCTGATTTCTGCAGAGTACACCATTGTTGCAGAGGCAGATTTTCAAACATTCTGTGTAGTGTGCAGGTGTGTGTGCTGTGATGCACCTGTGGTCAGGTTAATAAAATGTTATGATGATGATGATGTACATGACTTAACCATTTGTCATCAAATAAGACATGCAATTATAGGGAAAGGGAACATTGTTTAAGCAGGAGTATCACATTAAGCCAAAGCTTGTTTCCAGATGCAACCTGGGAGCACAAGGAAGTTAAGTGACTTTCTTAGGATCATACAGTAGGATTCAAACCCAGGTCTCCAGATCTGCAGCTCAGAGCCTTAACCCACTGTACTATCCTGCCTATTGCAATTATGTCTGTATTAAAACAACCTAAAAAGAGTCTCTGCAATGCTTTAAATGTAATCAAAATATTTTTGTTTTGCTTTTAAGAAAATTATTAAAGCTCTGAAGCATTTAAAAGCAGTACTAGAAAGACACAGCAGTGTTGCATTGCATCTAGAAAGGTTTTATGTCTGTCATATTCATAAACACAGACACCCTAATGTTTGTAAACAGGATAGATGAGGTGAAATATAATATCTCATTTCCAGTGGTGGCCTAGTTTATACAATGTATTTATGTAGGATAGTGAGAGGTGAGATGTAATATCTTGTTTTTAGTGGTGTCCTGCTTTTACAATATATTTTTCAGACCAGATTGTTTAGATGCAACATCTCCTTTTCAGGGTGTTTGTTGTAGAGTCTTGCTTTTACACAGTTTGACAACATATTTACCCAAAGCTACCTACAGTAGTTGAGATACAAAATCGTGTTTTCTGTGTGGTCCTGCTTGGACCCATTTTACACTGTATTTACCCAGAATAGCAGAGCAAATGCATAATATATTGTTTTCAAAGGGGCCCTGATTTTACCCATTTTTCTAATATATTTACACCAGTAAGCCCAGGTGAGAGGTACTGTTTTAATTTCCTTGAGGTACAGATAGATGCACATTTTCCAGTGGGGTCTGCTGTACTTTGTCCTGCTTTTACACAGGAGGGAGGTGGGGCTAGTGGGTGAGAGAGTACAGAATTTAGCTTGCATTCTTTCTCATTATGTTTAATCTGAATGAAAGTATGAGTGAAAAGGCATCCTCCTATAACGATATCTAAATGGAAAACAATCAGACAATCAGGTGTTACTACTAAAGGAGGACATGTTCTCATTCATACAGTGCAGTACTTGCCAAAATGAATAAGTGCAAACTGCACCCCAAACTGCTACCCATAAAATTAAAACAATATTTTTTTTTTACTGTCTGCTATGAATGTCTATTGTTAGCTTGCACTCTTCCTCATTATGTTTACTGTGAATGAAAGTATGACGGAAAAGGTGTCCTCCTATAGAAGTAACATCATACTGGCCAACAGTAAGTCAATCAGGTGTTACTACTATAGTAAGATATGATTTCATTCATCCTTGCTAAAAGGAAGGAGTGCACCCCCCATCTGCTACCCATTGGAAGTATATCATATATGAGGATACCAAATCAAGAATGTAATTAGAGGCTATCTGTGTATCAAGCTCTCACATTGAAACACACCAAATGTCAGGCACCATTAGAAATAATATTGGTGTGTTTAATTTCAGTACCTGAATAAACCTAATCATTACGGACAAAATAACATTTGAACATAACACATTACATGTTTTTTATATCTGAGCTCCCAATTTGACATGTTTGACACACTACCTGACAGGGTCCATATCACAATACTGTGAGAAATAAAGTGCTGTGATAAGTTATTCATGAGACAGAACATTATTCCAACTACAAACACACATTAAGTGATTTTGTGTCTGTGCAATCAACAGGGCACAACGTAATGGTGTCATCTTATAGAAGAGGGTAAAGTGCATTAGAACTGTAGTGTCTATGTCACAGTCTCAAGGCAATGTACTAAACAAAATACACACAGCATCGATGTCAATTGAGAAACCCATTGTTTCAAAAAATTATCTAACATTGATCTGACGTTGGTCATTTAATTTGTCTCAACTTTTTATCAATGATAAAAGCAGTGGGTTAAGGCACTGAGCTGCAGATCTGGGGACCTGGGTTTGAATCCCACAGCTGCCTAGGTGCATACTGGGTGATCCTAAGCAAGTCACTTAACTTCCTTATGATCCCAGGTGGGACCTGTAAACAAGCTTTCAGCTTAGTGTGCCTCTCCTGGTTAAAAAACAAAAAAAAAGCAGCCTACACCACTTACTAGGACTGCAATACAAACATGTTATATGAATGAAATGAGCACTGATTGATTGCTAGAGGCTAAAGTGTTGTGGGGTTGAAATATGGCAAACCATCAGTGGGGGGAGGAGGGATGCAAGGAAGTGGCTTGCTCCTGAGTGAAAATGTCCCTGTTTGAGGTCTATGGAAACCATTAAGTTGGGATGGGGTGAGAGGTGATGGAGGAGCATTGGATTTCTACAGTTTACAAAAAGCAGTCACTGATCACTGAAGGTTTTTAACTTCCCTTTTGGGAAACAGAGCTAGAACAGCCAACAACACTGACCTCCAAGTTAATATTGTGGCTGCAACAAAAATTACACGGGACTTCTACTAAAACTAAAATTAGACTATAATATTTATGTGCTGAGTCTTTTTTTTTTGGTGGGGGAAGGAGAGGAGGGCTCTATATGGAGCATTTATTACAGTGTTAAGCCTAACTGTAAGTGTTTAATTATTGACTTAGGTCCTTAAAGATCAAGGATGTTCAACACTTGATTTAACTAAAAAATGAAATTACCTTCAAAAAGCACAACAAAACAAATGCAAAAGTATTCCTGTTAGATCTACTGTAATGGAGCAGTAGCAGCCAGCAACACAGAAAGTTCCAGTAAATAATGTGACTGCTAAACAAAATGAAATGCACGGTGTCTTGGGTTTGGGGGACAAGGGAAGGTAAGAAGATCACAAGCAAAGGGAGGGAGGTAAATGATCCAAGGGATGGCTGTGTCCAGTAAAAGCATTTGCCACTTAAATGCAAGGCAAGTGGAAAAAAAACAAGTACAGTACTACTTTTTACAGCATACAGGGGAGTGGAACAGACCAGCTAGCAGCACAGACTCTCCAAGTGAATAATGTGGCTGCTACTGTACAGTGAGTCACCCTGAAAGGGAGGGATGAGTAAAAACACAAGCAATTGGCAATGTAGTTTGAGGCAATTGCAAAAAAAATGAAAAATAAAAAAACAGCATTACTTGCTACGGTGTACAGGGGAGCTGGACCAGCCAGCAGCACAGAAGTTCCGAGTCAATAACGTGGCTGTACAAACATTAAATTAGGAGTTTTTTGATAGTTTTTTTTTTGTTTGTTTGCTGTTGCTTGGTTTTGGGGGACTGGGACAGGAGATTGAATAGGGAATCACTGTAGAAGGGAGGGCTGAGTGTCATAAAAAAAATTAAACTAACAAACAAAAATAAATAACAAATGAAAAAAAGAAGCATTTATTTCATGTTGTGGTGTGGAATTGAGCCAGAGAGGTCAGCAAAATAGAAGCTTATACTGAATATTGGGGCTGCTACTGGAAATAAAATTAGACTACTACAGTATCATATTGATTTGTTATGTGCTGTGTCTTTGTTTTTGGGGACTAGGAGAGGAGGGCTGTATATGGAGTGCTTATTACAATGTTAAGCCTAAGTGTTAAATTAATTACTCACATCCTTAAAGATCAAGGATGTCCAGCCATTGATCCTGTGTGTTAATTTCACTGAAATGGAGGAGCAGACAGCAACAGAGAAAGTCCCAGTAAATAATGTGCTGACATGTACTGTGTCTTTATTTTGGGAGACCAGCAAATGGAGAGAGATCCCTTATGAGAGAGAGAGAGAGATATTGCAAGTTTTTTTTTTCTGTTTTTTTCTTACATGCACTGTTACACAAACGCAGACCCCTAACCACTGCTACTTAAGACTCTAATAATAAGGAAGATATTCAGCAGCACACATCCCTTGGTACCGAACCACTACTATATAAGGCTGTAACAAAACCTCCCCCCTCCAAGTCTGAAGTGGGTGTTTTGTAGATCAACAAACAGCAATAAATCCTCACCTACAAAATCAGGCAGCACATCTGTTTGAAATGTCAGTGCAATTGTCATCTAGCTTATTTGACTGACAACTGCAGTGGCACTTCTACCACACAAAGAATTGATATTGCAACAGCTTAATTGTTAGTTAATACAACATCATTTTGCCTCGCATTCACAAAACATATTTTTTATTCCAGTGTTATGCAGCAGTGGTTTGGAATCGGGGGTTGTTTACTGAAAACTTGACTGACAATTTTAAAAGACGTGCTGCCTCTCATTCAGATAAATAAATACATCATGCAATGTCTCTGCTAGGAGTGCCTGCTCTGCTGTTAGAATTGGAGATGGAGTTGCACTATTTGATATGATTGAACTGGAAACAACACTGTGCAAATGATCTCATCCATCATGCAGGATCCAGTATCATTAGATCCTAACTCCATAAGTGAATGTTCAAATTACATCCCGCAATCACTAAGATGTCACTAGTGCTTCTGTACTCTATGTCAGCATGAGTGTGAGTGAGTGAGTGAGAGATCTTTCATACTCAATACTGATGTCAGAAAATGCTCCTGGTGCCGTAACTTATATTTTTTTGTTATTTGCTCCACTCATTTCTTGTGGATATTAATGTAAACTCCAATGATTTTCATGGACTGGATGTACAGACAGTTGGAAGGGATATGGGGGTTCATGGCCGAGCACTATAATGACCTGCTTTGTGTGTGTATCAAAATAAAGCAAGAAGACAGATAATAAAGTCAGAGAATTTAAAGTGGGTGCCTTTTTGCATCTGTTTCCTCCAATTTGAAAAATTCCTCCAAATTCCTCTCAGCAGGACTAGCTTAGAAGGAGCAGGACTTGAGGAACTCAGATTGAATTAAAAGATTTCAGCTATTGCTGTGGGCTGTGGTCTATGGATTGTGGGGACACCTACTAGAATATTTCAAATTAGCAAGGTAAATTTAAAACAAACAGTTCCACCCAGTGATTTTAAGCTGATAATAGGTAATTCAATTAGTTAAGAACTTGGGCAACTTCTTACCGCATTAACCCGGTAACAAGGTATTTCTCAGTACCGCTTAGCGCATTGCTGGTGTACCACTCTGCAGTACCGCATCTGCCGAGAAATTCCTTGTTACCGGTCAACTTTTCTGTAGCAAGCACTGTATAACGGAAATAAAAGGTAGTGGTCCTTGGTACAGATGCCCATGTTTTGACCAATGGAACACCTAGTACAAAAACACAGACCTCTATAAGCTTGTTACTCCAGCAATGGGACGTCTCTTATCTGCTGTACATAATCTTAGTACATGGCCAAACCACTTTGAGATCCCCAGCAGCATCCAGCTTCCACACCTTGGTGTATGGCTGTCTCTGTGTTCCAGTTGGTAAGATTTTATCTTATTGCTTCTGTCTTTGTACTGTGTACTAAGGAGAAATAAAACTAATTTTCTGCACATCTGTGTCAATGGTGTTTTACCATCAGGCTTATCTCCTGCAAAACCTTATAAGTGTCGACCATGCATTCAGGACCTGATTGTGCTAAAACAATAACCACTTATTTGCAGCTGTGTGAGAATTTTGGGAATGGGGGGGATAAAGTGTTTTTTGAATGGAAGAAACATTTTTCTTAATCATAGAAGTGTTCAGTGTACTAGCAGTGGCTTATTTTTTTGCCTTTCATGTTGCATGATGCTTCAAAGTCAGCAGCTGTGAAGTGAAGCAGCTGACAGAAATTTCTTGTGATAAGAACCTGGGCAGCAGTCCAAGCAGATTTAACCCCTCTTTTGCAAGTTTATTTTGTGAAGACTGGTAATTGCTTGCATCTACTGTACACACTGAGCCTTTTGGTGATAGAAACCTAGAATTTGATGGCAGATAAGGACCACTGGGCCCACCTAGTCTGACCATTTCTCTACCTAATAGATAAGCGGCAGATCCTAGTTAACCAACAGCCTACTTCCTCCTACATCCACTAGAATTGCCTTATATCTGTCCCACACATTCTAGAATTCCCCCACTGTTTTTTGACTCACTACCTCATCAGGATGGCTGTTCCATATATTCAAAACCCTCTCTGTGAAAAAATACTTCCTTAAATTACCTCTGAGCTATCCCCCACTCTATCTTCAAATTGTGCCCCCTTGTTCTTGCACATCTCTTTTTCTGAAAAATGCTACCCTCTTGGACTTTGTTGATTCCCTTGAGGTTCTTGAAAGTTTCTATCATGTCCCCCCCCCTTCTTTACTCAAGGGTATACATATTAAGCTCTTTAAAATAAGTGTTAAGACCCTTGGGCCCTCCCTGTTCAATTATTTGCATAGAATGACCCTAAGGCTTTGTCAGATCTGTTCTGTGACTCGAAAGTGTAACTGTCCAGCAAGGAAAGGACAGAGTGTTCCAGATACCACTCTGGTCTTCTCTACTTGTACAGAAAGGAGGCAAAACAGTCAAATGTCAATCAGTGCTGAATTGAAGTTAGATGTCGCAAACCTTTTGACCTCTCTTGGGGGGGTGATTTTGCCCATAGTGCAACACCTAAGATCATCCTTTACAGTATGTGTGTTCACTGTACTCAGAAACAAAACTAACAGTGAAGAGGTATCACCATAAGGTTGGAGCCTTGTACGCTGCTTTGAAGGCAGTAGAAGCTGGAATCCACTATATGAGATAAAGGTGAGCAACATAATGTTTGGAATAGAGAGCTGGAAAGCCACAAGCTCATGACATAAAAATAATTGTATAACACTGTGTTAGAAAAGGAAAGGAAAGTTAGTAGATTGAGAGAGAAATGTGATAAAATGTTGTATGACAAGAAGCAAACATTGCAGATGAATGGTACGTTGATTAATGCAAATGATAAATTAAAGATTGCAAATGTTGATTTTTTGAGAGAAATGGACATAAATCAGATGAATTTGGCATGGGAGATTAATGAGAATCGCGAAGTTACTGCTCCATATACAGTTTTACAGAAACATCTTAGTACAGGACAGCATGTAGATGTGAAAGTAAAACATGCAAATTGCAGGCAGAGGAATGCACAGTTACGTCAGCAGTTTGATATCCTGAAGGGGCATGTGAAGGCGTTACCCTTTACTCCAGCCATCAACCTGACGTCATTACCCAATGACGATGGGGATGATGAGGATGATGATGGCATCCAAGATGGCATTCCATGGGACTCCATAGGGCAGCAGCCAAGCCCACCTCTGATAGCCAGCTTAAGATGATCTGGCCGGTGCTAGGAAGAGCACATGGTCAATGTTGCAGTTGAGAAGGCCAGCATCCCATTGGTTTTGCAGGTCATGGCAGACCATGTCTTCAACAAGGTAGACCAGAACAGTCTCATCCAGGATGTGACCGATGCAACAACTGATGCTGTGGTGAAAACCATCATGGCCCAACCAGAGCAAGCCCCCAGCATCCTTCAGTTGGCCCAAGCCATTGCTAATATCGCAAAAACAGTAGGCCAAATGGGGCCTAGCAGTAATCTGAGTGTTCATTTGGAAAAGGTGAAATGTCAGTGTGAAATACTTAGCCTGCCAGTCCTACTGCACTCTTTTCCCCTCACCCACTCATCATCCACCTCTGGCACTTACCCTGTCTCTCTAGCACTTGTAGTACTGTTACTCCACCTCAGCTAGTTTTTTGATTGCACTTAAAGTTTGTTTCCCACTGTTTATTATATTATTGTGAAACCCTTACAGAATGCTAATGTCACCTTTGTATTTGTTAAATCACTCAGGTTAGTTTCTGGTTGCCCATTTGTCTATACTGTCCTGACTGGATATGTATCTTGGTGTTAACCCTAGTTGTAAGTTAAATGTTTCAGCCTATGTCATGTCACATGATTGTTGTATGTAACTGAACGCTTGTGTAAATGGGCAGCAATGCTCACATGCTTTTCCAGTATAATCAATAAATGAAAATGAAATGAAAGTACATGTTCTAAAACAGACTGTAGAGCCTAGGATATGGGCCAAATTACCAAGGAGAGTACATAATTTGCCCAGGCGAGTTTTGATGACATCACAGCACTCCTAATACTCGTGCACTAGCCCAATCAAGTAGGTATGTCTATGACCTACAAAGTCAAAGAGTTCACAAAGGAAACCCCCAATCAGTATGAGAGTCAGCTCTGGCTGTCATATCGTACTGGAAAGGGAGCTGTGAATGAGGCCTCAGACAGAGAATCACTAGAGTACAAGCACTTGTTTTTGAAAAACATGTTACCAGCCACCTGGGACAAGATAGAGGCTTCTAGCATCCTGATAGTGGACCTTTTTAACGAGATTATGGAAAAAATGGAACGTATGTACCAGCTGTACTTACAAGATCTTAATGTCAGACAGAAGTTCAAGGTGGCCATTGTGCAGTCTTGCACCAAGCCAGCTATGCAGTATGTAGTGGAACATAAACAAAAGGCCCAGACCCAGGCCTACCACCCCAAGAGACCACATAATCCAATACAAAAGCAGAATAACTAGAACTTCTACTACCAGGGTCAAAGCCTGAAGTGAACAGGCCCTAGCTACAAGGAGTTGCAGCAGGAATGTAACCGGCTCAGAGAGATTGAGGCCCAGGTGAAATCCAAGGCAGATAGCCTCCCCCAAAACCCGATTGCAGCTCTTGGCCCTGCAAGTATCCCATGTGCGCCTCTGTAACAGGAAGATCCAGATGAGCCCCAGGAGGCCCAAGAGTCTCCCTACCGTAGATGTATCCAGATGCTCCAGGATACACAGGCTCTGACTCCATCCGAGAAGGATGATTTCAAATAACGGCGTCAGGCTCCAGTGCACATCATCACTACCCTGGTGATGGATGAAACTGGCAGGCTATGTGTAGAAGCATTGGTAGAGGGCCACCAACAGGAACTACTTCTAGACATGGGAGCCCTTTCTCTGTGTTACATCAAGAGAACCCAAAGTCATCTCCATGGTCCACTGGAAGGGCAACTTCCATACAGACCTTTGAAGGGACCATCATTACCACCTACCGATCCAAACCCATACCAGTCATTATTGGTAGCTTGGTGGTGGAACATTGTTTTGACCTTGTGGTCTTACGACATCACCAAAGTATCTTGGGAATTGATTTCCTGTCACAAAGTGGATGTGTTTTGGATTTAGCCAACAGGCTAATACTCTAGATACATGAACAACACCACATGGTATTCATCTCTGACTCACATGTGATGGTAGCCGTGGTCCTCAATGACAAAGAGTATGACATCATCATCATGCAACATCATCACAAGCTGTTACCACAGATCAGACCAATTCTGAAAAGGCACAAAGAGGCCTTTGCCAAAAATAAACATGACTGTTGAAGGATGGACACCCTCATCCTGATTACTGGGGAGGATCCACCCCACCAAAAGCAATACCAATTCCCAGTTGAAGCCTTACCCTCACTGAGGGCCACCATCTACTCACTTGTCCCGCAGGGAGTCATATGGCTTTGTGTGTCAATAGTCAATTCACCCATATGACTTGTAAAGAAACCCAACAAAAGTCTGAGACTCACCATTGATTATTACAGACGTAATCAGGTGACCCCATAGCTGTGCCCCAACTGTAGCATCTGCCCATAATGTGCTCAAACTTCTCAAACCTGAACACCAGTGGCTCAGTGCATTGGACATCACCAAATGATTTTGGTCCCTACCCTTGGCCCAAGATAGCCAATACAGATTCACCTTCTCCTTTGAAGGAAGTCAGTACACTTGGAACTGCCTTCCTCAGGGATTCCATAATAGTCCCTCACTATTCCACATCCATAAGATGAATGCCATCAGTAGCTTCTCAACACCAGAATGCCTTCTACAATATGTGGTTGATCTTATCCTAGTCACAGTGGACTTGGAGAAGCACCTGGAACTCTTAGAAGAGCTCCTTACCCTGCTACTGAAAGCAGGCCTCAAGTGCAATCATGCAAAGGTACAGTTGTGTCAACCAGAAGTCATATTTCTGGTCCTGCACATAATTGGAGAAGGAAGAAGCCCTTCTGACAAAAAAAGATTCAGGGATCACAGGATTTGCCATTATCTATCAGTGTGGCAACCTTCAGACACTTCCCGGGTATGGTCAACTACTCCAGGGACTTCATTTATAATGTTGCACAAAAGGTCGCTCCTCTTAATGAATGCCTAAAAAAGGATGTTGCATGGCAATGGGCCCAGAACACACCTATACCATCATTTCCCTAAAGAAGACCTTGGCCTCTGCTCCAGCATTGGTCAACCCAAACCCATAACTTCCATTTCATTTGGAACTGCCACCTCTGAAGAAGGTATGTCAGCACTCCTTGCTCAAAAGGCCAATGGTACCTTGCGGCCTATTGCTTATGCTTCCCAAATGCGCTCCATGGTACAGCTGAAGTATTACCTGTGTGACAAGAACCTGTTGGCAACCTTTTGGGCTGTAAACACTTTGCTTACATAATAGGGTTTTGCCCAGTTATGTTACACATCAACCACACCCCTACCCACATCTTACTGAATGATAGGATCAAAGATGGCAATGTGTCAAACACTAGACTCACACATTGGTCTCTACTACTTCAAGATCGAGACATCACTGTACTTCCCGCCAAAATGCAATCCACCTTGGCACATGGTCTCCTATACCAAGAAGAACAACATGAGTGTGGCCTAGAGCCACCAGTTCTACCTGAACCAGGCCAATTTCTCCCAGCAAAAGAAAACACATTGAGTGACATTACCATACGTCATGTCTTCACAGATTGTTCTTCCTCATATGATGAGGGGGTTCAAATCACAGGATTTGGGGTCTTGGTCCTCTCCCCGTAGGTGACACCTCTGAGGTGTCAATAAAGTGCACTGTCAAGTCATCACAGTATGCAGAACTTGCAGCTGTTGCCTGTGCATTAGAGATCATAGATGGAAAAGGACATTGGGATTGCATCATCTTTTATGACTCATCTTGGGTATGCAACTCCTTCACAGAATCCCTTCCCTTTTGGAAGGCCCTTGATTTTCCCTCATCTGAAGGTACTCCAGTCAAGTACAAAGACTTGTTTATATACACTGTCAGCCTGGCTGCACAATGTATATTCAAACTGTTTACCCACAAAGTGAAGGTCCACTACAAAGCTGAACCCTTCCACTGCTACAATGACAGAGCTGGCTATTTAGCCAAAGATGGATCTTGAGGAGGGGGATATGGCAAATGCCTCCTCCCACTGCAACACCCATGGTAGCTGCAAACAAGAGAACCAAAGAAGTCCCTCTGGATTTGACAGAGCTACAGCTAGCTGATCCAGAGATAAAATAGTTATATCAATACCTTTCAAAAGCCACAGAAAAAGAAATGTCTACAAATTACTCATTCAAAAGACATGCAGACAAAATCTATCTGTCCCAGGATCACAAATTGATTTTCTATCACTCAAGTGATCAGAAAGTCTGGGCAATTCCCAAATCTATTTGTTCTGAAGTCATCCATCAGGTTCATGACACCCCTAGAGGTGGACACCAAGGGGTGGACAAGACAGTCCAGAGATTGAAAACCGTGGGCTGGTGCCCTGGTATAATACCAGATGTCCAGCATTATGTGGACAACTGCCTCACCTGTGCACAGATTAACCCAGCTCCAGGCAAGAAACATGCCAAACTTCTGCCTCAAAGGCACTCTGGCCCTTGGAATGATATCCAGATTGATTTCATTGGACCACTGCCTCATACCCCCAGAAACAACAAATTTGCACTCATGAACACTGACCAATTTTCCAAATGGGTTGAAGCCTTCCAATACAAGGTCCAAACTGCAAAAGCCACTGCTGTAATCTTGGTAGAACAAGTATTTACCAGATGATGCCTAGCTCTCAAGGTAGATTCAGATAAAGGAACAACTTTCACAGGCAAACTTATACAGGAAACTATGAAGTTATTGGAACTTAGTCAGAAATTTCACATACTGTAGCCTACCATCCTCAGTCATCAGGATAAGTATAAAGAGCAAACAGACACAAACTGTAAAAGCAATGTTATGTAAATTTGCTAGTGATACTAGAAAAACTTAATATACTTTGTCGCCCTTACTCCTAATGGCAATAAGAACTACCCCTTCAGCATCTATTTGACATACACCCTTTGAGGTAATGACTGGTAGACAAATGAGATTACCAGAACATTTGATGATCGACCTCAATGCCCCTACTGCAGAGAGAGTGTCAACAGACAACTTTGTAACTCAGTTGAGAAACAACCTTGCAAAAAAACACTTATTCATTGCAAATAATTTGAGTCAAGTCCAATTGCAATCCAAAAAAGTACTTTGATAAAACAGTCAAAGAAGTTGACTGGCAAGTTGTGACAGAGTCATGATTCTAAAATTTGCATCTCCAGCACATGCATTTGTGAACAAATGGTCTTGCCCATTTGACATGATCAGCAAACGCAGCCCAGTTGTGTACCAAGTATGTCTCACTGATGGCAGAAGAAGGCCACTAGATAAATGATACCCCACAAAATAGTTAAAGCTGTACAAAGTAGACTAAACCCTCCAACCCATTGCAGTGTGAATGTTCCTTCCTCCACTCCCCCGGGGGAAGGAAACCTTTGTAAACTGATTCCTTTTGCTTTCTTTTCTCAGCTGCTGTGAAGAAGTCAAGTAATTTAAAGATTGTTGATTCATACCAGATGACCATTAACAAATGGTGGAAAGAAGCAGATGTCAAGTCACTCCTTCCTCCACACCCAGAGGAAGGAGCACCATTTACGAACAGTACATTGTGTTTCCCCTTCTTTTCTACTTTGCTTAGCTCCTATAAACCCAAATTCTGAAGACTTTGATATTCCAAGATGGAACCGTCCAGACTGAGGCTCTTGCTTCTCCTGCTATTCCTAGATCTCTGGCTTAGAGATTTGGCATCAATCCAATTGACCCCTCACGAGAAGCTCCTGCAAAGTGAGGTCTTCCATATGAAGCTCCAGCACACAAAAGAATACCAGACCCACCTTCTTACCTTTCTTCATGCCATGAACCCCAATGACCCCACATATGTCCCTTTACCTTAATTTACCCCTCCCCCTGGTGTTGGCATTACCATTGATAAACCTTCTACACATGTTTCTGTTCAAGCAGGTCAAGATGCTTACCTTAGCACACTTATAACTGCACCACCTTTGTCTACTTTACAAATTGACCAGAAAGCTAATAACCTTGATGGACCGCAATTGCCAGTGGCCCGCCTTGCCAAAGGAACATTTAAAGACTGGCCCAATACCCGTATTTTCCCTAATGGAACTTTCTGCATTCACCAAGTTACTTTGCAACATACAGGACTTTACAATCTCACAGCAAAGATTAATAAGGATTTTTGCACAAGTTTTCATAATATCACTACATGAAAGATATGCTATAACCATACAATTGCTTCCATCACCCATTTTCTCACAGTGACTCTAGTTAATAAAAACTCTCCTCTTCAATGTCCCACCTTGAAGCCTGGCCCAGAGAGTGGCCTGGCCGCAACATCGATACCAGGAACTTTAATTAACAATGTGAAGTACATGCACATGCCAGTGGTACTGAACCTCACTCACTGGAATATGGCAGAGTTTGGACAATAAACTTTTACAAATGTTTCTAATTTTCATTCTATGATGTTGTTAGATTTAATGGCAGCCCATCAAGTTAGGACACAAGACCCTGTAGCAGGGTACCACACAACGGAACACCGAGGAGGGTCCAAGCCTCAGTGTCATAAGCAGTCATTGAGTACAGTGACTGGAATCACTGGCACTGTTACTGGTTTATTTGGCTCAGGAATGTCAAACTGGAACCTTGCCAATTGGGTCAAAATTCAGAGACATAACAATCTTTTCAATTCCAAATTAGCATAAAATTGGGTAACACCCATGCCACACGGTATAGAAGAACTTTCACAAGAAGAAGGTTTATTATCAATAATATGCGTGATATAGCACGTTTACTTGATGAAATTTATAATAAAATGAACCAGTTGATTGCTTTGAATAATAAAGAACTGCATGAGCAGCACAAAGGCAGTGAGATAAGATGTTCAGCCTAGGGTAATTTTGGACTCAACACTATCACTAATCTCTTCCTGGACCTGAAATCAGGGAGGATCCCAGATTTGATCCAAGAAAAGCATATGGATAAATGTTATTGCTCCCACTGCACTTTCCAATGTTGCACCGTGAAGTGTATGGACAAGATGGTATCATTTTCCCTGGCCACTGCATGAAATTTGGGTTACGTTACACCACACCCAAATCAAGGACCCTGCTACACCACAAACCTTTGTTTCATTAAAGACACAATGTATGTCATCTTCACAGTTTCTCTTCCAGTTTTTGACAAGGATTCTTCAGGCTTTGACAAGCTTGCCATTATCCACTCCATGGGCCATTTTGAGGGCAGCATCTACAGATCAGCTTGCTTCCACTGCTGGTGTTTCATCCTCAACTTGACTCCTGGTTTGCTCCGCATACAGACTGTTGTGCTAAAAGCGAATCTCACTACCTTTGCAGATGTGATGCCTTTGATGTAACTGCACCAGTTTGTGGTTACTCTTTTGATACAATGGACTGGTCACTAGAGTTTACTAATGACCTAAATTACACTATAAATGACTTTGCAAAGCTTCTTCAGCTCCTAAGCCTTCTTTAGATCCAGAGACCATTTCTTCAAGTCGGGCACAACCCAGCTCCAATGACTCCAGCACTGCTTCCAGAGATGCCTCTTCAGACAAGTCCACACCAGCCACATAAATAACACTTCCATCACCTGCCCTGTCCAGCTCATGAAGTGGCACCTTCCTCAAGTTCAAGTGACCTACAAATACTGTGTTGTTACCAATCATCAGAGTTTCTCCTATGGAACTTTAGTTTGTGACATACCCTTCCCAAACTTCTGCTTCATGGCCCAGGAATGCTCTATCATAGGCCATATGGTTATAACCCCAGTTCCCAGCCTGGAACATAATTATATTGATAGTGACCCTGACTATCTGTATGCTCTAGACCAGTATTTACCTGTGTTTAATGTGCATATTGATCCACTCACCTTGAACCTCAGACTTCTACTAGAGAGAAATGATCACACTTGGTTCACATAAGTAACAATGTTACAAAAGCAAGCAATTCACTAAATGCTCTTTTCCATGACTGTGTCCTCAGCACCGCATTGGTAAACAGTTGGCTAGAATTGACATTTAAAGGTTTTGTTATTATTCAAGTGTTTCTTATTATTTTCCTTGTTCTTACCTTGATCTGTTTGCGTAAAGCCTTGACACAACATCATAATCAATTATACAGTGGACTCCGATTTAACCGAACCCTGGTTAACCAGAAATCCCTGTTAACTAAACTCCAATCATATTGCCCGTCATTCATTATTGAAAGCACAACTTTTTCAGATTTGGTTAACAACTTGCATAAACCGCTGCCTACTGCCATGCTATACCCCAGTTTTATTTAATTTTAAAATAAACTTCATTGTTTGCATCACCTTGTTACAGTAAGTCTGTTCAGTATGACATGATTGGAAGCTATGTATCAGCTGTTCATCAGCTGTAAGCATTTAATAAAGTATCAGCAACTGACTGGCTACCATCAGATCAGGAAAGCTGTTGTGCTGCTGTCCAGAACTTTTTCGTCTGTTCCTGCCAAACTACAGTATGAGCTCTGCAAAACACAAGCAAACCGTTCTTACCTTACAACAGAAGCTCTGCGTTCTTGAGCGCATAGAGAATGGTGAGCGAGCAGTCTCTCTTGTTGCAGAGTTCGGGGAGGGCAAATCAACAATATCAGACATCCAAGGTGCTAACGACAAGCTCTAAGAATTTGCCATGTCCATGGAGGGCTCTGTGGGGCTTGAACAGTGCAAAACCATGCAAACCTGCAAAGATGATGATGGGGATGATGCTGACTATTTGTGGTTTTGCCAGGAAAGAGAAAGGGGTACACCTATCTCTGGCCCACTTATGAAGGAGAAAGCCATCCAGCTGCACAAAAAACTTGGTGGGGAGAGAGGATATTTTTCAGCTAGTGATGGATGGCTGGATCACTTTAAAAAGTGACATGGAATCCATCAATTGCATCTATGTGGAGAGAAGCTTGGTGCTGCTGAAGAAGGAATTGCTCCATTGATTCAGCAGCTACAAGACCTCATAAAGGCAGAATCACTCACGGACCACCAAATTTACAATGCCGATGAGACAGAGTTGAATTGGTGGTGCCTGCTTGATAAGACTTTGGCACATAGCAGTGAAAAAGATGCACCTGGTCCCAAAAAACAGAAAACCATGTAACCGTACTAGCTTGTGTAAACACTAGTGGAAGTCATAAACTACCTTTGTTCTTGATCAGCAAAATGAAGGAGCCAGGATGCTTCCAACATGTCAACATGTCAGCATTGCCTATGGTGTATGGTCATCAGAAGAATCTGTGGATGGATGGCAGCCTATTCCTTAAGTGGTACAAGGAGCAGTTCGTACCTAGTGTAAAGTGGCATCTTCTCAGCAAGAATCTACCTCTCAATGCAGTTCTCCTGCTGGATAACTCACCTGCTCACCCTGATATGCCTGTAATACAGACAAGGGATGGCAGCATAAGGTGTTTATTCTTGCCATTCAACACAACATCCTGTATTCAGCCTTGTGATCAGGGCATACAAGAAATCCTTAAACAGCAGTACAAAAAAGGTTGTTGTGGGCTGTTCTGTCTGACACCAATGAGGAAATGATTTTGCAAGAGATTGTGAAATCAGTTTCACTGAAGGACGTGGTTTATATGGGTGCAGTAGTGTGGGAGAAATTAAAACCAGAAACGATTGCTAAGTCCTGGAGAAAGTCTGGCATTTTGAAAGGTGATGAGCTTGTCACTGTGACTGAGTTGCAGACACAGGAAAAAGAGCTTTTTACCCCAGAGGAGAAGCCAGACATAGCATCCATAGCAGAGGAAATGATTACATGACTGAATGTGGCACTGACTAAAGAAGATGTAGAGGAGTGGGCACTTTGAGACAATGATGATTATGGACATGTGCATCTATTAGATGATGCGATTATTGAAGCAGTATGTGAATCTGAGTGTACTGAGGGTACTGAGAGTCCAGCTGTAAACAAGCTCAGTGATGAAGAGGCATCCAAAGAAACTGAAGACCAGGAGCCTGTCCCATCGCACTCTGAAGCAGTTGCAAGCTTTGACAAATGCCTGCTCAGGTAGGAAAACCAAGCAGATTGTGACCCTGTTCAATTGATGTTGTTGCAGGGTCTTCGAGCAAAAGTTGCAAAATGGAGAGTCAGCTATCTGCAGCAGTCCACAATAATTAAATTTTTCCTCCCTAAAGAAAAATAAAGTGTGGAAGTTAACTAAAAGCACAAGCATTCATGATAATGATTGACTCACAAGCATACAAAACAAAATGACACAGTTCACTGTTCCCCAACTACCCAAACCACTTCCTTACTGTGTATGTCCAGCACAAAGCACAACAGCACTACAAAATAAACTACAAAATACGCTATAGTACTGGAAACAAACAAGAAAAGCATACGCAGAATACTGTAGAACTAGAAATATGCACGTAAAGTTTATATCGCGCTGTTCCTTCATGTCATCTGATCGCGCCCATAAAGTTTCGCGGGCTTACCCTCTTTAAAAACAGCTAATCGCATAGCCATGTCTCTAACTCAGACTTTACTTTCCTCACTGTTTACTTTAATCAAGTATGAACTCACTTTACAGTAGTAACAAGCAGGAGATTTAATGTTTGCAGGTAAAGCAGTATTGCTGGTAACCAGGAAGTATCAGGCTCTGACTACGTGGTCGTGATTAGCGAGTCTAATCTTTTAGCTCAGTCGTGTATGTAGGGTAGGTAACTGGAGGTAAGGAACAGGACAAGGAGGTCCAAACTGCAGTAATCCCTTACTCTCCTCGCTGTCTCTTGCCATGATTCAGACTTTGAAACCCTGTAAAGCTCACTTAAGTACCGCTGTGTGGCTGGATAAAAGGTTACTCTGATTGTGGATTTCCGTGGTGGTGGCTGATTTATCATGTCACGTCGTGCCTTTTGCCATCTTGTTGAGGAGCAATTTTTATTAATCCCATCTCTCAACACCTCTGCATCAGCAATCTAAATAATGAGTATACTTTTAAAAGGGTTTTACTGTTTATTTAATTGGCGAAAAGGAAAACGGAATACCCATTAAAAACAATGCCGCTTATGCTCACGTTGGAAAGTAAACTTCCTGTAAAAATAATTTCACTGAACAAGACTCTCCAGCGAAGATAGTGAAATTATTTTTACAGTGAAAGTTTCTAGTTCTACAGTATGACAGTGCTCCTGAATATATAAAGCAGGATCCTGATTTACTGAATGCCCGTTTATCAGAACTGAAAAATTGTTGCCTCAACGGTTCGGATAAATGGGATTGCACTGTAGTTTCTGTATGAATCACACTCAGTAACAAACTAACTTACCTATCACCCTAGTTAGTGTTGCCCTTTGTATCCAGGCAACAAGGGGGGCAATATGTTAGACCAGCCTGCCCTGCCTTCCCATATGAGGACTATCATTACTACCATGACAGACAAGGGAGAATGTGTTATCATGTATTATGCACTAATGATAACTAATGTACTGATATGTTGTTCTATATTAAGGCCTAGTCAGGAATCTCCTGTTCAGCCAGATTTCTAATGAGTTAGCCAGAAATTTGTATTATTGTCCTTGAAGGACATCTAACAACAGCTGTGAGATTAGCAGCCTAACGTGACATAATTATATATATATATTAATAATATTCTGTGATCTGTAGTGCCACCTATATTCCACAGTCAGTATGCTAAGCCTAGAAAAATCTTTTAGAAGAACCCTATTATTCTTCTTCTAAGTTAGTTACTCAGCAAAATAACTATAACTGCTACAGAAAGTAGCAGCCCTTGATATAGACACCCATGTTTTGACCAATGGAACACTGAGTACAAAAACACACTGATGTCTATAAGCTTGTTACTCCAGCAACAGGACCTCCCTTATTTGCAGTATATAATCTTAGTACATGGCCAAACTCCTTTGGGATTGCTGGTAGCATCCAGCTTCCACACCTTGTTGTATGACTGTCTCTGTGTTCCAATTGGTACGATTTTACAGTATCTTATTGCTCCTCTCTTTGTATTATTTACTAATGAGAAATAAAACTAAATGACATCTATTAGCTTGTTACTCCAGCAACAGGACCTCTCTTATCTATGGTATATAATCTTAGTACATGGCTAAACCTCTTTGGGATCTCTGTTAGCATCCAGCTTCCACACTATGTTGTATGACTGTCTTTGTGTTCCAATTTGTAAGATTTTATTTTATTGCTTCTGTCTTTGAACTGTTTACTAAGGAGAAATAAAACAAATGTCCTGCACATCTGTGTCAGTGGTGTTTTGCTGTCAGGCTTGTCTCCTGTAAAATCTTACAACTCCATCTCTGACATCTCTGTCCTGGTTCTCAAAGGACTCCTCAGAATACACAACAAAGGCAGGCTTATGAAGTCAAACTTATTTTTCTTCTCAATACATTTAATGACGAATCTTGGGCTGGCAGACCTCAGTGAAGTGCTGACCCTTATTAAATAAGAACTGGAACACAGATGAGTTCTGATTTATACCAGTACTTATACAGGTTGTAGAATGGAGGAAGGCAACAAAATGCCCATTACTACCATTCCACATATCAGTGAGTCCGGGTTAACCCCTTGTTTAGTATAAGGCTGCTTATCTCCTTTTTGAAAATGTTCAGCAAACCACTTGTTATCTCTTGGTTTGGCAACCTATTCCATAACCTACCTTTCCTACTGAGATAAAAGTTATATCAATTTTTTTTTATTTTGTCTCTTTTGATTTGACATTTATGTCCCCTTAACCCTTCGGGTATATCAAAAACCATGATGTTTAGTTACTCCATCATTTCTATGTCACTCATTATGTTGTACTTCAATGGCAGATCTCCTCTCATTTGCTTGTATTATTTATAAATATTTGAAATAATTTGATAAAATGCATAAAATTGGCCAAAGTTGATCATATTTAACACAGAGGCCAAAAGGAAATAATTTAATGCATTATTTGAATAAAAATTGCAATAAAACTGCTAAATAAAAGCAATAATTACTACTAGCTACTTCATGGCTGGCCTGTACTGGTGGCATATCCTGCTTGGGCCCATGACATAAGTGTGCTGGGAGAGAGAGAGAGATGGAGAGAGACACACAGACAGATGCAAATACTATTGTACCACAAAGAAATATCAAGTACTGCAGACAGCTAAGATATTTTTTACTAATGCTGCTGTGTGTGTGTATTATTGTGATGGATATTCCAGTCAGAGCAAACAAGGTGAAAGAAATGAATGATTAAAATGAGCAGCAGTAAGAGCCCACCTACCCTATCCTACCCTACCCTACCCATGTGAATGATGCAACTGCATTGCATGGTCCAGTATATTGTGATATGGTACACTACCTGCTCCAACAAGTGGTAATGTTGTCTATGACTACTTCTACTGATCAACACAAATACATTTATTAAACAAGAAATGAAAGATATAAACTGATCACCACCCAGAGAGCCAGTCAATCACGTCACCTCAGTCAAGTGCAGTGCAGTCATAAAATAAAGGTTGCTACTGCCACCTGAAGACCTTATGACACACAGTTACATCCTTCCTAGTTCCACAATTGCTGCCAACCAGTGCCAAGTAATTTAAGTACCTAAAAATTAAGATATAATAATCTTAACCCAGTTACTGTAAGTGAGATATAGTGTTGTTACAGCCAGGCTAGCATACCACACACACACACACACATATATAGAATAATAGATAGATGACTATGTATTACAAGGCAGTTAGACCATCGAGAGGTTTGGGGGACTTGGAACTTCGAGAGCAAAGCTCGAAGTTCACAAAGTGTCATCAGACTTCTATATGTCTGAATCATTATCTGTTATTTTGTAATATATGGAGGCAGTGACTTTTTTATGTGAAACGGGCTTGTCGCCCGCTAGACTGAAGACACGTTGTGTTTCTTGACTGCAGGTAGCACTGAAGACTCTGTCACGCGTAAAAATGTTGTTTAGACACTCCTACCTTTACTTTTTTTTCATTGTTGTGTGAATACAGGATCAGGCAGATACTCCGTTGAATGGTATGCTTAGAAAAAAACAACAAATTAAAACACTTAAGTTTACGAATTTCTCTCGCTAAGCGAGAGGAAACTGCTGCCATCTTTTTTACTTTGTTTGGCCAGGTCTGAGAAAAAAGCTACCAATGGGGATGCACGCCATCACTATGGATATGCAGGATGGGATGTGGCTCCATTGCAACTGGGTTTTTTTGCCAGGCAGAGTTGGACATGCGCTGTGGCATTTTCATGATAATACTATCATTCGTTTGAACGATAGTATTATTGGCAGTGAAGTGTGGTATTATTGGGAGTGGAGTGCTCTGTGTTATCTATTACAAGGTTTTTTTTTGAATATTTTTCAGTAGTATTATTTTGATGATCCATATATTACAATAAATTAATTTAAATGTTTCTTTGTGAAGTAATTACAGCCAAATATGGGGGACGTGAGAAATATATTATACGAAAAGCATTCAATTTCAGTGTTCAGGCCTCTGCTAAGCCATCTGTTGTATGAAAATTAAAACAGTAATAATACAGTACAGTCAGGTCAGTGGTAAAATAACATTTTTTAATCAGTTGCTGAGGACAAAAAAGTGCCAAGTGGTACTAGTAGTGAGAACAAAAAGTGACAAGCAGTAGTAGTAGATGTGAGGACAAAAAAATAACAAGTAGTAGTAATAGACAGCAGCATCCTACCTTTCAGATCTGAGTGGTACCTAGTACCACCAAGTAAGTTTGTGACATGAAATGCAGTTGCTTGCTGTATTTGGACTCTGAACCCACTGATGTTATTATTTGTCATGTATCTGTGCTCATTGTGATCATTCAAATAATTATGTCCTGGCCTGGCCTGGCCTAGTCCATCCTTTTGAGTCTTGACCTGACTTTTTGCAGTTAATTCCTATCTCATGTAGTAGAACCAATTCACAAAAGATTTTCACAAGAATCACAAAATACATTTTTGAAAGTGTTTTGTGGATGGGCCTGCTCTCTCCGACTATGCGATTCATTCAGGTGTTATATTTGAAATTAAAGTGAGGAATGTTGACTTTCCGAAATGTCAAATGCTCAGCATTTTCTGGTGTCAAACAGGATTGTGTGTCAGTAATGATGTTACCAGCTGAACTAAACAATCGTTCTGAACAGATGCTAGTCAGAGGGCAATTCATGTACTTCATTGCAATGTTTACTAAAGCAGGCCACATACTTTATTTGGATTTCCAGTATTTTAAAGAATCTGCATTCCAGTTGATATTGGGCTCTGCCAGGTACATTTCAATGATATAGTGTCATAACAATGACACAATGACAGCAAAACTCCCACAGCGAAACCACAATGGCGGCAAACTTTGCAGAGGTGGGAATTTCTCCACCATGGACTTTGCATCAAAGGGGGGGGGGTAGGCAACTAACTCCAATGTCTGTGTGACATGTTTTTAGATATTTAAAGTAGGGGGTGCAGGGACACAGACCCCCACATGGGGGAAGGGGGAAGGGTGCCCCCCCCAGGCATTGATGAGCTCAAGTGTGGCAGTCGATGTCAGTATGTTGCGGGTAGTTGTCAGGGCACGTCAGTGTCAGTGATGTTGTTGGGATCATGTCACTGTAAGGGATGTCATTGGGATTTCTGTTACTGTGGCTTGGTGGAACCCATATCAACAATGGTGTGTGCTGAGGCTGTTAGCAGAAGTAGATGAAGAAGATGTTACAATTATATCTTGTAAGTGACTCCAGAGATATGAAGCTGAACTAAGTGACTGTGGGACAGTGGTACGTTTGGATGGTAGTGAGGGTGAAGATCTTGCTGCACTGGCCAAGGAGGAAGAGGGAGAAAATGCCACATCACTAGAGGATGGGCCAGCTGATGCTATGCTGTGTTGTGAAGAAGATTCTGACTGTGCTGCTGTTATACTAGGAATTATACTAGGAGGTATAGACATACAGAAGGCCGAGGCCCATATGATCATGTCTCCAGCCAAGCTGGTACTTCCCATGTTTATTATAACAATAATGTATCAAGTTTATGTTTAAAATTAACATGATCAGCATTTTCTACTAAGGAACTAGAGAGTGAATTCCACAAGGGAATTATCCTTTGTGTATTGTAAGATCTCATTTTATTTCTTTTAGGATATGTAAGGATCAGCTGGTATTTGTGACTTCTTAAGTTACAGTTATGCTTATTGTAAGACATATCCAATTGTGTGAGTAACTCATCATCATTATAAATCTTGTGCATGAATAAAACATCCCCTCTTTTTCTTCTTTGTCCAGAGAATACATACCCAGCTATTCCAATCTTTTCTCACAGAAACATAGAATTTGACTGCAGATAAGGACCGCTTGGCCCACCCAGTCTGCCCATTTTCCTACCTACTGGATAAGCTGCAGATACTAGTTAACCAGCAGCCTACTTCTTCCTACCCCCACCCCCTAGAATGGCCTTATGACTGTCCCATGCATGCTTGAATTCCACCACTGATTTTGACTCCACAACCTCCTCCGGAAGGCCGTTCCATGCATCCACAACCCTCTCTGTGAAAAAATACTTCCTTAAATTACCTCTGAGCCACCCCCCCATCTTCAAATTGTGCCCTCTTGTTCTTGCACACCTCTTTTTTTGAAAGATGCTACCCTCTTGGACTTTGTTGATTCCCTTGAGGTACTTGTATGTTTCTATCATGTCCCCCCTCTCCCTCCTTTCCTTGAGGCTATATATATTAAGCTCCTTTCATCTCTTTTCATATTTCTTCCGGTGCGGACCCTGCACCATTTTAGTTGCCCTCCTCTGGACAGCTTCCATCCTGTCTATGTCTTTGTGGAGATTGGGTCTCCAGAACTGCACACAGTATTCCAGATGGGGTCTCACCAGCTGTCTGTACGGAGGGATAATAACTTCCTGTTTTCTACTGGTGATGCCTCTCCCTATGCATCCCAGTATCCCCCCAGCCCTCCTTGCTGCCCTCTCACATTGCTTGCCCACCTTTAGGTCATCTGATATGACTACCCCAGGTCCCTTTCCATTTTGTTGTTGTTAATATCTCACCCCCATTGTACTCTTCCCTGGGTTTTTGTTTCCCAGGTGCATTACCTTGCACTTCTTAGCATTGAATCTAAGCTGCCATACATTTGACCATTCCTCTAACCTTGCCAAGTCCCTTCTCATTCTTTCCACCCCACCCTGTGCATCAACTCTGTTGCAGATCTTTGTGTCATCTGCAAAAGACATACTTTTCCTTCCAGTCCCTCTGCAATGTCACTTATAAAGACATTGAAGAGGACCGGTCTAATACTGAACCCTGCGGTACCCCACTAGTAACCCTCCTTTCTTCTGAGTGGACTCCATTTACTATTACTCTCTGTGTCCTATTCTCCAGCCAATTCTTTACCCAGGCTGTCATCTTGGGACCCACTCCCAGGCTGGCTAACTTGTATATTAATCTTTTGTGTGGGACTGTGTCAAATGCCTTGCTAAAGTCTAGGTAGGCCATGTCCACAGCCCCTCCCTGATCTACTACTTTGGTGACCCAATCAAAGAAATCTATCAGATTCATCTGGCATGACCTTCCCGCTGTGAATCCATGCTGCCTAGGGTCCTGTGCCCCTCTGGCCTCTAAATACTCGACAATTCTTTCCTTCAGAAGTAATTCCATCATTTTCCCTATCACTGAGGTTAAACTAACAGGTCTGTAGTTTCCTGCTTCTGCCTTGCTCCCACTTTTGTGAAGGGGAATCACATCTGCCCTCCTCCAGTCCTCGGGTACCACCCCATCCTCCCATGATTTGTTAAAAAGGGTAGTCAGTGGTGTCACTAGTTCTACCCTTAGTTCTTTTAGAATTCTGGGATGAATCCCATCAGGCCCCATTGCTTTGTCCACCTTCAGTTTTAAGAGTTCTTTCAGAACCCTTTCTTCTGTAAATGGACTGGTATCAACTTCTGTATCCAGAATTATTCTCATAACTTTTGATGGAAATATCAACTACTAATTTAGTTATTCTCCACTGTACCCCTTCTATTTTATTTATATCTCGTCTGAGATAGGGGCTCCACAGAGAGGAATAATAGTCCAGATGTGGCCTCACATAAGCCCTATACAGTGGCATAATACATCTTCTATCTCTGGAAGTAAAGCTCCTCTTTATACAGCCTATTAGCCTATTAGTCTTATTTATGATGTTGTTGTAATGGATTTGAAAATTTAGGTCAGAGTCTATTATTATGCCTAGACCTTTTTCTTGCGTTACAGATCTTGTTGCTTTGCCCTTTAATTCATATAGATAATGCAGTTTATTTGTTCCAAAATGCATAATGACGCATTTGTCAATACTAAAGGACATTTGATTTTTATCTGCCCATATTTAAATTTTTTTAGATCACTGGCAAGCATTTGACGATCTATTAGAGTTTCAACCTGTACTATTATTTTGGTGTCATCAGCAAATTTTACAGCAAAATTATTTAGGTCGGATATCATATCTGATTATTGTACTCTGTTTCATGACAACATACACCGCATCAATGAATTCTTGTTTGTTTATCTCAAAAGGAGTGTCATCATCACTCAATAGTTGCTTTGATTTGTGTCATAGGTCCAAGATTGTTGCTTTAATGTAGTACTCAGAATTAAGCATTTTGCATAGTTTGTCATCTTCATCAACATTTTTGATCATACATCACATTAGATCTTGTATTCTGGGGGCAACCTGTATGTGTCAGCAGCACAACTGGCAGACTGTGATAGAACTATTTTGGTTCTCTAACTTTTACTGAATCAGATTCAATCTGAATTTAAACATTTTTATTAAAGGTATCACCTCTCTCAGAGTTGCTGTATTTGTACTCACCTCTCTGGTGACTTCCTCAAAGGGCTGGAGGAGTGAAATTAGAAACTCGAGCATGGCCCACCATGGTGGAGAAAAATATAGACGTCTGCATCACCAATTTTATTTTCCAAGGTATATTGTCTGACAGCTTTCTTTTGTTCCAGCAGCCTTTGGAACATGGGAAAGGTAAAATTCCATTGAATAGAAATGTCTTGCATCCATCTGTGCAAAGGTAAACTGTGCTCCTCCTGTATTTTTTTAAACAAGTGATGGTCTTTGCTTGAGTAACTGAAGTGAGTGCATATTCTTTTAGTAGTGTTGACAAGAGCCATAAGGTCCCTATCATCATCAAGAAAACTTTGAACTATTAAATGTAAGCAATGCACAAAGCAGTGAATGTGAACAAAGCCCCCCTCTAAGGCCTTTCAGTTGCTGACCCCATTATCTGAAACTAAAAATCCAACAGACAGTCCCTGTGAAGTGAATCATTTCTGTTTTGATTTTTGAAGCTCTTTGTTGATGTTGTATGAGGTTATGTTCAGATTGAAAATAAAATATTCTTAGAACAGCAAACTGCATTTCACTGTCCCCACAAGAATTATCAAAACATGCCCAATGTACACAGACATACATGAAGGGTTCAGGCTGAAAACCTGTCCAGATATCTGTTGTGAGATGTACCACCCTCCCAACAGCACTGCACAAAACTCAACTCAGGTTTTTACATACAACACCATAGAGTTCTGGAATCCCTGTTGAGGAGAAGTATTTTCTCGATGGTATACTATATCAAGGTTTGAGGTACTCAAACAGCTACCTGAATGCTACATGTTCAACTATGTTATATGGTAGTAAATCAACAGCTATTATTTCTGAAATTTTCTTTGTTTTTGTAACAGCAACAGGGTGGGTCAAGGCATATTTGGCTGTACGTTCATATGTCTCTGAGATGGTAACCTGCCTCCTTGATGGAGGGGGCTTTTGAACACATTGTCACTTTCAGTAACAGTAGAAGTCCTTTGAATGGGAGAAAATGGTAGCAGTGTCCCTGTAGTGCTGCATGGGCTGCCATTGCTTTGCTCCTATAGATATAGGAGTTACTCCTGAATGTAGTGAGCTATCACTGTCACTTTCTCTTCAAGTGTCTTGACTGGAGTTCTCAGAAATGTTATCACATCTGTCAAGGTGTCTTTTCAGTGCTGAAGTTCCAAATGCTCCTTTCTTTTTACTCCTGCTGATTGGCTGTTTACAAATAGTGTATGTTGCCACCAACTAATTAGAAGCACTAATGGAGAAGTATGACCAAACAAAAGATGATATCTTTTTAGTTTTTTTTCCCAGGAAGGCACTACACCTCGGTCACCTGTTCAGGGTTCCCCACCCCCCCAGATTTTTCTTTGGCTTGTTCCTCTTGTGATTTATTCTCATCTCCCTCATCCTCAACCAAAACATTTCTTTCTCTTTCATCCTCGTCTGCAGTTTCCAACCCCTCCAGTAAATCTTGTACTGCCTGATCATTCTCTTCATCACCTTCATCTTTATTAATACACTCATAGGGTTCAACCTCCGAAGAATTGAATGACATCTGTGAGGGACTGGCAGTAGCACAGTATGCAATTGTTCCATACCTTGGGGTAATTCTGTGGGTGGTACCCACCAACCCTTTGGTTTTAACTACAATTTTTTTTTTTTACTGGGGACTGAGCTGACAGATGTACCTTTTTTGGGGCTGGCCCACCAGCGCAGTGATTAGATTTCCACTTGCAATGCTGGTGACCCAGGTTCAGGAATGGACCCAATTCACTAGATAGCTGGACAGGGGAGAATGATAGAGCATCCAAAGGACTGCTCTGCTTCTCTGGGGGGAAGGTGGGGAGTGTGTCTGGCACTCGATGTACCCCTGGTGGAGGCTGGGGGTTGAGCAGCTACCTGCACCTAATATGTTCAGGGGGTGGGGTGGATGCAGAACATCATTGCACATCCCCACCTCCCAGGAAAAAAAGGAGGAGAAAGAGCAGCTGCCGGCAGCCCTCAATGAAGCCCACCATGGCTTCAATTAGCCCCTAGGTCATCCCTCAGACCTATCCTGTTGTCTGTGGCACTGGGGAAGACTGTCACCACCACCCCACCCTGGGGGGCAATCCAGGGGGTATTGGAGGGTCATGGCCGTCATGGGGGAGGAATCCTGCGGACTGTGACCAGGGCTGAAAGTACTGGGTGGCTGGCAGATACAGAATAAAAATAAAAAAATAAAAAGATGTACCTTTTTTGGATTCAAGCATTAGCCTGGAAAATGAAACTTCAGAAGTAAAAAAAAAACAACACTTTTTGGGGTTTGATTTTGTTTTCCCTTTGCAGGCTGACTGCTGTCCTTAGCAGTGCCACTGCCTACCTGAGAATGTGCCTCATCAGTTTGATCCATTTTGTCTTATTTCCAATTTGAACCTCTACAAAGATCCATTATCTAACATCCTCTGATGACTCCCACCCACCCATACCCACATCTACAGGACAGGGCCGAATTTACTGTAGTGTACACACAGCACACCAACAGCAGTCCACCACCGACTTTCTTCCAAGTTTAGCTGACTAAGTAACTGCTACTGTTACTGTTCAGTGTCCAACTGTATTCAACAACTGTTACTCAGCAGTGTGCCACAGAATTTAAGTTGGTGGTGCAGACACATCTGGTGTTTGCATAGTCACACACTGGGGTTGGTTAATGGTTATATGATATACAATAAATAGTAATGTATGGAATAAGTGATTATGACACTTGTGTGTACTTTACTTGTGCTGTTGTGTCTATTTAGACCCAATATAGTAATGAATGAAAACACTGTGTGGCTTTTGCTTTCTTGTTCTCTGAGTTAAACAAAAAAGATAAACAAAATAGACTGCTATGAGTTATAAATTCACAATGTCCCCTGGGCCCCCCACAGCCAGCATCACAGGCCCAGCAACTCGTCTGTTTTATTCCCCCAGAAAAGTATATATACATTTTATTATACATGAATTAATGTTAATGTGATTCATGATTGCCCAGAGCAGACAGTGCCCAGTTTCTCTGACACCCAACAGTACCAGTTTGTCACTTTGCCCTCCACAGGCCACCCCAGCCAAAAGCAACATGTCTTCCCTGCAACAGGGTCAGCCTTTGGGTCAGTCAGAATAATAATACATATATTTTTTATGACCCCCAGCAAGTCTCTCTCCCTCTTTCTGTCTCTCTCTCTCAGAGTCGTGATGTGAGTGACTTGGAAGTTGAAATGGATAGAACAACAAGAAAACATATTTATTGTATTTGTTATAATCTATGGCCTCCCCCCACCCCTTAAGTTTCTCTCCTAATGGAACAACAAGAATACAGAAAATGTACATACTTTATTTTTGATTTCTGTGACTGTAAAATTTCTCTTTGTCCACCAGCAGTCTCTCTCTCTCTCTCTCTCTCTCTCTCTCTCTCTCTCTCTCTCGCTCTCTCTCCATTGGATGGCACAAGTCAAATATTTATTTTGCCAGCCTGCCCTGTACAAAGCCTGCCACACTGACATTAAAATAATGCACTGTATTTCTTCATTTGTGATGTCTGGGACTGTATTATCCCCCACCCAGTAGTATCTCTCCATCTCTTCTCTTCTCTTTCTTGTCTGGATAGAACAAATAAAGTCAAATATTTTTGCCAGACTGCCTTGGCTGCACACTCTCTGCTACACAGCCACACTGAGGCCAAGATTAACTTTATTTTTTTGTGATTTATGTAACTGTAAAATTTCTTGTTGGCCCCCTGTAGCTGTCTCTTTCTCCTCTGGATGGAACAAGTCAAATATTTATTTTGCCAGCCTTTCTGTATGTCACACAGCCAGCCAAGGCTTTGCCCCCACCCACCCCTGTAGTCTCTCTGTCTCTTCTCGTTCCCTCCAGTCCAGGCCCCCCCCAAAAAAAATCCTCAGAATACTCTCCTCTACTCTCCCTTCTGATTCCTTTCCTCTCCCAAACCCCAATTACTTTTATTCTCCTCCGCTCTAGCTCAACAAAACAATGCACTGCTAGAGATGCAGTGAAGTAAAATTCCACCCGCGAAGTGGCCGCGAAGTAGTCACTTCACGTTATTACTCTACAACGTGAAGTGCCCATTATAAAGCCCCAATTCACCGTTTCACATTGTAATTATGACTTCGCATTGTTTATGCCACCTTAATTCACTTTAAGGTGGAGTGACAAGTCTATTTGGCAGCCCACACACATCACATAGCTTAAACTAGTGTAAGTCACATGCTTCAGCCAGGCAGGCAGGAAGTGACTCATGCCTGGAAAAAAGTGTCACTTTCACCTTGCATTAGGAAAAAGAGGTTGGGAGAATTAGTGTGAGAGAGAGAGAAAACAAAAGCTGTTTAGAAAAGAACACTTTAAATCTTGTTTTTTTTTGCTCTAGGTGCCTTTCTTTGAGTATTTATTGTCTGGATTTGTGTTTGTTGAGTATTTCTGTTCAGTATTTATTTTATTAATTGTTTCTGTGTGTCTGTGTGTGTGTGTGTGTGTTGTTTGTTGTGAATCATTTTAGTAATCCCACAATGAGGGTGAGAGATGCGGCAGGAGGTTTAATCAACTTGGCGGTGATCGGGTGGGTGTGCGCACGCGTGATGGCCGGCTTCATCTGGACCGGAGCAAGAACTTCAGGGCCCCCCCAAAGCAAGATGATATGATTGGTACTGCCATGAAACCACGACCTCCGTGGGCACCACTGACCAGTGCCCCCCCAGTTCCAGCAGCACCTATGACTCCCATGCCAACAGCTGGGCAGCAGAAAGTGAGGGAGGAGGAGACACAGCAGGAAATGCAGCAGCAGGTTTCTGCGCCAATGGCCCCAACTGTAGAGCTGCAACCCCTGGCTTCCACACCATCTGGGCCCCCCCATGCCTGTGCCTGGTCCTCATGAGAACTTCCGAACTGTGGGCTTTTTTTACTGCACTGCTAGGGGACAGTAGTGTAGTTAGGTACAATTTGTGCGGTGTGGAGGTGCACCGTGGCCTCCAAGGAAGTCATCTTGACACAGGGGGTCAGCGCACCCATATGTACAATCATCACTGCATAGAGTGGCAGACTAAGTTAGCTGAACAGGCCAGCAATGCACCTGCTGGCCCTGCTGGGAAAGAGGGGGCAGAACGTCACCCACCACCACAACCTGCAGCACCTCCTGCTGAAAGTGGCAACTCTTTGGAACTGCCTGCCACACAGGCCAATTTGGCAGTGCTGTGAAGTGCAATGGATGCTGCAAACCACTGGCTCACAATGTCGAGCAGCAGTTAGAACACATCAAGGGGCACCAACTTCAAACCATGGGGAGGTTTCAACTGCTGATCTCCCACCATAACATCAACTATTAGTTTTTTAGTTTGTCCTGGCTTGCATCCACCATCACCACTCTCTAAGTGAAAAAATATTTCCCAATCTTGCCCCTGAGCCTTTCGCCCCTCTGTATTGAAACTGTGGTCCCATTTTCATGCATATCTTTTTTTCTGGATGCATCTACCCTGCCGTTGATTCCATTTCTGTATTTAAAAGTTTATTTTCTGCCCCCTTTCCTTGTTTTTGCATGTAATGTCCTTTAGTGTACCTTCACTTGTTTTCCTTCTGGTGCCTACCTTTCAGCATATTAGTTCCCCTCCTTTGTACAACCCTTTTCTGACTTCATTTTGATGTGATGGCTCCCAATATATCCCAGTATACCCCATCCCTCATCCCTCCCTAATTCCTTCCGGCATTTGTGTTGAATACCTTTAGGTAATTTGACACAGGTTTTGCTATCCACTTATGTTGTTGTTTGTCTCCCCCCCATTATGCAGTGTTATGTATATAACAATGTTAAGCATGTGTTCCATTTTTGTTTTGCATAACCTTGATTAACTCCCACAAATGGTGATAACAATGCCCAAAAACTGGTGAAATAAAATTAAGTAAAAAAAAGAGCTGTCCTTGTCTTCATTATATTCCATCTTAACAAAACCACCAAATCATAACTCCACATGAATAAATGCCAATAAAATATTCTCACTGCTAGTGCAAATGTATTTATGGCAAAACAAAGCACACAGTAAATTAATGACCCTTGTGCTTTGGCGGTTAGACCTTCATTAGTGTGGTACAAATAAAATATACATTATATATTCTTATCTTTATTCTTTATACCATCAGCAGTGGAACACGTCATCATATATGTTTTCAGGGAGCTGGACAGTGTGTGTGCATGACAGTGCACTGCACACATGCTGTTTAGTCGATTATTACACTGCTCACTCCTGCTTTTCCACACATGTACACAGCAAGATAGAAATAAAACATTACTGAGAGCATTACAAATAATTTAATTTTGGAAAGAGACATTATTAAGTCAGAATATAACAAGGAAGGGAATTAATTAATGGCGCACTCAGCCATGTGTGCAGTGCTCCCACACAGTCCCCAGAATTAATGTGCACCCCCAAAATGCTGCTGTCTTGTGTCCAGAAAATTCTGCACTCCAGATGAAGAGAAATGAGAGCACAACATGGAATGAAAAGTCTCCATGAATTAATGGCGCACTCAGTCATGCGTGCAGTACAGCCACACAGTCCCCAGAGTTAATGTGCACCCCAAAATGCTGCTGTCTTGTGTCCAGAAAATTCCTCACTCCAGACGAAGAGAAATGAGAGCACATAGAATGAAAAGTCTCCACTCTCCACACTCCAATAAGAACTAAGTGCCCTGCTGCTACCGTTGGAATTACATGTAATGCTGCTGTTGACGTCACTGGGATGATGCACAGTGTCTTGCCAAATGGTGTGCTAGAAGGATAATCTGACCATTGAGTTAACCATCCAAGATGATGAGACTGAGAACGCTCTTGGTTGCCCAAAGTGTGCTGCACTGACCCCAACAGGAAGGATGCCCTTTGTGTGTACACTAATACTACCATTGGTAAGCTGATAGATGTACCTGCCTGGCACCATCATTGTTTTCCACAGAACTTGACCTTAACTGTTCTATACATATATTTATACAACATATGTTTGGGGATAAATATAGAGATAAAAACTTGTATCTTAGGCAGCCAGTGAAGATATCACTGATATCTCCATGTTCCTATACGTGTTAGTGATATCTCCATGTTCCTTTACGTCATGGAGATATCTCTATGCTCCAATACCTCATCCAAACAAAAGAGAAACCTTTTCACTTTTCATTGCAGTGCAACCTTGGTGTGGAGCTCAGGGATCTGGCTTAATTGGGGACTGGGGGTCTGGAGTGATGCAAGCCGATATTGGCATGATGGGCTGCATCTGTCCAGGAGGGGAACCTGGATCCTAGGTGATAGGTTTAAATGCTTCATTGGCAAGCTTTTAAACTAGCCAAGGGGGGGAGGCACTGGAAAGGAGCAGGAAAATCCTAGCCCCCCCCAAACAATCACGGTAGTAAGTGTGGCAAACACCAACATGGAGGTGTCGATAGGGAGAAGGGCAGGGGTAAATGAAGAAAGTGACAAAGGCAAGAAGGACAGGGATGGGGCAAAAGGTGGTAAGGCCATGAGGAAATGGAGGGTAATGAGTACCAATGCCCGTAGTCTGGGCAACAAGCTCCCTGAGCTGGTGGCCTTAATGGAAGAGGGATGCTTGCATATCGTAGCAGTCACAGAAACATGGTACACAGAGAACCATGACTGGGATGTTAACATACCAGGGTACATAACCTAGGAGAGACAGGCAGGGGAGAAGAGGGGAGGAGTAGCTCTCATGTAAAGGAAGGGATAAAAGCAACTGAACAAAAGAGTAAACAGGGAAGAGAGGAGGCACCTTGGAGACTGGAAGGGCACCACAGTCCGCACAGGGGTTGTGTACAGACCCCCATGTCAGGGGGAAGGAATGGACAAGGATATGATGGAAGGCATTCTTAGAATGGCAGAGAAAGGGGAGATACTGTTGATGGGAGACCTGAATATGCCAGATGTTAACTGGAGCACATTTGCTGCAGCCACATCCAAGAGCAGGGCCATTCTTGATGCCCTACAGGTGGCAGGCATTAGACAGCTAGTTTCGGAACCCACTCGTGAGGGAGCAATCTTAGACCTCGTACTCTTAAACGGGGGCAGTGAGAGGATCTCAGATCTAGAAGTGGGTTGCCATCTGGGGACAAGTGACCATCAAACAGTGTGGTTCACGTTAAACTCAGCTACAGAGTCAAGCCATACAAAAGTGAGGGTACTGGACTTTAGGAGGGCTGACTTTGGCAAGATGGGAGAGTGCCTCAGAAAAGCACTAGCAAACAGACTAGAAGGAGGTGTGAAGCAACAATGGGGAATGATCAAAACTGCCATCACAGAGGCAACAAGCCTTTGTGTGAAGCAAATAAACAAATCAAAACTAAAGAAAAAGCCACTATGGTTCTCAAGAGAGGTGGCTGTGAAAGTCAGGAAGAAAAAGATAGCATTCCAGAAGTATAAGGAAACACAGAAGGAGCAGGACAGAGAGCTGTACCAGTTAAGGCAGAAAGAAGCAGGAGGGAAGTCAGAATAGCAAAGGCCCAAACTGAGGAAAGATAGCCAACTCAGTTAAGAAGGGATAAAAACCTTTATAGGTACATCAGCGAGCATAGAAAGACAAAGGGAGGGATAGTGAGGCTGAATAGAATGAACGGTGGGTGGGCAGAGGGGACAGTGAAAAAGCAGGAATACTGAACGAATATTTCTGCTCAGTATTCACAAATGAGGAGAGGAAGTGCCTAATCCAATTAACAGAAGCACTCTTGATAGGGGGGTCGATCCCAGTCCTTTCACAGAAGAAAGGGTTCTGCAAGAACTCCTAAAACTGAAGGTGGACAAAGCAATGGGTCCTGATGGAATTCACCCCAGAATTCTAAAAGAATTAAGGAAGGAACTAGTGAAACCACTGGCTACTCTTTTTAATAAATCATGGGAGGATGGTGTGGTACCCGAGGACTGGAGGAAGGCGGATGTGATTCCCCTTCACAAAAGTGGGACCAAGACAGAGGCAGGAAACTACAGACCTGTCAGTCTCATCTCTGTGGTAGGGAAAGTGATGGAGTCACTTCTGAAGGAAAGAATAGTTGAGTACCTAGAGGTCAGTGGAGCACAGGATCCAAGGCAGCATGGGTTCTAGCGGAAGGTCATGTCAGACAGAATCTAATAGATTTCTTTGACTGGGTGACCAAAGTAGTAGACCAGGGAGGGGCTGTGATATGGCCTACCTAGACTTTAGTAAGGCATTTGACACAGTCCCATGCAAAAGATTATTAGTCAAATTAACCAGCCTGGGAGGGGTCCCAGGGTGGTAGCCTGGTAAAACATTGGCTGGACAACAGGACACAGAAGGTAATTGTAAATGGAGTCCACTTGAAGAAAGGGCGGTTACTAGTGGGGTACCGCAGGGTTCAGTATTGGGTCCAGTCCTTTTTAATGTCTTCATCAGTGACATTGCAGAGGGACTGGAAGGAAAAGTATGCCTTTTTGCAGATGACACAAAGATCTGCAACAGGGTTGATACACAAGGAGATGTGGAGAGGATGAAAAGGGACTTGGCAAGGTTGGAGGAATGGTCAGACGTATGGCAGCTAGGATTCAATGCAAAAAAGTGCAAAATAATGCACCTGGGAAACAAGAACCCAGGGGAAGAATACACAATGGATGGGGAGGTAGTAACAACAACAAAACAGGAAAGGGACCTCGAGGTAATCATATCAGATGACCCTAAGGTTAGCAAGCAATGTGAGAAGGCAGTAGGGAGGGCCGGGGGTATACTGGGATGTATAGGGAGAGGCATCAGCAGCAGAAAACAGGAAGTTGTTATCCCTCTGTACAGACAGTAGGTGAGACCCCATCTGGAATACTGTGTCCAGTTCTGGAGACCCCATCTCCGCAAGGACATAGACAGGATAGAGGCAGTCCAGAGGAGGGCAACTAAAATGGTGCAGGGTCTGCAAGAGAAGCCGTATGAGGAGAGACTAAAGGAGCTTAATATGTATACCCTTGAGGAAAGAAGGAGGGGGGACATGATAGAAACTTTCAAGTACCTCAAGGGAATCAACAAAGTCCAAGAGCGTAGCATCTTTCAGAAAAGAGACTTGCAAGAACAAGGGACACAATTTAAAGATCAAGGAGGGCGTTCAGGGCAATGTGAGGAAGTATTATTTCACAGAGAGGGTAGTGGATGCATGGAACAGCCTTCCTGAGGAAGTTGTGGGGTCTAAAACTGCAGGAGAATTCAAGAATGCATGGGACAGACATAAGGCAATTCTTGTGGGGGGCAGGAAGATATAGGCTGTTGGTTAACTAGGATCTGCAGCCTATCCTGTAGGTAGGGAAATGGGCAGAATAGATGGGCCTAGCGGTCCTTATCTGCCATCAAAGTCTATGTTTCTATGTTTCTATGTAACCTCTTGAAAGCCTTGCACCGTTTCCCGCACACATGTGCACACACCCCTAACATCTAGTTGATCCTCCCGTTATTTTTTAAATACATAACAATTTAAAAGCATATCTGGTTGATCCTACCACTCTCTGTCCAGTGAATCAAAATAGTCCTTCCACTTTCCCCTCGAAATGTAGCATGACCAAGCGTATAAACTTAACAGGGAGAATGAACTGACAGATATTTACAGTGGAGCAGTCAGTCTTTCAAAGGGACCCGTATGAAATGCCAACACACTCACAGTCCCACCACTGAAATCCCTAAAATACAAACGCATGACTTTAAAATTGCCTCACATGTTCCTCGTTCTCTGTAATGAGCAGTTGTAACAGGAACCTTTATTCAGCAGCAGTAATTAATAAAAGCATCAGTCACTTGCAAAACATTTTTTATAATGTATGTATTCAAGGTTTGAAACAAATTCTCTTCTGAAGACAAATATGTGGCTCTCTCTTTCCTTCATGTCACCCTCACCCCGCCTCCCTCCACTCCGCTCCTCTCTCATGTTCACCTGCTCTGATTCCTCACTCCATTTCCCATGGCCTCTGGTGTCCCATTCTGTGCTTCAGTTGGGCTTCCTTCTAAGCTCCCTGCCCCATCGGGAAGTTCTACCCTTGTGTCTGCTTTCCCCACCCCATTCCATGTGTCCCTTTTTATCTGGTTCTTGTGTTTCTTTCTCTGTCTCTCCTCCCTGCAACTTCTCCCACCTTCCAGTTTACAGCCACCTCTCCTTTTCCACTAACACTTTTGGGTTGTGAGTATGCTCTGTGGCTCTGCGGTGCTTGCTTGCCTTGGACCTTGCCTTTCAGTTCCATTTTCCCCTGCTTCAGCCGTTGACCTTGACTGTCTTCCTCATTCTGGAACTCCTGTTTCTTTCTCTCTCTCTTGCATTTTGTTCTGAACTTTGTTGACCAGTGCTACTGCCTTTTCCTGCTGTAGGGACATTGACTTAAGAGTTACATCACAGCTACAATTTGTAATGCATTTCCGACTGCAAAACAGGCTTCTCAAGCCACATGTTGGATCGCCCTGATTATAGTGTGTCCGGGAGTGTGTCAGTGAAAGCTGCCTCTGAAGCTGCTGACTCGCTCACTCTCCTCACTCTCAGTACTGTCGGCAGCTTCTTCGATAAGAATGAAGAGCATTTCAAGGGGAAAAAAACAAGCTGAAGTACTTTTTGAAAGACTGACTGCTCCACTATAAATGTCTGTGAGTTCATTATCTCTCTTAAGTTTATGCACTTGGTCACGCTACATTTCAAGGAAGAAAGTGAAAGTACTGTTTTGATTTACCAAAACACAAAGTGGCAAGATCAACCAGATATGCTTTATAATTTTTATTTATTTAAAAATAATGGCAAGATCTACAACATAACAACAAACATCTATAAAAAAATGTTAAACTGGCAGGATCAACCACATATTTTTTTCTCAAGTAACATCTCATCTGTTGGATGGGGCATGTACAGTATATGGGATTGTGTTGCATATGGTCTCAAACCTATGTTTGTATAAACAGAACATGACATGACCTGAGAGAAGATATCATATTTATCTTCACTCAAGGCCAATGACATCAAGATATCTCACTCGTGGCTTCACCACTCGTGAGATATAATATCATTGGCCTCTCATGAAGATAAATATGATATCTTCACTCAGGTCATGTCATATCCCATTTATGTATATATATATATATATATATATATATATATATACATATATATATATATATATATATATATATCTATATAAAATTTGTTTTCTATACATACATGTAATCATTGTTTTGTTTTGTATCACAGGTCACATAGTTGCAGTTGGTATGTGCATTTCTGTGCTTGATGAGGAATTGTGGCGTTGGACTACTGTCAGGCCAGTGAAGGTAAGTTTTTTTGGAGGGTGGGGGTCATTTGCAAGCAAGTTTCATTAATGGTTTATTGTTTGGTTAATTCTTCACTGGTTTTATCTGCATCCTCCTCCTCCAGTCCAGTTTTGATGGTCATGGATTCATACTATTGTTGCATGTCTTCCGGCACGGTGGGTATGATGTTGAACATGTTATTTGGAGAAAGCATCAATGACAGCACACAGCATCAGAAAGTATCCTCCTAGAAGACGTGAAGAAGAAGTTATTAGTACTTGATTGCAGTAACACATTGGGCCTGATTCCAAGATGCATGGCACAACTCGCGGTCATATTCAAGTTGCGCAATGCAGCACTACTCTGGGGACCCTGCGCCGTATTCCAAGACAGGCAGGGTCCCCGGCACCTATGTCCTGCTACTTGCAGCAGGCATAGACTAGAACCATGAGCATAGTGCAATGACCCTCCATGCCACAAATCACAGCCAGCTGTGAACTGCCCCCCAGCCCTCCACCCCGGAACACCGCCACATGCACCATGGGGCATTGGGGAGCTGGCTAGGTGGCACTGGCATTTGGGTGCACATTGCTGATCGAACCCTGGCGGTCCCTGACATTCAAGGTGGTGGGGGGCATGAATGTGTTCAAGGGCACGGGGAGCACTGCAGTACCTTTGCCATGGTGCTGCGGAGTGGGCATCCATTGATTGGTATGGATGGATGCCCCTTAGACCATCTCCATGATGGTCTAACTGCACTGTACCATTGTGGTTCTTGGAATAGTGTAAGTGGATTATGGCAGTCACCCTTTTGGAATAGGGCACAGTTGCTGCTGTAACCCACCATTGCACTATGCCATTGCAGGTTGCATGTGTAGTGGGTGGCGAAACCTACATTTGGTGCATCCTGCATACGGCATGGCACAAGGCACCTTTTGGAATAGCAAACGGTGTAACGCATGGTGCAAGATGCAATTTACGCCACGGGGTTTGGCATAACTCGTCTTGTGCCATGCGTAAGTCATCTTGGAATCTGGCCCATTATGTTTAAAGTGTGGCTGTTCCATCCTATCATATTTGCTGAATAACAGATAGCAAGCTGTCTTACTAAGCCACATGAAGACCAAATCATCACAATCACAAATTTAGTACTTGTAACCCATACACTGTGTCACTGTCCCTATGTCTTCACTCAAGTTACATTGTAAAAACACATCTTGTCAAGTCACGACCTGGATCAAACTTTGTTCAGCACTGGCATGGCTGCTGCAGGAATACAGTGTGTGATGTGCATGACAAATATATTATGTGACGTATATGTTACCTACTTTATATGACTAGTCACTTGGATTTGCACTCTTCTGAAAAAATGAACAACAAAAAAGGACTGATGAAATAAAATTGATATACTTACCGGTATGAAAATGGATATCCTGTAGGTTGCTGTACACAGCACTGCAGTACCACAGTCCTCCAGTGAAGGAGAGTGGTTTGTTAACCAGTAAAACAAGAAAATAAGTTGTCTGTATGTGTTTGACCACTGCATCTCAGAAAAGCAACAGGAAATATAACACAGCTAAAGGAAGTTCCATAGTATGAAACATTAGTACACATGCTCACTTTAAAGTATTGGTAGTAAGAAGCCTTGTGACTGTGGCTGATGTATGTGGTCTCCTCTCTGACTCCATCTGCCATGGCATGGGTAAGACACAGAATGGAAAATATCAGCATACTGATGGTGGTGGATGGTCATGGGCACATGATGATGACATTCCCTCTCACTATCTGCATCTGGTGGCTTTGGCTAACAGCGGTTTTCTGGTGGTGATCATGGGGGAACATGATGACATTCCCTCCCACTATCTGCATCTGGTGGCTTTGGCTAACAGCGGTTTTCTGGTGGTGGTCATGGGGGAACAGCTGCAGCCTGCAACACATTCACTATCACTGTCAGACACACACGGGTGGTGGGCAGGAGATAGTGTGCACTGTGTTACAAATAAGACATATGGAATTTGAATCATTCTGAGTGGGTCACTGATTTAACTTTATGAAAAACAAAGCATGTACCATAGAAAAAAATGTGACAGCTTTTTAACTACTTCACTTAAAACCTATCAACATCAACCTCATCATCATTATTCGTCATACAGAAAGCTGCCCTTACAGTCATCAATGTCTGAATTGTGCCCACTAGGGAATTCTTTCTCCATTGTGTCATCATCTACCTCACTGGTAGGCCTTTTCATGCTTCCAGTGCCACCATGATGGTCCATTTCTACAACATCAGTACAACCCTGACCATGCCAGGGTACAAATACTGAGGTACAGTTTGAGCTGGTATGTGCCCCTCATTCATTTTTATGAATGTTAGCAAGCTGATATTTGAAGGAGAGAAGTTTGTATGATGATCCTGAACTATTGCATCCACTGAACTGAATATCCTCTCAACACTTACACTAGAGGGTGGGCATGTCAGGCATTTCAGTGCCACTAAGGTCAGCTCTGGCCATTCACTGACCTTTCCACTCCAGTATAAAAGACGATCATCAGTTATTGACAGATGCCGGTTTCCAGCCAAATATGAGTCAACCATTCGCGCTGCTGCACTGAGTCCAGTGGTTGATTCATCATCCTGTTCTCCGGAATCATTTGTGTCACAATTCCCAACCTGGGACAAAGCACTGCAAAGTGGGTTAATGACAACTGGTTTTGATGACAGACCACCTGGAACTGCAGTCCCCTTGCAGGATGTGTTTGATACTACTCCAAGCTGATCTTCAGCCTGATTATGCTGCTAAGGTTTGATGACCTTGTCATGTGATTTCTGTGCCCCAAGAACCAAGCGCACTGGTTGCCCACTGACATTTTTTACCTGTTCAGGCCCTCAATCCAGTAGTGAGACAATTCCACATTTGTATCATGGGTCCAGCATTGTTGTTATTGCAAAGTCGTCACTCTGCTGAATGCTCAAGATATGCTGATTGCGCTCGAATAGTATCAGCATGTGTTTCAGCAACACACTGCTAGCACAGTCTCTGGAACCATTAAGGCTATGCTGTAGATTCAGCAATGTCTGCTTCAACACCTGCAGCAGTGGAACTGATTGGCTAATGGAGGCAGACCCACCACTCACTGCCTGTGTGACATGTTCAAAAGGCCTCAAAATTGTTATTACAGAGTCCATGAGGCACCACTCTTCAGTGGTGAGAGACATGGAGGCCCCGGAACTGTCACGGCTAGTGTGCATGACAAGATATTCTGAGATGGCTTTGTACTGTTCACACAACCTCTCTGCCACGTATAAAGTGGAGTCCCACTGTGTGACAACTTCCAGCTTGAGGTAGTGCTGCGGGAGGCTGTTTTGGATCTGCAATTGCAGAAATTGGTCACGGGCCTCTGCAGAGCATGAAAAGTGAGAACAGATATGGTGTGCAACTGTCAGCATTCAGCATTTCCTTTATATCAAGGTGCTGCTGAAACTCCTGCACAGCAAGATTTAAATAGTGGGCCATGCATGGAACCCAAACAAAGCCACCATTCATGATGCTTTTAATCACATTTGACCCACTGTCACTTGCTATAAACCCAGCTCTCAGGGACAGGGGGTTCAGCCACTCATCAGTTTCAGTCAGTAGCAAGTCCAGCATGTTATTATCAGTGTGTGAACAGGTCACACTGCGCATAGCAAGTGTTGCATGCTGTTGAATTCTTGAAAGATTGCTACCATGACAGTCCACCTTACTACACTGATTATTCACACAACCATCAGCACAAACAACCCCCGGCACCTGTGCCCAGTGTGCAGTTATACACAAATATGAACTCCCCACTGTTTTGCCACTTGTCCACATATCCATACTTGAATGGATGAATGGAGAGGAGGAATGTTAAAGGGCATGTCTTACAGAGTCGGACATAGTAGAACTTGTATATTATATTATAATGGCATAACCTGGGGACAACACAGGTGGAAAAGTATGTCCTGGATGGGACTTTCCATTTTGGACAGGTGAGTGCCGCAAACCACCGGAATCCAGAATTCTCCAAGAAGGACAAAGGCAAAAGTTCAAGTGCCAGCATTTGAGCTGCAGCAGCATGCAGTTTACATGACATTGCATGATTGCATGGGTACTTCAGGTTACTGGCAAAAACACTGTGCAATGTGGGCTGACTTGCACGGTTTGCACGGGGTGTAACAATTGGCTCTGCTCTGTGAATGGCCGGGGGTGGGGTGTGGATGTTTTATGAAGAGGGCTGCACAGGTGACAAATCCCGAAATTAAGTTATTTTCCCAGATTTACATACAGGGGTTGATGTACCACTTGCACTAGACATACTGCATTGACCACCACCACCACTGCTACTCTCACCACAACTTGACAAGATTTCAAAATCATTATCCTCCACCTCATCATGCCTGTAGTAACCCTCTGGTGTTATTTCATCACTACTGCAGACATTCCTACTTGGTCTTACAGTCAAGGAACAGGATAACATGCTCATTAAGGTTGATGATGAGGATGAACGCCCCACTATGGCATTAGCTGCCATCTAGTGCAGTGTCCACAGTGCCATGAGCCTGTTCTTAAGATGTGTTTGCTGGTGCCCCTGTGCCCAGATGACTCCCCTTTTTTACCTCGACTCAAATGTGCGTGACAAAGCTGGCAGATTGCCGCTGACTCATCATTTGCATCTTACACAAAAAATCCTAAACAAGGGATTGTGATCCCCTGCTTTTAACATGTCTCTGATGCTGCTTATTGGACTCTGTTTTTTAAGCCCTGAAACGGGGGTGTGCTACATGATTTTTCAGGCTAGACACACTTGGACTGCAACTAACCACCATGGCTCTCTATGATTATTACTGGGTCATCATTATCATCAACATCAACTGGAACTGCTAAATCGCAACTTTTTTGAGGGGGGGGGGGATTTAACACCAACAGACCCAGAAACAGCCACCTTGACTTTCTTTCTCCTGTTCCCAAAAGAGGTCACTGACATCATCATCATATTCATCAACATCATCTGCATCCACATTTTCTGCTTGGATGCTTTCATGTGGACTACATGTTGCAACCACAGCAACATCATTATCATCACCCAATATTTTTTGCACCACACTGTGAATCATTGGATGGCAAAGGCATGACTTCCACCACGGTGGAGCAAACGTGACATTGTGCGTTATCGTCACCATGATCAGAATCATGTTCAACTACCATGGGGATGTTACTGGGGAGTATGACATCATCTACCTTGTTAGTTATAGCTTTAGACTCAACTATATTTTTTAAAACAGTTAACTGGTCAGAAGTGGGACTTGAGGCAGCAATACTCATGCCAGCAGAAACTGCACTAACACCACCAGCTGGGACAACATCATCTCCTCTAACTATGAGTGAAGCTACAGATTGCACTGTAAAAAATTATTGATGGCGAAATCCTTTTCCTCACATCAACTATGCACTTCTGCATACTACCATGCCCACAGACAATCCTACCATTGGCAGCAGTGTCATGGCCAGAAACAGCTTTGCTTGCACGTCTCTTTGTGGACATTTTGGGGGATTACCAAGAAAATTGTAAACTAATTTAGATTTTGGAACTTTCAGTCTGACCCAGTGGATTTGAAGCACAAAAAAACAACAACTGTGCTTGCAGATGTAGATTGGGAACTAAACAGATGCAAAGGCACAGACAGATTAGATTGCACTGCGCAATCAAGAAAAAGTTGCAAATGCAGACACAAACTCACAACAACACCTTAACCACTGCTGATCACAACAGTCACAATCCAAATCCAATATGGAAAGAATACCTTTTGCCAGTCGGGGGGGGGGAGTGCACTGCAGTAACAGTCCAAAACCAAGACATCACAGTCCTGACCACAAAGTAGTACAAAATCACGCAGCTGCAGTGGATAGCAGGTTCACACTGCTGCAATTACTCTGTGTCACAATAAAAGATGTCTGTGATTTGATGGTATGGGTCGCACACACACAATACAAGTAATGCGTATCAAATTGAAAACTTCACTAATATTTATTTTATTTATTTATTTATTGAATTTTGATGACTGGGTAGGCCCACTGGGCCCCAGAGGTCCCTTTTCCAGGGGAGACCCGGGAACTAACAATACAAAAACTTAGTAAGCAGTAGTACAACAAACAAAGATGTAGGCATGGGGTGGTCATATTTACATACTTAGTAAGCAGTAAATCATATGCAAGTTGTAGGCATGCGGTGGTCATACGTATAAGTGAAGTAGAAACAGTCTTTTCTAAGGGTTACTTATATCTGAGAACCATCAGAGGGGAGGAGCTAGCTAAGGAGTAAGTGCTGCCCATTCCAGTGTAGGAAATTTACATGTGGTAAATTGCTCAGGCTCGGGGTCGTGATTGAAGTGTCAGGTACCAAAGCATTGGCATTTACTTGTCACCAGCATATGAGTCTTGAGTCTAGTGTGAAAACACGGTAAGGTTGGGGTTTCTCGCACCACCAGTGGGAGGTTGTTCCAGAGGGAAGGGGCAGCATGAGAGAAAGACCTGTAACCTACCTTGGTCCTGACTTTAGGGACCTCAAGTAGCATTTGGCCTGAGGATCTGAGGTTGCGCAGATTACTCTTTAGAGTTAGGAGTCCTTTGAGACTCGGGGGGGAGGCGTGGGGCTAATTAGCTTTTTTTGCCAGACAGAGTACCGGGTACCTGAGGCGAGATTTGAACGATGGCCAGCTGACTGTCATTATGGACTCACAGTGGTGGCTCCTAGAGTGGGATGACAAGGTGAAGCAGACCGCCTTATTGTGTAATGTCTGCAGTTTACTGAACTCCAGCTTTCTGACTCCCTGAAGGACCGGGGCAGCAAATGTTAGTATTGGGATTAGGACACTAGAGGCGATGGCAATCCTGGCTTTGGGAGTCAGCTGTTCCTTAAACCGGTATAGTAGTCCAAGTTTGCCATGGATTACTTTAGTGACTTGGTCTACATGCTGTTTGAAGGTGAGGCCTTGGTTGAGGGTAAGGCCAAGGTACTTTTGTGGCGGAAACCACTTCAAGTTTGTTGCCCTCCAAGGACTTGAGTAATAGTAGTTGTGATCCGTCTTGCCCAAGAGCTCTGGGTCAGAGCAACATGGCTTTGGTTTTATTGGTGTTAAGGACCATTTTGTTCTTGATGAGCCATTCCTCCATAATGTGAATGTCCACTTGGAGGGATGTTCCTAGGGCATCCAGGTTATCGGAGGCTTTGTAAATCACAGCATCATCCGCATATTGGATGACATTGCTACTCCCACAGTGGTTGTGCAATTCATTCACAAACAGTGAGAACAATAGGGACCCAAGTATGGACCCTTGGGGTACACCTTCCTTTAGGGACTGTGGATTGGTGAGTTTGTCCTGCCACCTGATCCTCTGTGTGCGCTTAGAGAGGTAACTTTCAAACCATGTAAGAGCATGGGTGTCAAGGCCTATGTGGAAGAGTTTATGGAGTAATAATCTGTGAGCTACTGAGTTGAAGGTCTTGGAAAGGTCTATGAAGACTGCACCAATGTTGGATCAAGAATCTATTTCCCTGAGCACATCGGTAGAAAGTTTGGTTAAGGTAGTATGGCTATGTTTGGCTCTGAAGCCATGTTGCGACAGGGAAAGAAGCGTATGTGCCTCTAGATACTCCCTAAGTTGGGTGTAGACTAGTTTCTCCTGGATTTTTGCCAGGGTACACAGCAGGGAGATGGGCCTGTAATTCCCTATTGGCTCCACAGGCCCGCCCTTGTGAATAGGGACCACTTGAGCCTGCTTCCACAGACCGGTGACTGACCCTTCTTGAAAGGACCTGTTAATGAGCCAGGTAAGTGGCCTTGCGAGTGCTGGGGCACCATCTTTGAACAATCTAGGTTGGATACCATCCAGGCCTCCAGAACCTCTTGTTTTCAAGGTTTTTAGAATGGCCAGGACCTCTTTCACCTTAGCCAACTGCATGTGGAAAAGAGGGTGGTCTAGGTTTAGGGGAACCTGAGAGAAGCACTTGTTGTTGGGCACCGTAGGCCCTGTCTTATGGTTATCAGGGTTCAAGAAGTATGTATTGAGGGCTTCAGCAATTAGTGCACTATCCTGTAGTACCAGCCCATTAGCCATATTAGGGCCAGAAGCTGTATTTTTATTTCTCTTAATCAGTTCATTGATGTGGGACCAGAAAGTCCTCGGGTTGCCGAGGTTAGATTTCTGGAGATGATTGAGGTAGGCCTTTTTTGCTTGCTAGATGGCCTGCTTACATAGGTTTCTGAGTGCTCTATAGATTACCCGGTCTGCTAGGAGTGTAGAGCCCTTAAACTTTTTCCAGACTTTGTCATAGCCTATCATAAAGGCCTTTAAGGAAGGGGTGATCCACTTATAACAGTTGACTTTTACTCGTTAAGTCTTCTTTGGAGCCAGGAGGTCCACAGCCCATGTGATAGATTTGTCAAAGAATGCAACTGCCTCTTCCAGGGTTGGGAGACTACGTAGTGGACTCCAGTCTAAGTTATAGAGAAGGTCATTATAGTACTCCAGTGAGAACTCGGAGTAGTCTCTAGAGGTGAGTATTCTAGGTGGAATCTTGTCCATCCTGTTCTTCCAGACACTGAAGATAGTCGAGTGGTCACTGAGGGCATCTGCCATGGTGCCTACAGATTGGACATTTTTTGGGTTAGACTCTAGTGCCCAGTCAATAGTAGAGTGACTGCCTGTACTGTAGTTCAACCTGGTGGGAAGGGTGATAATTTGGGCTAGATTTGCCACATGTAATAGGCCCTTTTTAGAGGACTTAACCTCTTGGGCCCAGTTAAGATTGAAGTCACCCAGGATAAGTTCCAATGCAAACTCTGTAGTTAGGTTTTTAGTGAGTGTCTCCAGGGATTGGAGAACATTTTTGGGAGGGCTATATATGCACCCTATGTTAAGGTGTTTGGCACCGCCTAGGGTGATCCGTATAAAGATGGTTTCAATTTCAGGGGGCATGGTATGATTCAAGCACACTATGGAAGAGATAAGGATAGCCCTCATGTAGATTAGTGCCCCACCCCCCTTTTTCTGTATTCTGTCCTTACGGTAGCAGACATATCCAGAGGCAGCTATTTCATGGTCAAGAACCTGGGATTTTAACCAGGTCTCAGAAACAGCTAGCACATCAGATCTTTTCAACAGACTGAAATTATGCATTGCTGCAACACAAAATTAGCAAAAAAATTTTAAGAATTACTAAAAATATTGCTGTGTGTACATTAACACAGTTATACAACAAAAATATAACCAAAACAAAAAGACTGCCTTTTTCTCACAGTTAATCTCCCTACACCACACAGATACGCCTCTCCCCCAAAGCACACTTAAAGTGTCTGTCAGTACACAGACTGAATGTTCAAAATTAACACTCAATATCCAAACACAAACAATAAACACTCAATGATATGAGTACAGGAGGGTTTTCTACAATCAATCTACTATAATTTGAGCAAAAAATGGCTCAAAAAGGCTTTTTTAACAGCTTTTATAGGGTTTGAATAGCACAGCCCTGACAGCAAACTGTCTCCAGCTACTACTACACACACACTACCCAGAACTGAGGCTGTGCAGAATAATCTAGAGTCCATGTGACCTGCAATCCCATGAATCAATGCAAAATTCACCTTCGAGCCCAAAAACAAGGTGAAGTGATGCAAAGTACATTGAAATCAATGTACTTTGCATAAAAATAGGCACAGAAGTGGTTGGGGGAAGCTTAGTAATGCTAAGTGCAATGAAAGCAATGACTTTGTGATCCTCATTATGACACAAAGTATTCCGCTTCATGTTGCAGAGTACTTCGCGGATTCCCCACTACTCCGTGAATTGCTTCACGGAGCAAATTTCGGCCTCTTCGCCCATCTCTATGCACTGCACACAATAGCATGTCAAGGCCCGCTGTATCTCCCCTCCAGTCTCCACTCTTCTTCTCTTTCCTGAGCATCTGGGCTGTGCTGCGCACTCACCACAGTTATATTATGTGACTTTCCCCTCCTGGAATCACGTGACTGTTGCCTGATTGGATGCCACTGACTGTTTCTATATGACACGAGTGTGCTGACGGCATCCCCATGGAAACAGTCAACACTGTATGGGGACACCACACTCTGCAGCTTTCCACAGACCCAGAACCAGACATCTACAGTGTAGTTCATATTTATCCAGCTCCATGGATTCAGTGTTCGATCTAGGGGCCCATATTTCAAGCAGAACAGTCCACCCAGCCTTGGTGAAACAAATATGGACCTTAGTCTCATGACCGATTACAGAATTTAAACTGTCAACTGCCTTTTTCTTGTCTCAGGTATCGCCCATGGGCCTTTCTGATGCATATTATTATTTTTATATACATACAATGCTATATATATATAGATATATAGATACAGATATAAAATGCCATACAGTGTATACATATATCTATATATATATGTATAGATTTATATACATATACGAAATGCCATACAGTGTATACATATATATATATATATATATATATATGTATATATATATATATATATTATACAGTATATATATATATATATATATATATATATATATATATATATATTCACTGCAAAAATGTTGTTAATGAACGAGTTAAGATTAAACTGACGAAAGTAGGTGAATGTGGCATTAGGGTTTCCAATCCTTACACACCACCCCACTGCAGGCAACAACATGAAAAATCATTACAATTTGACCTTGTTTGCGTATTTACAAATCAGTCCTGGGGTGTGCTTTGTGGTTGTCATCCCTAACTCGCCTCCCATTGCATCATTAAAGGAGCTGAGATGTTTACAGTATATGAGAATGGGGAGAGCATTAGGACTAACAACCCCAAAGCACCCCCTTGCCTGATTTGCAGAGATGCAGGAGTGATCAAATTTTAATGTGTTTTCCTGTTGCTGCCTGCAGGGTGGAAGGGTTGGAAATACTATTGCCACATTTCCCTACTTTTATTGGTTTAACCTGACTTAGTGCATTAATGAAGTTTTTTGCAATTAATTGCCTTACTTTTTGAGATGGTATAATCATATCCTCATTTGCCTCTGTGAGTGCAGGACCCTCTGGGCCCTGCAGTCCCATCCATACATATTTTTTAAGATAGTGTAATCTTATCCTTATTAGCCTATGTGAGTGCAGGGCCTAGGGGCACTGCACTCCCATCCCTCCACAGATGCATATACAGTATGTACTGTATGTTGCTGAGGAAGTGCTGAGCCCCCTTGGCTCTGCACTTCATTTATAGGACAACAGCAAAAAAATTGTCAGAATAGCATTCTTATTACCCCTCCTCATGTATTCAGTACTGAAAATGTTCAATTCCTTTCCAAAACATGATTCTAAATCACCGCAATGTCATTCCACACCAGAGGTATGAAAAGGCAGTTTGGGCAGGATTTGAGAAATGCAGCTATCACACTCATGAGGTGGTGTAAAGAAATGACTGTGTTGAAAATTTGGGGTCAAAATATTTAAAATTATCAAAGTTATGAGAGGACATAGTAACATTTCAATGGATGTACATAGCATTGCCATTTTTACATATTTTGAACCCATATTTTCAACATATCCTTCTTTTGATGCCACCTCATGAACTAGGGTACTGACAATTTTCAAATCCCTCCCAAAAGGTAATTTCATCTAGTGACTATAGAATCACCTTTTGACCAGATTTGCATAATTCCACTAACATTGTTCATGAGGTAGGGTCTCAAAGGCCATGTTGAAAATTTGGTGTAAAAATATGAAAAAAGTTATACAGCAAAGTTGAAAACCGCATTGAAATACATTTTGCAGCACTTACCTTACAATTTCATATACAGTAGCAGTTGCCGTTTCCAGCATCAAGACTTGTCTTCGATTGGAGAATGGATATTAACCCTGGGACCTGTTAAAGTGAATAAGGGTGTGGGGGGGTTATAGGGAGTGCAGAATGTGGGGGGGAGGTGGGTGCTCAGTGGGATGTAGGGGTGGGTAGAGCAATGAGGGACTGTTTTCTTTTTGGCAGGTTTTCTTAAAAAAATACATGATTTTCTTTATTACATTGAGGATGGCAATTGGAGGGTGGGGGGTGCCACTAGACACCAGGGAAAGAAAAAATGTAAACAGGGTTGGCAATTAGAGGATCTGTTGCTATCTGTGGGCTAAGGTGTTTGGTTGGAACCCCCCTTTTACTGTCTGTGAGTGCTGATTACATCAGGAAGAGCAGAGGCTGATAGCGAGTGTACAGGGTGAGAGACTGCCGCCTGCAATTATACCCTGGAATTTACATTACAGCCAGCAAGCAGGATTGGAACATTGCTATTGTTTTTGCAGCTTATTTGGATTGATTTCAGCTGTTGGGAGGGGCTAACCCAATGTTAAATGTCCTCACTGCTCGCTAGCGTGAGCATAGTGAGTGGCACGAGCGCCACTCCTCAGAAGAAAGTATTTAAAATAGTTATGAGATTGGGTGTTATCATGTATTGGTGATCTTCCTTTATATGACTGTTTTCTTTGGGTAAAATATGTGATTAGTCTAAATGACCCTGGGATCCTATGATTCTGTAATTTATGGTACTTAGTGGGTCTCAGCTGTACTGAAGAGGGATATTTAAACTGTTTTATTTCATGTTTAATTGTTCTATTGATGCTTATAGTCTCTCTTAGCTACTCATTCTTACCTCTTGGCTGATTGATCATTATTAGGACTGATGTATGTTTGATTCTTAGCCTAAACATTGTATGGTACAGATAGGAGATTTTGTGGTATTTTAATAGAGAGTTTAGATAGTTCTGATGTGTAAGGGTTGTTTGGGGGAGCATGAGGGGGCTAGAATTTTGTATGGGTCATCTCTCCTGCGTGATCTTTGGCCATTCACCTGTCTCCCGGTTTTGGATACCATGGTAAGACATTGTCAGGAACTAGGGATTTGGAGAGGCCAGGAGGATGCCCCATTCATGGTAGAGGGTGGTAAGATCGAGATTATTGGGTCCAGGAGGCACCCTGGATGATGGGCACAAAAGAGAGGCCAGATGTGTTTGGTGCCTGTCTCCAGGGTTTCCACTAGAACGTGTGGTCAGGTAACCAGTGTGGCTACCTTTCCCACAAATCCCATGAGGGTAGTGATATGCAATGCCAGGTCAATTAGGAATAAAACCATAATTATTGTGGATCTGGTTTCCTCTGTCAACCTGGCTTGCATAACATAGACCTGGGCTGGGGATGATGCAGGTCCAGTTTTTGAGGCTGTCATTACCCCTCCCCCGAGTATACTGTAGTGCACTGCCTCAGAGAGGAGCATAGGGTTGGTGGTGTAGCCATCTGTTTTAGATCTGACTTGGGCTTTACCGTGTACCCAGTGGGAACCCCAGATTGTTTTGAATGCATGGCCATTCATGGGGGGCCCAGGTGCAGGTTGCAGAATCTTTCTGATTTATTACCCTCCTGGGACAGTGGGGAATTTCCTGCAGGAGATTGCCGAATTTGTTGCTGGTGAAACACTGGAGGCCCCCAGATGTATTATTCTGGGGGTTCAATGTTTGGTCTGATGATGAATTGTCTCAGCCTGGTTACAACCTCCTCCAAACTATATCTTCTTTGGGCCTGTCACAAGCTGTTTCTACTGTGACCCATCAGAGTCGCCATGTGTTGAATCTGTTGTTCTCACTGGGGCTTGAGATAGATAATCTTGGGATTGATCGGGTGGTTTGATCTGATCATTGCATGGTGCAGTTCACGTTCAGGGCTCCCACTGGATGCCCTCCTCCTATTGAGATGATGAGCTGACACCCTTTATGTATGCGTCGGAGAAGTTGATGCTGTGGTAGACTCTTATAATAGGATTCTATCTGACGCCATTGACTCCCTCGCACCAGTCCGTGTACGTCCCAAATCTTCATACCTGAGGTCTCCTTGGTTTGATGGGGACCTCAGGGAGATGAAGAGGAAGGATCAGAGGTTAGAGTGCTGCTGGAGGAAATCCAGCCTGGATGTGGACAAACTGGTCCTGCGTGTGCATTATAATGCATACCGAGGGCAATCAACCATAAGAAGGCAGTATTCCTGTCCAGAATGACTGCTGCTGGGAAGACCAACCAACCATACTTTTTCAGATGGTAGATAAGCTACTTCATTTTGCCTGTCTGCAGCCGAAGAAGGTTTTTTCAGATTTTAAATGTGAAGAGTTTGCTCAGTTCTTTTCGGACAAAGTATCCAGTATTCAGCAGGGTGGTCTTCCAGTCAGCAATGTTATAGCTGGCAGTGGTCATCAGCGGTATCCTGAGTGTACTCCGCCTGGTTGGGGGGAGTTTAAACCAGTGGATGCCAGTGACATTATTGAAGTGGCGACCAACTTGAGGCACACTTTTTGTGAACTGGATCCAGTGCCGGCGTGTTTCTTGATGAGATGCATCAACACCGTTGGCCCGGTGTTTTCCCTGATTGTCAGGTGTTCCTTGGCTGAGGGGGTCTTTCCTGATGCCTTGAAGGAGACACTGGTGAGACCACTCTTAAAGAAACCATATTTGGACCCAGAGATTAGGGCAAATTACCGACCTATCTCCAACATTCCATTTATAACGAAGGTCGTGGAGAAGGTAGTGGTGCTTCCATTGGAGGAGCGCCTCTTGACCCATGATTTGTACGCACAATTCCAGTCAGAGTTTCGGGCAAGGCATAGCACAGAACTGTGCTTGTAAAGGTGCAGAATGACCTCCTCAAGGCTAGATATTGGGAAGACAAGACAAGACAATTCTTGTTCTCCTGGATCTCTCTTCAGCTTTTGACACTGTAAACCATAGTGTATAGCTTGACCATCTTGGGGAACTCTGCGGACTCGCCGGCACTGTTATCTGCTGGTTTTAGTCTTTTTTATCCAATAGGAGGCAGAGGATTGTAATGGGGAATTTCTCCTCCTCTGCTTCTCTCTTTTCTTGTGGAGTTCCCCAAGGTTCGGTTTTGGTCCCTATGTTGTTTTCACTGTATATGCTGCCCCTGGGGGGGTCATTAGGAAGTATGGTTTGGGTTTTCATTGTTATGCCGATGATATCCAACTATACTTGTTCTTTGCCTCAGGAACATCCAACCGGTGGATGTGCTAAACAGCTGCCTTGCCGAGATTAATGACTGGATGGCGTCCAGCTGGTTGTGACTGAACCCTGATATAACGGAGCTACTGGTAGTCAAACATAGTGCATGATAGGGTGGCCGTTGATTCAGGGACTGAACTAGTTCTGGGCTCTGTCTCATTGAAGGCCTCCTCAAGGGTGTGAAATCTTGGCATTATTTTTGATAGGAGTTTGACTATGGAGGTGCAGATTTCCTCTGTCGTCCGCTCCTATTTTTCCATTTTAGAAATATTTCCAGGGTAAAGCCCCTTGTTCCACCTCTGGACCTCCCTACCCTGATACATGCCTTGGTTACATCGAGGCTTGACTACTGTAATGCACTCTATCTCAAGGTCATGGGAGGATCTCTGCACAGACTGCAGCTAGTGCAGAATGCAGCTGCATGGTTACTTACTGGGCAGCTTAAATTTTGCCACATCATACCGGTGTTGCGTGACCTGCACTGGCTGCCAGTCAGGTGGAGGATCCTCTTTAAGGTGGGGCTTCTCACCTTTAAGGTCCTACATGGTCAGGGCCCTGGTCACCTTTTAGATCTTCTGGTTCCCACTGTCTCGGCTCGTCCCCTCCGTTCCTCCAATGGGGGCTTCCTAGCAGTTCCCAGGTCAAGGTTGAAATCAGCTGGTGATAGGTCATTTAGTGTTGCCGCCCCGGTCTTGTGGAACTCGCTCCCTTCCAGGGTTAAGGAGGCCCCAACTTTGGAGGTTTTTAAGGCTCGCCTTAAGGCCCACCTATTCACCAAGGCATTTTTGGATTAAACTGAGAATTGTCTGAACTCAGGTTTTAATGAGAGTTTAGTTGATTATTTGCTGTATTTTAATAATTTTATAAGTGTATGTGTAATTATATTTTGTTATTTTGTTGATGCTTTTGAATATGTATTAATTTATTGTACGGTGCCCAGAGCCTCCAGGAATGGGAGTCTTTAAATAAAAATAGTACTTACTTACTTACTTACTACTTGCTAGGATGAGAGGTGCAACTAGACAGGAGGGAAATACAATTTAAATATGGGGATGGAAATTGGAGCGTAGGAGGGTACCACTAGACACCAGGGAAAAAATAAATAATTATGGGAATGGCAATCAGAGGGTTGGGAGTGCCACTAGACACCAGGAAAATGTATTACATTTATCTGGATGGAAATCGGAAGGTGGGGGGGGGGGGCCACTAGACACCAGGCAGGCATTTGCTAATTGTTTAACATGACAACAAGATGCATGCCTTCACGAACTGCTAAAACATGCAAATATTTTTTTACAATCGAATGATCTTTACATATGCGAGTGATGGTTGAAATGAATCCTGCCACAAAAATACATTTTTACCCAGTAAATTTGCAAACTTTAAGATCAAAATTGAACTACGGTAAGTATGTGACAGTTACCTAAATACAGGTCTTGTTCATTCATTTTCAAGCAGCATTTGCTTAGAAAACCATTTATAAAAGAAAAGAAAAGATTGTTGCTGTTATGATCGTAATTTTTCTGCACTCGAATAATAAATCACAAACTGTTAACACTTGTGTTTTTTTTTTACTGGTTGTTATCACAAAAAAGCATTATAATGAAAAAATGGCATAATATGTTTTCACCAAATCATCAAATGGCATACCCTTAGCACAGAACCCATCATCCCTGAAAATTTCATGAACAAATTTTATACCATCTAGGCTGCAGGGGAGAGCAACAAAAACCATGTTAAGTATAGGGGAAAAAGGTATTTTTTCTGTGTTTCAACACTCCAGGGGCTCAATTTATACAATACATAAAGGCCCAGATATTCAAAAGGGTTGTGCATGGCGCAACAGTGTTGTGCCATGCACAACCCACTGATGCTCCCCGGTGTGATATTTAAAAGGGAAAAGTGCACATGCACAAATCCCGATGTGCCAGGGTGCATCAGTAATGTATGCAGGCACAGGTGGGGGGGGCGTGCCCATGCATAAACTGCACAGCCCGATATTCAGCTGGGCCATGAAGAGTTATGCAGGCGCAACCCCCTACCTGCGCCTGCACAACTTTACAAAAAAAAAAAGGATCAAGTCGAGGGCCACCCACAGGTGAGCTGCCACATTGCAGGGCGCAACACAGCAGCTGCCACCTGTGGGTGGCCCTCCACGATCCTGGTGCCTCTGCAGCTCGATCACGGGCATAATGTAAGTCCCCCAGCAGCCCGATCGTGGGCATATGTGAATGTCCCCGAATAGCCCAATCTCAGGTGTAATTACATGTTTCCCCACCCCGAAAAGCCCGAGCAGCGGGCTATTTGGAGCTAACCAGAGGTGGGGGAAACTTATCTGATTATGCCCATCCCTAAAACATGAAAGCGTTAATCCCAGCGGCTACTGCCTGGCAGGGCACCAGGCACAAGTGGTCAGGGATCGGCGCACATGCATGCTAATGGCATGCAAATAGGGCTGTAATTAGATGCAAATGGACCCCCTGCACCTTGCATAAATTATGGCCCCATTTGCATGTCACCTTTTGAATAAAAACAGGTGCTGAGCATGATGCAATGGAACTTGCGCCATCACATCTGAATGCTCCACTCTGACCACTTGCGATGGCGTAGTTCCATTGTGCCATGCACAGTGGCTGTGGTCAGGGGGTGATATTCAAAGAAGTTGCTCAATAGCGCATCTCCATTGAATATCGCCCTGGCCACACCCCTGTGCAACTTTTTTGAGCAGCGCAAGGGCTTGCACCACAGAATGGCGCAGTTTGAATATCTGGCCCAAAATGAAATAACCTATATACTCTTTTTTGGGCAGTTACAAAATATTTTGTCACTCAGATCTTATGCCTTCTACCTCTAGTTCCTTTGACAATCTGTCCACTACAGCTACTTTTCACAAATTCATCTGTGACTAGACCAAACCTTACATCTCCCTCATTATTCCATGGCATTTCCCCTCTTGTTGGTCACCCCCTCTGACTGGCTGTGCAACCTTGATCAACATGGGCAGAGAGGAAGGGTGGCAGGTGCTCAGTGACTTTGAGATGGGTGTGTGGTGTCTATGTCATACATAACAGGGCAGGCTTTTGTCCACTTTAAAGCACTCCAAGCACAGAATCCTTTGCAGTCCTACATGTAGCTGCATAGTACATCCTATAGTAGGGTTGTGGTTGATGTTACATGGTAAACCATGACATCAGAGTCACCACCACTTCTGCCATAGGATGCAGTGCCGCAAGAGCTCACTGGCCTTCTTTCCCTGGATCAGCACATGGTGCCTTAGCATCCCTTTGAGTAAGCACTTGTTTGGCATGCTTATTTATCTCTAATAATGAAGCAGGGGGAGCACATGATGGCCCTAAAATCCCTTCTGTCTTAAATTACTGTTACTATGACTCCAGGGTGGGACAAGTAAGAGAAGTTGTAAAATTTGGCTTCACTGGCGAAGTTGCAAAATTCACCTTCGCAAATTACTTCATGAAGTTCCCACTTCACAGCTTTGCCTAACGTTGCCTAACTTCACCTGTAAAGGCAGCAAAGTTAGGCCAAGTTAGGTGACTCTAAGTCAATTCACCTAGAAAAAGGGCAACTTCACCTTGCAGAAACTTTTTGAAACTGGCAATTCACAAATTTCACTAACCACACAAATTAATTTGTGGAGCAAATTTTACCTGCTTCGTCATCTCTAGTTGAGACAGAGGTTTGATTCTGGGTATCTCCACATGGTAATGCACCACACCATTAGCCAGTGCCATAGAGCTGTGTGTAAAGCCACCTCAACACTCTAATAATAACATGGGTTACAAATGTACTGCTTCCTGATTGGCTAAATAATTTCTGAGACCCATATGTTAGTCCCCCAGAAATGCAAAGGTTGGAACATGTACATGCTGTAGGATTTTGAAATTTGGGCAGATCACACAGAAAATTCATGACCAACCTCACTTATCCCTCCATGATTACCATCACAAAAATGGCTGCCACATTTTTTTCTTTCGTATAAGTTTTTACTTTCTCCATGGCAGGCTAGGTGGGTGGCTGTCTCAGCCAGCTCCCATTGACCACGGCAATTCCACATCTCCTGTGGTCTCCAGGGGCTTGTATCCCCCCCAATGACTTGCCCCCCACAGCAGGGCCAGGATGGGAGGGTTATTATCCCCACCCAGAACACATGTCCAGATGGCCTCTGGAGCCAGTTAGACTGGTTGGTCCATCGGTGAACGGGGAGTGCTTCATAAAGCCCATCATCCATGTTTTTCCTCCTGGTTCCCCCCCACTGGGTTGCACAGATGTGCAATGAGCACAGCATGTTCACTTCACCTCAGTGAAGATGCCACTGGTGCTCAGAATGCATGCCCCTCCCACTCATGGTGCACTTGTGCTGCCATCTGGCTTCCCCTAGATGGCAGTCAAGGCTAGAGATACAGAAACCCCCCTCTCCATGGGAGGTGAGCCATCCTATGGACACTCAATCCTCCTTCTCCAGCTGACCCCTCGAGTGACCCAAATCTGTTCCTGAACCCTGGTTACCAGTATGGGATGAGATAAGGCACTCATGGTGCCTCAGATCACAGCACCACCGGGCCAACTTTCACCATTTACAAACCCTCAACCAGGCCCTAAAAAGTAAAACTCAGTTAAAAAAAATATCATTCCTCCCTCTGAAACCTGCTGCCCTCCTCCCTCCAAGGCACCAGCTAAAACTACTCCCCACATCTCCTGTACCCTCAGACCCTTCCCTATGAAGCCCTTACCTTCCTTGTGTAGGGCCCCTCCTGGGTTCTGCCTCTGCCTTAATTAGTCTTTTCCCAACAACTACTGCACTGCTATTTTTATTTCTGCATTGGTCAATTTATTTACATAGCAGTGCTGCTCAGTGTATCATTGTTCGGCTCTTTTTATTGTTCTTATACTTTTACCATGTTAACCCACACACCTTTTGCACATTACTTTGTACTGTTTTCACTGATGCAGTGTGCGCCATATTATTGTACTTACCAACCCTATCCCCAAGGTTGCACCTGGAAACTAGTCTTGGCTCATTGTGCCTCTCCTGATTATAAATAAAAATAAATAATAAAATAAAAATAGACATTCTTTTTTCTTATGATCACCTACTTATACATATAAAAAATATTAAAAAATGAAGCATTCACAGATTTGATATTGATGTTTCTTCAGTAACCATAAAAGCTTCTCCACTTATCTTTACCAGCTTGCCAGGGCAATCTCTGGTGCTTACCCTGCCAGAGATAAAATGGGAAGGTTGGCTCCATAAGACTTTCTGTTGTATGTGAGGGGGTGGACACTTTCTGTAGAATTTTGAATTCTTTCCTGTATTCCATAACAAACAAACACAAAAAGCAGATGAGTGACCAGTGAGGAGGGATTGCCTTTTAGCCACTACTTTTAATAAAAAAAATACCTCTTTAATTAAAACAGTTATCATTTGCTTGTGTTTTTTTTAAACTGTTTCTTAGTTAACCCATTTTATAAGCACAATAGGCAATTCACATTGTTGGTTTTCTGTTGTTTAATGTATTTTCAGGTGCTAAAGGTACTCTGCACAAGTACCTCAAGCCTCACTGTGCACTTGGGTGTGCATTAACCACAGACAACCAATGCCCTTTCTTTTCTTATTGCCTACATAGAACATGTTCAAATTGTAAACTAACTTAATTACTCTCATTCACTGGTATAACAAGATCTAGTAATTATGTACATAGACTATCAATATGCAGTTATACATTTTCTAGTCACTAGATAACAAATGAGCAAATTACTATTTTTATGTCTACCTTCTACATAAGTCCCACCCTGTCTGTTTATGGTGTAGTGTGAAATGGCAGCTGACATCTTCTGAAGGGCTAGTTGAATAGAGTGCAGACACACAGCTTGGCCTTGGGTGCTGGATCACCTGATGGTGGAACCTCTGGTATTGGATCACTCGATGCTGGAAACTTCTGTGCTAGATTACCTGATGATGGCTCATCAGGTGCTGGATCACTTAATGCCGGAACATTGTTTGCCGGATCAACTGATGCTGGAATCTAGGGTGTGGGATCACCAGCCCATGCATGGTAATGTACTGGATTTCTTGATGCAGTACTTTTTTTTTAACCAGGAGAGACACACTAAGCTGAAAGCTTGTTTACAGGTGTGACCTGGGAGCACAAGGAAGTTAAGTGACTTGCTCAGGGTCACACAGTATGCAAGTGGGGGCTGTGGAATTCAAACTCAGGTCTCCAGGTTTGCAGCTCAGAGCCTTAAACCACTGTGCTATTCTGCCTCCTAGTGAAAACACATACCATTGACTTTTTTTTTAATTGTTGTAGCAGATGTCAGAAACATTAAAAAAGGAGAAATCTCACTGTCTGTCATTATTGGATCTGCTGTCAGCAGCCAATAGCATTACTTCAGGTTACACTCATGATGTGTTCCTGTTGCACTGCTGCCCACTCCCAAAAGTCTCCCAGATTTCTCTTTCAGTCACCCAATCAGAACACCTGGTATATGCTGTGCAGAGTGGTTCCGTTTCAGTGGTACCATAGTGAGTCAAGAGTGAGTCAGTGAGGATCATTGTTGTCTTTCCTTTTGAGTTCGGTGTGAATAATACTCTTTGTAGTTATTAGTCACCTCTTCACTCCAAACAGTATAGGTAAGGGCATCTTAGCTGCTGCTCTGCATATATTACAAAATATGCTTAAATGTGGTATTGGAAAAAAAACTGACTCCCACCTCTGAAAGGAGGATAACCAGCGGGGTGCCACAGGGATCAGTTCTGGGGCCAGTCCTGTTTAATATCTTCATATGTGATATTGCAGAGGGGCTGGAAGGGAAGGTATGCCGCTTTGCAGATGACACTGTGATCTGCAAAAGGGTGGAGTCTCTAGGACGGGTGGAAAAAATGAGGAGGGACCTAAATAAATTGGAGAAATGGTCTAGAGTGTGACAGCTGAGATTCAATGAGAAAAATTTCAAAATCATGCATTTTGGGCGCATGAACCCATGGGAGGATTACATGATGGGGGTAGATACTGACAGTCACCAAACAGGAAAGGGATTTGGGGTAATCATATCTGATCATCTAAAGGTGGGCAAACAATGTGCTAAGCCTGCATAGGGAGAGGTATCACCAGCAGAAGAAGAAAGGTGATAATGCCATTGTATAGATCATTAGTGAGGCCTCATTTGGAGTACTGTGTCCAGTTCTGGAGGTCGCATCTCCATAAGGACATAGACAGGGTGGAGGCAGTTCAACGAAGAACAACAAAGATAGTGCAGGGCCTGCACAAAAAATCATATGAGGAGACTTTGGGAGTCCTCAATATGAATACCCTGGAGGACAGGAGAGGAGAGATGAGACAGGGGAGATATGGTAGAAAATTACAAATATCTAAAGGGCATAAACAGGGTACCAGTGGGTAGCATCTTTCAGAAAAGGAGATGTTCAGGAATGAGGCGGCATGAAATGAGGTTGGAAGGGGGTAGACAAAGGTGTAACGTGAAGAAGTATTTCTTTAAGGAAAGGGTGGTGGAAGCATGGAATAGACTCCCAGTGGAGGTGGTGGGGGCAAACACAGTAGGGGAATTCAAAATTGCATGGGACAGATGTAGGGGAACCCTAGTTATAGGAATGAGATGGTAAAGCCAGAGATCAAGTAGGGTCTGTGGCTTTTGCAGTAGGTAGGGAAAATGGACAGACTGGGTGGGCCTAGTGGTCCTCATCTGCCTTCAATTTCCATGTTTCTATGTTTTGGCTTTCATGCTTCAATGAGGAAACTGAATCATTAAATCTTTGTGACTAGGAACTTCAGGTTAACTGATAGCTCCATGTGTGTCTGTAAGTTCAGACAGAGTTTCTTTTTTCTTAATATAGCTGCAGCAATACCTTAAAAAGTGCAATTTGAAGACGATCACACTTTCTGACAGTACAGAATGACCTAATTGTAGCAACCCTTCAGAGGCTGACAAGGTCTTCTGTTGTTGGTGTTAGAGCTAGGTCGTTAGTTTTCAAAAGGCATACCTGGACCTTTTCAATAAAGTAAACATGCATAGGTATTCCGGGTGGCTTGGGTTCAAGACCCAGTTGAGGAATTTACTTCTCTTTCTCACCTCTCTTTCTTTGTGTTCCATAAATATGCACACCACACTCCAGTGTGATTGTTACAAGTAAACATTTGTGTTGCCATTAGATTGTGCATTTGAGAAAGAGTAATGTGCCCGGGTAACATAGAAACATAGAAACATAGACTTTGACGGCAGATAAGGACCGCTAGGCCCATCTAGTCTGCCCATTTCCCTACCTACATGATAGGCCGCAGATCCTAGTTAACCAACAGCCTATATCTTCCTGCCCCCCACAAGAATTGCCTTATGTCTGTCCCATGCATTCTTGAATTCTCCCACAGTTTTAGACCCCACAACTTCCTCAGGAAGGCTGCTCCATGCATCCACTACCCTCTCTGTGAAATAATACTTCCTCACATTGATCCTGAACTGCCCTCCTTCTATCTTTAAATTGTGTCCCCTTGTTCTTGCAAGTCTCTTTTTCTGAAAGATGCTACCCTCTGGGACTTTGTTGATTCCCTTGAGGTACTTGAAAGTTTCTGTCATGTCCCCCCTCTCGCTTCTTTCCTCAAGGGTATACATATTAAGCTCCTTTAGTCTCTCCTCATACGGTTCTCTTGCAGACCCTGCACCATTTTAGTTGCCCTCCTCTGACTGCCTCTATCCTGTCTATCTCTTGCGGAGATGGGGTCTCCAGAACTGGACACAGTATTCCAGATGGGGTCTCACCAACTGTCTGTACAGAGGATAACAACTTCCTGTTTTCTGCTGCTGATGCCTCTCCCTATGCATCCCAGTATACCCCGTCCCTCCCTACTGCCTTCTCACATTGCTTGCTAACCTTAAGGTCATCTGATATGATTACCCCAGGTCCCTTTCCTGTTTTGTTGTTGTTACTACCTCCCACCCATTGTGTATTCTTCCCCTAGGTTCTTGTTTCCCAGGTGCATTATTTTGCACTTTTGCATTGAATCCTGGCTGCCATAGTCTGACCATTCCTCCAACCTTGCCAAGTCCTTTTCATCCTTTCCACGCCTTGTGTATCAACCCTGTTGCAGATCTTTGTGTCATCTGCAAAAGGCATATTTTTCCTTCCAGTCCTCTGCAATGTCACTGATGAAGACATTAAAAGGACTGGACCCAATACTGAACCCTCGGTACCTCACTAGTAACTGCCCTTTCTTCAGAGTGGACTCCATTTACAATTACCTTCTGTGTCCTGTTGTCCAGCCAATGTTTTACCCAGGCTACCACCCTGGGACCCACTCCCAGGCTGGTTAATTTGACTAATAATCTTTGTGTGGACTGTGTCAAATGCCTTGTTAAAGTCTAGGTAGACCATGTCCACAGCCCTCCCTGGTCTATTACTTTGGTCACCCAGTCAAAGAAATCTATTAGATTTGTCTGACATGACCTTCCCACTGTGAACCCATGCTGCCTTGGATCCTGTGCTCCACTGACCCTAGGTACTCAACTATTCTTTCCTTCAGAAGTGACTCCATCACTTTCCCTACCACAGAGGTCAGACTGACAGGTCTGTAGTTTCCTGCCTCTGTCTTGGTCCCACTTTGTGAAGGGAATCACATCTGCCTTCCTCCAGTCCTCGGGTACCACTCCATCCTCCCATGATTTATTAAAAGAGTAGCCAGTGGTTTCACTAGTTCCTTCCTTAATTCTTTTAGAATTCTGGGGTGAATTCCATCAGGACCCATTGCTTTGTCCACCTTCAGTTTTAGGAGTTCTTGCAGAACCCTTTCTTCTGTGAAAGGACTGGGATCGACACCCTATCAAGAGTGCTTCTGTTAATTGGATTAGACACTTCCCTCCTCTTTGTAGAATACTGAGCAGAAATATTCATTCAGTATTCCTGCTTTTTCACTGTCCCCTCTGCCCACCACCCGCTCATTCTATTCAGTCTCACTATCCCTCCCTTTGTCTTTCTAGCTCGCTGATGTACCTACAAAAGGTTTTATCCCCTTCTTAACTGAGTTGGCTATCTTTCCTCAGTTTGGGCCTTTGCTATTCTGACTTCCTCCTGCTTCTTTCTGCCTTAACTGGTACAGCCTCTGTCCTGCTCCTTCTGTGTTTCCTTATACTTCTGGAATGCTATCTTTTTCTTCCTGACTTTCACAGCCACCTCTCTTGAGAACCATAGTGGCTTTTTTTCGTTTTGATTTGTTTATTTGCTTCACACAAAGGCTTGTTGCTCTCGCGATGGCAGTTTTGATGATTCCCCATTGTTGCTCCACACCTCCTTCTAGCCTGTTTGCTAGTGCTTTTCTGAGGCACTCTCCCATCTTGCCAAGTCAGCCCTCCTAAAGTCCAGCACCCTCACTTTTGTATGGCTTGACTCTGTAGCTGAGTTTAACGTGAACCACACTGTTTGATGGTCACTTGTCCCCAGATGGCAACCCACTTCTAGATCTGAGATCCTCTCACTGCCCCCGTTTGAGAGTACGAGGTCTGAGATTGCTCCCTCACGAGTGGGTTCCGAAACTAGCTGTCTAATGCCTGCCACCTGTAGGGCGTCAAGAATGGCCCTGCTTTTGGATGTGGCTGCAGCAAATGTGCTCCAGTTAACATCTGGCATATTCAGGTCTCCCATCAACAGTATCTCCCCTTTCTCTGCCATTCTAAGAATGCCTTCCATCATATCCTTGTCCATTCCTTCCCCTGACATGGGGTCTGTACACAACCCCTGTGCGGATTGTGGTGCCCTTTCCAGTCTCCAAGGTGACCCACAGTGCCTCCTCTCCTCCCTGTTTACTCTTTTGTTCAGTTGCTTTTATCCCTTCCTTTACATAGAGAGCTACTCCTCCCCCTCTTCTCCCCTGCCTGTCTCTCCTGTAGGTTATGTACCCTGGTATGTTAACATCCCAGTCATGGTTCTCTGTGTACCATGTTTCTGTGATTGCTACAATATCCAGGCATCCCTCTTCCATTAAGGCCACCAGCTCAAGGAGATTGTTGCCCAGACTACGGGCATTGGTACTCATTACCCTCCATTTCCTGATGGCCTTACCCCCTTTTGCCCCATCCCTGTCCTTCTTTCCTTTGTCACTTTCTCCATTTACCACTGCCCTTCTCCCTATCGACACCTCCATGTTGGTGTTTGCCACACTTACTACCGTGATTGTTTGGGGGGGGCTAGGATTTTCCTGCTCCTTTCCAGTGCCTCCCCCCTTGGCTAGTTTAAAAGCTTGCCAATGAAGCATTTAAACCTATCACCTAGGATCCTGGTTCCCCTCCCGGACAGATGTAGCCCATCATGCCAGTATAGGCTTGCATCACTCCAGGTGGACCCCAGTCCCAATTAAGCCAAACCCTGAGCTCCACACCAGTTTTCAACCACTGATTGAATCCCATGGTACGGAACACCCCTAGCCTCTCCTATGCCATAGATGGGTATACCTCCGAGAAGGTTACCGTGCATGCTACTTGACTAAGGCCCTCCCCAATTCCACAAACTCTTCCTGCACTTCTCTAATCCCTTTCTAGCCAGGTCATTTGTCCCTAGGGGACAATGACATCCAGTTCCCTCCCCATGCAGCTGCTCCGCAATCCTGAGGATTCGCCTCCCGTCCCTCCAAGCCATAGCGCCCAGGCAGGCACCTTATCTCCTCTCCCTTCCTTGCCCAGTTCTACCTTCCTAACAATGGAGTCCCCACCAGGAGTTGTTTCTTCCTGCAGGGTCCTCTGCCACCCTCCTGTGGGTCTCCTTGATGGAGGTTCACAGCATCCTCCTTGGTCTCCACTGTAGGTGCCTCCATAGAACCACACTTTGCCAGAATGGCATAGGAATTGTGAGGTAACAACTGGAGGATGTGCCTGTTCCACCACCCTCACCCTCCCTGAGCCCACTGTGGTCCAACCGCCCTCTTTCTTGGCAACCTCTGAGGCAACGGCAGTGGCACTGGTGGTTCCTGGATGGAAGAGGAGGTCCCTAAATCATGGCCAACTCAGCCTGGAGATGAGCAGCCTCCTCCCTCAGCCCAGAGGGTGCCTGCAGAAGGACAACACCGCATCCTCCAGAACATCTCCGGAATACTGCTGCTCACAGCCACTGCACTGCACCACTCAATCATGTCTTATTTCTGGCCCCTTAACTGTTTGCAATCCTTACTCTTTCCTCTGTTTTTTTCTCTCTCCTTACTTTCTGCCTGTGTTCCCTTTAAGCCCTGATTGTCCTGTTCTGAGACAAGAATATCCTCTATTTCTCAGTAGACCACTTACTTGTTCAGAGGCAGATCTCCAGCAGCTAGAGGGCCGGAGAGCTACTCTTGCCCTTCTAGGATGGTGGGTCCTTGGTAGTTCTGTGATCACTCACTTCCTGCCCCTAAACAGAAGTTCCTGTTGTCAGTCAAATCCTGTGCCTATAAAATAGAACTAGCTTTGGGTGGGGGTGGAGGGAGGAAGGAGGGCAATATAGTCCCAGTAGAAAGTTCAGTCACACAGCAGTCCTTTCTCCTGGTGTCTTCTGCCAAGCTATTAGCAGAATCTTTCTAAGGCAGTCTTTAAATGTAGCTTCCTTCTAGCTAAGCCACTCCCCCTACTTACCAGATCTTTCTACAAGTAATTTAAACCTCACAGCAGTTAAGTCCTTTCAGTCACCTGAGATTTACACCTAGATGACTTTTCAGTTACCCATTCAGTTCAGTTAACCCAAATACACACTTTTTTTTTTGTTTTGTATGTTAGTTTTTTTACCCTAAATTAATGGTCCAAATACAAAAGTTCTTCTACTTTAGTCCCAGTAGAGAAGTTCAGTCACACAGCAGTCCTTTCTCCTGGTGTCTTCTGCCTGGTGTCTTCTGGGTACAGCCCAGGTTCTAGTTGTCTCAGTGGTGCAGCTGGTTAGCGCAATCAGAATGGTATGTCAGGTGGCCTGGGTTCAAGTCCTAGCTGAGGCACTTACTTTTTTCTCACCTCTGTTTGTATGTGTTCCATAAATATGCACACCACACTCCTGTGTGTTTGCTACAAGTAAACATGCATGGTTGTTTGTTAACCTACAGTAACTGTCAACTCACAGAAATTCACGGTGTAAATAGCATCCCTCTTCACTCTAAGCATGACCTGCCAGGGAAGGTTTGCAGGTACAGTATACAGGTGGAGGCCTGCAGGATGCAACACTGTTATCATAGTTTCTGACAGCAACATGCTACAGAATATGGATAACGTGTTTTATTGTTCCTGTTTTAATCTTATTTACATCTGCTGTATTTGGTTTTATGTACAGCGCCTTGGCTTGGAAAGGTGCTATAAAAATAAAGTTGACTTGACTTGATTTTGCATCACTTTGCCTTTTTGGTGAGCTCCAAGGCTAATTTTGCATTGATTCATGGGACTGCACGTCACATAGGCTTTATATTATTTTGCACAGCCTCAGTTCTGTGTAGTGCGTGTGTAGTGGAAGCTGGAGACAGTTTGATCTCAGAGCTCTGAGATTCAAACCCTCTAAAAACAGTTCAAAAAGCCTTTTTGAGACATTTTTTCCTCAAAATTTAGTACATCGATTGTAAGAAATCCTCCTGTGCTCATATCATTGAGTGTTTATTGTTTGTGTGTGGATTTTTGAATGTTAATTTAGAACATTCAGTCTGTGTAGTGACAGACACTTGAAGTGTGCTTGGGGGAGTGACGTATCTGTGGTGGAGGGAGGTAGATAAACTGGAAGAAAGGCAGTCTTCCTGTTCTGATAATCATTTTCTTGTATAACTGTGTTAATGTACACACAATAATATTTTCAGTAATTTCTGACACTTTTGTGCTGATTGTTGTGGTGCAGCAATGCATAATTTCAGTTTGTTTAAAATATTTGGTTATATTACTGAAGTTTTCAATTTGCTGCACATTACCTGTAGCGTGTGTGTGAGATGCATTCCATCAAATCAGACACATTTTATTGTGCCACACAGTAATTGCAGCACTGTGAGCCTGCTATCCACTGCACCTGCGTTACTGTGTAGTGCTTTGTGGTATCTTGGTAGTGGACTGTTATTGCAGTGGACTGTTACTGCAGTGCACTACCCCCCGCCAACTGGCAAAAGGTATTCTTTTCCAGATTTGGATTTGTGACTTGTGAGCACTGGTTAAGGTGTTGTTGTGCCTTTTCGTCTGCATCTCTTGAGTGCGCAGTGCAATCTTAATCTATCTGTGTGTTTGCATCTCTTTAGGGCCCAATCTCCATTTGTAACTTAAGTCACAGTTGTTTGTTTGGCTTCCCTTCAGAGCACCGTGTGGTGCATATCTCAGCATGAATATTCTACTATTAATATGCATTTTGAAGTCAGGGTGATCATCATGAGTCACTCATGATACAAATTGCATTCTTCATCTTCATGGTCACACTGATTCATAAATTACAAAACTTTACGTTTTTGGGTTGCGAGTTGCATGTAAGCCTGTTTTGTAGTACCTCAGCTTGACCATTGTACTCACTGATATATAAGTCAGGATGTTTATTTATTTTATTTATTTATTGGGAACTCGGAATTGCAAACCTTTGAGCTAAGAGCTCATTTACAAAGGATCCTCATCAACACTTAAGGAGATACATTTAGTTGCAACAGCATAATTACAGCAGACAGCTGAATTCCCAGAGTCTCACTCCACACGACTGAAGAGACTGGGCTGGATTGGAAGGACGCATGAACTACGCGCTTTGGAGCCTGTGGAGGAGACTTTGAAAGCAGGATTACACAGCATATTTTATTTTATAACAGGTATATACTGTTGTCAGAGCATGTAATCTTCCCAGTAGATCTTATTGTTTATCCGTCCTGGTTGGTGGGCTCCCCTCTTTCTCTGTTTTACCCAGAGGTTTTTTTCCTGAAGTGGCTGTAGTAAAAGTGTTTTAAATCCTTAAAACTGCCTTAAGGAGTTCTCCACTATATCTACATAACAGAGACATCAGTCAGATGATGAACGAGGAATAAGCGTTGTGCCTACCAACTCATAAAGGAAAGTTTTCCAGCTGCAGAATTTTATTTTATTTTTATTATTTAAAAAAAAAAAGCCTCCGTTGTCTCATTTCGGAGTTTCTCATTTTATTTTAAGTTTGTATATTATATTGCTGTTACATTTATATTGTTTTTTAGGATTGTATTTTTCTTTAAAATATTAAACAAAGGGATCTTTTTCAGTTTCACGCGCTATAGTCACGTGACATGTTAACATAAAGAGACGCACGCCAACCAGGTGAACAGATCACGTTTCCTGTTTCTGAGATAACAGCGTTACTGTTCACACGGCTGCTTTTTTAGATTTTCCAGTGCTCAGATTTATTAAACCGGGTCTTTGGTTATAAAAGTAAGTTAAAAGCACTTGATATTTTTGACAAATTGTGTTGTTTTTTAATATAAAATTAGACGAATCTAGCTAGAGTTTTGGCGTTTTAGCGTTTTAGTGTTTGCTTTTTAAGAAAGCTATATGATAGCTTTTAAGAGTTATACCTCTAATTGCTGCCCAAATAACAACAGTCTTTGTTTTATTTAGTGTCGTTTATAAAAAAGAACTCTGCAAGTGCTTATATTGAGTCTGAACCAGAGTGGGAACAACAGAAGCGAATTTATCATCAGGTTGAATCAACTCTGCTTCTGCTGCTTAAACTCTATCTGGGCATTGTTCCTGATGCTTTATTTCCTAACGCGAATAAAGTTGAAATTGATGGAGCATCAGATCTAGTGTGTGAGTGACAACTACATAACAATGCAATACTAGAGCATTTGAAGATGCCATTTAGCGAACTCCCACTTTGTATCTTGAATCCATGTTAATTATTGCACAAACTGAGCATTTGAAGGATGCTTCCAAATGGATTTCTGTTTGGTGTTTTGTTTTGAGCATCTGAAAAACATCATTTAGCGGTTTCCTGTTTGGCAATTTGATTTTGTGTCAGTTGTTGCACAAACTGAACGTCTGAAACACACAATACAACGGAGCTTCATTTGGCATTTGGCTCCTTTCCCACTTAATGCTAAACTCGTTCGTAGGGAGTACTTCACGTCTGGTGGAGAAGTTTCAACTGAAGCTGAGATTTTGGAGATTTGGAGTTTTGGTATTGGACTACACTATTTTTATAAGTTGGATGTTTTTGAACTGCAGACAACCTTGAGTCACTGCACAATATTGTGAATTACAGGTCTTTAAGTTTGTGTATCTAAAAAATTTTAATTGTTGCATTGGATATAGTATTAGCAATATTATGGTACATACCAGGAAACACATTTTAAAAATGAGGGGAAGAATTTAAAGGTTACGGATCAAAATGAAAGTAGTAACTTGGTTTTTAATTTATAAAAGGGTAATTCAGAAACAGAGTTCAATCAAGACAGTTTCAGGATTGATTTAATGCACATGTCATCCAATTTGCAATCAACTCTGGTTATAATCTGTTCTAATTCTGAGCATTCTGAGAAAAGAAACAAAAAAAGCATAAGTAAATACAAAGATGGAAGTGTAAAGAAAAATACTTTTAAAGTTAAAAATTATAAGGGAAGGGGAAAGGAAAGTAACAATAAAAATGATGACTCAACAAAATTTTGCTTAAACAGTATTCCTCCTAAGATAAAAGGGAGAGGTAGGCCCCTAAAACAATCTAATATAAAAGATCATTATAGTCCCTTAATTACAGCCAATTTATGCAGCTCAGGCAATACACATAAAGAATTGCTACATCTGGGAAAAGCTAGTTTAAATGATGATCAAAATGAGCACATTGAATTGCAAGTTTTGAAATCTATAGGGGCTAGGAATGATATTCATAAGTCTACAGAAGATTTAAATTCAGGAGTGTATATTAATTTGGACGCTTCTAAAAGTATAAATGAGTTTTCTGCACATACTACTAATTATCTGGAGGAAACTTTGGATTTTTCACCAGAATACTTTAAGGAATCTAACCCAGAAGCATGTTCTTACTGGCAAAATTATTTAAAAATATAGCTGGGGAATTACAGGAGACCGTAAATGGATTAAAACAGTTTACTGGTCCGAACTCGTATAAACAACCTGATAATGGCAGATCAGTACATTTTTCTACTGCTATGAGTAAAGAATATAGTACAGCTGTATCTAACACACATACTGCTTATCTGATGATTCTGGATCATTTAGTTGATCTGAAACATGAAACAGATCTTTTGAAAGAAGATACAGCAATAAATGGTTCTAGATTAGATGACATTTTATTCACACTTGATAAACTACCTCACTTTGAGAGTATACGCTCTTTATCTGTTATTGAACCAGATTGTTCTCAACATTTAGTTTACCCAGATTTTTTAATGACTGATATGCCTTCCATACTTTCTGAATCCTTAAATCCTCCACCAACAATTAAAAATGCTTCAAGTAGTAAGAATCTCAGTACAAGTAAAAGTAAAAAGAAATCAAATAAGAGTAGGGGTAAAACTAGGAGTCTGAGTAAGGGAAAGATAAGTAGTCACCAAGAAGGAAAGAACACATTAGGAACATTAGATAGGTATAACATAAGTACGGTAGAGTTGGTTACCAATACAGCAGGGTTACCTGCAAAAGAAAGGGGGAATCTTGGAGAGGGATATGTTTTGGATAAGTCTATTTATACCAAAAAAATAAAATCAGATGTAAACAAAGATCCTGTTTTAAAAAACAATCTTGACTTGATGTCAGGGGAGATTGACATAAATATGGAAGGGTCAATCACTGATGAAGGGGGGAAGCCAGGAGGGAAGTTAATCCGGGATAGGCATAATTGTAGACAAAAATCAAAGACAGATGTACAAAAAGATTCTGTTCCCAAAAATGGTTATGATCCGGTGCCTAGGGAGAACATTGTTTTAGACCCAGTCTGTAAAGAGTTGCATGGTCAAGACACAAGTAGAGTATTGAAAGAGGATCTGGAGCTAGTTAAAGAACTGGAGGAAACATGTATGAAAAATGCTACAGACCTTGATAGTTGTGCTATTTTGACATTATATGGTTTTAAGATCCTACACAACTGGTCATATGAAGATTTAAGGGATAAGATTGAGAACCTAATAAGGGCAGTGACTGGTGCTGATCTAACTGTATCTGATATTTTACAGATACGGAATGATAAAGATATTATGGGCTTAAATTGCTTATTCATATTTTGTGCAGCTCCTCGAATAGCAAATCATATCTGGATTAACGAAGAAGGTCTGAGGAAATTTGGTTGTAGTTAAGAATATGTTAACAGGGAACTCCTGAATGAGAAATTTCAAATACAAAATCATGAGTCTTGTCAATAAAGTATTTTTGGCATTAAATCACCTTTTAGTATAAATACAAGAAAACTCAAGAGTACCCTGATGAACATATTCGGTCAAGTTCTAAAAATCCCAGACCTAGAATTTCTAATAGAAAAAGTTTACAGTTGGAACAAAGGTACAAGTTTGGGACAGGTGAACATTCTTGTTAAAAATCCAGAGGTAGCAAGATGTATATTAGGTAAGGCAACATTATTAGACGAAGTGGGATTACACATAATGGAAGGAAAATACTAAATGAAGGAAGTAAATATAATAGTCAGGAAGTAAGAGCATCAGATCAGGAAAATATGGCTGGCAGAGTACCTAAGATATTGTATTTTTATGGTCTGGAAAGAATCAAAAATGAGAATAATAACAACTTAAAGGATCTTTTAGTAGACATACTAGAACAACTTTTGAATGTTTCTATAGAAAATCCTAATGCATTAATTATCACAAGGCAGGGATGTGATCCAGATTGCGATTTAATGATTGTTAAAACAGGCCTTTTAAGCTTATATAACAAGATCATTGATAACAGGAGTCTACTGGATGCCTTAGGCATATATATAGTGAATATAAATGACTTTTCTTACCATAATAGTCCTACATGCAAATCACTAAAAGGGACAAATCAGGAAAAAGTGGTATTTAATGTTTCTACTTGTAATAGATTTGAGTTGTTGGAAACACAATTAGACTGACTTGCAGAAGAAAAAGAACTATATACTGGAACAAAATTTAATGCCCTTCTTTTAATCTCTTGGAACATTGCAGGTTTTTTTCTAAATTAATGGATCAAGAATGGTTAGACTTTATACTTAAGTTTAATATTATTTGCCTACAAGAGACTTGACACTCTAAAGACCAAGAAATCTTACTGAATGGTTATCAAACCTTTCAGATTCCAGGAGAAAAAGCTGCCAAAATGGGAAGAACTGTAGGTGGTTTAATTACTTTAATTAAAATAAATGATGATATTACTGCAAATATTTTATATACTAATAAAAACACAATAGTTATTTGCATTAAGGCTAATAAAGGTAAAGATTTTTGCCTAATTAATACTTACATACCTCCATCTAATTCGAATTCATATTATCCAGCACTCTGGGATCAATTGGAGGATTTTATTCATAGGAGTTGGGCAGTAACATCTTGTGAGAACATATTACTCTGTGGGGACTTTAATGCAAGGATTGGCCCATATGATGGTTACTCTGATAGTAATTTCCACAACTGGGGTCATCTAGAAGCCTCTAATTGGTCCAGATGCACAAAGGATAAGAAATTAAATAAAATGGGTCAGAAACTAATAGAATTATTAGCCTTATATAATTTAGCACCAATAAATGGTAGGTTACATGGTAACAAATTGGTAAGTTTTACTCATTTTTCTGTAAAGGGACCTTCAATAATAGATTATGTGTTTTGGAATGGGAACATGACAGATTGGGAATCTTTGGAAATTCCAATTAGGGGTGAAAGTGATCATCTTCCTCTTGTTTTAAAAGCAAAAAATATACAGTGTGTTCCAGATGTACCAAATAAACCAATACAATTTGTAATCTGTAATAACAAAATTCAATGGCAGGACAAGTTTTATCCACTCATTAAACATCTTTTGCAGGACTTATCCAATAAGCTAAATACTGAAAATATGGGGTATGGACGTCTTCACCATTTATTATTTTCAAACCTTGAGGAAATAACAAAATTACTTAAATCTTCAAAGATTACAAAAAGTACAGAATATAAAAATACATGGTTTGATCTGGAATGTCGTAAAGAAAATAGAGAATTAAATAAAAAAAAATCAGGCAGATAAGGCAGAATAAGACTTCACAAAACATTATAGAACTAAATAGATGTCGGGGAAAAATACAAGAAGTTCCTCTTCTTAAAACAAGAACAATATCAACAAAGAAATTGGGATCGTATGCTTGAAGCTATTTATAAGAAAGATTTCCAGACATATTGGTTATTAGTTGTTAAGGGAACTAATAATATTAAATACGAATTGGATACCTATATTACGTTGGAAACCTGGGTTTCTTACTATTCTTTAAAAAATTTTTCCTCCAGTGTTGAAAACTTGGGAATATTTCTGGACACAAATATGCAGAATTTTTGACCTTTTTTAATTACAGTAGTATATTTTGCCATTGCAGCTTTAAAAAAAAGAAAAGCACCAGGCCCAGATATGATTCCTTCTAAAGTTTACCTGAGTGCCCCTGCTTTATGGTCTACAATTTTGACTAAATATTTTAATTTTTGTGTCCAGAAACTGGTTTTCCCGAATTCCTGGAAGGGAGCTATAATATTTTCAGTTTATAAAAAGGGTGATAAAACAGATCCTAAAATGTATAGGCCTATTTCATTATTAGACAATCTAGGGAAATTGTTTTCTAAGTTAGTCCTAAATAGATTAAAGGAAGAATTAATAGGTTTAGGGGGACTTTCTGAAGCACAGGCTGGATTTAGGGCTAGTTACAGCAAACTGATAATTTTTCATAATCAGACATCTTTATGAAAATATGTTATGGTTAGAAAACAGTCTTTTTTTGCTGCCTTTATAGATTTCAGTACTGCATTCGACTTAGTATCAAGGAATGTTCTTTGGCTTATAATGAAGGAGAAAGGATTTACAATGGAATTGATAGCAATTATAAGAGAATTATATACTGCAACATGGGCTCAAGTGAGGTCAGGTACTGAGGGACAATTCTCTTCAACTTTCCCTACTAACATGGGAGTAAGACAAGACTGCATAATTGCTCCTCTTCTTTTTTCTATATATATTGATAAATTATTATGTGACTTAAATCTTAGTAATTCTGATTCTCCTAAGATTAGGGATAAATGTTGTGATGTACTGGCCTACGCTGATGACTTAGTCTTATTCTCTCTTACTGAATCCAGACTTCAAGCTAAATTAAGTATGCTTGCAATAACTGCAAATGAGCTTAATTTGTCAGTAAATATTCAAAAAAGTCAGATTCTTCCGTTTGCAATGAAAGCTAAAAAATATGGTAAAAAGAAATTTTGGATGCTAGGTTCTGACAAATTAAAGACTGTAGATAGTTACACATATTTGGGCCTACAATTGACTAGGGATGGAAAATGGAATGTACAACTGGATACAATTTTAGCAAAATTAAAAAGAACGGCAAATTCCCTACTCATATTTAATAAATAATTTGGTGGAAACACAATTAGGCCTATTTTAAAGGCAGTTCAAGCCAAATATTATGCTCAAGCTTTATTTAATGCTGAAATTTGGCATCATCATAATAAAATGTATATGTTAGATAGTCCTGTTAATAAACTGTTTCGAGAAACCTTAGGTTTACCAAATTTTGTTCCTGCTGTGATACTGAGGGTCGAGACAGGTTATTATTCTTTTCAGGCAGTGGCTGATGCTAGAAAGATTAATTATTGGGTTAGAATACGTCACCATGATCAAAATAGGTTAACAGCTTTATGCCTACATGAAAAATACTGGTGGTCCTCTTTAGGGAACCTAAAATCAGAATGGTTATCCCTAATATTTAATTTATTACAAAAAGTGAGGTTAACCTACTTATATCAGTATAGGGCAAGAGGAATCACTATTAGTTCAAAATATCAACCCCTTATCACAAAGGCATTTAGAGAATACTAGAAGACTCTAGATTTGAATACTATTAAAAAGCTTAAAATGTTCCCATTTTTGAGGATAAATGATCCCAGTCATTACTACAGATATTACTTAGATATTCTTACAGAAGTAGAAGATAGAAAACAATACACCAGATATAGGCTAGAAGTATTTTCAAATAACATCCTGGAAGCAGTTTACATGAGAAATTCCACTTCTAATTCTGGTTTTTGCTCTTGTACCTGCTCCACACTGGAAAACTTGGAACATGTTATGTTTGTATGTAAATAGTATACCATACAAAGAAAAAAATGGATATGGCCTTTATGCCAATCCATTCAAACAACAGACCAGAGCTCTTTTCTTGTTATTTTCTTTACTACTAATGATGAAATTATAATTAAGGCTGTAACTAAATATTTAGTAAATATCTCTAGAATACATCTTGGTATAAAAATGAAAAAAAAAGCGGACTTAATATTTATAAGACAAAGAACCTCTGTGCATAAACACTGAGGCAAGGGTTACCCCAAAGGGCATTTGGCTGGGAAGCCAAGTTTCAAGAAAATACAAAATCACACATGCTCCCACAATGCAAAGCATCATGGGCTGCATATGCAAATCACCACAGAATGTTATGCTGGTCCAACTTTAAGCAGAATTGCATGGTGCTGAAAGGCCTCTCACACAGTTTGCAAAGGGTGCTAACAGAAGACATAGACTTTGGCACCATGCAATTCTGCTTAAAGTTGGACCAGCATAACATTCTGTGGTGATTTTCATATGCAGCCCATGATGCTTTGCATTGTGGAGCATGTGTGATTTTGTATTTTCTTGAAACTTGGCTTCCCAGCCAAATGCCCTTTGGGTAACCTCCTTGCCCATGTGTTTATGCACAGAGGTTCTTTGTCTTTTAAATAGTTTTTATTTTAATGGGTTCACCATAATATATCCCAGGCACACTGCCTTAGGGTAGCTGGTCCATTCCACTAGGGTGTCAAACAGACGAGGCATACTGATGAGTCCTGGTAGGATGAAACACGTGTCTATGTCTTCTGTTAGCACCCTTTGCAAACTGTGTGAGAGGCCTTTCGGCACCATGCAATTCTGCTTAAAGTTGGACCAGCATAACATTCTGTGGTGATTTGCATATGCAGCCCATGATGCTTTGCATTGTGGGAGCATGTGTGATTTTGTATTTTCTTAATATTTATATTATATACTGTCAAATAGTACAGTATTTGTACTCTTGACAAGCTTAAGCACTTTGCTTATAGGTAATTGCACATAGTCGATTGTTACCCATGTTTTTGCACTAAGTACTTTGAAGGGTTGGAAGAGATGCTTCTCCTGTTTACTTATCTACCTATTTATTTATTTATAAAGAGTATATTTCATGTTGTAATTTTCTGTATATTGTAAATTATATTTTATGTAATAACCTGTCTTTTTGTCATGGTCTATGACCACTCAATAAACTTTTTGACTAATTACAGCAGACAAATTGACACTGGGGTTGTACTACTAACATAGAGTTTACATAGGAAGGGGTAGCAAATACATTTATGGTTTACACAAGTCAAGACATGAATGAAGCAGCTGGTAGCATTGTCAATTTCCCAGTGGAGGTACGCAATCTGTTTTTTTTGTTTGTTTTTTTAATTATTTAACCAGGTGAGACACAGTAAGCTGAAAGCTTGTTTACAGGTGCAACCTGGGAGCATGAGAAAGTTAAGTGACTTGCTCAGGGTCACACAGTGTGCAAGTGGGAGCTGTGGGATTCAAACCCAGGTCTCCAGATTTGCAGGTCAGAGCCTTAAGCCACTGCACCATACTGCCTCCAAGCCATCCCGGTGGTGGCAATTTCTATGCACTGTGGTACACATCCACATCTGCAAAATGAAAAGGGGTATTTTTTAAACTGCAGATGCGGATGCTTGGCTCCTTATTTTTTTTTAATAGGGAATGTTACTCCATGCTTAGTAAAAATAAGGATGTGTCTGGAGTGGGGGTGGTTAAATCTAACTCTCCCTCTGTCTACCCAGTCTGTCTCTCTGTCGGCTCTGTCTCCCAGTATGTACCCCTGACCTCCCCTCCTTGGTAGCACTGCGGTGGAGCTTTTGTGCATCTGCAATTCGGGGTCCAGGGTTGCCTTGTGCCCCTGCTCATGTCATCAGAAGAGTGGAAGGAAGGCAAGCTGTGAAGGCGATGGGCCTGGGCAATGGGGAAGCGGGTGGGGAAGGTGAGGAAGCTTCTCTTTTATCTGTGCTTTATCTGTGCTTGGATGGGGCAAGTGGCTGCTGAGTTTGCAGTCAGAGCTGCTGCAGGCACCTCCGGGAGGTGCCTGGGCCAGGCATCTGAGCTGGCACCTCACTCCCTGTGCTCAATCCTTGCTGTTGTGGCCCATGTTGCAGGCGGATCATGGACCGGGGTGAATGTAAGTGTGACATGCACTGGGAAGAAGCAGAGCTAGTAGCCCAGGGGCCAATAGTGACACATCCAATACCGGCAAAGGAGGAGAGAATGCAGCGAGAATGAGGTGGGTCTGCCAAACCCTGGTTCCAGACCTGCAATGGGGATGAGCACAGGTACATCAACAGGTGAACATTGACTGTTGGAGCCCAGAGTGAGAACTAACTTTCAGCTCTTTGTTTGCAGCTGTAGACATGCACAGAGAGGGGAATGTAGTTTACTATGTGAGTTATCAAAGTTTGCCCTTTCAGGACTTCTCGTGCAGACTTCCTAAAGTTGGTCTGCAAATTCTGGACCCTGAATGCGAACTGTTATTGTGTTTTCCTCTTGTTCTAATTTGTAATAGCTTGGCAGAAGACACCAGGAGAAAGGACTGCTGTGTGACTGGACTTCTCTGCTGGGACTATATTGCCCTCCTTCCCTCCCCTCCACCCTCCCACCCAAAACTAGTTCTATTTTTATAGGCACAGGATTTGACTGAGAACAGGAACGTCCTGTTTGGGAGCAGGAAGTGAGTGATCATAGAACCACCAAAGACCCACCATCCTAGAAGGGTAGGAGTAGCTCTCTGGCCCCCCCTAGCTGCTGGAGGTCTGCCTCTGAGCAAGTAAGTAGTCTACTGAGAACAAGACAATCAGGAGCTTAAAGGGCACACAGGCAGAAAGTAAGGAGAGAGAGAAAAAAAACAGAGGAAAGAGTAAGGATTGCAAACAGTTAAGGGGCCAGAAATAAGACATGATTGGAGTGGTGCAGGGCAGTGGCAGTGGAGCAGCAGTCTTCTGGGAGACATTCTGGAGGGTGTGGTGTTGTCCCATCTGCAGGCACCTCTCTGGGCTGAGGGAGGAGGTTGTTCATCTCCAGGCTGAGTTGGCCTGGATTTGTGGGACCTCCACTTCCATCCAGGGACCACCAGTGCCACTGCTGTTGCCTCAGAGGTTGAGAAGAAAGAGGAGTGGTTGGACCACAGTGGGCTCAGGGAGGGTGAGGGTGGTGGAACACAGGTGCATCCCTCCAGTTGTACCTCTCTACAATTCCTATGCCATTCTGGCAAAGTGTGGCTCCTCTATGGAGGCATCCGCAGTGGAGACCAAGGAGGATGCTGGGAACCTCCATCAAGGAGACCCACAGGAGGGTGGCAGGGGACCCTGCAGGGGAAGGAAACAACTCCTGGTGGGGGACTCCATTGTTAGGAAGGTAGAACTGGGGGAGGAAGGGGAGAGGGAGGTAAGGTGCCTGTCTGGCGCCATGGCTTGGAGGGACAGGGAGCGAATCCTCAGGATTGCCAGAGCAGCTGCACAGGGGAGGGAGCTGGATGTCATTGTCCACCTAGGGACAAATGACCTGGCTAAGAAAGGGATTAGAGAAGTGCAGGAAGAGTTTGTGGAATTGAGGAGGGGCCTTAGTCAATGTACGCACTTAGTGACCAACCTTCTCGGGTGCTCCATCTGTGGCATAGGAGGCTAGGTGTTCCGCTACATGGGATTCAATCAGTGGTTGAAAAACTGGTGTGGAACTCAGGGATTTGCTTCATTGGGGACTGGGGTCCACCTGGAGTGTTGCAAGCCTATACTGGCATGATGGGCTGCATCTGTCCGGGAGGGGAACCAGGGTCCTTGGTGATAGGTTTAAATGCGTCATTGGCAAGCTGTTAAACTAGCAAAGGGGGGAGGCATTGGAAAGGAGCAGGGAAATCCTAGCCCCCCCCAAATAATCATGGTAGTAAATGTGGCAAACACCAACATAGAGGTGTCGATAGGGAGAAGGGCAGGGGTAATGGAGAAAGTGACAAAGGCAAGAAGTACAGGGATGGGGCAGAAGGGAGTAAGGCCATTAGGAAATGGAGGGTAATGAGTACCAATGCCCGTAGTCTGGGCAACAATCTCCTTGAGCTGGTGGCCTTGATGGAAGAGGGATGCCTGGATATCGTAGCAGTCACAGAAACATGGTACACAGAGAACCATGACTGGGATGTTAACATACCAGGGTACATAACCTACAGGAGAGACAGGCAGGGGAGAAGAAGGAGGAGTAGCTCTCTATGTAAAGGAAGGAATAAAAGCAACTGAACAAAACAGTAAACAGGGAGGAGAGGAGGCACTGTGGGTCACCTTGGAGACTGGAAAGGGCACCACAATCTGCACAGGGGTTGTGTGCAGACCCCCATGTCAGGGGGAGGGAATGGACAAGGATATGATAGAAGGCATTCTTAGAATGGCAGAGAAAGGGGAGATACTGTTGATGGGAAACCTGAATATACCAGATGTTAACTGGAGCACATTTGCTGCAGCCACATCCAAGAGCAGGGCCATTCTTGATGCACTACAGGTGGCAGGCATTAGACAGCTAGTTTTGGAACCCACTCATGAGGGAGCAATCTTAGACCTCGTACTCTCAAAAGGGGCAGTGAGAGGATCTCAGATCTAGAAGTGGGTTGCCATCTGGGGACAAGTGACCATCAAACAGTGTGGTTCACATTAAACTCAGCTACAGAGTCAAGCCATTCAAAAGTGAGGGTACTGGACTTTAGGGGCTGATTTTGGCAAGATGGGAGAGTACCTCAGAAAAGCACTAGCAAACAGTCTAGAAGGAGGTGGAGCAACAATGGGGAATCATCAAACTGCCATCATGAAACAACAAGCCTTTGTGTGAAGCAAATTAACAAATCAAAATGAAAGAAAAGCCACTATGGTTCTCAAAAGAGGTGGCTGTGAAAGTCAGGAAGAAAAAGATAGCATTCCAGAAGAATAAGGACACACAGAAGGAGCAGGACAGAGAGCTGTACCAGTTAAGGCAGAAGGAAGCAGGGAGGGAAGTCAAAATAGCAAAGGCCCAAACTGAGGAAAAGATAGCCAACTCAGTTAAGAAGGGGGATAAAACCTTTTATAGGTACATCAGCGAGCGTAGAAAGACAAAGGGAGGGATAGTGAGGCTGAATAGAATGAACGTGGGTGGGCAGAGGGGGACAGTGAAAAGCAGGAATACTGAACAAATATTTCTGCTCAGTATTCTAAAAGGAGAGGAAGTGCATAATCCAATTAACAGAAGCACTCTTGATAGGGGGGTCGATCCCAGTCCTTTTACAGAAGAAAGGGTTCTGCAAGAACTCCTAAAACTGAAGGTGGGCAAAGCAATGGGTCCTGATGGAATTCACCCCAGAATTCTAAAAGAAATTAAGGGAGGAACTAGTGAAACCACTGATTACTCTTTTTAATAAATCATGGGAGGATGGTGTGGTACCTGATGACTGGAGGAAAGCGAATGTGATTCCCCTTCACAAAAGTGGGACCAAGACAGAGGCAGGAAACTACAGACCTGTCAGTCTCATCTCTGTGGTAGGGGAAAGTGATGGAGTCACTTCTGAAGGAAAGAATAGTTGAGTACCTAGAGGCCAGTGGAGCACAGGACCCAAGGCAGCATGGGTTCACAGCGGGAAGGTCATATCAGACAAATCTAATAGATTTCTTTGACCGGGTGACCAAAGTAGTAGACCAGGGAGGGGCTTTGGACATGGCCTACCTAGACTTTAGCAAGGCATTTGACACAGTCCCACACAAAAGATTAATAGTCAAATTAACCAACCTGGGAGTGGGTCCTAGGGTGGTAGCCTGGGTAAAACATTGGCTGCACAACAGGACACAGAAGGTAATTGTAAATGGAGTCCACTCTGAAGAAAGAGGGGTTACTAGTTGGGTACCGCAGGGTTCAGTATTGGGTCCAGTCCTTTTTAATGTCTTCATCAGTGACATTGTAGAGGGACTATAAGGAAAAGTATGCCTTTTTGCAGATGACACAAAGATCTGCAAGAGGGTTGGTACACAAGGAGGTGTGGAAAGGATGAAAAGGGACTTGGCAAGGTTGGAGGAATGGTCAGAAGTATGGCAACTAGGATTCAATGCAAAGAAGTGCAAAATAATGCACCTGGGAAACAAGAACCCAGGGGAAAAATACACAATGGGTGGGGAGGTAGTAACAACAACAAAAAAGGAAAGGGACCTGGGGGTAATCATATCAGATGCCCTTAAGGTTAGCAAGCAATGTGAGAAGGCAGTAGGGAGGGCTGGGGGTATACTGGGATGTATAGGGTGAGACATCAGCAGCAGAAAACAGGAAGTTGTTATCCCTCTGTACAGACAGTTGGTGAGACCCCATCTGGAGTACTGTGTCCAGTTCTGGAAACCCCATCTCCACAAGGACATAGACAGGATAGAGGTAGTCCAGAGGAGGGCAACTAAAATGGTGCAGGGTCTGCAAGAGAAGTCGAATGAGGAGAGACTAAAGGAGCTTAATATGTATACCCTTGAGGAAAGAAGGGAGAGGGGGGACATGATTGAAACTTTTAAGTACCTCAGTGGAATCAACTAAGTCCAAGAGGGTAGCATCTTTCAGAAAAGAGACTTGCAAGAACAAGGGACACAATTTAAAGATCGAAGGAGGCGGTTCAGGGGCAATGTGAGGAAGTATTATTTCACAGAGCTAGGGATGCATGGAACAGCCTTCCTGAGGAGGTTGTGGGGTCTAAAACTGGGAGAATTCAAGAATGCATGGGACAGACATAAGGCAATTCTTGTGGGGGGTAGGAAGAAATCGGCTGTTGGTTAACTAGGATCTGCGGCCTATCTTGTAGGTAGGGAAATGGGCAGACTAGATGGGCCTAGCAGTCCTTATCTGCCGTCAAAGTCTATGTTTCTATGTTTCTATGTTTGTTGTTTGTAGGGGTAGCTCCTGGAGCGGGGTTCTGTGTTGTTTCCAGCCATTGCCTGTTAAAGAGTTAACAGGCAGGGCAGATTTTTATCAATGACTGACATATACTCAGTGCACTAGCTTGATGAGGAGTTGGATGGGGCCCGTGGAGAGGGGTAAAGGGTGATACCTGTTACAGCAAGCCCCTCCATTAGTGTGACAGCATACTAGTTGGTATGTTAAGTCTATGCTTCAGTAACTGCTAAACAGACTGCTGATAGCAGGCACATGATAAAGGGGATATGTTTTCACCCAGTGTTTTCAACTGTCCCAATGTGAGGAGTGAGGCATACAGTGGTGCCATTGGTGCCTGACCTTCTCTACTTTTACACACGGAGAAATGCCACTTCAGTGGATGATGCCACAACCCCCTGTCTAGCTTAAAGCAGACTACATTTGCAGTCCCTAGTGTCTCATGTGCTAAATTCTGTCTGCACATGCTGAGAGGCGCCATTGTTCCTCAGTGCTATGTATTCAGTTTTAATATCACAAAGTGAACGGAAGTGTATCTGTGGTTTGCACTACACCCGGGAGCTACAACTCCTTATAGTTAAAATAACTTGCTGCAATCCATTGGAGTTGTCAAGGTTTATTTATTTGTGGAATTTGTTTCCGGAGCAACTGAGAAACTTAGACAGGAATGAACACTTCAGAGCAGTCTTCCATAAGTTGCTGCTAAAATCCTGAAATTGTTTTCAAAACTACCCCCATTCGGTTTATCTTTACCTTCTTTTGTGCACAGTATGTAGTCCCTGAATTTGTTGTATTGTAACATTGTCCCTAATGATGCCTGAAAATAGCCAGTCCGGTCTATTTTTACTCATTTACCTGAGTATCAGAAAATTAAATTCTATCCATTTATGTTTGCAGACAGCAAGAAATTGTCTGATTTTATCATAAAAATTTCAGTTAATTATAAACACTTACCCTTTTTCATGCATAACGTGTTTAGCAAAGGTTTGCAGTCCCTGTTTGTACTATTACTACTTGCAGGACTTATGCATGTTTCTGGCATCAATGTGTACATTACATTAACGCTTCACAGTTATAAATGGTGTCATACCAAGCTGGCTATAAGTTTGAATTGCTTGCTAATGTAAAACATGGTGTTTGAATTATAACTGCCAGTAAGTAAGAGAATAGCTGCTTCTAATGTCTCTGTGACTTTTTCACTAGATGACATGTGGTTCCATGCCAGCTGTGCTATCAGCTCAGCAGAGCACAGTGCATTGCCCCCATTTTTGTTACTCGAAGTTCAGATAAGCTTCAGTCCTGGAACAAATCTGGAACACTGTACAGTGAATTTACAAATCTTGCCTTTTTATATCTATATACTGTCAATGAGGTTTTGGCATTTACCTTTTTTTACAAAGCACTTTTGTTTCAGAACAAGAAACTGAGTCGGAAAAGGTTAGTTGTGACTTATAATGTCTGAGGCCACAGTGATTAGCTGATGACTCATGTGCTGCTCTTAATAAGCTCTTTCCAGTCATAAGACAGTACTGAGGTTTATCGTGGGGAAACTATTGGACTCAATAAAGAAGTAGCTGGTAGTGTTTCTGGAGCCAAATTGTCTTAGGCAGTATAGGCACTGATTGAGGCAGTATAGTGTAATGTTTAAGGACACTGAGCTGCAAATTCAGAGACCTGGGTTTGAATTCCATCAGCCCCCACTTGCATACTGTGTGACCCTGAGCAAGTCACTTAACTTCCTTATACTCCCAGATCACACCTGGAAACAAGCTGTGACTTAGTGTACCTTTCCTGGTTAAACAATTTCCTCTTTCCCTTTCCCCTTAAGGAAACCAGATAGCATGAGTTTACCAGTGGGAGGTCTTGCAAAAATAACCTCATAGCATTCTTTGGGTGACAGGGGCTGTGGACAAGATTCAGGCAATGGATGTCCTGCCTTTCGCTGTCTCTCTTACATGGACAGTTAGTCAAGAAACTTGGTGGGGGACAAATAATTGTTTTTTTGATAAGAAACTGGCAGAGTTGAAGGACCTAGGGTGTGGTGATGTCCTTGGGGGCTGGTGAGGGGAGGGACCACTAGCCACAAGGGCTTTTAATAATGTAAAAGGGAAAAATGTTGCCTGTAACATTCACAGACATTTTCCACTCCAGCACAGGTGGAAGTTTGGAAATATCCGTGAAAATTACCTAATTTTCACGGAAGTTCTGCCTCGATTGAAAATCCCACTTTTGACCACTCCCTGTGTGTAGGAAGGGTTTTCTTTTAGTGGCCAACTGGTTCAGATGGGGGGGGGGTCAGCATGGTGAGCACTCAGAGGTGAAGGTCATTGCAAATGGAGTACCTAAAGGATTAGTTTGCTTATACAGTACATATATGTGGACAAGGTTCAGGCAATGGATGTCCTATATATATAGTACATATATGTGTAGGGAGGGTTTTCTTTTAGTGACCAACTGGAGGGCTGTCTGGAGTTAAGGGACACCTGTATGCTCTGGATGAGCTGCTTGGGGTGCAGAGGGAACTAGCTGGCAACAACCAGCTTCTTAGTCCCCCTGAAATAGCAAGGCTCCCCCCTCTCTCTCTCCATATCCAGTCACTCTCTCTCTTTTGCTCCCTACTGAATGTCAGCAGTGTTCATGTGGTAGCATTCAGGGCATCTCACTCTCTCCAAACACAGTCTCTTTCTCGCTCTCTCTCTCTCTCTTTCTCTCTCTCCACTCTCTGAGCCCGTCCAAGATACAGTACTGGAATCACTTAGAATCACATAGATTGTGAGGAACTAATAAGACCAAAGCCCATAAGCAGTTCCTATTATGACAGGATGTAATAATCTAGTTTTCCTCCCATTACTACAATAATATTCAGAAGTTTGTGTCCCACCAGTGCCAGCCAGATGTAATATATTTTTTTGCAAGAATCTGGAAAAATTGCTTTAAGAATAGCAAGTCACAGTGGCATATGAACAAGGGGCACAGTGCAGATGAGCAAACAGCTCTTGGTCAAGTCAAAAATTACAGTATTTGCCAGGTGAAGAACGATGGCTTGAACTGGAATAAAGGCAAATGAGCAATGTCTTGCTGGCAGTTTTCCCTTTTACCTGCTCCCTTTTACCTGCTCTTCCCTGGGTGAACAGCACAGTGTGATTTGGATTAGTGAATCTTTAGTGAATCTATTAAGGACAGCACCACACATTGTATGCAGGGTTAAGTGCCATCTGTATTAGGTGGATTTTGTGCCTCCCTTTTTTTTTTTAATCAAGTAAACTTTATTGAGTTTTCAAACAACAGAACAATAAGCAGTATACTTTATTTATTTTATTGAGATTTTGTTGACTGGGAAAGGAGGACTAGACAATTCTGACAATTTTCAGCCTTGTCCTGGGGGAGGGGGATACAGATGGATGCCAACTGACATTGAACCAGATTAAGCTGTTGGTGATATTTTCAGTGAATGGGGGTAAATTTGTCCAGGACACAGGGAAAAGTCCTCTACCCATGGAAGGGGGCACTGTTGGATGCTTCAGTGATGGAGGCCCCAGTAGCGGAGAGAGTGTTGGAGGAACAGCAGGCTGGGGCCATATCCTCTGGTCTGGCCTGTATCTCTAAAGAGGATGAAGATGCAGAGTTTGCTTCTTTTGAGGACAAAGGTACAGAGAATATTCCAATGCAGCATGAGGATGTGCAGGTGAGTATCCACTTGGATGATATGGAGGGTGAGTCTGTAGATTTGGCTGACACAGAGGTAGTGGTAGAAGCAGCGCAGCTGTAGCAGGAGATTGAACAGAGACATACGGTTTTACTGTAAATGCTTGCAGAACATGAGGAGCAGTTTCAGCAGAGAAAAGATGGGCTCCGTAAAAGGCTCCATAGCGTTTCACCACAAGATTGTTGCATGAGTGTGATTTCCGAGAAGAGGCATCAACCGATGCCGGTGCAGCAACATCAGGAGATGTCCGACAATATGCGGCTGGGGGAGGAGTTGCCTGGTGCAGGATAATTAGCCAGGTGTCAGACAGATGTGCAGCTTATGGTCGCAGAACAAATTAAAGTGGCATTTAAAGTGGCATCGCCAGAGCAAAGAGCACAAAAGCATTTGGCAGGTTGGACTAAAGAAGCAACATTATGGGATGCATGATGGATACAGTCTGATATTGGAGCATGGGTCCTGGATCCTTCCTGGGATCCATAGATGTTTTCAGGTGGTCCAACAGTGTTGGAACGTTTGACACATGTGGCACAGGAGTCAGGGGATCGGTTGAACATCTCAGAGGGTAATTTATACTGCAGCTACTATAATGGACCTTAATATAGAGACTTATCAGATGAAAGAGGTAGGGGCAGTCCCTCAGGCAGACACTGTGCTGACAATGAGAGAGCCTGTTGAGAATACCATAGGGCATGGGGAAGTGGACTGTACTAGCTCTAGGCAGGTACAAGGGGAAGTTATGATAATGGATACATTTGGTACAGCCACAGGCCTGTGGGTCTTATGCAGGGGTAACAGCGGGGGTTAGTGGTGAGAATCCAGGGAGAAGTACCCTCACGGGGCAAATGGACAAAGATTTTCAGATAGGTTCCCCTGAACAGAGCCATTGCCTAAGTGGAACGCTGTTTGTTTGCACTATAAAGGTGGTTTAGAGAACCATACAAATAGGATTTGCATGGGGAAATTGCTTCTTAAAGAAAATATGTGGTTCATGGCCTCAGAAATCTTTGCATTGATATATCTTTCTGGGGAGGATGTATTCAATGTAAGTTTTCAATATCCTAGTGGTTTGGAGTGCTTTTGGATGTTATACAACCAAGTAAAATTTTCCCCTCTGTGGGTCCCTTTTCTGGCCATTTCCCTGACTAAGCCCCTGGTAAAAACTGTTACGGTAATGTTCTGTAATGAAAGTATACATGTGGCAGATATAGTCCACTGGCTGCAGCAGCGTTGGGAGGTTCTTGGTGCACCTGAGGCCATTATCGATTCGGAATACCTGTGGGCGGGTAGCTGGAAATTTAAAGTGAAGTTGATGCAAACTTTGGAGGGGATTATATATATTCTGAATAGTTTTTTTTTTCTGGGCTGGGACTGGGGGTCTGTTTTTATGCAGGCCAACCCAAGGCCTGCTATAAATGTGGCTCACACACATTTGTCTAATACTTGTGATCTATTGAAGTGTGGGATCTGTGGGGAATTTGATCACATCAGCTTACAGTGTGCTAATCATTCTCATTGTGATCTTTGTGATGAGATTGGCCACGTTTATAATGATTGCCCCTGGGCTGCCCATAATAAACGTCACATGTTGGATCTGGATGACCTGATTAAAAAAGCTCAGCAGGCCACGATATTCTACAAATGATGCAGACCATGGTGAAAACATTCCAGCAGCCTGACATTGCCCAGTTCCCCGCTGGTGGGAATGACCAATCTGGCCCTTCCCCAGAGGATCCTCTAGAAGAGAGAGAGGAAGAGGTCTCTCAACTAGACAGGATTGAGGATCATTCATCAGATGAAAATAATGTGACTGATGTTATGCATGTATCTGCACCCCTCTCCACCCAGAGCTCTTGGTCACCTCCGGCTATTAGGAGAAGAAGTGCAAGACTTACTAAAACTTCTCTTTCTATAGTAGATTTGAAGATCCATAATTCATGTGATGTTCTATAACAGAGGGGCTCTGGTAATATTGAGGATGCAGACATGATGTCAGATGCTTTGTCTATACATGACATACAGGATGCGGATGACACTATTGGTATTTAGGACTAAAAGGAAAAGAAAAAAAGAAGACAAAATCATGACTGAAGAATCCCGGATTACAAATATTCTGGGTTAAATGACTAAGAAAGTGATTGCTACTTTGAATACATGCAGCATAACAAATGTTGCAAAGAGGGTGGCTTTATTCTCCTGGTTGAAAGAATCAGCTGTGGATTTGATTTTCTTACAAGAGACATGGATGGATTCAAGAGCAATGCTGTATACTTCTCATAATAAATGGATGTGGAGCCATCTTATTGGTCATTTGGGTTGGATAGGGTGGGTATCTTGTTCTCAGGTGTGGGGTTTATTTTTCAAAAATTGTTGGATTTGATTCTGGGAAGGGTTCTGATTGTAGATGTCATGTGGCACCAGCTTCCCAGCAGGTTTGTTTCTTTTTATGGGCCACAGTCCAAAGACGATAGAGTAGATTTAATCTCTATTTTATATCCTTATCTACTTACTACCAGAATGGTGCATATGGGCGGGGATTTTAATGTCACTTTGCATGTTTCAGAGAGATGTGGGACGGGTAAGAGAGTTTATTGTGATTCCAATGCCTTTAAAAAATTTGTGGCTACTGCCAAGTTGTGTGACTGTGCCCATCATTTTGAGTGGAAGTTCATTCATGTAAGGGGACCTCTCACTAGTTTAATCGATTATTTGTTGGTTTCTAAATCACTAAAAATTCATGCAACAGAAACTGTTCCAGTGGAGTTTTCAGATCACCATATGGTAAAATCAGTGGTGAGTACAGAACCCACCATGATATCTGTTCTGGGGCAGTGAAGAATGAATGTTTCCGCTTCGTCAGATAAAAGAGTAGAATTGGCACTTTTGAATATACTTATCGCTAAGGTTTCCATTTTATCATTATATGAGAATTTAGGGGAATGATGGAGGGATGTAAAAGGGGAGATTAACAACTGGTTGATTTCACATGGTAAACAGAAAGTGAGATCAGATTTTTTAAGTTGTTCGCTACTGAGGAATCAACTTTATTGTTTATATTCTTCTGTGTATGTTGGTAATCAGGATGTGTATGCCCTTATTCAAAAATTAAAATCAGACATGCAAAGATTTCAGTACAATAGGTTGAAAACGCTAGACACACCAATGTCTTTTGGCACACAGAAAGTTCTGTTTATTTATCCCTGTGTAATCTGTAAAGATAGAAGATATAATTCATAGATTAATAGTCTGCTGTCAGATTCTGGATAGGTTATCTCTGACAGTGCAGGGATTTAAGGTGAAATGGATGGGTATTTGCAGACTGTTTACATCCTCAGAAGTGACACAGTCAATGGTGGAGAATTATTTATCAGATATTAAGGTAGCTCAGCTAGGTAAGCAGGAGATTCATGAATTGGTTAGACTGATACAGTGACAGGAAGTGTATAGGGTAATTCAGGATTTGAAATTGGGAGCTTCACCAGGGAGGGATGGGATCCCATCGGAGCTATATAAAACTTTTATTGATGTGTTCAGCTATTATTTAATGCATGTTTTTAATTTTTATTTAATTACACAACAGTATGTCCTTTTGGATTTTTCTGTGTTGGTGAATTTTTTATATAAATCAGGACATAGGAGGTGTTTAGGGAATTGGAGACCTATGTGTCTCTTGAATTCAGATTATAACATTTTGACTACTATCTTGCAGAAATGTCTCAAGAAGGTGGCTCATGTTTTGGTACATCCGGCGCAAGCATGTTCAGTTCCAGGCAGGTTGATTCAGGATAATTTAGGGTTGTTTCAGGATATCTTTGCATACTGTAAGCAGGAAGAAATTCCAGGATTTTTGCTCACCCTAGATCAGAGCAGGGCATTTGATAGAGTAAATCATGTGTTTCTGTTTAAGGTTCTACAATCTTATACCAGATAAGTTCATTTCTTGGATCAAGATGGTATATACAACTGCTTGGGTGGCTCATCCATTAAGAGAGATGGAAAGGAAAGCAGTGTCTGTGCTCTCTGGGGTGCAACAGGGATGTCCACTGAGCCTCTTACTGTGTGTGTGTTTGCACTGGATTCTCTGTTTCTGAAAGAAGTAGTAGTGGATGCATAAATTCATGGTTTGGGAGACAAGGGAGAGAGAGGAAGATGGCTAAAATGATTGCTTATGCAGATGGTGTTTGTGTTTTTATTAGAAATGAGGAGAGTGTACATCATTTAATGGCCCAGTATTCAATGATTTCTGGAGCTTTATTAAATAAAGAATCATAGAATCACAGAAGCTTGACAGCAGAAAAGGACCATACCAGCTCATCTAGTCTGCCCTTTTTTCCCTCCTACACCTCCCCCTCCCTGCCAGCCCCCACCCTCCACCCGATACTCGGCCCCATATGCTTGTCCCATGCCCTCTTGAATTCTTCCAACCAATTTAATCCCCATCACTCTATCTGGTAGTCTGTTCCAGTGTGCCACCACCCTCTCAGTGAAGAAACATCCTCTCACACCACCCCTGTTTCTTTTTCCTTGCAGTCTGAGGCTATGCCCTCTAGTTTTCTAGGAGAAAAGTAAAGCATTGCTTTTGAGACCCAAGACTTTTTCAGAGCATCAGTTAGCTGGTATCCCTATTGGAGCTGGACCCTGTAAGATTTCAGGCCTCCAATTTGATTCTGAGGATGATGCTGCTCTAAACTGGCAGGATAGTTTGGAACTGGTAAATCAGAAGGTTCAGAGATGGAAGGGGTGGCATTTGTCCAAACCGAAGAGAGGTCTTAATAGTGAGACAGTTTCTACTTCCATTATTATTGGATGTGGGTATTGTGTTCCTTCTGCCTTTACATCATGAAACCATCTGTATAGTTTATTCTTTCAAATGACTTGGGGCTGCTATTTAAACCCAGTTAGAAGAGTGTTTACCTATCTGCCTAAACAAAGAGAGGTATTGGGGATGATACATCTGGTGTTTTTTTTTCATTCCTTATTTTGGTCTGTTTCCTTTAAATTAAGTCTTTCATCAGTAGGGGGAATGATCCAAATATAGTTTCATAGGGTGTACAGAGATTATTTGAAGTCCTGGGAGACTATTCCACCCAGTATAGGACAGGAAGATGGTTACTGATTTTTTTCTAAGTCAACTATGTTAAAATTAAGGAAATGGAAGATAACAAAACAGGCTTTAACTTATATTCCAAGAAAATTATTATATGCTAAAATTATGGAACATGAGGGGGTAATGGACCCAGAGTTTAAAAACTGTAGGCCTTCAAAGGTTAAGTTAGTATGTGCACAGCTAATGAATCCAAGAATTCCTATGAAGATGTGGGATATTGTTTGGCTGGGATCCTATGGCAGATTAAATGTAAAGGGTAATCAAATGTATAAAACAGTGAATGAAATGGGGTGCGCTTATTCATATTGTGCTGCAGTGTTGGAAACGATAGAGCATTTTTTATTTACATGTTCATATGCCTCAGAATTTTGGAAAATGACAGCTAGCAAATGGCAGATGCCCCATTTATTACAGTTAACGTATGAACAATTCATTTTGGAGGATATGGCACAACTGTCTAGTAAATTCAGTGCCAGTACTTTACAGGTCTTTTTCACCTGTATTGAATGTTATTTGTAGCAGGCAAGGGTACAGTTTGTTCTGGAACAGAAATATTTGGGACACTCACAGTTGTGTATTATTATCACAAATGTGGTTAGAGAGGTGTATAAGAAAAAGTGTTTATTTCATCCTAGAGCACAAGTGAATGTTTGGTGGAGGGGGTTTTCATTTATTTTTAAGTATAAATGAAGATTGACAGGGTGGTGGGTTCATTTGGGGATATCTTTACCTGATTTTATTTGTATTGAATTAATTTCTTGGATGTTGATATACTGTGATACTACCCTTACAGAAATATAGGTGTGCTGTATACATACAGAATGCATGCCACATGCTTAATTGTGCAATGTTTGCATGCGGTTCACATACACAAAGTGAACCTAAGTGAAGCAGGTCTAAAAAGCAAATCAGGTTTGCATGCTGCAAGCTTGACATGTACGCAGCAGGTAAGCTGGTGTGATCCTCTTCTAAAAATTACATCAGGTTTGCGTGTTGCACACTTGACATGAGTGCAGTAATTAAGCTTGTGTGAACATCAATTAAACATCACATCAGGTTCACATACTACACGCATGTTATGTTTGCAGCAGCTAAACTGGTACAAATCTCACTTAGAAAGCACATCAGTTTCTATTTCTTATACTACTACTGCTAGCAGTTAAAGTAATTAAAATACATTTTTTATTTGAATTCCCATAAAAATTAGGTAAACTCATTAATTCTGATCCTTTTGCAAGTTGTTTAATGGCTTTTGATTTTTGTCATTAAATCGCCGTTAATTTGTAAAGTATTGTTTGCTTACTGCATTAAATGCCTAGGATATAGCCAGTCAACATCCCCCATTCCAGATGTACAAAGAGGGGCCTCTGTGTTGAGAAACCTATCCTTTTGGTTTTGGACCATGTAAATCTCTTATGAATATTTAGTGTTACAAATGTGTTTCTCCATGGCTGTTTCATCTCACTTACTTTCCCTTTCTCATTCTTTATTGAGCATATACACTAAGGCCATGCTCAGCACTCTGTGTGCTGAGTAGAGTCTTGGAAGCATGCACCATACCTCACATTTTGTCACTGAAATGCGGGACATGGACACTCAAAATGAGGGACAATGAGGGACACTAACCCACATGATAATCAGGACACATCATGAAACATGGAGATACAGTACCTCAGAACACAATGGAAACCATTGCATTAGCACCCAAGAATGAACAGAAACATAGAGCACAGATACATAGACTGTGACAGCAGATAAGGACCACTTGGCCCACCCAGTCTGCCCATTTCCCTACCTATTGGATAAGCTACAGATCCTAGTTAACCAACAGCCTACTTCTTCCTACTACCCACTAGAATTGCCTTATGTCTGTCCCATGCATTTTTGAATTTCCCCACTGTTTTTGACCCCACAACCTTCTCAAGAAAGTTGTTCCATGCTTCCACCACACTCTCCATGAAAAAATACTTCCTCACCATTTCAAAATTCCTACCATTAAGTAGGGGTGCCATTTAGGTAAGGCAGAGGGGGTAGCTGCCTCCCCCCTCATATTTGTGCCTAGGTTGTTTTTATGGTATGGCAATGATGGCATTACATTTGGATTAAATCTTTTGCACAATAAGTGCCCAGCTGGCCTGTGTGTACTCACGCTGCAGGTATTCTCCAGACTCAACTGTGTCTGTATTGTGTTGTCCACTGTCTCCTCCTATTAGCGGCAGCAGAATCACATGTGACGTGGATGAGCTGCAGCCAAGAAGAGCACATGAATCTTGCAAGTGTGGCACTGTCTTTCCCACCACAGAGTAGACAGACTGCACACTACAGCTTGGAGGAGTCAGTGAGCACTGAACTTTCAATAGCAGTGTTGTGGCAGCATATTTTTTTTGGTCTTCTCTTAGTGAATCTCCATCTCCCCTGGTGGCTGAAGGGGCAGAGGGTGAGCGAGAAGCTTACTCAAGACTATGCTACCTATTTACTCTATTAGGCTCGCCTAGCAAAAACAACAGCACAGACCCTCACAGCAGCAAGCTAGGCTTAGCAGCAGTGGTGACAGTGGTGTGGATGGCCTTCATAGACCTTGATCAGTGTGGTGTGACAGCAGCAACCAAGCAAGAAGCAAGCAACCCAGGTTGGGTGGGTTCAGTTGGTGAGGTAACTTGGTCACAGACCACGCTGGGGACCTGTGATAGTCGGTTCTTGCATCCAGCTTCCGGTGGAAGAAGAGGGGGGAGCAGACTGAAAACTGGGCTGGTGGCACACTGTGCCAGGCTGCAGGTTCTGGCCATATGACTGGGTAAGTAAAAATTAATAATTTTTTTTTACAGGGGAGATTAGAGAAGTAGGAAGGACTGAAACAGTGATGTGAGTTTCATGTTTCTTCACCTTTGGGTGGCTTCATGACCCATAGAGGATGGATACTGAATGGAATGGAGTCAAGGGAGAAAAATAAGGACAAAGTTCTTCTTGGGGGGCAGAACTTCAGCCAGAAAAAAAATGGTTAGTAACCAGGAGGGTTTAAGACTAAATCTGATGCACTGCTCCGGGGTATATACAGATGAATCTTATACATTTGAATTTTTCCTGATTTGCATATTACTTTTCAGTCAGAACAAATATGTTGTACCTTTCAGAGATGTTACAGACATTCTACAGCTGTCCCTCCCATTCACAGACAGTTGAGGGGTATGGTATGCACAGACTACTGGAGCCACACTATAGTCAGGTTTATGCCCCCCCCAGTGAAACTGACATCCACATCCTCATGCTCAGGCACATAATGACAAAGGAGACTGCAGGGGTATCCACTACTGAGATGAATGGGGTATTTCTTTATTACTATTTTATGCATTATTGATGGAGAGTTGGAGATTAATGAAGGCCACTGCTTGACTAACAAGCACCTTCTTTGTAGAACAGTGGCCTTCATTATTCTACAATTCACCATCATAATGCATAAAATAGTAATAAAAAATAACTCCATTATTTCAAGGCGGGTATGCCCCAGCACTCTGACCCATGTACATCATCTTTTAAAGACTCCTGCCTCTGGCTCCCTAGTACTCAAGTAAGAGACGTTTTACTTATATCTATACTTGGTGGGTTGTCTGTAGCAGCATGGCCATACCTGCTACAGTGTATGTACATGGGGGTGGGGGACTGGCCATGTGAGTGTGGGTCAAGTTACTGCTACTTTTGTGTTTTCACATTGTATGGAAGCATTCAAAACCATGGAGAGAAAATAGTAGGAGTACAGGAGAGACAGAAGTAATTAAGTGGTTTTGTGGGTAAGTTTGTGTATTGGGGTGGGAAAAAAACACATGTGTTTCCATTGGTATGTGTGCTGCAGTTCAACTGCAAAACTGAAATGATTAATAGAAGAAAACTGAAAAGCATTAACAGTGGCTACAATAATGCTGCATGCGTGCAGATGTATTCAAATACAGTATGTATTGAAGCATAAGCAAGTCATATTTGTGCAGACAGTATGGCTGAGTGGTTAAAGGCACTGAACTGCAAGGCAGGAGACTTGGAGGCATGAAGACCTGGGTTTGAATCTCATCAACTCTCACTTGTGCATGGTATGATCCTGAGCAAGGCACTTAAATTTTAGGTGTGCAGTTATCAGTGGCCACTTGCTATTTGCACGCATGTCACATGCATGCAGTCTTTCCCAATTTAACATAAAAAGCATGGTTTCCACACTTGCTTGCTGCATGCTAGCCATATGCATGCAATCGGTTCCAATTTAATATTTAAACCATATTTGCAGCATGCATATCACTTGGGTAGTTTTATGTGTGCAGTATGAAAACATTTTATATAATTATTTCTGTAAGAGTACTGTGAAGTTTATGTTTTTCAATTAAACATTCCCTTACTTATCTGTAGGGGGAATCCTTGGCCAACCATTCCAATATATCCACTTTGGAGGAGCCAGTGGATAGAATGGATGTGGAGGAGACAGGGCAGCAGGCCTCCTTCCCTGGTCTCACAACACAAGAGGCCGTTGATGCAGAGATGATGGTTGTCGATTTTTCAGATGAAGATACCACTATGGATGTGTTTTTGTCATTCGAAGAGCTTTGGAAAGAGGTGGCTTCTGTTAACACAAAAAAGGTACTGAATTTAGTCACTAACTGTCCAGCTACTACTGAGGACAAGTCTGTGCAACATTTGGATAGTATACAAGTACAAAAATTACAAGCTAAGAGAAAAAAATGTTTAAAGAAAGCGCTTGAACTGGATAAAGAACTTGGCAGACTTACTAAGCATTCCTCCCCTATCAAACCCGCTACTCGCACTGTCAGTATGAGTCAACCACCCGATGACGCATCAGCATCAAAGGCTACTGCAGCTTCGACCACCTCTGATTCACCTTGTACTTTACAACAGCCTGTTGAGCTGGAGGGAACTTCCACAGTGGCTGGCAATGAAAACGGCCAAGGGGCCGTGTCAACAGCCTAAAGCTCCATTTTCAGATAATACAGCAGAGACTTTGAAACCAGCTAAACACAGACTTTTTGCAGGGTGGCACTCTAGGGTTACTGCTTGCAACCCCAGTAAATCCCTGGATACAGTGATAAAACAACGTGGTGTAAAACCAGCATTGGTTCTTCAAACTAGAAAGGATATGTACTTGGAGCACGGCAGGACAAGATGCACTTACTGCAGGTACTTTAGGCCCTGCTCCATGAAATACAGATATCAGAGCTGGGAGCCAGTCTCCTGTCCATGTCCTGGAAGATGCGGGCTGGAAACAGGGAGCTGACAGACAATGGACTCCTAACCCGACGGACTCCATGTTTCAGAAATATCAACTTGGAGGGGGCATTGTGGAGGACATCTACCAACCAGACGTGCCTAAAGAGAGCGCTGCACTTTTTTTTTTAATTCTAATTTCTTTCTCCCCCCCAAGCCGCTAGCCGACTGGTACTTTCAACTCGGTCATGGAGCCATGGACTTCCACCCCTCATATCGGCCACAATCCTTCTGAAGCCCCATGGCTTCTCCCATATAGTGGGGCTGCTGCACTCTCCCTGCATGCTGCAGACTTCAGGATAGGTCAGAGGCTTGGCCTGAGGGGTTAATAGAAGCTATAGCTGGCTTCATGGATGGTGGCCAGCAGCTGCCCTGTGTCCAATTTTCTGGGGAGGCGGGGCCGTGCAATGACGTCCGGCATCCACCCCTCCTCCTGTACATATTTTAAGGCAGGTAGCTGTGCAACTCCCAGCCTCCACCAGGGGTCCATCACATGCTGAGCACTTCCCCACCCTCCCCCCAGAGAAGGAGAGCAGTCCATGGGACACTCTATCCTTTTCCCCCAGCCAGGCCTCCAGCGACCCTGGTCCATTCCCGAACCTGGGTCGCTGGCGTAGCAAGCGGAAATCCAACTGCTGTGCAAATGGGCCAGGAGCTCTGCACTTTTTGAGGAAACAAGCTTAAAATTCTACTTATTTTTTTTGCTGTAAACATTAATCAAGGAACAGCAGTGAATTCCTCTCACCGTCCTGAATTGTTGCATGTAATTTTTTTGTGATGGGACATACCAATAAAGCTCAGGGTGGAGGATTGAAAAATCAGCCAGCAGCTGAGCCACAGTCAATGGCTGAAACTCAACTTTTGATTTTTTTGTCTTTGGTAACTGGGTAAGGCCCACTAGGCACACGTGCCTGTTTTTAGGAGTGACCTAGGAGCAATGGGTAGTTAAGTGACTTGCTCAGAGTCACACAGTATTCAAGTGGAGGTTGTAAGAATCAAACCCAAATCTGGTCTGCTGGATGTACCAAGCTAGTTCACAGCTCATTACTCTAACCTCTAGGCTATACTGCCAGGGACGGAACCCCCAAGGATGGAACCCCCATGGAAAGCATTGAAAAATCAATGCAGGCAATCGATAATAAAATAGAGTCGATCCTAAGGAAGTTACGGAACAGGATGCCAAGATAGACAATGCCTCCAAAGCAGCAACTTCAGTGGAATCAATGGCAACTAAAGCCCTGGCAGCAACCAGTAAAATAATCTAGGAAAATATGCAGTTCTGATACTGCATGGAGGTGGTGGAAAATGCTCAGTGGACCTCAAATGTCCTGGTAGTAGGCCTACAAGAGAACTGTGCAGAGGAAGGAGAAAATCTACTAGAATTTCTCCGAGGTTGGCCACTAGAAAGCATACATCTAGAATAGTCCCTGACACCAAACAACTTTCTCAAAGCCTACCATATATCTCCCAGGGCTGCAGTAAATCAAAGCACTTCTCCTTGTACAGTTTTTCTTGTGATCTCAGGTGCTTCTATTTGGGACATTATTCTGCAAGCAGCTAGAGGATCGGGATCTCTACAATTCCAAGATAGGACTGCCCACTTTTTCACGGATCTCTCCTTTGCCACACAGTCCAGGAGAAAAAGGTTTGATGGAATCTGTGCTAGGCTCAGAAGCCTGGGAGTTGCCCATTCTCTGCTAATGCCCGCCCAACTGCAAATACAATAGGATGGGCACACATTTCAATTCACAGACCCAGATGAAGCAGGGAAAAAGGTGAAGGCAATCAGCAGGGAATATAAAAGGTCTCAGACCCACGATGCCTCAGACTCAGAGGAGGATACCTGAAGGTGGAATAAAAATAAATTTATTGATGATTTAAAAAGTTACTATATACAGTTATAAATAGCAGTTTGAAGGTTAGATGTGTTACCTAATCAGAGAGATTACTAGCTCAGCAAAGCTATGAGGTGGTTTTAAACTACCCAGTTATTTAATAATGATTTTTTATTATTTCTCTGTTTCTCCTTGTTGAAAAAATGTTTACCTAAAAGACTTATAAAATGTATAAAGGCTGGAAATGTACAGTAGGAAATATAACTGTAGTAGGTTATAACAAAATTTCTGTTGGTAACTAGGTACATAGTGGCCCACCATATGGCCATAACATACGCAGTTGGAAAAAAATAGTAATGGGAAACTTCCTAGCATTTCAGCTATGATAGTGTTGTAGTAAAATTGTTTCAGAGAGGTGTCAAAGTTTTCTCTTTAATTGCACTACCACTTTTAAGGACTGAAATGTTTGATAAGGGGGTCACATCAACACAGGTGTTGAGTTATTATACTGGGTAATACTTTATATATCGCATTGACCACCCAAAGTCCTGTATGGTGCAGCATTTCATGGACATTATTCTATACTTGTTATCTGTCAAAATACCCCTAAATTATGAAAACAGATTGCATAGACTTATGTTTACTTATAACATTGGGTGTACCGACAGTGGCATCAATTGATCTCTTTCATGAGATAATTATGTATTGTTGTTTTTTATGAAAGCAATAAAATATAATTAAAAAAAAGAAATATCAACTTGAAACTGCAAAGGCAGTAGCTACTGAATCAATATCGTCTATGAGCTCCAACAAACCCTGGGGTAATGTTCTTGCTGAATCTGTTACAATAATGTTACCCCATGTATTATTGAACCTATTAATTCTGTAAATACCTCTGTATCTGTTGACGTTCATTCTAGCCCCAATCAGGTAGCTGAGGATCCCCTATGGCTAGGCCCCTCTGTTGAGGTATTAGGGTCCCTGATGGTAGAACTGGGATGAATCCCATGTTTAAGTTATCAGATCTCTTTCAGAACAATGGGTAACCCGCTCCATATAGGAACATGGTTCAATTATTGTACAAAGAGGGTCTGGAGTCCCCTCCCAACAGGTTGCACATAGCAAGAGTTTTACTGAAAGGGTCAGTGAAGTTTTTTCTTTGGAAATATTTGCCCTGATTAATATTGGTAACTCCAACTATGATGTCAATTTTAAGAATGTTTCTAGCCTAGATAGTTTCTGGGTTCAGTACCAGGGGCTAAAAAATACCCCAGCATGGATTCCATTTCAGGCTAGCCCCCTCACTAAGCCACTTGTTAAGATTATTACTGTTATGTTTAAGAATGAGGGGGTAAATGTCGAGGATATCCTTTTCTGGTTACAACAGTGGTTGAGGTACTGGGTAGACCAATACCTAAACTGGACAGTGAACAAATTTGGGATGGTGGGTAGAGCATAATGATTAAATTGTTCTCTACCGATTCATGCCCTGTACATCTTCCCAGTAGTTTTTTTGGGGGGTAAAGATCGAGGTTCTCTTTTTTATGCTAGGCAGCTTCACTCCTGTTTCAAATATGGATCTCACACTCATCTTAGCTTGTCCTGTGATGCTGCCCAATGCAGTCATTGCCTTGAATATGACAACATTGCTACAAACTGTTCAGACTTGTTCAAGTGCAATCTCTGTGAATGGATTGGTCGTGACTATGGGTGATGTCCCTGGGCCTCGCATAATAGAAAGGATTGCCCTTCTCATGAAGGCCTGATTAACACTGCCCAACAACTTCAAGTCAAAAGAGTAGCTAAATAAAGCCTTAGAACTGCTAGGGAAACACTAGGAACAGAAACAGCCCTCCCAGCTCGAGAAACCACAGACCCCCAAATCAGAGATCTGCAGCCATGGAGGTTCAACAACCAGTGGAGAGCTCAGTAGCTGACTCTGATAGAATAGAGGAAAGTGGTAACCCACTCAAGACTTCTGAGGTTTCAGTGGATGTGTCTGTCTCTGAGATGCCACTCCCCCCTTCCCTGGGTAATGATGGGCCTTTTAAGGTAGTTGCTAAAAAGAAGCTGCCCTGATTGGAGAAATCCTTGTAAAAAAAACTCTGGATATGGGGGGGGTAGGAAGTAGGACCCTCCACTTGGAAAAGATGCAACAAATATGCAGCCCTGATCACTGAATCAGCAGAAGGGGATTCAGGGGTGGAAGAAATTGATACTTTTTCTATAGCCTCTACAATGGACATGGAGGGGGGAGACTGTAGAGCCAAATGGACTAGACAGATAAGACCTTCTAAAACTCCATAGTTAGCCTCCTGGTACATAATGGGTCCATTACATTTTCTCCCTCCTGATGCATTGCCTCACTATTTCAACACTTAATGTGAACAGCATCAAGAGTGAAAAAAAAGGGTTGGTGTACTGTTTATACTTCAAGAAGGTAGAAGTGACATTTATTGTATCCAGGATACTCTACTTAAAACACATACGGAGCTTCAACAATCATCTAAAACTTGGACCTCGGGACCTTCCTTTTGGTCCACAGAGGAAGACACTTGTGATGGGGTAGGTATACTCTTTGCTAATCCTTTGTTGAAAGTATCTAGATTGGTGGACATTCACTCTGGTAGGGCACTGCTTCTAGATATTTCCTATCAGTCAGAGATGTTCCATCTTATTGCCCCCTACAGACCCCAAACTAAGGCTCAAAGAATGCCTTTGTTTAAAGAAATCCAGTCTTTCATCCACACTTCATGCCTTCTTATCTGGCTGGGAGACTTTAACTGTGGGCTAAGGCAGTCAGACAGAGGCTTGAAAACCACTAAACTGTTTTGTGACTCAACAGCATTGCACAATATAGTCAACACTGCTGGTCTAATTGATAGATATAGGAGTCAACACCCCACCGGAGGGTATACTTGTTTTAGGGGTCCTCTGAAGACATGAATTGATTTCATGTTTATTTCTGCTGCACTTACTATTCTAAATGTCAAAACGCAGGCCTATGAATTTTGTGACATTGTTCCTATTACTTTGCAGTTTACTTGGGATGGTACACCCCAGTATAAAAAGAATGTTTGGAGGCTTAATGAGTCACTTTAAGATGACCCAGTGGTGCAAAAATTGTGGAGGTGGGATTGGGCAGCCAGGATTTCGATTTTAGAATTCTATGAGGACCTATCTGAATGGTGGGAAGATACAAAAAAATCTTGGCAGGTCTTCTTTCAAAACAGGGCCAAGTATGTAGCCAATTAGGACTATTTATACTATCTCCAGTTAAGGCAACAACTGCAACATTTAATATCACCATCTGAAGTTAATAATTTTGATGACTGCCCTCAGATTAGTACAATAAGATCTCAGATGTTAAACTTGCAATATAACCAGGCCAAGTCCTTCAATCAGGAGATAAGGTTTGGTACTCAGGTACAGAAGAGGTCCCTAGACCCCTTTAAAGAATGTAAATCTAGGGTGGACAACAGAGTTACTTCTGAGCTTAAAATGCCCACAGGACAAGCAGTTACTACTCCGGAAGGTATTTTAAAGATAGTAGAAAATGATGTGGAATCTCTGTATGGCACTGCTCCACAGACCCTATCTGTCCTGGGGTACTTAGAGTCATTTGGCATACCACAGGTAACTGAGCTGGTCTCACAAGAGTTAATAAAGGAAGTCACTGTAGGTGAAGTAGAGGTGGCTATTGGTCATTTAAAGAAGGACCCAGCTCCTGGATCTGATGGTTTAGGGATAGGACTGTATAAAATGTTCAGTGCGGAGGTAGCCCCAGCTCTAGTAATGCTTTTCAATCACATATTAGCATCTTCACAGTATGCTGCTGCTATGAGTGAGGCCATACTAATGTTATTACAAACGACAGGTCTCAAAGCAGATATTGGTAACTGGAGGCCACTAAGCTGCTTAAATACTGACTTCAAAATTTTAAGTAAAATTCTTCTGGCCAGGCTATCTAAAGTGCCTAAATACTTTACTAGTTCTTCACAGACTTGTACCATACCTGATAGGGAAAAAAAAGGATAATTTAATAGTGTTAAGGGAACATTTTCACAGGTGGAGCAGGGAGGTATAAAAGGGTTTGTGCTGGGATTAGATCAAGAAAAGGCATTTGACAGGTTGGCACATGAGTTTCTGTTTTCCACACTATTAGCATTTGGTATCCCTCAGTTATTCGCATCTTGAATACAGAGCATGTACCAGAAGGCTATTATCATTCCTAATGTTAATGGTTGGAGAAGCAGGAGTATTAAGATTTATAGAGGACTGTGTCAGGGCTGTCCATTAAGCCCCCTTCTCTATGCTTTTGGCATTGATATTCTCATACGGCAGATAGTTTCCACTGATGCAATAAGGGGGGCTCACTTTTACCTAGGATCCCCTGATAAAGATTTTAGCACATGCAGATAACCTAGTCCTAACACTAGCCCCAGGTACCTGTGAAACTACTCAGGCTGATATCCTGCAGGCATTTACTGATATATCAGGGTCTAAGATTAATTTGGGAAAAAGTCACGGAGTGACTTTAGGTAATGTCCCCATCCCTGTGTCAGGTAATCTCTCAGGTATACAGATTTCACAGGATCCAATAAATATCTTAGTGGTGGTATTTGGCCCAGCAGACATAACCCTGGCTAATGGGGAAAAGATCATGGTACGTACTAATAGATTAGTGGCTAAATAGAAGGGGCAGCAGCTTTCAAAAACAAAGGGTTGTTTTAATAAAAACACTTCTAGTCCCTATTTTTATATATATTAGCTATGTTTTTCACCCACTTCAAGGAATATTGACTGGGTTATACAGCCTTTTCTTCAAGCCTTTTGGGGTTCTAGACTTAATTCCATTAAAAGGGAGTCCACGTATAGGTCAATTGCAGAAGGAAGTGTCACCATGATACACCCTAAAGCATTTTTCTTTTTTACAATATTGGCATTGCTTTAACCCTTGCTATGCCATGGACTGATATATCAGTCCTGAATTCGCATACATTCTAATTCTATCAGCAGCCTAAGGGTTAAAACTGGGTGAAAAGCTGTGGAAACCTTTGCTGGATATATGGTTAGAACCATGCCTCATCCCGTGAGGTCAAGGGAAACCTGGATGTCTCAGTAAATTGGTGGCTATACCCCAATATGAGCTAGATTGTATTAAGAATGCCATGAAATGGGGAGGTATGCATCTCCTATGGTGAAACCTCTACAGCGACATACATTACTGCTGACAGCAGTGACATGTCACTGTAGGAGTTGCACCCCAGGAGTGGGCAACACTTTCCCCCATCCTGCACCCAATCCCTGAACCAACTCTGACTCGGAGCTGGTATCTTTAGTAACGGGGGTGCAGGGGGTAGAGCCTGCCATATGGGGGGTTTGGAGGTGAAGCCCCCGAAGAAAAAAAACAGATCCTGCTGTGCGTGGCTCCCTGCCAACTGCAAATCACAGACAACAGAGAGCCTGGTGCTGTGATGCTGGTCGATGAGTTCATTGTCGACTCAGCATCGTCGAGCCAAATGGGGATTGTCTGCAATGCAGTTCCAAACTTCAGACAGGAAAACTATTTAGAAAATGGTTTTAAATACGGAGTGTCAGATGACAATCACTTCCCCTTTGTCAAGCCTCACAGATAGAGGGTGCACTTAAACAATTAGCCAGTCCAAGAATACCCCCTTTTGTTTGGGATAGCATTTGGTTGGGTAACTATGGCAGATTAAGTGTGCATGGTAATAACAAGCACAAGCAGCTCTCTGAGAGATACTGCTCTAGACACTCTTGTATTCAAGTCCTAGAAACTCAACAGCACCTATTTTTGCACTGTGTTTATGTTAGACAATTTTGAGACTTTATTGTTATTGAATGGGAGGAACCCCTTTTTCTGACCCTTTCCTACACCATATTGGTATATGCCCCCCTCAGGAACCTGGGGTAAATATCATACAGATACCACGTATATAATGTTTGCTGTGTTAAGGTATTTTATTTGGCAAGCAAGATGCATGTGGGTACTTCAGCAGAAGTTGGTATCACATGTAGAGTTGCTAAATAATGTTCAGAAAGCATTAAACAGAATCCTGCAGTTGAACATGGAGCATTTATCTGCAGAAAATGTTAAGCACCTTTGGATAAATTGTGATTAATGGATTGACTAAATAACATCTTGTTTCACTGTAGGATCTGGGTGTATTGGGTAGGTGATGGTGTTATCTGTTTGTCATAATCTTTCTGTTATATTATGTCAGTTTTCTTTGATTGGTTGCATTTTTTTGCTTGGTATAATTTCACTCAGATCTGTTCTTGTAATGAAGTCCAAATTTTCAATAAAAATTTCCATACACATTTTGAGAAGTGCCATGGGATCTTTAATATCCACCTGAACTACCACCAGAACAGGCAGATGGGACCTCAGTTTAACGTCTCATCCGAAAGATGGCACCTCAGGAGTGCAGCACCCTCCTCATGCTGCACTACAATGTCAGTACTGGGATTTAACTCAAGTGCCTGGTGTGGGGACAGAACCCACAACCTTCTGATCTTCTGGTCTCAGAAGTGAGTGTGCATCCTGCTGAGCTCCAGGCACTTGTGAATTTAACAGTAGAATAGGCAGTAACAATGACAATATTAACAAAGCAACCCAAAATAATACCTAAAGAAAACTCCACACTCTCACAATCCCCTTCCCTCCGCACCCCAACCCCAATGCCTTTCCCTTGAGCCTGTGGTGCCTCCATTTCTTTACCCACTTCAGCCTGTAGGATGACTATGTTACCGTCAGTGGGCCCCAGCTTCTATCCAGTTCCATAGTTGGGTGAAGCAGACCACTGAGAATGATGTGCTCAAGGTACTTTTTGGCTCTGCTAGGGTCTGAACCCATAATTCCTCTGTCTAAAGATGATCTAACCAGTTGACCACATTGCTTACTGCAAAAATGTTAATATTTTCTGGGGCCCTAGATGGTACCCTGACCCACAGCTCTTTCACTGAAATTTGCCCCACATTAAAGGTATTGAACCACCCCTGGTCTTTACATTTTGCATAGCAAACCCCACCCTCAACGCCTAGCCACTGCACCCCCAATTCTAAAATCCTTGAGCTGCTACTGATTGGGTGTGTTAAGTGGTTCTGTTCTGCTGACTTTTCTACACTTAAATTATACATTAGGCTAATAAGAATATCCTCACAACTGTACCAAATAGATTCTTGAGTTCTCTCCTAACATTCTTTCAGTTGTATTATTATGGATAATAAATGTTTTGGAGATGCTGGAATGCACTAACTGGATGAACTGAAAAGTTGAGGTAATGTTTTAATTGTGGCTTCTAATTGCTGGATGGTTAGCCTGGGCATAGAGGGACAGAAAGTGAAACAGATTGCCTATGGGCCAGGACCGTTAAGCTGAGTGGTATGTTTAGTTTACTTTGGGATACATTTCTTTTTCAGACCTGTGTGGTTGTGATTTATAAGTACACAATAAATGTTGCATTTTACTGATGAGTGACTTGGTACTGATAATTGATTGCGTAGTTTGTTTGACTTTGAGTGACTGCAGGCCTTTGTCTTTTATAAACTGGCCATGCCTGTTACCTTTCATGCAGGTTCTCAGCACTGACTCACTTTAAACTACTGACGATTGGAAGGCAAGTATTTGTGCCATAGCTGCTTTGATTTCTTTATCTGGCCTTTTCAATGGTGCTCCACTTGAGCAGATAACAGTTTTTTTAGTTAGTGCTTGATGAAAAATGACCTTTATATTTCAATGTATTAGACAAGTCAGGAACATTTAAAGAAATAGCATCTTTTCTCTATGAGAACCCAGCATAACCCTAAAAAATGTCTTCTTTGTCAACAATTAGGGTTGTGAACTCAGTGACTCATAACTGAAATAGAAACGATATCCTGGTTGTTTTGCAGACCTAATGTCAGAAAACAATGTGGGCAGAATGATCTTTTCAACTATCGTTTATTAGGTGAGGTTCATTTTCTCCTTTTACAGTATCTTCCAGGATCTGTGCAGGGTTTGGGGAGGAACAGAACTGACTCCACTTTTGCTTCTAGAACAAGATTACATAGCCTCACACCACTGATGAGACCTGTTTCAAATCTCAGATGAATTGCTAGTCAGAGTGTTGCACATTTCTAGATAAAACCAAGTTCTGTGACATTTTTTTTCAAAACATTTCCACATATAATTTGGTTATGGCACTTTATAATACTCATTTGATGGAACACTGTGTTCTCATGTTCTCTTGATAGAAACAGAATGTATGACAAGTTATACCATGTAGAAAAGTGAAATTCCACTTTCCTTACAGTTCCATGGACTTTTGCAAAATTCCATGGAATTCCACCTGAGGCCTTTTACACTGAAAATTCATTAAAGAGCACCTTTCCCAGTCCTTTTGAATTTCATGTGTAAATTACCTCTTCTTGCATTGATTCTGAAACTGTATTTCATTACTTTCTGCTGCAGTTAGTTTTTTGCATTCTGAGCTACTAAAAACTTCAGGGTGTACCATACCTTCTGTAGAAGGCCTGGTGTTGCTGTGGACCCAGGATTGTACTGCTGACATCACTATAGGGGAGAGTCAATTTCACAAAAAAAAAGCAAAAAAAAAACCATACTGATAAGGCATTTGGATTTTGGTATAATGCATTGCTAACAGTTTCTTGGGGAAGGAGGAACACAGTATGCACACTGAGTACTGGTAGTTTTCCTTTGCAACACTGTTGCAACTGCATGGTACTGCACAGTGTGAGTCACTCCTGTACCCTACAGTGATGTTATCAGGAGCCAGCAGCCAAGCAGCTGAACAGCAAAGGCAAGTGTAGCAGGGCTCAAAAACAAATCAAATTATGGACATCCTCTTTCTAGATTTCAGCAAGGCATTTGACTCGGTTCCTCACATGGGCCTGTTGGATAAGCTGGGAGAAATGGGGGTGGGGAACCAGATGATCAGCTGGATAGGCAATTGGCTCCAGGACTGGACCCAGAGGGTCGTAGTTGGCGGGATAGTCTCATCCCCAAGGAGGGTCATTAGAGGGGTCCCACAGGGATCAGTCCTTGGGCCCCTCCTGTTCAACGCATACGTCTCTGACATAAGGACAGGAATCAAGAGTGAGGTGAGTCACTTTGCGGATGACTCAAAACTGGGGGCGGTGGTGGACGGGGAGAAGGGGAGGGTGGCCCTACAGGGGGACCTGGAGGCTCTGGAAAGATGGTCTAGAAAGTGGAAGCTGAGGTTCCATGCAAGGAATTGCAAGGTACTGCACCTGGGGGCCAGAAACCCGGGCCAAGTGTACACCCTGGGGGGGAAATACTACAAGTCTTGATGGCTGAGAGGGACCTGGGGTGGGGTGGATGTCAAGATGAACAACTCGGAGACTTGTAGGAGGGCAGCAGCCAAGGCCAACAGGATGCTGGGATGCATCGCTAGGAGGATCACCTCCAGAAGGAGGGAAGTGATAATCCCTCTGTATAACTGCTTGGTGAGGCCGCACCTCAAGTACTGCATGCAGTTTTGGAGGCCACACTTAAAGAGGGACATTAAACTCCTGGAAAGGGTCCAGAGGTGGGCAACCAAAATGATTTGGGGCTTGGGGGACAGGACCTATGAGGAGAGGCTCGAAGAGCTAAATATGTACACATTGGAAGAGAGAAGGGACCAGGAGGACATGATAGAGGTCATCAGGTACATGAAGGGGGTAAATAGGTGAGGAAGAGTCAGGGTGCTTCGAAGGAAGGAGGAGTGGGCCACTAGAGGGCATGGGTGGAAGCTGGAGGGGGGAAGATTCAGGGGAGAAAGGAGGAGGTGCTACTTCACTGAGAGGGTGGTAGAGCCATGGAATCGCTGCCTAGGGGCTGGTGGAGGCAGAAACAGTGGAGGGTTCAAGAGGAGGTGGGACAGGTACAGGGAAGGGTTCTGGAAGCAAAATCCAATGCAGCGAGAATATCCAGAACTGTGAAGGGAGAAGCCAGAGAAGGCAAGGGGGCAGCAAGGTCAGTTCCCAGGGTGGGAACTGACCAAACGAGCAGACGAGAAAGACCGTTAGACCTATTCTGCTGGCATTTTAGCATGTTAGTATGTTAGTAAGGCAGAGTAAGCCCTGGCCAAAAATAACAAATGCACACACCCTTGCTGTCCTAGTACTGCAGATAATGGCCCAGATATTCAAAGAGGTTGCACTTGGTGCAACAGAGTTACACCGGCACAAACCCGCATTGCACCCCGGTGGCATATTGAAAAGGCTGCCTAGTGCAGTGCAACTCCCGTTGCGCCGGGGTGAAAAAGTAATTGTATGCAGTGCAGATGCAGGGGGCGTGCTATGCATATACGGCTCTTCCCGATATTCACCTATCATTTGGACTGGAAAGCCCAGACTTCACTGGTTCAATTTCTTTGTCCCAATCCAAGTCTCACAATTGATGGAAATGCCATCTATTGGAAAGACTGGGAAGAGAGGAGTGTAACGGTTACCTAAGACCTCTTTGATGTAGCGATAGGTTGTCTTTGCCTTTAATGCTTTACTGATCTCCAGGCAAAGTACGATATACACTGGACTCATTTTTAGTGGTATCTGCAAATTTGTTCTGTTGTAGAACACAAAATTACCAAGGACCTTGTCCTTCCTCAACTGTATCCCTTTGATCGATGAATTGCTACTCTGGGTAGCTCCCAACACCTAACTGCTAAACTAAAGGCCTTCTGAATGTGTACTTTTCCCTCCTCCCCATTGACCGACCTGAAAGAAAAATGGGAGCAGGAATTAGGTCTCTCCCTCCTTCTCTCAAAATGGGATCAGGTGTGGACTAATGTTTTCCAGTCTTCCAGGGAATTGCAAGTGTGGTCTCTTTAGTTTATGGTCCTTCACCAAGCCTATAAAACTATGCAGTGGCTCTATTATGCTGGCTTTATAGACAGCAATGACTGCTGGTAGTGTCCATCTTCCCAAGCATCATTGACCCACATCCCTTGGTCCTGCCCCTGTATTAAGAAACATAGAAACACAGAAACATAGACTTTGACGGCAGATAAGGACCGCTTGGCCCATCTAGTCTGCCCATTTCCCTACCTACTGGATAGGCCGTAGATCCTAGTTAACCAACAGCCTATTTCTTCCTACCCCCCACAAGAATTGCCTTATGTCTGTCCCATGCATTCTTGAATTCTCCCACAGTTTTAGACCCCACAACCTCCTCAGGAGGGCTGTTCCATGCATCCACTACCCTCTCTGTGAAATAATACTTCCTCACATTGATCCTGAACCGCCCTCCTTCTATCTTTAAAAATGTGTATTGACCTCTTCTGGAACAGAGTATGGGTTACCTGCTCCATTACCCTTCCTGGCTTAGGAGTATGTGATACCCAGTAAACCCTTCTTGGACTGCCCCAAATGAACTCTCCCCTGTCCGAGCCCCAGCTTCATTGACTGAACAGGGCTTTGGCTGCTGCTAAAAGAGTACTGTTGCATCACTAGTGAGAGCCTAACCCCCCACCTTACAAGGAATGGTTTATTTTTTTGTCTCCTGCTGCCTGATATGAAAAAACACTGCACCAAATTCTGAATAAAATGTCCACCTATAGTACTAGAGCATCTGGCAACCCTTCCTCAATAAGTTTCCTTGGACTACCCTTCAGCAATGGTCCAATGGCTAAATCATCCTACTATTACCTTCAGGTCCAAGATTATTTATTTATTTAGGAAATTGGAATTACAACCCTTTGAGTCATAGACTTGTTTCCAAAGGCTCCACGTCAGAATAAAACATAGACATTCATACAGTGCATACATAGAATAAATGTGGGTAGACAATCATACAGAGTATAAGTAGAATGAGCACTGGTTAATGCCTATACATTCAGCAGCTAAAACAGGGCAGAGCTATCAACATATTTACCTAATGAGCGGGTTAAGACCTATACAATTGGTAGCTAAAGCAATGCGTGATATGAGCTGGTAGTAAGCCACCTCAGGGAGGCCTTGTCTTATACATAATATAATTCAGTCATAGTCCAGTGCAACTATATGGTAACCGAGGGAGGTGAGGAGCCTGTAGGCTAGAAACAGTGAGGGCTCTCCACTGCCCGGGCCAAGGGTGGGTACATGGCCTAGCGGTGTGGTGCAGGATTTAGTTATTTATTGAGCTTCTGTTAACTAGGTAGGTACACTAGACAAGACAATTGCCTATTTTCAGGTATGACCCAGGAGAGTACAGGAATAATAGATTTAGGTACATACAATGACACTGTACAAATTAGACATGTTACAGTTCATGTGAGGATACAGATTCAACACAGCATACGAAACATGGTAAGGCATAGATTATACAGTATTAACATAACAAAAATAAACACCTTGTGGGAGATAAGAGCAGTAATGTTACAGATTCAACACAGTGTACATGCGTGGTAAGGCATCGATTATACAGTATTAACATAACAACATAAACACCTTACAGAAGCCAAGAGCAGTTCCAGGGGCACAGTATCGAAATCCTTCAGATGTGATACTATATACAGCTTAGCAACCTCTTGGTGTCTGGTCTTTTGTCCAGGAGTGGCTCCAGAGCAGAGGAGTGCTGTGATGGATCAATTCAAGGGGGTTTGGGGCAGCCACAGACTGAGGCAAGTTTGAGATGGTTCCATAGGGAGGAACGGAGACACATCTGTGAGTGCACGGCACGGACCTGGGCAGGGAAGGAGTTCCACAGTCTGGGAGCGAATGCAGCAAAGTCCTGCCCACACATTTGAGTCTGTGTAGCCGGTGTCTTGAGGAGGGCCTGTCCTTGGGACCTGAGGGAGGAGGAGATGGACAGGACAAGAAATTTCGCAAGCCCTGGAGGGGTACCAGTGCCTTGGACCTTTCTAGTGAAGCACCCTTAGATGAAGTCTATGTGGTTTGCAGGTGAGAGCTAATTTAGTCTGCTATAGAGGTCACAATGGTGAGTGAGATTGAGGGCAGCCAGCGCGAAGTGGCAGACATTATTGTAGGCAATGGACCACCTAGTGAGGTGGACTTTGGATGAGCGGGCAAACAAGAGGAGCCCAAAGCAGAGCGAGGGTAGGAGCACCCCTCTGGCAAGTGCAATCTAAGCTTCTGGAGTAAGATTACTTTTTGCTCTGTATGCCAGACCCAGTTTGCAGTTTGCAGTCTTGCAAGTATTCTGAATGTAGCAGCCATGGTCAAGCTGTGGGTCCAGCATCACCCCAAGGTATTTAAAGTTGTCAGTAACTGGGATCTGGACCCCGTCGTCACCAAAAATGCATAGTGGAGCAGGGGCAGCCTTAATCTTGGCCTGAGACCCAAAGAGCATGGCCTGGGTTTTCCTGAGATTTAGAACCAACTTAAGTGACAATATCCAGGATTGGATGTTCCTCAAGTCCTCGCTCAGGTGGTCATTTATGACCCCTGTCTCAGGGGGGAGTGAGTCAGGATGACCATGTCATCAGCATAAAGGATAAGCTTGCAGTGGATAGCAGCAGCCAGGAGTTTGTTCACGAATATGGAGAATAGCAGGGGCCCCAAGACAGAGCCTTGTGGGACACCCATGGTAACAGGGATAGTGTCCAAGAACTCCTTCCCATACTTAACAAGTTGCTGTCTGCCACTTAGATAGTTGGAAAACCAGTTGAGCACCTCAGGTGATAGACCATAGGAGCTGAGCTGGGTGGAGAGCATGGTGTGATCAACAAGATCAAAGGCCTTAGAGAGATCTATAAAGATGGCTCCAGAGAGTTTGCCTTGGTCCATAGCCACTCTGATCCAAGATGAGACCGTGACAAGGGCAGAAGTTATGCTGTGCTCTTTCCTAAAGCTATGCTGCTCAGGGGACAACAGGTCATGAGACTGCAAGTACTCCAAGAGTTGCCCTGCCACTACCTTCTTGAGAAGTTTGCTGACCACTGACAGTATAGATATTAGACAGTAGTTTTCTATGAGTTTGGGGTTTCCTTGTTTAAGTATTGGGACCACCCTGGCTACCTTACATACTTCCAGAATGACACCTGACGACAGGGACAGATTGAAGATATGGGTTACCATGGGGGCAATCTCACTGGCACCAAGACTCAGAAGTTTCGGCTCCAATCCATCATGTCCAGCACTCAAGAAGTGGGAGAGACCCGAGATCAGTCTCTGCACCTCTTGTACCACCACCACCTTAAAAAGAATTGGCGGGTAAGATGAGGATGGTGCGGCACATTTTTCACCCTTCTCCCCTTCCCCATGGGGAGGTGACAATGTAAAGGTAGATAGGTCCGAGAAGTATTGGTTGAATGCATTTGCGATGGTCAGGGAGTTGTAACTGGCACCATCGATGAGCATATCCGTGGTCTCACTGCTTGGGGTTCCACTGACTATATTCTTAATGTTTCTCCAGAACCTCCTGGGGCCCCTAGCTGTGCACAGCAGCACAGATTTGCAAAATTCTCATTTGGCCACCCTAATAGCCTTCTTACACTGATTTCTGAGCATCCTGTACTGCAGAAATATGGCCTGTTCCGCCGTGGCCTTGAAATTTGCCCAGCACTTATCTCTGTACTTCATAAGGGTTAGCAGACTGCCCTGCAGCCACATTGTCACCGAGCCCCTGACCCTCCATCTGATGAGGGGGCATGTTGATCCTGCAGCACCCTGAACGCAGTGAGGAAGTGACTGGCTGCTGATGAGGAGTCCTGTGCATTCCATACTGCTGACCAGTCAGCATGCTGGAGATCAGCATGGTAGGAGCCAAGATCAAACCTTGAGTAGTCTCAGACCTGTATAATTTTGTGTGGGATTTTCAGAGAAGGAATCTTCCACACCCTGTACACGGGGGAGTGGTCTGAGATGTAGTCAGAGAGGATGCCCGATGAGCTGATCCTCTCTGGTCGATTTGTCATGACCCAGTCCAGGAGAGAGCTCACTCCACCATTGGGTGGGCATCTAGTAGGCTTCTTAATCAGTTGCGACAGGGAGAGACCAGCAAGGAGTGGTTCATATTCTTTGGAGTTGCAACCAAGCCAGTTTAGGTTGAGATCACCTAGAATAATAAGTTCATTATGTCGGGTCACAGCACCTACAGTATCCAGGAGAACGGACAGCCCCTCCGGCCGCCCCTTGAGGGATTGTAGGTGAATACAACATGTATCTTTTTGGTCATCCCAAGTAACAGCACCGTATGCAGGAACTCACAAAGGGACTGCACAGGTTGTGGACAGGGTAGCACCGACAAGTTAAGATGGCTTTTATAATAGACCAAGATGCCACCTGCCCTCTTTTTTCCTGGTCAATCAAGCCTGAGGAGGTCATAGCCCAGGAGGGCACATGCGGAGTTTGGTATGGTGGGTTTGAGCCAGATTTCTGTTATTCCCAGGATGTCGGGGTGTGGTGGGTGACCCAAGCGAGTAGTTCCGCCAGGATCCACAAGTTACCAGTTGCACTGGCATTGGCATGAGGAGAGGATATGGGCCCTTAAGGCAGCTTTAAAAGGACCTAGATTGGTGATTGATGTGATGGCCAGTGACAGGGCATTGTACTAGGATGGAGCTCTAAGGGGGAGAGATCGCTGGGCCAGGGTGGTCCTGAAGCTAGGCGCCTTCCAGATAGTTTTTGGGGTGGCCCATGTTGGCGCTGAGATAGTGGCTGCCTGAAGAGAAGCCATGATAACTATTGGGGTTAAACCCAGGTGGATTTGTTTGATGAAGAAACAGGTCTGGTATAATAGTTTTTCCTCAAGGGAGAGGATATTGGTGAGTGCATATAGGGTGCAGGTATGTATATTTCTGTTGGCTCCAGAGTGGAGCCGGCAGGCCTTATTGATGACTACTTGTAGTTGATGAAGTGCCCTAGGGTCATTGGCAGCATAGATTGTGAGGCCATAGTCCACCAGTGATAAGACTGAGGAGGTAATGGCTAGGTGAAGTGCTTCAGGTGGCAGGCAGTCTTTATGTCTGTAAAGGAGACCAATGCCGGTGTTGGTTGCGGAGGTGAGGATTTTTATATGTTCGTGGAACAAGAGGGAACAGTCAAATATAATACCAAGATACTTATACTTTTGAACCTGTTCCAGTGGTTTGAGTGAGGTGGATAGTATTTCCTTGGGGGATCCTTTGATCTGTTTTGGTGGTTGGCAAAGAGCATCATCTTAGTTGTTTTTAATGTTGACCACCAATCTGTGTTCAGCAAACCAGTGTTCAATCTGAGAGAAGGAGTTTTGTAAGGTACATTGGAGAGAGACAGAGAGGATCAGGATGTGCGACGTAAAGAACAGTGTCATCTGCGTGGAGAAGGTTGTTGTGGCAGGATTTAGTAGTAATCACATGTGCGTGTCTCTTTCCTCTCTGGGCAGTGCTTGAAAAAGGTCCTTGGATCAGTGCAACAACCTGGTTAACAAATTAATAAAATAAATGAATTGTCATCCCTCCCCCCTTCATAATTCATAGCTTATAACCTACAAGTTATGCCCTGTTACCCAGAATTTCTAGCATTTATAGTGTGATGTTTTTCCAGAGCTTTTTTAATATATTAGAGACTTTCCCTCGCCTTTTAACTTCATGCCTTTTCTTGAACAGTTTTGTTATGGGACAGGGCTTTGTTGCATGTGTACTATATGTGGTTCTTTTTTTGCCTAGTTTAATGTCCCACTGTTCAGTTGCTGTATCTGGGCCTGTACATTGCACTGTTCTTGCTGGTTACTGTATCATTGTGATTGTTACGAATGTTTTATATTTTGAAAATTCAATAAATATTTTTATGGCAAAATAAAAGATCTGATATACCAGAGTATGTGGCTTGCATCTTAAGTCATTCCACACAGGCCTACCCTTGAAGGTCTGCAGAAAGGTCTCTCTTAGGCATACCTACATGTGCTACAAAAATGGGTGATCATGCTTTCATGGCATATGCTCTCAAGCTTCTGAACTCCCTACCCTTATCTGTTAGACACTTCCAGTCACACCAGGCTTTTAAGAAGGAGCTCCATTTCTTTCCCATGGGCTCTGACAGATGCACATGTACTGACCTTTAGCACACCCTTTTAACATGGCACTCTGAATACATTTTTAACACTTACTGTATACACTGACTGTCACATGAATTGCTCTCTACTGGACTCTTTAATTCTCTTGTTAGGTTTATTGTTTAAATGTCTTGCACTGCTGTAATCAATTATAAATGATACTCAAGTTTTCTTAATCTTGGTAAGTAATGTTGTACTGTATTACTGTGTTGTCACCTGACGTGCTGGTCCTCTTCTATATCTCTCCCTAAAATTAGGCAAAGTTTTTGTCTAGTGCACTTACCGTTTAACAAAAACTAAATAAATACATTTTCAAAGCTAGCACATTTTAAAGAAAATAGCTCTTGAAAGATTTAACTCTGGAACGACTGGGGCCAGAAACTTATTTGTTTTAAATGAAAGCTTGGAGTCCAACACGTAAGAAATCATGTCATTGTTCTTTCATTGACATATAACGGTAGTAATTATGTTATTTATATATATACAATAAAAAAGAGCAACAAAACAGCTCCAACCTCTTGAGAATGCCCAGTAGAAAACACACACTCAATGTAAAAAGCAATTACCAGCACCACTCAACAGTGTGATAAAAAAGTTTTATTGTAAAAAGATGTGTAAATACATACCGCCCACAGCATGGGTTGTATAAACTCTACTTCAACTGGTTTTGTAGTGCTACTGCGTCATCAGGAGGATGAGTACAATCAGTCATACAGACATTACAAAAAGAGTTGCAGTTAAAGTGACAGTGTTATAAACATTAATCAACATAAGTGACCACAAAATACATACAAGTTACATAATATACATCACAATAACTATGTTTACACATAATTTCCGAACCTTACCATTAACAATACTACTAACATTAATAAATATATGTATAATTGTAAATAGGTAGGTTTAAAAGTTGCAACAGGTGATTAAATGGGAAGGTTACTTCAAGATACTGCATCATAATTCATAATTATAATTTCTCCAGAGCATGAGAGATGAAATCCATGATTCCTCTGCAGCCTAGAGAAGAGAGCATAAACATGTTAAATTAATATTAATTGAAATGTTCATAACAACCCATTAAGCATACAACAGCATTTCATTCACAAGATTAATTTCCTATTCTTAATTAAGGTTAACATGTCTATCCTATCTTTAAGTTCAGTATCCCGTGATATGAGTGATTGCAAAATTGCGACTTCAATAATGGCGACAGCAACACGATGAGTTAAAAAGTGTGACTGGAAACAACAGCAATCATTAAAATGGTGACCTATTGCTTTCTCCCATTCCTCAAGTTTCTTCACCCCCACCCCCCCAAAGCTGATTATATATAGAAAGGGAGATGCAGGGGCAAAGCCCCCTGTAGAAATGCAAAACAGTGTTGCTGCCCTTCGGACAATCACTGTTTATTTAGGGTCACTCTTTGCAGCCTCACTCTTTTGCCATTGTTGTTTTTCCTTTGCCCATGTGTATTCACTCATATCACATGGAACCTTAAGTCCTGGTACTTTAAGTATATATCCAGGAGGATTCTCTCTGTAGAAGTTGTTGGCATATATCACCACCTCTAGGACCCAATTTCATTTGCTCTACCCCACAGAATTTAAAAGTATGACTTTTGCCTGCCTGTCTGTTAATCATACAGTGAGTAGCTAATGCATTTTTGGTATCCCCCTTATATATGCTCCTTAAATGTTCACCTATTTGAATTTTGAGGGGTCTAGTTGTCTTTCCAATATAAAATGCAACACACTCACAAGTGGCCATATACAGTATATCAAATTATCAGTTACGTAACTGAAAAAGGATTCTGACCCAAACACTTGGGCCCGGACATATTTACAGTAGACTGTGCCTGGCAGGGGCGCAAGCCTGGGCGCAGTGTAACTGGGATGTGCTGGGGTCAGGACCAGGTGATATTCAGCAATGATGCACCATGGCACAACACCATTGAATATGGCACAGACTGTGCATGGCGCAGTGGCACTGCACCGGTGCAAGCCACGGACAGGAAGCAAGGGGATACACCAGTGCAACTGCAGTTGTGCAAGGTGCATCACCCACGATATTCAGCGGAGGGTATGCAAATGAGGCCATACTATATGCAAGGCACAAATAGGGCCAATTGTATGTCATTATGGCACCATTTGCATATGTTGCTCAGGGCAGCCTGGCAACTTGCGCCTGGCACCCTACACAGCATGACGTGTCCGGTGGGGATCCCGGGGCATCTCCCACCTGTAGCCGCGAACACGGAAATGTATGAGGCCTGATCCCTGGTAGTCTAGTGGCCCCCCTTCCTCCTGAGTCCCTGATTTCCCAATCAATCTAATGGTAGACTTGCCCTGGTAGTCTACTGGCCTCCCTCCCTCCCTCCCTCCTGTTTTCCTGATCACCAGAATAGGACCTTCATGTAATTCCCTGGTAGCCTAGTAGTACCCCCCTACCCATTGCCGTGATCGTGGTACAGCACCATATCTTATAACCCTGGTGATCCAGTGGCATCCTCTACCCCTCCCACCCACACAGCACCACTTGCCCGCCCCACTCCCTTTCCGTCGGCTGCAACCCACCTGCATACCACTCATCCATCCGCTGAATGACTGGTACAGTATGGGCTGTAAGCCCATTGGTCCACAGTGTGGATCAATGGGCTTGCAGGGCATACTGTACTAGACAGTCCCATATATGTGAATGAAGTCATTCACATATTTGGGACTGTCTAGTACAGTATGCCTTGAAAGCCAATTGGTCCACACTGTGGACCAATTGGCTTACATCCCATACTGTACTTGTCATTTGGCGGTGGCTGGGCAGTATGCAGGTGGGTTGCAGCCACCCACCGAATGATGGGGACAGGAGCAGGGTGGGCTAGGGGTGCTGTGTAGGTGGAGGGGTTGGGGGGTGCCACTTGATCACCAGGGATATATGATATGGCACTGTACTGCGATCCCAGCAACGGGTGGGGCAGGGGTATGACTAGACTACCAGGGAATTACATGAAGGTCTTATTCTGGCGATCAGGGACACAGGAGGGAGGAGGGCCATTAGACTACCAGGGAAAGTCTACCATTACATTGATCGGGGAATCGGGGACTCGGTAGGGAGTGGGGCCATTAGACTACCAGGGCAGGTCTACCATTACATTGATCAGGGAATCGGGTACTCAGGAGGGAGGGGGACCACTAGACTACCACGGAATGTGTACCATTACATTCACTGGGAAATCTGGGACTCAAGGGGAAGGGGGCCACTAGGCCACTATACTACCAGGGAAAGTCTATCATTACATTTATTGGGGCATCATGGACTCTGGAGGGGGGGCACTGGACTACCAGGGATATGTGTGTACTTGTGGATGGTGTTCCGGGTGGGCTGGGTGGCCACCCACGGCTGGCGGCTGCTGAGTTGTACCCTGCAATACAGCTGCCCCCCTGTGGGTGTCCTGGAGTTGTTCCAACTCCTGACAGGCTCAACTCTGAGCCCCCCTATGCGGCACCCTGCAGGGTTGTGCCAGCATATGCGCTGCACATCCCAGGCTGAATATCAGGATGTGCCGTATATGCATGGATACTCCCCCTGCATCTGCACTGCATACAATTACATTGCACCCCGGTGCATCGGGTTTTGTGCTGCACCTTGCAGCCTGTTCAATATCCCGCTGGGGTGCAATGCGGGGTTGCGCTAGCACAACTCTGTTGTGTTATGCACAATCCCTTTGAATATCCGGCCCTCTGTCTGCAATGACAGAGGTAACAGTATTACATTTTAAAATAGAGCTGCAAAATTTGCAGTTAACACATGAAAATGTGCCATTCAGTCTTGATGGAAACCAGCTCCCCCTTGTGTGTGCATATTTAGGCTCCCTTTGAAAACTGTACACCAGTTTATCACATACATTGGTCCCTCTTATAAAGACTATCCTGGGGGGAGCACTGTTACCTTTCTCAATAAGGGGTCTGTCCTCAAAATATTCCAAATCTCTTATAATATTTTCAATGCCCCAGATTGTCTGGTGTGTCTGCTCACAAAGTGCATTCTATGAGGTCCACTAGCTTTTTCCTTAGTCACCAAGATATTTTACCTATCTGCCTCTAGAGCCTGCACAAATACTGTATCCACCACCCTTTGTTGTAACCACTCTCTAAAAACCATTTGCATATGCCAGAACCATTATCAATGATGTTAGCATCTCCATTGCAATTCCTCCTAGCTCTTAATAATTGGGCATTGGAAATATTATTGACCAGATTGTGTGGGTGGCAACTTGAGGCATTTAACAGGGAGTTGTATTCAGTACTTTTTCAAAAAAGATTAGCTTGAATTGTATGATCAGATGTTTTGGTTACCTTTAGGTCTACAAAAGTGACCATGTCCTGGTCACATTGTACAAAAAATTTCAAATTACAATTACTGTCTTCCAAATATTTGATGAGCTCCTCAGGTTCTTACCTTGTGCCACACCAGATCATGAAAATGCCATCAATAAATTGACAGTAGAAGCAGGAGGTTTCTCTAGCTATATCACTATACTGTATGTAGAACAAATAATGGGTAAGGGTGGTATACATGGAGGAATACACATCAAAGGGACTATTTAGGGATATAAGACCATGAGCCTGAAGAGTAAGTGGCTTTGTTGCCCAAATTAACCCCCAAGATAAGCATACTTCTGAGTGTTCCACCCATACCCACTGTTTGTTGAATATAATACATTAGCATGGTTGTTGTTATGGATATCACATTTGTGATCACATTATGGCACCTGAAGATCTCTAGCAGCAAGTAAGGAATGGTGTGTAGTGAGTGCAGGTTGTAGTTTAGGGGATTTCTGGGACTGAGAGTGTTTTGTGTGTCTTTTTTTCCAGGTTCTTTTGCAGCTTGTTAATTGGTTTGGCTAGCTTGTTAATGTTATGTTAATAGTGTTATTGGTATTGTCCCATGTGGTGTACTGTAGTGTTGAGATATACTTTTTATCACTGTAGGCATATACTTTGAATTGTTTGATTAGTGTAGGTATGTAGCTTTAATTAGAGTGTGTATAAATATATATAGCTGCAATTGGTATATAGTTTTAATTGATAGATTAGTCACAGGTACTGTATGCAGGGAAATAAATGATGGCCTTTTCTGTTGGGAAAAGTTCCCATCCATGTATTATTTAAGCAATAATTCACGACAGGGTGTGGTATGTCATGGGATATCATCACACCTCAGGTGGTTGGGCATAAGGCCACAGACTGAATGAGTCCAACAATGGAGAAGTGATGTTATCCCATGATATGCCACACCATGAAGTGCATTATTGCTACTATGAATTGGATCCACATGAAGAGTAATAAAAAAAGATAGTTAAAGGCAAAAACTTGTCATTATTATTGTTATTTTTGGGGGAGAGTAAATGTACATTTAAAAAAAAAAGTTACTTCATTATTTGTTATGGCCAGTAGGTGGCGCTGTTCCTTGTTAGTGGTAGAGGTGGCTGGCATGGGTGAGATGGATTTTTAAAATGGACCTGGGCTGTGTGTTTCTGTGGTGAATAAATTCCACTTCCTAAAAATGGATCTCCTGTGAGGGACAGTGGCAGGAATGGTGAGGTTGCCATTTGGTTGCACTAGCAGGCATATGTTTGGCTGAAATGGGCAATTGTGGTACTGGTGGAATGTTTGCTCATGAGCGGCTGTTGGTTTGTGTCAGTGGCGTTGTGGCAGTTTCATTTTGAGAGCAGAGTGGTTTTGTGAATGCTGCAGTCAGCAGCAGTTTCTTTTCTGTAAGTGAGGCGTGCTTCTTACAGTGTTGTGCCATTTGTTTTTCAACTGCCACTGTATCAAGGTCTGAGTCACTCCTCCCCAAAGCATGCATTCTGGGATACTGAGGGATATGGGGAACACTTGAGTGGAGAAGTTCAGTTGCGAGTGAGGAGGCTGGTGGCCAGAGGCTTTCTGAAGCCGTGAGTATGTGAGTATGTAGTCGGATATCATCATGGCTTCAAGAGTTCTCAGTTTCCTCCATTTTTGGCATCAAGTTCATAAATATATTTACATCACAACAGAGGTTTTTTTAGGTAACACTTTATTTTAAGTGTCATTAGCTAAACTATAACTGCAGTATAACTACATTGTAACTGCACTGTAACTGCTGTGAAGTTACATGTAACTACTATGTCACTTATAACTAGTTTCACACTTGCACATTGTGTACTTACAATTTGCATGAAGTAACTGCACTGTAACTATTGTGCAATTGCATGTAACTACTATGTAGTTTTTAACTAGTTTCACATATGGATGTTGTGCACTTACACAATTTGCATGAAGTAATAGTTACACATGCAACTACTACTGTCTCCCTTTCAGCACACATCAGTTTATTCTGACAAGTGTAACTATATGTTTAATACCTATTGTAAAGTGTAGCAGAAAATCTGTTGTGCAACTACCACTGTATCTCTTCTGGCATTATGTAATTTGTTCTTACACGGGCAACTACACATGTAATTGTTATTGCAAAATGTAACAGCAAATCTATTGTGTAACTACTATGTTACTAATTATGGCATCATTAAATTTGTTCGTGCAAGTGTAACTACATATGAAAGCAGGTCTTGTGCACTGTTTCAACTGTTTATGTCTATCTGACATTAAGTAGTACTCAAACAGAAACATTTAAAAGTGTAATCAGCATGGTAACTAAAATATGATTACAATGTAACTTCTGTCTTCTACAATACACTTAAATGCATTGACTGGCAACTCTTTAGATGATGTTCCATGTCTGTATTCCATTTTTCTATGAACACACAGGTTAATAAACATGCAGTCTAATATTGTGAATTAATACTTTTTCATTTTCTTTTCATTTTTTATTTTTTATCCTTGTGAGCCCGATGAGCAAACTGTCTATTTTCACAGGTGACAAGCATTACTAAAAACAGATGTGAATCAAAAAAACAATAAATAATATTGATAATAAATTACAATACATCTTATACAATACAGAACAATAAACAGATACAAATACAATTAACAAATACACTTCTGAAAACCCTGAAAAAATGAAAATAATTTGTGTTTAAAAATACAAATGGACTTAAAATGAAAAAACAAATCAGAGGGACAGAGTTGAAAACTTTAGGGACCCTATACAAAATTGATCTCTGGCCAATTGTCCTGTGAAAAACAGATATCTGAAAAGAAAAGTTATCCTGAGACCAAGTACCACAACCATTAGTAAACCTAGGAAACAATTTGGAGACAGAAGGGAGTAGAAGACCCAAAAAAATTTTAAACAGCATTGTACAATGTTTAAACTGTATCCAGTAGTTGAAAGATAAACAATTGGACTCCTGAAAAGAAGACAATGCTGACTTTGATGTGGAATCTGCAACATAAACCTGAGAATGGAATTGTACATGACCTTAAGTGACTCTAGCATATTTTTACAAGCAGATGAATAAACTAACAAACCATAATCTAGTTTGCTAAAAAAAGAACTGTGAGTTAAAAAAATCTGGGATTCATTGGACAGACATGCTTTCACACGGTATAACTCATCAAGATGCTGGTGGATATCCTTCCTAATGGAAACAATATGTTTTTCAAAATATAATTTTGAATCGAGGATTAACCCCAAATTTTTAAAATGGTTGACAAGCTCAATTGGGGAACCATTTAAATCAACAAGGGGGAGAGGATCCTCAACTCTGGGTTTGTTAGAGAAGACCATGTGTTTGGTCTTCTGAACATTCAATATCATATAATTATAAAGAAGCCAATGTTGAAGCGACTTAAAATCAACCTGAACCTTTGAAAAAGCAGCATCTTATTTGGAAGCAGTGCTATATAACACAGCATCATCTACATACATAATGACTGAAGACTGGATGCAGATACTATAGAGAGAGTTCATACATAATGAGAAGATCAATGGGCCCAAGATTGAGCCCCGAGGCACTCTGCAGGCAATAGTAGTAGTATGGGAAAGAAAACCTTCAAAGGATGTGGCATGAGTGCGATTACTAAGATAATTGGAAAACCACACAATAACTTCTTGGGAGAAATACAAACATGGCAAAATATTAGGTAGCAAGCAATGTCTGACTAGCTCAAAGGCCTTGGTGAGATCCACAAATACACATGCAACAGAATGCCCTTTATCTAGGGCACTTTGAATGCAGCTTGTGAATCCCACCAAGGCTGTCTCAGTGTTATGTAATTGTTTGAAACCATGCTGCTCCATTGTTAAAAGACTACATTTACTGAGGAATTTGGAAGTCTGATCAAGAATTATTTTCTCAAGAATCTTGGATAAAGAGTGAAGTAGAGAAATAAGATGATAACTGGAGGGAAGAGTGGGGTTACCAGACTTAAGGCTGGGTTTTATAATAGAATTTTTCCAGAGTGTAGGAAAAACAACAGAACTTAGGGGGGGCATTATAAATGAGAGACAGAGGTGTAGCAAGGGACCCAGCTTCAAGTTTAACCAACTTGTAATCTATAACATCAGAACAAGACAGTGTCTGAGGATTCATTTTTTGTGATATGATCAATTATCAATTCAGGAGTGACACTATTGAAATGAAATTTAGGGAAGTTATTGTCATTCACTAAGGGGGGATCTTGGGGCAGTATGAGAAGAGAAAGGGAACCAATATGAAGAGAGGTCACCAACATAGTTGTCAAAGACCTCAGTAGTGACAGTAGGATCACTAATGAGTAAATCATCTTTTCAGTAAAGAAACAGATGATTGAATCTATTTTCTACCCAAAAAGCTGCTTAAGCACATCCCAGGTCTGCCAGTAGTTACCATAAGCATTTTTTGGGCAGTTAGGAAATATTGGGTTTGAGCCTTCCTGATCACAGCTTTACATTTATTGCACAGAGATTTATAGTCCTGCAGTAGTGGGTTTTCCTAGATTTCCAGTATGCCTTCCAACTTTTATCTCTGTTTCCCATTAGCCTGAGTAACTTGATAGAGATCCAGGGTTGTTTATTTGACTTGACCCTCATATGCTTGAGGGGGCAATCTGATTGACTCCGCCCTGAAAAATATCAGAGAAAAGAGAGAGCTTAAGAGATGGATCAGAGATGGTTTCAAGTGGGGACTAGTCAACATCAGAGACTGCTACATCTAACTGTTCAGAAGAGAGACATTTAATCTCTCTAAATTCAATTACCTGGGAAGGGGATTTAGGGGATTGGGAAGACCAACCACAGTGGATGGGACAGTGGTCACTCGGACTATCCAGCAGGACCTCAGAAAAGGGGATCCTGCTGGGATGAGTGACCAGTATCCAGTCCAACACAGTACCCAAGCCTGTTCTGTAGTTGGGCCTTGTAACTTAACCTATAATCTGGTAAAGTCACAGGTCCAACAATTTCCCCTTCATGTCAGAAATATTGCGATCAGAACCCTAGTCACATATATAACTGTACACAAAAATATTTCATTTGCATAATTACTAATTGGCATTGTAACAATATTGTGACTATGAAATAATAGTATTATTTTCACAGTTAATGCCTGGGTAACATGTATTTGCAAGTGTGCACACTTACATTTACCAAATGTCAGTACTATATCTGTGATGTAAGTTCACATTCAGAAATCAGTCCCTTATGAACTTACTGCTTATTAAACATGTACTCTTATATTGAACCATATTCACTTAGGTGGCAGGGAATACGTTAAATGTGCATACACAAATCTGGCGATCAACAGCAGTAGCCATCCAATCAGATGGACTGCCCACCAGCAGACAGGATCCTGCACTATGTGTGTTGTGGAGAATTGTGGGATATGACTGATCCACCCAGTACTGCTGTTTTCCAGTAAGGGGACCTACTCATCTGCCCGTGTTTACCGCCGTGCCCCCAGCCCTCATGGTATAGTCAGAGGACTGGGGTAGCTTGGTGTGAAGGATGGTGCCATGGCCACCACCCTGTTCAGCCAGTGGGATGGGCATGTAATGGCTAATGAAGGGGCCCTGCCTGTGTATCTGGTCAGGCACTACCCATCACCACTCCACACTGCACCACTGCAGGTGTGGGATACAAGGCTCCTCTACTATCCACTCTAAATAGCTCCTCCGTAGTCATTTTTAAAGCCTCTGCAGAAGCCAGCTCCAAACCCATAGCCCCAACATCCTACAGACTGGGATGCAGCCATTCATCCAGAGCACCCTGTGGAAAGTAGTTGTTCCACAACCCCTGCAGCACACCAACCCCCCTGAAACTACCCTATTCATGTATGCTGTTTTGCAATGGGTTGCCCCCCTCAAATTTCTTTTGCTGTCAACAAATGGACTCCTATTTACAGAGTGCATTTTCAGTGTGCCACAGGAACTTCCATAGCTCCCCACCCCCAAACTATTCTTCAGATGTCAGTATATGGGCATATGCCAATTCCATGTGTGACATTAAATAAGTTTTACCAAAAAAAAAAAAAGAAAGGGACTCCTATGAATTATATCTGATATCACATTTAGCCATACAGTATCTTCTTTTATGAGATTCTCTGATGTGACACAATCTAACAGCAGAGACTCACTTGCTTAACCAGTGAATCTTACCTCTGGCTCACAAAGGGATGAACACTGCTTTTCAGCATGCTACACATTGAAATTAGAACTTGAGCAGAATGTCCCACTGCCCCTCTCTTATCATGACCCTCTTCTGTTAAGTTCCAACAGCAGTTAACCTCATGGCACTTTACTGAGTGGCATGTCTCACTAATGCACAACTCAGTAACACTCATGCAAAGTGCCCTTGTATACTTCCTAGTTTCTCAGAGGCAGAAAGTAACCCCTCTCTTCCTGCTACTGAGCACCTAACACACAGTATATATGACTTCTCCTCCATTTGGATAATGCCACCTCCACACTAGGAAAGCAAACACGATAAAAGCACTGAAGAGCACTTACCTTGACCTAACCACCTACACTGCCACTTTAAGGTTGAGGACTCCTTGAGCCACAGTACTGAGTCCTGTTGACCTCTAGTGAGGGTGAAAAGTCTTACTGAAACATGATATGACAAGAGGTCCCTAATTATCAGATCAGCATACTGGAGGTTCACAATTCTTGGAGTCATTATGTAGTCAAAATAAAAATTTGCAGTTAGCCTCTAGAGATGGGGGCCTATGTCCTCGGTTCCCCAGAGATTACCTGCAGAGGGCAGTTTTCCTCCCCTCCATTCAAAAGGTCATAATACTAGTAAAAATAAAAATTCCACCATGAGTTGGGGTTTGGATGGTGGTTCCTATCTTGTATCTTTATTTTGTTCAGGCTTAGGAAGTTTTCTTTCTCTTTCAGTACTTATGAATCTGGACTGTTTTCATTTTGCCTCTGGCTCAGATAATTGGTGCTATTTCCTAAGGTGCTTTTAGCCAAATTGAACTCCATTCTGGCAGCACCTTGATGAGTAGGACTTTCCATAAGAGGGCTCCTGTGACTTCTTAGAAAGCTAAAATGATAGCAGTTCCTGTAAGGGGGACAGAGAGTATGAATGGACACAACCCTCATTGCACACGCATTTAAACTACTTCACTCATATTTATCATCAATGTATTGAGCACTCTGCTTTTATTCATCATCAAAGTGCTAAGCATTAGCATTCTGCTTTCACAGTTAAAGTTCCTGCATTAACAGTAGTTTAAGTATTAACAGAGCTAAGCTTCATTGCATACTGGCCATTATTAATAAGCTTTTACCAGCCAGACATTTATAATACTGCACAACTTCATACTTTGTTGCCCACAGACACAATGAGCTAGGGGACTAACCTATAATTCAGTGAAGCTGTGGATGACACTTACTATGCCTTCACCAAATGTGACACAAGGACTCATGCTAAAGCTTTCTTCTGACTCCTGTTTTCTTGCTCCACCAACCTCTCCTCCTCCTCCAGTGACCCATCTGTCCTTCTTAGGGGAATTTTCTAAGTTATATTTAGTCAAAGGGAACTCCATTCTTGCAGTGCCATTAAGGGGCAGAACCCTCCTTAAGATGGTTATCAGTCATAAGTGCCCCCCCCACTTTATCAGCCAGAGAAGAATCAATTTTAAATGGAATTCCATGCAAACAAAGATGGCTGCCATGCTGAGAAGCTGTCTGTGAACTTTGTGAATTAGTTTGTGAACTGGAGAATTTTCAGTGGTTGGAAGGCTGAAGTTTTTTGAAGGTGTAACAATTTTAAGGTAAGTTAAACAATTTTTAACAGTTTTTAGTTAAAAATTTAAATTCATTTCATGAGTTGTTTTATGGCCAGAATTTGAATTCATTTTTAGCCCCTTAGTGCTTTCGCTGATTGAGAGGGTCCATTTCTGTGAATCACTGTGTCATCATCAGTGTAAAATTGCAAGCTGTTACAGCTTATATCACCACTGCTTTTTTCTCTAGATTAAATGCTTGTCATTTGGAAAACCATTTGTTTGGGAATCTGGGGATCTCTAAGGAACACAACACGTTGTGCTGGCTGTTTAAAGCTACTTGAACTGTGACCATATTGTAGTTATACCACACCTGTACTGACTTCATTATAATCTCTATGGAACGACTAAAGCCTGAGGTTCAGTGTGGGGGAAATAGCTCCTCCCACATCCCCAATAAAGGTCATTCTCCCTCAGCAGTTCCCCCACTTAGTGCATTGTGCAGCACTCGCTGTTTCACAGTGCTCTGGTCTCCTGCGTGGCTTATGGACTGTGCCTCCTTCCTCCCCCTACTGTCTGCATTCACTATTCTCTTCCTCTGTACCTTCAGCGCCCCTTGCTTTTGTTTGCCCTCCCTCTCCTTTGTCTGTTTTGTTGCCCCCCCTTGCTTCTCATAGCTCCTGTTTGATTCTTTTGTCCCCACATTCCCATTCTTCATGATGCTGTGCTTCCTTTCCCCTCCTGCACCATTTCCCTTCCCTCTTCTCATTGCCCCTGGTTCTCCCTCCTTACCTTGCTGCCACGTTTCTCCTCCTCTTGTTTGTTTTCTTTTGGCTTTTTTTGTTGTTTTCCCCTCTCTGGATTTGCCTCCATTGCTTCGAACCTGTGCTAGCACTTCCGGTGTCTGGCATCATCCCCAACACTTGGCTTCCTGCTCCCTCAGCCTCTGCAAGCCTATTCCCATGCTGAATCTCACTCACTAAGCCTGCCCCAGGCAACCTCATGATTGTGCCTCTGGGAGTTCTTAAATCCTCCTCCCCTAGCTTTGCACGGTTTTGTTGGATGTGTGCTCAGTGTTTGTCTGCGTCATTTTTCAGCAGCTCAATCCTTCACCCTCACATTTGTAGATGTTGCCTGCAGACAGCATGGCTCCTAGCAATGCTGAACTAACTGGGTCACCTGACCACCTTTTGGGACTTTCTGAGCCAGATGCCTTGGAAGCGTCTCTACACTTTGCTGGGGATTTCACCTCACCCTATTTCATAAGGCATGGTTTCTATGCTACTCTTGCCATTCTTGCCTACCTAACTGTACCACGCTGAGAACTAAATGGCATACCTCTTCCTGAGGGCTGTTTTGTTCCCAGTACTGTTGGAAATTCCTAAATTTCAGCATTGGAATTTAATTCCCATTATACTCCATGTTGGCTTAATGACCAACATGGCTCTGTGTGTGAATTCCTTTAGTGGTTCTATCTGTAAAACAACTCAACAACCTCACACAAACATTGGATACAAAAAAAACACACAAAAAAAAACAATTCCATTCATGACCATCTGTATTTCACATACTACTATTCTAATAGGCCATTTGGGCCTCAACCTCCCTTCCCTCCATTCACCCCCTCCCACCACTGCAAGTTGTTCCACCCTCTTTGTTTCAGGAGCTCTCCATTCATTCTCAGTTTGCACTTAACCTCAGTCCCTGGCTTGTGGCCTGTCATTTAGCCTGACAAGCTGCTCATGTCTGTCCTGATGTGGCCCTCCAGAGTCTCCTGGCCTGCTGGTGATGACCCCATCCGGCCCTCTTCTCCCAATCCCCCCCTCCATCCCTCATTTTTGCACCTTCTTGCTCCTTTATTTCTTTTGGGCTTTCTCACCCCTCTCACTGAAACTCTGTCTTCCTTGTCATTTCTTCCTATTTCAACAGCCCTGCACCTTGGTTTTGCACCTGAACTTCCTCAGCAATTATTCCACTCAGTCATCTATCCCACATGACCTTCCCTGCAGTTTTGTCCACCACCAATGCTACTCATGCCTTTACCCCATTTGTACTATTTCCTGGTCTCAGCATCCATATACCCTGCTCAACCTATAGTTTCTAACTTTACCCAATTGTACCACTAGTACTTTTTACCATTCCAGCCCTCATAATCACCTGCTTCCTCTGCTTTTGCTGATTGGGATCCTGCCCACTCCTACCTCCCCTTCAGATCCTACGTAATGTTACCCCCATCCTTCTCTTATACTGTGTTCCTCCCCATATCTTCCTGTAATATGTGGTGTTGCCTGTTATTTACCTTTCATTTGTTTCATACATTTCATTTTCCCCTTATACTCATCCTCCTCTTGTTCCCTACCTCCATTCCCTTTGCCCCACTCTCGTTTGTTTATCCCTCTCTTTCTTCAAAGCAGTTGGCTGCCCTTTCCTTGCTCAGCCCATACCAGCCATTTTCTGGTCTCTGTCCCTAAATCTGTCTTCTCAGGCATTGATCATAGGTGGGCTTGCCCTGTCTGCTGGAGATGGGAGTCTGTTTCAATCCATCTACCATCTTACTCCACTGGATTCTTTACCAACAACTAGCAGTCATGCCATCACCCTGACATCCTCCATCCCTAGCTCTGTCTTCTGCATTATTGAGTGAAGGTGGGCTTGCCCAGTCTACCAGGGATAGGAGCATGTTCCCTCAACTTTAATTGCAACCAATTCTATAATATGCCACCTGCTCACAGCCTCAGTCACTATCTCTGCCTGGTGCGGCATCGAGTGAAGGTTAGCTCACCCTGACTGCTGGGGATGGGAGCCTGTGTCCTTCTTCTACTGCCTCATAATACTGTATCCTCTGCCTGCTATCTGGTTGCTGCTTCCCTTTGGGAATGGGACCCCTGTACCTTACAAACCTCCAGTTTCCTGACTCATCCAACTGTATTCTATACCAGCATTTTGAGTTCACCACTTCCCTTCTGGAATGGGACTACTGTACCCCTTCAGTCTGAATCTTCTGCCCCATCTATACACATTCTCTGACAGTGATATGAACTTGCCACGTTCCTTCAGGACCCGAACCCTGTACCCATCAGCCTTCAAGCACCTGTCCCTGAGCCTTGCCTACAGCCTCTGCCACATTTCCTTACCAGTCTCTCTAGTCTTATTTTGCTCCTACAGCCTATCCCTGGGCTTTGGCCTCCGGTTACCCTGTGGAAGTATGATTTGCTTTGGCCTCATGCAGGCCCTTCCCTTCCTGCCTCATTTGCTTGTTTTTCTTCATGCCTGGGATTTCTTTACTTGTCCTCACCTTTGGCCTCCTCACATTCTGGATTTGAACCTCACCAGCTTCTTCTGTCTCGAATTCCACCCTGTCCATCAGATTCCAGACATCATTGTTGCTCGCCTTACAATAGTTGTCTGGTGCTCATATACATTGTTGCCTGTGGCTATCCTTCCAGCTCGGCCTCCTCCAGTCTCCAGGCCCTTCAGCTCCATCCTGCTGACTCCCCCATCAGTTGCTCCTTCAGACGTTCCTGTTCCCCTGCGACCTTCAACCTGGACTTGTTGCTGCCCGCATTCCCCTTTGCTTCCTAATGGATATATGACATTTGCACATCTTCAGGGATGGCAGCTCACGCTTTTCTACAACTTTCCCCTACTGCTGCCTTTATGTCAGACCATTGGGCTACCATTAAAAAATCCTGTTCACCATATCCTTCTGAAGTGGGAAACTCATACCCCATCACCGCTGCACCTTTTGCTGTCTGCATTTCAAGTTTGCCAGTTCCATCAGGGTGGGAACATCATACCCTGTTACTTCAGCACCCGTACTATCAGTATTTCAAGTTGGCCATCCCTTCAGAGGTGGAAACCTCATATCCTACCTCCGCAGCACCTTTGTACCTCATTCCTCCTCTTAGTTTTACCTGGATCTAATGCCTAGGGACCAGTTCAGTTTCCCTTCCATCTGTTTCACCATATCATGGCATTGCCTTCCATCTGTTACCTCACCCAGTGCCATCTGAAGATGCTGCTGCTCAATGTTAGTGAATTTCTAATCGAGTTCCATCCTCCAGTAAGCGAATTTCTGCATTGAATTTTTCCAAGTGAAGATTGAACTATTCCTTGCTACATTGCTGATCTGGAAACAGGCTTACACTTCTCCTGTGCTGCTGCTCCTTCTTCTACCCAGTCCTCTCCTGTGGCCATCCCTTCCACCTATCGTACACAAGCAATCCAGCTGTGATTCTTCTGGACATTCTCCTCGATCATCCTGTAAACCCTCACCTCTCTAGCCTTCAAGGTTATCTTTGCTGAGCAAGTTATCACCTGGTTTCCCTCCTTTTCCCCTCTTAAGAGGTGGTCAACATTGGCTAGCCTGCTGTCCTGTGAGGCAACTTCCTTCTCACCTCTCTGGTGGCTCAGGGCTCCTCCACATTTGCTGCTGTGTAATTTTGTGAGCATTTCTCATGACTGTGACATCTAGCATCCACTCACTCATGCAGGTACTTATACTGATTCGTCCACCTCCTACTCCTACCAACTCTGCAGAATTATTCCTTACATATTTCATTTAATTCAAACAGTATGGACATTACTACCTCCTGATTTTTTCCAGAGAATCCAAGCTCTAGTGGAGTCTTCTTCATGCCTATCATCTCTCACTGGAAATGTGACCTTCTTTCCCTCCTGGGATATACCAAGTCACTGATCTTGGCCTCTGGATACCACCATACTTCCAGAAGTTATCTACACCTCTTCATTACAATACACTTTGCCAGACACCTATCTATTGGTCTTCCTATCTCCCTTGACAGGATCTATCACCTTCATACTCCTTCCAGTGAATACCATTACCAAGAGCAGGTCTTCATCAAGTTATCATCCTGCATATGCGCAACTGACCATGCTATCTCCCTATCAGAGTTACATGCCACAACAATCTTCATTGGACTAAGCAGTCAATGCACATGTTATATTCTATTTCAACATCAACTTCTTATTGTCTCATTAGTCACTAGACTCAGTTGAAGACCCCTCATTTTGGGCACTCTCACAGCATACTTGCATTGGATCCATCAGCAAGCCAACATGACAAGAACCACTCAAGTTCCTTACATTAGCCTACTATGCTACAGCAATGAATATATCCACCATCCTGCACTAGCAGTCCTTCCTAATACCTGCCCATCCAAGACCTCACCATAGTGACTCTAACTCACTTTCAAACCCCAAATCCATTGTACTGAACATTTCAATTACCAAAATTCAAATAAATAAATAAATTATACCTACTGGTATCCAATCACTGCCTTTACAGAATACGTCATCCTTGCCTTTGTTGGTCTGAAACAGTTCAGTTACCCTCCCCTACCAGATACCCAAAGCCTCATTCTCCCTGAATCCCCGATCATCTCTCTATAGACACATATATACGCCTATATAATGAAACATTGTGAATTTACTGAACTTAAAGCTGTTAGACTTTACTCAAATGTTAGAGCTTTTACTATCTCATCATTCAGCTTTCGTTGGATTCCTACATTCTTCTCAAACAAGTGCTGAGGGCAAGCAGTTCTGAGAACCTTGCAATCATTCAAAATGTTTGCCAATCTATAAAACAATCTAAGCATCATATTGTGCTTTCACTTTCTCAGAATCTGATAGATTACCTTAAGGATTTAATACCCAGTTGTATATCCAGTAATTTGGAGTCTGGCAACCCAACTAAACAAACCCATCCTCCCCATGCTCACATTGAGTCAGTACCTTTGCCAAATACCAGCTAATATCACAGATAAATCCTGGACCTTGTTCAAACCTTCTTCATCAGCCAGACATACTTCGTATTTAGGATCTGGATATTCCTTTGGACTGGATCTTTCTCTTCAACCTCAATAATCGACCCTCCTGAACTCACTATTCGACAAACTCAGAAGATGGAACATCATCACTATGAATATTACATCCTACTCTAAAAACTAAAACTAATTCTAAGTATCTAGGATTGTCTCCTCTTACTTTGCACCGAGGATGGGCAGGTCAGTGGCCATGGGTCCTCAGAGGTTTCCTCCACTGGGTTTTCCCTCTCTTGCATGCTACTGGTCATACTCACTGTGAGTTGGTGGAGGTAATCTTCTTGGGGCTTCTATTCCTTACTCACTACCTTGCTTACCTACCAAGTGGGAATAGAGAAAGGCCAAAGTTCAAACCTTATATGTGTACACAAGCACTACTCTATTTGCCCAACATTGAACTACCTTTTTGAATTGTGTGATCATTGTGACTTTGTTTTGGCTCTTTATTGTTATCTGTAAACCTGTGGACGTGTTCATCCTGTTAATTTTGCAGCAGTAGCAGAAAGATTTGATTGAACTGATATCTCCATTAGTGCTGGCTCAAATTTGATGAGTCTGACTGGGCTGGCTGTGCTAGGGTCAAATCTATGTGCTAGCACTATTTCTGAGCGTGGATTTTGGCTGACTGTTCCTGCCACTTCCCAGCAGAATCTCAAACCAACAGTCATTTGCTTGCAGGAGCATTCCCTACCTAAATCAGCTAATAGAGGGTTTCTGAGCATCTGCCAGAATTTTTCTTGTGCTGCAGGATTATCAGTGTTTAAGCCTTTACTTTGCGCAAAGCTAGGAAGTCTATTTTGCACTCAACCTGGATAAGCAGTTGCTTAAGACTGGGAGTGGTGAATATGATTATTCTGAACTGTTATCCTGTTATTTGTTGTTTTATCAGCTAAACTCACTGTAGTGGGGTAGTGAGAGCACCTTCGCTTAGTGGGACTTTATAATCTGGAATCACTATGAGAGGGTGGTTCCTGGTTTTGGGAGGGTCATTTGAGTTTGGAGTTGCAGTGAGAGAGCAGTCCTTCCCTCCACCATCCATTTAACTTTTTTGTAATAATTTTCCTACCAGACTCTGTACCTGAACTTTAAGTTTCTTGCCCTTAGTCCAACTGTTGTGTTTTACTTTGATGTAATTATTTGGTGTGTATTAAGGGTATGAGCATGATACGTGTGTGTAATGTGAATGGTTTAGGGTGGCTATTGATCTATGGTAAATTTTGTTAGTATGTGACTTCATGAGTATGGTGGGTGGATTTGGGGGGGAATATACTAGGTGGGAATTATTGTGAGCTCTAGAAGGATTTGGATCTGTTTCTGTATTAGACAGTGGGTTGTATTTATTGCAGTAGTAGGTTTTTAGTGGGGGGGTGTAGTTCAATTAAGTAATTCCGCATGATCTGTTGCTTGTTACAGACCTCAAGGCTTTGCTATTTTCTATCCTTAGTTAGGAGCCTACACCCTTCCATGTCCCCCCCATCAGCACTGTTTATTGGCTGTGCAGGGAGGTGGAGACTGGAAGGAGAAGTAGGAAGCCAAGGAATGACTGGCTGAGGACTGATGGGGAGCCACCTATTGGGGTTGTAAGGACCAGGAAACACCCTTGGAGGAGAAAGGGACTGGAGAGAAGACAGACGTGTATTGTCCCTTTACCAAGGGAACCCACCAGACCTAGTGGTCAGGCAGCTAAGGGGCCAGCCTTCTTCTTTTGTCCACTTTGAGCAGTATTATGCCATGCCAGTACAATGGGAATCACAGCTTTTATGATCAACGGGGTATTAAAAATGCTAAGATGACTTATTCTTGGTGACTTAAACACTTGGGTTGATAATGAGAGATGGCCTTTTACTCAAGATTTCCTACAGAGTATGATATCGTTAGGCCTGACACAAGTGATTTCTTCTGGGACCAACCAATATGGCTACATCTTTGACATTGTATTCTCATTAAGGCTTGAGATTAATAATCTCGAGATTGATCTGGTTGTTTGATCACATCACTGCACTATCAGCTTCAACTTCAGGGCCCCTCCTTGTAGTCCATCACCTGTGGAAGTGATCCTGTTATGCCCTTTAAGATGGTTTCAACAAGAGGGACTGTTGGAGGACTGTTGGAGGTGCTGGACACCTCATAAATGTTGAAGGTGTGTGCTTGGGGGCCGAAGGCAACAGTGTTGGACAATAATACAGTTACTGCTGAGGTTTTTGACCTCTTAGCACCAGCCCCATGTAAACCCATAGGTATCTTACCTTGGCTTGCAGTGGTTTGATGGTGAACTGAGGGTGATGAAATCCAAGAAGCAGAGGCTGGAGGGTCGTTTGAGAAAGTTTAGGGCCAGGAAGACAGACTGGTTCTCATTTCTCATTAAGCTGAGAATCAGAAGGCAAGTACACATAAGAAGTTGGCTTTTCTGTCTAGGGTGATTGCTGCTGGGAGGAACCGAGAGATTCAGCTCTTCTGGATGCTAGGCAGGCTTGTACACATAGCCTGTCTGGAGCATGTCAGAGCTTTTTAATCCACAAAATGTGAGGAGTTCACATGGTTCTTCTCAGACAGGGTCAAGGCTGGGATTTCTCCAAGTGGGCTATCATAGCACAGTAGGGTGGAGAATGAGAGTCAAGGCCAGAGTCAGTGTTCTTGGGGAGCATTCCAACTGGTGATGACAAATAAGATATGTGAGATGATCTCTGAGCTGCGGCCAACATTTTGTAACATGGATACAGACCCAACGCGACTACTCATGAGCTGCACGGGACTTGTGGGCTCTTTATTCACTGAGATTGTCCAGTGTTCCTTCTCAGATGGGGTCTTCGTGAAGTAATTGTAAAGCACTCTGGTGAAAATTCTGCTGAAAAAGACATCTCTGGACCCAGAAACCTTGGTAAAGTACCTACCTGTCTCTAACCTCTCTTTTTTGGGCAAGGTTATTGAGAAGGTGGTTGTGCCACAGCTCAAGGCATAGCTTACTGCCTTTAACATCTAAGAGCCCTCCAGTCTGCATATAAGGCAGTGCATAGCACAGAGACTGCACTGGTTCAGGGGCATATTGACTTGCTGAGGGCAAGAGATAGGGGAGACCAGTCAATTCTTGTTCTCCTCTATCTTTCATTAGCGTTTAAAGCTGTGGATCATGAGTTACTCTTGGACCAGCTCAGGGGATATGTAGGACTCACTGGCAAACTTATTGGCTGGTTTGTGTCCTACCTGACGAACAGGACCCAGAGGATTCTACTTGGCGAATACTCTTCACATCCGGTGGCCCAGCCCTGTGGAGTGTCCCATGGCTCAGTCCTGTCACCCATGTTATTTGCAGTGTATATGCTGTCTCTGGGCAAGATTAGTAGGTGGTATAGGCTTGGGTTACATTATTATGCTGATGATATTCATCTCTACTTGTCCTTTGTACCTGAGATAACAGATGGAATCGATGTGCTGCATAGGTGATTGTCCGAGATTCAGACCTGGATGTCATCAGTCTGGTTGTGACTGAATCCTGAGAACACTGAAGTGCTGGTCATGGATCCAGGTTGAAGGGGGAGAGTGGAGGCCTCCGAGAGGGAGGCTGGGCTTTGGTTTGGCCACTGTAGATTATCAGCCTCCACCAAGAAGAAAAATATTGGAGTTATTCTGGATAACGAGCTGAAAATGGAGGCTTAGGTGGTTCCAGATGTCCAGAGTGGCTTTATCATTTTTAAAATATCATCCGGATTAAGTCTTTTGTCCCACTTAATGACCTGGCAACATTAGTGCATTTGTTCATGACTTCAAAGCTTGATTACTGCAATGCTGTATACCTTGGGGTTAAAGGAAGTGTTGCTGCAATGCCTGCAGCTGCTGCAGAACACTGTAGACTAACTACTGACAGGTCTTTCTAAATACTGTCATATGTTGCCAGTGCTGCACAAAATGCACTGGCTGCCAGTAAAGTGGCATATGTCCTTTAAAGTGGGTCTGCTGACCTACAAGACTCTACATGGACTGGGCACAGTCTACCTGTTAGATCTCCTGCACCCTTACACCCTAGGATGTCCGCTCCACTCTGCCAAGGAAAGCCTCCTGGCAGTCCCAAGGGTGAGACAGAAAACATCTGGGGACCGGGCTTTTGAGATGGCAGCCCTGGTCCTGTGGAATTCATTGCCCAGAACTCTGAGTGAGGCCTCCCCTCCCAAATGGTAGAGGCTTTTAAACATGGTCTGAAAACTTTTATATTTATGCAAGCATTTGGGGATTAGCAAAAGTTGATTACATATGTATTTTTATGATTCTTTTATATGTATTTATATAATAAGTACAGTCTGTATAGCTGAGTATTTAATATTTTTGGTTAACTTTTGTAATTGTGTCTTGAGCTTCTGGGGAAGGTGGCCACAAATAAATAAAGTCTACTACTACTACTACTACTACAGTTTGTCTGACTGGTTTGAATAGTGCTTGTGTATACTGTTTACTTTGGCCTTTCTCCATCATCTCCACCTCCAGAGAGGTGTCTGGAATGGATTGAGCTAAAGAACATGACCGGGCCACCAGGAGATGATCAGCGCTGGGGAAGGAGGAGGGACAGGTGGAAGATGAGCAAAACATCTGGTGCTGGAAGGCAGTGGTCTGATGGGTATTTGTAGTAGGGAGCATGATCAGCTGGTCTCTGAACCACCAGCCATAGACTTTCAATTCTATGCCCAGCTGACTGATCTGAGTAGTGCTTGCATATACTGCCTACTTTGGACATTGTCTGTTATCTCCACCCCAAAGAGGTGCTTGGCAGGGATCTGGTTAAAGGACAAGAGTGGGGCCCAAAAACATCTGAGTGTCATTGAACTGAGAATGTCTTCCATCTCCCAGAAGTAGTCCAATTGCACGCAAGAGGGGAAACCCGCCAGGTGGAGATAACTTCTGGGGATCCAAGGCAAATGTTCTGCTCCCCCATCTGGGCTTTAGTAATTACCTCCAGCTTGCTTATTTGTTATAAGCTGAATGACTGTCCAGAAAAAGAGAGGGGTTGAGGTTGAGCTGAGCTAGCTGGATATTAATACATTGCACAAACTGACAGTAATCATAAGTTCATCATACTCTAGCCAGTAGTCATCCATTTAGATTCAGATAATCTTTAAGTTGATTGAAAACGGCAATAGGACAGAATGTGAATATGCTGGGTAGTAAGGAACTGTGTAACTGATATGCAGTCTGATAGGTCAGACTCATTGAGAAGCAGATGGTAGATTTCAAATGACCTTCTTGAAGGCTACAGTATTTGCAGGGAGATGATATTCTGGATTGAACGTGGAAGAACGAGATGTATTCTTCAGGCCACAGGAAGCCATAATAAGTGCAAATCATGGCAGTTTGTCGATTGAAGTCAACTGGCTGTCTTACTACTGAGGAGGAGAGGAGATCCATGATGCTTGAGTTACAAGTTTAAATCGATTGGGTGTATATGTAGGCAATTTATTCGGCTTTGTTCTTCCAGTGAAATGTAGAAATGCTTTGAGTAACTAATTCAAATATTGTATGAAGGCTGAGTTAAACAGGGAAGGTACTAAAGATGTTAGATGGTAGTAATGTGCTGCTGCTTGATGAAGGACTGGGACATTTTATTTCCTGGAAAGCTGAAAGATGCAAAAGTGAGAACTTGTTGAAAACAGACTGTAACAGGATCCAGGGTGGGGCTGATGTGGAATGCAAAATGTCTTGTCCAGGCTGAAGTACTGTAGAAGATGTTTTCATAGCTTCAGTTAGTGATGACTGTAGTATCAATCAGGCTGACTGCTAGTGATGGTTCATGACATTTGACAATCTGATAGATTCGATAGTAGTGTCATACAGCTGTCCGCCCTGGTGTTCATGTTGAAAAATGGCTTAAATGAAAGTGAGATAGGGAGTCTGCTAGATGATTTAGTAGTTCCTGGAATTTGTGCACAATACAAACAGTTGAACATATGAAATTTGCCAGCAGATAAAGGCCTAGTGGTCTATCAAGTCTACTCGAATGTGAAGCTAGCACCCCTTGTCACCCTTATTCTGCAGCTGCCCCTCCCTTGACCCTACCCCTTGCCCTGTCCCAGCCCCTTTTGAAGCAGCCTACTGTTCTACTGGATACCACTTCCACCAGTAACACATTTCACCCAGCTGCCACCATCTCCTTAAAAAAGTGTCTCCTCATCTCCGTCCTGAACCTTCCTCCCTCCAGTCTCAAATCATGGCCCTGGGTGAACCTCCCCTCCCTTACTTTGAACAGCCCCTCTGTACCTGTCTTGTTAATTTCTTTCATGTACTTGAAGGTTTAAATCATATCCCGCTGTCCCTCCTTTCCTCCAGTGAGTACATGTTCAGCTCCCTCAGCCTCCTCTCATGTTGTAAGTCCCCCAGCTCCTGGATCATCTTTGTCACCCTGCGCAGCACCCCCTCCAGTAACTTAATGACCCTCTTCAGAAACAGGTGTCAGTAATGCATGCAGCACTACAGGTGCAGTCTAACTAATGATCTATACAGTGGCAGAATCACCTCCCCCCTCCTCGAGGATATACCCTTACAATGCAACCCAGCATTTTGTTGGGCTTTGAGCTGTCTTCCTACATTGTGCCAAGTTGTTCATTGACCCCGTAATGAGTACCCCCAGATCCTTCTCCTCCTCCTCTGTGTTGGCTAGCTACAGTCCCCCAGCTGTTGACTCCTACTTGGGTTTTTTCACCCCAGAATGCAGCACCTTGCACTTTTTGGCATTGAACCCCAGTTGCCAGGTGTCTGACCAGGTTTTCAGCTTTGCCAGATCATCCTGCAACCCCTGCCATTCCCCTAGGTCATCCACCATGGTTCCATCTTGGTGCTGTCAGCAAACAGACTTGTCTTGCTCTTGATGCCCAATGATATGTCTGCAATGAATATCCCAAACAACACTGGTCCCAACACCGAGCCCTGTGGATCACTGCTCAGCACTACCCTTGGGAATGAGAGTTCCCCACCCACCACCACCCTCTGTTGCCTTCCCTGAAGCTAGTTCCCTATCCATCTCGCCAAGTTTGCACCCTCCCCTGTGCCTTCTAACTTACTTCCCAGCCTCCCATGTGGCACCGAGTCAAATGCCTTACTGAAGTCCAGGTACAGGACACCCCCTGCATGCCCCCCATCCAATTGCCTAGTTACCTAGTCATAGAGCTCCACCAGGTTGGTTTAGCAGGATCTGCCACTTATGAAGCCATGCTGTCTGCTGTCCCGTAGTCCTTTGGCCTCCAGGATGGCCACCAGCCTTTCCTTCAGGACAGTCTCCTTCAGCTTACCCATGATGGATGTGAGGCTCACCGGTCTGTAGTTCCCCGGTTCATCCTTGGGGCTGCTTTTGTGAAGGGGCACCACATTAGCCATCCTCCAATACAGAGGTACACACCCTGAGTGTACTGAGGCATTGAAAGGGTCTGCCTAAGGTCCCACCAGGACCTCTGCCAGCTCCTTCAGTGCCCTGGGGTGGATGTCATCTTGGCCTGGCACCTGTCGACCCTCAGTGCCCTCAAATCCTCCAGAACCTTGCCCTTCCATGATTTTCCGATTCATTGCCCCCTCCCCCTCCATTCCTGCCCTCCCTCTCCCCTTGGGAATCACCCCCCTTCTCCTTAGTAAATACCAAGCAGAAGTAATCATTTGGCATGTCTGCCTTGTCACCCCCTGATTCCACCCACCCCTCTCAACCTAATCCTTACTATATAGTCCTTACAGCTCCTTTTCTCCCTGATGTACCTGAAGAAGTCCATCTTCCCCTTCTTAATGCCCTGCACCAGCCTGAGCTTTTTAGATGCCTTGGCTACCCTTACTGACCTTGTCACCTTCTTCTATTCCTACAGGTACTCCTCCTTGTTCTCCCCCTCTCTGTTTTTTTGTACCTCCTAAAGGCAGCTCTTTCCCTCCTTACCTTTTCCATGACCTTCTTGCTCACCCAGCTAGATTTGTTTGCCCTAGCCTTCTTGCTCTGGGGCTCGCTGCAGGTTCTGGCTGCCTACACTATCCCAAGCTTTATGAGTTCCCACCTCTGGTTAGTGCCCATACTAGGTTGATTTCTGTCCATGTACCCTTTTACAACTTATGGGAACTGGAATGGGTCAGCCTTAACAGCACCCTAGCAGCTCTGTTTGTTTTGTTTTCATTCATTTGTTTATTTTGTTTTATTTTTTTCTCCTTATCATCTGTTGCTTGTTGTTAGTTAGTTTAGCTAGGGTATCTATAGTGAAGTAGACTAGTGGAAAGCATTTCAGTTGGGGTATTATTTTATTCACATAGAGTGTGCTCGGTGGAGTAATTATTGGTATTGGAAGCTGCTTTTTTCTTGCTTGGCTGGTAGTAGTGTCAACGTTTTTATTTTTCTCCAGCCTAAACTAGATCTGCTACTGTTTTTGCAATTCTGTCCTGGCCATAGCAGGGGAGAGGAAGTTTTGGAGAGTAGAAACTGAGGAGACGAAGTGAACCGTTTGGAGGGAATAGACGTGCAGTGCTTGTGGAAGTTTGAGAAGATTTATTTGGAACTTTTCATAATGGAATGACAGTGCCATTGGTTGGAGTGATTTGTGCTGGAGCCTTTAGTGGCTATTGGAGACCGAATTGGAGCTAGCATAGCAGATGGTCCAAGAGCGCTGGGAGGTCTGAGGCTGAGGTTCTTTGTCACTTGGGGGCTTGGGCTGTGGAATAGCTGGTTAGTTGGCTGGTGGGTCTAGAGTTCTCCCTGGTTCTCTGGGGGGGGGGGTCAGCTGGCAAGCTGGCCCCTGTGGAACACCTTACTTGTGGTAGCGAGCATTTTCGGCTCTGGCTCCATTTGACAAGGTTCCCATTTGTGCTTTGTATGATCTGAACATTTTTAGATAGATTCCTATAAAGGATACCGGCCTGTGAAAAACTAATGGATGATCCTGAACATTATTAAAAGGATACCTGCCTGCAAAATGAAATATGGTCAGACCTCAATTTCTACTTTTTCTGATGATTTATATTCCTCCCTGGTTATTAAGTAGTAATAGTGCCTGTCTCTTTTTAAGATCCTCCAGGTAGAAATAGTGTCTGGGAATCTGAAGACATTGGCTGCTTTATCTGACTCTTGCATCACAGTGAGAGTTGCCACTTCACATTTTACTTTGTATTTACTGGTTTCAGTGACAGTTTATGAAGATTTACTATTCACTTTTCTGTGACTTGATTCTTGACTGTTCCTTTTCTTTTAAGATTCCCCAGGTAGTGAGAGGAGCTGGGGATCTGAAGATATCAGCTGCTTTACATTCTCTAACTTTTGCACCTTTAGTGAGAGTTGGTGCTTCAAAAATATATGCATGTACTGGTTTTAGTTACAGTGTTGAAGATTTATCACCTACTTTACAGTGATCTGAAACTTTTCAAGCAGACTGATGTTTGGCTGGGACTTTTGATGTTCGGTCTAATAGCTCAAATTCTTGAGTAATCTTTCTGAGTTTTAACTTATTTTAGGGGTACATGTGGGGGGTGGATTGATTTTATAATTTTTGTCTTTTATTTTATTTTTTTTATAGATTTTTAGTGTTATATTGTTTTGTCCAGTCCCTGAGGTTGTGAGTGGGCATGGGAGGTTAGTTGTTTCATTTATTTTGCTTTTATTTTATTTAGAAAGTATGTTATTGAAGAGTTTGTGTGAAGGTAATTTATTTATTTGGGCTGAATTTAGAAGGTATTTATTTGGTTTTTAAAGAACGTTTTGTTTATTCTGCTGGGTCACGTGAATGTGTTGGAGGCCTGCCCCCGCGGTTGTGTGCTACTGACCCTCTGCTCTCCATGCCTCCTGTCCTTTCTTCCCTCTTCCCTTTCAGTTTACATCTTACCAGTGCTGCAGAACACTGGGTATTGTGTGTAGGAGATGGAGGGGGGTTGGGGTGCAAACAGAGGATGGTGAATGGGGGGGGCATTGCATTGGGGTGGTAAGATCCAGGAGACACCCTGGGGCGAAATGGAATCCAGAACGTGGTCCTCCATGTCTGGTTTCCATACCCACGGGCACTACCAATTGTGGTGAGCAGGTGGTTTGGGTGGCCCGAGAGGTTCGTCCAGCTTGGGTGGTGTTATGCAATGCCAGGTCCATTAAAAACAAGACTGCAATTATTGCAGATCTTCTTTGAAATGGTGGACCTAGCATGCATCACTGAGACCTGGCTGGATGAGAACTCTGGCCCCATTTTGGAGGCCTTAACCCCGGCCGAGTACTCGGTGATACACTGTCTGAGATTGGACTGCGATGGAGGGGGATTGTGGTCTGTTTCAAGACTAAACTTAACCCCACGAGTGTACTAGTTGAGGAGAATGAGTCATTTGAGTGTACCATAGTAGCGGGTGTAGGTTATCACATTGCCCTCATCTACTGTCCACCCAGCGATGAGAAGCGATTCCTTCAGATAGTGGCGGACTTCATCGTCGACATGGCGTTTGAGACTCCCAGACTGATGGTACTGGGTGACTTCAATGTCTGGGTCGACGATGAACTTTCACAATTTGGACAGCACTTCATCCAGCTGATGGCATCTCTGGGCCTTACACAGGTAGTTACCACTGCTATTCATGAACACTCCCTTGACTTAGTCTTACTCCTAGGGATCGACGCCTCTGACTTGGGGGTGGAACCAGTTGGGTGGTCTGATCACTACACCGTGGGGTCTAGTTTTAGCACCCCCCTTCGTAGGCCTACCCCTGTGGAGATGGTTAGGTACTGTGCTTTATGAGATGTAAGCTCTCAAAGCCTAGCGGTGGTACTTGACCTATCGTCCCTCTCAGTGGCAAGCAATAACCCAGAGACCCTCATGATGGCCTATAATTCAGCCATTTCGGCAGCTCAAGATTTCCTTGCTCTAGTCCGTGTTCATCCTCTCTCCCTTTGCCCTCGATCCCCATGGTTTGATGGGACTTTGAGGGAGTTGAGGTGACTAGGATGAAAGCTAGAGCATTGCTGGTGGAGATTCACCCTTGATGCCGATCACCTTAGATTGATGGACCATTATCAAGCTTATCAATCTGCAATCACCCATAAGAAGGCAGAGTTCCTGTCTGGGGAGAATGCAGCAGCTCAGAAACTACTAGAGCAGCTGTTTCGAACTGTGGACAGACTGTGCAACCCAGCCAGTCTACAAATCCGGAAAGCTTTTTCGCAAATAGAATGCAATGAACTTGCTCGATTCTTTACTACTAAGATGGCTGACATCAGGGTGGCACTCCAACTGGCACACTCTATGAGCGTTGCTTTAGATCAGCATGAGGACACTGCTCTGTGGCCTTTCTGGAGTACCATCGGCCAACCGGAGTTCATGGATGTCATGCGGATCATCCAGAATGTGCACCCTGCATGCTGTAGTTTGGACCTGAACCAACTTCCCTGATTTTGGGTTGTATTGATGCCATCAGTCTAGTCCTAGTGCAGATAGTCTGGTGCTTCTTGGAATCTGGAGAGTTTCTTGCTCCCTGAAAGAGGCGGTGGTGGCACCACTCCTAAAGAAAGCTACTTTGGACCCAGCCTGCCATGCAAACTACAGACCAATCTCTTACCTTCCCTTTTTAGGGAAGGTGATTGAGAAAGTGGTGGTGGCACAGCTGGAGCACCATTTGACCATCCATGACATCTAGGAACCTCTCCAGTCCAGTTTTTGTAAGAGACATAGTACAGAGACAGTGCTGGTTCGTGTGCTCAGTGATCTCCTGATGGCTAGAGAACGGAAGAACCATTCCATCTTGGTTCTTCTTGATCTCTCATCAGCATTTGACACCATGGACCATGGGGTGCTGCTTGGTCACCTGAGGTACATATGTGGACTATCAGGAACGGTCCTCAGGTGGTTTACTTCGTTCCTCACAGCAAAAACACAGAGAGTGGTGTCTGTTTTTTTTTTCTCAGACGCAGTCTCTCTGTTGTGTGGGGTTCCTCAGTGTTCAGTGCTGTCACCCATGTTGTTTACAGTGTATATGCTGCCCCTCTGAGACATTGTAAGAAGGTATGGGCTGAGGTTTCACTGCTATGCTGATGATACCCAGCTCTACCTTTCTTTTGCACCTGATCAGGATGGAGCTCTCTCAGTCTTTAATAGCTGTCTCAAAGAAATCCAGGAGTGGATGGATTCCAGTTGGTTGAAGTTGAACTCCAAAAAAAATGAAGGTACTGGTTGTGGACCCAGGTCACCGGAGAGGGGGTTTGGGGGCTGGTTCACCCTCTGGACTTTTCCTTGGTGGCTTATCACTCCCAAACTCTAAACGGGTGTGTAACCTGGGGGTAATTTTTGATAAATGGGCTGACCCTGTACTCGCAGGTGTCGGCTGTCATCAAATCTTTCTTTTATCAATCTAAGGAATATCTCCAGGATTAAGCATCTGGTTCCGACTAGTGACCTTCCCACTTTGGTCCACGCTTTTGTGTCCTTGCACTTAGATTATTGCAACTCCCTCTACCTAGGGCTTCCTGGGGTTGAAATCTGCAGCTTGCAGCTGGTGCAGAACGCGGTGGCCCAGCTTTTGATGGGATCAGCTCAGTCCTGTCATATTTCACCGGTGCTACGCGAACTGCACTGGCTGCCAGTACAGTGGCGGATTACCTTCAAAGTCTGTTTGCTGACTTTTAAAGCCATACACAGACTGGGCCTGGAATACCTGAAAGAACTCCTGGTCCCTTACTGCCTTGGGCGATCGCTCCGCTCAGCAGATGAGTGGTTGCTAGAGATTCCTAAGGCATGTTTGAAATCTTCTGGGGCCAGAGCATTGTTGCATGCAGCCCCTACCCTTTGGAATTCTCTACCCCATCAGTTATGGGAGTGCACAACCATGGAGGGATTTAAGCAAGCTCTAAAAACCTTTTTATGGCACCAGGCATTCGGTGACTGATTGATTGATGGATGGTACGGTGATATTACTGATTTTATGTGGTTTATGTTTGTTGATGTTTGATTTTGATTTTAAATTTGTTAAGTGCCTTGGTATCTGAAAGGCACCATAAAAATAAAGTTTGTTATTATTATTATTATTATTATTATTATTATTACCATTTCCCCCATCCTCCCAAAGTTGGACCTCCTAAAGTCCAGCACCCTTGTGCTGGATTCCATTCCTTTCTTACTGATATCCAACGTGAACCATACTGAGTGGTGATCACTCCCCACCAGCAGTTCTTCCACCGTCAGTTTCATCACAAACTCCCCATTTGCCAGCATAATAGTCAAGGGTACTCCCTTACCTGGTTGGACTGACCATTTGCATCAATAAGCTGTCCTTGAAGGCATCCAGCAGTACCTGCTCCCTTCTATTCCTCATTGCTGGGGTACTCAATCCACTCCTGGCATGTTGAAGTCCCCCACAATCACCACACTACCCTTTTCGCTGGTCTCCTGATCTGTCCTTCTAATTTCCTGCCTAACTCCTCTGTCTGAAAAGACGGACTGCACACCACTCCCATCCTGAGAGTCCTATTCTTAGAATCCTGGATTTGCATCCTTAGTGATTCTGTACTACCCTTTTCCCCTTCCTCCCATACACACTTAAGTCCTTCCCTCACATATATTGCCATCCCCCTTCCTTTTCCATTAGCTCTATCCCTATGAAATTTCCTGTACCCTGGTATAGACAGGCCCCAGTCATTGTATTGGGTGGCCTATGTTTCAGTGATGTCTGCCATGCCCACCTACCCCTCTGCCATGAGAGTCTGTAACTCTGCAGTTTTCTTCCCAAGGCTCCTAGCATTCAGGGTGACCACCTTTCACCACTTTCTACCTCCCATCCTGCCCTCCTTTACTAGCATCGCTATTAGTACTTGTCCTTTGTCCTTTGTCACTGTTACAGGGGTTAGCTCATATGGTTTCCAAACCTCTGCATGCCCCTTGCCCACTTGCCAACCCCCACTCTTAGATTAAATTCCCAACTACCTCTATGTACTTCTTCATCATCTGTGTCAACACTTTCTTTCCCTTTTTGCTCAAGTGTAGTCTATCCTTGGCATAGTAGGCAGTATAGCACAGTGGTCTAAGGCTCTGAGCTGCAAATCTGGTGACATCCAGCAGACCAGACCTGTGTTTGAATCCCACAGCTTCCACATGCATACTGTGTGACCCTGAGCAAGTCACTTAACCTCCTTGTGCTCCCGGATCACTCCTGTAAAAAAATCTTTCAGCTTAGTGTGCTATACCTGGTTAAACAACTAAATAATAAAAGAAAATAGAGACTACTGTCCTCCGATGTTCCTCCCACAGCCCCACCAGCCCATACCCTTTAGCTTGACACTAGGTTCTTAGCCATCTGTTAAATTCCTCTAGTCTCAGCTTTCTTGTTGTGCTCACCCTGGGCACTGGAAGTATCTCTGAGAAAGCTACTGATTTTCCTGCCCTCTCACATAATTGTCCTAGCTTCTCAAACCTCCTCTGGACTATATCTTCCATCCTGCCAGCCAGATCGTTTGTCCCTAATTGTATAATTAAATGAGGCTTCTCCCTACTCCTTCTAGCATATTTTAGAACAGATTATCCCTCCCTTTCTGCTGCCATTCCTGGCATGGCCTCCACCCAAATGCACCTACACCTCTCCCCTTTGATACCCCAACTGACTCCTCTTAGTATTGAGTCTCCCAGCACTAAGATTCCACTCCTCTTACCAAATGCTTGCTTCCCTTCCTCCCCACCTCTCACTCCTGGCTCCTCCTCTTCCACCTGCACAGTAGTTTCCCCTTCCACCCCTGCTGTAATTCCCAAAGCAGAACTTCAATAGAATTGAAAATAGTCACAGGCAGATGTCCAAGTCAGTTTCTAAAAAAAGACATAATTAATGTAGTAGATGATAGACTTTTATTAATGTTGCTGCCACCAATTGATTGCCTGAATAAAGATATAAAGATTGTTGAACCAGCCAGCCCAGTGGTGTTGAGGGCTGAGGCATTATTTGCCTTGCCACCTGCCATGCTGGTGACCTGTGTTCAGGAATAACCACAGGTTACTGGCATTCAGCAGGGTAGGAGAGGACAAGCATCCCAGAGAAAGCTCTCCTCTCCTGAGGATGGGTGGCCAGTCGGCTTGGCCCTTAACTGCTATAGGGTGGAGGCTAATTGGTGGGGTAGGCTTGACTGGCTTATAGGGAGGGGCTGTAATTCCACAGTGCATGCATGCTTCCATGGGCATGTGCTGACATGTTGTTGCAGCAGGGGAACCAGGGGAGAAAATAATGGGTTGATGTGGGCTACATGATGCCCCATCTGCCTAACTCCACCCCCTCGCTGTAAGCTGATCACCCTGCCCACAATCTAGATGCATATCTCTGGTTAGGGGGAGGACATCCTTCCCCTTTCTGGTCCTGCCATGGGGGGGCAATCCATGGCAGATTTTTGGCATAGTGGTCCAGTGTTGAGGGAGCTGGGGAAAGGAGGTGGGGAAGGGACTGAGAGCCCACCCACTCTACCTGCAAGAAAAACCTATATGCAAAAACAAGCTTGCTAAACCAGAGATGCCCACATTACAGCTGCAGCAACTATTGAGTATATTTCAATAGACAGACATTGTAGTGAATTTAGGTATCTTGAAGGTGTCAGGAGGCCACAGAAAAGCAAACCTGGAGTTTCCATTCATGGCAATGAAACATGACGATGCTGCTTATGTAAACATTTCTAATTGTTACGCAAGAGAAGGATCATAGTAGAATAAAGATATCTAATTTCATGATTTGAAAACTAGGGACTGCATCTGAAGATCTTGTGTCATGTTTCTCAGGGTACAGTTCAAGCATCCAAGAAAGGATAAGAGCTTCATATGTGGAAGATCATTTAAACTGGACTGGAGTGAGACCAGAGAAGTAATCTGGTTGCTTGTCCATTGTGAGGTGTGTTTCCACGTATTCAGATCCAAGACAATGCTGAGGAAGCCCAGCAATATGACTGGATCCAATAGTTGTCCTCTACCACAGAAGCAGTATATGAAGGTCCAAATTAGGTTAGTGAGATTGGCAATATCTTTGGCTGGTGGAGAGTTTGGAGCGTCTATGAGTAGAAAATCTGGTACGTGTAGCATGATCCCGTCTGATACCTTAGAGATGCCATAGATTGGAAAGCATTAGTAACATCTTGAAGGCATTAGCAATGCCTGCTTTGGATAACTAATACATTGCATAACTTTGTTGATTCATAGCAGTGACTACTCTGGATAACGATTACATTTTATAACATTGTTCATTCATAGCAGTGCCTGCTTTGATAACTAATACATTGCATAATTTTGTTGATTCATAGCAGTGTCTGCTTTGGATAACTAATACATTGTATGACATTGTTGATTTATACATATGAAAGAAAAGGCCTCATAAGTTATTAGAGTAGTGATGCTGCACTCAGTTGACTGGGAGACAGCTGAAAGATCGATGATGAGTCATTTCTAGCTTGAATTTGAGTTGTGATCCTAATAGGGCTACTGCGATATGTAATGAAGTCAGTTTCAGAATGGACCCATAAGAATAATTTCTGTACTGCATTCTGGAGAAGAGCTTGACCTATGCCAGTGTATTCTCTGTGGATTGAATATATTTCAGATTAGAGATGATGAAGGGATAGCATTGAAACTTGTATCAACTCCTTGAAAGAAACATAAATGAAGAATGGACACCAAGTGTTGTTCTGGATAGACGGCAGTTCTGCAAGAATGGAGATTGATAATAATGTAGATGGATGTTCTGGTCAAGGTCTGGATAAGGGTGAATTTGGATATGGTCACTTGTACTGTGGCATACCTATTTGGAGAGCTTTGACACAGGACTAGGGATGCAAAGAAAATACCTGATGAAGTACAGCAGGCTTCTTCATTGATTTTTTGCATAAGAATTTTCCCACATAGAGAGGCTGGAAGTTCAGTTTGAGTGGGTGGATGAGAGTAATGGACTTGGCAGCTGGGTGAGATGATTATTCAGTTTCTAATGTGGCAAGTCTCAAGTTTAGTGTGGCCACAGAGGTCTTGAATTACAATTGTAAGGCCTGAATGTATCAAAGCAGAAGCTGCATACTGGAATCGAGGAAGGACAAGGATCAGCTGGAGGGTCACAAAGGAAAGGAAGAGATTGATCAGCTGAATGTGAGACTGGTAGGTCAATTAAATCATATTTATTAGTGAATGTTGAAATTGGCATGTGGAACACCTTGAATGGCATCATCAATTTTAGAAAAGTCAATTTATTTGTGGATAGCTTGAGTATGAAAAATGTTCCTGGTCTCAAATGAGATTAGTCTTGAATGGCTGAGCACTGAAACTTCTGATTCTGGAGAAGAATGGCAGATAGATAATGGTTGGGAGGTCATTTTTGCTGGAATGAAGTATGACAGGCGAGTTGAAGAAGCTGACAAGTGAGTTCCAAGGAAGGCTTCACTTAAGGAAGAAACCAATGGCTGAGTGTCCCTAGGTCCCTGGTGTGTGTCCCATGAACAGGACCTGGTTCCTGAACAAAACCAAGCATAGGCATACAGCAAGAGGGTACTGTTCTATAGGACTGTTGCCTACAGTTACAACACCTTATTCTGGGGGCTGAGTGGATGAAGATGAAAGTCAAAAAGTAGCATAGAGAAGGAACCTCGCTGTCAGCAACCACTTGACACTGCACAGGTCTGAATGGAGTTGGATTTACTCTGGAGTTGGACAGTGCAGCTGAGGAAAGCAAGAAGAAAAATTCCCTGGATTCAGCATCTGCTAGAAAAGCACAGTTCTGAGGGAAGTGCTGGGGGATTCAGAGTCCTATGCACATGCAGAGGCAGAAGAATTATAAGGCGTCATACGAGCTTGAAGGTTTGCAGCACTGCTTCATAGTATCATGATTCCTGCAAAAGTTAGATTGTGTATGATGAAAGTGTCTAAAGCACTGATTGAGCAGATGCAATCAAGTAAGCTAGTATGGATGCACTTGTACAGCATGATGGCATGCAGGCAGAAATTAACCGACTGAATGATGATTGCTGAAAGTAAGGATTGATACCGATAATGTGTATGACTGAATAGGTACTGAAAATATGGAGGCATATCAAAGGCCAAATCATAGGTAAACAAGCATTTGTCAATGCCGAATGTTTGCTTGCTGGCATTGGCAGTGGTAGTGTAGAAGTTACAGAGCTGCGTAATAGGAATGGCAGTGAAGTATTGAACTGAAGCCAACCCCACCACCACCCTGCAGAGAGTGACAGGCACTTGGGTGTGCCTTTGGGTTTTCAGGCATAACGGCCACGCCATTTCACCACACCCCACCCTGCAGACACTGACAAGTGTCACGGTGTTCCTTTGGTTCTTTGGCCCTTATGCGCACCCCATTGCATTAGAAAATATGGTGAGATGGGTGCGATATAGGAGAGCAGGGTGAACTTTGGGGCCAAAGAGTCCAAGGCATCTCGATGCCTCTCACTGGCTGCAGGGTGTGGAATGGTATAAGCATTACAGGCAAGAATCCCAAGTCACACCCTGATGCCTGTCATTCTCAGGGTTGGGCGTTATGGTTGGAAACCCTAATACCTCAGGCATTCGTTAGTATTTTCACTCCAAATTTTCAACATGTTTTTTTTTGTGACCCCACCTCATGAACAGGGGGAATATCAGATTGTTAGCCAAAAGCTGCTTGTGCACAGTGACTACGGCATTTAGCACCACAGGTGCAAAAACATTCCGAACAGGATGTAAAAAATGACAGCTGTACTGTTCATGGGGAGGTGTAAAAAATGGCAATGTTGCAAATCTGCAGTAAAAATATTTAAAAAAATGGTGAAGTGATGAGCGTACATAGAAACTGTGCAACGCACACTCTTAATATAATTAGGTTGGGGATTTTTTACAGCAGATTGTCAACTCAGGCATTTTGGTGCCTCCTATCATGAACAGTGTCACTGTGATTTTCTTTATCTGTCCAGAACAATAATTTCCCACAGCGACCATGCATCTCTGCATCGAAAGTGTGAAAACACACTTCGGCCATGTTGTGAAAAATGACAGCTGTACTGTTCATAAGGAAGTATGGAAAAATGCCACTGCCGAAAATCTGGACTGAAAATATTACAAAGTCATGAACTTACGAGGGTGTGTGGAAACTGCACAATGCTCACTCGTAACACAGTCATTTTATGGACTTTTGTCACCAAATTTTCAACATAGCCATTTTAAGACCTCGGCTCATGAACAGTGTAACTGTGATTTTCTTAATCTGTCCCAAACATTGTTTTCATACACAAACAGCACCATTGTGCACTACATGTGCGAAAACACATTTTGGGCGACATATGGAAAATGGCAGCTATACTGTTCATAAGGAAGTGTAATAAAATGGCAATGTTGAAAATCTGGAGTGAAAATATTAAATTCGCAAACTTACGAGCATGTATAGGAACTGCGCAACGCACACTCGTAAAACAGTAATTTTTAGGAATTTTTTCACCAAATTTTCAACATAGCCATTTTAAGACCTCTGCTTATGAACAGTGTCTCTGTGATTTTCTTAATTTGTCCCATACATTGATTTCGCACATCGACTGCGCCATTGTGCGCTACATTGTGAAAACACATTTTGAACGACATATGAAAAATGACAGCTATACTGCTCATAAGAAGGTGTGGTAAAATGGCAATGCTGAAAATCTGGAGTGAAAATATTGAAATTTCGCCAACTTATGAGTGTGCGTATGAACTGTGCAATGCAAGCTCGTAAAACAGTCATTTTTTGGAATTTTTTCACCAAATTTTCAACATAGCCATTTTAAGACCTCTGCTCATGAGCAGTGTCAGTGTGATTTTCTTAATGTGTCCACGTGCATTGATTTTTACCATTATGTAGCCATTGGCCAATGGCTATGGTGAGAACATTTTGAAGTGAGATGAAAAATGACAGCTGTACTGTTCATAAGAAGGTGTGGTAAAATGGCAATGTTGAAAATCTGGAGTGAAAATATTGAAAATTCATGAACTTACGAGCATGCGTAGGAACTGACTAGCATACGCTCAATAAAACAACCATTTAGGAATTTTTCCACCAAATTTCCAAAATAGTCTTTTTGAGAGCCCACCTTATGAACACTGGCAGTGTTGTTTCATTCATCATTCCAGAAAGGTGATTTCGCGCAGTGGCTGCAAAATCACCCTCCGGGCCCAAGTAACGCCATGACAGTGCTAGAATTCATGAGGAGGGGTCCCAAAAACCCCATGTTGAAAATTTGGTGCAAAAATTCTGAAAAATGCCTGAGATATGCAATAAAGTTGAAAACCCCCTATCTAGCCCATTACACAGCTTACCGGCATTTCCTCAGTTCACGGTTGGCTTTGAAGAGTGCAGGCGTGTTCTCGGTCCACCGAAGATCGTCACGCTGTGCTCCAGAGGTATGATAATAGGTGAGGGGGTGTGGAGGCAGGGTGCTGATGGGTGGGTGCAGGTTGTGGGGGCTGGGAGACTGCGTGGGACCGTTTTGCTTTACAGGTGTTTTTAAAGACGATGCAGGACATTTGCCATGCTGGGGTGGGCTCCCAGAGTGGCACAAGGACAGCTGGGGGGGTGGAGCCAATGGAGGATTGGGCACCCCTGTCGGCCATAGCATCAGTTGCCACACTGGGGTGGGCTCCCAGCGTGGCACCCGGTACTTTTGGGGGGTGGACAGTGGAGCCAACGGGGGATTGGGCACCCCTGTTGGCTATACGATAACTTGCCACACTGGGGTGGGCAACCAGCGTGGCATTTGGAAGGCTTGGGGAGCGCAGCACAGCTGATGGGATTAGGCACCCCGTGGGCTATAAGTGTGTGTGCGTTGTGGAGGGCAGCATACGCAGTATGCGTGCTTGCGTCATGTTACATATGTGTGTGTGTGTGTGTGTGTGTGTGTGTGTGTGTGTGTGTAGGGGGCTGCACATGAGCACGCAATATCTTATTGCTGCTCACTGAGCGTAGCTCCCCTTTTAACTGTATGCCACTGCATTTTGGAGCTTGTCATAGACAGCTCCAGCATGCATTATTGTAACAAGCGCCTGCCAACACACTGACTGAATTGGAGGGGGGGGGTGACACACCTCCGAAAACTCAGATGACGGCACTATGTTTCTTGCACATGCGTGCAAGCAAACATAAAAAATCATCCACAAGCAAGAAAAGCTGAATGCAGTAAGGAAATATAACAGGCAAGAGTTGTGAAAATATACTGATTGACTGAGTAAGGTTGACTGTCTGAATAAGGTTGACTGAATTGTTTGAGTAGGAGTGGGGACAGCTGTCTGGCCATGGAACTATGGACAGAAAGGCACAGGGTCATAATGTCATGCCAAAAACAGCACAGGCAAACTATGCCGCAGTTACAATCTTGTGTGCCGCAAACAGAGTCTGTGAAAACACCGACTGGCACAAATATAGTGCACTCTACACAAAAGACTTGGCAAAATTAGAATCTGTTTTGTTTCTTCAGAGGGCTCCACCCCATGCCCCCGATGGGGGGGCTCACCCCCTCACCCACTTGAACTAAAATAACTATCTTCAAGGAGGTGTGAACCGAGGGGATAAGGGGTAACTCAGGAGCAGGGAAAACATAGTCTCTGGCAGGATAATAAATTAAACAAGCATTTGCCAATGCTGAATGTTGTCTTGCTGGCATTGGCATTGGTAGTGCAGGAGTTAGAGACACATAATAGGAATAGCAGTGAAGTATTGAAGTGATGCCAACCCCATCCCCCACCCTGCAGAGACCGACAGGCATTGGGGTCTGCCTTTGGGTCATCAGCTATAATGCTCATGCCATTTTACCTCACCCTACCCTGTAGGCACTGACAAGCATTGTGGTGTGCTTTTGGGGTCTTTGGGCATTATCCTTACCCCATTCCATAAGGAAATACACTGAGTTGGGTGCAGTATAGGAGAATGGGGTTAACTTTGTGGCCAAACACTCCAAGGCACACCACGATGCCTGTCACTGGCTGCAGGGTGGGGGTGGGGGTGGAATGGCATAAGCATTACAGCTGTTGATCCCAAGTCACACCCCTGATGCCTGTCAGCTCTACAGGGTGGGGTGCTACAGTTGGAAACCCTAACACCATAGGCTTGTGTTGGTATTTTCACTTCAAATTTTCAACATGGGCTTTTTTGTGAGCCCACCTCATGAAGAGCGGCACTATCCGTTTGTTAGCTGAAAGTGGTTTTGCAGAGCAGCTATGCCATTTGGCGACACAGAGAAGAAAACACATTTTGGGCAGTATCTGGAAAAGGACAACTGTATTGTTCGCGAGGAGATGTAAAGAAATGGCAAAGGTTGAAAATCTGGAGTTAAAATATGAAAAATTGGTGAAGTCATGAACATGCATAGAAACTATGCAACACACACCCATAACCAAATTATTTTTGGGATTTTTTTATAACATTTTTAACATAGGCATTTTGGGACCTCCCTTCATGAATAGTGGCACTGTGATTTTGTTAATGTGTCCCAAATGTTGACTTCCCACAGTGACCATGCCATTGTATGCCACAGGTGCAAAAACACGTTTAGGGCAGGATGTGAAAAATGACAGCTGCACTGTTTATAAGGAAGTGTGAAAAAATTCCAGTTTTGAATATCTGGCATGAAACTATTGCAAATTTGCAAAGTTACAAGGGTGCATGGAAACTGCAATGCACACTTGTAACACAGTTATTTTATGGAATTTCGTCACCATATTTTCAACATAGGCCTTTTAGGACCTCTGCTCGTGAACAGTGTCACCACCATTTCCTCAAACTGTCCCAAAAACTGATTTCGCACAGCGATCACGCTATTCTGCACCGGAAGTGTGAAGCCACATTTTGGCCAGGCTATGTAAAATGACATCTGTACTGTTCATAAGGAGGTGTGGAAAAATGCAATTTTGAAAATCTGGAGTGAAAATATTACAAATTCACGAAGTTACAAGTGTGTGTGGAAACTGCGAAAAGCACGCTTATAAAACAGCCATTTTGGAATTTTTCCACCAAATTTGCAACATAGGCTTTTTGAGAATCCCCCTCTTGAACAGTGGCACTGGAGTTTTGTTAATCATTCCCGAAAGGTGATTCTGTGCAGTGACTGAGAAATCACCTTTTGAGATGGAATAATGCCATGACAGAGCCTGAATTCATGAGGAGTGGTCCCAATAACCCCATGTTGAAAATTTGGTGTCAAAATTCCCCAAAATGCCTGAGATATGCACTAAACTTGAAAAAACCCTATTTATGCCATTATACAGCTTACCGGCATTTCTTCACTTCGCAGTTGACTTTGAAGAGTGCAGACATGTTCTCGGTCCACCAAAGATCATTGCACCAGGCACCAGAGGTAAGTATGGGGTGAGGGGGCATGGGGAGGCAGCGTGTGAAGAGGGTGGGTGCAGGTTGGGGGAGGGGCAGGGGGACCATGAGGGACCATTTTCTGTTTTACAGGTGAAAGTAAAAAAAAAAAAAAAATTGCAGGTTTTTTTTTTTTAATAGGGTGATTTGGCACACTGGGGTGGGCTCCCACTGTGCCACCTGAGTTGTTTTTTTGGGGGTTCTGTAGCCAGCAGGGGATGGGGCAACCCTGTCAGCAAATACCAGTGGGGGTGAGAGAGCCGAAGGGGACTGGGCACCTCCCTCGGGACACAACAAATTGGGGAGGGACTTATGCCGATGGGGAGTGGGCTCCACCGTTGGCAGATTGAACTGGGAAGGGGGGACTGAAGTAGATGGGAATTGGGCCCCCCACTGGCAAAGAAAGACTTTTGGGGGGTACATGATGCTGAGGGGATTGGGCACCTCGGCACAACCAGAAATGGGAGGGGACATTATGCCAATGGGGGTGGGCTTCCCCATTGGCATTGTACAAGTGGCGGCGGCAGTCACTGCCGCCAAGTTGCTTGTATGCCGGGAGGAGTGTTGTGGTCCCACTGCAAAAGAGCTTTGCTCTCATTGCAACAGACCTTTTCTTAGATCTGGTGGTCACATTAGCTATGCATGATGTCAGCGCCTGCTGCTGGCTTATTGGGAAATGAGGGAGCACCTTCTGATGTGGGCCCTGCATTCGCCCACAGTGACCACTCCTCCAAATCTGCTACTACCACAAGATGTTGGCTGCGCACGTGTGAGCCAACATAAAAACTATCGGGGGATGGGGAATCAAACCCCAATCTGCAGCCCCACTCTGTAAAAAGGGACTTGCTCTGGTTGCTTAAATATTACTGAACTAATAAATCATAAGTTCATAGCCTTAGTTTCAATATAGATGCAGCATAAAGGTAAACCTACAATCCACTTATGCATTTTGTCTGAACATCGAAGTTGTTCTAGGGGTATTGCTGTTCTTACATGAAACTCAGGTAGGTAGGAATGCCATGCATGTGAATTGTGGAAAGTTGCAGACTGAAACACTCTGAGATTTGTGGACTTTGTGGTGCTGGAGTCAGAATGCCACTGTAGATGGGTTATTATGGTTTAGAACTGCAGAAACTATCCGATCTTTAGGCTTGTTGGTGCTGGTGTCAGAATGCGCAGCAGTAGAGTATATCTATGCAAGAACAATCATTTGTCAATGCCGAATGTTGTCTTACTGGCATTCACATTGGTAGTGCAGGAGTTAGAGAGATGTATAACAGGAATGGCAGTGAAGTATTGAACTGATGGCAACCTCACCCCCACCCTGCAGAGACTGACAGGCATTTGGATGTGCCTTTGGGTCATTGGCCATAATGCTCACACCATTTCACCTTACACTACCCTGCAGACACCAACAAGTGTCATGGTGTGCCTTGGGGTCTTTGGGCCTTATGCTCACCCCATTCCATTAGGAAATACACTGAGATGGGTGCAGTATAGGAGAATGGGGAGAACTTTGGGTCCAAAGAGCCCAAGGCACACCTCGATGCCTGTCACTGGCTGTAGGGTGGGGGTGGAATGGCGTGAGCATTACAATCGACCATCCCAAGTCACACCCCTGTTGCCTGTCAGTCTTTACAGGGTGGGGCATTACAGTTAGAAACCCTAGTGCCCTGGGTGTTTGTTAGTATTTTCAGTCCAGATTTTCAACATGGGCTTTTTGTGACCCCACCTAATGAACAATGGCACTATAGGTTTGTCAGCCAAAAGGTGATTTTGCATAGCAACTGTGCCATTTAGTGCCGCAGGTATAAAAATACATTTTGGACAGGATGTGAAAAATGTCAGCTTTACTGTTCATGAGGAGGTATAAGAAAATGGCTCTGTTGAAAATCTGGAGTGAAAATTTGAAAAATTGTTGAAGTTACGAGTGTGCGTAGAAACTGCACAGCGCACACCCGTAATGCAGTTAGTTTGGGGATTTTGTAACCAGGTTTTCAACATAGGCATTTTGGGACCTTTTCTCATGAACAGTGGCACTGTGATTTTGTTAATCTGTCCTGAAGGTTGATTTCCCACAGCAACCACGCCATTGTGTGCCAGATGTGTGAAAACACATTTTGGGTAGGATGTGGAAAATGACAGCTGCACTGTTCATAAGGGGGGTGTGAAAAAATCTGGAGTGAAAATATAAAAAATTGTCCAACTTATGAGTGTGCTTGGAAACTGCATAATGCACTCTTATAACACAGTAATTTTTTGGAATTTTTTCACCAAATTTGCAACATAGGCTTCTTGGGATCCCACCTCATAAACACTGGCACTGTCATTTCATTAATTGGTCCTGAAAGGTGATTCCCACAGTGACCACAAAATCACCTTTCAGGACCAAATAATGAGATGACAGTGCATGTGTTCATGAGGTGGGGTCCCAAGAACCCCATGTTGAAAATTTGGAGCCAAAATTAAAAGAAAATGGCTGAGATATCCACCTAAGTTGACCCCCCCCCCCCACTGATGCCATTATATAGGTTACCGGCATTTCTTTATTTTGCAGTTCAGTTTTGAAGAGTCCAGACGTGTTCCCACTCCACTGAGGATCACAGCACTGGACCTCTGAAAGTAAGTATGAGGTGTGGGGGTATTTGGGGAGGTGGGGTGTGCGGTGCATGTGGGTTGGGGGAGGTGGCACCATGGACAACGAGGGATCATTTTTTTTTTTTCAGTTAAAAACTGGAACCAGACATTGCAGGTGTGCCACACAATGGGAGGGAGGGAGGAACATGCCAACATGGTTGGCTTTGTGTGAGTGGTGGCACACTGGGGTGGGCTCCCAATGTGCCCCATGACTTTCGGGGGGATGTTGGGCACACTGGGATGGAATCCCAGTGTGCCACACAATGGGGGTGGGGCATAAGGAACATGCTAACAGGGTTGGCTTTGTGTGAGCAGTGGCATACTGGAGTGGGCTCCCAGTGTGCCACACAATGTGGGGGGGGTGCGGGACATGCCAACACAGGGATTTTACCCCCAATGTCGACTATGTTTGGGGATTGTGTGGCGGCAACAGGAGCCACCACCATGTTTATTGAAATGTTTCACCAGAAAAAGCACAAACGGGAGATGTGTCATCTCTGCTGCTGCATGACGAGCTTGTCTCTGATTGTAGCAGCACATATCTTTCAACTTGGTGGCACTTTACATAATTCTTGCATCAGTGCTAGCATGCTTGCTAATTGGGGAATGAGGGATACACCTACTAAAGTGTGCCCTGCATTTGCCAACACTGACATATCTCTCACTGTGCTACTACTACCGCAAGATGTTGCTTGTGCATGCGCAAGACAACATAAAAAGGGGAAACTGCCTCTTTACAGTAAGTCACGTAGAGCCAATGAGCAGGCTGAATGTAGCAGGTTGATTACCAAAAGAGCCAGGTGAATGTAATAAGGACTGGGTCATGGAAATGAAAAATGTTTTCTCAAATTTCTGGTAGAATAGACTTTAAACAAAAACAAGCTGTATGAATGGAGCTACACTAAAAAAAAAGAGGACTGACAAAGAGCTTCGGGACAGGTTCAAAAGAGTACCACTGACTGGAAGCTGATGGTGAGAGTAGCAAAGCTGCAGGACAGAACAATGATTCACAGCAAAGACAGGACATACGTAAGAAGCTGTTGAAGCTACACTCTTGTCAGGCATTGCAAGAGCTGCAGTAACAGATGAACGAGCCAGCTGATCAGCAAGTAACCCTCTGAAAATGTTGCAATGCATGCTGGTGCTGGGACATCGGGCAATAGAGCCATAGAAGGTGGAAGCAAACTGGAAGCGCACAATTGGAGAGCACTGAGGGAAACTAGGAAAAGGATTAGCAGGGAAAACATAAGGAAATACAACTGCATGACAAAAAACAGGCTTTTAAACTCAAAATAAATTACATGTGTAGAATAGGGTTACCACCTTTTAAGAAGCCCAAAATGGGACATTTCTTAGTGAAACATGATTTTTCGCAGGAGAGTACCTAACCTCGACAGATGCAACAGACTTATTTTTTCTATATAATTAGAATTAAGGCTAAGTATTGTAGTTTCTTAGCTGCTTCTATTGTTTCTTATCATTTTAAGGTATTTTAGTTAAGCTATTATAGTTTTCTAGAACATTTAGTGGAAAGTTAGAAAATATTTTTCCTACTGTAAAATCAGGACATTTTGTATTTTTCATGTTTTTTTGCAGGACACAGCTGCCCAAATCGGGAGTGTCCTGCGAAAATCAGGACAGGTGGTAACCCTAGTGTAGAACTCTGACAGAGGGTGGAAGCAAATGGAAAGCACACAGCAAGGATGCCCTGAGTAAGAGCAGCAAGGTGCTGCCTATGAAAAGCCAGAGCACAACACTATACTCAGAGAAAGCAATACAGTACTAACATAGTGAGCGGCAGAGGCACAGATCCAACAGAACCAAAGACAAAACAAACAAAATCCCCAAAACACCTGAGAAAGAAACAACCATAGGAATATGTGTGTGTGTGGCGGTGGGGGGGGCAGAGCCTCCTGCATCAACAAACAGCCTGAGCAAAACACCTAGTGCTGAAGACAGGGTGCTGTTGGGTATTTATTGGAGTAAGGGATGTGGTCAGCTAACCACAGAACCATAGGCTTTAGCCTTTTAATTATTGCACCTGCATGGGACCCTAAATGGGTGGTAGACCCTATAACTGTGACAGAGAGTGTGAATAGCCACATTCTCCAGTGCACAAGCATTTGAACTACCTCAACTCACACTCAGCGCCAAAGTACTAAGCATAAGCATTCTGTTTTCATAGCTAAAGGACCAGCATACACTGTGCCACCTGGGGATGTGTGGGGGTATCAGATGATGCTCCTCATAGCGGACTGCTCTACTTTTAATTTTGCACCAGTAAAAGTCCATAACTCACTTATTTTGTAGCTACTGTGGCATGAAGTAGGTTTGTCTCTGAAGGACAGGCCCCATTGTTCCAGGCCTGAGGACCCAGCAAGAGGTGGACGGGGGGGAGAGGGGGAGGAAGAAAATGGGGAGGAGCCATGAAAGTGATGGATAGGACAAGAAAGAATGACATCACAAAAGGGGCAGGACGGGCTTGGAACAAGGAGGCAAGGGATAGGTCAAAGGGAAAGAGAGAAAGAGAGAGGGGGTGAGAGACAGAAGGGGTGGGGAAAATAAGGGATTTTTAAGGGGCAGCCCAGGTGGGCTCACCCTCACTTCAGGGGCAAGACACAAAAAGGGGAAAAAGGAAAAGGGGCATGGACACCCCAGAAGGAGAAAATGGGGGGTGGCAGGAAATGGACCTGCCCCAGATGGGAGACAGATAACCACCCCAGGTTGGCACTTGGGGGTGGAAGAGAAGAAGAATGCAAGAGAAGAGCCCTGCTGTTTACTCCTGGGGAACAAAGAAAGTTATGAGATATGACGGAAGGTTATATATAATGGACACTGTAAAAGATTGTATGATGGAAATAAATGAGGTAAAGGAACTCGTATTGTAAATAAATGTTTGGATGTGAAGAATTAATAAAAGGTGTGCCAACTGAACAACCAAAGAGAATACGAGTTGTGGTGTGTTTTCTTGCAAGGGGGAGAGGGCTCTGGAACAAGGCATTTTGTTGGGTTACCAATGCCAACAAGAGAAATGCTACAGTGGATTTATCAGAATAACAGAAAAGCTTACAGTGCCCCTTTAAGTGTCTCATTATAGTGCTTAAGGTGAATTCAAGTTAAGAAATCTTGACTTACAAATTAAATTAGCTGGTCCTCTCCCTGTTTCACAAAGCAGCAGTCTGTAGATTGGACACCATTTGAGTGGGATGGACAACCTGAGGGTAGGTGGGATATCTCAGTAGCCCCTTATATGCCCCTGGAGTCACAGTTGATGCTGGTAGACCACCACTGTTAGGAAGCTTGCAGTAGTGTTGCAGCCCCACCACTGTGCAAGTAAATGTTTCAAAGGACACTAGTACAAGGCGATACACAAGAAGAATTTTTTCAAGATTTGAAACCAAGGATTCAACAAAGAAGACTTAAATATGCCTGCCGAGTGGCTCAACAGCAGCCCTTTTAACTACCACCTGGGACACTGAGTCACATGTGCAAGTCACTGGCATTCAACACTGGGTGGAGTCAGTTTCATTGTCATGGTGAGGCATTCACCTCCCTCAAATGTTGGCATGGGTTATCTGGCATTTGCAAACCACACCTGTTTCCAGTCAACCAAGAAGCAGTACTGTGATTGGCTGTGATCTCCTCCTGATCAGAGGAAGGATGCAAAGTGCAGGATCTAATCAATAGGCCAGGGGATGAAGGAAACACAACAGGGTTAATGGGGGAAAATAAAGCAACAGAAATAAAAAAATTGTTTTCTCATTTCAGTGCAGTCCAGTCAGCTGCTATCCTCAACTACCCCCGTCTCTATACCTGTTACACTCACCATGGTGCAAACCCCATGACGGGGCTGTTTGGGTCCAGTTGAGGGAGTCTCCTTTCTCTCTTGGCCAGAACAGGATATGGTCAGTACAGTGTGTGTGGGGGGGGGGGGGCAGGCACAGAGCCCAAGAGTGCTGAGACCATCACCTGTATGGCTACCTTGAGCCTGTTCCCCACCCTCCCTTGTCTTCTGGTACCAGGTGTAGCTCATTAAATATTCACATACAGCAATGTCCATGTGAGAAGACAAGCTCCCCTGGCCAACCACAGAATACAGTAGTGGAACCTAAATGATACCCCCTGCCCCCCACGGTCAAGACACTCTGCAATGACCAACATTTCTTCTGCAAAGACTGCTGAACTCCAGCATCCCAAGTCACTGGTATAGAAGAGAGTTTGCCCTACCACTGAACCGTGACCCAGAATGGCAACTTTAATCAAGCTACTGCTACAGTTTTCATTGTTTGGCTCAGGATCTTCACAATGTACCTGTGAATATGTAACACAGGCAGGGCACCAGAATGCAGGCCAGGGGAGTTAAGAGTGAGCTCTGTTCAATAAGGTAAAAAAATATATAATGTCCATGTGAGAAGACAAGCTCCCCTGGCTAACCACAGAATTCAGTAGTGGAAACTAAATGATACCCCCTGCCCCCCCACAGTCAAGACACACTGCAATGACCAACATTTCTTCTGCAAAGACCGTTGAACTCCAGCATCCCAGGTTACTGGTGTAGAAGACAGTTTGCCCTACCACTGAGCCGTGACCCAGAATGGCAACTTTAATCAAGCTACTGCTACAGTTTTCATTGTTTGGCTCAGGATCTTCACAATGCACATGTGAATATGTAACACAGGCAGGGCACTAGAAAGCAGGTCAGGGAAGTTAAGAGTGATCTCTCGGCCCGATGGCGCTGAGGGTTGAGGCGCTGGATGCCACACTGCTGCGCCCGGCGGCGACCCGGTTGAACGGACTCGGGCGTCGGGGTCGGCAGGGGAAAGGAGGATCGAAGGCGCCCCATGGATGCCTCCCTCCTTCGGGAGGGATACTGGGGTGCTTTAACGCACCCCACGCCCGCCATGAAGCCGGTGGGGAGCACCGACCGGGCGGCGTGGCTCCCAGTATGAAGCGAGTCGGGAGTTGAGGACACCATCCGACCTGGCAGGCGTGCGTAGCATGTTCCGCCTGAGCCAGCGTCCTCAGTGGGAGGGAGGGGAAGGACAGAAAAACCGGAAAACAACTCGCGGCACTCTGGATGATGGCTGCTCCAGCCACCCAGTCTGCAAAACCATGGGCAGACCCCACTGTGCAAGGTGAAAGAGGCAGGTAGGGGAGTCACCAGAGAAGGCACTCTAGGGGCAGACTCAGTGGGGACTGGAGGGCATTGAGCTAGCCCGAAGGAGTAGAGTGGCAAGGGCGACCAGGAGGATAAAGAGAAAGTACAAAAAAAGATAAGAGTGATCTCTGTTCAACAAAGTTAACAAAATATAACAAGCATTTGTCAATGCCGAATGTTGGCTTGCTGGCATTAGCATTGGTAGTGCAGGAGTTAGACAGATGCATCATAGGAATGGCAGTGAAGTATTGAACTGATGCCAACCCACCCCCACCCTGCAGAGAGTGACAAGCATTAGGGTGTCCCTTCGGGTGTTTGGTAGTGCAGTGCAGGAAAACATGTCAGGCAGGATGTGAGGAGGTGTAAAAAAATGGCAGTGTTGAAAATGTGGCATGTAAATATACAAATTTGCGAAGCTACTAGGGTGTGTGGGAAATATACAATGCACGCTTGCAACACTGCCATTTTATGGGCGTTCGGCACCAAATTTTCAACACAGGCATTTTAGCACCTCTGCTCATGTACAGTGTCACTATTATTTCCTTAAAGTGTCCCAAGAAGTGATTTCACCCAGCGACCACGCTATTCTGCGCCGGAAGTGCGAAAACACATTTTGGGCATGATATGTCAAATGAGGGCTGTACTGTTCATCAAGAGGTGTGGAAAATGGCAATGATGAAAATCCAGACTGAAAATATCACAAATGCACGACGGTACGAGCGTGTGTGCAATCTGCCAATGCATGCTCGTAACATAGTTATTTTATGGAGTATCATCACCAAATTTTCAACATAGGCATTTTAGGTCCTCTGCTCATGAACTGTGTCACTGTCATTTTCATAATCTGGCCCAAACACTGATTTCCTACAGCGACTGCGCTATTGTGCGCCGGAAGTGCGGAAACACATTTCAGGCAGGATGTAGAAAATGACAGCTGTACTGTTCACAAGGAGGTGTACAAAAATGACAATGCTGAAAATCTGGCAGTTAAATATTGTGAATGCGCGTGGTTACGAGCCTGCATAGCAACTGCACAACGCATGCTCATAAAACAGGCATTTGTTGGAATTTTTCCACCAAATTTGGAACTTAGGCTTTTTAAGAGGGCACCTCATGAACACCACCACTGTCATTTCATTACTGGTCTCGAAGGTGATTTCTCGCAGTGACTGCAAAATCACCTTTGAGGCCGAAAACACCATGACAGTGACAGAATTACAAGGAGGGGCCCCAAAACCTATGTTGAAAATTTGGTGCAAAATTTCCCAAAATGCCTGAGATATGCAACAAAGTTGAAAAACCCTATCTAGCCCATTATACAGCTTACGGCATTTCCTCAGTTCGGTCGGCTTTGAAGACTGCAGACATGTTCCCGGTCCACCGATGATCATCGCGCCGAGTCCAGAGGTAAGTATGGGGTGAGGGGGTGGGGAGGCAGGGGTGCGCAGTGGTGGTGCGGGTTGTGGGAGGGGGCAGGGAGAAGTGCCGTGGGACCGCTTTTAATTTACAGGTAAAAAAAGATGACGAGGACGCTTTGCCACGCTGGGGTGGGCTCCCAGCATGGCAGAAGGATGGCTGGGGGCATGGATCTGACGGGGGATTGGGCACCCCTGACGGCCATGGGATCAGTTGCCATGCTGGGGTGGGCTTCCAGTGTGGCACCCTGTACTTGGGGGGGGAGGACAGTGGAGCCAACGGGATTGGGCACCCCATCGGCCATGGGATCAGTTGCCACGCTGGGGTGGGCTCCCAGTGTGGCACCCTGTACTGGGGGGGGGGAACGGCACATAGTAAAGTGGACATAACTTGTAAACAACGTGCCACTGCATGACGAGCTTGTCTCTGATTGCAGCGGCACTTTGTTTTGAAGTTTTGTCCACTTTATATAATGTTGGTGTCAGCGCTAGCATGCTGGCTTATTGGGAAATGAGGGATGCACCTACTGATGCGTGCCCTGCATTCGCCCAACAGCAGCCGTGCCCCCAAAGCTGCACTCTCCCAATATGTTGACTGCCACGCAAGCACGGCAAGCCAACATAAAAATTAAGGGCTACACTCTCAAATGATTAGCTGCCAGAAAGATTACATCTTTAGATTCAATGTGAATAAAAATCTCTATAGAAGACCATCTGTCAGGAGATTAGTGGAGTTATCAGCTAACCAATTATGAAGAATGCAGACTAACTCCCTTACCCATTAGAAACAAAAAAGTCCAGACATTTGGGGGCATCAGGACTGGAAACCACACTCCTGGAATTCTTAACCTAAGGGAAGCCTAGTGTGTATGAATAATGCTTGGATTAAAAAGACAATGCAAAATTACAAAAAATGTTTTCCAAACACAGAATCTGTCCCTGTAAACAGTGTAGCATGTTAGGTGCCTTTCTCCTGAGAACATGCAAAATGAGACTGGTGCTTAAATCCATAAATCTAGGTTGTGGTCCTCTCTTTAGTTTACTAACACAGTTTCTTTTGGCACTAAGCTAATGAAGCAAGGCTAACGCTGAGTACAGTTTCAGAGTATACTCAAAGCAGCACACAGTTATTGAACATAACTGAAATCTTTACATGCCTACAGCTTATACAAGAAGAGATACACAGTCTCAAAATCTTCCAGCTTTAGTTTCCCTTGTTGCTCAATTAAATAAACAGTCTTCTAAAGTGTTGCTGCTCTTTAAATTGTACCCCTTTGTTTTATCGCCTCATTTTACCATTCCATGTTGCAAACATTAAATATTGATTCAGCATTTGAAGCCCCCCCATCCCCTTTGTAACTTGCACTGGCTTCCTACTTAGTATGGTACCATGGATTTGACATTAATATTTAAAGAAGAGATGAGACAATGGTGTTTCCATCATTTCAAATCTGAGCACACAAGGCAGAAGGATCACTCTCAGCAGCTTGAGAGCCCTCTAGTGAGGGTGGGGTGGGAAAGAGAAAACTGATGAGTCTAGAAAGAACCTTAACTGTTTTCCTCTGACAATTCAGAGCTACAGACTGCACCCAGAGAATGCTGCTGCAAGGCAGCCCCCAGCAATGTTACTGCCTTGCTCCTACCAGCAAGAGGCACTATGTGCACCAGGACACGTACACTAAAAGATTATGTGGCAGGAGTACCAATAAGGAGATGAAATGGAAAGCCAATACAAAGATGAAGTTAACTGCACTGTAATCAGGGCTTCATTCTTTGAGAGTGATGCTGCAATTGTCAGCTTTTAGGTGCTGCCTACCCCCCACACACACACACACTACCACCACCACCACCACCACCACCATATACACACCTAGAAATGTTACTTTAATGATATTTTTACTTCTTTCATGCTTGCACTTGCAAAATGTAGTCTTTTTACGGATAGATGTTAGCTTATGGGTGAGAAAGCAAACTGACTTTGTTTCAGGAATTTTTAAAGAAAGAAGATTCAGTAATTCTTAGTTTCCCCACAGGCTGCTACAGTCTCCCCTGCACTGTGGTCCTGCACTAAGTGGCAACAAGAACCATTTCAATTTGGCCTGTGCTTTGAAACCACATTGTTGTCAGCTTCTTTAAATGTCAAACGTACTGCTGCCAAACAAAGTATCTGGTCAGAGCATACATCCTGGACTACAATATTGCTGTATCCTTGTGATATTCAAAATGTGGTTAAAAGCAAATATTTTTGATCATGGAATCTCAATAAATGGTTACCAAGTGGTTAAACTGACCAGCGACAAAGGGAAGGCAGGAGGTGTTATTTATTAAAAAAAAAAAATGACTCTTGTATTCATGAATTTGCAGCAATTGGACATGAAACTGAGGACTAATAAATAGTTTTTCCTTGCATGTTTGTACAAACCCCCTAAGTTATCATTCGGATTATTGTCTGCCCTGTGTGATATTTTGGAAGACCTGTATTTATAAGGCCTGTATTTCAATGGACACGCAGCCAGCCACTCCCACTTCCTGACCTATATAAGCAGTTCCTCTCAGCCTCCTTCTGGAACACTTTTTTCTTTGTGGCCGGAACCTCTGTCTTTCTGTCCTTTGTTGCTGACTGGGACCTGCTGGGGTTCCCCTGCCCCAGTTTGGATTCTGCTTGCTTTCTCCTGGACTTCTTGTCTTTCTGCTGGGTTTGTACTGCCTCTGGCTGTGTGCTTCTTTCTGTGTTTATGTCCTGTTTCTCTTTGTTTCCTTATCTTGTTTTGCCTTCTTTTGGGAGGACTTTTGCCTAGCCTCCTTGTGCATTGCTATCTAGGTTGCTCATGTTATTGCTACCAGTACTCCTGTATTCCACTGAATTGTTTTCACCTGATTCAGACCTTCTTTGTAATCAAGTCCATAGGACTCAATCCTGCCCTAATAGATGAATATGTTGCTTCAAGTATTGCTGCTGTTTGCTATGCATTGCTCGGGAACTGTGCTGCCTACATTAATATAATAAATAATAATAATAATAATAATAGCTTTATTTATATGGCTCAGTTCTACAGTCAAGGTGCTGTACATACAAAAACATCATAAAACAAACAATTCAATAACATTTTACAATTAATTAAAAAGCTTAAATTAAACTATCCCACAGCCCATAAAAATGTCAAATGCTGAATGCCTGCTTAAACAGATGTGTTTTTAAACTGGTTTTAAAGCTCTCCATGGTCCTGCACTCTCTAATCTGACAAGGTAGAGGGTCCCACAGGGATGGGGCCGTGAACATAAAATCCCAGGCCCCAGATGTTTTCAACCAGACCCTGGGAACCTCTAACAGCCCCTCGTCAGTTGAGTGGAGAGGGTGGCCAGGACTGTAGGGAATCAGGAGCTCTTGCAGGTTACTCAGTCCCAGTCTGTGCAGGGCTTTATAGGTCAGAAGCCTGACCTTGAAGGTGATCTGCCACTGTATAGGCAGCCAGTGCAGATTGCACTGCACAGGAGTAATATGACTGGAACGTAAAATCCCAGTCAATAATCGTGCTGCTCGCTCTGCACCAGCTGCAAGCAGTGGATTTCAACCCCAGAAGCCCCAGGTAAAGGGAGTTACAGTAGTCCTGGTGAGAGGTCACAAGGGCATGGATCAATGTAGGCAAGTCACCAGATGGAACGAGGTTCTTAATTCCGGTGATGTTCCTAAGATGGCAAAAGTAAGACTTGATAACTGCCGACACCTGCGCATGCAGTGTCAGCCCATCATCAAGAACCACCCCCAGATTTTGCACCCATTCAGAGGTAGGCAGCTGTGCACCCTTAAGCAAAGGCCCAGAGGGTAAAGCCACCACCGGCCTCTCTATCCGGTGCCCTGAATCCACAACTAACTCCTCAGTCTTCCTGGAATTCAATTTCAACCAGCTGGACTTCATCCAGTCATGGATCTCCACCAGACAGCTGTTAAACATCAAGATTTCACTATCCTGGTTGGGTGCAAAAGACAGATAGAGCTGTGTATCATCAGCATAGCAATGAAACCTCAGCCCATATCATCTTACAATGTCTCAGAGAGGCAACATATACACTGCGAACAACATAGGGGACAGCACTGAGCCCTGAGGGACCCTGCATAGCAGAGAGAATGGATCAAAGGGAAAAACACCGGATACCACCCTCTGAGACCTGCTGGCTAGGAAAGATTGAAACAATCTGAGAACTGGACCAGCCAGGCCATAGATAACCCTCAGGCACTCCCGCAGGACCCCATGGTCCATAGTGTCAAATGCTGAGGAGAGATTCAGAAGCACCAAGATGGAATGGTGCCTCTGATCCCTCTCCATCAGGAGATCACTGAGCACCTGAACCAGAGCAGTCTTGGTACTACGTCTCTTCCGGAAGCCTGACTGGAGAGGATCATAGACATCGTGGATGGTAAGATGGTTCTCCAGTTACAGCGTAACCACTTTCTCAATCACCTTCTCAACAAAGGAAGGTTAGAGATGGATCTGTAGTTGGTACAGCTGTTTGGATCCAAAGTAGCTTTCTTAAGAAGTGGTGTCACCACTGCTTCCTTCAGGGAACTGGGGATCTCACCCAAATCTAAGGAGCACCAAACAATCTTTGCAAGAACCAGGCCAGTGGACTCCATACACCCCAATAATAGGAGTGTAGGGCTCAGATCCAAACTATAGCATGTTGGCTGCAAATTCTGGGCAATCTGCATGATTTCCAATATCTCCAGCTGGTGAAAAGATATCCAAGAAGACGGAGGAGAAGCAACCATACACCGACCACCACCAACCCCCATACAGGGCGCTGGATGGATTTTGGCCATGATGTCGGCCACCTTATCTGTAAAAAATCAAGCAAACTCATCACACTTAACTTGTGAGAATGCTCCATGAACCTGTAGACAGGTTGGGTTGCACAGCCTGTCCATGGTTTGAAAGAGCTGGACTGGTCGATTCTGAGCAGCAGCAATCTCACTAGACAAGAACTCTGCCTTCTTACGTGTGATTGCTGATTGATAGCTTTGATAATGATCTATCAATCTAAGGTGGTCAGCTTCAAGGATCGATTTCTGCTAGCAATGCTCTAACCTTTGTCCTACACATCTCAACTCCCTCAAGGTCCCATCAAACCAGGGTGATCAAGGGTGGAGAGAGAGAGAGGGCAAACATGGACTGGGGTGACAGAATCCAGAGCCTCAGTAATAGCCTTATTATAGGCCAGAACTAGACTCTCTGGATCCTTGCCTGCCCTCGAAACTCCCAATAGGTCTAATACCACCAGAAGACCTTCTGGGGTTATGCCCCTCAATGGGTGGTATCTGACCATCTCCACAGGGGCAGGCCTAAAAAGGGGGTGCTAAAAATTGAATCTTACTGTGTGATGATCAAACCATATGACAGGTTCCACCACCAAGTTGGATGACTCGATCCCCAGGAAGAAGATCAAATCAAGTGAATGACCTTGATTATGAGTGGTAGAGGCAACTACCTGTGTGAACCCCAATGAATATATAAGTTGGAGGAAGTCTTGGCCAAACTGCCAGAGTTCATCACCGATCCAGGCTTTGAAGTCACCCAGGACCATCAGCCTGGACGATATCCAGAAAGCCAGTGTTCTTGATTCAGCATATTGCTCTCTCCATTGTTTCCTGTTCATTCTCATTAACACCCCCCCTTTTCAGCTGACTTTCATTGCTGTATATGCTGCTTATGAATGGACATCATCATTTCCTTCTATGATGCTTTATTACATTCTGGAGGTCAGCTTGGGCTACTGCCCATGCTGTAAACTAGTTTTAAAAGCTGCATGTGGGTTACAGTGCTCCACCATCACTTCCTTGTTTTTCCTATGGCGGGGGACTGGGAGGTCTTGGTGAGGAATCGTGGCCCTCTGTGGTATATTGCCTCATGTTTGAATCTTATCTCCGCTGCTAAAATCCTCTGAGTATTATGTCACCTTCTAATTGTCTCCCTCTAGACTTGGTTGGCTCGCCTCTGCTATCATATGCTCACAATAGCTTCTGCAAGCTACTTAACATCAGCAACTTAATAACCTTCAGTATGCTAAAACAAATGAATACGCTTCCATATGCTTAATAAGTGTATCACAAACTAAATACCAAAACCCCTATCATGAAATGCACAAGAACTGAACAAACAGACATGACTAAGGACATATCTAAACTACTGCTCCCTGTCAGACTAAACCTAACATACTATCCCATCTCAGAAATACCTATGCGAATATATCAGGCATGATCACCTCATTCTAGTATTGGTGGAAGGCCCCCCCCCGCACCAATGGTCTCGCTCTGCATCACTAGTCCGCAGCTTGAGCATGCGAAGCTTGAGGCAGGGTCCTTCTCAACTAGCCCATAGCTGGGAATGTCCTCGCTCTGGGTGGACCTTCAATTGTCAACCATACCGATGGCACCTCAAGTTGTAGAATTTATGACTAAGCCATGAAGGGAGGTTACAGTGATTTCCTCCCATTGGCTTTAGTGGTTCCCTAGCAAGGCACCTTCACCACATTCTCCCTGCGACCAACTCTGGTTCACCTAGTTTGTTTTTTAGATTGGTAGGCTGGGTGAGTGCTTCAGTGGTCATTACTCTCCTCTTCCCCCCCTTGGAGCAGTGGTTGCAGAGCTACTGTCTCACAACCCTCCACAGCGTTACTGTAAGAAGGATAGAGTGAGTTCCCTCTATAGGGGAATATGTCTATCTCTTATTAATTGGGCTTCTAAATTGCAGTAGCAGAGCCATCACTAATGAAATTATCCCACACCTGGAGGGAAGGTGACATAGGCCTTGGATCCCCAGAGATTTCCTCCTCAAAGTGTTTTTTTTCCTTTCCTCCATGCTGAAGGTCATAATATCTAGTTAGTTTTTGTTAAACTTTCCTAGTTCCATTAGATAGGATCTGCTATTGGATGGAGGTGGATAGTGTCCCTACTTGCCATTCCCTCTCTGCTTAGGAGGCCCCCTTTCCATTATCAATGTACCCAAAGCACTTATCTACCTGTCTTGTTGACCTATCTCCTTGTCTTAAGCTACATTTGTCATTCTACTACTGTGACCCTTGGCCTGATTGCTTTCTCTTTGATGCTGCTTCTACATCTTTTGGGGGGATCTTCCTAAGATACCTTTAGCCAAGGGAATCATCCTGTAACACCTCTATGGGTGGAACCCTCTGTGAGGGTTCCTTGCCTTTGGTACCCCTACAGGGTGGTAATTCCTTTGGAATAGAGAGTGCGAACGGCCAAAACCTAAGTAACATAGTTGCACAAGCATAACACTTACTGACCTCGTAGGCCATTGAATTGGAAGGCTAGGCCTGTATTTCAATGGACAAGCAGCCAGCCACTCCCACTTCCTGACCTATATAAGCCGTACCTCTCAGCTTCCTTCTGAAGCACTTTTTTCTTTGCTCCACCATCTTCCCCTCCTCCTCCAGCGGCGATGCCTCTCTATCTTCCTATGGTACCTGTAGCCAAGGAAATCATCCCACTGCACCTCTAGGGGTGGAGCCCTCTCTGAGGGTTCCTTGCCTTTGGTACCCCTACAGGGTGGTAATTCCTTTGGAATAGAGAGTGCAAACGGCCAAAACCTAAGTAACACAGTTGCACAAGCATAACACTTACTGGCCGCATAGACCATTGAAATAATCTTTGTGTGCTAAAAGAGAGTGCATTGTACTAACTGAAGACTTCCAATGTAACTGAAAAGCAAGAATCCTGGGTTGACATGTTTAGCTTGTTTATATGAGTGCTGTCATGATATGCACTGGTCTGTTGAGACTGCCTGCATGAGTTCCTCATGCAACAGGTTAATCACACTAATTAATTATTCATTTGAGGTACAGTAGCTGCTGCTTTTCAAGGAACAGTGCTATTGACCACCACAGTCCATAGCTAAATCCTTCCTCAGAGGCAAGTGAGTGGTGGTTGGGCATGTCAATTCCTAGCTTTTCCTGTCTTGATGTACTGCTGTTGTAAGTTATCTCTTATGCACTTTTAAATACACTTTTGATTCTGGTGATTTTTATGGTTGCTTGCACGCATGTGCAAGAAACATAGTGCCATCATCCGAGTTTTCCAGAGGTGTGTCAGCCTCTTCCAATTCAGTCAGTGTGTTTGCAGGTGCAGTCGCAGTGCGCCAATCACTGCTCCAGCTGTCTATGACAAGCTGAAAATGCAGTGGCATACAGTTGAAAGGGAGAGCTCAGCTTCAGTGAGCAGAGCTCCCCTTCAACACGCACGCATGCATATTGCGCTGCCACGCATTAAAGGGCAGTATAGCTAACGGGTGCCCAATGCCCCATCATCAGCTCCATGTCACCTCAAAAGTTTCCTGGTGCCACGCTGGAGCCCACCCCAGCATGGCACATGTCCGTATGGCTGACGGGGGTGATCAATCCTCCATCGGCTCCAGCCCCCTCAAACAGCCTTACAGCTGCCACGCTGGGAGCCCACCCCAGCGTGGCACTAGCCCGTATGGACGATGGGGGTGCCCAATCCCCTGTCGGCTCCAGCCCCCCAAAACAACCTTTCCAGCTGCCATACTGGGAGCCCACCCCAGCGTGGCAAACGTCCTGTGTCGTCTTAATAATAAAAAAAAAAAACTGTAAATTAAACGATTCCTGCGGTTTCCTTTCCTCCCACACCCACCCACTGCACACCCTGCCTCCGCACACCCTCCTCACCTCATTCTACCTCTGGAGTCCAGCGCGACGATCTTCAGTGGACCGGGAACACGTCTGCACTCTTCAAAGCTGACCGCGAACTGAGGAAATGCCGGTAAGCTGTATAATGTAATAGACAGGGTTTTTTCAACTTTGCTGCATATCTCAGGCATTTTTTGGAATTTTTGCACCAAATTTTCAACATGGGGTTTTTGGGACCCCTTCTCATGAATGCTGTCATTGTCATGGCGTTATTCGGACCCGAAGGGTGATTTCACAGTCACTGCGTGAAATCACCTTTCAGCACTGATTAATGAAACAACACTGCCAGTGTTCATAAGGTGGGCTCTCAAGAAGCCTATTTTGAAAATTTGGTGGAAAAATTCCAAAATATTACTGTTTTACGAGCATGCATTGCGCAGTTCCTACGCATGCTTGTAAGTTTGCAAATTTTCAATATTTTCACTCCAGATTTTCAACATTACCATTTTACCACACCTTCTTATGAGTAGTACAGCTGTCATTTTTCACATCTCACCCAACACTTGTTTCTGCCCATGTAGCGCACAATGGCGCAGTCGGTGTGCAAAATCAATGTACGGGACAAATTAGGAAAATCACAGTGACACTGTTCATGAGCAGAGGTCTTAAAATGGCTATGTTGAAAATTTGGTGAAAATATTCCTAAAAATGACTGTTTTACGAGCATGCATTGCAGAGTTCCTACGCACGCTCATAAGTTCACACATTTTCAATATTTTCACTCCAGATTTTCAACATTGCCATTTTACCATACCTCCTTATGAGCAGTACAGCTGTCATTTTTCACATCTCGCCCACAATGTGTTTCCACCCATGTAGTGCACAATGGCGCAGTCGGTGTGCGAAATCAATGTATGGGACACATTAAGAAAATCACAGTGACACTGATCATGAGCAGAGGTGTTAAAATGGCTATGTTGAAAATTTGGTGAAAAAATTCCCAAAAATGACTATTTTAGGAGCGCACATTGCGCAGTTCCTATGCACGCTGGCAAGTTTGCAAATTTGTAATATTTGCACACCAGATTTTCAACAGTGCCATTTTACTGCACTTCCTTATGAGCACTACAGCTACCATTTTTCACATCTCGCCCAAAATGTGTTTCGCACATGTAGCGCACAATGGTACAGTCGGTGTGCGAAAACAATGTTTGGGACAGATTAAGAAAATCACAGTGACACTGGTCATGAGCAGAGGTCTTAAAATGGCTATGTTGAAAATTTGGTGACAAAACTCCATAAAATGACTGTGTTACGAGTGAGCATTACACAGTTTCCACGCACCCTCGTAAGTTCATGAATTTGTAATATTTTCAGTCCAGATTTTCACCAGTGGCATTTTTCCACACCTCCTTATGAACAGTACAGCTGTCATTTTTCACAACATGGCCAAAATATGTTTTCACACTTTCAGCGCAGAAATGCGTGGTCACTGTGGGAAATCATTGTTCGGGACAGAAAAAAGAAAATCACACTGACACTGTTCATGATCGGAGGTCCCAAAATGCCTGTGTTAACAATCTGCTGTAAAAAAATCCCCAAACTAGTTACTTTACCGGAGTACGTTGCACAGTTTCTATATATGCTCGTGACTTCACCAGTTTTTTTAAGATTTTCACACCAGATTTTCAACATTGCCATTTTTTACACCTCCCCATGAACAGTACTGCTGTCATTTTTCACATCCTGTTCGGAATGTGTTTTTGCACCTGTGGTGCCAAATGCCGTAGTCACTGTGCAAAAGCAGTTTTCAGCTAACAAACTGATATTGCCACTGTTCATGAGGTGGGGGTCACAAAAAAAACAGGTTGAAAATTTGGAGTGAAAATACCAACGAATGCCTGCGGCGTTAGGGTTTCCGCGACCATAACGCCCCACCCTGTAGAGAATGACAGGCATTAGTGGTGTGACTTGGGATTCTTGCCTGTAATGCTCATACCATTCCACTCCCACCCACACCCTACAGCCAGTGAGAGGCATCAAGGTGTGCCTTGGACTCTTCGGGCCCAAACGTTACCCCATTCTTCTATACTGCACCCATCTCACCATATTTTCTGATGGAATGGGGTGCGCATAAGGGCCAAAGACCCCAAGGCACACCGTGACACTTGTCAGTGTCTGCAGGGTAGGGTGTGGTGAAATGGCATGGTCGTTATGCCTGACGACCCAAAGGCACACCCCAATGCCTGTCACTCTCTGCAGGGTGGTGGTGGGGTTGGCTTCAGTTCAATACTTCACTGCCATTCCTATTATGCAGCTCTGTAACTTCTACACTACCAATGCCAATGCCAGCAAGCAAACATTCGGCATTGACAAATGCTTGATTTTCATGGTTTAAAAAAAAAAAAAGTTATGCTTTTTTTTGTTACTAAGTGTTTTTGAATTAAGCACATTAAATACTTATAGTTGTAGAATAAATCATTTTTTTCATCTTTATGTAGTAGCATATTACTTCCATCACATAACTTAGTGAGACAGTTTATAAATAATGAGAATAGCAGTGGCTGAAGAATGGACCCATGGGGAACCGTGCTGGAAACCTGCAAAAGGTTACAAATGGACCCACTCAGACAGAACTGCTATAATCTACCTAAGAGGTAGCTCTAAATCAGGAAGCAGTCAAAGTCAGTACTCCCAACTGTCTCAGTTTAAACAAGCATTTGTCAATGCCGAATGTTTGCTTGCTGATATTGGTATTGGTAGTGCGGGAGTTAGAGTGATGCATAATAGGAATGGCAGTGAAGTATTAAATTAAAGCCAACCCCCACCCCACCCTACAGAGACTGACAGGCATTTGGGGGTGTGCCTTTGGGTTATCAGTCAAAATGCTCACGCCATTCCACCACACTCCACCCTGTAGACATCGACTGGTGTTGTGGTGTGCCTTGGGGTCTTCGGCCCTTACGCTCACCCCATTACATAAGGAAATAAGCTGAGATGGGTGCAGTAGAGGAGAATGGGGTGAGCATTAGGGCCAAAAACCACACGGCACACCTCAATGCCTGTCACTGGCTGCAGGGTAGGGGTGGGGGTGGGGGTGGAATGGCATGAGCATTATGGCCGATGACCCCAAGTTACACCCCTGACACCTGTCAGTCTCTACAGGATGGGGAGTTTAGGTTGGAACAAGTGTTGTATAAGTTACTTTTTCTATTACATTCTATTACTTTTGGAAACTTATTCCAGAAAGCTTTGTGCAGTCACTACCAAAGATAGAGAAGTACTGGAAAAAATAATACGCCTTACAGTTACAAATACTTATGTCTTTTTATACAAAGTAATATGTAAATGTAACTGATTACATTTATTTGAAAGTAACTAGTAACTAACCTATTACTTTCAAATAAATGTCATCTGTTATAGTTATTTATTATTTTTGTATTGTTTTTGTATAAAAAGAAATAAGTAACTGTAACTGTCATGTGTATTACTTTTCTAGTACTCCTCCATCCTTGCTAGTGACTTCGCAGAGCTTCCTGGAACAAGTTTCTAAAGGAAATATAAAGTAATAGAAAAAGTAACTTACCCAACACTGTTGGAAACCCTAGTGCCATTGGTGTTTGTTGGCAGTTTAGCTCCAAATTTTCAACATGGGCTTTTTGGGACCCCACCTCATGAACAGTGGTGTTATCATTTCTTTACTCAATCCCAAAAGGTGATTTTGCTGAGCGACTGCACCATTTGGCACAACAGGTACAAAAACACATTTTGGGCAGGATGTGAAAAATGACAGCTGTACTGTTCATGAGAAGGTGTGAAAAAATGGCAATGTTGAAAATCTGGAGTGAAAATATGAAAAATCAGTGAAGTTATGAGCATGTATAGAAACTGTGCAATGCACACCTGTAACACAATCATTTTTTGAATTTTTTTCACCAGATTCTCAACATGCACATTTTGGGACCTCCCTTCATGAACTCTGCCACTGTGATTTTGTTAGTCTGTCCCAAAAGTTGATTTCCCACAGTGACCACACATTCTGTGCCACAGGTGTGAAAACACATTTCGGGCAGGATGTGAAAAATGACAGCTAGTACATAAGGAGGTGTGAAAAATGCCAATGTTGAAATCTGGAGTGAAAATATGAAAAATTGGTGAAGTTATGAGCATGTGTAGAAACTGTGCAACACATGCTTGTAATGCAGTCATTTGTATAATTTTTTCACCAAATTTGCAAGATGGGTTTTTTGGGACCACACCTCATGAACAGTGACACTGTCATTTTGATAATCTGTCCCAAGAAGTGATTCCATGCAACAACTGCAAAATCACCTTTTGGGACCAAATAACCAAATGACAGTGACAGTGTTCACTAGGTGGGATTCCAAGAACCCCCATGTTGAAAATGTGGGGCCGAAATTCCTTAAAATGACTGAGCTATCAACCTAAGTTGAACCCCTCCCATTGACTCCCATTATATTGATTACCATAATTTCTTCAGTTTGCCGGTCAGCTTTGAAGAGTATAGACATGTCCCGGTCAATAGAAGATTGCTACTCCTGACTTCTGGAGGTAAATATGGGGTAAGGGGGGCAAAGGGAGGTGGATCCGCTGAAGGAGGGTGGGTGAGGGGGGAATGGGGAGATGACGAGGGACCATTTTCTTTTTTGCAGGGGGAAAAAAAGACTACAGGGACAGTTTTCTTTATTTTACAGGTTACCAAAAATTAAATATATTTAGGCATACTGGGTGGGCTACCAGTGTGCCTCAATAGTGTGTGTGTATGTGTGTGTGTGTGTGTGTGTGTGTGTGTGTGTGTGTGTGTGTAGAGGGGCATGCCAACACAGGGAATGGGCATCCCAATGTCAGCACTTGAAATATTTGGGTGGGTGGAGGTCATCTGACACCGGGAGTGGGCATCCCGGTGTCGGAAACATAAAAAATTATTTTTCACACTGGGGTGGGCTCCCAGTATGTCACATTAATGGGGAGGGGGGGATGCATGCCAACACAGGGATAGGACACCCCGATGTTGGCTTTCCGGGGAGTGTGTGGCGGGCAGCAGGAGCTACCAATGTGGAAAGCTGCACTATGGCTCATTTATTTATTTATTGAAATGGTTCACCAGGAAAGGCACACCGAACAAACAAGTTGCTCATAGAACAAGGGGGGCAGACTGCTCAGTGGCAGGTGCCGACAAGAACCGTAACTCCGGCCATGTGCATTACTGTGCACTGTAATGTGCGTGGCCAGAGTCTTGTCAGCTGCTGACAACAGAGTGAAGGTATGTCTGTGTGCCTGGCTGCGAGGGAGAGGGAAGGTCCCTCTGAAATGACAAAACTGTCCTTCATTGCAGCAGCAGATTTCTTTCAAGTGCAGTCCTCTGTCTCAAACTGCTGTCATAGACAGCTCAATGATTCATTGGTGCCTGAGGGACGAGCCCCATAAAGCATCAACTCGTAACCATCCCTGATTGGAGCAACACTTTTCTATCCAGTGCATACCACTTCTCTCAAGTTGCTATCATAGACAGCTCAACGATTCATTGGTGCCTAAGGGAAGAGCTCCATAAAGTGTCAATTGCATTAGGCAGAACACTCACACACCCTCTAAAATGTCATCCTGTCCCAAGATGTTTCTTGCGCATGCGCAACGTGCATGCACGCAAGCAAACATAAAAAAGAGAATATTGTGAGCCACCAAATAAAATGCTTTAGATAGCCCCACAAAATTTGCTCACAGAGGTTTGTCACCATCTATGTTTATGATGACATTGTTAGTGAAACCTATCAGTACAGCACTGGTACTGTACCTTTTTTCCAGAACACATGTTATTTGGGAAAATATATTATACTAGACCATATGGTCATGAAGTTGTTGAAAAATTATCCATTCCTGGAGTTTACTCAATTGAGACTGTATGATAATTATCAATCATGATCTCAACCTATTCAAAACAGGTACTACCCTAGCTTGCTTCCAGATTGCCAGCGTAATGGATGTGGAAGGGGAAATGTTGAATATCTTCAGTAGCGGGGTAGCTATTAAACCAGAAAAAAAGCTTAAGAAACAAGGAATGCAGGCCATCCCTGCCAGTACCACTACGGATGCTGAGAGTACAGAGCAGACTACAGATTTCTCCAGTGGATGTGACATTAAAGTAGAAGGGATAGTTGGAGCCAGTTTCATAGTCGCTATCCAGGAAATATAGTATGTAATCAAGATTCATGGGGCAGCCTGGAGTCATGGGAAGACAAATTAGAGAATTTTGCATGGAACGCCTTTACAATAAGGTTGGGATCAATTATAACGTCTCCTTCACTTGCTAGTATAATAATGCTTTGCTTGGATCCAGGTTTTATTAGAGTGTTGAGCACAGTCCAAACTTTCTTAAGGTTGCCCACACTCTGAGACTGCTGATTTTTGAGATAGCTTGTCTAAAGGACTTTTAGTCTTCCAGTTACAGTGATTTCTCAGCTGCTTATATCATAGCTAGGAGATGGTTAAATTAGAAGAGTTGAAGGCAGACAACAATATGACTCATAATTATTTGCCTGAATAATTCCCTAGATACTCAGCAGGTGTGCCACCTATGATATGCCTATTAGATAATGGGAAATATTTGTCCCTGATTGAAAACACGGCACCAACTGAAGAAGCCAACAGCTGAGTTAACATCATATATAGTATATAATAATTAGGAAAAGTCAACTGATCAGAGGCCTGAGATCAGACTGGCTCCTTTGAATTACAAAAATTCTGGAATGTCAGAACTCTGGCGTGTAACTAGAGGGACCTATTAGACCAGATACAGTATAAGGTAAGCAATATTAGAGTCAGATAATACTTCAATCCTTTTTATCTTTCACTCCTTCTTTTTTGGTTATCCAGCCTAACATTAGTGGTTTTACAGTTTAGAGGAGTGGGGCAGTAATGAGTTGAGAGAGGTTCAGTTTCTTTAAAAAGATTGTTACAGGCAGTTTGAAGTTCATAATTCCAAATGATTTAAAAATAACATAATGTGACAGTGTCTCTCTGAAGAGTACAACAACCTATACTGTTGAAAAAACTATGATAATACAAATATACCTCTATGGGGGAGTTACAGGAGTGGCATGCATATATATGTGTGTGTATATATATATATATATATGTGTGTATATATATATATATATATATATATATATACCGTGCTACCATAGTTAGGGTTGAGTAGCGCTTTTAAGGTTAAATGGTGAACCTTTGCACCTTCATAACCTTGTAACTGTTCAACAGATTTGCCTGAAATTTTGCAGACTCGGGGTGCAACCATAGGTCTTTGGATCTGATAACTTTCATACCAGTTGGAAATACAGCTGCTGAGTTATTAAGCAACATCTGTGTGCACAATTACATTTTTTTGCACATTATTTGCTCGCGCCTTCAGTTCACACCGTTTGTGCAACTGGTCTGAAAATTTTAGGGAACATGTAGCCAGAGTCCCCAATGTGCCTTTTGAAGATTTTGTGAAAAAATATTAAATGGTTCAAAAGTTATTCAAAAAACAATTTCCCATTATAAGTCAATGGGAAAAGTTAACAAAAAGTTTGACACTTTCGCAAATGCAGTTTTTAGTGTCACAAATGGCCCTAGCAGTGTTACAAATCTGCTAATTTGTTTTCAGTTACTGATCACAGAAATGCTTGGCATTTAAAATTGGGACCATCTAGGGACACAATTCTTTTTGTGTTTACGTATTAGAGCCCTGAGGATGCTAGCCATGTCTTTATTTTGGGGTTAAACACTCCAGAAATATTTTTTTCAAATTTCTGGAAAAAGTAGTGTTGCAAAGTAGTGTTGCAGTTGCAACACTTTCGCAAATTTTTGTGAAAGGTGTCGCAAATCACGCCACTACTTTTCTAGACTATGGCCAAAATGACAAGAATTCTTTGCCACCCTGCTGCAAAAAAATGGTTTGGTCTTTTGGGTTGAAATTTGGAGGGATGACAGGCAACATCTCACAGATGTGCCATTTGGTGACAAAATATTGCATGGATGCAAAGTTATGGTACTCCAAAGTTGATGTTTTTTTTCCCATAGACTAACATGGTGGCGCTCGTCGCTCCTTCGGGCTCGTATCTCGGAAATGAGGGAGATATGGAATTTTCATCACCACAATGTTAGGGCTATGCATTCAGTGAAAACCTAGCCAGGAAACTCATGAATCATGTGAAATTTTAATTTTTTTCTACGTCATATGGTTACTAAGATATTACCATTTTAGTACTACAACTACTCGTTTTCTGCTCTGAGACCCATTATTATGCATGCATTCTTTGTTTTCACTGTGTTTCTCGATGGAGCTTTTGGGGAAAAATACGGTGTGTGCTCCACTTACTGTTACACGTAGGCTTTACACTTGTGTTTCCATGCCTGTTTGCATTAGCATTCCTGTGTATGCCACCGTATGCGCTACCGTTTGCATTACCATTTGCATTTGCCTTATTGTTACCATTTGTGTCTCCACTACTGTTTGTGCTTGTCTTTTGCTTAGCATCACCGTGTGCATTACCATTTCTGTTGGCAGCCACCCTTCCATTTTCATTTGCATTTGTCTTTTGTTTTGCATCATCGTTGTTCTTATCATTACCATTTGCGTTTCCAATTGCGTTCCCGTGCCCATGTGCATTACGGTTTGAGTTTCCATATGCACTTATGTTTGCGTTTCTGTTTTCTTTGGCATTATTGTTGCTGTTACCATTACCATTTGCATTTACAATTGTGGTACCTTCACTGTGTGTGTGTTATGGTTTGCATTTCCGTACGCTCTTGCGTTTGCATTTCTGTTTCCTTTCGTGTTATTGTTGCTGTTACAGTTATCATTTATGTTTACAATAGCGTTACTGTGGCCGTGCATATTACCAATTGCATTTCCATATGTGCTTGCATCTCCGTTTGTGTCACTGTTCACTTTGGCATCACTTTGCGCCTGCGTTTCTACTAATGCTTGCTTTACAATTTATGTTTGTGTCACCATGTGCATAACCGTTACCGCTCACGTTTGCGTTGCTGTTACCATTACTATGTCTCAAAAAGTCATGTGGTGGGAGCATTCCATTCACTATTTATAGTCCTCATTCTCAAAAAGAAGGGGAAATAAGAGGTAAAAAACTCTGTTTAATGCATCAGTTAGGGTTGTTCCACAGTGACAAAAGTGAGGAAATTTGGTGTTAGGGTTGAAAACCCTCCTTACACCCCCTCTGCCTGCCCTCCCAACCGGCATCAGGTGTGCATTAGGGTTGTCAGTCCTAACTCTCACCCCATTCTCCTATGCCTCAGCTTGTTCACACATGTGATGGGGTGAGAGTTAGGGCTGACGACTCCAATGCACACCCCAATGCCAGTTTGGGGGGTGGGCTGATGGGGTGCCACTGGAGTTTTCAACCCTAAAACTGAATTTCCTCACTTTTGTCGCTGTGGAGCAACCCTAACTGATGCATTAAACAGAGATTTTTTGGCTCTAAAAAAAATATATATATATATATATACGCACACACACACACACACACAAAGAGAGAGAGAGCGTTAAAATAATTTGTAAGGGTGGTATTCAAGAATGTATGCCCATTGAAGGGGCCTTTTTGGGGCTATAAAGCCATGACCCTGAAGGTCAAGTGACTTTATGGCCCTAATTAGCCCCAAGATGGGTATACTTCCAAGTGTTCTGCCTTTACCCATTGTTTGTTGACTATAATATATTAGGATGGTTATTATTATGGAGATCACATTTGTGATCATGTTATAGCACATGACAGTCTCTTGCAGCAAGTAGGGAATGGTGTGTAGTGAGTGCAGGTAAGAATTGGGGGGATTTCTGGTTTTGGGATGGTTTTGTGTGTATTTTTCCAACGTTCTTTTGCAACTTGTGAATTGGTTTAGCTAGCTTCCTAATGATGTATTATTTGTGTTATCAGCATTGTCCCATTAATTGTTTGATAACTATAGGTATATATCTTTAATAATGTAGATATATAGCTGTAATTGTTTGACTAGTACAGGTACTGTATAAAGCAGCAATTGTTTGATTAGTGAAGGTATACAGCCACAATTGTTTGATTAGTGCAGGTATATTCAACTAATTGATAGATTAGTTACAGGTATACAGGGAAATAAATTATAATCTTTTCTATGGGGAAGTTCACAATCATGTATTATATACAGTATATATATATATATATATATATATATATATATATATATATATATTAGATAACCTGCTCTTAGGTGTGTGGTCATGCTCTGATATACACACACCTTGGTGTGCGTCAACCACCCAAGGCATGCATATATCAGAGCATGACCGCACACCCTAGAGTGGGTTATCTATCTTATAAAATGGTGAAGTTGTTTTGGAGACGGTAAAAAGTGCAAGTGTGCGGTCACGCACTGATACTCACATGGTTATGTGATATGTTTTATACAATCAGAACATTGCATTTGTACTTTTTTTGTTACCCATTTTATAAATATATATGTATATACTGTATATGTATATCTTTATGCCATATCTGTGAGTATATTTAAGGGCACCTGTGTGAGATATTTTTGCTTCCTGGGGACCTAGAGCAAAAATATCAAAATATTCTCACTCTTGCTCCAAATATACCTACAGTAGATCCTCACTGGATGGAGCCAGCAGCACAAGCAGCATGGTTCTATTTTTAGACTTCCATTGCTCACTGGCACACCAGTTCTCCGTAAACACTTTTAAGTTCTCAGCCATGAAAATATGATGGCATTTAGCTGTTTAAATGTTAAAAAACAGTCTGCTACACACAAACAAACCTTTACTTCTTCTTCTGAGATGTGGTATGTCCCCCATCACCCTTATCTAGAAGTTTCAATGTGTTCCCCTGACCAGCACCCTCATTCCTTTTCCACCAGTTTTTGAGTTTCCCTGCAGCTGCAGACAGGATGCCAGTACCCTGATTATCACATACTCTTCCCGGTACTCTAGCAGGCCACTCACGACTGCATTTCAGCTCCAATTCAATTTGCACACACAAAGGCGCTGATGCACGCAAGTGTCATGTGAGTCAACTTAAAAATGATATTCAGTTCGGTCATCCTGAACTAACGCTCACCTCAAAACAACACACAAAAGAAACAAAATGCATTATTCAAAAGAGAGCTCAGGAATGGGGCAGATATGGTATAAATGGAATATGCCATGCACCTATCAGAAATATGTGTGCCTTTTTTCTCTCATGCAGTTTGACCTTATGACATAATTTATGGCTTTGCCACTCATGATGTCATAAGGTCAAAATGCAGTCGAGAAAATATCACATATACTTCTGATATATGGCCACATGCTGACACAGCACCTTGTTTATATATCTGTATATATATATATATATATATGTGTGTGTATATATATATATATATATATATATATATATATATGTATATATACACACACACACACAGATTGCTAGATATTTGGAGGAGGAGGCCAGGGTAAGTTCAGCCAGGAGCCAGGAGCCAGTCACAGATTAACATATCAATGGTGCTGCTAGAAATGTGTGATACACATAGAGCTTTCTTAACACAGATTAGTATAACTGAACAAAGCTAAATTCTGATAATCAAATGTAAAGCAAATTTCACAATGTCTGTGTCAATTTGGTGAGGGAAACTAACTAAATTTTGTAATGAATCTTGGACAGAAACAATGAAAGACTCTATGGATAGTTGGTCATATTTAAAGGATCAGATAGGTAGATGTCATCATAACCAAGATATAATTTCTGTTGCATCTCATGGCGTTATTAAAACTAATTTCTAGAATGTCAAATGAATGTTTGCAATAGATTCTTCTGGTTAACTATAGATTAACCTAACACTAATTCCATAAGACCCCGCGCCACAAAACTGTACTATGTCATTTAATGTTACTGCCTCTGAGAATTCAAGTCCTCTAACCAAAGTTCTAAGTCTTAAGTTTAGTGAGTTTTGCAAATTCATATATCTATGCTACAGACTCACACATTTGGGGAAATGATATTCCATGCTCTCTAACCACCTTAAGAAGCAACCTGTCTAGCAAAGTTCATATCAAGGAGCATCAGATGATCCTGTTGAAAATGCCTCTAAGTTGTCTCCATCCACTCACTTGCTTGATCCAATATTGTCAATCCATCAGACAGCAATGTAATTTGTGTTATATTTAAAGGCCTTTTTACACAATCTGCTCTGCACTGCTGTGAGTGGTGCAGAGTAACTAGAATGGTACCTTTCTTGCCATCTAAAGCTGAGCCACATTGCATCTAAGGGTAGTGTTTCCTGTCCTGGCATATCCTGCTTTCCTGGGTTCGCTGTTGCGGTTTATCATTTTGTACCATATCCTGCTGCTGTGCAATCACAGCACAGCGCTCACATCAATGCAGACCCAAAAGCAGCTGTTTTGCTCTTGGCCAACCAGAAACCTAGAAAGAAATGCCAAAAGAGCCACAAGATAGCTGCAGGGCTGCTGTGTGTGTGTATGTATAACAAAAATGTAGTAGTGCAGACAGAGTAGAGTGAGTCAAGTGATGCAGGGCACCAGATAAAAGCTTTCTTCTCCAGCTCCAACCTCCTGACCCTAAATTAAACCTTTAAATTGTTTCTGCCGATTGCACCTATTTCAACAACGTACAACATCTGCAGCACAACTCCGATTGCATTGCTGGCACCAATGGAGGTTGAAATGAAGAAATCTCCTCCTAAACATACTCCCCCACAAACGCCAGAGAAGGCCCCCAAAAAGCCAAAGGCCTCATCTGCTCAAGACCTCAGGAAACTGGTGGCTTTGGCATCAGAAAGTTAGCCCTTCATGCTGGAGTGATTTTTGGAAGAGTTTCAACCTTTCCGGCAAGAGATGAAGCTATTCTCTTCAGAGCTAAAATCTCTCTCACAAGCCCTTGAGAATATTTCCACTCATACGATGGACAGCGAGATGCAGCTGCATTCCCTTGAAAAAAAAAACAAAAGAATGGAGCCCAACATAGTAGCAGCCAGACAGAGGATTTCAAAGTTTGAAAGTAAAGTGGAAGATTTGGAAGGCTGCAGCCGCCGGAACAACGTGGTGCTTATCGGTCTTCCAGAAAAAGAGGAATGGTCAGATCCCCTTATCTTTACTCAAAAGTTTGTGGAATGAAATGCTGGCCTCTCGTCATTTGGATCCAGATATATTATAGAGCAAGCCCACCATGCCCTTCACCCATTGCCTCAGCCAGGGGACCCGCTGCCCGGTTCATTTTTCGCTTTTTAAACTACCAAGAAAAGCAGCATTTCATGAGTAAAGTTAAAGAAGCCCAAGGAATCATCTGGGGAAATACCAAACTCCATGTGGCTTAAAACCTCCTTGCTTCTGTCAGACAGAGAAGGTCTGCCTTTCATCCTCTGGTGGTTAAACTCATAGCCGCTGGGATTCGCTTCTGAATGGTATATTCAGCACGGTTCCAAGTTGTAGTCGCAGGATCTTGGATTACCTATGAAGATGTGGAGTCAGCAACCTCAGGTTTAAAGGCTGCATTTCCTGATGTGTTCCGTGAATGGTGAGCACATCTGTGTGTCTATTTGGGAGCAGTTCTTGATCACTGGATGACTTTAACCTTCTACATTTTTATTTTACTAAGTGAAATGGAGGTTCTACTATCTATGGAGTGATTATCTGACTGTCAAGTACCAACACCATTTGGACTTTTGTTGTGATATTCACTCCATACAGGTTTAGGCAGGCTACCAGCCCAATTGAACTATCCGTATATCAGCATTCACACACTCAGACAGCAATATGATCTCTCCTCCTTGAGGGTTAGAGAGGAGCGAGTGTCACCGCTAGAGGCCTCCCAAGCCTAACGCCAAGACCTTCCACATTTGCGATAGCAATTTTTATTTTTTCTACATTCCAGCTCCCTCTTAGCTTGCTCGCAAGGTGGTTGCATAACTGTAATGTTTAAAGGGGCTTAGTCTGTTGGGTACCCAATTCGGCTTGCAGTTTGTACATGTACTTGACTGTTCATACTGTTTTCTTTTAATTGAGCTCAGTTTAGGGAAGAAAATAATCCCAATGTACCTTTTTTGATTTTGCCCCTACAACTGTCAGACACACACACATATGGCTTCTACAACTGATGCTGTGGCACATAAGGCTAACAGGAATGGCTAGATGACTTACCTTCACCACCTGAAATGTAAAAGGAGTAAGGCATAAACAAGTAGTATAAGGTCCTCAAGCATGTCCACCTTTTAGCAGCTGATATAATTTTTATCCAGGAATCCCACCTTCTTGACTCTGAGGCAAACCAACTCAGACAGCAGTTTATTGGTCAGACCTTCTCTGCACAAGGCACTACCCAGAGTTGCGGCATGATGATCTTGTTGGTGAGATCTGTGCCTTTTACCCTCATCCAAATAATTGCTGACCCTTACAGCAGGTATATATTGGTTAAATGACTCCTCCATACCACGGAGCTACTACTAGGCTGCATTTATGGTCCTAATTTAGATTCCCCCCTCTTTCTTTTTAAAACTTCTTCAGAACCTTTCCCCTTTCCTGGAGCTCCCAATAATTTTAGGAGGGGAGTGGAACCTCCCCTTCAACCCTAACTTTGACAAGTCTGGCTTCACTCAAAAGGGTCTTTCCCCAGCATAACGTGCACTAAGAGATTTAATTGACTACCTGGGCCTGTACGACATTTGGCAGGTACTTCATCCCCTGAAGAAGGAGTATACTTTCACTTCCACAGCCCACGGTACCTCATCCCATATTGACTGTATTCTCCTTTCCCAATGTCTCATCCCAGGTGTAATGGGTTCGAGCATACAACCAGGCCCCCGCTCAGATCATTCCCTAGTCATTTGCTTCCTTTCCCTATCTACCCTACCTAAATCTCAGGGGATCTGGAAATTAAATAATCAACTGTTGAAAGACCCCAGAATACTCCAGTTAATTTCAGAACATAACACCCACTTTGCACTAAACTAATGAATGGCTATGTTGGGACATTTGTTTTGCTTTTGCTTAAACAGTTTGAACATTTTATTGAGGAGCCCTGGTGAGCAACCAGAACCAGGAAGAGAGATCTGGTAGTTCCAGTCCATGAGTGACTGAATTACAGTTCTGCAGCACAAGTTTAATTTTTAATTTAAATCAGATTGTGGGGCTCATTTTGCAGCCCAAGTTAATTTTTAAAACCAATTTTAAACAGTTTAGTGAATGAGTGAGACCAGGGTGACTTCCGGGTGGATTGCATATAAAAACGCTCCAGTCGGCTAGCAGAGCGAGCCAAATGAGGCGAGTCTTATGCGCACAGAGACACGAGCATTGCTTGTCTGCTGTGTCCACTGTGGAGGCTAGTGGACTAGTGGGACAGAAGTTTCAATCTCATAAGCCTGTAGGTTAAAGGATTCCTGTTAAACCAAAGGTGTAAAATGGCACAAGGAAGGACTAAATGGGGTAAGGGCAAGAAATCATGTACACAATGTAAAATGTTCACAGAGGATGTAGTATCTCACGAGTTCACATGTGATAAGTGCCTTCTATTGGTTACCCTTCAAGGGGAGATTAAGAAATTAATTACAAGATAAGAAACCCAGAAGGAGATTGGGAGGTTGGAGAGTTACATAGATGAGATGGTTTGTAATATTAGTCAAAATATTACTAAAAATGCACAGGCTTGTATAGTAGATGAAACAAATAAAGGGGAAAATAAGATAATATTATCAGATCATGTGCACTTGTGAGTAACTCAAATAATGATATTTTCAACTCACCCCTTCAGCTATCTAATAAATTTGAGTGTTTACTGGGCGATAACCTAAGATTCTTCAGGTGAAGCTACCTCTGGCTGGAAGCTACAACAGTGGACTTAGGATTTGCAAGAAAGCAAGTTGTGCTCAAAACAGAGGGGAGGTGAATCTTACAATTTACAGTTGTCTTTGGTTTGAAGCAGATTCCTTAGGAAAGTTAATATTCTTCAGGTGGAGGATACTTCTAACTGAAGGGTGAAATAAGGAACTTAGAATTATCAGAAAAGGCAGTCTTTCAATCAACAGACGGAGGTGGAGCTTGCTTTACTTTTGTTACAATTGTTAAGATTTTCAGTGCAGAAAGAGTTTAAACCCACAGCGACTCAATACTGTTTACTGTGTCCTTGTGCACAGCTGACTTGCTTGGAGTTAGTGATTGACTGTTTGCATTGCAATATTTGTAATACTGTTAGTTATTCACTGGGCTAAGAATTTGTCATAAGTCCTGAATTGAGAGCAGGTTACAGTCTGTGTATTTGACCCAGACAGTGCCTAGGGGGGTGGAAAATGTTTTTTGTTTGTTTATCTCTGTGTGCCTTAAAAGGCCAGGTCAGACTGTGCCAGGAAGTGCTTACATCACAGCTACTTATCAGCCAATAGCTTTGGAAGAATCTTACAAACCTGATAGTACAAATTTTAGCAGGCTCATCAGATAACCTAAGATTCTTCAGGTGAAGCTACCTCTGGCTGGAAGCTGCAACAGTGGACTTAGGATTTGCAAGAAAGTGAGTTGTGCTCACAACAGAGGGAGGTGAACCTTACAATTTACAGTTGTCTTTGGTTTGAAGCAGGTTCCTTAGGAAAGTTAATATTCAACAGGTGGAGGATACTTCTAACTGAAGGGTGAAATAAGGAACTTAGAATTATCAGAAAAGACAGTCTTTCAATCAACAGAGGGAGGTGAAGCTTGCTTTACTTTTGTAACAATTGTTAAGATTTTCAGTGCAGGAAGAGTTTAAACCCACAGTGGCTCAATACTGTTTACTGTGTTTGTCTTTGTGCACAGCTGACGTGTTTTGGGGGTGACTGCTTTCAGAGCACAAGTCACCAGGCTGTTTTGAGGCTGGGGAGGTTTACCTGTGTCTGACTTGGATGTTTGGATCTTTCTTTGTTTGATTAGCAAGGCATTTTCTCTGTCAAATTGTTGTGTAGGGCATCTTGCTGACAGGAAGGCACTCATCGCAGTGTTAGGTCAGAGCTTTTAGCTGATTGTTTTGTGAGAGCACAGTTTAGGCCCAAACCCTTCCCACCCCTCACCCCACTGACCCCTGGAAATAGTTCCTTTATACTTGGGGTTCTGACATCATTTCTCCAAGAGGCAAGGTGCATATCACTGTCATATCCTCTCTAGCACACCGCACTGACAAAATAAGCATACACATTATATAATATATATATATATTTCTATATAACAAACCAGTCTCACACACACACACACACAATTAAAAACCTAAGGAAGACGGATATGTGTGGAGCAGTGCAATGTAATGGCTGTGGGGCAGCAGTCTTATGGGAGTCTTTCTGGAGGCTGAGATGCTGCCTTGTTTACAGACAACTCTCTTCCCTGAGGGAGGAAGTTGCCCATCTTCAGGCAGCACTGGACAGTAGTAAGGGAACCTCCCCCAACCAGGGAGCACCAGATCTATCACCACTACCTCAGAGGTTGTGAAGAAAGTACAGCAGTTGGACCACAGTGGGCTCAGGGAGGGTAAGGGTGGTGGAACAAAGGCACACTCAGTCAGTTGTTCTACTCCACAATCCATACAACATTCTGGGGGAGCATAGTTCCCCTATGGATGAACCCACAGAGGAGACTAAAGAGGCTGCAGACAACTATCACAAGGGAGGCCCTCAGGAAAGAGGCAGAGGGCACCACAGGGAAAGGAAGCAACTCCTGGTGGGGGACTCAATTATTAGGGGGATAGAACTGGGGGGAGCAGGGAAAACTGAAGTAAGGTGCTTGCCTGGTGCCATGCCTTGGAGGGACAGGAAGCGCATCCTTAGGATCACGAGAATAGTTGCATGGGAGTCTGAGCTGGATGTCATTTTCCACCTAGGGACAAATGACTTGGCTCATCATGAGATTAGAGCAGTGCAGAAGGACTTTGTAGAGTTGGGGAGGGACCTAAGACAAGTAGCACACACAGTATCCTTCTCAGAGGTGCTGCCTGTTAGTGGCATGGGTGAGGTGAGGGTACTTTGTACCATGCAGTTTAATGAATGGTTGAAAAAATGGTGTGGAGCACAGGGGTTTGGCTTCATTGGGGACTGGTGTTCCACCTGGAGGGACACCAGCCTATACTGGCAGGATGGTCTGCATCTGTCTAGGAAGGGAACAAGTCTTTTGGGCAATCGGTTTAAATGCTTCATTGGCAAGCTTTTAAATTAGTCAAGGGGGGAGGCACTGATAAGCAGCAGGAAAGTCCCAGCCTCCCCCTACAAAATAGGGTACTAAATGAAAAAAAGACCAAGGTAGAAAGGTCAGTGGGGGATGCTGCTACAGAAGGTAAAGCCATCAAAAAATGGAGATCAATGAGTACCAATGCCCATAGTCTGGGTAACAAGCTTCCTGATTTACTGGCCTTGATGGAGGAGGAACATCTGGATATTGTGGCAGTCACAGAAACATGGTACACACAGAACCATGACTGGGATGTAAACATACCAGGATACACTATCTACAGGAGGGACAGGGAGGGTAAAAGAGGAGGCGGAGGAGCTCTCTACATAAAGGAAGGAATCAAAGCAACAGAACAAAAGGGTAAACAGGGAGGAGAAGAAGAACTGTGGGTCAATTTGGAGGCAGGCAATGGCACCGAAATCTGCACAGGGGTTGTATACAGACCCCCCTCTCAGGGAAGAAATGGACATGGAAATGATAGAAAGTATACTTAGAATGGGAGATAAAGGGAAGATACTGCTGATGGGTGATCTGAATATGCCAGATGTTAACTGGAGTGCAGTTGCAGCAACCACTTCTAAGAGTGGGGTTATTCTAGATGCCTTAAAGGGGGCATGTCTTAGAAAGCTAGTATTGGAACCCACTCAAGAGGGAGCAATCTTAGACCTGGTTCTCTCAAATGGAGATGGAGAGAGGATCACAGATGTAGAAGTGGGTAGCCAACTGGGAACTAGCGACCATCGAACAGTATGGTTCACAATAAACACAGCAATAGAGTCAAGCCATACAAAGGCAAATGTACTGGACTTCAGGAGGGCTGACTTGCTAAATGGGTGAGTGCCTAAGGAATGCACTAGCAAATGGGCAGGAAGGAGGGTGGAAGAACAATGGGAATAATAAAACTGCCATCACAGAGGTAACAAGCCTTGTGTGAAGCAAATAAAACAAAACGATGTAAGAAACCACTATGGTTCTCAAAGGAGGAAGCAGTGAAGGTTCAAGAGAAAAAGAAAGCATTCGGAAAGTACAAGGAATCACAGAAGGAGCAGGACAGAGAATTGTATCAGTTAAAACAAAAGGAAGCTGGGAAGGCAGTCAGAACAGCAAAGGCCCAAACTGAAGAAGAGATAGCCAACTCAGTTAAGAAGGGGGATAAAATCTTTTTTTCGGTACATCAGGGAGTGAAGGAAGACTAAAGGAGGGCTAGTGAGGCTTAATAAAGGAGAGGGGGTGGGCAAAGTGTGACTGTGAAAAGGCAGAGATACTAAACAAATATTTTTTGCTCAGTATTTACAAATGAAGAGGGGGAGGTACCTAAAACAAACAATAGAAACACTCTGGATACAGAAGTTGATACCAGCCCATTTACAGAAGAAAAGGTTCTGAAAGAACTCTTAAAACTGAAGGTGGACAAAGCAATGGGGCCTGATGGGATTCATTCCAGAATTCTAAAAGAACTAAGGGTAGAGCTAGTGACAGCACTGACTACCATGTTTAACAAATCATGGGAGGATGGGGTGGTACCTGAGGACTGGAGGAGGGCAGATGTAATTCCCCTTCACTAAAGTGGGAGCAGGGTAGAAGCAGGAAACTACAGACCTGTTAGTTTAACCTCAGTGATAGGGAAAATGATGGAATCACTTCTGAAGAAAAGAATTGTCAAGTACCTAGAGGCCAGAGGGGCACAGGATCCAAGGCAGCATGGATTCACAGCAGGAAGGTCATACCAGACAAATCTAATAGATTTCTTTGACTGGATGACCAAAGTAGTAGATCAGGGAGGGGCTGTGGACATGGCTTACCTAGACTTTAGCAAGGCATTTGACACAGTCCCACTCAAAAGATGAATATACAAGTTAACCAGCCTGAGAGTGGGTCCCAAGATGATAGCCTGGGTAAAGAATTGGCTGGAGAATAGGACACAGAGAGTAATAGTAAATGGAGTCCACTCTGAAGAAGGGGGGGTTGGTTACTAGTGGGGTACCGCAGGGTTCAGTATTAGGACCGGTCCTCTTCAATGTCTTTATATGCAACACTGCAGAGGGACTGGAAGGACAAGTATGTCTCTTTGCAGATGACACAAAGATCTGCAACAGAGTTGATGCACAAGGTGGGGTGGAAAGGATGAGAAGGGACTTCGCAAGGTTAGAGAAATGGTCAAATATATGGCAGCTCAGATTCAATGCTAAGAAGTGCAAGGTAATGCACCTGGGAAACAAAACCCAGGGGAAGAGTACACAATGGGGAGTGAGATACTAACAACAACAAAAATGGAAAGGTACCTGGGGGTAGTCATATCAGATGACTTAATGGTGGGCAAGCAATGTGAGAGGGCAGTAGGGAGGGCGGGGTGGATACTGGGATGCATAGGGAGAGGCATCACCAGTAGAAAACAGGAAGTTGTTATCCTCTGTACAGACAGCTGGTGAGACGCCATCTGAGTACTGTGTGCAGTTCTGGAGACCCAATCTCTGCAAGGACATAGACAAGATGGAAGCTGTCCAGAGGAGGGCAACTAAAATTGTGCAGGGTCTGCACCAGAAGACATATGGAGAGAGACTAAAGAAGCTTAGTATGTATAGCCTCAAGGAAAGGAGGGAGAGGGGGGACATAATAGAAACTTTCAAGTACCTCAAGGGAATCAACAAAGTCCTAGAGGGTAGCATCTTTCAAAAAAAGAGGTGTGCAAGAACAAGGGGGCACAATTGAAGATGGGGGGGTGGCTCAGAGGTAATGTAAGGAAGTATTTTTTCACAGGGAAGGTTGTGGATGCATGGAATGGCCTTCCAGAGGAGGTTATGGAGTCAAAAACAGTGGTTGAATTCAGGCATGCATGGGACAGTCATAAGGCAATTCTAGGGGGTTGGGGTAGAATGAAGTAGGCTGCTGTTTAACTAGGATCTGCATCTTATCCATTAGGTAGGGAAATGGGCTGACTGGGTAGGCCAAGTGGTCCTTATCTGCCATCAAATTCTATGTTTCTATGTTTCTATGATAATGTGGAAACACAGGGAGTTAATGAGATACAATCACAACCTGAGGATATTACCCTATATGAGGAAAGTTTTGGTCAAAAAAATACAGAGTACACCCAAAGAAAACAGAAAGTCAATAGGAACATAGTGATAATTGGTGATTCCATCATTAGGGAAATAGATACATCAGTATGTTGGGGACGTAAGGAATGCACTACAGTTAGCACTTTGCCAGGAGCAAGACTTCAGGATGTCTCTATAATGATGGAAGGGCTTCTTGAAAATACAGTAAATCCTCTTGTGATTTTGCATATGGGTACTAATGATGTCAGTAGAAGTAGTATGGAACATATTCACACAAAATACAAAACCATAACTAAAATGATTAAAGAAAAAAAATTGGGAGGTAATAATCTCCAGTATTTTACCAACTTTTGGTTATCAACCTTATAAAACTGGGCTTATTTCTGAGGTTAATCTGTGGTTAAGGCAGTTCTGTAAAACTGAAAATATATTATTTATGGATAATTCTTTGACTTAACAGAAAGGTGCTCTTTAAACCTGATAGTCTCCATCTAAGTTATTCAGGTACTAGGATATTAGGTAAAAAAGCGAATGAAGTAATTACATTCCATTTAAACTGGGTAAAGGGGGGCTCTGGCAAAGGAATTTAAAAGCCACCCAGATATAAGGTCTGCCCCCATAAAATCTTCTGAGTGGAAGGCAATACTTATAAATGCTAGGAGTCTTGTGGGAAAATTTGATGAATTCAGCTTACTGTTGCACTCACAGAACATACACTTGACCATGATTACAGAAAAATGGTGGGATGGTGAAGACATGTGGGAAAAAAGTTTCCCTGGTTATAATTTGTTCTCAGAATCTAGAATTTATAGAAAGGGGGGAGGCATAGCTATTTATGTACATGAAACTATTAAATGTGAAGAAATCCAGTGGGATATATCTAATTTGGAGTTCTTGTGGGTTAAGCTGTTTCCCCAAAAAGGAATCAAAATTATATTAGGGTTATTGTATAGAGCACCCTCCATAAATGTGTTGGATGACACCAAAATACTTAATATAATTAGTACATTAGATCCTGTGGATAGAGTAATTTTGGCAGGTGACTTTAATTTACCCAATATTGATTTGAAAACATTGCAGGTTAATAGTAATATAAATAAGAGGTATCTAGACATGTTTGAACAGATGGGACTGGAGCAGTTAGTGCATAGTAGTACCAAGGGGTCGAACATATTAGATCTGATTCTCACTAATATGGGTAACTCAATTAATAATGTGTCAATAAAAAGTCTGTTAGGGAACAGCGATCACGCTACTGTTCATTTTCATATTTTTGAAACAGGCATTGGGAAAACACCAGGAATAACATCTAAATTAAATTTTGAGAAAGTGGATTTTGTTGGCCTAAAGAGAGAGTTTGCTTGTTGGGACTGGGAAAGAGAATTAACTGGCTTGTCTGTTCAAGATATGTGGGATTTACTGCTAGCCAGGATTAAACAGCTTGTTATGAAATTTATACCAAGCAAACTTAATTGTGACAGACCCAAAAGGAATAAGCCTATGTGGATGAATAGGTCTATCAAAAAATTATTAAACAAGAAAAACAGACTGTTTAAAAAATATAAAAGTCATGGAACTCTTTTAAATTACAAACTGTATAGAGAATGTCTCAAACAGATTAAACATAAAATCAGGAGAGCAAAAGCACTTTTTGAACTATCACTTGCTGATAAAGTTAAAGATTGTAAGAAATCTTTTTATTTATATGTAAATAGCAAAAGGAAAGGTAATAATGTGATAGGACCCTTTACAAATGCTATGGGACAAGTAGCCAATCCTGAAGAGATGGCTGACATCCAAAATAGTTTCTTTTGTTCAGTTTTCTATACTGGTAGCCAAAATACACACTGTGGGAAATATAGCTCAAGTCCTGGACAAGTCATTGTGGAGGTCAAAGATATAAATGACAGGTTATCAAAACCAGATGTTACTAAAACTCCTGGTCCTGATGATGTGCACCCCAGGGTATTAAAGGAATTGGCATATGTTATAGCCCTCAGTTACATATTTCTTCCAGACTTCATTAGATCAAGGTAAGGTACCTCAGGATTGGAAACTAGCTTCAGTGGTCCTCATTTTAAAAAAAGGAGCTAGGTCTAAACAAGAAAACTTTAGACCGGTTAGTTTGACTTCACTAATGGGTAAGATTTTGGAAGGGGTAATAAAAGATAAAGTCTTAAAGTATCTGGAGGTAAATGGATTGGTGGACCATTCTTAGCATGGGTTCACCAAATCCAGGTCTTGTCAGACAAATTTGTTGACCTTTTATGAAAATGCAAATAGGGAACTAGACCTGGGAAATTCAGTTGGTGAGGTATATTTGGATTTTGCAAAGGCATTTGATAAATTAACTCATACAGAGCTATTAAAACTGCTGGAGGAGATTAATCTGAATCCTAACATTTGTAACTGGGTATCAGCATGGTTGCAAGGGAGACAACAAAGGGTATCCATTAAGGGAATATTTTCAAATTGGTCTGTTACTAGTGGTGTCCCCCAGGGTTCCGTTTTGGGACCTTGTTTATTTAATATATATATATATATATATATATATATATATATATATATATATATATATATATATGCCTCCCTACAATCAAATAATTCTAGGGTATGGTTATATAAGTTCACTGATGATTGTAAGCTAGTGTCAGTTGTGAATACTCTTGAAGAGGCAATGGAAGTGCAGAGTACCATAGATAAAATTTCTGATTGGACAATTTCTAATAAGCTGGTTTTGAATACCACTAAATGCAAAGTAATGCATATGGGTAAAACAAATAAACATAATGACAATACACTTGGTAATTCACCACTCACTGACACTATTGAAGAAAAAGACTTAGGCATTATAATTGGTTCAGATTTTAAGTTTAGCACCCATTGTAGATCTCAGATAAAAAAAAAACCTAAAATTTAAATTGTATTTTGAGATATATTGCTAGTACGGAGGCCAAAGTATAAATTCCACTCTACATAGCTCTGGTTAGACCTCACTTGGAGTATGCCATTCAGGTGTGGTCTCCTCAAAACAGGGAGGATATTATTAAATTGGAATCTGTACAGAGGAGACTAACCAAATCCAAACAGGAGATGAAAACAAAATCATATACAGACAGTTTAACTTCCCTTAATTTATATTCCCTGTGTTATAGGAGGTTCGGGGGTTGGGGGGGGTATGTGCCTTTTGTATAAGGTAATTGGAGATCCCAACTGTTGCACTGAATTAGGAATTTTTCCAAGGACAGATGAGCATGGTAGTAGAAGGCATAATAAACAACTGATAACACCCAAATGTAGGCATAACATAAGAAACCACTGGTATAGCCAGAGGGTGGTTATTCCTTGGAATACTTTACCAAGGGCCATAATTAATAGTTGGAGCATGAATCAGTTTAAGAATAATTTGGATTTGCATTTTGGTGAAATGAAAATTAAGTTCTGAAGTTAGATGTAAATGGGCAAGCTTCATGGACGTAAGTCTATTTGCTTGAAAATATCTATGAAATCTATGAAAATTCTACAGGTAAACCTGATGTGGAGTGGTGCTCATTAAAGGCATACCTCAGAGGCATTTTGATTGGCCTAGCCTTCTCTCGCAGGAAAAAAAGGGATGCACGTCTCTTATTCACACTATCTCAAATCAGAACTATGGAATCCTGACTCTCCCTGCATTCCTCAGAGCAGTTTAGGCTGGAACTTACATGGCTCAAAGGGGCTTACTTAGAGCTCCTTCGAGAGAAAGTTGAACATGCCATTTTAAGGTCTAAAGCAAGCTATACAGATCAAGGATGAGAAAGCTGTATGATTATTTGCCTTGAGGATCATAAAACAGGAATCAGCCAGGCTGATTGGTGCTATCCAGTCTTCAGTGGACGGTTCCCCGAAGACCTCCCCCTCAGATATCATAGTAGAATTTTAAGCTTATTATAGGTTGTTGTACAGCCCTATGCCAATACCACCTCACCCTCAGGAAGTAAACAAGTTCTTGAAGGTCTCTTACCTTCCATCATTGTCAAAGGATCAAGGCCTCACTCTACTGTCTCCCTTTTCACAGGCCAAGATCCTCCGAGTGATCGGTGCCCTCCCTTCTGAGAAAGCTCCAGGCTCAGACAGATTTACACCTAATTTTTACAAGGCATTTGCAAAACTGATAGCCCCACTCTTCCAATCTCTTTTTCACTATATTCTTTCAGGTATACCATCAGACAAAACTTTATTTGAAGCCCTGGTTATTCTGCTACCCAAATCAGGTAAGCAGCCAGACCTGGTCCAAAGTTACAGGCAAATTTCCCTCCTGAATCAAGACATTAAAATACTTGCTAAGATTCTGGCAGACTGGCTTAGCCCTCTACTACCTGATCTCATCAGTCCTGAACAGGTAGGATTCATGAAGGGAAGGTCCTCGGTTGACCACCTTCATACATTATCCCATGTTTTCTTGGTGTCAAGGGAGTCTGACTTCCCTGTGGTGTTGGTCTCCCTGGATGCCGAGAAGACATTTCATAGAGTTAATTGACAGTACTTGTTCAAAACTATGCATGCTTTTGGTTTCCCCCCAAAATTTTTGGAATGGCTCAAGGTCTTCTATACTGCCCACACTGCCTGTATTTATTGCAGTGGGAGGTTTTCCTCAGTATTTCCACTCCATTCAGGGACTAGACAGGGATGCCCCTTCCCCTCTTCTTTTCAGCCTTTATTTGGAGCCCTTGATCCGTACATTCACTGAATGTCTTCTGATCTGAGGCATTCGGGTAGGTGACCATGAACTTAAGGTTTCTGCATATGCAGATGACCTTCTTCTTCAAATCTCAGATCAAGCCACATCTATCCCCCCTCTCCTAAATATTATTAAAGAATTCAGCTCTCTTTCCAACTACAAACTGAATATTGGAAAGACATCTGTGTTCCCTCTAAACCACAAATTTCAGAAATCAGTGATAATCTCTCTAGGACTCTCCTGGTCTCCTAACTCCTTCAAATACCTAGGGCCTGACCTTTCTTGCAAGGAGTCAGGACTCAAGAAAGCAAATTGTGATGCAGTTCTTCATATAATTCTTCAAGATATGAACAGGTGGTCCCTCCTTCCCCTTTCTCTATGGGGTAGGATCAACCTAATAAAAATGAATGTGTTTCCAAGACTTTTCTACCCCCTCAATCTTCTAAATGTTTGGCTACTACAGTCTTGGTTCAGAAGAGTACACAGTCACATCACACGGTTTATTTGGAATGGTGAGGCCCCACGTAGAGCATACTATAAGTTGGCAACCTCCAAGATTAAGAGAGGCTTGTGCCTTCCCCACTTGTTCCTCTACTACTGGACAAGTCACACCAGTAAATATCTTAAATGGTTAACCCCGGTAGGACTCCTTGGGGCTTCTTCTCCCTATACACCTCTCTGGCTCTGCATAGAGAGAGACCAGATTCTCTCCCATGGTTTCTCTCCAGCTGCCCTCTTACATATCTCTTTCAAATCTCTTTGTCCTCCCAGTTACGGGACACACCCATAGGTGTCTCCGTTCGAGTGCATTTTCAATTCTGTTTGTTTCTGAAATACAACCCCATCTCTGATGTTTCCCAATCCCTTATGGGTAATCCTAATTTTAGAATTGCTGGTAATATACTTTCACCCACATGGCTACCCCAACTAGCTACCATCTCCATCTCCTATTTTTTGAATGCAAAGGGCTCATGGCTCACTTCTCCAGAGATTATGGCCAAATCTGCTATACCTAGATCTTCCATTTTTAAAATTTAGCAATTGAGGCACCTTCTGGTCCAGTTTTTCTGTTCCATACTTCCTTAACTGTCTAAATGACAGTTTTGTCCTGACTTATCGGATCTAGCAATGTCACCACATGCTGTATCCAAAATGTAGTTTTTTTTGTATGAGTGGAGTTATCCAGAAGTCAATGGAGTTGTTCCATAGTGGTCTGCCCATTTTCCAGGCATACCCATCAATTGGGAGAGAGTTTAGAGAGGGTGCCACAAGTCTGTGACCCAGGATAGACTCCATTTAATGCAATTCCATATGCTGCATAACCTTTTCTGTACTCCGGAGAAGTTGGCCAAGGTCCATAAGTCAAGGTCTGCTCTTTGTTCAAGATGTCAAGAAGAGGTGGGCACTTTGCGTCATATTTTTTGGTATTGCCCCAAGGTGGCATGTCTTTGGGCTAGCATCAAACATAATACAGACCCATTAATGGGGTTAGACGACCTGTTCACACCTAAAATATGCCTCTTAGGGGATTTTACAAAGGTTGGTGTTACTAATTGGAAATTTCACATGGCCCTAATTGCTCTCTCAGTCAAAAAACTGGTACTTAACCATTGGACAGATCAGGTTAATATTTCCTACAATGAATGGCTTCAGAAATTGCTTCTCAACCTCAGAACAGAAAAGATGATTGCTAGTCTCAATAATTGATTACCCAAGTTTGAGAAAGTCTGGGGTCATCTACATGATTTGTACTCCCTGTGATTGATCTGTTAGTGTCTTCCCTTATACCTGTGTAAGTGTGTCATCCTTTAGTGCTGTGCCTAAGGCTAGGGGTGATGGGAAGGACAGGTAGGGGACTGGGAGGGGGATATGGGCTGGGGAGGGAGTATAATCAGTTAATCATTCATGTTATTAGTTCCATGATTGTTAGTTAATGTGGTTTATTTTGCTGTTTTCAGTAAGTTAAAATCTTTAATAAACTTTAAATTAAAAAAAAAAGACAGAGCAGAGTGCGTGGTTGGAAACTGCAGTGCTTTGAGTAAGAGCTCTGTGCAAAAGTGCCTTATGTGTTGCAGAATGTCGTCATCCATGAAGCACAGTCATGGAGATGCAAGTAGGCGGCTATTGCATCCCAGAGAGTAGTGTGCAGCATTATTAATTTCTAGCTGTAGCTGCATGACTTTGTTTAACCAGGACAGGGCTCAGATGCCTGATGCTCATTTACAAGGGCATACTGGGTTAGCCAACAGTGCATTTTACAGATAGCAGCATCTGTCTTTCCTGACATGTGTTACCATCTGTGTTATCCTGGTAAGGCCCAATAGGTAACCTGTAGTCATGGGAAGCATGGGGTCACTGGGGAGGTTAAATGACCTGCTCAGGGTCACACAGTACACAAGTGGATTTTTTGTCAAACCTACTTAGGTATATAAGATGTAACATGCTTATTACCCACCGCTCTGTAATCTAACCCCTTGTTTATAGCACCAGACCACATTAAACTGATTATTTGTACACAAACCACATTCATACATCCAGAGCACATACAGGGCTGTCTTCTAGGAGTGAATGTCTGGACAGCCACAGATTTTATATGACTCCAGGCAAGGCTCCATGTATAGTGGGGAGTGTGTAGGCACATGCTGTAGTGTATGGGCAGTGCATGGAGGATTGTTGCCTCCATCCCAGCCCCCTGCCACCACCACCTCCCTGTGTGCCACAACCACCAGCAGGGGGATGTACAGGTGGCCAATGACATGGGCACAGGTGCCAGCTACCTCCCTTTACCTTCTTGTGCACTGCATCCATCCATACCACATATGTACATTCAGCACTATGGCACGCATGCATGCCACTGGGTAGCATGTGGCTACACCTGCTTGGACATGCCTGCTGCTATCCAGTGTTGACAGACCCATGGTGATGCATCCCCATGCTAGGCACTGTTCAGTAGTGGACCACAGACCTATGCATGTGACTGAGTCCATCTAGAACTTGTCCTGTCCACAGGCTGTTTACCACAACTGCATGTGACAGCAGCACAGGCTTACCGGGGTGCACATTCATTCATACAGTGTCATGGGTGATGACACCATTTTGTGGTGAAGTATGTACTCATAACATTCTTTTCAAAACAAGTGCTGGCATGGGAACACATTGCCCTGGTGGACCAATTCTGCAAGGGTGTACCCACCTGATGCAGTGCAGCAGGATGGAGGGAATAATGGATGCAATCAGTGCTGAGTGTCAAGGGATGCTGTGTGGATGAGGTGAGGAAGAGATTCCATGACATACAAACATGGATGAAGGGGAAGCTGATGGAGGCACAGCAGGCACTACACACCACTGGTGGTGGCCACCAACACATATCACCCTCTCACTGGTGGAGGAGCTTGTGGCTGGCTCCCTGGGCTGTCATCAGGTGAAGAGTGGCATCAACATCATGGCCCACACTCAGGCCAGGTGCACTTTTTTACTTTGGTTCCTTCCCCGGTGTTGCCTATCCCCATGCCTTGAACCACCTGGGCCAAGTGATCTCCAGCAGGAACCAGTGCAAAGGAATTGAGTGTGTCAGGGTATGTCTCATACAGGCCTGCCTTTTCTAGTGTCCTGCACAGATAATCTACATCACTGTGTTAATTTATGACTGGATACCACCTGTGTTTTGTAAATGCTCCACCTGCAGTCTTACACAAATGCTTTGCAGATGCAATATGCCTTGAATATATGACTCCATCTATTATGCATGGCCAGGACCCTAGTTTGCATGTTGATTGCATGCTGCCATTTTTGCAGTCGCTATTTCCACAAATCCAATATGGGGCAATCACATTTTATCTCTAGCTTGACACATTAGTGCCTCACAGAATGCGTGAATATCCCCATATTGTGCTGAATTTTCAAATTAATGTACCCTGTTTTAAAACAGCTATGTGCAAATGCACCAAAAGTTTTGTCACAGCTACTGTAGATGTGGCCTAACGCTTGTTCACACATCTCAATCCTGTGCTTCAAAATCAGGGACAAAATCAAGGACACTAAAGGGTAACATCAGTTCATGAAGCTGTTGCAATAAGTGGTTATGGCTAAAAGCATTTTCTAATGGAGAATTAGACTGTAAAACTATTGTCTGGTATGATTTTATGATTCTAATCTCTACACTCATATGGCAAAACAACCAAATTTAGGAAGGACAAAGGAAATCTGAAATGCAAAATCAGGGGCATCTCTGAAAATTAGAGTCAGTTAAGAGGCATGTGTTTTGCAAAATTATGCAAAACTGGCAAACATTGTAGCATTTGCATCATGAACAATTAGGCATACATCATGAAAGTAACCATAAATCTTGGAAACTGCCATAAAAAAATAGGTGTGCATTGGAAAACTGAGCACTTGTGTTGTAGCACAATCAAACGGACAATTACAGATGAAAAAGTTGCATTTATGTTACAATTCTTGACCTTAGAAAAGCCTGCCAATCATGTGTTCCTCTGTTAGCAAATACTAGCTAGAATAGAAAGTGATTTGATTACACAAATTGAGCTCTGTGTATCATTAGGTGCAGTGCACAACCTGATCCTTAACGCTAATATTAACCCATAGCTGCAGTGCAATGAAATAAGAAAAATTAATGTCCTTGTGGTTTGCTTATGGGAATCAGGATGATAATTATTCTCCTCAAAAGTATTTTAATAGTAGTCTTTATAGTAAACAGGTTTCGATGTGATCCTTGCAGGCAGGTAAACATTCTTGAAGACTGTAATAAGAAAAACATGCTTAACATGTGGACTACAAATGGAAAGAAATTGCCACACAGCAGAAAATAAGACATCAGGAAAAAAAAATAAGCAGCAAAACAAGTTCAAAATAAACATAGGAAGATGATTAGAGACAATATACAGACTGTTTACCTGGCACAGAGTCAGCATTCCATGATTACATCACGTCATAGTTGTCTCTAATAGATTTTGGAACTAGTTGCTTCTAATTATGTAAGATGTTGTCTCATTTGATTGTGCAGTTTAGAAAATGAGTTCCTGCAAACATAAATAGTCATCTCAGTTTATTGCTCTGAAGCCAGGGTTATCATTTGCTGTAGACCATAAGTAGTGTAAATAGTGCTGTAGTTTGCAATTCATGCCATTTCATGTTAAAATTAGGGCTTCTCACCATCATAACATTCTGGTTCAGAAAATGTGGTGAAACATAATAACTGTCTTTCCATCTTCCCAACCATTAGATTACTCATTTTAAGTATAATTTTGTAGAGATAAACAAGTGAATCTTTGTGATAGTAATGCATATTTTAGAAAAAAACAACAACTTCCAAACACATTTATTTGCTTTGCTATGCCTCCTCCTGTTCCCCACAGACACCATCTCCATCTGTCTGGATCTTTTCTATAACTGCATGTGGTGCTAATGTATGATCCCAGTCTGTAAATACAGTGGGCAGCATTTTCAAAGGCTCACATCCATTTCTTGGATGTGAGTGCAGGATTCTATCCAAATAGTTAAATCACAGAAACGGGGTCCAGCTTTCAGGATAGAATCCCACAGTTGCATCTGACGAATGGATGCAATTCCTTTAATCGTGGCAAAAATTGCTGTAAACTGGATGAACTATCTCAAATGCGTCCAGATTACTGTGACTAGGATCCAGACATCTAGATATGTCTGCATGGATGCAGCATACATCTGAATCATAGATACAAGTGCTACGTCCATCCAATAGAAAATGCCAGCCAAGATATTTTAACTGATGCTTGAAATTCTTGTTCTTTGAAACTATGTAATTGTAAAGTATAGTCTCTGTCACATCTGTCCCCCAGGACTTGCATGAAAAAAAAGGTGTTTCACCTAAATGAGGTTATTCCGGTGTTAAAAATTCTAAATGATTAAATAAAAAAAAACTGGTTTTGGAAATAATGCATGGCATGTGAGCAGTAGTCCAGGATGGCTTTTTCCATTTGCAGAATATCAGACAGATTAAGTCCCATATCTCTTCTGGTGATCTGGCCACACTGGTTCATGTATTCTTGATGTCGAGGCTTGACTATTGCAATGCTCTCTACCTTGGGGTCAGTGGAGGTATGCTGTGGCACCTGCGGTTGCTGCAGAATGCCACAACTCAGCTACTAACTGTCCTTACTAGATCATGCCACGTTTCTCCGGTGCTGTGTGATCTGCACTGGTTGCCAGTTCAGTGGCACATCATTTTTAAACTGGGACTTTTAACCTATAAGGTCCTACAGGGACTGGGCTGGGGCTACCTGGCTGACCTTCTCCATCCTCATATACCTATTTTCCCACTCCACACCAATGAGGAGGGCCTCCTGGTTGTTCTGATGGCAAGACTGAAGACTTCGGGGGACTGGGCCTTTGAGGTTGTGAGCCTGGTCCTCTGGAATTCCCTACCTGGATTTTAATTTGGGGGGGGTGGCCTCAGTGGAGGCCTTTAAAATGGGATTGAAAACTTATTTATGGCAGCAGGCATTTGTAGTGAATCTGTAATATCATGAACCACCTTTTAGCATCACCAATTAATTGACTAATTTATTTATCTGTTGATATATTTTATTTTAGAGTGTAATGGAGTTGTACATGTTTAGTATCAATATTTTTGCCCTGTGTTATTGTAATGGCACCCTGTGCCTCCAGGAATGGGCACCACAAATAAAGACTACTATTACTACTACTACTAAAGGTTTTCTTTTTTCAAGATTTTACAAATAGTGGGCCCTATACATAAAGCCTACACACCGCAGAGGCATGGTATGTAGGCTTTGTTATGTGTACTTTCCATTATATGGGGGTCCCAGTGAAGCCCTACACATTCACTAAAGGGGCTCTCTACCCTTCCATACCTGATTCCCTGTCAGGACATGGACCTACTGGGGGGGTGGCCAAGGGTGGAGCATGGTTACATACCATACACAATGCAACATCTGTGGTGCAGAGTGCTGGTGGAGGAGGTGCAAGCTACATGGACATGGACTGTGCCGTACACTTCTTTCCTCCCACTAGTTGCATGGACACTCAGCCCTCTGATCATACCAGTAGGGCTGGGGGCATTTTGGGGCCACATGGGCAGACTAGTGGATCCCCTTAAGGAATAAATCAGTCCTAGAAGGACTGGCTGTATGCCACAATGTCCTGCTCTATGCAGAGCAAGGAATCCAGTCTGACGGCATGCAGGCCACCAATTGGATGGCTGCCATTCATTGCCAGGTTGCCTGTGCCATGGCCCCTGGCACCTCCACACTACTACCCATGTGTGGTGAGGGGCCAGGATTCAGTGGTCCAACATAGTGCACAGCACCTGGTGTACATTGCTCTGCAAGTGTGGAACTTCATGGCACAGGTACATTGCCTTTAGTGCATACCAGGGCCTCTGCAATGCATAGGGCCCAATGTTCTGTACATTTTAATACTGTTGCTTCAGTCAAAATGCAGAAAATGCTCTTGCTTCAGAATCAGGATTTAATAATATTTATATTTGTTTACTGACTTTTCCTTACATTTTTAAAAACAATTTTCCAGGATGATAATAATAATAATAATAATAATAATAATAATAATAATAGATAGCCAACTCAGTTAAGAAGGGGGATAAAACCTTTTATAGGTACATCAGGGAGCAAAGGAAGACCAAGAGAGGGATAGTGAGGCTTAATAAAGGGAGGGAGGGTGGGCAGAGGGAGACTGTGAAAAGGCAGAGATACTAAACAAATATGTTTGCTCAGTATTTACAAATGAAGAGGGGGAGGTACATAGAACAAACAGTAGTAACACTCTGGATACAGAAGTTGATACCAGCCCATTTACAGAAGAAAGGGTTCTGAAATAGCTCTTAAAACTGAAGGTGGACAAAGCAATGGGGCCTGATGGGATTCATCCCAGAATTCTAAAAGAGCTAAGGGTAGAACCAGTGACACCACTGACTACCCTTTTTAACAAATCATGGGAGGATGGGGTGGTACCAGAGGACTGGAGGAGGGCAGATGTGATTCCCCTTCACAAAAGTGGGAGCAAGGCAGAAGCAGGAAACTACAGACCTGCTAGTTTAACCTCAGTGATAGGGAAAATGATGGAATCACTTCTGAAGGAAAGAATTGTCGAGTATCTAGAGGCCAGAGGGGCACAGGACCCTAGGGCAGCATGGATTCACAGTGGGAAGGTCATGCCAGACGAATCTGATAGATTTCTTTGACTGGGTGACCAAAGTAGTAGATCAGGAGGGCTGTGGACATGGCCTACCTAGACTTTAGCAAGGCATTTGACACAGTCCCACACAAAAGATTAATATACAAGTAAGTTAGCCAGCCTGGGAGTGGGTCCCAAGATGACAGCCTGGGTAAAGAATTGGCTGAAGAATAGGACACAGAGAGTAATAGTAAATGGAGTCCACTCAGAAGAAAGGAGGGTTACTAGTGGGGTACCGCAGGGTTCAGTATTAGGACCGGTCCTCTTCAATGTCTTTATAAGCGACATTGCAGAGTGGCTGGAAGGAAAAGTATGTCTCTTTGCAGATGACACTAAGATCTGCAACAGAGTTGATGCACAGGGTGGGGTGGAAAGGATGAGAAGGACTTGGAAGGTTAGAGGAATGGTCAAATGTATGGCAGCTTAGATTCAATGCTAAGAAGTGCAAGGAATGCACCTGGGAAACAAAAATCCAGGGGAAGAGTACACAATGGGGGTGAGATACTAACAACAACAAAAATGGAAAGGGACCTGGGGGTAGTCATATCAGATGACCTAAAGGTGGGCAAGCAATGTGAGAGGGCAGCAAGGAGGGCTGGGGGGATACTGGGATGCATAGGGAGAGGCATCACCAGTAGAAAACAGGAAGTTATTATCCCTCTGTACAGACAGCTGGTGAGACCCCATCTGGAGTACTGTGTGCAGTTCTGGAGACCCAATCTCCAAAAGACATAGACAGGATGGAAGCTGTCCAGAGGAGGGCAACTAAAATGGTACAGGGTCTGCACCGGAAGACATATGAAGAGAGACTTAATGAGCTTAATATGTACAGCCTCGAGGAAAGGAGGGAGAGGGGGGACATGATAGAAACTTTCAAGTACCTCAAGGGAATCAACAAAGTCCAAGAGGGTAGCATCTTTCAAAAAAAGAGGTGTGCAAGAACAAGAGGGCACAATTTGAAGATAGAGGGGGGGCGGCTCAGAGGTAATTTAAGGAAGTATTTTTTCACAGAAAGGGTTGTGGATGCATGGAACGGCCTTCCGGAAGAGGTTGTGGAGTCAAAATCAGTGGTGGAATTCAAGCATGCATGGGATAGTCATAAGGCAATTCTGGGGGGTGGGGTAGGAAGAAGTAGGCTGCTGGTTAACTAGGATTTGCAGCTTATCCAGTAGGTAGGTAAATGAGCAGACTGGGTGGGCCAAGGGGTCCTTATCTGCCATCAAATTCTATGTTTCTATGTTTCTATGTTTAATAATTAATAATAATAAACCATTAGCTATAGATATAGATTCATTAAGACACATTTATATTATTTGTTCATTAGGGCACGTTCATATTACTTTGACTTACAGCAGGTCCATAAAAGCCAGTGCTTTAGTGGCTCAAATGTTGTGCTGTGCAGAATTTTCAATTTCTAGCAGAATAGATGACTACAGAATTTTGTTTTTTTGTTTCGATTTTTGCCTAATGCTGTGGAATTCCTTTGGAGGCAGCCTGTCAGAATTCCACTGTGGAATGGTATTAAGTGTATTGCACTGAAATTATAAACTCAGGTATTAGTCCTACTGCCAGTCACAGAGTTTTACATTCCTCCAGTCCCATCACTCATGGTGCTCCAGTTGTACCAGAACAATGACAATCACAATCTGAGCAGGAAACAGTTTGTTTGTTTTTTTCATTAAAAAAGATGTAGTATAAAAAGCAATCAGGAAGAACAGTGAAAAACAACACAAGAAAATTATTTAAAACAAAAAGTACAAACTATTTACAATACAGAAATGTCCATTTAGGATCACTGGACATGTAAATCCCATTCCCTACTGCATCTTTGGTGGGAGTTGGAGTGATGGTGCTGGTGCTAGTGGGGTGGGTAGGGGGTGCTGCTGCTGTCCTCTGGTGCCAACATAGTCCTTGCAGCTGCCTCTGCATTTTTTGGGGGCGGGAAGGGGCAAAATAAATATTTATTTGGCCCATGTGATGTCCGTTGATCTCCCTCTCTAACATAGAAACAGAAACATAGAATTTGATGGCTGATAAGGACTGCTTGGCCCATACAATCTGCCAGTTCCTCCCTATCCACACTATCACCAGAGACTGTACCCAATTTACAGCTCTTTCTTCATCCCCCCTTCCTTTTCACTATATTTACCTTGTGCTTATCCCATGCATTCTTGAACCCTGCCACTGCTTTCTCCCCCACCACCTCCGCTGGGGTATGCTGTTGTAACAGCGATGCTCTTACCGCAACGCTGTTACAGTAGCAGCAACTGCCGATACCCGCAGTGTCGACGGGTTGCTGGTGCGATGCCAGAGTCATGGACTCCAGAATTTGGTCACTCTCCCCTGAAATCATCCCCCCAGAGTTGGAATCCTTAAGTCTGGGGGGGTGGGGGGTGCAGCCCCCCCCATGAACATTGATCATGTGTTGGTGCATTTTCCGGTCGGGGACCGGAGTCAGTGGCGTCAGGGATGTCGGCGACCATGTGTTGCTGTAGTGGAGGTCGCTGACATTCCTTTTGCTGCATTGACATGGAACCCCTCTGCTGGATATCTCTTGAATCTACCCCCCAGCTTCATGGTGCATCCCCTTGTTCTTGAGCACCTTTTCTTCTGAAAAACACTTCCCTCTTGTACTTTATTTACCCCCCATAATGCATTTAAAGATCTCTGTCATATCCCCCTATTCCAGGGTGTACATATTGAGGTCTTTTAGTCTCTTCTCATAGGCCTTTTGATGCGGACCCTGTATGGTTTGACTTGCCCTCCTCTGGACTGCCTCTACTCTGTCCATGTCCTTTCAGAGATGTGGTTTCCAGAACTGGATACAGTACTTCAGGTGGGGTGTTAACAATGATCTATACAGAGGCAACACTGCCTCCCTGTTTCTGCTGGTGATATCCCTCCCTGTGCATCCCAGCATTCCACTAGCTCACCTGACTGCCTTGTCACACTTCCTGGCCACCTTTAGGTCATCCAATATGATTGCCTCCAGGTCTCTTTCCTGCTTGGTGTTTGTCAGTACCACTCTACCCATTTTGTCCTCTGCCCCAGCTTTCTGTGTGCTAAGTGTATTATTTTGCACTTTTTCTCATTGAAACTCTGGTGCCATACCCTTGACCACACCTCTAGTTTTCTCAGGTCTTTGATTATCCTCCATCCCCACCCTGAAGTGTCCAACCTATTGAAAATTTTGATGTCATCTATAAAGAGACAGGCCTTTCTTTCCAGCTGCTCTGCAATATCACTTATAAAGACTCTAAACAGGACCAATCCCAGCACTGATCCCTGAGGCATCCCATTTGTCACCCTCCCTTCCTCGGAATGAACTCCATTTACTGCCACCCTTTTGTTGCCTATCTCCTACCCAATTTATTTAAGCAATAAGGCACAACAGGGTGTGGGTTATTGGGGGTTTACCCATGCCTTGTGTGGTGTGTCACGAGGTGCAGCCAAGTGACTTAACCACACAAGATGTGGGTAAACCCCTAATAACCCACACCCTGGCGTGCCTTATTGCGATTATACAATGGACCCATGTGTAAAAGGTGTTTAATTATGTTGTTTTATAAATGGATTTCCCTCAGCCGTGGGTAATGCAGGATTTACCCATGGTCATGTGACATGTTTTGACCAATGAGGTTACAGGATTTTCACACACCATTGTATAATATCCAGTTTACCACCTTTGGACCCATTCCTGAGCTGCCAAACTTGCTTAGGGAGTCCCTGTGATATTAGTTTCCAAACATTAGATTTTCTCCAAAGATTTGGGGGAAAGTATGAAGCCTTGAAAGACTCTGCATTACGGGCTTCTTTTATAGCAATTCACCTCACAAAACCTGTTATTACAAATGTTACTATTTTGTTTAGAAATGAGGGGAGTTAACATTACTGATATACTTTAGTGGCTAAGAATTAAATGTGAGATTTTGGATAAACCATCTCCAATACTTGATTCATAACTAATATGGATGGGCGAGTGGAAAATTTATTTCATTTTCTTTATTTAGTTTTTGTTGACCGAGTAAGAGCACTAGACAAATCCAGCCTATTTTCAGGCACGACCTGGGGGAGGGGGATACAGATGAGTGCCAACTGACCTTGAACCAGATTAAGCTGTTGGTGGTGTTTTTAGTGAATGAGGGAATTTGGCCAGGACACCGGGGAAATTCCCCATCTCTTTTCAGTAAGTGCCATGGGATCTTTAACATCCACCTGAACTACCACCAATCCAGGCAGATGGGACCTCGGTTTAACGTCTCATCCATAAGACAGCACCTCAGAAGTGCAGCACCCCCTCTCATGCTGCACTACAGTGTCAGTACTGGGATATTAACCCAAGTGCCAGATGTGGAACTGAACCCACAGCCCTCTGATCTTCCGGCCTCAGAGGCAAGTGTGCTACCTACTGAGCCACTGACACTGATATCAAAGTAAAGTTGCACAATATCAATACCGGCATACAGCATTTACTTAGCAGCTTTTATTTGGGAAAGTACTGAGGCCTATGTTTTTATCCAGGACAGCCAATGTCCTGTCATAAGTGCAGGGAGAAAAAACACATTTAAGTTCAATGGGTCCTATACACAAATGGGCAGGTAATACACACTGGAGGCGCGTTACCCACCCCCGGAGTTCCACACATGTGGACAGGTGTGCACTGGCTGGTATTCACTACCAGCTGCCACCTGTCCATGGCTCCACCCCCCCGGTACACATGATACCACAGGGTGGCTGGAGGCAGGGTTGTGGACAGGGGCAGGCATCCAATCAGATGCCTGGACTGGGTCAAAGAGTGGATCCCCTATACAGAGGGGTTGCAGGTTGGCAACGTGCCCCGTGGAAGACCAGCGGCTGGTGGCTGTGGTGGTGAGAGGAGGGCAAAGCTGCCAGCCCTCCCATAATGCATCCCAGAGTGAGTTACAGTGACAGGATAGGGGATCTGTTGGAAGTGCTGGGGGGTACTGTACCCTACCACATGCCTGGGGGGGACCGGTGGTGGGGGTTGGCCACCGGTGCCATTTGGGGGGGAGCATCCATGGGCCAGTGCCCCAATGAGGTGTGTGAGTTTGGGGGGTGCCAGGCTGTGTTAAAAAATAGGTTTACTGTTTTGGCAGAAACATAGGCAATGTGAGGATTCTGAAGATGAAGAGGAAGATTCACGAGCCTTTGTGTCTTTCTCCCTTAAAGATTGTTCTCCAGATATTGTGGGATCAAACTCTGAATCCACTGCAGAACAAAAAGGTTAATACCAAGTCATGATCTGTAAGAAAGAAAACCAAGTAGTTTCTCTGGTTTCTAATTCTATCACATTTGTCGGGGGGACATTTTAACTACGGTTTCACTTAACATGAACAGTATTAAATCCTTTAAGAAATGCACCACCACCTTTTCTTTATTGGATACATTACATGGATTTTTTTTTTCATTCAAGACTGCAGATTAAAAACACATAATGAGATTAAGCAAGCTAGTAGACAATGGTTGACTAGGTTGTCATTTTGGTCTAATGGATCAGATACATGTGATGAAGTAGAAATATTGTTTAGAGCAGGGGTTCTCAAATGGTGAGGCCAGCCTCCCTTGGGAGGCTCCAACCTGTTCCAAGGGAGGCTCAAACAGGTCTGAAAAAGTACTGTATTTAAATTTTGGGTTTTATATATTTTGTGTGAAGAGAGGAAGCAAACTGAAAGAGGATAATAGTGGGTGAATTATATGTGTTTATTTACTAATAAGTGACAAGGGAAGGTAAGTGAGCCAAGGCACATTTAAGGTGTATCCCGGGGAAGGGTAGGGAGTGATTACATTTCAAAAGGTAACTGCAAAACAATCAAGAAATACACAATGAACAATAGTGCAAACAAATATGAACAATAAATAATGAGTGGTGGTAACTGATCGATTTGTAGACTGATGGCAGAACAGCCCAAATGCAAGGGTTGAGCATAGAAGTGCTAAGAGCAATAGCAGGAAGGAACAAAGTAATCCCAGAGAAGTTGCTTAGGAGCAGGGAAGGAGGGGGAGAGGCAAAGTATGTAGGAAGGTTATTTCATAAAGAGAGAAAGTAGTCTGACCCATGAAGGTACTGCAACAAGGGGTAACAATGGTTCAAGAATGAAAATAGTGGACCAAGTAGGCTGGCCTGTGGGGGCTTAAAATAAGCTGAATAATAATATTTATTTTATTTATTTGTTATTCAGATAACACCTTTGAGCACAGGAGCTCTTTTTCAAAGGTCTCATGTCAGTATACAGTAAGACAAAGAGCTGAATGTAAACCAAGTACTCAAAGGGGTTTCAATTTATTCATGGCATACTGCACAAAGTACAGTATGTTATTTTTCTTTGGGGAGGCCCAAGATTATTTCAGCTTTGTGGGGAGGCTCAAAATCTTTTCCATGGATTTGGGGAGGCTCACTGTGACAAAGTCTAAGAACTATTGGTTTAGAGGTTTTGATTTTGCTGTGTAAAACTTGTTGATATTGTTCCTGAGACAGCCTTGTTATTGGACACTGATTATTGTTCAGTTTCATTCCTTTTGTTACGTTTCTTTTCTCCACAGACAAAATCAGCTAGATGTTCTCTACTTTCTGAAATACGACCTTACTAGCATACCTGTAAGACTGTTATAATGGGAGGAAATTTTAATTGTAGTATCCCTCAGACTAATACTATATATACCACCAAAAAACTCTATTGTGACATGAATTATCTTATAGAAATGATACCGACTGCAGGTCTTAAGGATGCACATAAGGTATTACATCCGACAGGGGTATGACTTACATATGTAGTAACCTGGCTACCGGAATTAACTACTTTTTCATGTCAGAAGCAGTTAAGGTGATTTCCTGGGTAACCCTGGCAATGGAAACTTCAGACCATCAGGCCCTGGTAACAAGCAATATAATTAGAAATACCCCCCCTTCAGACCACAAAACCTGGAGACTTAGCCTCATGCCTGAGAATGAAGTCACTAAATGCAAACTAATAGATCGGTAGAGAGCCAGATAATCAATAATGTGTGCTTTTGACTCTGTGATATCTTAGTGGGAGAACACAAAGAGACAAGTGAAAAATGTTCTAGTTACACATGGTAAAAGAAAGCAAACAGAATCATACCTAAAATATCTGAGTCTCCAGAGGAAACTACAACACTTGCTCTCTTGTTGAGCAGAAGGGAAAATGGTCAACAATAATTCTATAGAAAAAATAAAACAAAAAATGAAAGTATTCCAGTAGGATAGAGGTATATCTTTACAGTTTGAATTATAGGCAAGAATGCAAAGTAACAAAAACAGACTCTGGACCCATTTTGGAGTTGTGAAGAATGGGTTAAACACAGGCTAATGCATATGGTTAAAAATAGTAAAGGGAAAATATGTGAGGACACCTTAGGTATTTTGCAGGTAATTGAAAATTGGGCAGAAGCTATCTTTAGTTTTACTCCAACCGACTCTACTGCTAAACAACTCTTTAAGAGTTTTGCAGTACACAAAATTGCTGAAACAGTTGTAGTAAAACTAACGCAACCAATGGGCCCTATGCAATAAAGGGTGGGATATACGCACCTGAGGCACATACCCCGCCTACATGCCTATGCGGCCCCAGACAGGTGCAGTGTGTGTGGTATGCACAATCACAAGCACCCACAGGGCACCTGTCTGTGGCCACACACCCTAGGCGTGCAGAGTCACGCGGGTGGTCAGGGGCAGAGCAGCGGATCTCGGTGGGCATCCAATTGGATGCTCATACCAGATCATTCAATGGATCCCTTGCACCCATGCAGCAGGTGCAGAGTCCTGGAGAATGCTGCGTACTGCAGCAACATCAGACCACTTGCTGGGCACTTGCCAAGCCACCGACCCAGCCCTCCCCTACAGCCTATTGGGCTGGGGAGGTATGGAGTACCATAGCCTGGTACCACTGAGCCTGGTGGACAAGGAACATGGGTGTGTGTACTGGGTTGCACCAGGTCCTAGCAGGCATAGCCAGCAAAACCTGCACCTGGCACTACATGGCTTAATGAATTCTGCATAATGTAGGCAGCCCCTGACATGCACCCAGCATGGTGTTCTCTGAGTGACTTGGGAGGTGGGCATGCAAGTGCCTTGTGCGCCCTTGGTGAATGCTGCCAGGGGTCCATGGGACCCCTGCTGTGTGACATTCTCACATAAGGTTGCCTACGCACCATGGATACGCGGCACATAGGCAACTTTTTTGTTAGTGCATAGGGCCCATTATTGTTAGATGAAGTAAATAGAGCAATCAAATTGAGTGGAAATACTGCACTGGGATCTGATGGACTGATATCTAAATTTTACAAACTCTTTAAAGAATTCTTGGGTCCATAATGAGTTAGATGCATAAAATGGTGCTGAGGATTGTATGCAATTCTTTTTCATATAACAAAACAAAATGGTAATACTAAATGCACACTGAAAATAGAAAATAGGGTTAGAAATGCACATAGGTATTACATCCAACAGATGGTAGGATGTATTTCCCCATACCTCTCCAATAACTGCTTTTTTCTCTTTCAAATAATTCCTGAAGAAGACTCTAACTCTTTTTTCTATTTTCAGCATGCATTTAGTATTATTATTTTGTTTTGTTTTCACACTATATGCTGACAGCACCATTTTCTTTGTTCTTACCTTTTTAATATATATCTTTAAAAAAGGAGACAGGTCAGACTTTTGTAATTGGAGGCCATTGTGTCCATTAAATACAAATATCAAAATGTTGTGTAAAATCTTGCATGTCAGACAATTGTCTATAGTCCCTCTGGTGTTATCCCCTTTTCAAACTTGTAGCACTTGTGGTATACCTCAGAGAAGTACAGAACATAACCGCTTTTTTTTTTTTTTTTTTAATAAAGAAACTGTTTTACAAGGGACATTCAAATCAGGTGTCAGTTTATTTCCTGACACTGGATTAAGAAAAAATATTTGACAAAGTGTTTCACTATTACTTATTCTGAGTGTTGGAGAAATATAGAATTCCTACTGTGCTAGTCGATTGGATCAAAATTTTGTATAGCGAACCATGGTAATCCCTTATGTGAATGGATGGGTGGGGTGACCAGTACCTACTTCTATAGAGGTCAAACAAGGTTGCCCTTTATATCCCCTGCTTTACACTTTCACTCTGGACCCTGTTTTAAAACTGATTCAAGCCAAACAAAAAATGACAGGGTTATGCATGGGCACAAATGCCTATATAAAAATTATGGCCTATGCAGATGACTTATGTCTGTTTCTGCAGTAGACGGAAATAGAGATATTGAAACATTATATTAAACAGGTACTCTCAAGTCTCTGTAACAAAGATAAATGTT